>CM060733.1:26483721-27753430 GCA_030704615.1 Takakia lepidozioides
TCGTGGCGTAAGATGCCCGATCCATACACTCGCAATGCTGTTTTGAAACAGCTTGGCGACGTAATGTACGGCATTAACGCCTGTGTGGGAGTCACCCCAGAAGAGTGGGCGCTGGAGCGACTGGAAGATTTGAATTATTCCTATCCGCTTGCGCGTGACTTCCTACGTTACATCAGAATGGAATGGGTCCCAAAACTGAGCATGTGGATCACGGGGGCTCGTTATATTCCCCACGCAAGTCAGGATACTAATGCCGTAATTGAATCTTGGCACGGAAATTTGAAGGCTCGTTTACGCTCGGGAAAGCAAAGGCTTGATGGCAGGAGAATCGATTGGCTGATCAGCGAACTCGTGGGTCCTGTTCTAACCCACTATTGGTATAGAGATAACTTGAAATTGAAAGGCTTCAAAAGGAATGTACGACAAGAGGAATTTATCAGTAATGTTGTTTGGACTGCAAGGGAGATCCCTGATGTCAATGTTCATTTGCCCACTGTTCCTGGTCATCCGGCGATTGTGGATAGTGTTCAAACGGCCGGTCAAAGCTACACAATCTATGTACCTGCGACCACCTGGGCTTGTTGCGATTGTCCATGGGCTTTGAAGGGTAACTTGTGCAAACATCAAATCCGCGTTCTTCAATTGATGAAGCCAAATCTGAAGGAAGGGCTTATTGTGAAGCTCTGTGGCACAAAGCTCGGGACCATTCATGGAGGTCTTCACATGTTGATGAAATCGGAACTTCCAGATATTGATGCAGAGGAGGAAGTTGTGAATCTAGCAGAGCCTACGGAGTGCTCAGCATCATCCCAGCGTGGTCGGCAGGAGCCATCGGATGTTTCATCAATTGAATCTGAGATGAAGTCCCTGTCGCTTCTTGGCAATGAGAGTGAAACAATGCGCAAACATTTGCTTGCCGAGCTTCGTTGTGTTCGTGGGAGGCTGTCCACTTTACAAGTTAGAATCGACAAAGGTCTGTTGCACCCTCTTCAAGCAATTCCATTCATAAAAAATGATGATGGAAACAACATGTCCCTTGCCAGGAAAGTAGATTTTGTAGACCGGTTCCGTAGTAAGTGACCATTGAGTCCATTGGCAATGACACTTATTTTGTGATCACCAAGTTTAATATGAAGTACATGTCTGTTCATGGGTTGTTATTCACTTTGCCATTCCACCCACATTCAACCTATGTAACCCACTCAATGGGACACCCATGGGCCGGGGTGACACACCGCAGGGTTACACTGTCTGGGGTTTCATAACGTAACATAGCTCTACTTAGTGTAACTCGCATCTGTGGTACTCTACACAGTGTAACACAGATGAGTGTGAACCTCTTCAGTGTAACTCATTGTGGTGTAACTCCAAGTGTAACTGCAATGTAACTATCAACAGTGTAACCCAGTATGTAACCCGAGGTTTGCTATTTCATGAGCATGAGCGGCATGAGCGGCATGAGCGGCATGAGCAGAGTAGTAACACAATCGGTTTTCATGAGCAGAAGTACAAATTTCGAAAATAAAAAACAATAAAAAACAATAAAAAACAATAATTTAATGCAATGTGTCAGAAAAAACAAATATATTATTCGGCCCCTTGAAGGGAAAATTGCACTTTTGACAGTTGTGCTCATGATATTTTGTCTTCCGCTCATGCCAATTCCTAGCGACATGTGCAAATATGGCGCCGAATTTCGCGGTAATAGGGTCCGTAACCTGAAAAAACGGCGACGTATTTCGCGGCAATAGGTCTCTCTGGCGAAAAATGGTGCCGAATTCCGCGGCTATAGGTCCCCTCATGACAGGTAATTCGGCGCCATTTTTCCAGTGCATGTTCGGACTTAGCCAGTTTTCGGCCCAAAAAGAGAAATTCGGCGCCATTTTTCCAGACACGGTACCAGTGCATGTTGGGACTTAGCCAGTTTTCGGCCCCAAAAAGAGAAATTCGGCGCCATTTTCCCAAACACAGGTACCAGTGCATGTTGGACTTAGCGAGTTTTCGGCCCCAAAAAGAGAAATTTGGCGCCATTTTTCCAGAAATGGCCCCAGAACTGCTTCTGTTGGATCTCAGTTTGAATGGAATATTGCCTCATTCCAGGAGTTTTGGGGTGCATTTCATTACACTGCAAAAAAAAAGTCTGATACAGCAAAATGCATTTGAAAATATCCATATGGAGGATTCCGTTTGCCCCATCAATGATTTCTGGAATCCCTAAGAAGGAGTTTGTGCAGCTCGTTCACGCTCAACGCCGGTGCATGAATAAAGTCATCAATAGTCACGTTCATCCTCAACCTCTTCAGGTAAATGTAATACAGATGCTTGCACGGATAATACTTCGAACCCTTCTTTGCTTCCATCAACGAGAAGTCCGTACAGTTGCAAGTCGGCTCCACTCCAATCGTAATTGTGTATACATCGTCGCGTACAGCCGAGCCGGCCGTTGCCATCCGATACACACGCCCAAGGCCGGGTGGGGGTACGTCCACGGAGCTCTGAATAGTGCAAGCCATCCCAAGAGCATTGGCAATCCGAGTCTCATTCAACTTGTTGGGAGGGTGTCGTCTCTTCACTCTTCCGAATCGCATTGTGGGATGTGCAGAATTGTCCAATCCGTCTCTACTGGACCGAGCAGTATGCAATGGCTGGGTCTGAGGAACCGGAAATGCGTGGGCCGGGATGTCTGTGCGTTGCAACCATTCGAAATCCTGCTGCAGATAGAGCATCCGCCTCATTCTGAGAGAGGCTGCAACCCGGTGCAACAGGCCAGACGCCCGGAGGCTCCGGCATTCCCTGAATCCCGTACTTGGGCTTGCCAAATACACAGGTCATTATGTCGTGCCTACAGAACCAAAATGTCTGCGTTGTGGCGTGAGCAAATGTGGGAGTCAAAAATCTGCCGCTGAAACAAGGTGCAGGTACAGCACCGTGTGGGTTCCTCCGAATCATCTCACCACAGCGTGCTCTCGTATCCACCCGGATGGCGCAACACTTCCCTCGAAATGCCGGCAATGTCCTCGCAATTCTCCACTGTGACTCCGACACTCTTGTCTCCACAATGGGAATGTTGTATTGCTTTACTACAGATGGCTCGTTATGTTGCCGGGGCACGCGCCCTGTGCTCAAAGGAGATGGCGATCTTGAACGTGCAGGACTTCCGGTGCTCGACGAGACCTCCTCGGACAACATCACCGGACCACGAGGGAGCGTGCGAATATTCTTGTCAGCTCGCCATGAATCCTCTTCTCCGCCAGGTGCCTCGTCAAGTCTTCGTCTCACTGGACGGGTATGAACATCTCCTTCCAAATGTTGGCCTCTTCGCAGCAATGGCGTGTCCCGAAGGCCCTCTCGCAAGGCCGCCGCCCACTTCCGAGGATTCTTCGATCTGGAGGCAGTCCGCATCAGCATTTCCTGCCTGTCCGGCCCCAAGCCCCACTGTTTCCCTTTCAAGAACTCGTTGTACCTGCATTGCTGCATAATTGACCTCACAATGTCCTCCGTTGTGGCAGTGAGGATGTCCAACCAGATGCGCCGCAGAGGAGGCACGCCAGGAAGAGTGCACTGATTCGGCCATGTTTGTCGTGGGCATGTCGGTGTCGGAGTCGAGACACATTTCCTGCACAAGCACATGTTGAGGTTACAAGCAAGTTACAAATATGGCCAAGAATAATATCCAACGGGACGCGAATTCGTGCAACTCACCTCCCGCATATAGTCGCCGAACTGGAGGAAACGATAATGCCACCATGCTAGCCAACTGACCATTGCTCCTTCGTCTGATTTCCTTACAGCACCTGACGATGTCCACCAAGCCCGTATGCATGCAAACTGTGTCTCTGCATCATCCAAGGTGGGAGCGCGCTTCCACGCAAGGCACATGGAACGGTGCTCCTCTCTGAAATCTGGCGCCACGAGCCTGGTTGTGTACTGCGAAAGGCTCTGCAGAAAGTGGAACCCACAAGATCTCTCCTTGCCTTCCATGGGAACATTGGGGTCTTGCCCGTACACCCTTCGGATGGCAGCCCAATTTGCTTGTGCGTTGTCCGCCATGAAACCACGGAAATTGGGAGGGGGCAATCCCGCCTTGGCCATCTGTTCGTTTATTCCCTGCCAAAGAAGCATCTCCGATTGTGTGTCCTCTCCTTTCATCTCACAAATAGCAATTGTCATTAGCATCCTGCAGTGGGTGTCGTAGACATGTGCACCCATTGTCACCCACTGGTGATTTGTAATTCGCTTGATATGGTCGAACATGACCCAACTGTTTGACAAGTTCCCACTCGTCATCCTGTCGACCAGTTCGACGCCACTGCCAGGTCCACACGTGGACATTTTGAATACGAAACAACGATCTGCCTCAGTCCCTTGTCCTGGAAACCTACTTCCATGAATGTAGTCATATCCACATCGTCGCTTCACCTCCAGAATGGAGTGCATATCCGAGCCACGCCCAATTTTCTGTTTGCAAGAGACAATGTGGTTTCGGACATTCGGTGAACATACGTGGGACACCGACTCGAGCAATGCCTCCATTTCCTTCTCGTCGAGAGGAACTCTATCCGAGCCGTCTTCCGACATAATTCTGGCCAATGCCATCTTATGGGCGGCTTGGAGCTGTATCTGTTTGGGTTTGGCACCCGGTCTCAACTTAACCTCCTCCTGAACGAGCTGCTCTGCTTCGTGGGCAGCCTCCCGCGAGTTCCCCCTCGCCAATTTGTGACAATGGGAACCAACGTGTATGCAAGCTCGGGTGAGGTCAGGGAAACGGTGCAACACATAGAACTGCTTGGCATTACAAACAGACATGCAGTGTGGTGGTTCTTTGCAATGCGCACACTTAAATGTGGAGTTCGGAACCTTCTCCTGAGCTCGAAATGGTTGGTGAGCTGTGCCTGTCCAATCGGTCTCGTTCTTGTGACCTCTGGATTTAAAGTGGAAGCAAGTTGGGGAGAAACACCGCAACGCGCCCGCACAAACAACGTAGCGCACCCGCACACCATCAAGCATCTTCATGCTGGTGGTTTTGGTAACGCACCAAGGATGACCGTCATGTTTTCTATCCATATCTGTCAACATTCCGGACGCCCTCGAGTAGTCCGCCCGAGGAGGGAACTCAAAGAAGACATTACCGTCGACGTCGGCGGGAAGGCATGTAACCGATTTAATTGCGAACTTGCTGTAGTCCAGCCCGGCCAGCTCCGACCGGTGTCCCTCCAGGTGAAGCCCTCGCAGAATTTCTAGAATAGATCGAACTGCGGTGCTCGTGCTGGGAATATGACTCCCTCCTCCACTGACGTCCATTGAGGACTTGCCTGATCTCCAGGACGACCTCGGAACTTCCATGACCTCGTCTGAGTCGGACAGGTTGTGAACAACCCGGTTCTCGGTCGTCTTCATGGATGGGTTCGGCTCTGGATTTACTTCGTTGCGGACTTCTCTCTTTGAGGTACCCACTCTCTGATTCGCGGATTGTTTCGTGGAAGGCGCCAGGATAGACGGTGCATTTGGCGGGCAAATGAAGTCCCCAACAGCCCTGTATATGACGCTGTCCGATGGTGGAACTCGCCATTCCCTGCCATCGCCGAAATCATCGTGGAGCACAACAATACTCTCGACAACAAGGCCGTTTGAGTCCTTCCTTTCCTCCTCCAAAAAAACCGACCCCGGTTTCAGGTGGTATCGAACGCACAGATATTTCTCCATCACCCGGCAGGTGTCCCCTCTGCACGGAAATGAAGCTCTATGCTCGTGAGGAGGGCAGTACACTGTAGCGCTCGGGTTTTCCGCCATGGGAGATGTGCACACAAGACTGCCAGGATGGCGTGCGGGGAAGCTCCCTGGTAGAAGGGGGTGCAGCGATGGGAATGAATGCGATGCCGATTTGTCCGAGCGACGAAGCCTGATCCAAATCCAGGGAGCCAACTATCTCAAAAATCCACAGTCAGAGTGTTAATGAACCTTGTCTCCGGAATGCGGCCCTCGTCTTTGCGCAATAACTGCCAACGGTATGCAGTCAGAAAGTGGGGGGCCGTCCGGATGATGACGGCTGAAGGGGATAAGCCGGCACCGTGCCGTCACATTACTACCCCCGAATGGAAATTCGGCACCCAACATCCAACAGAGGAAGCCCGGATGAAGTCGCCTCGGGCGCAGAGGCCGGAGTGTGTGCGACAGATAACATCTTCTGGATGGAGATTCGGCGCCGAATTTCCATCCGGTCCCCCCAAAGGGAGTCGTGTCGGGGGGTCAGGCCGAAAACTGGACGGCATAAAAACATCCCCAGATGGAAAAACGGCGCCGAATTTCCATCCGGGGCGATTCGGATGCAGTCGGGGAGGGGGGAGTGGCCTGCAGTTGGCTGTCACATTTCAACCCCCGGACGGAAATTCGGCAACGAATATCGAACAGGGGACGCCCGGATGAAGTCGCCTGGGGCACAGAGGCCGGCCAGTGTGCGACAGAGAACATCCCCTGGACGGCCATTCGGCGCCGAATTTCCATCCGGGCCCCCCCAAAGGAAGTGTTGTCGGCGTGTCAGAGCGAAAACTGGCCGACATAAAAACCTCCACAGATGAGAAAACGGCGCCGAATTTCAATTCGGGGCCGTTCCAATGAAGTCGGGGAGGGGGGAGAGGTCGGAACCTGGCAGTCATATTTCAACCCCCGGGACGGAAATTCGGCACCGAATATCCAACAGAGCGGCGGAGAGGCGGCACCTCTCCGACAGAGACCATCCCCCGGATGGAGATTCGGCGCCGAATTTCCATCCAGCAGGTAAGTGGAATCTCGGATGGATGGAGATTCGGCGCCGAATTTCCATCCAGCAGGTAAGTCGGATCGGTGCCATATGGATATTCGGCGCCGAATTTCCATCCTGCAGGTAATTCGAATCGTGGATGAATGGAAATTCGGCGCCGAATTTCCATCCAGCAGGTAAGTCGGATCGGTGCCATATGGATATTCGGCGCCGAATTTCCATCCTGCAGGTAATTCGAATCGTGGATGAATGGAAATTCGGCGCCGAATTTCCATCCAGCAGGTAAGTCGGATCGGTGCCATATGGATATTCGGCGCCGAATTTCCATCCTGCAGGTAATTCGAATCGGGATGAATGGAAATTCGGCGCCGAATTTCCATCCAGCAGGTAAGTCGGATCGGTGCCATATGGATATTCGGCGCCGAATTTCCATCCTGCAGGTAATTCGAATCATGGATGAATGGAAATTCGGCGCCGAATTTCCATCCAGCAGGTAAGTCGGATCGGTGCCATATGGATATTCGGCGCCGAATTTCCATCCTGCAGGTAATTCGAATCGTGGATGAATGGAAATTCGGCGCCGAATTTCCATCCAGCAGGTAAGTCGGATCGGGCCATATGGAATTCGGCGCCGAATTCCATCCTGCAGGTAATTCGAATCTGGATGAATGGAAATTCGGCGCCGAATTTCCATCCAGCAGGTAAGTCGGATCTGCCATATGGATATTCGGCGCCGAATTTCCATCCAGCAGGTAAGTCGGATCGGTGCCATAGGATATTCGGCGCCGAATTCCATCCTGCAGGTAATTAAATCGTGGATGAATGGAAATTCGCGCCGAATTTCCATCCAGCAGGTAATCGGATCGTTGCCATATGGATATCGGCGCCGAATTTCCATCCATAGGTAATTACCGACCATCCTGCAGGTAATTCGAATCGTGGATGAATGGAAATTCGGCGCGAATTCCTCCAGCAGGTAAGTCGGATCAGTGCCGTGGATATTCGGCGCCGGATTCCACTCGCCATTTATTCTGAGCGAGGAATTACCTTCGTGCAGGTATTTCCCATATAAGAATTACCTCGTGCAGGTAATTCGCATACAAGAATTACCTTGTGCAGGTAATTTCCAGATGACAATTACCTTCCTGCAGGTAATTCCAATCGATGCATTCCTCGTCCAGAATTACCTGCACAAAGGTAATTCTCATCTGGAAATTACCTGCATGAAGGTAATTCTTGTATGTGAATTACCTGCACGAAGGTAATTCTTATATGGGAATTACCTGCACGGAGGTAATTCCTCGCTCAGAAATAAATGGCGATCGAAATTCGCGCGCGAATATCCAATGGCACCGATCCGACTTACCTGCAGGATGGAAATTCGGCGCCGAATTACCTGTGAAGGAAATTTGGCGAACCGCCCTACCTGCGCGGATGGAAATTCGGCGCCGGATTTCCATCCGCGCGCATCCGAATTACCTGCTTGAAGGAAATTTGGCGCACCGCCCTACCTGCGCGGATGGAAATTCGGCGCCGGATTTCCATCCGGGCGCATCCGAATTACCTGCGCGATGGAAATTCGGCGCCGGATTTCCATCCGCGCGCATCCGAATTACCTGCTTGAAGGAAATTTGGCGCAGCCGCCCTACCTGCGCGGATGGAAATTCGGCGCCGGATTTCCATCCGGGCGCATCCGAATTACCTGCGCGGATGGAAAATTCGGCGCCGGATTTCCATCCGCGCGCATCCGAATTACCTGCTTGAAGGAAATTTGGCGCACACCGCCAATCCTAACGCGGATGGAAATTCGGCGCCGGATTTCCATCCGCGCGCATCCGAATTACCTGCGCGGATGGAAATTCGGCGCCGGATTTCCATCCGCGCGCATCCGAATTACCTGCTTGAAGGAAATTTGGCGCACCGCCTAACCTGCGCGGATGGAAATTCGGCGCCGGATTTCCCATCCGGGCGCATCCGAATTACCTGCGCGGATGGAAATTCGGCGCCGGATTTCCATCCGCGCGCATCCGAATTACCTGCTTGAAGGAAATTTGGCGCACCGCCATCCTAACGCGGATGGAAATTCGGCGCCGGATTTCCATCCGCGCGCATCCGAATTACCTGCGCGGATGGAAATTCGGCGCCGGATTCCATCCCGCGCGCATGCCGAATTACCTGCTTGAAGGAAATTTGGCGAACCGCCCTACCTGCGCGGATGGAAATTCGGCGCCGGATTTCCATCCGCGCGCTTCCGAATTACCTGCGTGAGGGAAATTCCGGGACTGTTTTCGTCTATTTTCTTCCGACATGGAGGGCTTCATCCGACATTTAATTGCGCAGTTGGGCAATAAATGTCGACGGCCGTCGCTTATTATTCGGGCTGGCGACGCATGGCTTCCTGGACACGTACCCTAAATCTCATGCTATACTTGGCTTAACATGGTATTCCAGGCATGTACCCCAAAAAAGGAGATCTTTTTGGCTGGGACTTATGCCGCCTGAAGGGCGTGGCTCTCCTGAGAGAGACCTCAGATCCAGACCGCGGCGGAAGTTGAAAGCTCTGTACTACGGACGACGGCCAATCTCTCGCATGGCCAAACTGAAGCTCCAGCAGGAGATTCCAGTGTCTTGCTCACAACCTGCGCCAACTGAAGCCGAGTACTCTCAGGCAAGCCACTTCTGCTTTCGGTTTGTTCGATTTCTTTTTTTGCTTTCGCTTCGTTATCCTCGCCTCGCTTTGTTTCTGCATCTTCATCCTGGCTTTGCTTTATGAGTGAACTTTAGATAGTTGACTGAACCTTAGATTGTTTGCAATGCGTGTGCAAATCCGGCAGCTCTGGAGAAGGCTGCTTGTGCATGTCATTCTTAGGCAATGGTTGCATTTGTTTTCATTGTTGTTGCATGGCTCTCCATACTTCCTAAACTTGTTATGTTTTCATTTTTGCTACATGATTTGCTGCTATGGTGGTTGCGCTGCTGCTTTTTGCACCACTGTTGGTGTTCACGATTTTTGTCAATCACAGAGTGACGACGAGCCCGGCACGCTGGTGGTATCATCGACAGCTCCAACTCATCGCATGTTTGAATCGCCCAACTTGGGGCGAGAGGGCAAACTTAAATCTTTTGTTGGTGGACGGGAGGACTTGCAACGAGATTACGATAGAGTAGGCATTGGGGAGGTTGGTGCAGGCGGCATGGCAGGTGAAGGGCGTGAGGACATGAGGACAGCAGATCCGGCAATGGAGGTTGTTCATGCACATGCAGTAGGGCCCGCCCACGCAAAGAAAAAGAAGAAAGCTAAGCACATGCAATCCCCGGCGAGAGAGCAGTCACGGGCTGCGGAGGGGGGAGTGAGCAGTGCGCGCGAGGGTGTCAGTTCGCCTCAATCAAAGGTGGTCGTCCTGGAGGGCTCCCCTGTTGCTAGCCCTAGTAAGAAACAGAAAGCCCGTGAGAGGGCAAAAGAGAGGGCAAAAGAACAGACGAGACAGAATGCTAGCAAGGAGGAAAGACAAAAGGCAGCTGAAGAGGCCCGGGGTGCCCAAATGACAGATGCCAATGTAAGCGAGGGACACACAGAGACGGTGGATCCCTACAAGACACCACAGAGAGGCAGTAGCACACCGGTTAGACCATCGCGGGCAAGTGCAGCCCCCGCAATTACCCATACGGTGGAGAGTGGAGGAGAGGAAAGAACACCTGAAAGAGCACCGATTGTGCAAGTTCGAGGTGAAGCCAGGGAGAGGGCAGTAGAGACGACGAGAGTGCTGGAGGTGGTTTCGCAGGTGGCTGACCCTGTTGAGGAGGACGACATGGATGTTTCTGACCAGGATGACATTCTCCCGGACATCCCCAGGCCCCAAACCCGGAGCATACAGGCTGGATTTGGCGGTCTTGGTGGGCTGCCGGAAAACCCCTCTGCAGCAGACGTCATGTCTGAGGCGGATATGAAGTTGGCCGCTGCCAAGATGTTGGAGGCAACCCACAGCAACATTGGCAGGGTGCTGGGGGGCATGGTGTACCCGGCCAAGCTTCGAATTCCCCTTTGCCGCTTGGTGTCATTGCAGGTGGTGAGACCTGCCCTCCCAGGCGATATCGACAAGCTGAAATTCTCTTTCCGGGATGGATATCGAATGGGGTCTGCCGCCTTTTACGTTTCCATTGAGAACGACCACGGAGCTTCCCGTGCCCACACTTCCGATGAGGTGGACAAATGGGGTCCCCATTGGCAAACGCGAAATGAGGAGTTCGAGAGATCGATTGCTAGTGATCCTCTTTTCCAGCACATGTCCGGTAAGATGTTCTACGTGTGGGACGGCAATCATCGCCTCCTGGCATGGATGGAGCACATTGCCCAAGCCCACCCCAACGATCTCGATTGGCATTTCGCCGTCGATTGTGTTGTGCTGAAGGTTGCGGGGCCCAAAGATCGCAGTCTTCTCAAAGCTGCAATGGCCGACATCAACTCGTAAGCTACAACCCCTCTCGCTTTTGGACTTTGAATTTGGAAGTCATTTCATTGCGAATCCTCATATATGATGAAAATTCCCATTTCAGTATTGTTTGATGGAAATGTGGCACTGCAGGGTGACTGAGAATGCCTTCATTGCCACCCAACTTGTCCCATATGCTCTTCCGAGTGAAGGATGTCGGGAGGCAGGGGGTGGAAGAGTTTGCCAATCCCTCAGTGCCGACCTCCTGCGCAAGTCGGAGGCAAAGGCAGACAGAACCTGGTATAGGGCTGAGCGTCGACGCCATGGTGGACTACATATTTCGGGTAAAGCTCCTGCAGTTTTGTTGAGCTAATTTGTCTCTCCTCCCCCAATAGAAGAAATTGTGTTGAGCAGGATCTCTAATCTTATGTGCTGCTTTTCGACAGACGAAAATACAGCAGGATTTGGCACATGCGCGGAGGTTCTACATGGAGTCAGAGGAGAAGAATCCAACCCTCCCGGAACTCGAATCGTATGTCAAAGCTGCGGAGGTGAGGGCCCGCATAAAGTACAAGTCGCGGATGGTAAAGTACGTGGCCATAGCTGATCCGCCTCCGCCTTGGTGCCGACTTTCTGGTGGAGGTGGGAAAGCACTACTCTCGCGCTCTGAAGCCCACGATGACATTGGAGAAGCTCCATCGTCTAGCCACATCCTGTGTGGATGCAACAGAAAAGGTGATACATTCTTAACCAAATTGTGGTGGCAACAACTCCTTTTTGTGGTGTTTGGCGCTTACGAATATGCTGGGTGGTTGGACAGACCCGGTGGCTCCAAATCTGGAATGGTTCCCAAAGTACCAGGGACATGTGGAGCTTCCCCAAACCGGACAAACTCTCTGACCCCACATTCGACATGTGGATGAACCGCATGACATGGTGGTTTCAGGTACTTCCCCACGCTTCGTTTGGGGCTTGTACTCTAGTAGGGGGTTGATTCATTGTATTTTTTGAGGAAAGCGATCTGATGGACAATCTCCACAGGTGACGACGAATGCGCAAGAGCAGCTGGACACACAAGCACATCAGTTCAAGATGGAGATATCTCCTGCAGCAGAGAGCCTGCGTGACTATGTGACGAGGTACTTTCTGCTCTACAAAACCAACCTATTCTTTCGGGAGATAGCAGATGCTCGCCGGAGCCACGAGTTCACCGACCAGCCGAACGCGGACAAAGCAGCAATGCGCCTTCTGTACAGGTACATACGCGCTGCCTTTCTTTCAAGTCCTGGCATTTCAGGATGTTAGAGGCCTAAGTGGTGTTAGGGAAAATGGCGCCGAATTTCCAGTCAGGGCTCCGAAAATGGCAAAGTCCCTAGACTGGCTGGCCCGGAACTGGAAATTCGGCGCCATTTTCCAGTTCCAGGCCCTATTGCCGTTCAGGGACTTAGCCATTTTCGGGCTAAGTCCCTAGTGTGGCTGGCCCGGAACTGGAAATTCGGCGCCGTTTTCCAGTTCTAGGCCCTATTGCCGTCCAGGGACTTAGCCATTTTCGGGCTAAGTCCCTAGACTGGCTGGCCATGAAGTGGAAATTCGGCGCCATATTCCAGTTCCAGGCCCTATTGCCGTCCAGGGACTTAGCCATTTTCGGTCTAAGTCCCTAGGGTGGCTGGCCCGGAACTGGAAATTCGGCGCCGTATTCCAGTTCTAGGCCCTATTGCCGTCCAGGGACTTAGCCATTTTCCGGCTAAGTCCCTAGACTGGCTGGCCCTGAAGTGGAAATTCGGCGCCATATTCCAGTTCCAGGCCCTATTGCCGTCCAGGGACTTAGCCATTTTAGGTCTAAGTCCCTAGGGTGGCTGGCCCGGAACTGGAAATTCGGCGCCGTATTCCAGTTCTAGGCCCTATTGCCGTCCAGGGACTTAGCCATTTTCGGGCCAAGTCCCTAGACTGGCTGGCCCTGAAGTGGAAATTCGGCGCCATATTCCAGTTCCAGGCCCTATTGCCGTCCAGGGACTTAGCCATTTTCGGTCTAAGTCCCTAGGGTGGCTGGCCCGGAACTGGAAATTCGGCGCCGTATTCCAGTTCTAGGCCCTATTGCCGTCCAGGGACTTAGCCATTTTTGTGTAAGTCCCTAGGGTGGCTGGCCCGGAAGTGGAAATTCGGCGCCGTTTTCCAGTTCCAGGCCGTATTGCCGTCCAGGGACTTAGCCATTTTCGGGCTAAGTCCCTACACTGGGTGGCCCTGAAGTGGAAATTCGGCGCCATATTCCAGTTGTAGGCCCTATTGCCGTTCAGGGAGTTAGCCATTTTCGGACCTCATTGGGTTTTTCATGAATGCAGGTACTGTAAGTTCTCGCTTTTGGAGAAAGGTCATCTGTCTTTCGAGCCACCATTCTTCCTGGCATGGAGGAACCCTGGGGCTGACTCCATGTACACTGACGATATTGTGAAGGAGTGGCATCTGGAACATTTGCGTGATTGCCCTTGGTATGTGGACCTTCCGCCCGGCTCGCTCGACCCATCCGAGTTTCAATTGAAGCTGGATGCTGAATTCCGACGAAACCGGGCTCCGCTGCCTCCGTTGGGTGCAAAAGAGGCAAAAGCGCTTGCGAACTCCAGGAAAGCGGCAGAGCTTGCTCAGGCAGGAATTCAAGAGAAATTGCATGAGAAGAGTAAAGGTCAAAGGAAAAGGACAAGGAAACAGGTGACTGCAGTAACACCCAAAAAGAAGAAAACCATCGGGGCATCGGAGGAGGCGCAGGAGGGGACCCAAGAGAGTGACTCCGACGCCGATTTTGTTCAAGGTCCTGCGACTGCTGTTGCTCCTACCCAGTCACCGGTCGTCCGGGTTCCCAAGTCAGTTCGGAGTGGGACTGGCTCTGCCAAGAAGTTGGCATTTGAGGGCGAGCCTACACGGCGGTATTCGGCGGTGACGTTTACGCACAGGCCAAAGCTAGAACCTCCAACCATCATCCAATGCGTCAATGAGAGCTTCCTTGACGCTCTCGCTGCCAGGGCGAAGAAGGTGGCACACAACAAGTCTCTGGCGGAGCAGAAGGGAAAAGCCAAGAAGAGGGCTGCCGGTACAGAGCCTAAAGACACCCCTGGTTTTGAAGCCATGATGGAATTCTTCACGGCTGTGAGCACGAATTGCAAGAGCACTCGGGGGGGGGTTGAGGTGGAGAGAGCTTGCGACATGATTCTCCTCGACATTCCAGATGGGAGCTGCTGGAGGGCCTGGATGGTGTGCCCACCTGGAACAGGTTTACTGAGGACTACTGGAAAGCCGGGTTTGGGCTGGCGGGGATGCTTCTGGATGACGGTGGATGTGTGGTTGTCCTTGCCACGAGAGGGAAGACCACAGAGAATGCGGTGGCAAGGTGGACACCGAAAAGTGTCACCCCGGTCCTCCTCAGAAAATGGTTCTGCATCAGTACGCAGGGGTTGCGAACAGAGGGCCAAAGTGTAAGTTATCAATCTATTGCATTCACTTCATATTGTGGTGTATGTTAAGTAGACCCTGGAATTGATCCCTTCTTTGTTGGATGTGCAGACATTGGTGTTTGAGGCATATTGCTTTGTGAAGAGAGGGTCTACGTTCAAATTCCGCAACGACGGTCGTCTTGTTGATGCCGCTGTGGACCCTGTAACCTACGATGTCCTCTACAACTATGTGCCCCACTCTAGTATGCCGAAGGACACAAAGACAGGCAAACCGTGGCGGTACAGCCGGACCCGAAGCCCTGCTTTCATCCAAACCCTCATGGAGACGTGCTCGGATGTCCAAGGGCGGATTCTGGACATCACATGCGGCACGGGTAAGCCTTCACGTGCTCAGTTTGTCCCCTGGCCCGATTGCAATTGCATGCCGCAAGCTATTAACCGCCCGCTTTGTTCCTCAGGTGCTTCAATGTGGGCAGGGACGTTGTCCGACAGGCATGTGTTCGCCTTCGAGCCAGATACTGCCCTCCACAACTCGGAACTTGCAGCGGCTGAACGTCTGCCGAAAGAGGAAGAGGCATCCTCGGAGGATGAGGAAAAATCCGAGAAGGAGCAGGGGAGGAAGTTGGGATCGAGGCCGAGGAGCCCCCGGTTTACGAGTGAGTGGTGGCATTGTAAGTTGCCTCCAGATTTTGTGAGGCACCTCCCTCCGCTCTCTTATTTCATTGAAAACCCTTTCTGGTTGTGCTGGTATTGACATTCTTCAAGTGGATTTGTTCTTACTGTAGGATGCCAAGTACTGCCGGAGGGACGTCTACACCGGAGTTCATGGGCAGGAGGAACGTGCCTTTTTTTGCCAGGGGAGATTTCATGCCTAGTCCAGAAAGGGAGTACATCCTGCCTACTTATGCTGCCCGGCTTGCTTCGGTGTCCATTAGGAGGTGTTCCGAACGTAGTCGTGTACAGCAGATTTTAGACGAGGCAAGCCTCAAGAAAATGAAGATGAGGGAGGAGGCAGCAGCTATTAGAGCCCGTCGGGCTCGTAGATTTGTGTTGGATTCTGCTGAGGAAAGTGGGGGAGAAGACGCAGAAGATTCCCAGGAGGTGAGGTGGACAGTCCCCCAAGGAGAGGACGGGATTTTTGAGAGGCATAGTGGAACTGATGCATCACAGAGCTCGGAGGATGAGGGGGATGAGGGGGATGAGGAAGAAGGTGGGGCAAGTTCCTCGGAGGGTGTAGGAGAGTAGTGCCCATTCCGGCTATGACAGTTAGAACACACTTGTATAGACGTGGCTTGCCACAAAATTTGCAATAAAATGTTGCATTTTAAGTCCACTGGTGCCACATTCCAACTTCACATGACCCTATTTCCGTGCCTCCTAACCCTATTTCCGTGGACTCACAATGGTCTGCTCATGCTTTTTTTTTTTCCGCTCATGCTCATGCCGCTCATGAAATAGCAGCCCCCTGTAACCCCATAGAATATTGCTGTCAGTGGTGTAACTCTAAGAATTATAAGTCGATGACTACAATGTGACTACAGGGTCTGGGTTAGTCTGCCGGGGTTACATGACCCTTCAATACAGAGTTGGAAGATGCTGAAGTCGAGCACCTTTAGTCACCAACACTAGCCCCTGTATGTGTAACCCCTCTATGTGTAACCCATGGACGTGTAATCCATGAGATAGATAATCATTCCGTTCAACCTATGTTATGGACCAGTGTAGCCCTCCGGAGTGTAACTTGTTGTTGTGTAACCCCAAGAAGTATGTATCCCGACCACATGTAACCCCCATTGATGTCACCCCATCGCATGTAACCCATTGTACAATTTGGGGTGCACGCTATAAACCCCGATGCTACATCACCCCATCTTATGTATCCCCACGACACGTAGCCCTTGTATAGGCAACCCTACCCACTTTCATTGTGCACAATGTAACTTAGAACTGTGTAACCCTCTTGAGTGAGTGTAACCCAGAGTGTTGTAACTCCAAGAAGTATGTAGCCCGACCAGATGTTACCCCCACACTATTGTGACCCCATCGTATGTAACCCATTGTACATAGCCCTCATGTATGTAACCCCATGTAGTATAAATCTGAGAACTTCAGTGCACAAACACTTCAGTGCGAAAAAAAATAAAAAATAAAACAAATGCGCATAGTCGAGGTGGGGTTACATGCCACGAAAGTATACTGTTTCAGCAACGTGACCCTGACATAGCCAGGAAGGCCCAACCATGTAACCCTAGGCCCATTGTATGTAACCCATAAGTATAACCCCACGTTGTGAGACCCGGCATGGTGTAACCCATCACTTATGTGTGAACCCACAGAGTGTAAGCCCATTGCCCCAGGGCCCAAAGGTGTACCCAAGTACTTGTCTATGATTCCACTTCATGTAACCTTATAAGGTGTAACCCCATGTAAGCCCATTGCATGAAACCCAAACTGTGAAGTGTTACGAACAAACCACATAGAAGCAAAAATGCATCAAGAGACGCTATTTATTTCTTTGGCCATCTGACCAAGTCTTTGTCCATCTCGTCACACAGCCAACTAATCATATGAGTACGGGAAGCTATCATGGTTGACTCGTTGAACCAACTTGCAGTAAACGCCCGCCTATGACGGGTTCGATCTTCTGTGGTTTTCACATTGAACTTCCACTCCAAGTAAAATTGCACAAAACAAAGTGCATAATAGCCGCACTCCCAACAACTCCGTTGCTGGGGGACACTGGCCTCAAACCATTCCATCCTCTCCATGACGTAACTGAAGTCATTAGATCCAGGCCTATGGCAAAATTTCGCAAAATTCCTTCAATGAGTTTGGGTCGGGCAATGGTTTTATGGGAGTCCAAATGTACTATCCGACCTCGGCGCTCTAAAACAGCAACACTCCAGTGATCACTGCAACACAAACAAAGCCGTTACGTCAGAATAGAAAAAAACATCTCCAATGAAACCCATTGTGGTGTAACCCGGCTGTGGTGTAACCCAGTAGTGTAACCCTTTGTACTATAACTCTAAACGGTGTTACACAACTAGTCAGCAGTCACTAGTGCAACTCAGTCTAGAATAGATGAGTGTAACCCAACATGCTCAGTCAACGCTGAAATTACTTACTCGAAGACAATAGGGATGACAACCACGTCCACAAGATATCGATTCTTTGTAAACACCATCCCTCGGGCATCCTGAGTGTACCATTCTTGCACCAACCCGAATAGCGTCTGCAGATCGTTACCATTGGTACGCATGACATGCCATTGGAAAGGAGCACAGATGACAAACTGAGGTGCGATAGCCTTAAACAATTTGGCCTCCAGAAGTTTGTTGTAACCCGAGAGCAATGCATTTGTGACAGTTGCTCTTATTTTATACATCGGCTCAAAATCTGTCTCTTCCAAGTAAAACTGTAACGGACTAGAAGCCAGGAAGGCATCGCCATAATAAAACTTCACTTCGGGCACCCCAGGAGGGTCCGTCACCATTCTGAACTTTGTCAAGTACCGTTGTTTTAGTCTGCACAACAAACCGCACATTACGAACATTACGATGCATCATACAAGAGTTATAATCAATATTCAAAATCAGAGAGGATCAAAGTACAATGAGGTACCTCGAACGCTCCCGCAAGTGCTTGGCAAGGACCTCTTGCTGTTGGACAACGTCAACCTCCGAGACCCCTGCACTTTTGCCTTTTCGGTTTGGTTCGCTGTTTTTTGGGTGCGACAAGAACAGATACTTCTTTGTCAGTGCTAGGGGGTTCAGCCAACCGCTTTCTTTGAGCAGGCGGCCGTTTTGACCTCCTGGGATTCTCTGCAACCCTGACAATGCCGCCGGTAGGGGGAATTTCTGAGCCAGAGGTGCCTTGTTCTGAGTTTGCTACAAGTGCTGAAGACTGCACTCCCTCGTCTGAGACGTGCTGGGGAGGTGATTGACCAAGGGCAGAAGTGTCACAGCTCACCTCCTCGGTGCTACCCCTCACTAGAAGCATTCGTGTCATTTACCACTGGGGTAACGACTCATTTTGAGTCGTAAAAGTCAAAAAACAGGGATCGACTGGAAGTTACAACAGACGTGGTAGTTGGGTTGGACATCCAATGATTGGAGTGGTAAAGGACGTAGACGCGCGAACAACTGCTCAGCAATTAATGCGATTAATGCTGAAGAACCACGTGGCGTAACCAGGCGGGCCGCCCGTGTGTCTGATGTTTTGAGCTGACTTTGACTTTTCCCTCCGGATGAGTGGACTGACTCACCTGGGGCGCGGTGACACATGGACGCGGACGTGGATGCCGACGTGGATGCCGATGTGGCGGCGCCGCGACGAGCGGCAATGCCGCCGCGTGGCCACGGGCTCAAGACGCCACATCGCAGTCGGCCACATAACTTGGAGTGCTGCATGTCACGTGGCAACAGCCACTGGCGAAGTCGACTGCACAACTGCCGGCAGACGAATCCACGGGGACCACGTGGAGAGTGTGTGGGTCGACGCGTGGCGTCGTCCCCACGCAATGGCAGTGAGGGGTACGACTGCTAGTGGAAAGACGCAGAGTGCTTGTGCCATCTCGGGACTGCTTTGGCCAACTCCGCTGCCACTATGCTAGTTGGTTGCACTACAGTAGGAAAGCACTGCAAATGAGCACTTGTAGTGGTTTGTGTGAGTTGTCCAACTGACTTGCATTCTAAGCTGAAAATATGGTTCTGATGCATTCTACTGGTTTTAGTGGTTCACCCATATGCAGGGGGAATTGAGAAGCAATGATACTGGGCGACACTCAGAACACAGACCACGATGCATGCACAACATCACGCTAATGAACCAAATAGACGAGGCAACAGGGAGACCAAAGACCATCACACATACACATAGAAGGTGGACGGACACGACGACAAGTCAGGAAATGGAATATTGCATTCAAATTGGAGACCGTCACGGCACACCTGCATATGAGCAAGACTAAATGCCAACATACATGGTTGCCGGACATCACTTAAACTGTCATGGCCCAAATGTACAAAACTGGTAACGTGAGTATCATACACACTTCTATGAGTATCATTACACACCCAACAGGGACTACAAACATGAAATGTCACTTGATACCTTCACCCCTCCTCATACTCTTCTCTGGCCACAGAGTCACCGTGCTTTCACGTGCGCTAGTGTGGTCTGGGGGGGGGGCATCGTCCACATTTGGGCAAGGCAGTGTAACACTTGGAAGCATGATCTCGTGGACTTTCACCTTGTACCACCCGGATGGAATGTCCTTGCAGTGGAACTTGTCAACCCCGGCTATTCCCACCACTTCCGCCTTGGCGGCGGCTGTCTTTGACCGCTTGTCATGGGGGTTCAGGAGAAACACAGGATCTGATATCTGCAGACACCAACATCAGGGTCCACTCAGCAACAAACATAGCAATGACAGGGTGAAAGTCAAGCGCAGCTGGGCATGGAAACGATCTTGGTTGCCACAATACTGAATCAGCAGCAAATTCATGGTGTACCAACCTACCTTGAAGCGAAGCTCGTCGCTGAGGGTGGCAACTGAGGAAAGCTGCCCACGTGTCTTCAACTGCAGCAGCAAAAAGAGGTTTAGTCAGACGGATAAGAATAACATGAACTCTGGTGGTTGCAATGGTATAAACACACCTCCACGGAGCAAGCTAACTTACACCCTGCTCAGACCGTGCACACTACAACCTCCTGGCAAAAATAACCCTACTAAAAACCAGCCAGGCAAAGCAAGGAGCCATGAATGCATGCCTGGGGAACCACGTCCTGCTGCGATGATGGTGCCGGGGACAGCCCACTCCTCTTGCTCACCTGCAATGAATACACATTGCAACGCTTCAGGAAGTGTATCCATAAAGGAAACCAACCAAGTAAGTTTGCGGAGAGGGGCTGGGAACAACCATACCTTGGAGCCTGCCTCCTCATGCCGGGGGGGGAATCCGGAATGCTGCCGCCGTAGCACTATGGTCCTTGGCGCAGGACCCACCTTCTTCACAGACGACCCCACTGCCACTCCCTGTACATGTGGTCCCTGCAAAACATATAGTGCCAGCCTTGCGTGAGAGGGCATCCGGGGGGAACAAAACAAACATATCTTATCCATCGATGTCATGTTGCAAACAGTAAGGTTAGTTTCACCTGCATGGGCGCAGAAGTACTTCCCCCAACGACCCCATCCTCTCCCACATTCAAGCTGCCAGTCGGGGTCAGCTTCCGCGTGCTTGTGAAGACACGCACATCCTTGGAGCAAAACAAATCTTGGCAGTAGGGCCAGACTGTTTCTAAAAGGTACTCTGAATCGGGCCCCTCACTGACATTGCTAGTGACATCAAACGACAATGGATGGACCATGTTCAAAGGGGAGTTCCCCCTCCCCTTGTGTGGTGAATCATCCACTAGGAGGGTGTTGGATTCGTTAAATCCAGAAAATTCCGACCACACCCTCGACAGTCTCTTCTGTAAGTTCTGTACGGCAGGCCCTTTTGTGGGGTGTGGCTCTGTCAAGGGGTCACACTCCTCTTGTGACCACACAAAGAGGGGAGAACCCTTGACCCCCTGCATCACCACTTTGAAGATGTCTGCAACATTCCCCTTGGAAGCACAGGACCATATCCCAACGTAGAAATGCCGGAAGAGAAGGTTTAAAAACTCGCAGACCTGGGGCCTTGGGAAAACATACTTGTTGGTGGTCAACACCCATGGCCAATGACGCCTCGGGTTGGGCTGAAAGTTAGGAATAGAGTGGCACAGGATCCCGTTCAGGTCTAGAACAATTAGTTTCGACTTTTCTATGAAAGGAGCTTTTGAAGGGGTGTCACGGGGTCTCACCTCAGTGGGTTGGGAGACAACAGTCACCCCGGAGGGCAAAGTTTCGGTCCCCCTGCAGCCTGGACCAGGCAAACTACCACCCTCTCCCCCTACAGCTTCCCCTTTTCCCTTGATAGAATGAGCAATGACCCCCCCATCGTCCATGTCATCCCCACCAACTCGCTGGACCTCTCCCTCTTCAACGAGTGGACCCTGCCCCCCACTGTGAATATCATCAACAACAGGCTGGACCTCTGTCACATCCCTACCCACTACAATTACTTCCTCCTTCTCAGGTACAATGGTCGCAGCAGGGGGGTCTTCCATAATGCCACCCGTCACACCCCCTTTTTGCCTCATCATGAGTTCCACTATCTTCTTCAGTTGTGCTTCCATTCCCCTCTCCCGCTCCGCAGAGAGAGCCGCAAGCCTCTCCAGGGCCCCGATGCGGGCTGCCATTGAGTTCCCCGCTCCCTACGCATACAAACACCCACCCGTACTGTTAAAAACCAGAAGAAGAGGCCGAATGTGCAGGATTTCAGGCATTCGGAGATGGCTGGGTTTGGCATAACACCCCTCGTGTACCATGCGTGGGGGCCCCACATACCCACCAAATCTTAGTACAACAACAGATTCATGAATGGAAACCGGACTTCAAAACATACCTGGCTCAAAACAGACTCTGATGGGGTGCCAGTCGCATAGTTCTTTTGCTCCGCCCCGAGCTCGGACAGTGACGGGCTCCGCGCTTTGCGTCTTTTCTGTATTTGCCCATCCACACACTGTCAGTACAAAATGCCAGGAGCATATGGACAAAGCACTGCCCTGCATATCACATAACAACTAATTCTGCACAAGCAATAAAACCCACTCGTGGGTGTCTCTTCCATCAGAACATGCCACAACGTAGGAGCAATGAGAAGGGGGTGAGGAGATTACCAAACGGGCTGCTTGGCCTGCAACTCCTGCCCGGCCCCAACGCGAGGGGTTCGTGACACAAGCACGCGCTTGCTTCATCCCTTCAGCCTTTGCAAGTCCACGAGGGGACTCCCAGTAGGCAACAAGCTTATCCCAATAGGCGGGTTCAGTGTTCATTGGCCTCACACCAGTCTTTGCCCATTTATCTTTCAGTTTTGCTCTTTCTCCTTTCATTATCTTCCCACATTGCTTCACTATAAAATCACGATTGGCAGGGATAGGTCTGTACTCGTACATTCCATTTATGCCCTCTATTACTGTTGACATGGCACTCTGGGACTGCTGGTCAATGTCTTGTACGCTTGAGTCAAGGTAACGCAATGCCAGGCCACGCAAATCACGCTGCCAGTGTTCCTTACCTTCGCAGCCAACATTGATGACTCCATTTCCATGCACCTCCACCTTGTGGCGCTTTAGCCCTGCAGCCACCCTTCCCTCTCCATCTCCTTCCCATTGTTTCATGGCATGGCGTCGTTCCTTCCTCAGCTCTGATGTCCGTTTCCTGCCCCCATGCTCTGGAGCAGCGCCGTCATACGTTGTGGGGGGTGACTGATGTGTGCCGGAGGGGGGAGGGCCGTATGGAGATGTGGGAGGCCCCCATTGTGACGTGCCAGCATCAGGAAGCCAGCGCCACGACCCCGAAGCAGGGGGGCTCCCCATGGTGCACTCTGTTGTGGAGACCATGCGGCAGGGGGTGGGTGCCAAGGTTGGTGTTGGTTGGCATTGTGTGGTGGCTGTGAGTGCTTTGCTGCAGCTTCACTCCCCTTCCGCTGCCAAAAACATCCCACACACAAGGTGCATCAGCTGTAGTCCTACTGAACACAACGTCACCAGAGCACAACTATGGATTGGCTGACCTCAAACCCACTCCCCTGCAGCGCAAGTGCCAAAAACTGAAAAGGAGAGGGACAGAATGTCCTCATAACATGTAAGGCCATTCATTGGTGAAGAAACATAATGTGGGCGGGTTCACATCAGTACCATCATACACACTTACCAGGAAACAGAACATCCATCTGGGTTTTGCACATAGGGAGTGGACATCTATTCACACAATCAGCAAATGGCTGTATGGCGGAGCCCAGCATCGGAGCCCCAAAAGGCCTAAAGACTCTCAATGTTTGTAAACACAGGTGCAGACACAATTCAATTGATAGCTTGGATATCCGGTGGTCTGTATGGTGATAGCACCCCGGGCAGTGAGTCAGACAATGACCCTATGACGTTGGTAGTAAGACTTACCTTCGTATAAAGCATTGATCCGGGTTTTCCAGATATCCTCTAGAAATCCCTTCACACAAGCATCAATCTGCTGTGTGTGATTTGCCCAAAAACTAGGCCTCAGGAGGGCCTGGGCTTTTGGCTCAGCCTCGAGTCTTTCAAAGTTGGTAAACAGGGGTACAGGCACAATTCCCTTGATAGAATTGAAGAGAGCGTCTCTTTGGTGAGAGAACCCCGGACAGCGTATCAGAAAATGAATACTGTCTTCAGATTGCCCACACAACGGACAATTGCACTCTCCCTTTCCGATCTGCTTCTGTTTGCTGTTCAAAGGTAGGCTTCCTGCCCTGAGTTTAAATTTCAGTCTAGTGCCGAGAGTGGGTGGACCCTTCAGGTCATCCAAGATGTCCACCCCCATGTCACTGACTGGAAACAAGTTCAGGGAAGTTCTCTGCCTAACTTCATTTTCATCAGACAATCTCATGGCAACAGACATGGCTTCAGACACTACAGCCTGTAAGGCAGATTTATCCAGCAGGGTCAAGACTTGCGGATCCAGGTCCAGGTCCTTGAGAATCTTTTCTACTCTCTTCTGCCAGGACTTAGTCTGTTTGACAGGGCGGTCCTGTTTCCAAGATTTAGAGTCGATCAACTTAGGATATCTGGTGTTGGGCATATGTTGCAGCTGACCCCACCATCTGACCTTGAATTCATCTCGTCGGGAGCTTAAGGATGGGATGCCAAACTCACCCCCGAACAGCCACATTGGCTGTTTTCTCCATGCTGACATACACTCCTTAAGCACCCCCACTTGAATGGATTCTAGAGACTTAGCCTGGTTGGAGTTATCAACCCATATAGCAGATCCGTACTCCAAGGCAGGTCTAATAACGCGACAAAGCATGGTTTTCTTAACCTCAGAGATGACCCCTCTGCAGTGGAAAAATTTAGTGAGCCCCAGAGCTTTGCCCTTGCCAGTTTGAACAACTTTCCGTATATGTGCATCCCAATTACAATTGGAGGAAAACTCAACGCCTAGGTAAGTGTAGGAAGGGAGGACCGGGATCTCTTGGCTACCCCACTGCCACTTAAGATCACTTCCTCCCTCTCCTCTGTCGTTGATTGCTACCACTGCACATTTCTGCCTAACTTCATTTTCTGCCCAATCACATCTCCTCTACGCTGATGATGTTGCCCTTTTGGCACAATCCCCGGTCTTTCTGCAACGCCATCTCTAAATTTTGGAACAGTTCTGCAAAGACTATGGGATGCAAGTCAATCTTAGCAAGACCAAGATCATGGTCTTCAATGGCCAGGCTGATCGTAGATTCATCTTCAACCAGCAGGAAATTGAGATTGTCAAATCATACCGGTACCTAGGTCTGGTTATCCACTCCCCCAAGTTTCACTTTGCAGCCACTGCCTTGGACAGATTGACTAAAGGTAAGGCGGCCTCCGTCCGCCTTCACGCCAAATGCAAGCAAATACATGTGCGGCATCCCCCGACCAAAAAGTGTCTGTTTGACACCGTCGTCAGCCCTGCTACCATCTATGGTTGTGAGTTCTGGGCACCTGGTGTCCCTGTCTCCTGGTGGGAAAAGATTTTGGAACCATTACAGTCATCTTTTCTCCAAGCAATGCTTGGCGCCAGGAGCACAACTCCCTCTCAGATCCTAGGTGCAGAGTTCGCATGTGTACCATTGCAATCCGAGGCACAGTTCAGGCTTACAATCTGTGAGGAATAGATTGCAGGCCCTTCCACCCAAAGGGCTAGTGGCAAGGGCCCTCACAACATCTATGAGGCTCAAAGCTGCAGGTTTCGGGAACTCCTGGTATGCTCGAGTGGACAGTTTATTTCAACGTAACGGACTTTCTACTACTTTCCTATTACCAATGAACCCAGATGAGGTGGACATCACATCCACACATGACCGCAACAGACTCATTCGGAGAGAGCTTATGGAATTACATGTGAAGAGAACTTGGATGCTACCCAATCTCACAACAAAGCTCCACTTCTATCGAGAGACATTCTTGGTGCTCCGCGATGATAGAATCTTGAGACCAAATTACCTTTCAGCACCCTTAGCTCCTTCCCTCCTGAGGGCATTGGGGCAGTTCAGGGTGGGTTCCCACAACCTACGGATAGAGACTGGCAGATGGGAAAACCTGCAACGGGAGGACCGCCTATGTCCAGCTTGCATAGGGCGCAGCAAGGAAATTGAAACTGAAGAACACTTCTTCTTCTACTGCCCTCTATACTACGAGATCCGATTGAACAACTTTATGGATATGTGCATCCCAGTTTCAGTTTCAGGAGAACTCAACGCCCATAGAACATGAACAGAAGTAGGGGTAGAACTCACCTCATGCGCAGCGGGTTTGTGCCGTTTGCGCACCTTTTGGAGAGACTCTGCAGATGGAGGTGCAATTTCCGCCGAACTGTCCTCCACCTCATCGTCGTCGCCCATGCTATAGTCGCTTGTGTCAGAATCCGAACTGGAAGACCGCCCACTGCTCTGCCTTCCCTCTCGCACCGACGCCATCTGTACCAGATTCAGTCGAGCCAGGCGGGGGCTCCTTCGCACCGCGGGGCTGGAATGTGCACAAGTGGGAGGAGGTGATGCTGCCTCGGCGGTCGACCGCTTCTTACTAGGCGTGGACATAGACCATGACAAAGATGAAGACGAGCGAGGACATAGACCATGAGCAAGACAAAGACGAGCGAGGAAGACCAAGACATGCAAAGGAGGAAAGAAGGACAAGGAGGGGAGTGTGATCACACACCCCCCGAGCTCAAGGTGAAGATCCGGCCGTTGTTGATTTCAAATATGAACACGTGTCGTGCATCCGACACTATGGCCTTTTCGACTTTGAGACGTTAAACCCTAAACCACTTACAGTCCTCCAGACAACTAGATGTAGTGATTCACACAACTGACATTTGGTTGGCCTGTTATGCAGGCTTGTTCTGTAATCTCCAGTGGACATCATACAGTTTCTTTGTTTCTTTCATTTTTTGTAATGCTTGAACAGTTCATATCCTCAATGTCTTATTGCAGTCCAGGCTTCAAGCAAATGAGAGGTAGTCCTGGTAGGATGGTCAATGTCCTTAAAAGCGGCCTTGTCTATTATCCATCCAAAAACTAAAGGTCTCATCTATCATGGTTAATATATGCTTGGATAAGAAAATGACTCGGTATGTCTTCTTTTTCACAATCACGGGGAGGGTTACCTCGACTCACTAGCTGATCTCTTAGCACAATTGACACCAAGCCCTTGACACGGTTTTCATGTGCATGTCAGCATGCTCCAAAACAGCCAATGTGGCTGTTCGGGGCGAGTTTGGCATTCGTTCCTTAAGCTCCCGACGACATAAATTCAAGGTCAGATGGTGGGGCCAGTTGCAACAATGAACCGATATTAGCCTTGAGTAGTTCTCTGACTCTTTGTGGGCCCTTCTATGGTTATTTGTTTGTTGTTCTACTCCTTGTGGCCCTTTAGGAATCCCACAGACGTGATACACATATCTCTTTCCTCACTTTCGGTCCTTCACTGACTACCAGAAATGTCACACCGTATGTCTGCATCTGAAACTTTTCACCTTTGAGACAACATTCTGCAGCACGCTCTGCTAGCTTCACATTGCCATGTATTCTGCAGGCACCAAGTAAAGCCCCACACTAAAGCATCTGGTTTAATTGGCATTCTGTTGATGAAATTCTCCGCCTCATCCAAGCGCCCTGCACGGCCAAGAAGGTCAACCATGCAGCCAAAATGTTTTCCTGTTGGAATGATTCTATTATCACACACAGCAGATTGATGCTTGTGTGAAGGGTTTTCTAGAGGATATCTGGAAAACCCGGATTAATTCCTTATATGATGGTAAGTCTTACTACCACCGTCAGCCCCTGACGGAGGTAGGTTCTGTTCCTTTTGTTCCCGCTCAAACTGGGCGCAGGGTCAATGGCCACAAGGCTACGGCATACAACGTCTTATGAGTACAATCTATAATCTCTACTCATAGAATGGAAATAGTGTTGTCCTTCATCTACTAGGCCCATATGGCTGCATGCAGACAGAACTGCAATGAGTGTAACATCATTTGGCTTCACCCCTTGCTGTTTCAAAACTTGGTTGAAAAGTTGCAGAGCATCTTTGCCATGCCCTTGCTGAGAATATCCGAAGACCTGCTTGCCCTCTTCTACAGCTGGGCACAGGGAGTGTCGTTGAGGCTGAAAAGGGGAAATTTGACCAGGTCATATCCGTTTGTGTTACTTCGAAGGTGTGGGCCAGCCTGCCAGAAGGTCAAAACAGGTGCATGCTGACATATGAAAGTCTGGCGTCGTGGAGATTGTTGGCTGTGAGGTGGGGATGGGGTTATCATCTTTCCTGGTAAATGAAGATATGATTGACATATCTCCTCTCCCATAAACTGTCACATTTCCTATAGGAAGTTCTTGTGACGCCCTTGACATGCTGTTGATGTGAATGAAAGCAGGCTGCAGTAGCAACAATGGAGAATTCAGGGTGTTTGGATTGGGGCAGAGCATACCATGGAAGAGAACAAGGGGCCCAATAGTTCGTGCAGTTGGGGGAGTTGATGTATGTACTTCCCCACACGGCCTTTGCCTCTCTTCACCATCTGTACCGAAGGTGCATAGATGGAACAAATCTCCAGTCTTTTGGTGTGCTCTTGTAATTCTGATATGCCCATAGACCCACTTCTCTCTCCTGTCTGTCTTGAGTTCCCCAACAAAAATGAGTTCCCCTCGCCCATGCGGAGGACTTCCAATTAATCACCCCTGTAGACAGAACAACCGGGATGACAGGTTGTGGGAAAGAGAAGTGGCACGTGCCCGAGCCCTTGGGCTTTCAAGGATGCCATGCCCATGTGAACGTTGTTTGGGCACTACAAGTAGATCTGAGGACGGTGTGCGCACACATCTCCTTCACCACAAAAGACATGAAGCATTTCGGGTGTGGATTGGAGATGGACCTGCAGACGAAGACGATGAGGAGTGGGCACAATTGGACAATGCACACCCCCGAGGGAGCCATACAGACAGGCCAGACGAGGACTATGTCATGGGCGCAGGACAGGAACCAGGCATGGACGGAGGGGTGGAGACACTCGGAATGTTGCAGGAAGCATTCCACATCACATCATGGACGATGCTGAAGAGGGGGACGGCGCTGCGACAACTGGGGATGGTGATGACGCAGGAAATGAAGGCATTCACGTGGGGGAAGGCGTGGAAGGAGGTGGAGATGGAAATGAGAATTCTGCACACATGACACTAGAAGAAGCATGTGTGCCACTGTACGAGGGATGCAAATCCACAAAGCTTGCTGCCAGCATGCTGTTGATGAACCTGTGCACAACCCACGGTGTGTCAGACCATTTTGTGGACGAGTTGTTCTCTTTGCTTCGGCTGAACTTGCTTCCACAACCAAATGAAATGCCAAAAAGCTGTCACATGGCCAACAAAATGATTGGGAAGCTCGGCCTCAACTACGTGAAAATACATGCATGTCCAAAAGGACATGTACTTTTCAGAAGAGAGTACAAGGACGCTATGGAGTGCCCCAAATGCGGTGCAGCCCGATACCATGATGTGGGCAGGTTACAACAGCCAGCCAAGGTGTTGAGGCACTTTCCCCTTATCCCCCGTCTATTACGAATGTACAAATGCAAGACCATTAGTGAGCTCATGACTTGGCATTCCAGGAATGCCTCAAACGATGGTTTGGTAAGGCATGTCCCAGATTCCCTTGCATGGAAGCATATAGATGCAACTTGGCCCGATTTCGCCGAGGACCCACGCAATGTGCGATTGGCTGTATCTACGGATGGAGTAAACCCATACGGATCAAAGAGTTGCACATGGTCCACATGGCCCGTGCAGTTGGTGGCATACAACCTGCCACCATGGTTGACAACAAAGAAATTCTTTGTCATGTTGTCTCTCTTGATTCCAGGCAAGGAGTCCGTGACAAATGCAAACATAGATGTGTATTTGCAACCATTGATTGAAGAGCTACAGGAACTATGGATTGGAGTTGAAGCTTACGACATTTTGAAACCAGTAGGGCAACGGAGTTTCACCCTCCGTGCCATACTCATGTGGTCAATCCACGATTTCCCCGCATATGGCCTTGTTGCGGGTTGCAAGACGAAGGGCTACAAAGGGTGCCCCATTTGTGGGCCCTATGTGGATTCACGGCACTCAAAGCCATTAGGGAAGACAATATACATGGGGCATCGACGTTACCTTGCAAGAAACCACCCCTACCGACGAGCAGGCCGACACTTCAATGGATGTGTTGAAAAGAGAATGGCACCAAATGCTGTGACACCGGAGGAGACATTGCAATTTGCAAAGGAGAAAGAGGCGTTCATGGAGATTGGAGGGAGAGAAGGAAGTAGTGCGGATCCAGCCATGTCGCACGGGGTGAAGCGCCGGACAATCCTTTGGGATTTGCCATACTGGAAGGTGCATGAATCCCCCCCCCCATTCACTCACTTTCTTTCACATTGTGCTTCCTGGAATTACCTTTACTGTCAGGAGTCCTTCCACCAACTCCTAAGTCAGTGTAACTACTATGCAGTAGATGTTGAAGTCGTACACCTCACTGTGTAGAGGATCGTGCAGTTGTTGAAAGCAGAATGTAGTAACATGGACAACTTCTGCCACATATTCTACTATTTTTGCCCATAGAACTTGGTCTCATGGGAGGACATTTGGCATTTCAGAACCTCTTGCAGCGGTACCTCCTGGACCCCATGCATTGTGAGAAGAACTTCTGCGAGAACATTCTGAAGACTATCTTTGGGGAGAAGGATACGATAAACGTACGAAAGGACATGGAGATTGAAGGGATACGGTCACATCTGTGGCTAAGGCCTGATCCAAATAGACCAGGCAAAGTGCTCATGCCAGCAGCATCATACGTCCTGACCAAATCAGAGCAAGAGGAATTTTTGAAGACATTGGGAGCCATGAAAGTGCCAACCGGATTCTCGGGTGCTTTCCAAAAGCATGCCATAAACAAGAAATGGTCGGGGATGAAGTCACATGATCTACACGTGATGATGCAGCAGATTTTGCCAGTGTGCATTCGGGGTACGATGGCGTCGGGTCCTCGAACAGCCATAATGCGTGTAAGTCGAGTGTTTAGGAAGATTTGTGCGAAGGTGTGGGATCCGAGGGACATTACATCGCTGCATGAGGATGTGGCTGTGACCCTATGTTTGCTGGAGAAAGAATTCCCTCCATCATTCTTTGACGTCATGACGCACTTGCTAGTGCATCTTGTAGAGGAGCTGCATGTGTGTGGGCCCGTAGCCAGCCGTTGGATGTACCCCATGGAGAGGTACATGAAGGATCTGAAGGGGTATGTACGCAACATGGCACGGCCAGAGGGGAGTATGGCGGAGGGCTACATCCGCGACGAAGCCCTGGGCTTCATGACAGAGTATATGTCTTCATTTGATGCAATACAACGACGGGTGTGGGACGAGAACGAGGAAGAAGGAGTTGTAGGCGAGGTCCTAGAAGGTGGTGGAACAAAGCGTGCCATGAGCCCGCGCCTTCGGGATGTGGCACATGATTATGTGCTGAACAACACAACAACCATGACACCATGGAGACAGTGGGTGTAAACTTTACATCCCTCCTGTGCTATTCTTAATGGTCTTTGTATGCATGAATTACATATATATTGTCACAAGTCATTCCGGCCACTATGGGAGTGGGATCGTGTACTAACAGGGTGCTTCAGACGACAACAGAGGGTGTTTCGTAGTTGGTGTTGTTGCTTGCAAGTGATCATGAAGTAGGCTGCATCACTACAATGTGCTTGAAAGGACACACTCTACATGTGGCATGCATGTACAGTACGGTGTTGGTCAGGGGGACTGAGTTGCAGCTTCTATTTGGTTTCTGCCAGAAAATACGCAGCGGAGAAGGTCCGCCTGAAAACGGAACGGAGAGCATTTGCAAAAGCATGGCGGAGGGGCGGTCGTAGGCGCAGATCCCCGGTGGAGTACCCGACAACAATGGAGGAGCTGCAGCCCTTTACAGTGTGGGTCAGATCTGCAATTGCAGTGTACGCATCAGAGAACGAGGACCCAGATGAGGGCATGGTGAGTCTGTCATTCCCCCCAGGGCTGATTGCCACTTCGTACCGGTCAATGAAAGCATATGGCAATCACTATAGAGTGGACGATGCCAACACCAGCCTCCTGGTGACTTATGACAGCGGAGTGGCATCATTTTTTGAACAAGAGAGTAGGAGCTGTGCACGAGATCGGAATCCAATTTCATGCCATGTGCAATATGTAGGAGTGATCAAAGAGATCCTTAAACTAGACTATGGTCTTGTGAAGCCAATTCTATTCCGTTGTTCTTGGGTAAAAGCCAATATGGTAGGAGAGAATGCCACCATGAAACGGGATGAGTACGGGTTCCTCCTTGCTGATTTCAGAAAAATGCTACCACAAGATGAAGAGCCATTCATCTTCCCATCGCAAGTTGAGCAAGTTTTCTTTTCAGATGACATCCATGCGCCGGGATGGAAGGTGGTTCTTCACAAGGACCCCCGGGCCAAACGAGTCGTTGCCGACGTCCATGATCTGGACCTAGGGGAGAATGCCGACCACGAGGGTCTGAGGGAACCACGAAATCTACCAGATACGGCCGAACCAGTCTCTTTGGAAGGAGCAGTTACCTTTAATGAGGAAGACATTCCAGGGTTGGTAATTACCGCCAGGCAAATTGCAGATGTGGGTAGTGAAGGGGAAGATTATTTGGATACGGATAGTGAGCCCAGCTGAATCTCAGTGTCCATTAAGCCAGCAGCTCATAGACGAGAGCTATGCTAAGGACTCTTACTGTCCTTAGAACCCATTTTGTACAGTCCTGCTTATAAGCAAGGGCGAGACAGTTAATAGTATCGATAATGTATGGGTATGTGGTCACTGACTGTCTTGTGAACAAACCTTTTTTTGTTCTGCCCATATTGTTTCTGACATGTGAGGAGAGGATCGTCTTCATGTACGGGAAGTAGACGTGAATGTGTGCATGCATTTTCTGGCCCATCTGCATGCTTTCCAGGAACAAAGACCAGTGGAATGGGGGGTGTCTCCAAAGGAGCAGGACCGAACGACACCTTTTTGTGCTTCCCTTGCTTTCCTTCTCACCGTTGTTCCATTCTCCCACCTGCCCAACAGCAGCACTCTCGAAGCAATAGCATGACATATGTTCGCACATGGTCTTCTTCACCAGTGAATGAGCTTTTATGCTACATGTACTGCCCCGTCCACATTAACGTTGATCCCTGCAAGCACTTGGCAAGACACCCCAGAGCCGCAAATCCAGCAACCACCACAAACACATCTAACTGATTGTAGTGACACGGGAATAGCTCACTTGTAGAGGAATTGAACCTCCAGCCAAATGAATGGCTCTGCCCCTTGTAGCACAAGTGCGATGCAAAAACAAGGTGAGTACAAAATGAAGAAGCACTTACGAGGTCCCCATCCCTGGGATGGGCTCCCACTTCTGCTCTGGAACTGTGCAGGCCTGAGTAGCACCAAATTGCATGAATCCTAAGCCTGAATGTCAAATGCAGGTTTATGTCGCGATGTAGCACGCCATCATCTTACCTGTAGTTTCCAGTTTCACTGGTGTCACATTTGCCTTCAAGTCAACATCAAAATTAAGTCCACCTATGCGCAAATCGCAGAATCTCTCATGACACCATCTGCGTACCGAAAAACTGGTTTGGCATGATATAATTGTAGTTCACAACCTTAATGAACGCTTTCAGCCTTTACCTCTCCGTGCGCTCCATCGTGCCTCCATCCAGCACATTTGTAAATGTTGAATGACCAAGAACCCGATGTCACACCGTTCTGAGAAGCCACTACGCGCGCTCACAGTATACGAAGGCCTTGCCGTGTCAGGATTTGCATTCCCACGTCCCGCCATGTCCGACGCAGCACTTGCATCCTTGCCAGACAGGCCAGGTGGAGGCAGCATGTATTAAAATATCTATTCCCCCAAGGCCACATTTTGTTTACCTCTTTTTGTGAAAGCCACGTCAGCAAATGTGCTGCCGAGTCATGGGTGCAATGAATGCGCAGTGGTTCATGGAGTCGTTGAGTCGACTACATATTCACTTTAATGAATAAATATCTTTATTCCATTAATCGAATTAGGAATGAAAATTTGTAGTCGCATGTGCAGTAATTACAACCACTTGCAATTTTGGCTTTTTCAAATTTTGTCTGTTTCGACTCTCCAGTAGTCCCGTTTACTACCAAGTGGTTCCCGGAGTGGTCGCGGACATGCAGTCGATTCGAAAAAGACACGAATGCTTCTAGTGCCTGTCAGTGTCACCCTTCTGTTCAAACCCCTTGTCACGCTTCTTAGTGTCACCCTTCTCTTCGGCTACCTCCTCAGTGTCACGATTCTCAGTGTCACCCTTCTCTTTGGCTTCCTTCTCAATGTCACCCTTCTCTTCGGCTACCTCCTCAGTGTCACTCTTCTTAGTGTCACCCTTCTCTTCGGCTACCTCCTCAGAGTCACGCATCTCAATGTCACCCTTCTCTCCGGCTACCTTCTCAGTGTCACTGGTCTCAGTGTCACCCTTCTCTTTGGCCGCATTATCAGTGTCACTCTTCGCAGTGTCACCCTTCTCATCGGGTTCCTTCCCAGTGTCACTCTGCTGAGTAACAATCTTATGTGTGTCACCCTTGGCAGTGTCTAGATGCTCCGCAACATCCTTCTCTTCGTGACTCTCCACAGTGAAACGCTTCTCAGTGTGACCCTGCTTTGTGTCACCCTTCCAACTGACAACCTCCTCGGTGACACCCTTCCCCGTGTCACCCATGTCGATGTCACTCTTCTTTGCATCAACCTCCTCAATGCCATCCTTGATTGTGTCACCCTTCTCTGCACCCTCCAAGACCGTGTTGACTAGCGGAAGACCGTCATCCATCGCGACTAGTGGCCGTGGCAAAGGAGTGTCACCTTCCATGACTAGTGGTAGTGGAATGTCATCCATGACAGTGTTACACTCACTGACATCTACCATGTGGGTTGGCTGTGGGGTGTCACCCCTATCAGTGTAACCCATGTCAATGTCACTCTCAACGGAAGTTGCAGTGTTCACGGGCAATGGTGTGTCACCCACGACAATGTCCCTCACGACATTGTCAGCCACGCCGGTATCCGCAGTGTCACCCTGAGGTGCAGTGTAACCCTCCTTCCCTGTTGCTCCTCTCTGCACAGTGTCACCTTGAGGTGCAGTGTAACCCTCCTTCCCTGTTGCTCCTCTCTGCACAGTGTCACCCTCAGGTGCAGTGTAACCCTCGGTTTCAGGGCATCCTCCCTTTGCAGTGTCACTCTGCGCATCAATGGGATCCACGAAGGCTGGGTCATTCTGAGAGAGGTTGACCACATGATCCTGACAAAATACTTACATTTCTGCATCGAGGGTTCAACCCAGCATCTCCAGATTCAAAGTCATACACAGACTCTGGGTCAAGCGGGTCCCCGATTCTTCGATTAAGACCTTCAAAAGAAATGACTGGGGCTGCGGACAAAGAGGTTCGCACTTGGGTGTTCCACCTTGATGTATCATCTTCAGTATCAGTATCAGAATTCATGGGCAAATCCCGCGTCAAGTCTGCTAGGTTCACCCCTAAGTGCAGCTGGGTTGAGTACAATTCACCAACCTGCGACAAAGATACAACGACAGATTGACTTGGAATGATGTCCTCGTCATGTACATCGTCGCTCTGCGGGGCGGAAATTGGCCCATCGCTCGTCTGCGCGCCCCCTACGCCCCCTGTATCGCATTGTGGAGGGGCCCCATACACAACTTTGTGAAGCTCACGTTGAGCCTCAAAAAGGTTTTTGAACGCATTGGCGACTTGATTGGCCATGAGCTCGGACTCATCTGCATCGGGGAAAAGACAAAGGTTTTTAGTCGTGGAACAAGGTTTTTGAAAGTGCAAGGGTTACACTGACTAGGACAAGACAGTGGTTCGGATTACACGATGTGGGTTACACCACCCTGTTAGAGACAGTAGTTTGCAATGGGTTACACTACCATGGGTTACACTACTGAGATTACACAACGAGAGGGTAACAAATCTAGGGTAACACAGCGAGGGGTACCATTAGGGGTACACTGATTACAGGGTTACATACTCCGAGGGTTACACTGATTACAGGGTTACACACAGCGAGGGTTACACTGAGTACAAGGTTCCACATAGCGAGGGTTACATTGATTACAGGGTTACACACAACAAGGGTTACACTGAGTTACAAGGTTCCACATAGCGAGGGTTACAATGATTACAAGATTACACACAAAGGGATTACACGACGAGAGGGGTGACAGTGGATGGAGTAACACTTACAGAGATACCAAGGCACTACAGACCCAAGGTCTCTCATATACTGGATGCCCAAACGCGCATTGAAGTCCATTTCTGTTGGTGATTCGCTGAAGAGGCCACAACACCAAAGCTGGATAAACGATTCTCTCTGTTAGATCGCAAAGTGATGGGCGGCGCGACAACGGCTTGCCTTGCAAAACTGTATAGCTCCGTTGATCTTAATTGACCGGTCACCCCACTCTTCTGTACTCAAACTCGATCTTAAGTCTTCGAGCTCAGAATCCAAGGTCGCAATTCCGTCACCAGGTTGTGCAAAGTACATCAGACTAAAGCCGTAATACTCATCGACTAGGTCCTTCACCTTTGAGGCCGTAAGAGCACTTTCCAGAAGTTCAGTCGTGAACCCCAACCTGGGATGCGTTTGGGAAACTGACCTGCCATGATTTCTTACATCGTTGTGGGCCAGAATTCTCAAAAGGAGTGGTGGCGGTCCAATGTGCGGTTTGGTGAGATTCTCCATTTGACTGATCAATCCTTCGGCAAAACCACGAGTGAATTCCAACGGATCTGGAACAACCAAACCTTTGATTCCATCTACAGTAATAGTGATGACAAGAGGATTTGAAGTTCTGGCATCGTCAAGGTCGGTATTGCCAACAGCTAGTTCGTCCATCGTGTCATCATCATGTGAGGCTTGGCTCTCTCGATGGACTCGTGTAAGTCTCCCACCTTTTTTCTTTTTCTGCTTTGGCATGTCAGGATGCCCAATGCTCTCTAAATACTCCTTCACCCGATTCAATTCCTCTATCATTAACGGACCATGATCCGGCTGGGCAGTAAACGCCTTGTGGGCAGCAACAACACTGTCCATATCATCGCTTCTAAGATGATATCGAGCTCCCTGCGCAATACAGCGTGAGGGGTTACACCAGAGAAAAAGTTACAGCACGAGGGGTTACACATGAAAATGGGTTACAAACAAGATGGGCTACACAGGGTTACACAGAGGTGGGTTACACACCATAGGGGTTTTTAAAAGGGGTCCTCTGTAGGTGGGTTACACTCTGGGTTACACGCCACATGAGAGACAGGGGGGGTAACACAAGGGGTTACATGGATAGACAACAACCCAAAATTTGAAAAACAGAGAAATGGCAAGGAATCCAACTTGATTGTCTGTCGATAGGACCCAACTTGATTTTGCAGCTGTCGCATAGACTGCACCCTCGCCTCGCGCAACAAATTCTTGGAATGTCGGCCAAAACCCCTTCTATTGACATTCGGAAATGGGAACTGAGGAATAAGGCCATGCGGTAGCAGAAGGATTGAGCCTGGAGTTCGCTTTCGCAAGATGAACCTTGAGCTCCGGTTTCCCCGGTTTCCAATGTTGATTTTCCTTGCAATAGGGACAGGTAGAGGCGGGCTCAATCGCCGCTTGTCTCTCTCGTTAGAAACCTGCCGAATAGAAGGACCAGGGACAGAAACAGCAGGAGCACCGGAAGATGGAACCTCTGTAGCAGAAATAGCCGAAGAAGGTACAACAGCAGGCACTTCAATAGGATCTGCAATCTCACCCAAAGCCACCCTATTTTGCAGAATCCATGCATGATATGCATCAACAGAAGAAGCTGGAACAGAATTCATCACATTTTCAACAGCCATGGCATGCTTGAGCTCCGCATCAGGAAACGGTTTTGTTCCTTTCGGTCTGGCCATACATGCGGTCGTTCCATCGACAATATGCCGATTCAATCTGCTCTTATCTACCTTTACTGCCCCACAATAAGGACATTTGAACTTAGGCCGGCCCTTTGCTCCCTCCACCTTGGCCTCTCTACACCTGGTGTGGCAATACGCGATCATTGTAGCATGCTCATGCTCAGTGTACCAGAAGCAAACTCGTTCGCCATCCCTTTTCAAGTGATCAAATGGAATAGTAGCCTCTCCAGGGAACAAATAACAATCAGCCATGACAAAAGAAAAAGCTGACAAAAGAGAAGAGAAGAGCAAGAGCAAGAAAAGACAAGACAAGAAAAGACCAAGACTAAGAGAATTCCGAAGAACGCACAACAGGGAGCACGCACAGCAAGGAGGGCAGGAAGAATATGAAAGGCTGCGAGAAGGGGAAAACTGAACAATGATTAAAGAACGAAGAACGAAGCTAGCTAGATGTCACCCGTAAGGCACGTCGGTTAAGCGAAAGACGACGGTTCATTAAAATCTGGCGGCTTGCAATCAATTATATCCGCACTGACTCACACGTGTATGAGTTGCAATCCCGGTGTCACCCGTAATAACGGAGTGTAACCCGTAACCCTACACTTGTGAGCGCGACAAACCGGCCGTTACCCGCATGCCAGGCACGTCGAGTGTAAACCCTCCGTCAGGTACCCACATATGATGTAACCCTTCGTCACAACCTCATGTACCCCTAGTCTATGTGACTCCCGAACACAACATCGATATAACCCTATCATATCAAACCATTAGTATGCAACCTCCAGGTAAACATGGTCAATGTAATGCCCCACCCATGTAACCCTAGCCTATGTGGCTCCGCGAGCGCAACATCCACGTAACCCATCAAACATGTCAACCCCATCTAAACCTCCATTACTAAATCGTCTACCAAGCTAGCATGTATTGAGAAAGAAAACACCGTGTAATCCCCTGTGTGTAACCATAGCACACGTGAGGTAGTCATATAAACCATCATACATGTAACCGGTTGACAGTGCTTGCAAAACACGCATGATTCGATACGTATTGCATCCATAATAGCGATGAGTAGGCTGCCCCGGCTGGTGTGTGAACAAAAGATACACGAGAGGAGAGTGAATGGGCACCCCGTCAAATGAGCGGCTGCTTGCATGGCTAGACCGAAAGAAACAAAACCCTTTCCTAATGCGGATCTTAGGAATACCATAGCCATCGGGGACGGTGACAAAACAACAAGAATGACATTGAGAAAGAAAAAGAATAGAGACAACCGTATCAATCGTAGAGAAAACCGTAGTAATAGATTTGACGGATTGCTGCGCGGAAAGCGTTGTCTTGTATGTTGCTGGGATGACGATACTGAACTGAATGAACTACAAATCCTTCGCATTGATGTGTGAAGCCGATTGGGCACCATGGAAATTGCAGAAAGCTGATGCCCCAAAGCAAAAAATCGAGCGAGTTAGGAATCTGAAAAACGGATGGAGAGAGCAAATTAGGGTTTCGGCCTCTATTTAAACCTCCATTCGGCCGTCGGATAATTTACACGTGTATGATGTACACGAGGCGGTGTTACAGAGGGTTACATGGTGGTGAGGGTTACAGAGGGTCAGAGAGGGTTACATGGAGTGAGGGTTACATAGGGGTGAGGGTGACACTCTGCGGTGTACAGAGGGTTACATGGTGGTGAGGGTTACAAAGGGTCACAGAGGGTTACATGGGTTATAGAGGGTTACATGGAGTGAGGGTTACATAAGGGGTGAGGGCGACACTCTGCGGTGTTACAAAGGGTTACATAGGTTACAAAGCCACAGAGGGTTTGTGAGGGTTACATGGAGTGAGGGTTACATGGTGGCGAGGGTGACACTCTGCGGTGTTACAGAGGGTTACATGGTGGTAAGGGTTACACCTGGTGAGGGATATAGAGGGTCACAGAGGGTTACATGGGTTACAGAGGGTTACATGGTGGTGAGGGTTACAGAGGGTCACAGAGGGTTACATGGAATGAGGGTTACATAGGGTGAGGGTGACACTCTGCGGTGTTACAGAGGGTTACATGGTGGTGAGGGTTACAAAGGGTCATAGAGGGTTACATGGGTTATAGAGGGTTACATGGAGTGAGGGTTACATAAGGGGTGAGGGCGACACTCTGCAGTGTTACATAGGGTTACATAGGTTACAAAGCCACAGAGGGTTTGTGAGGGTTACATGGAGTGAGGGTTACATGGTGGCGAGGGTGACACTCTGCGGTGTTACAGAGGGTTACATGGAGGTAAGGGTTACACCTAGTGAGGGATATAGAGGGTCAGAGAGGGTTACATGGGTTACAAAGGGTTACATGGTGGTGAGGGTTATAGAGGGTCAGAGAGGGTTACATGGAATGAGGGTTACATAGGGGTGAGGGTGACACTCTGCGGTGTTACAGAGGGTTACATGGTGGTGAGGGTTACAAAGGGTCACAGAGGGTTACATGGGTTAGAAAGGGTTACATGGAGTGAGGGTTACATAAGGGGTGAGGGCGACACTCTACGGTGTTACAGAGGGTTACATAGGTTACAGAGCCACAGAGGGTTTGTGAGGGTTACATGGTGGTGAGGGTGACACTCTGCGGTGTTACAGAGGGTTACATAGAGGTAAGGGTTACACCTGGTGAGGGATATAGAGGGTCACAGAGGGTTACATAGGTTACAGAGGGTTACATGGTGGTGAGGGTTACAAAGGGTCATAGAGGGTTACATGGGTTACATGGAGTGAGGGTTACATAAGGGTGAGGGCGACACTCTGCGTGGTTACAGAGGGTTACATGGGTTACAAAGCCACAGAGGGTTTGTGAGGGTTACATGGAGTGAGGGTTACATGGGATGAGGGTGACACTCTGCGGTGTCACAGAGGGTTTGTGAGGGTTACAGAGGGTTACATGGTGGCGAGGGTGACACTCTGCGGTGTTACAGAGGGTTACATGGTGGTAAGGGTTACACTTGGTGAGGGATATAGAGGGTCACAGAGGGTTACATGGGTTACAGAGGGTTACATGGTGGTGAGGGTTAAAGAGGGTCAGAGAGGGTTACATGGAGTGAGGGTTACATACGGGTGAGGGTGACACTCTGCGGTGTTACAGAGGGTTACATGGTGGTGAGGGTTACAAAGGGTCACAGAGGGTTACATGGGTTACAGAGGGTCACAGACGATTACATGGGTTACAAAGGGTTACAGAGGGTTACATGGAGTGAGGGTTACACTCTGCGGTGTTACAGAGGGTTACATGGGTTACAGAGGGTTACATAGGGTTACATGGGTTGCAAAGTGTTACAGAGGGTTACATAGGGGTGGGGGTGACCCTCTGCGGTGTTATAGAGGGTTACATGGGTTACAGAGGGTTACATGTAGTGAGGGTTACATAGGGGTGGGGGTGACACTCTGCGGTGTTATAGAGGGTTACATGGGTTACAGAGGGTTACATGGGGGTGATGGTTGAACCCGGGGCGGGGGTTACAGGGAACTGGCGGACTGCTGGAAGCGGCGGACTGGTGTCGCAGAACGACAACGCAGGGGGCGACGACGCCGATGGGATGAGGGCGGGGGTGGGGAGGGATTGACCGAGCCCAGCCGACTGCCTTTCGATGTCTGCCGGAGGCGAAGAACCGGCGGTACGGTGTCAGGGTTGGACCGTCCTGACGCGCTTGCATTAAGTTCTTACATTATTCCTATTATCTTCCGTTTAGAGGGGTACATTTGAATTTAGGTGAGAAAAATTTGAATTTGAATTTGAAATTCAAAAACTTGTTGACCATTGACGCCGACTCTATCCAATGGTAGTACGTTCATTGTTCTACATATATTAGGCAATGCATACTTACCTAGGACCTCCACGTTATAACATTTTTAAGACACTACAGACTAATCAACACACCTATGATACATCTATGTATCACAAAAGCAGTCTAAGTGCATATATACATATCAAAGATTTCTTTCAAGTTCTTTCTAAGGGGGTCCCTCTTGTGACGCCGAGGAGTTGCAACCTCCGCAGCCTTAGTGCCTAGCCCAAGCCCCAGCGTCGTCGCAGTTGCTGCAGCCCTAGCGCAAGGCGCCCCAAGCGACGTCCTTGTGATGCCCTAAACTAGCTACGACACCGTTGCGACCCCCTGGCGTCGCCCAACGACGCTTTTAGTGACGTTGGGGACCGCAAGGCCCCAAAAAAACAAAAAAAAAAACCTCTGTGGCGATGCCATTGCGACCCCCGGCGTCGCAGCATTGGGCGCCCAACGCGGGGCACCCCAACGACGCTTTTGCGACGCCGGGGGGTTGTAATGCCAAAAAAAAAAACCTGTCGCAATCCCCCGCGGCGACGCACCACCGTCGCATGTCTCGGTGCCCTTGGGGACCCCTTTCCCCCTTCATGCCACCTTCCGACGGCTGAGCGTCGAAGCGGGGCCCGACGTCGCAAAATAGGGGCCGCGGGGGGGTGGCGTCGCAAGCCCAGCGCCGCCACCAGCGTGGGGGCGCGACTGGCGTCGCTAAACCCCCACCCCCTCCCCCATTTGTAGCAGTGATTAAGCCAAAACTAGTGTTATACACCATATATATAGTTATAGCTTGAATGCTTATAAGTTGCTTTGAAAATGCATCCAGTCCCAAACTTTGGTTGGAACTGTTGCATGTACAGTACATCCAAATGAACTCGATGGCCAACATATTTACCCTGTACGACGAATCTACACCCATGCGAAAGAATTTGATCAACTGTTCTTGAAAAGTCTGCAAAATCTTGAACTATTACATGAGGCACCAGCTACCCAGATGCAGTTACATCGTTAGCATGATCGTTAGAGACAAAACGAGATTGTACTCCTTCACATAATATATAGGATGCCTTTGTGCCTTTGTGTTTATTTACTTCGTCATGAACGTTGATGTGTAGTGCAACACTAAAAGATCTTCGAAGTTCAAACTTGAAAGAGCATGGACACAATCTTGAGCTCTTTCTACAAGCCCCATATGCTAGTCTCATGCTCGTGGGCATTAGGGACAAACTCGGACATCAAGTATTGGTTATATAGTCAACCAACATTTACCCCTGTGGTATGGGTTGACTGGAAGTTGTGAGTTCAAACCACATGTTAGATGTCATAAAGGTGTCCATCCATTTTTTTCAAATTCGTCATGGATGGTTGGTTCTACCGGCTCGTCCTTTCCAATCCGTACTACAAAAAAGTGATATTTGTAAAACTTTTCATCTGAAGTTTGTACCACCGTTGCTCTCATATTACATTTTTCACAATGATACTACAGTCTAAGTTTTTGATTTTGTAAAAAATCTCGTTATCTAGGTCCAGTCGTTTATGAAGTCCCAATACAAATACACCATAGAATGAACGACATATGTCCCTTGCCATTGTGCAGGCACCCCTATATGTAGTTGTAAAAAATATATAATTGGAGCATATGATCATATCCGGGTCGTAACCCTATTTTTATTTAGTGCGGTATCCACAAAATAAGGACACGCGGTAGCTACTCTTTTTGACGTTGGTTTAAAACTCTCAAATGACATGGCACCTATGATTAGGGGATAAGAGGAGGATATGAAGGTTATCCCCTATCAAGATGTAGTTGGGAGTTTAATGTACTACATGGTTTGTACTAGGCCAGACATTGCCTACTCAGTGGAAGTGGTGCACAATTTCTTTCAAACCCATGACATACCCATTGGCTATGGTAACAAGATTTTTTCGATATCTCATAATTTATGGCCGAAAGGAGAGTCCAAAGTTGGTTGGGTTTACAGATGCAGATTGGGCAGGAGATATTGATAATAGAAGATCACTTCAGGCCATTGCTTTGTTCTAGTAGGTGGCGCGGTATCTTGATCTAGCAAACGACAAACTTAAACAGCTCTTTCGTCAACAAAAACTGAGTTAGCTATACAAGCAACAAAGGAAGTTGTTTGGTTACTGAAGCTATTTGGAGATTTGGGGCATCTATAACCGCACCCAACAACTCTATATTGTGACAATCAAAGTGCGATTGCATTAAGTCAAAACCCAAAATACCTTTCAAGGACTAAGCACATTGAGGTTCAACATCACTACGTTCGAGAGGTTGTAGGCAAAGGAGAAATCGAAGTGGTATGTTATTCTACAGAAGACATGGTTGCAGATGTTTTGACAAAAAACCTACCCAAGCCAAAATACATCAAGTGTTCACTCGAACTTGGTGTAATGTCTCTAAAGACATTGGAAGGTTGAGATTACGTGATTATCTCGCTGAGAGAGGGTGTTGGAAAACAGCTCCATATTCAACAAATCTACAACTTGACTTGTAGATAAAGTTAGAGAGATTTCTATTTAGAGAGGCCTTTGTCTTAAAGTTAAAACTAGTCCATTATGTGACTAAATAACATATATGTAGTAAAAATAAGTTTAAAAGACAAGTCTCTAGTAGCAGTGCTTTTAGCCTAGCTAGAACCATACAAGAAGCTCAAGGTGAAGCCATACATCAATCAATTGTTCTTGCTCTGTGCTTCTATGGCTGGGGGAGAGCTTTTGTACAATCCTCATTTATTGTTCTATCTTCATTTTTCAACACCGACCCCAACCCCACTCTCATCTCTCTACAGAGATCCTTTCAGTCTTATTTGCTCAGGGCTGGCCACTTCACATACATATATATATATATATATATAACCCTGCCACCTTTTTTTACACATGTTTGACCCGATTCTGGCAGATAACCCCGGGTTACTTTTCTCCAGTAGGGTTACGGCCTGGGTTATAGTAGGGCGAGCTTGTCTAACCCGGGTTGAACCTGGTGGGTAGGGTTGTGGGCGGGGTTGGGCGGGTCCTCGGGTGCTGGTCCACATGGTGCTGCGCTGGGAGGTGGGCGATCCTTGGCAGGGGAGCATCCAAGCTCGCGGAGTGGACGCCACTCCACCCTGACGCTGGAGTCGTCGCTTGCCTGCAAGGCGTCATATGGTGTGCGCGCTACTGTGTCGTATAAAGAGGCTGCAGATGCTTTTGTTTTTCAGAGTTATTTTAGAAGGGTATGATTTTGAGGGAGTGATTCTATATCCTGCATGAATTGAGCTCCAAGGAGGCCACAATGCTGACTAAGTTTGAGACGAAGAGTAATCGAGTGAAAGGCCTGAGCTTCCATCCGCGCCGACCATGGATTCTGTCCAGCTTGCACAGCGGGGTGATCCAGCTGTGGGACTACCGCATGGGCACTCTCATCGACAGGTTCGATGAGCATGAAGGTCCTGTACGGGGTGTCCACTTCCACAAATCACAACCCCTCTTTGTATCTGGAGGTTTGCACTCTCATCCCTGTGTGTGTTATGTGTTGTGCCTGTTTCTTGCATTTTCATACTCGCGAATTGATTCCATGAGCTCTTAGGGTGATGGGGTGAGCAGAAAACTTATGAGAGTGGAATTTTAGTGTCTTGGGGGCAGAATGACCTCACTGCAACAATGTCTTGAGCAAGTTGCTGCTGGAGAGTTGAGCATGCCAAGAAAACATAACCTGGGATGTCAAATGCAGGGGATGATTACAAGATAAAGGTATGGAACTACAAGGTGCGGCGCTGCCTTTTCACTCTGCTTGGCCACCTTGATTACATTCGAACAGTCCAATTCCACCATGAGTATCCGTGGATCGTAAGTGCAAGCGACGACCAGACTATTCGCATCTGGAACTGGCAGTCACGTACATGCATTTCAGTGCTCACAGGGCACAATCACTATGTGATGTGCGCATCCTTCCACACAAAGGAGGACTTGGTTGTATCAGCATCCTTGGATCAGACGGTGCGCGTATGGGACATTGGTGCATTAAGAAAAAAAACTGTGGCTCCAGCGGAGGACATTTTGCGGCTGACACAGATGAATACAGATCTGTTTGGGGGGGGGGATTCGGTGGTAAAGTACGTTCTGGAGGGCCATGATCGGGGCGTTAACTGGGCAGCCTTTCATCCCACGCTCCCTCTCATTGTATCTGGAGCCGATGATCGTCAAGTAAAGTTATGGCGCATGAATGGTGAGCAATTCTCTACGGCTCCCCCACCTAAGGGATGTTTCTGGCGTGGTTGCAAGTTGCAATCAGGAGCCCCTCATGTAATGTTGTGATTGGCGCATTGGTCCTTGGGTGAAATCCAGATTGTTGGATCCCATGGTGGATGCCGAGGGGATTCCCTGCCCTAAGCTTACCCTTGGTAGGCCAAGACTATATAGAACTGATTTGTTGAGAGATAAGTGCATGTTGATGGCTTTTGGTCCGTTGATGGCAGTTTGGCCATTGCCAAACAGGTGTGATCAGACCTTCCAGAAGCTTGAGGGTTGCTGATTTTTTATTTCTGTTCCACAAAGCTCTTCCTCTCACTGATACTCTCAACTGATACTTTTGTCCAGATACCAAGGCATGGGAGGTGGATACTCTTCGTGGCCACATGAACAACGTATCATGTGTGATCTTCCATGCACGACAAGATATAATTGTCTCAAACTCCGAGGACAAGAGCATCCGAGTGTGGGATATGTCCAAGCGCACTGGTGTTCAAAACTTTCGAAGAGAGCATGATCGGTTTTGGATCCTGTCAGCCCACCCAGAGATGAATCTACTTGCAGCTGGACATGATAGTGGAATGTTGGTTTTTAAGTTGGAAAGAGAGAGGCCAGCCTTTGCTGTACATGGAGGCGTCCTATATTATGTGAAGGAGCGCTATCTCCGCACATATGACTTTGCTTCGGGGAAAGATAACCCACTGATTTCTATCCGGCGATCTGGATCAATGGGCATGAATCAAGGACCCCGATCTCTGTCGTATAACCCAGCAGAGAATGCAGTGTTGCTCTGTTCAGATGTTGATGGGGGTTCTTATGAGCTTTATATCATTCCCAAGGAGACCAGTGGCAGGAGTGAAAACCCCCAGGACGCCAAGAGGGGGCTTGGCTCATCTGCAGTGTTTGTGGCACGCAACAGATTTGCAGTTCTGGACAAGAATAACAATCAGGTAGACGTTTCACAAACTGTGCTGTTCTCTTGGGGCACTTTATACAGGATCCAAATGAAGCTAAAGTGTGTGTTTCCTTCAGCAATTGTTCGCACAGGGTTGCCTAGCCAGCAGTGAAAACAGTAGGCATCTTCTGGCTGTTGTCCTTGTTGTGGGGCATCATAACAGGCTATCGCAGTTATGGCTGCCACTGAGTCACCATTTTTTAGAGAGACAGTAGATTGAGTGATTGCTACGGAAAGTCACAACTTTGTGTTATTAACAAGCCAAATAGGTTTAAAAAGTTCACATCTCTAGGATGCCGCAGCAAGATCTCCCCACTTGTGGTAACTAGAAGAGCTTCAGTACCCGGTACCCTTTCATCATGGGTGGCCTTGGTAATGGGTATAATATGAAGTGTTGCTGTAACTGACTTCTTATTGCACCAGGTTTTGATCAAGAACTTGCGAAATGAAGTAACCAAGAAGTGCATTCTTCCTTTCGCAACGACAGATATGGTGTTCTATGCCGGTCTGGGTAACCTGCTATGCCGAGTTGAAGAGAAAGTAGTTCTGTTTGACGTGCAGCAAAGGAACATGCTTGGGGAACTGAACACCCCTTTTGTGAAGTACGTGGTGTGGGCCACTGACATGGAGCTGGTTGCCCTACTCAGCAAGCATGCCATCATCATTGCTAGCAAGAAGCTCGTGCACAAGTGCACTGTGCATGAAACCATCCGTGTGAAGAGTGGGGCATGGGATGAGTCAGGCGTATTCATTTACACCACACTCAATCATATCAAGTACTGCTTGCCCAATGGGGACAGTGGGATCATACGCACCCTTGATGTTCCTGTCTACATCACCAAAGTGTCTGGAAGCTCAATCTACTGTTTGGATCGAGATGGCAAGAGCCGGGTCATTGAGATTGATACCACTGAATATACCTTCAAACTTGCTCTCATCCAAAAGAAATTTGACCAGGTTGACACATCTTAACTCTCTTAAATGTACAAGTTTGCTGTAGTTCACTTGTTGGTTCTGTTCCAAATAATAACTTGGATCTGAGGGTTTTGTTTGTGCCTGCCACACGCCAATTGTGCAGGTACTACAAATGATACAGAGCTTGCAGCTGTGTGGACAGTCCATCATTGCATACCTACAGGAAAAAGGCTTCCCTGAGGTGGCATTGCACTTTGTAAAGGATGAGCACACACGCTTCAACTTAGCTGTAGAGTGTGGCAACACTGCAGTTGCAGTGGCATCAGCCAAGGAGATTGATGAGAAGGATTGCTGGCACCGGCTTGGTGTGGAGGCACTACGGCAGGTACTGCCTGTCTTAACCTCAAGTGATCCTGTCATCATTCATATGTCATCCACATAACCCAACTCTGATGGACAATATTGTTAAGGACAGTAAGTACTCCTTTAGCATGCAACTGTGCACACTGTGTATCTGAGTATGGTCCAGCAATGCATCAATCATGGAGGATATTGGAGGCGCACAGCTCCTGTTAGAGAAAGGGGCGGGTAGGAGGAGATGCTGGAGTATTTGCTGACTGAGACTCAATAAGAGATTCAGAACATTGCTTTTACTACCACTATAAAGGAAATGGGTTGAGATCTGAAAGGGGTCCGTGCTACATCATGTGGGCTAGTGTACAAGCTGCGCAGGCATCACATTGACATTGATGTCTCACTGATGAAATGGCTTTGTAGAAAGCAGCACAGTTGTTTGGCTGAGCTATGATTGTTACATGCATTTGATGACGTATTTGGAGAGAAAAGGAAAACGCTTAATTAGTATGTGAGGTCTTGTTCAATGCGTTGTAGACTTCTCTTTCCGTGGTGGTTACTGTTTTTTGTATGCTATGACCATGGAGCAGGGCAACCATGAGATTGTGGAATACGCCTATCAAAAGACCAAGAATTTTGAGCGCCTGTCTTTCTTGTACCTTATCACTGGAAATCTGGAAAAACTGTCAAAAATGCTGAAGATTGCGGAGATGCGAGGTGATTTGATGGGTCGGTTTCACAATGCTCTGTACCTCGGGGACATCCAGGAGCGAGTGAAAATATTAGAGGAGTCAGGGCATCTGCCGCTGGCATATGCAACTTCAATGGTTCATGGACTGACAGAGGTGGCTGAGAGGCTTGAAGGACAGCTTGGGGATGCTCTCCCTGCTCTCCCTCCAGAAGATAAAAGAGTGTTGCTAGCACCCCCCCGGCCAATCCTTCGGGATAACAATTGGCCATTGTTGATGGTCAGCAAGGGCTTCTTTGAGGGTGCCTTTGCGGAGCCTGGTCTGGAGACAGAGATGGAGGAGGATGGGACTGCTGTGGCGTGGGGAGCAGAGCTTGACATTCCCGAGGCTGCAGCCGGCAGCACCAATGATGAGGTGGTCATGGTTGAAGCAGATGCAGAAAAGGGTGAGTCACTGGTGAAATATATATGCTTGTAGATCCATCCGTCTATTTAAGTACTTAAGTTGTATATGACATTATCCAAATGAAATGGCCTCCAGTGGAATGACAAGCATTGAGTATGTGCTGATGCAAGGATTGCATGTGTCCTACAGGGGAGGATGAGGAGGCAGGCTGGGAGCTGGAAGACCTAGAACTTCCGCCTGATGCAGTGGTCTCTGACGTCGTGACCACTGAATCTGCTTATTTCGTAGCTCCCACTCCAGGTGTGCCAGTTAGTCAAGTCTGGGTCCAGAACTCATCACTTGCAGGAGAGCATGCAGCTGCAGGATCCTTTGATACAGCCATGCGTTTGCTGAACCGGCAGTTGGGTATTAAGAACTTTGGGCCCCTGAAGGGCGTCTTCCTTGAGCTTCATCTGGCCAGTCAAACCTCACTCCCAACTATGTCATCGCTTCAAGTTCTTCCCTTGGCCCTGGAGAAAGGGTGGAGTGACACTGCTACCCCCAATGTGCGGGGCTCACCTGCAACCACAATCAAGCTTTCTTCACTGGAGGAAAAGTTGAAGCTTGCCTACAAGACAACCACAGAGGGCAAGCTCAATGAGGCTCTCAGGTACATTTTTATATCACACATTTGAACTGCTTATCTATAGGTTGTTACAACTCACATATTGTGAGAGGCTACTTGAATTATTTGCTTGTGCATGGATGCCTAAAATTTTAATATGATTGGAAACTTGAAATTGGCCTGTGATGGCAAAGGGGATCTTAGTTATGCACGGATTGTTTCAGGATCTTCCTGGAGATATTGCACAACATTCCTATTCTGGTGGTGGATTCCCGAAGGGAAGTGGATGATGTTAAAGAACTGCTAGGTATCGCAAAAGAGTATACGCTTGCCCTTCGCATTGAGCTGAAGAGGAGGGAGCCTGCTCTGAAAGATGATCCGGTGCGACAGGCAGAACTTGCTGCGTATTTTTCACACTGTACTCTGCAGCCCACTCACCTGAAGCTGAGTCTGCAATCAGCCATGTCCATTTGCTTCAAATCAAAGAACTACAACACTGCAGCATCATTTGCTCGGCGGTTGTTGGAGCTCAATGTATCCGCCACTGTTGCAACTAAGGCCCGCCAGGTATGATACTCTGGTGCTGATTTTGCCTTTTCACCTTGTATATGTGTTGAGTGAGGCAGTTTGAAGAAATCTGCATCTCCATCATCATGTCACATCCCAGACTCAATCATATATTGGAAGGCTGCATTGAGAGAGTATATCTTTTGATCATTTCAAAGCCACATATCTCTAGAATGATCTTATTCACATCACTCGGACTGAGCAGTGTTCAGAATGGCATACAGGGCTGCAAGTGCAACCCTTTTGTAAATAACAGCGAAGTGTGTACCTGGTGACAAATGTTGATTGATTGCTTGCAGGTTGTGCAATTGGCTGAGAGGAATCCTAAGGATGAGATGCGACTGAATTATGATCCTCGCAATCCATTTGTAGTTTGTGGGGCCACTTTCACCCCAATTTTACGGGGTACCCAGGATGTCGCTTGCCCATATTGCAAAGCTCGGTTTGTCCCAGCAATAGCAAGTAGATTGTGTGCCATTTGTGATCTTGCCATTGTGGGTGCTGATGCATCAGGTTTGTTGTGCTCTGCTACACAAGTCCGGTAGTCCTCTACAATTGGGTCCTGTTTGTGGATATCAGTCAGCATTTCGTTTTCCCAAGGGAGGTGGAAACAGGTAGAGTTTTTTTTTGATGATTACACTTAAGTTTCAACATATATAAGCACCCTTCATCTGGTACCCCTCATTGACAAGGGGTTGGGACAGAACAACTTGAGGAAAAGGAAAGAGAGAGAGAGATGCAGATTTGCAATATGGTCATGGTACTTTCACTATTGCATAAGATTGGTCAAGCTCCTAACATATCAGTAGTATTGATAATCCGCTATTTGTGCAACTGCAAAGTATTGATGTTGTGAGGAAAAATTTTGTGGAGGAAGAGTAGAAAGGTAGTGTGGTGTAGATATGGTTTTGACAGTTGCTTATAAATCGTACTGTATATATTTAGTATTTATTATCCAATCATTATCCATATTCATTTTGTGTTTTGGCTGGATTTTTCGGTATTTATTAGTGGGGTGGGTAATATCGTATGTACAGTTTCCAACTTTTACCAGAATTGTAGAAATAGTATCAAGATATATATTTTTGGTGTTTGGATAGATTGCTTTTGCAGGTGTCTTTTTTCCCAGCGAGGTAATTGTGGTGAGTCAAAATAACTGATCTGTGGAGTGCGAATGGTCCATTTGCGGCATTTGCAAATGCCAGACTCCTCCACAACCAGTGCCAATGTACAGATTGCAGCAACCAAGTTTTAAGTAAACTTCCATGACCTACTCAACAGCACGACTCAAATTCGGAAATTCATCTCAATGGATAAATCTGCAGTAGTCCAGGGTTTCTTCCTGACAGTTTATTCACATCAGATGTAGTACCTGAGAAATGTCCTTGTATCTGAAGTACCCAACATGGCACCCACTATAACCACTATTTGCCCATCTTACCATTGCATCTGTCTTGTTGGTGAGAATTAGCTTAGGAAAATGCCCAATCCCTCACCGAGAAGTGGTCGGCCGAAGTATTTCATCTGGGGCACCAAACCATCCAGTGAGAAGAGTGCTTTTCACTAGAGTCTGCAAGGTAGAAAAGGGGAACCTTTAACAACTCTACAGCAGCCTCCTCCAAAAACCACGAAATTGCGTGGGAGGGGATTTATAGTGAAGGAAATTGGCTGTTTTTCCTTAGTGCCAAGATACAACACCAACGCTCCAAACTGGGGAGCAACTAGCAGGCCAAGGAAATTGCTCCTATTAGACCTGCTCTTGGCATGGCAATTTCACTCACCAACCTCAAGGAAACATCAAGGGGCCAGGACCAGCACTTTGATTGTGCCTTGCGAGTTGGCCGCCAGCATGGTCGGGCTCTCACTCTTCCAGCACACAGCACTTATAAAGTGTGAAGCATCATCGTCACTTTCATCAGGGTCAGGTGACCCAAACCTGTGCCACAAGGCTGGTTTGGACATTGCCTGCAACACCACCACAAACAGATTTCATGATTATTAGCAAGAGAGAGCATCCACACTATAGAGTCAGATCAAACTCTGAGATAGCCTTACATCCGTGGTCACCGCAGATACTAATCTCAAGGGCTGGTCAAGGGATCTCAGCCCATCAGGAAGCAAAATTGAGTGTCAATTTAAGAGCTGTCAAAATAGTACAAAAGGCAGCGGACTTCTTCCAGCGTTCTTAGCCCCAGCTTGCAACAGCTGTGACATGCCACTGTGCTACGCTTTTGAGAGCAAGTACGCTGCAAAAACAGGTACTGTGCAGTGGAAATGTTCAGAGTGCTGCCTGTGGGTTGATCTGAGACTCAAAAATGACCATCTTGAGCAGTGATCATTATGAGCTACTCAAGAGAGAGGTTGCCAAAGAACCTTTGAACTTGGATTCTGCTAGGGTGTAAGAACAGACCCTTTCCATATATGGAATGAGTAGAACAAAAGTAGAAGTTCATTCCTGGGGGATCCAACTTATTCATCAACAGTATGCGACAAAAACAATACATATAGATCACCATTGTTGGCATACGTCGTGTCTGACAAGGACTATCTCAGTATCCAGAATTGCTCTATTAAATTGGAGGACCACTCCTTTAAAGAACCCCGTAGCAATGGTTTTGGAGATGCTGCATAAATGTGTGGTCTCTTTCAATGTCCAACCCCCTTATCACGAGAACATAAAAAAAATTGATAAATGGCAGGCCAACTGCACACCGACAGACGTATGCATCGATAACACTGGCCTTACGTGAAAGCTTAGTGGAAACTTGGGATAAAATAAATGTACCTTGTGATAGACAAAGACCTCATTTGTCTCACTGCCGCACGCAATATATTCGCTGTTGACAGTCAACCCCACAAAATTCTTCTCATTTGTGTGCCCCTTCAGAGTTCTAATCTGCTCCCATCATACATCCAGGCCGACAACACCACGAGTCAACAAAGGAGGAGCTGCTCTTCATATCAGGCCTAAGTATTATGCTCTAAAGCACCTACTTCCAATGAATTCCCTGCAACCAAGTAAGTTCAGGGCTCAAATAAGCCAGAGGGCAGGTAGGATCACCTACTGGAACAGGCCAGACAATTCTCATTAGTAGTCTGCGTTCAGTTCCTAATGATTGAACAACTTACCATGATAGCTTAACAGAAGTCCCAAAACAAGAATGCCCTAATCAACCTCGATGAGATGCAGGTAGAAACCATCCCTCATTGCCTTTCAGTCCTTGTCAAGACCTGCTGCGATCATTCAACTACACTTAGCGTGAGATGATGACAAGCAAGCTAGATTTAAAAGTAGGGAGAGTGAGTAACTTACAGAGGAGTTTTCTTGCACATCCCACAGCTGCAAAGTGCTGTCGGTTGATGCAGAGGCAAGTTCATTTGGTGAAATGAATTTGACGTATGAAACAGCTTTGCGATGGCCTTTGAACACATAAAGGGGCAAATTTGCATTTCGAAGATCAAAGTAGTGAATATGGTGATCTGCTGAACCGACCTGCAAACGTCAGCTCTGTCAGACCAATTAAGTTTTTAAGCCAACGTCACCGGGTGTACCTCCTCACCGGTATAGGGAGATCCTGGAGGAAGGAGTGCAGGAAGGAGTCTGAAGTCACAGAGTACGACACACACATACAAGGGAAAACTCGTCTTAAGTTATTCAGTCATTAATTTGATGAGGAATATCATCTATCAAGGAATAGATGTGGCAGCAGAAGGTAGGAGGAGATTACCGCGACAAAGTTGCTGGAACCTGGATTGTACTTGACACAGCATATGTTCGCCTTCATGTCTATGTTGAGCACACTCGTCTCTTGCCTTGTACACCAAACCTTTACCTGGGAAAAGTTTACAACCTGCCTCAGTCCCAACTTCAACCAATGTCTGAACAATCTCTCTCTGAGAGAGAAAAAAAGACAATATAGGAAGAAGCCTTATGGGAGAGAAAGACACCTTGCCATCATCACTTCCTGAAACCAGCATTGTTGGCTCTGTTCTTGAGAAGTCAACACTCCAGGCTCGCTTTTCATGCTCCTCGTATTCCATAATGCTCTGCATCACTTCTTTCCTTCAGTTTCCCGTACACTTTTCTTTGCTGCTAACTCTACCAAATATTTCTCAAGGACAAAATATATCCATTTCATACGGGTAAGAGATGAGGAACTCCGAAAGTACCTGATGTGTGTTGACATCCCAGACAGTGACGATCCCTTCATAGTCACTGCTGGCAATATGGGCCTTAATGTACTTGTTCCAGCTAAGGCAGCTTAGCTTTGACCTTGTAGACATCTCCACAACTGGACAGTGGATATCAGCCAACTCATTTACCACCTGCTGGGCACACAGATTCCACCAATTAAACATCATTGGAAGCCCACAACATAGTTGGTTTTACAGTAGTAGAGAAGTAAACAATGCACCCAACTTTGGTGACAGACTTCCATGGTCACGCACTACTGTTGCATCCTTCATCCTTGGTCTACCCATTTCTATGATTACGAGCACACCTATGCAGTTTTGATATCACCATGTCCCAATGAGAATTGCTTAAGAAGTTGTGCACTGGAATTCAGAATCTACCTGCCAAAACTTTTTCCACATTTTCCTGAGCCACAGTTCAGAATCTCACAACATACTTGTCCTCAATCAAATGAGGGTAAGGACTCTTCCCAATAGATCCATTACTCCCTGCAAGCAGCCCTGACCTCTATGATCTTAATCAATAACCTTGCACATATCTCTCCACTCACTACTCCTAGACAAGGCATCTAATGATTCCACCCCATTCACTCTCTTCCCAAGATGCTGGAATGTTACCGTTGCGAAGTCAAAGACCTTGATGCGCCTGGAGACACCAGCTGTTGCAAAAAGTTGATCATCCCGATCAAATTCGATACTGCAGTACCACATTTTATAGATTAACTGACATGCACTTGCAAGAGATACAGGCGAATATGATGAATAGATAACCACGGTGCAAGAGCAACATCTTCTACCCTCCATGTTCATTGGGCCAAGCCTCATTCGATCAAACTTCGCAATTTTAATCTCTCATTGTCAATGCCAGAAGCTGTCCAGCAAGCCTGTCCCTGCCCCAAAAGAACCAAAAGTGGCTCTCACTCTCTGATTCCTCATACCTATCCAGAACTGGCACCAGGATGGCTAATGGATCGTCATATCACCTCACCTAGAAACAATATTGGACGAATGAAAAAGATCCCCGTGCCGTAGCTCTGCAATTACGCGCAAGCGACTACAACATGCCCACACAACAAAAGAAATAAGTTGATGAAATTGCAAACAATCTGTTGTAAATTCGTTTCCAGTTTTCTATTCCTCAATCCAGAAAACCTTTGCCCACTCACTAAATCCTACCCAGACATACCAAAACTTCATAGGAGCCAGAATGAAGGAACAGGGGTCGACTCCATTGTACTCAACAAATTCCTGCAGAATCTGGCTAGAATACAAACTGGACTTCACAAACAGTTCAGGAGGCCCCACCACAACAAGACACAGCCATGAACCTAGCACATGACCCATGTCCTACTGACGTGGACTGATTTTTTGGTCTTGCCTGCTTAGGTCAACCAATCCTCACATTTCTTGTAGGCAGTCACGATGCGATACGTACTTTCGTAAGCAAAGACAGTCACACTAGTGGAACAAAGAAGCTACCTGTAGCGAGTAAAAGCAGTGAGTACAGACTGGAAATCATCCAGGCCCGTGCGGTAGCTATCTGGGCCCGCACAATTCCCATCATTTTTTGGACTTGACTGCTGTATTTGCTTTCGACATTGGCCTTGTGCAACTCGACGTCTTCTTTGCAAATAGGCATCTTGCAAGTCTTCGAACTGCGTTCACCACCCAACACCCAGAATTGATCACAGCTGTCTTAGGGGTGGACACCTGTATCTCTTGATTTTGTAAATGAACCTACCATGACGGGAGGAAATTCCTTTGACACACAATGAGGTATCACAAGGTGGCACGTGACATGAAAAATGACCACCACTATCAGATACACACCACTCAGAATCAGAATCTATTCATACTTAGGAGATTTTACATTGAAGTCATGAGGAATAAGCTAAAAAAATTGTCTAATTGACCACAGATCTATGCCTTACAACTTTCAGCACGACGACAATTGAAACAACTGTGGCTAAAAGACCCTGAATTTTTGAAAAGTTCACCTACCTCTGATAGGACTCGGCGCTTTTTGGCAACTGCTGGACCCATATGGTGCATCCCTTGAGAATCCGAGAAATAATTTTCGTGAGAGCCCTCCACAGGATACAGTTGTATCTTGAAGGGACTGAAAGGAAAGCTTTGCCCTTTAGACTCTTCTCCTCTATATTGCAGTGGCAGAGCCCAGTTGACTGGAACCATTGCACCTCCTTGCCCACCTCGGGATAAGGAAACTGCGGGCCTGCTACAGGCATTGTCAGCTAGCGGGTCCAAACTGGAGGAGGGCAAGGAACCAAGGGGCATGCGCATCTTCAAAGAAAACTTCTCTTTTGCCCGTGCGAGCTCTTGTCGCTGTCTCTCAACAGTGGCAATGTCGTCTTTAAGAAACTGGAGATCTCCTTGTAACTGGTTCCACAGCAACCAAACATGGTGAGTACCAAGGAGTGGTAGCATGATACTAATCAAATGCTTGACCTGCTCCATAATTGTACTCATGTAATATAGGGGACTTCTAGAATCAGCCATGTACCCAATTGCAGAAGGCCTCTTTTCAAGAAAGGCAAATCCTCTTCTCATGTGTTCCCTTGAGAGCACTAGTCCCAATAAAGCTAAATCGCCAGGAACTTGTCCTCAAACTTGTCCTCAAACAGCAACATCATACCAACACTTCACTGCTCACAGTGTTTTCTCAAGAACACCACTACCAAAAAAGTTAACTCAGATGTGGGGACATGCCCTGAAACCCTTCACCTCCAAGCTCTACAGTATCCGTCCTCACATAATGCATCCTGCCAGACATTGCCTCATTTGGAAAATTGCAGCTCTTCATCCATAACCATTAAAACAGATTTGTCATAGTGCTGACCTCATTGAACTCCTCCTGTTTTCTTTGTCTAGATCGATACAAAAAATCCAGTAAAATCTCCATGTTGACCTCCGCCTCTTCTTCTTCGGCCTTGCACTTTTTCTCAGCTAGAAGCTGGATCAGCGAGTCTAGCTCTTTTATTGGTAGATCCACTCCCTGTGCACCCAGTCTCTGAACAATGAGCTCAAATTCCTCCAAAGACAGACGTTTGTGAGCCTAAATACCTAAGCCTGTGCTTGAGAAATCAGCGGATTAAAGTGTACCATTTCCTGGTCCTATCACACGACCCAGAACCTACTATTTTTTCAAAAGTCAGATAGAGGTGTTCTTGATGGCAGAGAGAAGGGAGAAAGAGGGAGAGATGTTTTTGTTTCAGCCACAGGCAGTAAAAGAAAAAAAGTTCTGATGTGCCCAACAGTGCATCACAAATTACGTGCACATACAAAGCATGCTGAATTACCACCCTCGGACTGATCTCAGAGGGTCCTGCACCTCTGAACGACATGGTCCAACTTTCAACATCAAAATACAACAGTCTCTCCCACTGAAGGTCTATGATGGAAGCCACATATGACGGGACAGAGCTTCGTAAATTACCTGTTGAAGTGCAAAGCGGAGCTGCTCTGTTGGGGAGGCGTTGCTTACTAGCTGAGATGTGCATGCCTTCCTCATTAACTGCATAACCGTAAACACCACGCAACAAAGCAAAAAGTCATGCATGTCCGTTATCCACGAAGCTGAAACATTGTAGAAACGTAGCAGCTTAATGCAGAATCTGAAGGACGCTTGCAACTGTCCTCTTCAAATTCTGCCAACAATGCCAGGGCCAGAAATCAAGCCTTCAAATCAAGATAGGACGCTACAGTGAAACCAAAAGATGAAATTTTTGCCATATCAAGATTAAGTAATCATATGTTTTAGCAAGAGGTGACAAACAGATTGCTATACCTTCCCACACCAAACCTCCCCCAAGGGAGCAAGCCAACCAGATACAGATGTCTCTTTACGTTGATGTATCGATTACTTAGATATAACATACAATCCAGCCACACTCGCTTCCTTCAGGTTGGTCTTAAAAATCACTACGAGCCTCACCTTGTTGAGAAGGAAGTTCGGAAAGAGCTGGTTCCTGGTAAGGTAGAGCCCGCAGGAAGGGCAATTGTTCTTATTGCTCAGACTCTTCGTAATACACATATAGCAAAAACTGTGACCACAAGCCGTCAAAAACGCGTCTTTCATCGTCTGGATGCAAATTGGACATAGAAAATCCTTGTCCAGCTCCACCTTTCCGCTTACGATACAGTCATGCTTGTTCTCTCCATCGGACCATGAGCCAAGGTTCGGCTCATCTTTAACACACGAAACCGAGGGTACCTGTAGACCAACTGACCCATCCGTCCAAGTTCCTCCCTCCATCTCCACCTCCTCAATCAACTACAGCCTCAGATATCTAAGTCGGGCCCCAAAACCATCTCTCCGGCTTTCACCTCAGAAATTGTCCTCAGACACCGGTAGCTTCACCAATTCACACTGGACAAGGGAAGATAACACTGAAGCGCTATTATCCTGAAGTCAATCATTGCGCCCAAGCCTACCAAACATATCCACATTATAATGCTCCGCGCGCAATGTCTACACTCACCACCCTCACTCGAATTGACCCTTCCAGAGGCACCACGACTGCTCTTCCTTCAATTGTCACCCTCCAGCACCAGAGCTCTAGAGCACACCCCGACACCGAAGAATCCAAGCACACACATCCCTGTTGTGAACCCTATCACAAAATCATGCAATCTGCATGATTCGTCTTTTTCCAGACAACCGCACTTGAGGCTAGAATTCTGCAAGCTAGTCTTCAGCTTCGTGGAAGCAGTCCGGCCATGCATAGCATCCTGCAATCTGGCCCTCTGCAACACCAAACCCTAGCCAAAAGCAAGCGCAGCGAGCGAACAGCAAGCGTCAAAAGGAAAGGAGCACATTGAGCCACAGCGACTCGCGCTCCAGACGCTTCCGTTCCATGTCCATTTTTTATTTACCGCCAATTCCTCTGTTTTTACCCCTGTGTGGTCGGCCGGGCTTTCAGCCAATCTCTATATATATTATTATATAGAACTAATTTTTGCCCGTCCCTGAGTCACAATTTCCAAAAACAAAATAAAAAATAAAAAACAAATCCAAAGGAAACAATTTTTCAAATTTGTTTTTTCGAAAAGGAAAGAGAATAGAAATAGGGCGAGAATTACTGGGCCTGCCGCCCTCCAACATTCCGGCCGGCGAGTGAGGAGCGGTAAAAAAGAAGGGGAGAGGCGAAGAGGCAAATCAAGTGCGTGCAGGGCAGCGCGCCACGTCGCAGGTGTATCAAAGCGCGGCTCGTTATTGGCGCCCGTTCTGCGGTCCCAATATCTGGAGCAGCCTGTGCCACGGGATGGATGAGGTACCGATGGAAGTAGTTCGTCATCTAGAGACGTGGACAGAGATCATCTCGTGCAGCATGCTCGCCACGCAGACGGAAGGGTGTTCTCGTTCAGCGACAGTGCTTTAGGATGGGCTTCTGTTATGACGCCGCCACGTGGCGGAGAGCCCACTTGCTGTACTTGCTGGACGTATGACTGGAGTGACGTAGGTGTATCTTGATGTTGTGGAGGAATACGAATACGACAATACTAAATAATGATAAATTTAATAGGAATGGATAGAAAGTGTCCATCCAGGATGACAACTGCCTTCTTTTTCATCCTATGCATAACGACTCGCCACGAAACGGGAGGAGTGCTGACCAGCCACATGTAACTTCTCTCTCTCTCTCAGCATTTCCGCTCCGTGCGTTTGCTATCACGATATGGACTAATTAGATAGCGTTCAGGAGGAGGGGGAGTTACAGGATGTACCAAGGCCGAGCAGCAGGACATGGCCTCCAAAAAATGTGGTGCCCCTCAGCATAGAGCTCATCCTCAGAGAGAAGACGCCGGCCAGAACTAAGGGCCGTATCACTCTAGCGAGAGGGGCAGCGGCACTCAATTTCGGACCCTCCTATTGGTTTAAGGGAGGGCAGTGTGCAGCTCTGCCTACCACACTAGTGGCTACTGCCGGCGGGAGGCTTCGACCTTGTGTCTACACGTCACATTACCGTGAAATACGGATTTCCAAGCAGTGTCCCTTGGAAATCCACAATTTTAGGAAGACATTTTATCCTGACGCGATTCGCGAAGGTGGTCTCCACAACCCCGTTGTGCGATGCTCTCTCCTGCTGATTTTCTTGCCGTTGGGCTTTTGCTATAGTGTGGTAACCGACTCATTGCCGCTTGGTGACATGGACCTATGTCGGTCAACAATCCTTAGCCTTCAATGTCCACGTCAGTTGTATCGCTAGTGTGGTACGGCCCTAAGAGCCACTTCACCTTCCCCTTGCCACTAATGCCTCCTTTCAAGGGTGGGCCCTTTTCGCCACGTTACCCAAAGAGCTCTCCATGACTCGTCCCAATATCTATGTGGTTTGATTTTATGGTACATCCTTGAGCTCACAGGTAAATACGGCCAGCTAGGTACAGTCGGGCACCTCGGTGGAGGGGGGAGGGACCGATGTCAAATTCTCCCCAACCCCCATCCTTATGGCCCGCCTAACCAGCCAGGGGGATCGGAGGGGAGCGCCCATGTCAAATTCTCCCCACCCCTCCTCCTCGCCCGCCTGCCCAGTTGGATGGGGGAGCACACCATGTCAAATTATCCCCACCCCTCCTGATCCTCCTCCAGCCCGGTCCCAACGCCTCCCTCAACGTCCCTGTTCCCCCACCCGTCCGCGACCGCCACATGGTGGATTTGTGCACCGTTGATCCCCCGATTTGATCCCCCGTCCCCACGCAATCCCTCGGTTGATCCCCCATCCCTCCGCAGCGCAAATCCCAAGCCTCTCCTGGCCTGCCATGTGGCAAACCCCACGGTGGTCCAGGCGCACAATCCCAACGCCTCTCTTGGCCCACCACGTGGCAGGCCCCACCGTCAACCACCCCTTGGTCCCCCCCTCTCTGGGATCCCCCAATCCTCTCCGGCCCTCCGCGTGGCAGTTCGCATAAAGTGTTTTTAAATCGGGCGAATATGTACCCAAACGCCCGAAAAATCAAATCAGCTAGAGGCAAGCCGATGCTTAAGCGGCTGTCTGAATAGAAGTGGCAGCGGGCATTGGGCCCACATGGCCATTGCTTGCCCCTTCAAAGTGGCTATTGCATGTGGGGCGCACATGGCTATTGCATGCAACATCTAGCAAGCTGACTCAACTCAACTAGCGTGGCTATTTGCATTGGGCCCACATGGCTATTGCATGCCCCTTGAAAGTGGCTATAGCATGCGGGGCCCACATGGAATCCATGCCAAGGAATGCTAGGGAAGGTTCTAGAACGGAGGTGATTTTGGCAAGGTATAGCGCAAAGTGGGAGCTCAGGCAAGGACCAGAGGGTGCAGGCGGATCGAGGGTTCGAGTAGGGTGGGTGATTTCAAGGTGCGGGAGGAGTGGGCCCAGGTCTACGTGCAGACTGCATACAAGGAGATGGAAGGATTTTGGAAGACGGTGGTTTACTTGGGGCGGAAGGGTTGCTTGGTGCTGTGCTGATCAGCACGACATGACTTGAGGGATGTACTGTAAATAAGTGGCGTACCCTTGCTTATTACATGCGCTGTAAAGACTGTTGATGTATCGACGAACCGACGAGGTTTTATGCCGACTTGTATTATTATTATGTCATGCTCTCCGTATTGAAGGCTAAATTTTCTGCTCGAAATTACATCTCCAACGCACTTGGCTGTATTCCATTGTGACGCCTCTACACCGAATTTATATGACATTCGAAGAGAATATGTACCCCAAGTCATAATCGGGCGAATATGTACCCCAACTCCCCAAGTCGAATAGAAAAAAAGATCATGTAGTCGAAGCGGGTGTCTAAATGTCGAGGAGGAGGGAGAGTGTTGTGGCTATTGGATGGGGGCCACGTGGGCATGTATGGCGATTGCATGGCTGCCCACCTTGGCATTGCATGCCCACGCCAAGTATGCATGTCAGAGAGGTGGCTATTGCTTGGAGGAGCACATGACTATTGCCCATGGAAGCGCTGCAGTCTCGTGGCTATTGCATAGTAGGCCCACGTGGGCATGTATGGCGATTGCATGCAGGTTGCATGGGCCAAGCATGCAGCGGCTATAGAGTTTTCTAGATTCTTCATTGGAAAACCAGTGTAAGACGATCGCCATCGCTTTGAGTGTCTCTGGATCACGTCGTCATTACTCGAGTGTCTCTACATCAAAGGGAGGATGCTAGGATGTTAGGATGAGTATATTGACAATAAGTGGTGCAAGTGAAGGTGGCAGGGCTACGGCAACGGACAAAGCTGCATCGAAAGTATTCGAGGTCTCATGCATCGTAGGTGTCGGAGGATGTGATGTCCTCTTCCAATCGTTAAAAAAAACTTGTGGATGGGTGGTGTTATGTCTCACCTGCATTTTCAAATGGTAATTAGAATTCTAACTACAAGTACCCAAAAAATCAACAAAATTATAAAAGTTTATCTAGGATGGGATATCTGCCCACCATCGGGACACACTGTTATGTGCAAATCAATCACGGCACATGTGGCTACACACTTGGAAGGGTATCTTAAGATATTGTCCAAAGTATTATGGTCAATCATTTTTTTTTTTACACAACATAACAATGCATGATATGGAAGAAGACAAAGAAATGTATACGTTATATGGTAGTGTAGAGCTGAAGAACTGGGTGTCTTTAATACCCTCCGATATTTTCAAGATGACGTTTATCTACCGCCGTCACCAACGCTCTGGAAACAGTTGACATGTACATTTTCGGGTTGTTTGTTATCAATGCTTAAATCGACTACATTTTATGCATCGGGTATGTTTTTGCGGAAGGGAATGAATCTGCACATGTGTGAGGGTCTATGGCACACAATTCTAATGGTGCTTTATGGTGACACTCCGCGCTTTCTGGCTTTTTTTTTTCGTTTTTCCCCCTGTTTTTTTATAAGGGCATGTCCGGTGTTTTTTTTTTCATATTTCCAAAATTGCTGGCGAGGCCACCTGTGAATTCCACCCAGTGCAAAGTGGCGCTATATTCCAAGTGTCACGTTCTCATTGGTCCACGTCGCCAAGATTAGGCTCCTGAAATTTATCTCCTGGTTCATTTTGGCGAAAATCTCGGAGTTTACCCCCCATAATTCCTTTGTACAAGTAGCTGACCGAGTTTCCAGGTCAAAATCTGGTGATTTTTCGCCAGAAAGAAAAACATTGGGCGTGTCGCAGCCCACAAAGCTCGTTTCGACAAGCCTTCAAAAGCATAACCAAGATGACTTAACTGGACAAATAATGCAAGTACATCCAGGGTAGGCACAGAGGGACCCATGCGGACAAAAAACCACTGGATCTCAATGTAGCACATGGTGATCGATTTAGAGAGGCCGTTGTTAATCAGGATACATATACTTCTATGTACTATGGACCTGTAAATCCTGATGTATATATTGATTGACTGCATATGAAAAGCGTTTCTGATTTTTGTATGGAAAATTGGCTTTCTATTGCATTTGGTATCGTATGTAGAAGAGCTCCTCCGCCGAATTTTTGAAGATCATCAAATGAATATGTATAAGAACCAAGTCGCCAGATTGCTAGATTTTAGATCTACATCTTGGGTCAGCGCCTTGCACAAAGGATATGCAGGGTTCAAAAACCCCATAATTCACCATATACCAAGGGGGGCAACAAATCCGGCGCCAAATTGCTGACCCTAGATGGACAGATGTCACATCCCTAACCCTACATCCCACAAAGGCCTTTGCCTGTTTAAGCTTCAACCAATCGCCCCCCATCACATTCGCACCGTCCCATTTCACCCACATGGCTCCATTTGGGCCACCCATTTCTCGACTCGCCACCCCCATTCCTCCGTTCGTGCCGCAATGGCCATGGCGGTTTCCTTTCCGCTCACAATTCGGCCACCTCTCTTGAGTCCTACGCCTTGTTTACACTAGGCCTTAGAATATGCAGCTGCTACTCTACTACATACACTTTGGGCATGGCGGCTGCTTTGGCGACTTTTGTAATATACTTGGGGTTTTATTTTTTTCCCCGATTTGGTTATAAAATGAGGAATCTTCAAATATATATATGTATATAGGAAATAAAGTATCTTTCATTAATGCAGTCCAGATTTGGGTGGGATCATGGATGCAGGTTTGTTGCCACCAGGCCAGATTGATGGCTTGTTTAGATACTAGGTGTAAAAGGATATGAATGGGGATTTATTTGTGATTGCGGTCCAAACGATTCCAGCCCCATTTTGCTTTCATTTTCATGCACTTTGTCGAGATGGTACTTGGATATGGAGATGCACACGGTGAAGTGCAAGGTGTGCATTGAATTAGTAAATATGAAGGACAAGTTGTTAGTGCCAAAGTGGGACTTCCTCCAAAAACATGCTAAGTAGAAGGAAAGCATAAAAGGTAATCGGTGGGGATGTTAAGAAAGGTGACTTTTACTTCACTCCTGGATACATGCACACAAAGAACAATATGGTAATGTATGCCTCCCGTAGCAGAGAGACTGTCCTCTAGCAAATGATAGGGAATGGAGTGGCTGGTGAGAAAAAAAATGAATGTAAAACAGTTTGCCACTGTATTCCATATTCTTCAGCAAGATAGACCCATGACTAAGTATGAATCTATGGAAGATCTTTTTAGTACTTGCATGTTCCACGGAATCCAAGAAACATTGGCTGGTAACTCTAGGTAGACTAGGGCTGATCACATGCATGCTCAAAGTGCTATAGGCTATTAGGGAGGCTGTGTTGGCAGTTGAGTATGTGGCTTCAATGACGTGTGATGAAGCGACTGTGGACATACAATCTTGGCTATCTGTTCACACTTATATAGTCCAAAATTGGATAATGATCCTTTTTCTGATTTCAGTACTAAAGCGAGTTACAGAAGCAGCAAGGTCTGACAACTTGACCAAAGTCATAATGGAAGCACCCATGATAGGAGGGGCTCTCCCACATGAATCTATCTGTTGTAAACTATTGAGTTTTGGTGCAGGTGGTGTCAATGTGTTTCAGGGAACTTGGAATGGGGTCACTCAATAGATTCATGACAATATGGCACCCCTCTCCATAGGTGTGCATTGGCCCACCGCACTAATTTGGCTGTGCAGACCTTTTCTAACCTAAGTGTTGTGGCAGACTAGAAGATCTTTTATAGGCTCTATATACATATTTTGCTCACACAGCCCTAAGAGAGACTTGGATCAGTTCACAAAACTTGCTGAGATCAAGGAAACAAAGGGGAACAAGATTCTACGTAATGTGAAGACCCGTTGGAAAAACTTGCCGAGATCATGGAAACAAACGGGAATTTTCACCATCACTCGTTTGGCTGGACTTAGCATAGATATCCAACGGGTCTTCACATTACGTAAAATCCCGAACTCTTATGGTGAAAATGGCCATTGATAGTTCTACCAATCAGCAATAATTACGAACACTTGTGTGACTTGTAGATTCTGCTTGGTTTGATTTGCATTCTCCCTTTGCTGCAATTAGTCCATGCATTTTCATTAATTAATTATCCCCCATTTGTTTTTCAAAAAACTGAAAACTGAAAATGAAAAATGAATTATCTACCTACAGTCGGTAGCTCAGTTGGTTAGTGCACTGAGTGCCACTCAGATGATTCTGGGTCAAATCTTGCTACTTGACGGGTGTGGTGTGGTATACTCTTCTCCCCCTTCCCTGGGCAGTGTCCCATTTCTCATTTCTCAGCCTCCATGGCAGGGTTACTTGGAAAGAGGTTATTACCAAGGGGCCTGATCTGTGAGCTGTCGCCCCCAGGTGTTTCCCTTTCAAAAAATAAAAAAATAAAAAAATCTGAAGGTCTCAGCATATTCCAAATTTAATTAATGAATTTGCATTGAGAGGATTGACCCAAGATCAGATGCAGACTGAGAGAGGTAAAAAGAGAATTTGCCATTGGAGGCCTAGCACATGCGAGGTTATGCCAAGGGCCAACCAAGGGGTTTAGGAAGAGTGTGACCCAACCAGTTTGGAACCCATGACCCAGTTCTCCGCATATGCAGCGGTGCTCTCAGGTGCAGTTCCCATGATGCTCAAGAAATAGTAAATTGAAACTAACTGCTGCTGACTGTATTCAAGCAATCCTTCATGCGATGACTGCCATTCAAGGTGGAAATGTCTGAGGCTGTTCTCATATGGACGTACATGCCCCCTTACTGAAGTAGAATGCAAGAGGGGTGGAAGATGATCTGATTATACTCCGCAAATCCTTTTAGGAACTTACCCCTGAGAACCACAATGTTTAAAAACAGTCAATTGAAACTGCTGCTGGCTGCATTCAAACATTTCTTAATGCAGACAAGTGTCAACAGTCAGTCGTAGTTGTCGATGTGGACCGGTGTGATCTTGTCTGCTACTTGGAAACCTCCAACTACACGAGCAAAAAACATCATCTCTTGTTCCAAGGTGTTCCGGATGTTCTCTGCCTGCGACAATCAAGTAAGCATTGTGAGTCAGTGCCTAACCTATTTTCACTTAACAAGAAGCTGGCATTTTCTGACACTATGACAGTAACTAGGCCAAGGGCTACAGACTATAGACAGCATGCCTGGTTTGACAAGGCAGCCCCAAACTTGAAATGACATTAAAATAATGTGCACCCTCACTCAACTCCAGCATTGGCTACTGCCTACACAAAGGTATTGCTTGTCAAGCTAAACTCCATGTGTACTTAACTATTCATTGGTACTCCAGTATATAGACTACGCGGCCTTGTGGCCATTGGTCCTGTGGAAATTAACTCCCTCAAAACTCATTATGTAACTGCCATGCCATGCCTAAGTCACTCTTTATGCTAGCTGCTCTCGAACATGGATGGAAATGATTGGGTATCCAATGCCACAACCCCGTGGGAAAGAGAGAAGCAGATAGAGACCTTCAGAAAACCATGTTGTTCACCTTCATACTCAATAAGCACAACAGGCTTCCCCTTGGATTTTACAGCTTTGTAGATCAAGCGTGCCTGGTTTGGAGGCACGACCTGCATATAGACTCCCAGTCAGTTTAAGTGCTCTTGCAATCCAGAGAGTTGCAGCTACAACAACTGGATGAGACTCCTCATGCACATCGGCCAAGACATGCCCAATAGAATGGCTTGACAACTAATGGGTGTAGTCTCTACTTTGCAGTGGAGCCCAACAAAGACCCTGAATCAGGACTTGTTTTATGTAAAGGGAGAGGATGTACAACAGATACACAAATAACCTTCATGCTCTCTTTGGAAGAAAGGGCTTTCTTTTTGTAAAAGCGGAAACGGCCAGAAGAGGGGTAGTACTTTATCTTCAAGTCCCTGAAAGAGAATGATTGGACAAGAAAGGTTGTTGAGAAAATTAATGGGTGATCGATTGTAGAGCTTTTTCTCCTTGTCTGTAGAACCTGGACAGCACACCAAAGTAGAAACATCGACAGGAATTAGAAGTAGATAAGGCAAGAGAAGGACAAGACTATTTATCCGCTTAAGTTTCATTCAAAAATGTCCACACTCCTATCTTGAAAGAGAAGTCTTGGTTGCATGAAGGCATACTGTCAAAAGTCTTGAGAAGGGCAGCAGCACACACCAATCAAGGATTCAATATAGTGTGACTCAAACTTGTGGGTCTCATCTGTAAATGCTGTTAAATCGCCAATCTGTCCAATTTCCAAATGCCCACGTGAAAAAATTAATGAGCCAAAAATTTAGTCATGATCTGGCTATCCCAAGGGTCCACAATATATATGGGATTGCAATGCTAGAACCTGCCCTTTGAACCCCACCTCCGCAAAGGACACCAAATTATGAATTAAATTTTGACAGTTTGGTAGAAGAGAAACTTGGACACCACCACGGGCCAATCTTCATACACTGGTGTCAGTCAAAGACTGCCAACTAAAGGGTTGGATATAAGTAGCTTGCGTAAACACCCTGGACGTTTGAATTCAAGAGGGGATGCAAAATAGTAGTTGTGTCACATCTGTTAGAACAGCAAGCGGTTACAATCACAATTGTTGTGTGTCAAGAAAGCTACCCCATATACAGATGCACCGGCAGAGAAGGTGTCACTAAACACAAGGGCTGCCATAGTGGTGTAACCTCCTGCAGAGCGCCCATCTATACACAATCGTTTCCCATCAACCTCACCTGCATTCACCTGTAATGTCCATGCAATTTGTCATCAATGTTCACCTTGAGTTGGATATGAGGTGAAGGGATTGGACTTGAAGAGAAATACCCAAGCTTACTATATCATGTCTAGGAAGTCCAAAGGGCCTCTAGATCTAAGGCTTTTCCCCTTCCAATTACCCCAAAGGAGGAAAGTTAAAAAAAGATTGACAGAGATAGAGGATGATGAGCTGCATCCTTGTCTGTCTGAGAGAACCATAATAACAAGCATGTGCTCTGCTCTGTAAAACAGAAAAACATGTTGGTGTGCATGATGACTCAGCCCACTTTGGGCTAGCAACCCTGGTGAATTAGAAATGTAGTACTTACACAGCATGGCATACTGACTCTATAGCTCCATGGCCATCTCTACATTACTGACCTCAACAAAGATATTGAGAAAAAGATGGTGGTTGGTTTACCAGATACTCAGCACAGCTGCAACAGTCATTCACATCCACAATGCCCCATTGGCCATACAGCCTCTCTCGGAATGCCCTGCCATACCCTTCAACAACAGTGTTCGGACTTAGAATAATTACGGTAAATGTGGAGAAATTACTGGGAAGGTGTGGTAAACATCTACAGAGATGACAAAGAATACCTGTGCTTCCTCCGTAATTCACATCAGCAAAAGCCCAACCTCGACTTGTCCAATACTGAATGGCAAGATCCAGTGTTGTCTTTGCTTCGGATGTTGGACCGCCTGAAACGTCCCCATTGGTGTATATGAGGCATGAGAAAGAGAAACAGATGAGTCGTCCATGTCCTCACAACCATTAAAGTCAAGGCATGCCAGTTGTTTAAAGGTCCATACTCCATACTTGGTAACGTGGGTACAGATTGACCTTTTAACATGACATTCTCCCCACCCCAATCTGTGTACACGAGGGATCAGGTCAAACTCTTCCCGCATTATGTGTCTGGGAGGGCCAGGGTTTCCTGCCTCACAAAGAAAACTGGTGGAGCACCTCCGTCTTGCATTAACAATTCAACCTCACATAGCTAAATTCAAACACGACTGTGACATACCATGGCTCCTTACAAGAAGTGGCGGTCTTTCTTCTTTCACCGGATTGAAGTCCTCATTGGATGGAGGATAGAAATTTGCAAATGCCGTCTCCCCAGGGACTTTGGTCGGGAATTCAATAACCCTTGGAATGCTGAAGTAGGGCTTGTACTGAACAGTCTCAAGGCCAAGGGATGACCACACCACGGAGACTTTACCCGCTGCATTTCCACCTTCAACCAAACTTACCTGCAATGAGGTCTCCTGGTTAGTATCAAGTAGAGTATTGAGTCAATCTAATGTCACTACCAAGTGAAAATGACGGACGATGTGATAAAATAGCATGCACACGCAGACCTTGCACCCACTTAGGCATCCCTGAAATGGTAGAATGTACTCATAAGATGCTGTTTGCCGTAGCCCTGAAATGGTAGAAAGAAAGAGAGAGAGAGATTCCATAACTTCCCACGAAGCTGAAGAGCTTAAGGGACCAGGAAAACAAGGAACACACAAATCATTGCTTGAAGACAAACCCCCTCATGAAAGGACAGGTGGTGAGGCATTTTGTTCTTACTGAATAAAAAACAAAGAAGAGGAGAGTGATGCCAGATGAGATAGACACAATTTATCATGCCGGGATTCTCCATTACGAGGTTGGCACCTGGGTTTTCAATTAAAGCTGCGTATGCAGCATAATTCATTCCGTGGAGACTGGAAAGCCTCTTTGGCAACCAGTTCTAACCAGAAATTCCCCACAAGGTAGCCAGTTGACCCAGTGATTCCCCAGTTCTGAGTTGGTTATATTGGGTAACAACACCTCTCTAAATTTGAGCCAAAAACCACTACGCTAAACACTGATCCATCATCTACTTGTTGCTCCCCTTATCCAATGGTAAACACGCAGAAGAAAATACATGTTGTTTGGTCTTCGGTTCTGGCATGTTGCATACATGACAAATCCTATCCAGAAATTGACTCTCTCGGTGTCGAAAATTCTAGGCAACATGATCTTGCAGTTAAGGCAGGTCCCAAAGTTAATCTAATCTCCAGAACCCGTCCAGTCTGGAATTGTCTAATGAAAAAACGTGCCGAGTTACCCCTAGTGTCCTCCACATCTTGCAACCGGATTTTGCTTTACGAGGGCCGATGAGGTCAACTGGAAGGGTGAGTGACGCAAGACCCCAGAATAAAGTTTCCTGACCAGTGAAGACAAAGTAAACTTCGCCAAAACAAGTACTCTCTAACTGACCATGTCTACAGAGTCTCATAGCAGGCGTTACATGGTCTCATAGGAAGGGTAACCCAATGACAATGAGAGAGTCGTAAATTATGTTTCAGGAGCCTCCCCTGGATGTCCACCCATGTCATGCAAGGTCAATCCACTAGTCTTTGCAATTATCATCTTCTACCTCTCCTCAAAGTAGAAGAGGTCAAGGGCAACCACGTGAAGTTGACATACAATGTCATTTGCGACTGATTGGTCCCAACAAAGGGCACTCTGTCGAAGAATCTAAGAATCAAATAAGTCATTGAGAAACGGTGAGGTCATAGTCCCCAACATATGCTTGCTTCCCCACACCATTTCACTTCCTTCCAAATCTCCTCCTTTCCTCCTTATTATCAAGAAAATTGCATGATTTGTCAATAATGGTGGAGCCAGTAACAAGCCAAAGAGCTCGAGAATGAGATAATGAGCCAACCTTCACTATTGAGAGGGTATCGACAGGAGACCCTGCAATGAGGTAGATGTGATCTCCTCTTGTTATCTGCCAACATGATGCCCTATTAGTGGGTCTTTCATTAATTAAAGCCTGAGTTCCAGTAGCCTTCAAAAGGATGTCACTTAAAAACACTATTATCAAGCAAAGAGTTGCTAACAGGGGTCAAAAGGACGCTCAACAGTCTTATGTCATTCATTCGAAAATAGTCATCTCTGAAATGGTGCACCAGCAATGCACGCGATTCTTTTAAAAGCATAAAGAGAATGCCACACAATGGATAGCCTCCTCACAGGCCACGTTCAACTCAAGGACTATCTGAAACTAATTACTAAATGCACACCTGCACACATTTTCCATTCTGAAGTAGGATCACTTTACAAGAGGAACTTCTATATTTTCTTGTTTGATAGGCAAAGCACTTACCAAACAATAGATGTCGGTAAACCTTGTCACAATCGGTGAAAAGGACATTGATGACAGCTCTAATATTGCCAAATGAGAAACACCACGTTGCCTGAAAGAAAAGGTCCACTGAGCTGAATTAACATCATTGAGTACCGTTAAACCTGTAATGATGAAATAGGATAAACTTTCGAGACGCACTCACAGTCCATGACGGACAGCAGTAGCCTCAATGACGGACATCAGTAGCCCCTTTTGGGGTGAAGAGACACCATAATTTACACTTGCTTTAGCAGGAGTCCACCTTCTTCCTTTCCTTAGTCAACAGGAATGTGTCCAGACAGGGATGCAGACCAAGTAAGGGTACAGGGTCACAGCAAAACACTGTGAGCTGCAAAATGTGGCCAGGGGTGGCAACCTCAGTGTATTCTTCCGCTGAAGACTGTCCCCGCACTCTCTGAGTGTTACCTAGTGACCTGGTCAGACCTGGTCAGTTAGAAGTGCTTCCTGGAGAGGTTTCAGTGGATACCAGATTTGCGGTAGTTTTAATAGAAACTGTACAAGGTTAATGAGTGCAAGGGCTGCACGTCTCGAACGTGCAACTGGAACTCACCTTGCAGTGGCAGGAATGTTTCTGAATCCCTACATCATAATTCGTCTTTCAGTAAGTAGCAAGTGTCTCATGTGTGCTCTGTTTGTATGTTCTAGTAATCTGGTGATAGTCTCTTCATTTCAAGCAGGTCAGCTTTATTCCTGATAGGGTACTTCACCTATCATGTGAAACGGCTGTCGGTTATTAGAGGATTTGAGGTGAATGGCTACTTGATTAGTTTCCTTGCAGTTTCTTGCTTAGTGTAAAGCAGTGCACACCTGAGACTCTTTGGCAACCTGGTGTTATCACTGTTAACTCACTAAGGTATGGTGTAACGAAGGGTTTGGTTGGTGATCCTTATCCTGTTCTTGCACAAGTTCGAACAACTAAGTGCTGATGGAAAGCCGCCAATAAATTTTAAGTGGAAAGCTAGCTGTGTGGAAAGAGAAAGAGAGAGTGCGTTGGAAGACGGAAATGACAATTTACCTGTAAGTGCAAACAATACAAGTGCCTGAATAAGATGCATTGGCTTGGGAGAAGGCAAAAGATGAGTTTCCAAACACCCAAGCAGGCCTAGTGAATTCAGCCTCCAGTGGATAAAGTGCTCGCACCTTCTTCCCCTCACCACCCTACCAATCAACTTAAGGCCCTTCAGCAAAAGAGTGTCAGAGTTTTTTAGTGTTTGAACAATATTGTGAAGGGAACGTTGCTATTGACCAGGCTTTGATGGAGCTGCTGGAGACAGGCTGCCTAATCAAGCAACTTGAACATACAGATGCTGAAACCTGTAGCACCACTGCTTTTCTTACTCTCTCATAAAAATTGCTGATTGGTGTCGATGGCTCTAGAAGCGGCACAAAAGTTGCAAGATGAATGTACACAGGTAAATATAAGAACTTGTATAGCCATTATGAAGATGCCCGCAAATGTAGATCTTACAAAAAGGAAGGGAGGAGAGAAGCACTCACCCAGACATGAAGATTCCAGAATCCACTTCCCCTGTCTGAGACAAACACAAGCTCACCTGCACCAATGTTTACATTGGACAATTCAACACAATTGGACATATCTCCAAGCGTATGGAACGGAAAGAAAGAAAGAAAGCAAGTACATAACTCCCTGATACATTGCAATATGTTGATTATAACGTTGTGACCTTAAAACCAGAACCAAAGAAACCTGTCTGCACCAATGTAGTAAACACACCTTGGGGGGACCACCTTGGCTCTGTAGGGGCCTCTACAATCTCTTCGTCTCCACCAGCAACACAGACAGGGCATATTATCTCCCTGTGGAAAACGTTAGAAACCTCAACTTGGCTGAGAACTTCAAGAGGTACATAATCTGTCTCTAAGGATTTTGAGTGGCAAGTTGAAGCCCTAATCAAACCATGCATATAGTTGAGAAATCTCTGTGTCACCCCATTATCATTTGTTTGCAAATGAAACAAAATTGCATGCAATTCTAAGCGCCACAAGATTAAAAAGTGCAGGGTTGCTCAGGTAGTTAGAAGCTAAGGATCCAAGGAAACAGGTTGGACTTACCCCTCGTCCGAGACTTGGCCAACCCAAAGTGAGGCCCGATCCCATGGCATATTCGGGTGGGACCACTCAACCCAAGCAAGCTTATGGCCATCAGGGCTTAGCCTGGGGAACATGTAAAAATCCTTGCCCCTCACCAGCACCTTTGGTTCTGCTCTAACGGCAGAGAACACAGAAACAAACACACATCATTTGTACATACAGTCTGCTGGGCAAGCGATTTATGAGAGTAAATTTCAAGACTCGAGCATAGGTCAGTTTGATAATGGCACCTCTGTTAGGATCCCCATCAAGCTCCACAGCAACGATTTCATTCACTGACTCCTTATCTGCCTGCCGATTATCTGCACACCTTAACCAACCATTATACAATCACACTCAATGACCACATAGGCAGTCATGTGAAGAAGAAGTGACTGGGTGAGTAGCAGCCACCCCCCCCACACCTCCTTCCTGTTTTAACACATCCTCATTGTGAGCAACAAGATGACGTAGCTTCCTATCCAGTCTGCAAACTTGCATCCATCATAAGTGGGTTTGAGATGGGCACCTTCCCGCACTGTGATAAAACGAGCAAATTGCAAGTCAAACTCGCTATCTGCATATCTTACTGTTTGCCCCTTGTAGGCTGGGGTCAATACCACTGGGGCATGATCTGCCATCACCCATACCCAGCTAGTAAGCTTGAGATAGAAAACCAACATACAACTCTTGCTCTCTCTCCTCTCTCAAAACTCTCTCTCTACTCTCTAATTTTACCAGCAGCAGTGCAACCATAGGCACAGCCGCATTCATCGCATTCGTTTCCAGCTAGAGGACCATAGCAGGAGTGCTGGAATGAGTCAAGTATGGGAGGGATGTCTGTGCATACACCAAACAATTGTTGCCATTGGCTAGGAATGAGCATTATGGCAATTCCAAGTTGAATCTCATATACCTCGGGAGGCAATCACTAATGACTCCGGAAGGGTTATTGTGCTATGATGACTATACCCTCAAGGATACATCATAGAATACATTAGCAAGCAAGAGAATCATCTCTGTCTCTCTCTATCTGTCTCTTTCTTTCAAGTCTGTTGCCCCTGCGCACAGCCAAGAGTGACAGGCGCAAGCTTTCGGTGCCATGCACATCCCCAAGCACGTCATCTCTATGGTAAACGGACAATTATAAACTAAAATTAATAACACTGCAACCAGGCTGTCAACTTTGAATGTGGACAAGTGCCTCAGTGAGCGCCTTCACGGCAGTTGCGGGAAAAAAAGTTCTTTACCTGCAGCTGAGCTGCGGGGATAAGCTAAACCCTGGTGGGTGCCCCGGGGGGGTTAGTTTCCTGTGGGGGTCAATGGCTGTAAGGCTATGGCAAGCCAACGGGGAACGGCATGAGTACATTCTTTTAAGTGTTCTGCTTTTACTTTGTTCTCTTTAGAAAGACTCCGCCAGAGTGGAAGGAGTTGTCAGAAAAATGCTAAAACCATCACCCTTTATTGCAGCTCTAATGTTATCCAACTCTCAACTGACTTCCCAAGCATCTCAAGATTCTAGCTCTATGCCGTACCGCCATTCAGAGTTTGCTTATAGAGCCGCTGGTCTGCATAATTGGAGAAAATGACAGTGTCTCCCATCACTTTGAAGGATCCTCCTCCGTACTCATGTACAACTGTGCGCACATTGAAGCCAACTGGAGTGATGTCCTCTGGAAGACAGTCTGCTTCTGGCCCTTCTCTCACCAATACCCGGCGCCTGTCAACACCAAAATGTATGGGTTGAAACGCAGTTACCACACAACTACAATCTCTTGGCCACTAGCACTTGTGGCTGACAGGGCAACCAAACCCACATGTGTGAAGCTAGAAGGCTACAATAAGTAGCAGTGCTGAAATAAGAACTGAACGCTTTCTAGTATACATACTACCTAGCCTTAAATCAACCAAACATTGTGCCAATTTCGAGTGAGTCTATGGGGAAAGTCCATCGGTTCACCCTCTCTCCCAAAATGGCATAGCTAAAGGTTTGAGGGCAGTTTGATGGAACAGTACAACTATCTTCGAAACCTCAAATGAACGGCAAACCAGACCATACGAGTAGCCCAAAACGACAAAACACAAAGATCCACTCACCCAGATTCAGATGGGCGACCTTCAAGCCATATCAAGCGACCTTCGGAATCGACATCTATCCCACCCAGTGATTTCGATGCTCCAGACACAAAATCTGCTGTCAATGGCGACGTCCATGCTCCGTAGGGCACCTCTCTCCTTGTCCTCTCCATCTCGACAGCCGGTGAAGATGCCAGCCCTGCATTGGGCATACGAATTGAAAGCTCGTAGAAGCCCCATAAGAGATCATTGAGAGCCAACTAAAAACAGGAAAAACTTAAGAACCCACACAAGAATTCAAGAGGATCCAAAAGAGTTGTTCGAAATGATATGCTCAAGTTTACTCGCGCGATATACCTCTGTACTCCGTACCTGGGAGAAGAACTAGTTATTCAAAGCAGAAAGCAAGGTACCTCCTCCGGCTGTGGCCACACAACTGGAACTTGGTCGCCGCGGTAATTCAAATCGTGCGGCCTTTGGATGTGCACCAATGCGAGTTGTGAGGGAGATGAACCCGCGCAAGGAGGTGGGTAGTCGGAGAAAGTGCGAAGAATGTAAGGAGTGCGAAGTGAGGGCGAGCAGGCGCAGCGACGATGTGGCGCACACGGCCTGCTGAGGCATGGTCGACGACAGCGCCACTGTTACTGACTTACTTGCGCTACACAAACCCGCACTGGCTCCTTGAAGCATGCGGTGTGCAGTGTGTCATATACATGACATATAAGGGGCAGGAGCCGCTGGGCCAAGTGGCTCTTAGTTACGCGGGCTTCCGCCAGAGTCTTCTCTCTACGACATATAGGTACTTTTCTGGTGTGGACACAAGGAAATGAAATTTACTGAATATATATAGGTGAGGACTACGCTGACCCAACGAGATTAGGGCAAGTGTGAGGTGGTGGGCCCTCCGGAGGCGAGTCCGGACATACTGCAAGTCAAATCTCATCCCGCATTAGGAAGGTGGGGAGGGCTTGCTCCACACCTCCTGTTGCTCCACATCTTCAGGACCATGTTCCCGAACATTCTCCCAATTTTGCTCCCATGTTCCCTCCCCCATCCTTGCTCACACTAGTGGGACAAGGAGCGAGGAGCGGTGTATTTTATTTCACTTTTCCAAAAGCGCCACAAAGGCTACATGTAAATTCTATCCCGTGCCCATGTGGCGAGAACAACGAGGTGGCAGGCTTAGAAAGTGGCTATATAACAGGTGTCACATTTTAACAGGTCCATGTAGGAAAATTTTGGCTCTTGATATTTAACCATTGGCGCTTCCTGGCGAATTTTTTTATTTTTACTCCTAAAATTCCTTTATAAAAGTAGCCGACACTTTTTCCAGGTCAAAATTTGGCATTTTTCCAAAAACAAAAAACACTGGCGAGGAGAGGAGTGAGGACCCGGATCCTACCGGAACATGCCAATGGGAATCGGCGCAGAACCGAACTGGCCGTTCGTGCTGGGTGAGAGAACCGGAGAACCTGTGCACATAGGTATTAAAACAGGTTCTGGTTTTTGAACCCTTGGTGGGCTTGGCATAACCTGGGAGAGCCGGTGGCCCCATGGCAAGACTTCTTTAATGCTCTCAAGCTCCATGAGATCCTGGGTTCAATGCTTGAAGGCCATGAAATTTCTATGTTTAATGCTTCAGCGCCATGAGATCTTGGGTTCAATCTCCAGCTCCATGATATCATGGCTAAGTTCATTAATCAAAATGTTAGAAGATGCCAATACTTGCCACATAGCTGAATAGTAATTTGAACCCATAAGATTTTACCCATTTTCTTCTTCCAATTTATTTAGAGTATTTTTAATTTTTTAATTTTTTTTGTGTTATTGAAAAATAATAAAATCATTCAAGTATGTACACTGCTATTTAATTCGGACTGATAAAATATTTTAAATCTAATTAAATTAAAAAAAAAACATTTTAAAAATAGAACCGGAGCCTAATCGGAACCGGTGGTTTTTATCAGCAACTAACCGGTAACCGGAACCGCCCCCATATTTAAAAGTTGGATCCGGAACCGGCTCAATTTTAAAAAAAAACCGGAACCGTCTCTTGAAATAATTGTGGAACCGGAACCAAAGGTTCTTTCACAAATGCAAGAACCGCCCGACACTGGTACTGGTATGCAATGTATGGCTGTTTTTTACCTAAAAATGTGGAGTGATTCTCTTAAGGAGGATCCCACATGGAGAGCCTAGGCAACAATCGCTTCTCGTGTTCATGAATCAGGTTTTGCCAAGATTGTGGTGATGATCGAGGTCTTCCCTGATTTTGTTTGCCCATTGATTAGGAAAGACATGTCTTTTCAGTAAAATTGTCAGAAGACACCTCATCTACTGCCTGTCACTTATGTGGACAATAAGGTAGAACTAGAGTTCGTAAGGCTAAGAGGAAATGCGCTTCTCCAATGAAGAAGGGGCATCTGAGCCCCCCACGTCCCCCACATTGATATTTCATCTCCAATCCAAGACTATCTCCCAAATATGCTGCACAACACCATCATCCCCACTAACCCAGTACACACAGAATGACCCCATGATTTTGGAGGTAGCCTCCTCTAGACTGGATACCAACGGCAGCAAGGGAAAGAGGCCACATCTGCATCACAATGTAATCTCGGCAAGAAAACTGCAAAGCTGTAGGATCTATCTCCGAAGAAGATGGATTCTCTTCTGCTCTCTAGCCTGCCTTCTACTATCGTCCACAATCCAATCATGATTGCCAAGATTTGTGCCAGGCTCTGCACATTTCCTTCGCTGGTTCTTAGAGGTTGCTCCCAACTTCAATCCAAGTGATCTGACCCCAAAACCACTTGCGTCACGCCATTGATTTTTTCGAAGACTTTTCCTTCCCTTCTGATCATCACTGCACATAATAGGGTCAACATGGAGTCCTTATGGATTACAACACATGACATTCATGCATTTTAAATAATGCCAAATGCCCCATGGATAGCAGCCCAGTACCAACTTTGCGCACTAAGATTCAAGCTGGTTTTCTGCAATCCAACCTACATCACTATTCAGTTACTTGGGGGCCCTACATTGAGGAATTCCGAAGCCTCAGTACTAGCCTCAGCCCTTCCACCCATATTCTGGCTCTTCTGGATGAAAAAATGTTGTTGCATTCTAAACCTTTGCCTCTTGGAGTATGGATTCTGCCAACCCACTTCAACCAATCCTTCACCACCAACAGGCTCCTGGCCAGAACAAGTTGGGGCACTATTTACAACGGATTTACCCATTGAGCAAAACAAGTTACTGAAACGGCAACGTCTCAATGAACCAACCAATCCAACCTACACCAACAAAAAAGGTTCTTTTTCATCCTCAAGCTCTTAGAAGACGTAGGATTCTCAGCCCCTAACGCAATGGGCCCCTTTGCTCTCCCAGCTTGAGGTGCTATCCTCTCGGCCCGAAATCCCTCCCCACCACATTGCACCAACTTTGACGGGATCAGGCTTTACACTTCAAGTAAGCATTTACCCACCTATCCCCTTCATCATTTTCTCTATCATTTGCCAAACCTCTCTCAAAAAAGTTAAACTGAGAGCTTGGTTGGCCCCCCTTATTACGTTAGAGGCTGTCGTCTTCCTCCAAGAGCATAAGCTCTGCACAAGCAAAATCAGGACCCTCTCTGACCAGCTATGGCCGAATTCGGCGGCCCTGTGGAAACCATCTTCCCAAGGTGCAAATGCCAGTGGTATTTGCATGCTCTTCTTTCCCAGCTCCCTCAAACAATTCATGCAGGTTAAATATGAAGTGTGGGAACCAGGTAGGGCATGCCTGTATTTACAAGATCTATGCTAGAGAGGGAAGCAGAAGAGACAATGGGACTAAGTGAGTTGGAAAAACGTGCAGCGGAGGAGAGGGAAGAGACAACAACTAATGAAAAAAATAATATGGAAATGGGAGAGGGAAGTTCCAGATACTACTCCACGGAAAACTGATTATGGGGAGCGAATGCATAAGCAACAATACCCTGAGTACAACTTAGGGGAGGATTTTGAGTCCTTCTTGGAATTTTTTGAAATCAGCACTGAAATGAATGGAGCTCCCCCATGGTTCCAAGTCAAGTCTTTTCGGATCTGTCTCAAGGGAGAGGCCAGGCAACTGTTTGAGTCCAATATTAAGGACAAAAATGATCTTACTTGGGTAGAAGCCAAGAATTGACTCGCAAGCTCTTTCGTGAAGAAAAGCCCATAGCTTACACCACACCAGACTTAAAATTTCATTATGGCGACAATGTGTGGAAATACTACACTGACTTACGAACTGCAATCTGTAAGTCAGTTTTGATTGCCTCAGAGAGACCTGCTATTTTGAAACATTGTTTTGTAAAGGGCTTGCCCCCTGCTAAGAAAGTGTTTCTGCAAAAACATACTTACACCACTGAAGATGAGATGGTGGAATTGATTGAAGAAATGTTACGTCTCAAAGCTGCCAAGGCAGGCCTATCTAAAGTTGCCAACACAAAACACACTCATATGGCTAGTGAGGGTCACTGTGTAGAGCCTACTGATGGGGACCTTGGGGTGAAAGGTATTGCAGAAGATCTGGTCCCTTCCATTGTGCATGAGTTGTCATCTTTTCGTAATGAAATCCAGGGAAAGCTTCAAGCCTTCAAAGCTGAGGTAGGCTGGAACTCTACAGTCACTGCCAAATCTGGGCCTCAAGGTAAGACCCATGCTGGCATTCGTCATGAAGCCAGGACTTCAGTGGTGGCATGCATGATCTGCAAGTCCACCAAGCATTACACCAGGTGGTACCCTTACCAATCTGACTTACCTGCTCTGATTGAATAGTTACAAAGAGACAAAAAACAGAAGGGTACTTTAAACGAACCTGGTCGTCTGTAAGGGTGCCAGATGACCATGGTAAGAACCCCAAAATGCTGGTAAGCGCTGTTCTTTCTCGTGATTTCAAACTCATGCACTGTGAGGCCTATAAGCGCATCAGTAGGGACCGGATCCACCCATTGATGACACAATGTCCCATGTGTTATTGATACTAGACACTAGAAGCATTCGTGTCATTTACCACTGGGGTAACGACTCATTTTGAGTCGTAAAAGTCAAAAAACAGGGATCGACTGGAAATTACAACAGACGTGGTAGTTGGGTTGGACATCCAATGATTGGAGTGGTAAAGGACGTAGACGCGCGAACAACTGCTCAGCGATTAATGCGATTAATGTTGAAGAACCACGTGGCGTAACCAGGCGGGCCGCCCGTGTGTCTGATGTTTTGAGCTGACTTTGACTTTTCCCTCCGGATGAGTGGACTGACTCACCTGGGGCGCGGTGACACATGGATGCAGACGTGGATGCGGACGTGGATGCCGATGTGGCGGCGCCGCGACGAGCGGTAATGCCGCCGCGTGGCCACGGGCTCAAGACGCCACATCGCAGTCGGCCACATAACTTGGAGTGCTGCATGTCACGTGGCAACAGCCACTGGCGAAGTCAACTGTACAACTGCCGGCAGACGAATCCACGGGGACCACGTGGAGAGTGTGTGGGTCGACGCGTGGCGTCGTCCCCACGCAATGGCAGTGAGGGGTACGACTGCTAGTGGAAAGACGTAGAGTGCTTGTGCCATCTCGGGACTGCTTTGGCCAACTCCGCTGCCACTATGCTAGTTGGTTGCACTACAGTAGGAAAGCACTGCAAATGAGCACTTGTAGTGGTTTGTGTGAGTTGTCCAACTGACTTGCATTCTAAGCTGAAAATATGGTTCTGATGCATTCTACTGGTTTTAGTGGTTCACCCATATGCAGGGGGAATTGAGAAGCAATGATACTGGGCGACACTCATAACACAGACCACGATGCATGCACAACATCACGCTAATGAACCAAATAGACGAGGCAACAGGGAGACCAAAGACCATCACACATACACATAGAAGGTGGACGGACACGACGACAAGTCAGGAAATGGAATATTGCATTCAAATTGGAGACCGTCATGGCACACCTGCATATGAGCAAGACTAAATGCCAACATACATGGTTGCCGGACATCACTTAAATTGTCATGGCCCAAATGTACAAAACTGGTAACGTGAGTATCATACACACTTTATGAGTATCATTACACACCCAACAGGGACTACAAACATGAAATGTCACTTGATACCTTCACCCCTCCTCATACTCTTATTTGGCCATAGAGTCACCGTGCCTTTCACGTGCGCTAGTGTGGTCTGGGGGGGGGCATCGTCCACATTTGGGCAAGGCAGTGTAACACTTGGAAGCATGATCTCGTGGACTTTCACCTTGTACCACCCGGATGGAATGTCCTTGCAGTGGAACTTGTCAACCCCGGCTATTCCCACCACTTCCGCCTTGGCGGCGGCTGTCTTTGACCGCTTGTCATGGGGGTTCAGGAGAAACACAGGATCTGATATCTGCAGACACCAACATCAGGGTCCACTCAGCAACAAACATAGCAATGACAGGGTGACAGTCAAGCGCAGCTGGGCATGGAAACGATCTTGGTTGCCACAATACTGAATCAGCAGCAAATTCATGGTGTACCAACCTACCTTGAAGCGAAGCTCGTCGCTGAGGGTGGCAACTGAGGAAAGTTGCCCACGTGTCTTCAACTGCAGCAGCAAAAAGAGGTTGAGTCAGACGGATAAGAATAACATGAACTCTGGTGGTTGCAATGGTATAAACACACCTCCACGGAGCAAGCTAACTTACACCCTGCTCAGACCGTGCACACTACAACCTCCTGGCAAAATTAACCCTACTAAAAACCAGCCAGGCAAAGCAAGGAGCCATGAATGCATGCCTGGGGAACCACGTCCTGCTGCGATGAGGGTGCCGGGGACAGCACACTCCTATTGCTCACTTGCAATGAATACACATTGCAACGCTTCAGGAAGTGTATCCATAAAGGAAACCAACCAAGTAAGTTTGCGGAGAGGGGCTGGGAACAACCATACCTTGGAGCCTGCCTCCTCATGCCGGGGGGGAATCCGGAATGCTGCCGCCGTAGCACTATGGTCCTTGGCGCAGGACCCACCTTCTTCACAGACGACCCCACTGCCACTCCCTGTACATGTGGTCCCTGCAAAACATATAGTGCCAGCCTTGCGTGAGAGGGCATCCGGGGGGAACAAAACAAACATATCTTATCCATCGATGTCATGTTGCAAACAGTAAGGTTAGTTTCACCTACATGGGCGCAGAAGTACTTCCCCCAACGACCCCATCATCTCCCACATTCAAGCTGCCAGTCGGGGTCAGCTTCCGCGTGCTTGTGAAGACACACACATCCTTGGAGCAAAACAAATCTTGGCAGTAGGGCCAGACTATTTCTAAAAGGTACTCTGAATCGGGCCCCTCACTGACATTGCTAGTGACATCAAACGACAATGGATGGACCATGTTCAAAGGGGAGTTCCCCCTCCGCTTGTGTGGTGAATCATCCACTAGGAGGGTGTTGGATTCGTTAAATCCAGAAAATTCCGACCACACCCTCGACAGTCTCTTCTGTAAGTTCTGTACGGCAGGCCCTTTTGTGGGGTGTGGCTCTGTCAAGGGGTCACACTCCTCTTGTGACCACACAAAGAGGGGAGAACCCTTGACCCCCTGCATCACCACTTTGAAGATGTCTGCAACATTCCCCTTGGAAGCACAGGACCATATCCCAACGTAGAAATGCCGGAAGAGAAGGTTTAAAAACTCGCAGACCTGGGGCCTTGGGAAAACATACTTGTTGGTGGTCAACACCCATGGCCAATGACGCCTCGGGTTGGGCTGAAAGTTAGGAATAGAGTGGCAAAGGATCCCGTTCAGGTCTAGAACAATTAGTTTCGACTTTTCTATGAAAGGAGCTTTTGAAGGGGCCTCAGTGGGTTGGGAGACAACAGTCACCCCGGAGGGCAAAGTTTCGGTCCCCCTGCAGCCTGGACCAGGCAAACTACCACCCTCTCCCCCTACAGCTTCCCCTTTTCCCTTGATAGAATGAGCAATGACCCCCCCATCGTCCATGTCATCCCCACCAACTCGCTGGACCTCTCCCTCTTCAACGAGTGGACCCTGCCCCCCACTGTGAAGATCATCAACAACAGGCTGGACCTCTGTCACATCCCTACCCACTACAATTACTTCCTCCTTCTCAGGTACAATGGTCGCAGCAGGGGGGTCTTCCATAATGCCACCCGTCACACCCCCTTTTTGCCTCATCATGAGTTCCACTATCTTCTTCAGTTGTGCTTCCATTCCCTCTCCCGCTCTGCAGAGAGAGCCGCAAGCCTCTCCAGGGCCCCGATGCGGGCTGCCATTGAGTTCCCCGCTCCCTACGCATACAAACACCCACCCGTACTGTTAAAAACCAGAAGAAGAGGCCGAATGTGAAGGATTTCAGGCATTCGGAGATGGCTGGGTTTGGCATAACACCCCTCGTGTACCATGCGTGGGGGCCCCACATACCCACCAAATCTTAGTACAACAACAGATTCATGAATGGAAACCGGACTTCAAAACATATCTGGCTCAAAACAGACTCTGATGGGGTGCCAGTCGCATAGTTCTTTTGCTCCGCCCCGAGCTCGGACAGTGACGGGCTCCGCGCTTTGCGTCTTTTCTGTATTTGCCCATCCACACACTGTCAGTACAAAATGCCAGGAGCATATGGACAAAGCACTGCCCTGCATATCACATAACAACTAATTCTGCACGAGCAATAAAACCCACTCGTGGGTGTCTCTTCCATCAGAACATGCCACAACGTAGGAGCAATGAGAAGGGGGTGAGGAGATTACCAAACGGGCTGCTTGGCCTGCAACTCCTGCCCGGCCCCAACGCGAGGGGTTCGTGACACAAGCACGCGCTTGCTTCATCCCTTCAGCCTTTGCAAGTCCACGAGGGGACTCCCAGTAGGCAACAAGCTTATCCCAATAGGCGGGTTCAGTGTTCATTGGCCTCACACCAGTCTTTGCCCATTTATCTTTCAGTTTTGCTCTTTCTCCTTTCATTATCTGTACTCGTACATTCCATTTATGCCCTCTATTACTGTTGACATGGCACTCTGGGACTGCTGGTCAATGTCTTGTACGCTTGAGTCAAGGTAACGCAATGCCAGGCCACGCAAATCACGCTGCCAGTGTTCCTTACCTTCGCAGCCAACATTGATGACTCCATTTCCATGCACCTCCATCTTGTGGCGCTTTAGCCCTGCAGCCACCCTTCCCTCTCCATCTCCTTCCCATTGTTTCATGGCATGGCGTCGTTCCTTCCTCAGCTCTGATGTCCGTTTCCTGCCCCCATGCTCTGGAGCAGCGCCGTCATACGTTGTGGGGGGTGACTGATGTGTGCCGGAGGGGGGAGGGCCGTATGGAGATGTGGGAGGCCCCCATTGTGACGTGCCAGCATCAGGAAGCCAGCGCCACGACCCGAAGCAGGGGGGCTCCCCATGGTGCACTCTATTGTGGAGACCATGCGGCAGGGGGTGGGTGCCAAGGTTGGTGTTGGTTGGCATTGTGTGGTGGCTGTGAGTGTTTTGCTGCAGCTTCACTCCCCTTCCGCTGCCAAAAACATCCCACACACAAGGTGCATCAGCTGTAGTCCTACTGAACACAACGTCACCAGAGCACAAACGATCCCACAACCACAACTATGGATTGGCTGACCTCAAACCCACTCCCCTGCAGCGCAAGTGCCAAAAACTGAAAAGGAGAGGGACAGAATGTCCTCATAACATGTAAGGCCATTCATTGGTGAAGAAACATAATGTGGGCGGGTTCACATCAGTACCATCATACACACTTACCAGGAAACAGAACATCCATTTGGGTTTTGCACATAGGGAGTGGACATCTATTCACACAATCAGCAAATGGCTGTATGGCGGAGCCCAACATCGAAGCCCCAAAAGGCCTAAAGACTCTCAATGTTTGTAAACACAGGTGCAGACACAATTCAATTGATAGCTTGGATATCCAGTGGTCTGTATGATGATAGCACCCCGGGCAGTGAGTCAGACAATGATCCTATGACGTTGGTAGTAAGACTTACCTTCGTATAAAGCATTGATCCGGGTTTTCCAGATATCCTCTAGAAATCCCTTCACACAAGCATCAATCTGCTGTGTGTGATTTGCCCAAAAACTAGGCCTCAGGAGGGCCTGGGCTTTTGGCTCAGCCTCGAGTCTTTCAAAGTTGGTAAATAGGGGTACAGGCACAATTCCCTTGATAGAATTGAAGAGAGCGTCTCTTTGGTGAGAGAACCCCGGACAGCGTATCAGAAAATGAATACTGTCTTCAGATTGCCCACACAACGGACAATTGCACGCTCCCTTTCCGATCTGCTTCTGTTTGCTGTTCAAAGGTAGGCTTCCTGCCCTGAGTTTAAATTTCAGTCTAGTGCCGAGAGTGGGTGGACCCTTCAGGTCATCCAAGATGTCCACCCCCATGTCACTGACTGGAAACAAGTTCAGGGAAGTTCTCTGCCTAACTTCATTTTCATCAGACAATCTCATGGCAACAGACATGGCTTCAGACACTACAGCCTGTAAGGCAGATTTATCCAGCAGGGTCAAGACTTGCGGATCCAGGTCCAGGTCCTTGAGAATCTTTTCTACTCTCTTCTGCCAGGACTTAGTCTGTTTGACAGGGCGGTCCTGTTTCCAAGATTTAGAGTCGATCAACTTAGGATATGTGGTGTTGGGCATATGTTGCAGCTGACCCCACCATGACCTTGAATTCATCTCGTCGGGAGCTTAAGGATGGGATGCCAAACTCACCCCCGAACAACCACATTGGCTGTTTTCTCCATGCTGACATACACTCCTTAAGCACCCCCACTTGAATGGATTCTAGAGACTTAGCCTGGTTGGAGTTATCAACCCATATAGCAGATCCGTACTCCAAGGCAGGTCTAATAACGCGACAAAGCATGGTTTTCTTAACCTCAGAGATGACCCCTCTGCAGTGGAAAAATTTAGTGAGCCCCAGAGCTTTGCCCTTGCCAGTTTGAACAACTTTCCGTATATGTGCATCCCAATTACAATTGGAGGAAAACTCAACGCCTAGGTAAGTGTAGGAAGGGAGGACCGAGATCTCTTGGCTACCCCACTGCCACTTAAGATCACTTCCTCCCTCTCCTCTGTTGTTGATTGCTACCACTGCACATTTCTGCCTAACTTCATTTTCTGCCCAATCACATCTCCTCTACGCTGATGATGTTGCCCTTTTGGCACAATCCCCGGTCTTTCTGCAACGCCATCTCTAAATTTTGGAACAGTTCTGCAAAGACTATGGGATGCAAGTCAATCTTAGCAAGACCAAGATCATGGTCTTCAATGGCCAGGCTGATCGTAGATTCATCTTCAACCAGCAGGAAATTGAGATTGTCAAATCATACCGGTACCTAGGTCTGGTTATCCACTCCCCCAAGTTTCACTTTGCAGCCACTGCCTTGGACAGATTGACTAAAGGTAAGGCGGCCTCCGTCCGCCTTCACGCCAAATGCAAGCAAATACATGTGCGGCATCCCCCGACCAAAAAGTGTCTGTTTGACACCGTCGTCAGCCCTGCTACCATCTATGGTTGTGAGTTCTGGGCACCTGGTGTCCCTGTCTCCTGGTGGGAAAAGATTTTGGAACCATTACAGTCATCTTTTCTCCAAGCAATGCTGGTTACCTCGACTCACTAGCTGAGCTCTTAGCTTGACACGGTTTTCATGTGCATGTTAGCATGCTCCAAAACAGCCAATGTGGCTGTTCGGGGCGAGTTTGGCATTCGTTCCTAAAGCTCCCGACGACATAAATTCAAGGTCAGATGGTGGGGCCAGTTGCAACAATGAACCGATATTAGCCTTGAGTAGTTCTCTGACTCTTTGTGGGCCCTTCTATGGTTATTTGTTTGTTGTTCTACTCCTTGTGGCCCTTTAGGAATCCCACAGACGTGATACACATATCTCTTTCCTCACTTTCGGTCCTTCACTGACTACCAGAAATGTCACACCGTATGTCTGCATCTGAAACTTTTCACCTTTGAGACAACATTCTGTAGCACGCTCTGCTAGCTTCACATTGCCATGTATTCTGCAGGCACTAAGTAAAGCCCCACACTAAAGCATCTGGTTTAATTGGCATTCTGTTGATGAAATTCTCCGCCTCATCCAAGCGCCCTGCACGGCCAAGAAGGTCAACCATGCAGCCAAAATGTTTTCCTGTTGGAATGATTCTATTATCACACACAGCAGATTGATGCTTGTGTGAAGGGTTTTCTAGAGGATATCTGGAAAACCCGGATTAATTCCTTATATGATGGTAAGTCTTACTACCACCGTCAGCCCCTGACGGAGGTAGGTTCTGTTCCTTTTGTTCCCGCTCAAACTAGGCGCAGGGTCAATGGCCACAAGGCTACGACATACAACGTCTTATGAGTACAATAATCTCTACTCATAGAATGGAAATAGTGTTGTCCTTCATCTACTAGGCCCATATGGCTGCATGCAGACAGAACTGCAATGAGTGTAACATCATTTGGCTTCACCCCTTGCTGTTTCAAAACTTGGTTGAAAAGTTGCAGAGCATCTTTGCCATGCCCTTGCTTGCCCTCTTCTACAGCTGGGCACAGGGAGTGTCGTTGAGGCTGAAAAGGGGAAATTTGACCAGGTCATATCCGTTTGTGTTACTTCGAAGGTGTGGGCCAGCCTGCCAAAAGGTCAAAACAGGTGCATGCTGACATATGAAAGTCTGGCGTCGTGGAGATTGTTGGCTGTGAGGTGGGGATGGGGTTATCATCTTTCCTGGTAAATGAAGATATGATTGACATATCTCCTCTCCCATAAACTGTCACATTTCCTATAGGAAGTTCTTGTGACGCCCTTGACATGCTGTTGATGTGAATGAAAGCAGGCTGCAGTAGCAACAATGGAGAATTCAGGGTGTTTGGATTGGGGCAGAGCATACCATGGAAGAGAACAAGGGGCCCAATAGTTCGTGCAGTTGGGGGAGTTGACGTATGTACTTCCCCACACGGCCTTTGCCTCTCTTCACCATCTGTACTGAAGGTGCATAGATGGAACAAATCTCCAGTCTTTTGGTGTGCTCTTGTAATTCTGATATGCCCATAGACCCACTTCTCTCTCCTGTCTATCTTGAGTTCCCCAACAAAAATGAGTTCCCCTCGCCCATGCGGAGGACTTCCAATTAATCACCCCTGTAGACAGAACAACCGGGATGACAGGTTGTGGGAAAGAGAAGTGGCACGTGCCCGAGCCCTTGGGCTTTCAAGGATGCCATGCCCATGTGAACGTTGTTTGGGCACTACAAGTAGATCTGAGGACGGTGTGCGCACATATCTCCTTCACCACAAAAGACATGAAACATTTCGGGTGTGGATTGGAGATGGATCTGCAGACAAAGACGATGAGGAGTGGGCACAATTGGACAATGCACACCCCCAAGGGAGCCATACAGACAAGCCAGACGAGGACTATGTCATGGGCGCAGGACAGGAACCAGGCATGGACGGAGGGGTGGAGATTACTCGAATGTTGCAGAAAGAATTCCACATCATGGACGATGCTGAAGAGGGGGACGGCGCTGCGACAACTGGGGATGGTGATGACGCAGGAAATGAAGGCATTCACGTGGGGGAAGGCGTGGAAGGAGGTGGAGATGGAAATGAGAATTCTGCACACATGACACTAGAAGAAGCATGTGTGCCACTGTACGAGGGATGCAAATCCACAAAGCTTGCTGCCAGCATGCTGTTGATGAACCTGTGCACAACCCACGGTGTGTCAGACCATTTTGTGGACGAGTTGTTCTCTTTGCTTCGGCTGAACTTGCTTCCACAACCAAATGAAATGCCAAAAAGCTGTCACATGGCCAACAAAATGATTGGGAAGCTCGGCCTCAACTACGTGAAAATACATGCATGTCCAAAAGGACATGTACTTTTCAGAAGAGAGTACAAGGACGCTATGGAGTGCCCCAAATGCGGTGCAGCCCGATACCATGATGTGGGCAGGTTACAACAGCCAGCCAAGGTGTTGAGGCACTTTCCCCTTATTTTCCCGTCTATTACGAATGTACAAATGCAAGGCCATTAGTGAGCTCATGACTTGGCATTCCAGGAATGCCTCAAACGATGGTTTGGTAAGGCATGTCCCAGATTCCCTTGCATGGAAGCATATAGATGCAACTTGGCCCGATTTCGCCGAGGACCCACGCAATGTGCGATTGGCTGTATCTACGGATGGAGTAAACCCATACGGATCAAAGAGTTGCACATGGTCCACATGGCCCGTGCAGTTGGTGGCATACAACCTGCCACCATGGTTGACAACAAAGAAATTCTTTGTCATGTTGTCTCTCTTGATTCCAGGCAAGGAGTCCGTGACAAATGCAAACATAGATGTGTATTTGCAACCATTGATTGAAGAGCTACAGGAGTTGAAGCTTACGACATTTTGAAACCAGTAGGGCAACGGAGTTTCACCCTCCGTGCCATACTCATGTGGTCAATCCACGATTTCCCCGCATATGGCCTTATTGCGGGTTGCAAGACGAAGGGCTACAAAGGGTGCCCCATTTGTGGGCCCTATGTGGATTCACGGCACTCAAAGCCATTAGGGAAGACAATATACATGGGGCATCGACGTTACCTTGCAAGAAACCACCCCTACCTACGAGCAGGCCGACACTTCAATGGATGTGTTGAAAAGAAAATGGCACCAAATGCTGTGACACCGGAGGAGACATTGCAATTTGCAAAGGAGAAAGAGGCGTTCATGGAGATTGGAGGGAGAGAAGGAAGTAGTGCGGATCTAGCCATGTCGCACGGGGTGAAGCGCCGGACAATCCTTTGGGATTTGCCATACTGGAAGGTGCATGAATCCCCCCCCCCCCCCCATTCACTCACTTTCTTTCACATTGTGCTTCCTGGAATTACCTTTGCTGTCAGGAGTCCTTCCACCAACTCCTAAGTCAGTGTAACTACTATGCAGTAGATGTTGAAGTCGTACACCTCACTGTGTAGAGGATCGTGCAGTTGTTGAAAGCATAATGTAGTAACATGGACAACTTCTGCCACATATTCTACTATTTTTGCCCATAGAACTTGGTCTCATGGGAGGACATTTGGCATTTCAGAACCTCTTGCAGCGGTACCTCCTGGACCCCATGCATTGTGAGAAGAACTTATGCGAGAACATTCTGAAGACTATCTTTGGGAGAAGGATACGATAAACGTACGAAAGAACATGGAGATTGAAGGGATACGGTCACATCTGTGGCTAAGGCCTGATCCAAATAGACCAGGCAAAGTGCTCATGCCAAAAGCATCATACGTCCTGACCAAATCAGAGCAAGAGGAATTTTTGAAGACATTGGGAGCCATGAAAGTGCCAACCGGATTCTCGGGTGCTTTCCAAAAGCATGCCATAAACAAGAAATGGTCGGGGATGAAGTCACATGATCTACACGTGATGATGCAGCAGATTTTGCCAGTGTGCATTCGGGGTACGATGGTGTCGGGTCCTCGAACAACCATAATGCGTGTAAGTCGAGTGTTTAGGAAGATTTGTGCGAAGGTGTGGGATCCGAGGGACATTACATCGCTGCATGAGGATGTGGCTGTGACCCTATGTTTGCTGGAGAAAGAATTCCCTCCATCATTCTTTGACGTCATGACGCACTTGCTAGTGCATCTTGTAGAGGAGCTGCATGTGTGTGGGCCCATAGCCAGCCGTTGGATGTACCCCATGGAGAGGTACATGAAGGATCTGAAGGGGTATGTACGCAACATGACACGGCCAGAGGGGAGTATGGCGGAGGGCTACATCCGCGACGAAGCCCTGGGCTTCATGACAGAGTATATGTCTTCATTTGATGCAATACAACGACGGGTGTGGGACGAGAACGAGGAAGAATGAGTTGTAGGCGAGGTCCTAGAAGGTGGTGGAACAAAGCGTGCCATGAGCCCGCGCCTTCGGGATGTGGCACATGATTATGTGCTGAACAACACAACAACCATGACACCATGGAGACAGTGGGTGTAAACTTTACATCCCTCCTGTGCTATTCTTAATGGTCTTTGTATGCATGAATTACATATATATTGTCACAAGTCATTCCGGCCACTATGGGAGTGGGATCGTGTACTAACAGGGTGCTTCAGACGACAACAGAGGGTGTTTCGTAGTTGGTGTTGTTGCTTGCAAGTGATCATGAAGTAGGCTGCATCACTACAATGTGCTTGAAAGGACACACTCTACATGTGGCATGCATGTACAGTACGGTGTTGGTCAGGGGGACTGAGTTGCAGCTTCTATTTGGTTTCTGCCAGAAAATACGCAGCGGAGAAGGTCCGCCTGAAAACGGAACGGAGAGCATTTGCAAAGCATGGTGGAGGGGCGGTCGTAGGCGCAGATCCCCGGTGGAGTACCCGACAACAATGGAGGAGCTGCAGCCCTTTATAGTGTGGGTCAGATCTGCAATTGCAGTGTACGCATCAGAGAACGAGGACCCAGATGAGGGCATGGTGAGTCTGTCATTCCCCCCAGGGCTGATTGTCACTTCGTACCGATCAATGAAAGCATATGGCAATCACTATAGAGTGGACGATGCCAACACCAGCCTCCTGGTGACTTATGACAGCGGAGTGGCATCATTTTTTGAACAAGAGAGTAGGAGCTGTGCACGAGATCGGAATCCAATTTCATGCCATGTGCAATATGTAGAAGTGATCAAAGAGATCCTTAAACTAGACTATGGTCTTGTGAAGCCAATTCTATTCCGTTGTTCTTGGGTAAAAGCCAATATGGTAGGAGAGAATGCCACCATGAAACGGGATGAGTACGGGTTCCTCCTTGCTAATTTCAGAAAAATGCTACCACAAGATGAAGAGCCATTCATCTTCCCATCGCAAGTTGAGCAAGTTTTCTTTTCAGATGACATCCATGCGCCGGGATGGAAAGTGGTTCTTCACAAGGACCCCCGGGCCAAACGAGTCGTTGCCGACGTCCATGATCTGGACCTAGGGGAGAATGCCGACCACGAGGGTCTGAGGGAATCACGAAATCTACCAGATACGGCCGAACCAGTCTCTTTGGAAGGAGCAGTTACCTTTAATGAGGAAGACATTCCAGGGTTGGTAATTACCTCCAGGCAAATTGCAGATGTGGGTAGTGAAGGGGAAGATTATTTGGATACGGATAGTGAGCCCAGCTGAATCTCAGTGTCCATTAAGCCAGCAGCTCGTAGACGAGAGCTATGCTAAGGACTCTTACTGTCCTTAGAACCCATTTTGTACAGTCCTGCTTATAAGCAAGGGCGAGACAGTTAATAGTATCGATAATGTATGGGTATGTGGTCACTGACTGTCTTGTGAACAAACCTTTTTTTGTTCTGCCCATATTGTTTCTGACATGTGAGGAGAGGATCGTCTTCATGTACGGGAAGTAGACGTGAATGTGTGCATGCATTTTCTGGCCCATCTGCATGCTTTCCAGGAACAAAGACCAGTGGAATGGGGGGTGTCTCCAAAGGAGCAGGACCGAACGACACCTTTTTGTGCTTCCCTTGCTTTCCTTCTCACCATTGTTCCATTCTCCCACCTGCCCAATAGCAGCACTCTCGAAGCAATAGCATGACATATGTTCGCACATGGTCTTCTTCACCAGTGAATGAGCTTTTATGCTACATGTACTGCCCCGTCCACATTAACGTTGATCCCTACAAGCACTTGGCAAGACACCCCAGAGCCGCAAATCCAGCAACCACCACAAACACATCTAACTGATTGTAGTGACACGGGAATAGCTCACTTGTAGAGGAATTGAACCTCCAGCCAAATGAATGGCTCTGCCCCTTGTAGCACAAGTGCGATGCAAAAACAAGGTGAGTACAAAATGAAGAAGCACTTACGAGGTCCCCATCCCTGGGATGGGCTCCCACTTCTGCTCTGGAACTGTGCAGGCCTGAGTAGCACCAAATTGCATGAATCCTAAGCCTGAATGTCAAATGCAGGTTTATGTCGCGATGTAGCACGCCATCATCTTACCTGTAATTTCCAATTTCACTGGTGTCACATTTGCCTTCAAGTCAACATCAAAATTAAGTCCACCTATGCGCAAATCGCAGAATCTCTCATGACACCATCTGCGTACCGAAAAACTGGTTTGGCATGATATAATTGTAGTTCATAACCTTAATGAACGTTTTCAGCCTTTACCTCTCCGTGCGCTCCATCGTGCCTCCATCCAGCACATTCTGTAAATGTTGAATGACCAAGAACCCGATGTCACACTGTTCTGAGAAGCCACTACGCGCGCTCACAGTATACGAAGGCCTTGTCGTGTCAGGATTTGCATTCCCACGTCCCGCCATGTCCGACGCAGCACTTGCAACCTTGCCAGACAGGCCAGGTGGAGGCAGCATGTATTAAAATATCTATTCCCCCAAGGCCACATTTTGTTTACCTCTTTTTGTGAAAGCCACGTCAGCAAATGTGCTGCCGAGTCATGGGTGCAATGAATGCAGTGGTTCATGGAGTCGTTGAGTCGACTACATATTCACTTTAATGAATAAATATCTTTATTCCATTAATCGAATTAGGAATGCAAATTTGTAGTCGCATGTGCAGTAATTACAACCACTTGCAATTTTGGCTTTTTCAAATTTTGTCTGTTTCGACTCTCCAGTAGTCCCGTTTACTACCAAGTGGTTCCCGGAGTGGTCGCGGACATGCAGTCGATTCGAAAAAGACACGAATGCTTCTAGTGAGATGTACCATGTCTTCCATTCCACTTAATACAGTTCGCATTCTTGGATTAAAGATTAGCCCTGCTCGTGGCCTTGAGGTTACCATAGTTGATAGCACGGCATATGAACCCATAGGGTTGGTCACCTTGCCTATCTGCAGTAGTGGGAAAACTGTCTTGCTGACTTGCATTGTCACCATGGGTGAACAAATTTTGCTGGGACTGGATTGGATGAAGGGTGCAGAGGCCAACATTGACATCATGAACAATCTTATGTGCCTTCACAATGGTGAGGGGCAACCTTACAAGGTGAGTCTAAGCCATGTTACTATTGCCGCTGGGACCTCTATGGCCAACTATTCTTGTCTCAAGCTTCAAGCTGAGCAGATGAAGGAGCAGGTGGGTTTGCATTATAATTGGGCCAGATTCAGTCAGTTCCAACCACTTGGTGATAATTTGTACCAATGGCATTTCCCTCCACCAGGTAAGAAGTTTGAACCTCCCTTGCCTGTGGCAAAGAATACCATGTTGCTACGTTCTCCAGTTGACTTCAATATCCCTGCTTTTTCCCAGCGCATAGTACCTACAAGCTTAGCTTTTGCTTGCCCTACATGTCATTTTCTTGAGGTTGAAGGCTGGAAAAAACTTACCCTCCAAAAGCACTGTCTGGTTGCTTCTGGGGTTTTAGACAGGGGATTCAAGGGAGATGTCAGATTACTGATTGCTAATCCAAAACATATCAGCATCAGTGTCCGCAAGGGTCAGGTCTTTGCTAGGCTCACTGCTTCTCCTTTGTCTGAGTTGGCCTCTGTTCAGAAAGGCCTCAGTCTTTATGATATTGGACTGGTGGACTCCCCCGTTGACCAACTCCAGGCATTTGCCTCTCACTCCAGCTCCACTGACAAAGGCATGCTTACTCCCAAACAAGAGCAACATTTCCAGCAGGTCTTAAAAGATATCAAAGTGGGTTACTCCCTAGCAGATTACTCGCCTGCACCTGTTTCTCCGTGACAATCTCGACATCTTTAGTAAAGGGCTCTATGACTTAGGCCGCACCACCCTTCTGGATCATGACATCATCACGGATGGTAAGCCTATTAAACAACATGCTTATAGGGAGAGTGTTCGTGAGCGCAAAGTCATTCAGGAAGAGATTACCAAGATGCTTGATGTTGGTGTGATCACCCCCTCCATATCCCCTTGGGCCAGTCCCATTGTCTTAGAGGGTAAGAAGGATGGCTCAACCCGTTTTTGCGTTGACTTTCGGCGTTTAAATGCCATCACAAATAAAGATGTCTACCCTTTGCCACGCATTAATAAAACGCTAAATCAACTTAATGGGGCCACTATCTTCTCTTCATTAGATTTAGCCTCTGGCTTTTGGCAAGTTCCTTTAATTGCTGCTGCTAAGGAGAAAACTCCCTTCACCTGCAGGATGAGCCTTTTCCAATTTGAAACAATGCTTTTTGGCCTTTGCAACGCCACTGCTACATTTCAGCGCCTTGTGGATATTGTTTTAAGAAACCTTCGTTGGGAGTGTGCATTAGTTGACATCGATGACATCAATATTTATTCTTCAACGTTTGATGCTCATCTGCTGGATTTACAGCGGGTTGTGTGCAGACTTCGTACAGCCGGGCTTTAAAGTTAAAGCCAAGAAGTGTGATTTTTGTAGTGAACAACTCCATTTCTTGGGCCATCTGCTTTCTACTGCCGACATCAGTCCTGACCCAACTAAGATCCAAGCTGTGTGGAACTATCCAACCCCTAGAGATAAAACATGTGTTAAGGCCTTCCTGGGCTTGGGTTCTTACTATCGTCGCTTCATTTTTCAATTTGCCAAACTAGCTGCTCCACTCACTCGCTTGTTATCCAAGGATGCTCGTTTTGCATGGGGTACTGCTGAAACATCCGCCTTTGAGAAGCTCAAAATTGCACTAACTTCTGCTCCTGTGCTTGCTTATCCTGATTTTACCTTGCCATTTATCTTGCAAATTGATGCCACTGATCTAGCTATCTCTGCAGTGTTGAGCCAGATTCAGGATGGTCAGGAGCATGTCATTGCCTACGCCTCTCGCCGCCTTGATAAACATGAGCGTAATTACTCTATCACTGACAAGGAAGGCCTTGCAGCCATCTTTGGAGTCAAATATTTTAGGCAGTATTTACATGGCTGTCATTTTACCATTGAAACTGATCATCTACCTTTGAAAGCCTTGCTAACTCCTCGTGAACTCATTGGCAGATTAGCTCGGTGGGCTCTAATACTGCAAGGCTATGACTTCATCATCTCCTACAAGCGTGGGAAGGATAATGTTAATGCAGATGCTTTGACTTGAGGCGAACCCAAAATCCCTGAACCTTACACTACCTTAAAATGACCTGGTCCCTCATGCTGCACGCTCTACACCACCTGCTGTGTCTGTTTCGGATCCCTATGCCTTGTGTCATTTGCTGGACTATCCTTATGTTCCTCCAGATCTGCTTGACACTTGGGATCTACTTCAGTTTGATGTTGGTTGACTTTCCTTTGGTATTGGCATGAATTCTAGTCTGGTATCCTGCATAAGGGTCTGATACTTTCCCTTACCTTAGAACTGCTCATCTTATCTTGCGTCTGCCTTGGTTTGTATCCCGACCGAGGGACTAAGCTACGCCTTACAGCCTGCTTGCCTCCTCATAGGCAGCCAACTGAAAATGAAATCAGGATTACGAAAGGAAGAGAATGAGGGCTGCCACTTTCTTCTCGCCTGCACTAACCTGTTGTTGTATGGCCATGAGTGATGTAGGCATGGATGATCCATTATACGATGCTTTTCTCCATAGGTGCAAAACCGGCACCTACCTTAGTGGCATATCCAAGCTGCTCATGAGACAAGTCAACTATCACTTACCCAGCCACCGGGAAAGTGAAGGGAGAATGTTCAGAGTTACTGCTTTGGAAGGTACCTCTGCTGTGGAAGTCCCTTCTAGGTCCGCTGTCCCTGCTTTGCTCGAATTGTACCATGCTTCTACTTATGTTGACCATTTGGGGGTTGCTAAAACTGTCAAGAGATTATAGGAGCAGTATCACTGGAAATGCTTAGTTAAAGATGTCTCAGCTTTCATTGCAAGATGTGTGCCCTGTCATGCTAAAACCATCATACCTAGGATCGAAGCTCCCTTACCTTTGCAGCCAATCCCGGTGACTGAACCATTTGCCAGGGTTGGCTTAGATCTAGTTGGACACCTTAAATCCACGTCCAAGAGCCATGCATAACTTGTGGTTGCTACGGACTACCTCACGAAATGGGTTGAGCTCCGACCTCCGGGTGCTAAGGATAGTGATGAGGTGGTGCAGTTCTTCTTTGATAAGGTGATACTTCGTCATGGTTGCCCTCTTGAGATCCTCATGGATCAAGGTACAAAGTTCTGCAACCAACTTATGGAGATTGTCTTGTTTAATCTCAACACTAAGCATGCCGTTACTGCTCCTTACAATCCCCAATGCAATGGTTTGACAGAACGATTTAAAAAACTATATGTTAGATGCTCGAGAAGAATGGAGCACTCATTGATGAATGGGATATTGCTATGCCTATTCTGCTCTTTGCCTTTAGGACTTCTATCCATGCCAGTACCAAAATCTCACCTTTTGAATTTTTGTATGGTAGGAAATGTCGAACTCCTTTGCATATTTCCTGGCTGTAGGTATCCGCAACTCAGCCTGAGAATTGGGAAGTCTTTTTGCTTTCCATGGATGCTAGACGACGTAGTTTGCGTGAACAAAATCTAACATTGTGTTTGCCCAAGCTACTCAGGCCAAGAATTACAACAGACGTGCTGTGTATTTTGAGTCATTCAAGGTAGGCTAATCTGTTTGTGTCAGATTCCAGCCTGGTAAGCAGATCTCTAAGACCAAACGTAGAATTGATGGCCCTTACCTTATCTCTGATATTCTTCCTGGCAGGCAGTATGTCTTGCTCCCCCATCATGTCTCTACTCCTCACTTAGCTAGCTCCATTCATGTTTCATTGCTTGTTCTATGCACTCTTACTTTTGATCTAACCTGTTTGAATGTTGAGAACCGTTAGGTGATCTTCACCCCCACAGCTCGGACAGCTCGTACTTAGACCATGACATCTTCTTCTTTAGAATAGTTTTTTTTGAATTTCGTGATAGTTTTCTGCACCAATTGTAGCACTTGGGGTTTTTCCTATGGGATGTTTTGTCCTCCATCCAACTTGCAGGGTGAGGTTTTCTTCCCTAGGTTTTTTCATCCCTTATGTGCCGGGTGTGTAGCTTGTTTTGGGCTAGGCTTCGTTTTTGTTCTTCTTGAGCTCATCACTCACAGGAGCTCGCAATTTCTTGTGGCCCCAGCAGACTTCACATATGTGGAGCTGGCCGGATTCCTTTTCACCTTCCTTTTCGACGTGGATGAATGGAGGAGGGATGCGCTCCAGATGATTTAGGGATGGACGGAGCCAGGATGAAGTCTAGATGAACTTACACCTTGCGCATGAGGATGAGCTGACAACAACTGATGACTTTATTAGGTGCTGTCTTATTCTACAGCTAGTTTAGGATTAGATTAGGATGGATCTAGGTGATCTGGCTTCTTTCTATGGCTATGCTGGAAGGGCATCTGGTGGGCCTATATGTAAGTGTCATGCGGCACTAGGATTAGATTATGACCTAATACTATTTAAGCCTTACTACCGTGGCAGTGAAGGTGGTGGCTTTTGGGTCTTACGCAAGTGTACGCTGGGTGTAACGGTGTGCTCGAGTATGTGGATGAATGTGCTTTGGAAGTCCGAGTCAGTTGCGTCCTCTTCGTGAGATTCCATCTTCTCTGCCAGGCCCATCTATTGACTACATTCCCCAGATAGGATTAAGTCCAGTAGAGGAAGGGGAACAAACCCATAGCGCTGGAATCAGACTTCACAGCTCCTTTTTTCAAAAATAAAAATTGAAACCAGCAATCAGTAGTTGGACAGTGCACTGAGTGCCACCCAGATGGTTCTACGGTCATATCCTGCTACCTTGATGGCTGTGGTATGTTCTTCTCCCCCCACCCTTGGGCGGTGTCCCATTTCTAAGTCTCCATGGCAGGGTTACTCTGAAAGAGGTTATTTTCTCCTCTCCCTTTTGAGGGGCCTGATTTGTGAGTTGTCGCTCCAGGTGTTTTCTCTTCAATATATATATATATATATATATTCCAACAATCATCTATATTTACATTTGCATGCATTGAAAATATGCACATGCATTCCTACATCAACCACAAGCTTCCAGTCTAATACTATAAGTTCTAATTTAGGCCTACTAATGTGCATGAGAGCATAATATTGTCGTCAACATTTTGGGCCAGTGAAGGTGTTATGTGCCGACCTTGTGATTCTTTGGACCCACGTGACCCTCCTCAATTAACCTCTTTCTAGTTACAAAATCTTACTAGATAAATACTTAATCTAATTGTTTTGTATAATTGTACTCACACTAAGGGGTTTTTATTTTATTTTCCGTTGCTCACAAAAAAATAAAAGAAAAAATCGAATTAAGTACCACCCTAGGGGGGCACGGAATTAGCATTGGGTCCTCCACATGGAGTCGTGCAACAACTTATTATATAAATGAATATGAATATTTAAAAACAAAACAGTATTATAATTAATTAATTACATCATTTCACTGATAACGTTTGGGTTGCGAAACGCCCTTCCGAGAAGCAGCTTTGCCCGTAACTCCACATTCCCGCGCGAAACGGGCAAGGGGAGATGCATTCCGGACACATCCCATCCACCCATGGCCATGGCCATCACTCCTTCGCCACCGTTCGATCTCATGGGCCCCACGATCAGCACATCCCAGACGTTGGATCGATACGTTCCATTTACGTATCTTTCCGTATATTGGTGAGGTTCCGTACCTTTCGTGTAATGAACCCCACGTACTACCCCAGCAGCAAGCGTAAATAGTAATAATAATAATACGAAAAGAAAAATTGTCTTCCGTAAGTTGTCTTGAGAATCATATTTCCGGCTGATAAAAGAAACAATTAAAAAGAGAAAAGGTAATAACTAGAGCAGTAAGTTCTACATAGTGCAAATTTAACAAATAAAATAAAAATGAAAACTGAATGACGGTCAGATAATGTTTTATTTTGAATATTTAAAGGAAATGTAATGAGCGTACGGTGCGTACGTGGGTGTGGTAGGGGTAGGTAGGGAGGTGGATGTGGAATACGTACAGTACGGGCCGGGCGTGGATGCGAACGCCCGATGTCGGGTTGTTCCCTCTCTGTGGCTCCGCTGGTATAATAAGCGGGTTGAGGTGTGGTGCCTCTTTCAGATTTTCACCTCGAGAATCCTTGGCTGCATTCAATGCTGCTGTCTTAGGAGGAGATCTGTCTGATGATGATTAACATGGGGTCCTTTTCTTGTCTGAGCTTGAGAGCTCAGTGGGGCATGCATTGGAACAAGTTGGCAGTGAAGAACTGCCATCAAACCTTGATTTTTGCTTAGGTTGCCGCTTGCGAGAAGAGGCCAAGGATTGCGACGTTGGAAAGCGATGGGGCGGGACGGGACGGTGTGAGAGGCCGTGTTGCAGCGTATGTGAAAGATAGAGCATTAGAAGAGTTGTTGCGCAGGATGGGACGTGGAAACTCTCTCGTGGTTTGGCATTGGATGCCGTGGAGGCTTGAAAGCGGGTGGAAGCAAGCTTGAAACTTTGTTATCATGCAAGTAATCACCTTCTAAGAAGATACAAAGATTGCAGAAGGGAGAGGAGAGACACCAACACACAGGGATCGGGTCTAGCCTCTGGATCTGGCATTTAGTGAAGCAGCAGGAGAAGAGTTGGCAGGTGGAACGAGACAAGTCTGTGGGAGACTAGCGGATGAGAAATGCATCATTAGATAGTAAGAGAGAAGGGACGCTGCTAGGAGAGTACTCTTTCGAAGCTGAAATGAGAGTGCTGAGAGAAGGGAGAACAATTGATAGAGGTGTTTGGCTGGCGAGAAGGGGTGGATGCTGTAAAATGGATCCAGGGACGCTGGCCGGAAGTCCCTGTCCTTTTATCATGTCTTCAATTTGCTCTCTTCGAGGTGGAGACTTTGTCCCCGAGACCCCATTCTTTTTTCGCTTCACCCTCTTCTTGCAGTCCAGATAGTAACCCAAGGGATGCCATTGTTGCACCGTGTCATTCTGTGCTCTCCCACAGTTTATCTCTGGAGGGCCGTGTGCTGTGATGTTATCTGTCCATCTTCTCACGTGATCGTTGGCAACGGCAATTGTTTGCTTAGAGCATGGTAAGCCACCACGTAGTGTACTATTCAGACACCCGTGGTCCCACTAGCTGTTCTTAAGCATAGGCATTTTTCTTTGGAGCCTACGGGTTCTCCGGAGCTCTCTCTTTCCCGTCTCCCTTCTTCTCGGTGACTGATGTCATGTTGGGAACCTCAGAGACCGCACATCCAGTTTCTTTCCGTTGGAGTCGTTTGCCCTAGATTTCTTCAAGCTGATGGAACGTTGGGCTGTGTGAGACTTGTCGTTGGGAGAAATGGAGTCTGAAACAGGAGCATGATTCTTGTTAACACACAGCCTGCCTAGAGAAGAAGGAATACAGACACCGAGATATGTAGGCTTAATTGTTCAATGCTAGATGTGGCATTGTATAGCAATGATGAAGAGATTTGGAGCTGAGGAGTAGTGAATGACCCTGGACAGGTGACCTGCTGGCAGCCTCGTAGACCATGCATTCACGCAAGTAAAGCTGCAGGGCAGGCCTTGTCCAAGATGCTGGTATGTACTTCTACGTCACTTGGTTGTCTATCCTCTTCCATTGATCAGCTGCATTGGCAGGTGTTTTTATTGACTAATTAGATAGAATTTATACATTTACATTTCACACATTATTTGAGGTTCTCTGTACTGGTGCCACTCTTATGGAGGAGCTCCAAGTCCTCTGTCAAGAATGGACACATTTCTAGGTTGTCTAGGCTTCTCACAATTCACGCATGCTAGAGGTGTAGTAGCATGGATGGAATAGGATGTAGGGTGCATAGTTCTGCACATCATGTGGTATTGTGAGATCCAGTACCCATCACTTGTCAGCTTTTCCCACTTTCAATTTAATTTTGACATCTTTGATAGTCTGCAACCCTCAAGCTGGAGGACCTCATGTGGAAATATCTGATTATTTTCAAGTGGCCTTTTTCATATGCTACTTCTCCTTTAGGTCGTCATTGTTGATGTCTCTTGCACCAATCTTGCGGATCTACTGTCACATTTTACTTTTTCGGAAACGGTAGGCAGTGTTGAACTGTTGATTTGCTATTCTGCCATTTCCCTTTTACACTGTCATGCATAAAGATAAAGATAAAGTTTCATTAAAGTTCTCTTTGCTCATGACTATAGTTGTGTATAGATCATACATTGCGAGTTTTGACGGAGTGGCAGGATGGTTAGGGTAGGGACACAGAGATGCAAAATCACCTTATCGTGAGTATTTTTGCCTTTTTGTGTGACTTTTTTGTCTTGATCTCTCTTGCACACATGCACAGAGACTATTGGCAGTCGCGGAAGAAGTCTATGCTGGGAATTGGTCCCTCATCATCTATGATAGCCAGGTTAAATCAGGTGATGATACTTCATCACCTATTTTGGTTGTTGATAAAACAGTGTTTTCTGGCAGTCATATTCAGCTCGTGTCCTTATGTCCAAATATGATAATCATATATCCATAAGTTATCCTCAGTGTTGCAAAATCACTCGTGTTTCTTTGTCATCATCCTGTGATCCCTTTTCTGTACGAGATTGCAAAAAAGAAGAATCAAAGCAAGTACGGAAGATATTGTTGATAGAGGTCGTTAAGTTCAAAGAAACAAGCAACGATGTAAAATGCAGGTCTGTTAAGGACTTAATTATGTTTGCAGAGAGGGCAGTGGCACATTCAGCATGATGATGAAGACAGAGTTAGTGTAATGAGTGGCGGAAGGAATAGGGCAGTCCATGATGCCCGAGGTGCGTTGGTTCTCAGATATCGCTACCTCAGCTTTCTGTGAGACTGTACAGCTGGTAATGTCTTTTCCTATGACTTCTCATTTTGTTCTCGTTCATGTCCTGGTCATGTCCCACCTTTGGTGTATTTCTTCTGTCTGTGTGTGCTCTCTTCAAAATATCTGTCTATCTTCTGCAGTTTTTTTTGTCTCCGCACATGGGACTGACATGGGGGGTGGTTGAATATCGTGGCCTGACTTGTCATCATGGCTACTATGTTGCAGCGCAAGATTCTCTTGGAAAGGAGACGGCCATTTGGAAGGCCCAGGCGCAACGAACTCTTGGAACCTGCTAGTGCTGAGTTCTTGTCTGCTCTGGCTGCGGGTATCAACTCCCGCCATACTTTGCAAGTAGGCTGTGGGCTCTCCACTATTGCGCTGGCTGCTGCGGCGCGAGTGACTGGTAGCCGCCTGATGTCCGTGTACCATGAGAAGGATAAGCAGATAATTGTGCAGCACTGTGTCAATAAATTGGGTCTGGTTGAGTTTGTGGAGTTTGTTACAGCTGACCCGGCCAATTTTATCCCTCAAAGAGAAGGTAAAGTGGCAATACCTCTTGGGTTTGTTTTAAAGTCAATGATTTCTTCAAATTTTTCCAATAAGCAAGTGGTTGTGGTCATCTCTGAACAAGGAATCCAAGGCTATGAGAACACATTGAATTGTCCCAGGTCCTGAGTATCTGAGTTTGTGAGTGGGAGATTCTGGTGCCTTTGGAACAAGGAACACCCCAATAGTGGTGATTGCATGAACGATTTTCCACCGCTGCTTGGACATTTTAACGGTGGCAACCTATGTTCCCTTAAGTCTTTCCCTTGTCGATGTTTTTGAGGTGCTTGTGCCCTGCAGCTCTGGTCATTTATTTTGTACCGGTTAGAGACAGTTAAAATTAAGCATTGGTATGTAGTTCATTGACAAACTTTTTGTGCTGGATTGGAGGAAGATCTGAGAGAAGCTTTGATTGCTTTGCCTCTTGAGTTGAGTGCTAGCCAACACCTTCTCTCCAAATCTTCCTTGACAGGCATAGAAGCATATGCCATGTTTGTGAGCATGTGCTGACATATTAATCCAAATGCGCTTAGGGAGTTTATGAAGCAATGGGCAATTGTAGCAGCAAGTCAGTACTATGCATCATGACATTTATGATCTGATACTTAGTGACTTTCATCAGCTTAAGACCACACCCTTTGATACCTTAGCTTTCAAATGGAAGTCCGGATTTTGCTTGGGCACTTGATATTACAAGAAATTAGAAACCAATACTTTTGTGCATCTATCTCCTCTTAGTAGGAGAGTTTTTTCAAGTTCCTGATAATAGTCCTGTAGTATGTGTTGATTGACACCTGAAACTAAAGTTTTTGGCTGTAGATGTGGAGTTCGTGTTTCTCTCTGGGGTACCTGAGCGCTATATTGAGCTCTTTGACCTGTTGAAGCTGAAAAAAGGAGCAATTGTAGTGGCGGATAATGCGTTAGATGAAGCCACCAATGACTACATCCGACATGTGCGGCGACAACCCGGCGTTGATTCTTCTACACTCCCACTTGGACGGGGGATGGAAATTACAAAGATCGTTACCTGGGATGATTTCAAAAGAGGGTGCGGTGGCCACATCTGTGCTTAAACAATTCTTTGTGTCCTTGGCAACTTGTAGTGTTTCTAGGGCTGAGGGCCTGTGGTGTTTATAAGAAGGTCCAGGTAGTACATGCTGAGGAACAGTCATGTCTATTCGTAGTTTGCAGTTTGACATTGTCTATTACTTATGCGTAAGTCAGCCTGTTGTAGTTTAGTTTGTTTGACATTTCATGTTATGAGCAGAACTGGGTACCCTGCTGTATAGCCCAGAAGCATAACTTTTTTTATGTTTGAAGTTGTAGCTTGGTGTATCAATTATAAATTCCACTTTGCCAGATCTTGTGAATGTTAGTGGCTGCATATTCTTGCTAAGGAATGTATTTTCCAATCACAGTCGTGAATGCAATGTGATCAGTTTCATCGTTGTGTGAGAAGTTCTGATCATGTAATCGCTTAAACTTTGATCTCTAAGTGCCGGGAGAGTTGAGATTTTGGGGTCTGGAGATTCCTGGTTGTCTTGAAGTTTCAAGCTTTCCTCAATCTGTTTGTACTGACTTCTTGTCTTCCTGTTATGGTTATCTGACAGGTGTATTGAACTCTCCGTCATTTTTGTAGGAGGAAGCTGTATGGTGGCATTGACGACCCTATCAATGATTCTGATTACCTTTTCAGGCCAGCAGGTCTGCAAGGGACTGCTTCGCGCGGGTCTTGCTCATCAAGCGACCCCCGCTTCTCCAGTGCAGCCACAGGCACTGTTGTTCCATCTGACTCAGCTTGCAAGCCCCACATTGCCGGGCCAATCAATGTTGGGTCTGTAGCAGTGCAGTTTGGTAAAAGGGAAGGTCATGAAAGGGGTGACCCTCGTGATCTGTACGGGGTTGATACACTCAATGAGTTGGATAGGGGTCACACCTTGGAATGGGGAAAGGTGAATGGGGCAGAATCGTCTCAGCAAGGTGAGCTACAGGGGCTGACTAGGTGTAAGAGGGGTGAAGCAGCTGGGCATGATAGCATGAGTCCAGGTGATCTAGACCGGCCCAAAACGCCTAACAGGAGTGAACTGGCACGACCACATCAGACCGATCAAGGCTTCAGATTTCTGGATCAAAGTAAACCCTACTTGGAGCAAGACATCACCGCGACCACACCTTCGTCGAATGTCCATGAACAGAGTGTTGACACCACTGTAAGCATGGATCCAAGTGCTGATAACTTCCACCAACAATTTGAGTCCCTACGCGGCCTGGCAGACCAGTGGTTGGAGATAGAGGCAAGAGCTGGAAATTATCAGAGTGGAGGCAGCTCAAGTGCCTTTGATACCATACCAGTAGATCAGATGGGTGGTACATCCATCTCTCAATCAAACACGAGTGAGCCATCTGTACATTCTCTGGGCCAGGTTGTGGTGGAGGCTTCAGGAGCTGATGAAGGTTCACAGGTGAGACATAACGGGAAGAACGTCAGAAGTACTAGTGTGAAAGAGTAGTTCACCTAGAGTAGGGGCTGACAATCTAGTCGGAGGACAATTACACAAGCTCACTTTACTGTCTGTTCAAGTGATGCGATGCTCACAACCTTGGCCAGTTGCTCACCTATATGCATGTTTTTATTGTTCATCAGAAGTGCAAGCTAACACCTACTACTTGATTAGGCCATATTTTTGGCTTACACCTGGCAGTGTAGTGTTTCTGAAGACTTCCCTTCAAACATCGTCTGGTAGTTAACCTGAAATCTCACCATTCCCTAAATTTTTTGTTTTTGTCCCTAGTTGCACAACAGATAGCAGGAACCTTGAACTTAGTAGATGACACATGTTATATACACCCATGTGTATGTGTGTGTGCGCGTGTATGGGTGCATCCACAGACCATGCCATTCACCCTGCAGTCCAAACCTGCAGTATGTGCTTGTGAAACAAGTACATACTGGAAATACCCCTACATAGTTGAAGTAAAGAATCAAAGAGATGTACTGGATGGGAGGCTTGTGGAGGATCTAATTCATGTATGTACATTTCCGCTTACTCTCATTTAATGGCACAGATCATCGATCACATGTGGGTTTTTGGCATCTGGCAGATGGAGCTGGAGATGAATGATGTCTTGTTGCCGTTACATATAAATTCGGGAGAGCCGGAGGTTGGCCTTGAGCAGGTGGAAACTGCTGGTAGCAAGATCCCAGACAAGCCCAGCAGCAGTGCTGTGGATAAAGAACCAGATTTCAAAGTGTCTTTCAAAAATGACCTCATGCAGACGGAGATCACTGTTGAGGGACCTGACCAAGAAATGCTCCTTTTCGATCTCACACTTGCATTCAATGAAATGGGACTGAGGTTTGTGCCTTGACACTGTTACCAGCTTTATTCTCTTTCGGTTGCTGTTGGGTAGTTCATAAGGGCGAACCTCTTCTAAATGCCTGTTTGGGGTCCGAATGAAGGGACTAGTGTAAGCCATTAGGTTTTGTTGTTCCAGCAAGCGTTTGTGAAGTCAACCATCTAAGCTATGACAGTGGGTTCTATGAGAAGTTGTGAAATGCCAGTCAAATAGTCACTGGAATGTCAGACTCTTAGGCATTGTGTAGGCATTCTTTCGGTGAGATCCAAATAATTGCATGATGTAGCAGTTGCTGTTTGACTGTTAAATTCTTCCAATCTTTTACCTGGTGTGCGGTGTTCTTTGCCTGTGGGTGTTAAGAGGCCAAAGCCTGTTTGAGCCGTCATTGTCTACCTCTGACATGCCTTAACCTATATCTCATGTGAGTGGTTCTCCTCGTATTCCAAGATGTCCTTAGAGACAGGATCCCACCCCCGTCACTTTTGAGTCTGACATGGAGATGGTTACTTCTTGCTGGCTGGCTGCAGTGTGCAAAGGGCGAAGATTGCAACGCAAGACAATTATGTGAAAGATGTGTTTTATGTGGTGGATGGGGAGACCCGGGCCCCCCTGGAGTCCTCCCGCTGGGATGTAGTTAGCACTCGGATTCTCCAACGCATTGCTGAGCGGCAACAGCTCCTTGGGGAACCATAATCAACAGGGCCCTGTTGTAGCTGGCCGGCCTCTCATTTTGCCTTCTTCTAGCATGTTGAGAGTGGGCTCTCCTAGCGCCTGTCCTTTGCATAGTTCGAGTAGGTCTCCCAGGAAAGGGCATTTGTGAAAATGTCTTTATGGAACTGCAACAGCTGCTTGAAAAGGTTGCTGTCCAGCATGGTTTCCTCATGATGCCATGTGAAGAGCAAGAATCTATCACATAGGCAGGACATCATGAAAGCTCGTTAGGGTTCATGGGGCCATAGGGTTTATCGAAAACTTTTTGTGATATGGGTCTCTATAGAAAGCAAAGGTACAGAGAGTTGCAGATGTTATTTGATAAATGCTAACTGTCCTTGGGGTGGTATCCTGGTGTTGTACTTGTGTGGCAATGGCTCCTCATTTCGTCTGCAGCCCTTGTGGTGTGCGGCAGACGATGAGATTTGGAGGCTGTATTTTAGAATTTTTGTTGCCATTATTGTATTCTTCAGAGTTATGACTGTTATCAATCAAGTTTTTTGGGTGATTGTCACCTCAGAGAGCAGCCATGTTGTTATCTCCCAACATTCAAGAAATCATAGTGACATGTTTCTTGTGGAGGATATTGTCTGTGGCCTCTTTGAAAAGATGAAATTGGCTGCTAATGATATACTGTTATCAACTCCAGCAGTGGAAAAGGTATTGGGACAGGAGCAGGACTGCAGTGGCCAAAGCCAAACTCATTATAGTGGCGTTCAAGAGTGAGCAATGGCCACAACCTGGAAAACATATTCTAGAGTTGCCCATCGCGTACTTGTTGAGGCTGCAGTATATGTTTGACTGGGAATCTTTGAGGTAACACTTTGACCTCACCTCTCTGTGTACTCTCTTAAGTGTTGTATTTGCGTCAAAGAAACTCGTAGGGGTGGCAAACCAATGGTTTTAATGCCTGCAGTACATGAAGCCAGACAGGGGAACAATCTACTCCAGGAGTTCCTATACACAGCGAGTCAAGGAAAAGATATTATCTTATGCCCAGCTGCTGAGAACCTTGGAGTGTGCAAATGTTGGGTTGGTGTCTTGACATATCTGCCTAGGGGCGTTTGAAATGCACGAGTGTTCTATCAAACACCTTATCAATAGAGAAATGAACCCTCCAGCAAGAGGATTTCACTTTGAGAGCGCAATGTACCCTCTTCTCCACACATCCCTTCTGCATTTTTTGGAAAAATTTCCAGGACTCTTATGTCGAGGGTTGATTCCAGGTGCCAACAGCTCACCAACAATGTTGTTAGCAGGATTCCTCCATGATCTTGTTTGTGAAATGCAGAGCCTCATTCAGTGAACATGTACCCAGCGGTACTTCAGAGGTGATTTGTTTCCACGACTCTAATCCAATTTGCAACAATATCAAGTGCTCTGAGACCTTTGCATGAGGCTTGATGAGAACTCTTTGTGAATTCTGTTGACAAAAACTACGCACCATACACCTCTCTGATCATGTCATGCTTATGACCAATGCTTTCTAGATGGTTTACAAATTGAAAAGCCGTTTTGATGGCAAAGGTGAGTGCAGCACGGCCCTCAGCACCGCTTGTCATACCTAAGGATTTTACCTTTCTCAACTTAGGTACCAGGTACCATCATATAGCTAGATTCAAGATATGAATTACCCAAAGTGCAGAGTAAGCTGTAATCTAGTAACGCTATTAAACGTTACAGAGAAAATTGGTCTGTCCAGAGGGAATCTACGCCGAAACAATAGAGAGAGTGAAGCCAGAGAGAAACCAACTTGGTAGCCATAATATCGGTTTTAGTTGCCAAAATGAAACATTAGTAGAGCCTTTTGCTGCTTGCCTGCTACAGTTTCTCCCTTTCTTCATCTCCTCCTCCTTGGCTTTTCTTTCATCACAAGACAATTTCATCCATGTAGAATGAAGTGTTTAAAAGATGTCATCCATTTAAAGTTCATAGCAAAGCTGGAGAGGTAGGTTTTAATATGAATATAGAAATCTATTGCACAAAAGGGGTTGAAAACACACACGTGTTGATGAGATCCATAGCGCTTTGCAAGTCAAGTCAAATGGAAGATATCTATAACCATTCAAAGCATTCATCTGTCCATATCACAAATGCAATATTATCAATATCTGCGGTCATCGGTCTCTACCCGGTGATAGGCCAACATACACTAGTTGTGTTGTGCGAGAATTCACCTCAAACCTTATGGACAAAAAAACAAAAACAATGTGGATGTGTTGCCCCACACAAGCATAAATTGTGGTATCACTTGACCGCAAAGGACTACTCCCTTCCGGTGGAAGGTGACAGTCCCAAGATAATGCTGGGAATTTTTATTTTTATTTATTTTTCGCAACAGGGGACAGAGGCCCTGGAAAAAAATTAAAACCCTTGATTGCCTGCAGGCGGCCATAAGGCTGGATAACTCCCGAAGAGTAACTAGGAACGAGGACACCATGGACTTGTTGCATATAGGCAAGCTATTTTATAATTGTCCACATCATTGTCCATATGTTAAATTATGCAACTACTCTAAAAGTAATAAAAAAGTAATAAAAGTCGGAAAGACCCTATCAGGAGATTACCTAACCCACAACCACTGAGTTCCCCCTCCAAAGGATTTACTGGCAGGCCCCACCGAGATTCGAACTCGGGCTCTTGGATTCAAAGTCCAATGTCGTAACCACTAGACTATGGGGCCACTCATACACAACAAACGATGTTTTTAATATATAGACCAGTCATGATCAGAGGTCGGAGACTAATTTTAGTATAGAGCAGGCTTAGGGTGTCTTTGTGCCACGTTATCGTCGCCACGTTTGCTCGTCTGCCACGCTTCATCGCTACGTCATCGTCGTCGCGTCATTGTCGCCACGTTTCGTTGTCGTAAATGTTTTGAAACTGCCCGTATTGCCCTAAAAATCCGAAAATAAGTTATCGAATTGCAATGTATGGGTTATAGTCCCCAACTGGTATGTCCTTTTTGATGTAAGGGGTCAAAACTTGTGTTTGATATCGTCCCAAGGATATCTGAGATGACATCTTGGATGAAGAGCAAGTCTTCCCAGTATGAGTATGAAGGCATGTATGTGTGCAGCGAGTTGGATTTGCAGATGAGTTTTGAGTTGGCGTACATAGTTCCACTTCTTTTATTAACATTAAATTTTTGAAAGGTAACTGACCCCCCTCCTCCTCAATGGGGTACAAAGAATGATACATATAATCTCCATAACCAAGCCTGGTTCTGACATCAAAACTGAACTGCCCTATTGGGCCTTCCTGCTAGACAATGGTACTTTCACTGCAATGAGGAAGAGTGAACTTCTGTTGTACACCAGAGCATTTTGATGAAGCAGCTGGGTCATTTCTTGTTCTCCAATAATCCCATCCTCCAACAATCTCTTCAATGACAGCTGCAAACTGAAAAACGATTGGCGATTCATACTTGACTTTCCATAATGATCTCTAGGCAATTTCCCTATTCGGCTTCATGGCTCCCCATTGAAAGGGCCACAATCTCTATGTTACAAATAACGATTTGGTCATCTTAAATCCTCGAACAACGGTAGTACTAACTGCCTTCACATCACGGCTATAGCAGTCAACTTCGGATTTAGTACAAATGAACAGTTCCCGCACCACTGCCTCAGAGATTCCACAACTCAAAGAATAACAGGACTTCGGCAGCTTACAACAATCTCTCATAATTCCATCTTGAATAAGCAGCCATTAATTTGGCCAGATGGATGGACAGGCTGAAATAGGACAAGTGCTCAATACCTTCATCCCATACACAAGCTATCGCAAACAGACCTGTGACATTGGAGAGTGAAGCATTTCTCAAGCAGCCACACAACGAAAGGCGCTAGAAACCAGTATTGTCAGGGTCCCCTGCAGCTGCTGGAAGGGGTTCTCGCAAACCTGATTGCTGCCCAGGGCCTGGCTGTTGCCACAGTTGTTCACTGCCCATGCTGGTCTCCTCACTCTCCCAGTCCCGCCTTCTCTTCTTTGCTTGGCCATGCCTTGATCTCCTTGGGGCCTCATCCTCACTTTCACTCTCATCCTCATCACCCGTATAGTTGGTGGTACCCACAGAACCAGGCATCTGCTGCCTTTTGCCTCCACCTGCAGAAAATTGTGCACCTGTATCTACTTGTGCACCTTCCTCATTAATAGCTGTTGGGGGTGTCGGCAGACCCTTGCCAGTGGCTACTGCTGCTTTGTGGGGACCACTACCACGCTCCACTCTTCTCCTTTTTTGCTGCTCCCCTTGGCCCCCTCGGCCTCCCCTTCCAGCTCCAAACGGTGCCCGAAAGGACATACCTGGTGGTCGGGCCAGTCCCCGCCCCACAGGGCCAGGGCCTGCTGGCCCTGGCATGAAGTGAGGAGGCCTGCCAGCTGTGGTCATCATTGGCCCTCCTCCCCCCATTATGGGTTGGGGAGGTCCCATCATTCCAGGTCCATTCAGACCCATCATCATTCCATTGGGTGGTGGTGGTCTTCCAGCAAACCCCATCCCCAGCCCGGGGCCGGGGCCATCCATGGGCCCAAAATTCATATTCCCCCCAGGCCCCATATTTGGAAACTCGGGGCCCATAAATCCAGGGCCAGGTCCTCCAGGATGCCCAAAAGGAGGGAATCCCCTGCCAGGCCCTGGAGCAGGTCCACCAAACACATCCCCAGAGCCCATACCAAACCCATCCCCAGGGCCCATTCCAAACCTGTCAAAGCTCATGCCAAATCCCTCTCCACCACCCATTTCATGAGGGAAGGGCATCACCCTACCCCCAGAACCAATCCCCCCCATCATTCCTCTCCCCCCCCTTCCCATGGTTTCAAAAGCAGGTCCATTTGGTCCATGAGGGGGCCACATTCGCCCTCCTCTACCCATGCCCAGCTGTCGGCCACGACCTGCTGGAATTAGAGCTGTAGAGGTTGTATGGCTGGCACCATCATCATCGTCACTGTCCTCATCGTCAGGCTCCTCATCCTCATTGTCCTCAAATGGAATGATTTCTGCCTCATGCTCAGCCTCCTGCCCACCAAGTGCTGTCTCTTCTTCCCGCTTCGCTTCTGCCTCCTTTGCAAGAGCCTGCTAAGCCACAATACCAGTGTCTTATTGCCAATACCATAACACTCTCTATTTTACATACACTCTGCGCCTACAGGAGACGTATATTGCCAGGCTGGCTAGCGAAGCGGCTTTCTGTAACTCGTTCAAGAAATTCAGCACCAATTTAAAAGCCAGGTACATGGCACAGGAGACTTGAACTAGATGCCTTAACAGGTAGACAAATTACCAACATAGAGCACATAAAGCAATTCTCTGTATGATCCCCCAGTTATATGCAAAAGCAGTGTGGTCCTGATGAAAGTTGGGAAGTGCACTCTGTTCAACACTACAAGACTCACAAATGACAATACACAGGTGAAAAAATGAATCCAATCATAAGCAGCCCATAGACAGCTTACCTGGAGTTCACTGTCGGGCTCACTATACAATAACAACGCCAGTTGCTCCCCAACAAGTGGTTCCAACTCCTGGCAATCCCTACTTATCTGCATCCCCACTTCAAGCCATTAGAACAATGCAGGGTGCTGCATAATCTAGCTCACAGTAGGACCCTTGAAGGATAAAATTCATAACTGGCCTGCCCAATCTAAACTAGTACTGCACCCACATGTCATGCAGTCAAGTGCGCAAAGAAGATCATCAAAAATGCAGAACGAGCCGCACCTTCACAGGAAGATTTTCATTGTAGGGGTTTCGCAAGTGCCGAGTCTTAATGAACGATAACTCACACAACTGAGACAAAACACCACCAAGCCCCCTTAGAACGTGCCACCAATCTAAAGGACTTACTCATGCATCAAGTTGGAACCCCTCCTGCAGTGGCACTCAGAAATTTCTATTCAAGGCCAAAATAATCCAACAAAGGCACCATGCTCCAAGTCCTCATACTCCTCATACTTAATTGATTGGGAAGCAGTACCAACAACCATCCAGTTTCTCATCTGGTGCTTGACTATAGTGACTGTAGGGACAAGAGAGATTGTACTCATAAGACGTTGTTTGCCGTAGCCTTGTGGCCATTGACCCCGCGCCCAGTTTGAGCGGGAACAAAAGGGACAGAACCTACCTCTGTCAGGGGCTGACGTTGGTAGTAAGACTTACCTTCATATATAGAATCAATCCAGGTTTTCCAGATATCCTCTAGAAATCCCTTCACACAAGCATCAATCTGCTGTGTGTGATTTGCCCAAAAACTAGGCCTCAGGAGGGCCTGGGCTTTTGGCTCAGCCTCGAGACTTTCAAAGTTGGTAAACAGGGGTACAGGCACAATTCCCTTGATAGATTTGAAGAGAGCGTCTCTTTGGTGAGAGAACCCCGGACAGTGTATCAGAAAATGAATACTGTCTTCAGATTGCCCACACAACGGGCAATTGCACTCTCCCTTTCCTCTCTGCTTCTGTTTGCTGTTCAAAGGTAGGCTTCCTGCCCTGAGTTTAAATTTCAGTCTAGTGCCGAGATTGGGTAGACCCTTGAGGTCATCCAAGATGTCCTCCCCCATGTCACAGACTGGAAACAAGTTCAGGGAAGTTTTCAGTTTTCAGTTTTCAGTTTCCAGTTTCTCATCTGGTGCTTGACTATAGTGACTGTAGGGACAAGAGAGAATGTACTCATAAGACGTTGTTTGCCGTAGCCCTGTGGCCATTGACCCCGCAACCAGTTTGAGCGGAACACAAAGGGACATAACCTAGGGACAGAACCTACCTTGTCAGGGGCTGACGCCGGTAGTAAGACTTACGTTGGAATAAACAACTGATCTGGGTTTGCCAGATATCCTCTAGAAATCCCCTCACACAAGCATCAATCTGCTGTGTGTGGTTTGCCCAATAACTAGGCCCTGAAAGGGCCTGGGCTTTTGGCTCAGCCTCGAGACTTTCAAAGTTGGTAAACAGAGGTACAGGCACAATTCCCTTGATAGATTTGAGGAGAGCGTCTCTCTGGTGAGAGAACCCCAAAATGAATCAGAAAATGAGTATTGTCTTCAGGTTGCCCACACAATGGGCAATTGCACTCTCCGTTTCCTCTCTGCTTCTGTTTGCTGTTCAAAGGTAGGCTTCCCGCCCTTAGTTTAAATGTCAGTCTAGTGCCGAGAGTGGGTAGACTCCATGATATCCTCCCCCATGTCACAGACTGGAAACAAGTTCAGGGAAGTTTTCTGCCTAACTTCCTTTCCATCAGACAATTTCCTGGCAACAGACATGGCTCTGGACACTACAGCCTCTAAATCAGATTGATTTAGCAGGGTCAAGACTTTCAGATCCTTGAGAATCTCTTCTACTCTCTTCCGCCAGGACTTAGCCTGTTTGATAGGGCGATCCTGTTCCAAGATATAGAGTCGATTAACTTAGGATATCTGATGTTGGACATATGTTGCAGCTGAGCCCACCATCTGACCTTGAATTCATCTCGTCATGAGCTTAAAGAAGGGATGCCAAACTCAACCCGAACAGCCACATTGGCTGTTTTGGAGCATGCTGACATGCACTCAAGCAGCCCCACTTGAATGGATTCTAGAGACTTAGCCTGGTTGGAGTTATCAAACCATAGGGCAGATGCCTACTTCAAGGCAGGTCTAATAATGTGACAAAGCATGGTTTTCTTGATGTCAGAGTTGATCCCTCTGCAGTGGAAAAATTTAGTGGGACCCAGCGCTTTGCGCTTGCCAGTTTGAACAACTTTCTGAATATGTGCATCCCAAACACAGTTGGAGGAAAACTCAACACTGAGGTATGTGTAGGAAGGGAGGACCGGAATCTCTTGGCTTCCCCACTACCACTTGAGCTCACCCCCTCCCTCTCCTCGGTCGTTGAATGCCACCACTTCACGCTCTGCAATGCAGTTGGCAAGATATTTTGCAGAGTTATAAGTACTCGTCTCGAGGTTGATCTGGAATCTAGAGGTTGTTTCCATGGAGGGCAAGCTAGCTTTCGGCGAAACAGGGGCTGTGTGCATCATATCTTCACTCTAAGCCAGATTATCCAGGGAAGGAAAATAGAAGAGAAACCCACTTTTGTTTTATTCTTGGATGTCAAAACTGGCTTATGACATAGTGTGGAGAGACGGTCTATGGCTCCGACTCTGGTCATGTGGGATCAAGGGAAAGATGTGGAGGGTTGTCCATAATTTGTATACGCACACCAAAAGCTGTGTCACTGTTATTGGACATAAGTCTAACTTGACATAGACCAAGGTGTAGCGTAAGGATGTACCCTCTCCCCTCTGATCTTCGATGTTTCCATCAATCAACTCCTCGAGGATGTGGAAATTGAGGGATTTGGGTTAAGGGTGGGTGATGCCACCATACCAGCCCTTATGTTGCGGATGACTTCGCAGGCATAGGGGAGACTCCTTCCAATCTCCAGGAGTTGATTGATTGTGCGAAAAGATACTTTGACCTTTGGGGGCTAGAGGCTAATGTCAGTAAATGTGCATGCCTCGGTAGTTCCCCGGTTCTTCTCTGTCACCCTTCTTGTATAGATTGACAATGACCCCCTGTCGCCAGCAAAAGGGGATCATTTCAGTCCTCCAGATAAGGTTAAAGAGAAGTACAAGGGCCTCTATCATGGGATCGATACCGTGCGAGATAAGCTCGTTGACAATGCCATCAGGTCCACCAGCTTTAGGTCAGTTTAAATGCTCAATTGCATCCACAATCTCAGAAGAACTAATGGGAGCGTTGTAAGCCTTTGAAATATTCATCAGGCTGTCTTGAATCCTAGGAACATCATTTGCCCGAAGAACTTGTCCCACTTCGAGTTGTTTCCTTTGGTTAGTCAGCCCTGAGAAATTGAAAGTGCCCAGCCACAAACCAGCCCTTTGCATATGAATTGTTTGTCGTCTAGGTAGCCTATGGTTGCTCCTGGACGGCCAACCGATCTGCAAAGGGGGGACAATTATCCCATGTGTAGATTTTGCTCGTCTTGTTGAACTTTAAGGATTGGTAAACCATTCAGAGTACCAAATCCTTCAGTTACACGACGCTCAGGCTCAGCACACTTAGGGTCAGTTTGTCTGTCTGCCTGCTTGGAATCAACCTCATGCAGTGCATCAAACCGGTTAGAAACTTTCAAGTTGAAGTCCCTGCCCTTGGTTGTCTTCCTAGAACGCCTCATTGGATCACCAAAGTCTAAGACCGCTCTCCAGCCAGTCAAGGGATGAACTTCTTTGAGATTGAATTGATGTGAGACTCTATTAGTGGCATTTTTGGGCAATGCAACCTTCAAAGTACCTCTGTTATCAAGTCTCGAGATGGAACCATTAGCCATATAATCCAAGCCTAAGCTGGAACATGTAGTTTTAAAGGACACATCATCCATCCTGGGATTCACCCCAAAAACCACACATGAAGCCCTAGATTTGGCATAAGTAACCAATTCCCAGGAATCACCCTGGGGAGTGTTATTATTGCATTGGTAGAATTCGAAGGCTATGAGTTTAAGCACAAGAGAGACAAGAGAGTTTAAGGGACACGGGAGAGAGAGCTGGAGGCATTAGTTACCTTCAGCCACTTGAGGCGAAAGTTGCGACCATAATGTGCAGTACCATGTGCATACTTCCATCCTCCACCCCCCACGATGCCGCCTATCTTGGACATCATCCTGGCACAACCCTAAGATAGTTTCAACCCATGTCAACCTGTCAATGAGTCAACTCGACACCCACAAAACATGCTCAATCTGCAGTCTATATACCCCAGTATCATCCCCCACCACCACATTAACAGATCAAGCTGATCAAGGTAATTGAAAGACATATTGTAGGTGGATGCATATATGAGAATGGTCAGCGTGCTTTAATGAATGCACCACACTCAAAGAGGTTCTTCTAAGTTCGATATCCCCCTTGATTCTACCACTTCCAAGTCCTTTGCTCAGACAAGGGTTACTGGGATGGCTGGATGCTTCCGAAATTTTAAGTAGTACAGACAAGAAATTTCATAGTGAGGAGGGAACCTTCAGGTACCTGGAAGTGACGGGTCTCATTGACTGAGAAAACAAGGATGACATGGTCACATGTGTCAAAAGCCTCGTTGAGTTTGGCCTCGTTGTTGCGATGTGTAGCCCAAAGCGACCGTTCCACTGACAACTCCAGGTTCTCCCTGTTACTGCTTTTCACTATAAAGTATCTGTAATCCCAGACACCACACAATTCGATATCATAGTGCACATCCACCCATATAGACCATAGCACATGGAATAAAACACATTGTGGTGGACACCAAGAAGAAAACATTAAATATGATGGCCATTCATTAGACATACAACAAAACTTGTGTGCTCCTCTACTTCTGCCATCCCTCCCTACTGTTAGGCTTCTGTGTTTTTCCATCTGCTAGTCTCTCTTGTTCTCTTCCGCCATTCTTCTATGTTTTATCTTGTTTTTATGTATGGCTATCCACCTTTTAAACAGAAGGAATAGCCCTTCGGGCTGGAGTACTAACACCACATGTTAAGTTTGCTTCGGCAATATTGTTTATTTATTTATTTAATTTATAGCTGCATGACTTGTATCTTAAACAGGAAAATCGTTGTCGAAAGAACCCAAAGAAAAACTTTCATACCATATTGAGATGCGATCAAATTTATCATCAATTCTCAATAAATTAGTATTATGCTTCAAATATAGGTGACATTTGGAAGCAATTGTCTTTTAATACCAAATTTCACTATTTGAGCGTTGTTTATTGGTGTCCCTTGGGCCCTCCGGGTTTCTAGTGGATATCATAGCTTGAAGGAAACACCAGCCTCTACAGTGGAATAAAGTATCTGTAATCCCAGACATAACACTTCTCAATCATTCTCCTCGGCTCCACTAGCTTGAAGGAAAACACCGGCCTATACTATGGAATGAGCTTTGGGTTACCACAGGCACATTTGACGCCCTACATTAGTAAACCTTCAGTCCATTTTTGCAGAATTGTTAGTGTAACGCAACTCTGGGGACCAGTCTTATGACTGGATGAAGACAGCTGTTTTTCTAACAGACAAACATAATTTCCACAGGTATCTCTGAGAAACAGAAATGTGTAAGTGCCTTACAACTGCACAAATAGGACAGAAAGAGAATATCTTAGCACACACCGTTTGTCCCTAGCCCACAACAAAGTCCCACTTACTGCAGTATGTAGAGCGGCACAAGGGAGAAGTACTAACTATGGGTGACAGGAACTGACCTACAAAAGCCATGTGGGAGAGGCACTGCGGCTGATGCAAACGGTTGTGGATTAGGTGGACCATTAGCCAAAGCATGGGGTGGAGGTAGCTGTAGGGGCTGCTGCTGTGCCAGGGGCTGCACTGCACGTGGCAGCTGAGCCTCCTCTACCGGGCCCCGACCTCCTCCTGGGGGTGGCGCTTCCAGGGCACGGGGAGGTTGAAACTTGCCATGGTGTGTCCCATTGTTGACAGCATAGACCCGGTGCTGCAACTTTTGCAAATTCTGTTCTACTGATGGTGGTGGACCTGGTAGCTTCTGATGCCGATATCGGCAATCAGGCCCATTGGGGCAGAACCCCAGTTTGTACCTGTCACATTCAACACTCAAGAAGCCTTCAGCGTATATCATATATCAATGTGAGAGCCTAGTAAACTCTCAACTAACAGAGGTAATCAAAGATGAAAAGATAGGGCTCCACATCCAAGAATAAGGTTGGCTTGCCATAGCCTTACGGCCATTGACCAAGTGGGAAACTAACCCTCCGGGCGCCTTTTTTGGCGTTCGCACCCACCAGGATTTAGCTTATCCCCGCAGCCCAGCTACAGGTATGAACTTATTTCCCGCAACTGCCATTAAGGCGCTTAGAGAGGCACTTGTCCACATGCAAACTCAACAGCCCAGTTGCAGAATTACTGAGTTTAGTTCTATAGTCCTGCAGAGAATGTACTCATAAGACTTTATTTGCCGTACCATTGCGGCATAGCACACCCAGTTTGGACAGAAACATAGGCTACCTTGTGGGGGGCTCACTCCAAAAGTGTGACCTACCTTTATATATACAATTAGCTTTCCAGATATCCGCTAGAAAGCCCTTCACACAAGCATCAATCTGCTGTGTGTGAGCAGCCCAAAAGTTAGACCCCAACAGGACCAGGGCTTTAGGCTCAGCCTCGAGACTTTGAGATTTTTTTGAACAGAGGTCTCTCTGGTGAGAATACCCCACTCAATGTATCAGAAAAATGGATATTGTCTCCAGGTTGCCCGCACATCAGGCAATACAATCTCCTTTTCTTCCAGAGACAGAGACAGAGACAGAGAATATCTAACATAACCAGCACATATCCTAACATAAACCTTCTGATAGGTTGCTTAATCATACTCCCAACAAAGACAAACACTCCACCATGTACTTAACCCACCATATTCCAGCTCAATCCACTCCCGCGATAGAGAAGATCATGCTCTTGTGTCATGCAACAACATCCAATTGAACTGCGGGGAAGTTTACTAGAAAAAGTGTGCACAATCATGCCTCTCGAAGTAATGTTCCACATGAAACCGTACTGTCTGAGGGCAGTGCTACAGTGCCTTGTAAATTATGAAAGGAAACGAGGACAAGAGGAAGAAGAGAACAGAGACATCGATAGTATGAGAGATGAGGGGGAGGGACCGTACATGTTACACTCCTTGATGTCTTCGTTTGTGTGCTTATAGATGCAGTCGGGCTCACGGCACTCGCCAAACTTCGCAAAGAAGCGACAAACAGGCATGCGCGCCTTGTCATACTGATGTAAGAAACCGCACGCATCACCCTTCATACATAGTCCGCGCAGCCAATGACGGCACACTGTCTGACGGTAATTCTTGCGCGCCTGCGAGCTCTTGGACGCCACAAACGCTGCTGCTGTCGGGGCACTTGTGCTCGGAACGGAAGCCTGTGGCGGTGCAGATGCAGCATTGGCAGGGGCTGCTGCATCTAAGCCCCCTTCAAAATCAAAGCTAAGGCCCCCATCCGCATCCTCCATGAAGCTCTGACTTCGAGCAGCAGTGAGACTCAAGGCTACTCGATCCAGCTATCCCAGCCTTCACGACCCTGCCAGGCTCACACTATGCCTTACCTCAGCTCAATCACGCTCTCCCCTCCAACCCTAATTCCTCTCTCTCTCTCTCTCTCTCTCTCTCTCTCGCTTGCTCAAGCCCTAATTCCTCTGTCGCTCAAGCTCGCGTGCAAACAGACCTCAGCTTGCTTCCCAACAAGTCCAGTAAATTAAATACCATCTATTCCTGGATGGATAGGAGACCACGCAAATCATCCATGTGCTCATCGATCGTTGGATGATAGATATGGTGAATACTTCGAGCCTAGAGGGATTTCCCTGGTCGAGCTCGTAGCAGACACTGATGCTTTGTCTACTGTCTAAGTGCTTTCTGAACAAGATGAAGCGTATACATCTCTACTGAGGAGACCCCATGCCCCAGTATTCGCAGTTTGTATCCTGCAATGGGCTTCTTGAGACGAATCTGCAGTGTTGGGTACGTCCCGCTTTCATCTCCTTCGACAGTCAACAGATCTAACAACCTGTAAATTTTTAGTAAAGCTGGTTCACAGCAATTCTACGGGAGGGCCACAAGGGTAGATTCTCTAGAAGGCAAAGTGTCAGTTGCAGTGTGTCATTTGGTCATTTTCTTTTCGGTCGACTTCCTGGTGTCCTTTCAGCAAGATGCTGTGTTCATGGGGAGGGCTAGAGAACTAAATTGGCACTTGAGAATGTTCTCGGAAAGCTCAAAGAACTTATGAGACAAGCAAAAAGAGTGTGGGTCCCACCACATGCAGCGCAGAAGCAGCTGTGCTCAAGGGATTGTCTAATAAGAGTCAATGCCTAATGCAGGGAAGCTGCCAAACGTTTTTGATCCTCGAAATTGGATATCACGGAATAGACAATTGAATCTCACATGGATCGCTGATTTCCCTGTTGTTCCCAGCGACAGCGGGGCATAGGCGGGGTCCTCACATAAGACAGAAGAAACAAAATGGTACTTAAAAAAATCCACGGAAAGCTCAAGGAGCTTACCGTATGTGACGAGAGAGAGCATGAAACAAGAAATTAAATCGAAACGAAATGATATCCGCGGAAAGCTCAAAGAGCTTATGGACAAAAAGGGAAAACACACACACAAGAGAGACAAAACCAAGACATTGATTAGTTGGATGCTTATCATGCGGGGCTGTGAGATTTCAAGCATGGAATCAGACCTATTTGGCTGTTGGGCATCAAATCCGGGGCACGGGTATCACTCTTGCCACATCCACCATCACCACTTTGTTGTTGTAACCCTGCAAAGCTTTTATTTACAAACCGAATGATCATCCCATCCAACTGCCTGAATGACATCAGACAAAGAAATGGGTGTGACATCAGGAAGAGCAGGAAGATGAGACGAAGCCATGCCAGCTACAGTAGCCCGATGCAAGATGGACATAGCCTGTGCCCTCTGTAGTGTTACAGAAACCGTTGTCTATAAAAAGCTACGAAGACAGAAGCATGGGGAATGCCATTGATCTTGTTCTTAGCAGCATGATGAGCACAAGTACGAAGAAAGTCGTCGAACTGACGATGAAGACTCTAAAAATCTCCACAACGCATGTGGGATGACGGTCTTATACTCTCGTTGCTTGGTCTTGCAGCAATCAAAGCGGCAGTGCCTTGGGAAGAGGCCGAGCGAGAAAGTAAGTGGGATCGAGTGGGATATACCTATGCTTCTCCATTACAGGCTTATGCGAACTCGAATGCCCTGGCAGATGGTAAGGAGGTCCATGCTCACCTCATCAAAACTGGAATGAAGCCACATATATTTCTGGGAAACACGCTTGTCAGCATGTATGTGAAGTGCGGGAGTGTTAAGGATGCGCGCCAAGTTTTTGACAAAATGCCTAAACGGAATGTGATCTCATGGACAGCGATGATTGCAGGACTTGCTCAGGAAGGGAATAGCACAGAGGCATTTGAACTCTTTTGGCAACTGCAACGAGAAGGCGTGAAGGCTGACAAAGTCACTTTCATGACCGTTCTCAAGGCGCGTGTCAGCCCAACTTCTCTGTACTAGGGCAAGCGTCTCCATGCCGGCATCACCAAAGCTGGATTCGACTCAGATGTCGGGGTGGGGCCATGTAATGCAAGTGCAGCAGTGTGGCGGATGCGCGTCAAGTGTTTCACAAAATGCCTAAGCGAGACATGGTCTTATGGACTTCAATGGTTGCAGGATTTGCTCAGCATGGTCAACCTCTCGAGCAACAGAGGCGACGGCGTCCCGCACAACATCTTGGGTCGCTGTAAGATCTCCTCCACATGGACAACGAGGGTTGGTGACAAACACAACGCTGTAAGCTAAGCACAGAAGGATGTGGTAAGCCAAGACGAATGCGGAGAGCCGTGGCAAAGATTGGAGACAACAAGCGAAACGGTGTGATAGTGGGTCTTGCGATAAGCCACGCACCCGCCCCTAGTCCCGCGCAAGATAAGAGCCTAGCACGATGCACATCAGAAGATGCACATCAGAAGATGCATCAGAAAGCATGCTAGAAAAGGTTTGTTGGTGCACGCGATCCACGATGGTCTCCTGGAGATGGTCCAAGCCCTAAGTAACCAGCTGGTCAAATGGCGGAAGGCAAGCCCGCACTGATGGATGAAGAAGGTTCCGTGCAGATCGGAGATGTTGTTGGAATGAGAGTGAACCGTTATCCACGTGAGCAATGCTATCCATGAGTAGGGGCCGCTGGTCACATAGAAATCGGGACGCAAGGGCTGGAGCAACAAGAGCCCAACTGCCGAGGAAAGCACAAGGAGCAGAGGTGGTAGTGGAGAGTAGACCCACTCCGCCAACAGACAAAGGTAAGGTGGCTTGTTGCCGAGGTAAATCCCCTTGGGAACCATCCACAGCACCGGGCCCAGTAAACGACCAAAAACTCCCATAATGTGAGCATCAAACTGCGACAGGGACAGAAGGAATTCAGCGGTAGGTGGAAAAGACCGTAAAAGGTACGATGGTCGTTGAATGAAACACCTTGTGAGAATACCATAGGTGACCTGTAGATCCCAAGCTTAGGAAGGAGCTCATAATGGGAGATGTCCTCTTGAAGTGTGTCTTCCAGGAAAGTTGAAGTGAATGAGGTGGTGCCAAAAGGAACGCCCAAGATCAGTCGTCAGATGGTGGTGTGAGAAAATGGGCAGGTGGCGAAAAGCCAGATGGTAAACCGGATGGAGACCACACAACACACTTCCCATGGAGACCCAAGACAAGTAGCAAAGGGGGAGTCTGACACTAGTGGGGAATTGAGCACATTGTGCAAGGAAAGTGGGCTGAAGCAGCCAGTGCATTCTGGATCTTATGGAGCAAAGATTTTTTTCGAGTATATTCGAACTATTTCGGCAGATGCAAATACAAGGGATTAAGCCTGACAAGGTCACGTTCATTAGTGTTCTCAACGCATGCGCAACCCTAGCAGCCCTGGAAGAAGGCAAGTGGGTTCATGCCGACATAATCAAGTGTGGATTTCAGTCGGATGTCTCCGTGGGGTGTGCCCTTATTGACATGTATGCCAAGGGCGGGAGTGTAGAGAATGCACCGAGAGTGTTTGACAAAATTCTCAACGTGGTCTCTTGGAATGCGATGATTTTAGCATATGCCCAGCATGGGCATATTGAGGAGGCTCTCCAACTGTTGGAGCAGATGCGATTGGAAGGCATGACGCCAACGAGGTCACATTCATTGGTGTGATCTCTGCACGTAGCCGCATGGGCTTAGTAGATGAAGGTGGTCAGTACTTCCGTTCCATGAGAGAGTATGGAAAGCACTATGGGTGCATGGTTGACCTTCTCGGCCGTGCAGAGCGCTTGGATGAAGCAGAGGATTTTATCGACAAAATGCCATTCAAGCCAGGTGCTCAGGTCTATGCTGCAGCTGGCAGGTGTGACGAAGTAGCAAAGGTCAGAAAGGCTATGGAAGAGAGAGGGGTGAAAAAGGAGCCAGGGCAATGGTTGATAATAGAGTACATACATTTTTTGTGGAAGATAGATCCCACCCTAGAGAATTTGACCCTCCAGATAAAGGCGGCAGGATATGTTCTGACACACGGTATGTCTTGCTTGATACAGATCAGCAGACGAAGGAACAAGCACTCTGCCACCTCAGTGAGAAGCTGGCCATTGCTTTTGGCCTCATCAGTACTCCCCCTGGAACGCGTATCTGCATAATCAAGAACCTTCGGAAACTGTTGCCAGAGATGCCAACCGCTTTCATCACTTAAAAATGGGGGGTGTTCATGTGGAGACTATTGGTGATGAACGTGACACATGGGAGTTTTCCAACTCTCCATTCCCTGCAATCTGTCCTCCAAAATGGGTCAAGGGGTGCACCTTTCGTTCATCCGACTGTGATACACAGCCTTATCATAGACCGGCAGTCCAACATTCATGGAAGCCACATTTGTTACATCTGGTTCCAGCTAAGGGCCGTGTGCTTCAGTCAGGCTCATATAGATCCTGGTGGGCTGCAACTCTACAATAGGTCCAGGGGTTCATCTCATAGACTATGCCTTCAGAGTAGTCTGGCTAACATTTACAAGGACTGGTCAATGAGTTCATCTCTCAGTGATAGAATGTGTCTTCTATGAAGAAAACCAAGTGACACTGATTCCTGTGTCAAATCTCAAGATAACTTTACAGCCACCCGTCCAGCCTTTGTACATACCCGCAGTCTCTTGTCAGCTTCTCCATCATACTACAGCTCTTGCCAAAATTAAGTCCTCCAGATGCGCACTGTTGCATCATGGTAGCAAAACTTAGTGACCAGTCAACATTTGCTCTAACCTTTTAAACTTAACAATGCACCATGAAAGGGACCAACGTATGAAGGAACTCAACAAGTACCTTCCGGCACTTCAGCAATACTTCGCAGAATAGTAATATTTAGCAGTGGTGAGGACTGTGGGGTTCATCCCTGTTGGTCATGATTTGATTACGAAGGACTGATCAAGAGCTGCCCTTCTTAGGATGTCGCCTCAAAGAAACAGAACATCTGCATACGATAGAGGAGGACGTTACTGCCGGCCGATACTTCTTGAATCCAAGTATGTCCTCAAGTACAGGCAAGCTGCGGTTCCCTTCAGCGGACGATGGACTGCTATCATACCATGGCGACATGGTCGTATACGAGTAGAAAAATCTAGCACATGAATGAAGGATGAACCTTATACCTGGGCGCAGAAGCAGTTTCAAGCCTGCATATGCAGTTCCCTGATATACATGGTCGGTAATATGGAATCAATATCACTTGAAGTTTTCCTGTTAGGAAATGCCTGGTATACCAATTTAAGTTACAGATAGATACACTATATATCCCACCAGTGTCGTCACCCAGCACGTACTGTTCCTCAATTGGTTGCTGACATGCATTGCTCAGGAATGGAAGCACTGTACTGGCTGATGATCGGTTTAATCCTTTGGCTGAACATGTACTTGGCTCAAACTTAGATGTGATTTCTCATGCCTAAATGCTGTACAATGGAAAATCTGATTGAAAATATATCCACTGCAGGCTGCCGATGTTTCTAAGACAGTCACAGCGCCCACCCTGGCTAACATCGTCCTTGGATGACCTGTTACTCTTCTTTCACCTGCTTGCATAAATAATATAATGAGAAAGTTATTGGATACTCGACGCCATTTCCTTAGACAAATATCTGGCAGGGCATCCTTCTCCTGGGTGTCCATTGTTGTGTAGTGTATGGCTGTTTTTCATTCCTATCTGATTAGACATTGTGATGTGACCTGGCAGTTCTTGCCAAGATGTTGTGAGGAGCTACGTACATAAGCATGCATTACATCACGATTCTCTACAAGATGCTTCAGACCTTTTGTTTCTATGAAAGGGTGAAGACAGAAGGTGTTGGCATTTGGCTATACTGTATTGAAGGGATTATGTTTGGCAGAAAACCAAGAGAGAAGGTGAACATTTTTCAATAACCTTGAATCTTTTATTCCTTGTGATTGTCCCCAAGGCTGGTTTAGCTAGGAAGGATAGAGAGTCTCCTGGATTTTATTGTCAACTCAACATAGCAGATGACCTGTTAAGTAAGTTGAGTAGTTTTGGGTAGTTATTTCTGGGCCCTCATAGATTGTTGAAAGAAAAGTTTGGAGGTACGTAGGTTTTCAAGTTTTCATTTGGAGGTTCAAGCTAAGATCAGGATAGCATGTGAGCCTGGGTGCTGGGGCTCATATTGATCTTACTTAAGGATCTAATGCCCACTTGAATGAACTCATGAATTCTAAGTCTTTAGGTGTAAATGATGCAGGCATCCACAGGATCATCATAGAGTACGTGTGGCAAAAGCGAGACCCAAGAATGGGTGATGCACAGGAAGATCCACAGTTGCAAGTGGCAAAAGATGAGTTTGATGAGGTTGCCATGTTCCTAAGCTGTTGCTTGCTCTCTCTGGAGCAGGGGCGCCCTGGCAGCCTCATCACTCAAGCTGCCCGGCACCATGCTACCCAGATTCGGTTTCTTTCTCTCCCCTCCTGCTTTTCCTGCTCCATTCGTATGCTGGTGGTATCCGAGATCAGTCTTGAGGCGGTAGGAAAACATGTTGAGATGTGTTGGATGAAATATCAACATCTAAATTATGTAAGTTAACATCCGTATAGAATGCACACATCTATACGAAGAGTCACAACGTCCCTTAGGGTATGACTTTAGAAGTTGTTGAAGAGACATTGTCCTATCTTCTTCTCTCTCATTCTTACATACATATAATTGAGTGACCATAAGTTACTCATATATCTCTCACTTAGTACTAATCTTCTAAGATGGTATCAAAACCCTCTTTGAGATTGTTCATCTTAAATGGTCACCAGAAGTCGCATCTTGCGATCTTGGACCATGTACTTGCTCAATTTATATGAAATTTGCTGTTAAGGATTAAGGGCAAGAGCTAACGCTCTGTCATTGGCTAGGTCTAGTCCAACGACACAGATTCCCCATGGCTGCTCCCTTTTTTGCAGCAAGGGCATATCAAATTGATCGCTTGAGCACTAAGTACTCTATTTAGTCCATCAAAATGGAAATGCTTTTAATGAGATCTGAATTCTGGGGAGTGGTTGACGGTACCGACCCTAACCCCGATGTGGCTGATGCCGCACTTCAAGTTGCTTGGAAGATAAAAGACTCCAAAATAAGCTCTAAATTGATTCTCCATTATGGAGATCGTCGGATTCAATTACTAGGATCTCTTAAAACTTCCACAACAGTCTGGGCTAAACTAAAATCTATCTATGAACACACCGATAATGCATCCCAAGTTGGCTGCATGCATAAACGTATCATGATGCTTACTCTTTCAGAGTCACAATCTGTATCAGAGTTCTTGGAAAACTGGCAAAGAGCGTTAGATGATGCTTCAGTTGGAGGGCTAGTGTACTATAGGTCACTATGCTTCTTGCAGCATTGACTCCTTCATTTTGGCCAAGTTGCGGAGCTTGCAAGAGTTCCAACGGAAGCCGACCGAGAGCTTGAGGGAGGCTTTCACTCGCATGAGGCGCTTGATAAATGTAACCCAAGGGGTTACGGAAGCTCAGGCAGTCCAATTCTGGTATTGGATATTGGACAAGGAGCTGAGGAGAAGGGTGCGGGATGCAACTCTCCTACAAGCGGCCCAACCCACCTTAATAAATGTGTTTTTGCTGGCAGAGCGGATAGAGCTCAACATGGTGGAGGAACGAGTGGTCATGGTGGGATTTGCTAAGGAGACACCACGGGGTAGTGGTGCTCCTAGCCAACCACTACCTCAACGTGCTCAAGGCAACAACGGGGCTCAGGTAAAGCTCAGGGAAGGGCAGAGAGGACCTCAGATGCAGGGGTCTCTCCCTTCATTTGCTGGCCAACAACGGGCGGATGTGGTGTGCTGGACATGTGGAGGACCCCATGTCAAGAAGGATTGCCCAGAGGGAGGCAAAGGGCCGGCACATGCACAGCCAGCACAGTTGCAGTGTGGGCATTGTGGCAAGCATGGGCATGGAGAGGCCCAGTGTTATGGTTTGCATCTTGAGTTGCGCCCAGGCTAGTTCCAAGGGAACAATGGTGGCCGGGGGCGAGGTGGAGCAGCCCAGAGAGGACGAGGTGGCCAGCCATGAGGTGCAGGCCAAGGGCAAGCTCAACATGGCCAAGGACGCGGAGGTCAGGGTGTTGACCAAGGCATGGTCAACCGGCTTTAGCAGCTAGAGCAGAGGCTCGCTGCCATGGCTACAGCTCAGGTGGTACCGGCGCTAAGGCCGGATGGTCCACCTCCTGCTCATGAGGGAGGAGATATGGGAGACATAGGATTCATGTGTGGAGTAACAATACCACTAGTGTAGCTGGAGTCTGCTGCAGCCGTGACTCGAGGAGCAGCACGAGTTCATGAGCCACGGGGTGCGGAGGTGGAGTTGGATCCACAGCGTGGGGAGGCAAGCCGTCAGGCTAGGCTTCCTCAGTCATTCACATTGGCGGAGACAGTGTCGACACCATCCATGGCACCTAGTTCTCGCCCGACTGTTACCGAGGCGAAGATTGCTATGCCATTGGGGAGAGCTACACGGGTAGCACCACTACCTAGTGTTGCCAAGGCTACGGCAACTAGTGTGCTGCTAGGAGCGGCCACATCTGTGTGCCAGGCTCCATTGTTCTCGGCTACCATGATTGCGACGCCGGGGGTAAGACCAGCTGAGGTGTTCAGGCTGGCAGCTACACTTTGTGAGAGTGGGGATGTTACTTCATCTTCTGCGGAGATAGTGAGAGGTGTGTGCCGGAGGGATCCTCGGATTTGAGGGTCAAGACTGCCACGGCGGCGCCATGACAAGCTGCAGCTGCCAGGTTGATGGAGCTGCCAGCTAGGTCAGCCATTGAGCGCGCCATGGTGACACCTGGAGTTGTCATGTTAGACAACCAGGATGGCAGTTTCTGTTTGAGTAGACCGGCAGGCAAGAGGTATCGGCCTTGTTGGACTCGGGAGCTCAGCCACTGATGCTGGGCAGAGCTGCTATTGCAGGCTTGGGCCTCACGGAGGCGGATATGGAGCCTTGTCCTTTCCAGATACAAACGTCTCTGGGAGGATCGGAGCAGGCTCGGGGCATGACACGGCGTGAGTTGGCTATCAGACTACGGCCGGATCACCCTACAGATGGCTCAGTGATGCGAGAGCCAAGGCCATTGTGACTGAAGCGGTCTCATACAATGTCCTGGTTGGTGGGGCAGTGTTGTACCCCATGGGCTTCACCCTAGATTTTTGGGAGGAGTCAGCTCCTATAGGCCTACATGGCAGTCAGGGGAGGGCCGGTGTGTGCAGCTCCCTGTGACGTTCATAGGAGGAGTTGCGGTTGCCCAGCGAGGCAAGATGCCGACACTAGCAGCATTCACAGCGGCAGTGAGTTGGCCTAGAGAGTTGCTTGAGGGCAACGCTCATTCAGAGGATGTGCCACCTCCGGGAGAGCAAGATGACATGTATGGTATGGTGGAGTTGCCTACCATGGTTGCTCAGACTCCATTGTGGGGCACGAGCAAGGATTTGCAGCGGGATGCTGATTGACGGGTGCAACAAGCCTGGGTGGAGGCTTTTGTACCGTCAGGAGAGGAGGAGAGTGCGGGGATTGCACCGGGACCACCTCAGTTGTCTCCATTGGACACCACACCTATTGTGTGGCAGTATCCGGATGAAGACATTTGTCTTCTAGACTTGTTTGGCGGGATCAGCACCGGATTGGCTGCTGTGTTACAGGCAGGTGTACGAGTTCGGCGTTACGTGTATGTGGAGAGGGATGAGACAACACAACGCGTTTCACTTCGCCATGTTGCTCAGTTGGTGCAGCGGTACCCTGAGTTATTGCCGGTGTCTGCAGTTCGTGGATATCAGCAGGCCTTGCCAGCAGACATTTTGTTGCTGGGGGCGCAGGATTTGGAGCGGGTTGGCTCCATTGATCTGGTAGTGGCAGGTTGGCCCTGCCAAGGGCATTCATCAGCCGGGCATGGCAATGGATTGCGAGACTCGAGGTCGGGTCTGTTTTGGGAGATGGTGCGGGGTTTGCGCCACTTGTAGCTTCATCAAGCTGTATCTCCAGCATCCATCTTGGAGAATGTGCCACTGATGGGCGATTCTCGGGCCAGGGTGATGACCAGTGTGCATCAAGTCCGGTCGTGGCTTGGGTCAGCAGTGTTGCTAAATGCAGCTACAGTGGGGTCACGGGCTCATCGTCCACGGCTATCGTGGACTAACTTGATGCCACCCGCACTGCTCAAGCGTGCATTTGATGGGGTGCAGCGGCCAGCACATCTCATAGTGGATAACATTCTGGACACAGGGAGGCAGTCTCAGCATGTGAGACACGATGACCATTCGCCTTTGGCAGAGGTCAACAAGGTGGGTCAACCACGAGCAGCATTACCTACACTACTCAGCTTCCCAGGATCGCATGCTTTCCTGGATAGTGGACCTGGCCTCCTGTGGGATGCTAAGTTGCAGCAGTTAGTGGAGCCTAATGCTGACGAGCGTGAGCGGGCAATGGGTTTTACCACTGGTACCACGGCGGTGTCGTCTTTTTCTAAGGCATCACGTCGTCAAGTGTTGGGGCAAGCAATGGATCTCAATTGCTTGACCTGGATTATCAGCTTGGCTATGGCTGAGCAACGCAGAGTGCGGAGTACACTTCCCTCGATGGTCTCTCTGCCTACCGAGACGGTACAGGCAGTGAGTGGGGGCGAGCATGTGAGGACTACGGGGTGCATGCATCCATGGCACACGTGGGAGGTGCTCGAGGTTCAGAGAGAGTTGGCAGCCAAGGTGGTGATGAAAGATGAGGTTGGGGATTTTTCTCGGATGGAGGAAGTCCTTGAAGATGAGATGATGGGGCAGGATGAGGCCTTGTCACTGACTGAGCAGATAGGGAGTACTGCTTAAGAGGTTGCAACATAGCAACCACTAGACGCGTCCTCTACCTCTAAGCCCACTAGACTTAAGGTTGCAGTTACGGAGGACAATTGGGAGCCTGACATTGGACCCATTGTCACCAGAGGAGAGAGACGACGTATACGGCGGTTCCTGAGGGCTTACATGAATTGCTTTGCCTTCAGTTTGAAGGACTTGAGAGCACTGAAGGGTCAAGAGATCCGTATTGAGTTGGCCACTGACACGCCAATCTTTCGGAGACCCTATAGATACAGTGACATGGAGAGGTCTTTGATTCAGATGAGGACTCAAGATCTCTGGGAGGCAGGTTTGGTGGAGCTCTCTGGTGGAGAGTATGCTTCAGCCATAGTGATGCCAGCCAAGAAGGATGTCTATGGCAATTGGACGGAGAGACGTATGTGCGGTGATTACCGGCCTGTAAATCGTCAGACCAAGTCCGATAAGTATGCCATGCCAACACCAGAGGAGATCTTTGATGCCATCGGGCATGCTAAGGTCTTTAACACTTTGGATTTACGATCCGGATATCACCAGTTGCCAATCAAGGAGGCGGACAAGCAGAAGACGACATTTTGGGGGATCAATGAGCACGGCAAGGATTGCCTATATCAGTGGCGGTTCTTACCATTTGGGCTTAAGAATGCTCCTGCAGAGTTTCAGAGAGTCATGGATAGGATTCTAGCAGGGGTGGACTTTGCTCGGTGCTACATAGATGACATCATCATCTTTAGTGTTACGATGGAGGAGCATGAGAGACACCTTCAGGTGGTATTGGAGCGCTTGAGAGCGCACGAATTGAAGTTGCATCCGGGGAAGTGCTAGTTTTTCCACAACCAGATTGAGTATCTGGGTCACATGATATATCCTGGAGGATTGGGGGTACAGCAGACTAAGGTAGAGGCCATTGCACAAATTCCACGCCCCACGGATGTGAGCCGAGTTCGAGCTTTCATGGGGTTGGCAAACTATTATAGACGGTTTGTCAAGAGATTTAGTACCATTGCAAAGGCTCTAACCAAGCTGACCAAGGTGGACCAGGAGTGGCAGTGGGAAGATGAGCAGGAACGAGCTTTTTAAGAGCTCAAGGCGAGGTTGACCTCGGCGCCTATCCTGAGACGACCTATCAGGGGGCGTCCCTTTCAGCTGCATATGGATTGGAGCATGCTGGGGCTTGGAGCGGTGCTCACACAGGTGGATGATGAGGGAAGAGAGTTTGTAGTGGCTTATGCTAGCCGCTCGAACAACGCTGCAGAGGCTAAGTACAGCTCATATGAAGGAGAGTGCTTAGCTGCAGTGTGGGCCGTGGCACACTTCAGGTGCTATCTATACGACAATCTTTTCACCCTTGTCACGGATCACCAGCCACTCAAGTGGTTGATGGAGTCAGACAAGCTTACGGGGAAGCTTGCACGGTGGGCACTTATACTCCAGGAGTATGACTTTCAGGTATGCATCGACCGGGTTTGGTCAATCGGGATGCGGATGGATTGAGTCGCAATCCATGCATGAGCCAGCAGGATGACACTGGAGCTCGGTGGCATGATGAGACGGACGAGGAGATAGTGCCGGGATGGCACGAATCTGCATTTTTGTGTATCTTGGCATCGGGAGGTCAGGTTGGACCTACAACAGGGATGACTGTAGACGGAGTGTCTGAAGACCCCGAGGCTAGTGATGAGCCAAATGGTGCCAGAGATATACATGAGGATTCGGCTGTGCTGGACTACCTCCGCACGGGAGACACGACAGCCACTGTGACTGCCAAGGAGAGGGATCGGATCCTGCAACGAGCCAAGAGGTTCAAGTGGGAGGGGATACACCTACTTCGAGTGTGGGAGGATGGTCGGGTGAGGATTGTACCTCACCCCACACAGCGTGCACGGTTAGTGCGGCATGCCCATGATGAGTTGGGGTATTTTGGAGTGCGACGCACTCACAGTTTACTGCAAGGGCAGTATTGGTGGCGTGGTATGCATACAGTGGTGCAACAGTTCGTGGCTAGGTGCATGGTGTGTGACAGGGTGCGTGCTTCATTCAACACCCCTACACCACAGTTGCATCATTTACCAATCATGGGATTGGGCTATAGGTGAAGTCTTGACTTCGCAGGACCGTTGCCACTGACTATGCGCCACCACAGATATGTGTTGGTGATGGTGGAGCACTTCTCCAAGTGGATTGAGTTGGTTCCATTGCCTGACAAGGCTAGTGAGGGGGCTGCGTATGCATTCTTGGATCGTATGCTTAGCCGATTTGGTGCTCCAGCTGAGGTACTCACGGACCAAGGGAGAGAGTTCTTGGGGGAGTTTCAGGCTTTGTGTGATAAAGCCTTGATAGACCACCGCACCACTTCTCGGGATCATCCTGAGGCCGATCGCTAGCAGAGAGAGTTGTTCAGACAGTGAAGATGGGTTTGCGCAAGTATGGCTTGCAGAAGGGACACCTAGGAGATTGGGATCTTCAGGTTCTTTGGTTAGCCATGGGCTACAGGTTCAGCAAACAAACATCACTTGCCTCCTTCTCACCATATTTCCTTCTTTTTGGCCGAGAGCCGGATTTGCCTACAGCCATTCGTAGGGACACTGCTCAAGTCCTTAACCTTGACGATCCGGACGTGTGGGTACGTGCATGTGATCAACGTGCAGAGTTGTTCAAGAAAGTCATGCCCATGGCTTTTGAGAACCTTGCCATTGCACAGCACCGTGATACGTTGAGGTATGTCACTATACATATCGTCCTGGGGTTCGGAGGTTTAGCCCTGGTGACTATGTTTATTTGCAGCAGACTGCTCCTACGACTCTGGATGTTACTGCAGGGCGTGTTATTCTGAGGGTTCGAGAGGTGTTGCCCTCAGGGGTCCTGATCTTGGAGGGTCGGGATGGCATGACTTGGAAAGACTATGTGCGTAATTGTGTGCCATATCACCTTCCCAATGTCGATGGTAGAGTTGACCCAAACTTGGCAGTGGTACCTGCAGGTTTGAGGTGCATGCTCTGTGGGTCTGCCAAAGGGGCAGCCACCATGCTGGTGTGTGATCGATGCTCAAGGGGTTGGCATATGGGATGCTTGACACCACCTCTTGAGAAGGTTCTTGACGGAGATTGGTTGTGTCCACACTGCTTGGGATAGTGGCAGTGGACATGACTGGAGGCAGCCAACAAGACATGGGAGGCCAAGCTCATAGGAGTCAATACATGAGATCCCAAGCTCAAGTTCACAGGTTGCAAGACGGCGACTAACGATGGGGCAACTCTTGCACCCAGCCTCTTGATCTATCGAGTTTGAGTGTAGTAGGGATAGTGGTGGAAGACTTAGTGAGGCTATGGTCACTATCACATCTTGTGGCTACCTGGACTTAGAGGGACCTAAGCACCAGCTAGGGGGGCGATTGTGTGGACTAGTGACTGCCATAGTGGGCAGCATAGTGGCAGCCTAGTGACTGACTAGTTGTAGCCTAGTGGTTGGACTAGTGGTTGGACTAGTGGTGGACTAGTGGTATACTAGTGTGTGGTGTGCACATGTGTTGTGTGATTTTGGACAGCGATGTAGTTGTGTAGCTATATGTATGCGCACGACAGCTGTCAAGTTATTTTACCACTAGTGTGAAACTAGCTAGGAAATAGCTAGTTTTTACATATTGACATTTGGGATTGGCCCAAGTGTCAATCCAGGGGTCAAGGCAGATTTAGGCCCTGAAGTGGTTATCTCCACGGCAAGCGCGGGAGGCTCATCTTTCTGGAGTTGAGCCTCACCGCGCCTGGCTATGGCGCCGTAGTGTGGATTCCCCATGGCGTGGGGTGCACTTGGCTTGACTTGTATTTGAGTGATGAGGTTATATATGCATGAGTTTATGCTTCAGCTTTGTGAGCTCGCATGAGCTTGTGCTTGTATTCTTCTTCTTTATCATTGTGTGGACTAGTGACTGCCATAGTGGGCAGCATAGTGGCGGCCTAGTGACTGACTAGTTGTAGCCTAGTGGTTGGACTAGTGGTTGGACTAGTGGTGCACTAGTGGTATACTAGTGTGTGGTGTGCACATGTGTTGTGTGGTTTTGGACAGCGATGTAGTTGTGTAACGATATGTATGCGCACGACACCATATTCTTGGAGAGAAGCCACCTCTAATCCCGTACGAAATAATCCAACCCTATCTTTCATGGAAAGGCAATCTCTCCGCATATGGTCAGACTGAACGAACACCGCCAGCGGGTCCAATTTCAAGATTGCCACTACCTATGACAATGTGTATTCGTTAGTGCCTTACCCATGTCTACTGATCTAAGACCTTGTAGCCTGTGCCTGGAAAGAAACCAGGAAGGAGAGGAAAGTGGCAGTCTACTGATCTAAGACCTTGTACCATGTGCCTGGAAAGAAACCAGGAAGAAGAGGAAGCAGTCCACCACAATCTGCCTGATCAGACCCAATGGCAGGTAATGCATGGTGTCAAATTGACTCTTACTGCTTAGCTGTTGATTGGAGCCCACATCATACCTCAGGTAAGAAATACCGCAAGTGGGCGGTACCTATGATCCTCAACCTTCAACATCAGGAAAAACGAAACTGACTCGAGTAAGCTTAGGAACCAGTGCAACCGACAAACTTGAGATAGGTACTCGAACCATGGCAGGCATTCACAGCATCCTAATAGGATGCAAATGCAGATCATTGGTTTTTAGCCAGTATAAATGCAATCATTGAGAGAAACTAGTGGAATTAATTAGCTCTTCCAAAAGACAAACAACAAATGACAATAATACAACGTGTACCCATATATACACATAAGCACATACACGCAGGCCCGACGGAACTAAGGAGTATCGACCAAGGATTGAGTATTATACAGATCGATTGTTGCTGATCAAAAGCAATCAAGTCACACCGGGAAGATGTGAGGCCGATTCATGGAGGCACGGTTGCTGTGCTAGATCCGAATGTTCCAAGTCAAAATACTGATCCAAAATTGAGAGTTGCTCCAATGCATCAAAATCGGCACGCAAGCCTATAAATGCACTACCCATCCTTTGACATCCATTTTGTGGCCAGCGACAACCATCACCAGAGCGTAAACTACAGCTGCTGTTGTAGTCAGCACCACAAGCCCTCCGTAACACATCCCCTGACTCCACATCTGGACCTATGCACACTGACACTGCCAGCTGGTGCTGCTGACGGGCGCCCTCCTTCAGGTCCTCATTTGTGGGACTACATGCTTGCCTGCTGTCTAAGCGGGCACCCTGTAAGTCCATGCTCTCTTCATCTGACATGTCGAGAAGCTGCGAAGCAATATTGGAGATGCGAATCTTGCAGCCCATGGCCTCAATGACCCGCTTTAGTGATGCTGTCTCTCTACGGGCTCGTACAGCTGTGGCCACGGCAGACGATCGTCCTTGTTGTTCTGTCTGCACCTGCTCGATCAGCACCTGCCTTTCTCTTAGGAGCTCCAGTGCCTTCTCTTCTGCTTTGTCCTTAGCCTAGCAAGAATCTCAACAAGCACACCATAAATTACAAGAATAGCAAGAATAGAACAGTATACATCTGTTCTTTCTGCATGGATGTTGGAAACACATTATGACTGCCAGAATACATTGTGGGTTGACAAGAATGGTAAGATCACCACATAATACCCTGGGTTTGTTTCTTCTCAAGAAAGCCCCAAGATAGTGGGTGCTTTCAAGGTAATGGTGTTTCTACCCACCATTTCAGCCAGGTGCCTTAGTCCATGACATCCGTTCATGGGTCATTACTGTCAAGTATTGTCTTGTACTGTCAAGTATTTCAAGTATATTCGCATCATGCCAGAAAACATGAAGTTGATTGCAGGACTGCTACTTTGGCCACATACCTCCCTCTGATGTTACTGGAGAGGCTGTGATTGCATGCAAAGAACTCACAATGGTGCATTAAAGAGGTGGACCAGGCAGCCGCAAAGACAAAAAGAGGGCATGCAGCAAGAGTACAATGTGCATCTGTGGCTCACATTTTGTAGAGAGGAGGACGACTGTGCCATAGTGCGAGCGTCTGATTCAAGGTCTCCACCATTAGACCACCCAACAGGCAGGTAGCCACCAGTGCTGGAAGGAGAAGGGCAGGACCAGCGGAGGTGAAAGTGGGGCCACAGGGTCGGTGCCAGTGATGCAGCTGGTGGTAGCAGTGCTCCTGTGAATTGGGTACTACTGTAGAACAAGTTCCGGTGCTCATGCTCTTTGCCTCCCTGCTCACGCTGCTGCTCAAGATGTGTCCACACACACCCACTGGCCTCAGCCACTCCTGCCTGCAATCTCTCCTTTTCACTACACGCACAAACCACATGAGCAGGTCAGTTACAGTTGCCTTGCCTACTTATTCCTCCCTAACTGCTTTGTCAATGCCATTGAAAGACACCCACCATAAGAGCAGGTTACCCACAAAATGTCCCACTTTCAGTAGAATAGCCATTCTTGTTTGCTTCTACTCAAAAGTTCAACTACTCTCTGCTTCCCATGCTATGCTTTCACTTCCCAGCAGCTGTCCTCCAAATGTGTCCATATCATCACCTAGGCCCCAGATTGATTAGGTCTTGCAATCCACATATCGATTGTGGGACTTTCTTCGAAGACTGTCTCCCTTTACAGACTTGGATTTTGCCAATCCTTGTTTGACCAGTTTTTAATGAAGGTCTCAATCAAGGTGGCCATAATAGCAATGGCCCGTTGGTTCGGTAGTCTGCACAGTGCACAGTGTCTTTGGTACCTCTCTACTCAGTGCTACTCCTCTCACCATCATTCATTCCCTCACAACCTACCCCTACCTTTTTCGAACTCCACAGCAGATGCTGGTTGTGTTGTCTCCATGACATACATGCCTCTCTTGTTCTCCCAAAACCACCTCACCTTCACCTAAACCCTTATTGACCAATAAGAATAAATGCTCACAATCTTTTGTGTACTTTCACTACAGTAGGTGACCTTGTAAGTGGTAAGACTAATGCTTATCACACTTTCAATCCCATGTATAGGGACAAGCAGCTAATCACACAAGGGCTCCTTGTGTGAGATACTGAATTGTAGCTCGGGAATTGAGAATATCCATACATGCGAATATGACAATGCTCTCTCTATTGCTGGTTTCAATACCAACCTGTCGTCTTGGCCTTGATTGGTGGATTCAATAAACAAGGTAGGTCAAAAGAGGTATATACCTATTGCAGAGGAAGTTCCCGAAGCGGCAAGAGAGCACACAATCTAGGAGCTCCACAAGATAAGCCTACAATCCATCCAGCCAAGCATGCCTGTTAACACAGTTACTATTGCACAACATGCACACTAGTAATGCACAGGCTCTGGATAGAGGTCAGCTCAGAACTCCTACGCAAGGAGCTGCAAACACAATCCTCCAGACACAACCTTGTGGCACATACAGTTCACCAAGTCACTGAGAGTACACTCATGCACCTTGTACAACATGCAACAGAAGAGTAAATTGAGAACGTACAGAAGAAAACTCAAAAGCACGAGGGTAGAGACGCAGCATCTGTGCCACACAATCAATCCACTGCCAAGGTGACAATATCCACCCTGTTAGACCTTGAACCCAGCCTCTCATTTTCACACACCTTTCTCTTTTATTTCACAATGTGCAATTAAAATTTCCATGCAGTCAAACAGGATTCCACACCTTTGATGACTCAAAAGAACCAACTGCAAATCAATTGTCAGTTTCATACATGCTTTGACTACAGACAAAGAAACCGAGTATCCTCAAGTTACACACAAAGAGGAGATAAGTGAAGAATCTGACCTGAATGAAGATGGGTGAGAAGTTACTAGACAGGGCACCAGGAGAGTGCGCACCAATGGATGATGTGAATGAGGAGCCAGGTGCCACACGCACCGGTGATGTGCTGCCAGTGCCTGACTGGCGCAGTGTCAAATCCGTTACAACCATACTCTGGGTTACGGTAAACGTAGGTGTCCCCAATCGGTCTGCAAATGGGTGCCCGTATGCCAGCCAATCCTTCTCTACCAGTGCCTGTCCCCGTCACCAGCACGAGACTCGTTTTTGACGTCCCTATTGAAAGGGTCTAGCTCCTACTTATTGGTTGGATCATGCCCACATCCATAGACAATGCTTGAAATAGTACTGTATTCCCCAGTTAATTGCGGTACTACCCTCGCTTCAAAGGTATGTGAGGGGGAGGAAAAGAGTGTGTAACATGGACATAGGGTGCTTGGGAATTAGGTACATCAGCAACTAAATCCTGTGCCAACTGCCATTTTCCCTAAAAACCAGAACCATGTGGTTCACTTATAGATTGCATCTATGGGATTTGCTAGTGAAGAACAAACAATACTCATTGATCAACATGCAAAAAAGTACATTGGTTCCAACTACTTGCTTCTCGAAACGATACATGTCAAGGACGGGAGGAAAGTAGACACCAACTGCACGGAGTGGCTTCAGAACTTTCAGTATTTGAACATGTCTAAATTGAGAAAAATTGTGTGGACTGTTTCCTATGCTCATTTGACGTGGACCAAAAAGAAAACCTCAAGATGTGCCTCAGGTCCAAGGAATGATGCAGAAACTCAGGAAAACAGTACCAGACAAATTAGAGGTAACAACCATCATAAAATCAGAAAAGCGACTGAGGCATACCTGGAAACCCAGGAATGTGCGATAGTAGGGGTCAAGAAGAAGCCCTGACAAGGAAATCAGCTGCGTAGTTCTGTCCCAACCATCACTGCCTCCCCCAAGAAAATCACCCTCAGTGCACCAAGATACCAACATCATAATCAGCGGAAATTGTGGAGATTTGTGTGAAGGATATTCTGAGCTATCTGTTGTTCCATACTAGATCAGAACAAATAGGGACATGAAACTACAGGCTGGTGTACCTGCAGTGCACGAGGACAGAAGCACCCTCAAGGGCAATTCGTGCAGCGATCCAGGCAGCACCAGCCAAGATGGTGTGGCAATGCATGAGCCAGCCACTTTCCCCCAGTGCTGAGACTGCTCCCGCCATGCTGGTCACGTTGCCTCCTCCCCATGCCCACCCTCCACTTCGCTGCCACCCCACTCATTCCCATCACTTTCGTTTCTATAATGCATCAACTGTGCAAGTTATATGCAGAAGGCAAAACGAGATGTGACAAGGTGACATACCAAGACAGAGGAGGAGCCATCAGAGGAGGCAGCACCGTGCAGGTCCAAATATTCCCGCAGCCGAGCCAGGCTTTCTCGCATGGCATGAATGTTGTCAATGCCCAAAAATACAACCTGATTGCCTCCATCCCAACTTCAATGGTGAGCAAATACAACAGATCTGCGCACTGCTCTTCCATGTACAGGGACATAAGTGAAGGATATACCTCACACTGTAAGTAATTTGCAGATGACTCGGAGCCACCACCCATCGCACCATTGGCCAGTGCATTCTTTCTCGGTCGGGCATCTGCAATGTACAGTTTCCTGCACACCACCAGGCATCCAATCTCGTAAACAGAAACCCTTTACCTCCCAAGACTTGATAAAGCAAATACAATAAAAAATTGGAATATAAACAACACATTCTCTACTTGTCTCATGGGACACAGTTCAACAGGTATATCATCCACGCCCATAAATTAAAGAATGGGACCCAGACCTGCGCTTAGAAGACGTAGTAGAACGTGGAGCACAAAGAGCAGCCACCAGTTTCTCATCTGCATTACTGCATCCCATCTCCCAGCCCAACATTCTTTATAAGCACTTCAAGAGTACACTACACCTACAGACTTTCTCTAAATTCAATAAATTCTGCATGTATGGCTAGAATACAGACAAGGTAGGATGACATTACCTGCGAGAGTTCATCATGATGCCAATCAATGGTTGTGATGACCGAGCAAGGACAGCCCCATTGCCTGCAACAAGATTTAGGGACGCTATAGGTTGAGAGCAAAGCAAGCAAAGTACAACGTCAACTTAATTCATAGTAATGTCTGGAAGCACTGCAGCAGCCACTGCAACTGAACAACTTGGAAAAAGCATATTGGTATGTTCCAACTCAACCATGATCTCTTTTAACACTCCATATGAAAGAAACTTACTGGGATGTTGCCAGGAAAGAACTGGAAGCCTTCCACGTGCACGAAAAATTGCAGCCTGTTGTACATCCTCATCACTGTAGAGTGCAATCATTTAGTGACATATATCCAGCACTTAGAGGCAGCCTTACATATAACTGAGTAATATGATACGGCAGCCTACCCTTCGTCAAAATATAAGATTTATCCCACTAATCTACCACCTGCTGTAGTAATTCACCTGAAGGCGAAAGGAAGGTAAGGGCTTAAAAACAGACTTAGCACTTGACTCACCCTGCAGCTTGCTTAGCAGCATAATTGCTTCTAAAAAGAAGTTATAGCCCAATAGGGAAAGCTCAGTACCTTACAGAAAAGGGCATGACCAAAAGTGAAGGATATGTTGGGCAGACACTGTAGTTGGCATTTGCATCACAAAGCCGCCAGTCACTGCCACCGTGGACACCATCGTTACTACCATTGCTGGAACCACTGGATATGAGGCGCATATACTCCAACCGTAAGCGTGCACAAGGGTCACCACCGGTGACTGAGCCACTTGAAAACGCATACAGATCCCAGAGTCGTGTTGGCCTCGTAAGTCTCATCAAAGCATCATGCACTGCCCTTCTCTGCACAAACAGTGTCATCAGAGCCAACATGCACATGAGTTAGAATCAAACTGGTTGAAACTTGTTTGCACTCCTCACCCCCCCCCCCCTCCCCCGTCACTGTCAATGGAACATTCCACCCTTCCAGATTGGCAGCTAGAAAGGTCCCGTACCCTTGTCTGTGCTGTCAAGAGCACTCTTTGCATCATCTTTTAAGGATTAAAAGGATGCCCATCTAATGCTCAGCCTAATCAAACCCTGTAAGTAACCTTCCACATGAGAAGCAGCTGGAGCTCCAACATGATGATGTGGGCCAAATCCGCAAACAACGTCCGCAATGGTGGCAACACGAGATATGAACATAATGCACTAAGCCTCTCAGAGGTCATGGCGGGCTTTCAGATTGTACATAAAAAAAATACTGCTATGTGTAGCTAACGAAACATTAAGACAAACATCTATTCATTAAACAAAACATACTCAACATCAGATTTACAATCTCAGACTCAGTTGGTTTGCCTCTCTTCCACTGACTGCCTCCAGGGCCAAGGGTAGATGGTAACCTGCTTGGTGCGTGGTCGAAACCCAAACACAATAGTTCGCATATCCTTCCCTGCATCCGGAAGGTCCCCAAAACAGAATGTAAAGAGTACCCTGTGTGTGTGGGTGCTTGATCACTTTGACTCTAACTCAGCTTCGGAAAAGTCTGGCCTGCCCACAGCACATCCCCGTCTTGCTAGAAAAGGGTGTGCCCTGCTGGCTACATTTAATGATCAAGTTATTCCATTTGATACTATGCCTACAACTGCTAGAGCTTCTTTCCAGGAGATCACATTCTGGGATGCAAAACAGCATCTATGGGCAGATTGAAACCAAACCAGAACCTTCCTCGAGTCAGAGCCTGAACTAGGAATCAGGCAGTTGATACCATTGAATTGGCAATTGACTATATACAAACCGCCTATATTGAGAATGCCCAAGTACATTTGCTTTAGAATGCAAATGAGTGACATTGCCTAGCGTCCGCTCTCTTTTGACTGAAAAAGAGTGTGGAGCTTGGAAGCAGGAGGAAAAGAGCCACATAGAGTATCAGTACACACAAACATGCACCATTCACAAGGAAAACCCTACCTTGAATGTTAATTTGAAGACCAGTATGTCACTAAAGTTTATGTCATGCTGACAAAGTGAAGGACACCCACCAACGACTTGCAGGAGGCGACGTGAAGGACCTTGATCACGCATTCGGGAAACTGGCGGTGGCCTTACTGTGTGCTGCTTCCCACCCCAATGCGAACACCAAATATATGTGATTTTGTACACATCCAACCTCCTATACTTTTAACCAAAAAAGCAATCAGAAACCAGGTATCACACTGATACATGGGACTTATCCGGGACACAACAGACACCATGCCATCTGTCAGATATTGTACTCACATCATCAACAACCTTCTCACACAATGCAATGTGGGAGCAGTGGAGCTTAAAGCGAGAAAGGAAGTAACAGAATGTACTAGTCAATCATCAAGGCGAATGACAACAGCAGCACACCAGTTTAGAAAACTTTTCGATGGTAGCCAAGGCTATTGTCCCCAGGGGCACCAGCTGCTTTGGCCCCTCTCCCTGCACCATGTGCAATACAAAAAGATCAGAACCCTGGCCAATTGCAAACTGGCCTCCAAGGCAACACTGCTAGTACATTAGGTAGCATCGACTGTGTGACACACTCGACCCACATTTAAACGTGATGAAAGATGAAAGAATTGAACAACGTAGGCCCACCTTCTTCACCAATGTGCATCATTTAACGTTCCAAGGGAAGCTACTCTCGAATTTGCAGCTTCCTGTCTTACAACTAAATTAACCAATGGTACACAGTGCATGACATGGAGCCTGAGCAGAAAGCTTGGACACACAGGGCAGCAATACGTATGACCCAGCCCTCACCCAGATTGCAATAATTGTGCAGTTTTCTCAAGTAGAATAGAATTGAGAAAAAGGGGAACGCAGAGAGCAAACCACAAAAATAAGGCGAAAATTGGTAACCAACAGTGTGCCAGCTGCATCCAGGTTCACCAGCACCACTGCTCGCCCCTGACATCCCCTTCCAGTCACCCTTCAGGAGTGCCCTCCTTGATATCTTCTCTAGATGGTCGCAATGAGCAATCACACAGGTCTTATAGCCCTAGTTGTACAGTCCAAGCATTCTGGAATTTCAGAGGCTCAACAGGGTAGCATCCAGTACACTACAACCCTATTGCTCTTTAGCGAAGAAGGCAGATGGAATGTACTAAACTAAGGAAGCAATTCAAGAACAAAACCATGCATCTCCAATGTCAACACCCCATTATACATGGCCTTCACATCAGTCCACATGAACACATGAAACTGAGTATAGATGCTGACAAATAGGAACACTACCTCCAAGAACTGACTTCGTCTGCAGGTAATCTTGATCACTGTTTCCTGTGACTCTCTACCTTGGCTCCTAGGGGAATTTTGGTTATCTATCTCACAGTTTACCGACCCAAACGGGTCGGCATGGTTCTATACCTGCTGCAAGGCTAATCATTCAACACAGTGAAGAGGCAAACCTCAGCGACAATATCCTCAGCAGGCAAAAGGAGTGCATCCATGCTATGCGCCAACATCCCTGTTGCTACCTGTCATCCAAACCTCCCTTTACTACTTTCCTATCCCCTTTTCTCCCTCCACCTCTCTCTCCCATGCACCAGCAGTGCAACAATTCCTACAGCTTCCAGCTAGAGGCCCATAGCACCATGGCACAGACTCATCCTTCCAGTATGAAGTCACTCCAGCGCCTACATCCAACAAAACTCAATCCCCTACAAGTTATGGCTATGACAAGTTTGGGTTGAGTTTCATGTACCCTGGTAGCCACACGGACTATGGCCACACAGCATGCCATAGCAATATCCAGAGGGAAGAGCCATTGGCTACATCTCTCTCTCCAGTTCTTTCTCTCTCCTGCCCTTTGCTAGCCACTATGAGCTGTACAATGGGTGTGCACCAGTGCCAAGGAAATTTCTAGTTGGTACGAGATCCCATCGTAGGGGGACTCTATACTGAAGCGGTGAACGTCTGAAAAGAACAGTTACAGTCTTCTCTCTATGTGCTGGCCATTCTAAACTTTCCTCCTCTCTCTTAGGGCCCCCACTGGCCATTATAAAATCTCTTTCTCTTCCTCTCCCTCTCTATGCGTGAGAAGCAATCTCAATTTCAGCAATTTTCTTATTTTTCTGCAAAGTCTGGAGGTAATTGCATCCATCTATATTGGTGGCATACTCTGCAACGGGACTGGTATATGAATCAGTCTTGTAGAAGGTGGATGCTTACCACTTTCAATGCAACCTAGATGCTTAATTGCTGAAGGAGCCATGAAACCCTAAGTACCTGATGAACAAAAGTGTCATGGACACCCCGTCCATTGCCTGGTTGGAGCTTTGGAGTAGCCTCTAGCAGTGGGGTGGAACAAGGACTACATAATCTGGACAGGGTGCCCTGACCAAAGGTATATCTCTCAGGGCCATGTTTGTTGCAACAAAAGAGAAACAAATTAATGCAGCAGAGTGGAGACATAATGAGGTTCCGTGCCTTGTGAGTGGTGTGACCACCAACCTCAACAGATGTCCAATCCAGGCCATCCAGCCAGCTTTCGCCTGCATCCATGGTTTTCCACCCTACCATTCCCCTTAACCCCACCCCCTGCATCCCACATCGCCCACCAGCCTAAGTATGCAAATGCACATCACCTACTGTTTCAAAAATCGGAAACCCTACGTCTGAAACACAGACATGAAACATCGATGCAAGGCAGACTCTGCCCTTGTTCGCTGCCAAACTTTCAAGATAATATACACTACAAGCCCCAGAGTCTTGAAGACCATCCGTTCTCAATACCACTCACTGCCTGATGTCTTCCACTGGAAGTACAATTTATATCATGGAGGTAATAGACAGAATCCTAACAGGACGAACACCTTGTGAATACGGCTTCTTTCCTTACTTCTCTGTCCCCAACGTCAATCTATCTAGAGATTCACGCCCACTGCATCCTCTAAAGTCCCCTCAACTCTACCTTGGTCAAAGAGGCGGATAATCCCAATCTACGACCTAATTAGTATTAACAATGCCCATTCTGGCAGAAAATTACATAATTCGCGTGCAGGTCAAGGTCACGGTTCCACAATACCCACAAAGAGAATTCAATTTGATCGAGAAACAGGAGTTTGCAGCGCCCAGAAGCAGATCATCATACATCATCCAGACCGGGTTCGAAGAGCACTGTACCACATCTTGAAAATCAAACCGAGCCTGAGCAGCAGGCTACAGGCAATATGGAAGTTCCACCGCACTCCACGCATGCATGCGCCACACGCTGGACACCTCTACACCAAATTACGATCCGAGAAAGTGGGTCCCAACTTTGCTGCCTTGCTGATCGATCTCTTAGACCCAACACGCTCATACGAAACAGAATTCCAATTGGCGACTGATTGGGATTGCAGCAGACACCTCCAGCCCTGAAGCTTCCCAAATATAGCCCAGCAGAGCAGTACTGGGTTCAAACCCACATCAGACTTTTCTATCTTTCTTTCTTTCTCTGTCTCATAACTCATAACTCATAACCCACTTCTTGCAAAAGCTAGGCCTTTCCTTTCATTCTAATCTCTGTACACACTACACACATCTACTCTGAGCGCTGAGCCATGTTGCAGTAGCTCGCAGAATCATACTGCAGTAACTGGAAACACCAACAAGAACGAACACTGGAGTAATGGGTGATTAAGCTTATGCTTCTTCGAGAAGGCATCAAAGCCTACCTTGTCGATCTTGCTGTTGCAACCCAAGTCCTCCTTCTGCCACAGTGCATGTGCATAGCCGGATCATACCTACCTGACTTATGATCTTTCTTTCCCAGGGCGCTTTTGCATAAGTAGGTTATCTATACATCGATACCCTGCCAGGGTTTATCCGCAAACTTTCCTTCCATTCCATCCACGGGGATAACTTAGTTGTTCATCCTCTTGGGGACTTTGTAAGCTGCTGTTATCATCCGGAACAAGTTTATCACTGCTGCCCACTGTGTGGAGGAGAGAGAGAAGCTTGGTATACACTACACACACGCTAGAGAGGGGAAAAGGAGGTAGTGCGTGCGGTGAGCATGGCAACCATGATGCAGCCGCTGCAATCTCTCGGAATGGAGGGCTTCTCATCTAGTTCCCTCATGGGCATTGGCCTCGGTCAGCCCCGCTCCACACCCACGGTGATAATTTCTCCCTGGCTCTTTGCTTTACTTTCTAAGACAGGGGAAAGAATAAGAATGTACCTTGAAATTGAGTTGTGTAAAGTGGGTTCGGTTGCCCACGTACTGCTGCAGGCTTCCCAGGTTTTGGGTCCTCTTTATACAGCTGGAGTGCGAGAAGGGTACTATAGGAGAGAGTGTTTGGGCAAGCCTTTCTTTCTATAGCTAGCAAAGGCAATCAGTCTTGCCTGCCTCACCTCATTTGGGTTGCATTGCTTTTACGGGCTTGCCTAGCCCCATCCTTATTCACATCCATGAGTGGTGTTTTTTGAAGATGCGAATGGAGGACGACCTCCAACCATTTAGAATAGCAGCCTAAGATTTCCCTATGAATTTGATCCAATTCTGGCTACTCCTCAAGCTTCAAATGTCGAACGTTTGGATTGGGTCTTCTAGCTACTTTACGCAGGAACATTGTTTCAGCTAGCTCTCGGGAGTGAAATCGATTCCTGGACGAGTGAGTTCCATATACATCTGCATTTCGAGTGAACTGTGTTCGCATAGAGTATCAAGTTGCCCTATCTGTTTTGGCACCTTCCTGCATCATGCCGAAACGAACTCCCTACTTTTTTGAGAGAGCAGCGGATGTCTACAAGAAATGTCAGTAGGAAAGAGGAGATTGCTAAAACTCGACGGGATATGGACGTTGGGGTGGGGTGCAGGCATCTTCCATTGTGGGTGCTTGCACAATTAGAGCAGAGGTATGACTCTCCCTCTGTCCCTTCATGTAATTTACAGCCGTTGCGAGGTTGGGCTTGCAATCTGCTGGTCACTCCGGCAAACAGGTCCTTGTACAGAGTTTATAATGAATCACTTGGCAGTATGACACTTTATTGAACAGTACATACTTTGAGGGTGACTGAATTTTTGTATGACAACAACCCATTAGACATTTATGGAGGAGTTGGCTCAGAGCTCTTCCATGAAAATCCCTTGTATCTTGAGGATTTGAAGATGGTTTGATGGAACAGACAAAGCGCTGGGAGAGGAAAGAGGTAAAGCCCAATAGTTTACCGGTGACACACAAGCTGCATGTGAAGATTGGGGACGATGTGAAGGTCATAGCAGGCTCGGACAAGGGCAAGATTAGCACTATCACACGGATCTTTACCCACAACAGCAAGGTGGTGCTTAAAGATGTGAACCTCAAGACAAAACATGTGAAGGGCAAGGCTGAGGGTGAGACTGGCCAGATCATTCAGGTTGGTGCAGGTGGCTCAAATTATCTCTCTCTCTCTCTCCCTCTACTGGAGTGACTGCCTCGCAAAGGTAGTGTCTGTTCCCTCTTGTTCCGCCCAAACTGGGTGTCTATGGCATTAAGGCTACGACCAACGTCTTATTCTCTCTAACACACGTAGAGGAAAGAGGGATTGCAATTGCCCATCCTGAAGACAATGTTCATTTTCTGATTCATTGTCCTGGGTACTCTCACAAGAGAGATGCCCTCTTCAAATCCATCAAGGGGATTGTGCCTGAACCTCTGTTTACCAACTTTGAAAGTCTCGTTGCTGAGCCAAAAGCCCAGGCCCTTTTGGGGCCTAGTTATTGGGCAAACCACACAGCAGATTGATGCTTGTGTGGAGGGATTCTAGAGGATATCTGGAAAGCTCGGATTAGTTGTCTGTCCCAAGGTAAGTCATACTACCGGTGTCAGCCCCTGACAAAGGTAGTTTCTGTCCCTTTGTGTTCACTCAAACTGAACGTGGGGTCAATGGCCACAAGGCTACGGCAAACAACGTCTCATGAGTACATTTTCTCGTACACAGAAATCTTCTAGAAAGTGCTGGATTTTAGGCCATTACCAGTAAGACCAGAAAGCAAGTGCAGCAAAAAACCAAAGAAGCTGAAGCCTTGCACCAGATAATTGGGCTGCTTCTCCCAAAGTCAGATTCATGGACCATCTAAGAGCTAGGCTGAAGTTCAAACTGGAGTAAGCTGCCATCCTTTTTAGAGTAGGCTAACCTTCCTGGGGAGAAGGAAATCTTCTGGCTGGATGGAGACTAAAGCACGGTAACAGGGTTCCTTGAGCCTCTCAAATGGGACAAAAAGAGTTGCAGTGACAGTCTATGATTCTTTCCAAGAGAATGCCTCATTCCAGAGAATATCCTTACAATGCAAGAGAAGAGCATGTTTGTCTTAAATCAGGGGTAAAGACATTTTAGAATCAGTTTAATGACTCCCGATAGGCAGCCTTCTGCTATGGTTGGGATTCTGTGGCCTCATGTGCAAGGTTCTTATTACATATTGATGCAGGAAAATGTAAGGATGTGAAGGGTCGGTATGAGTAGGAGGTATTATTTGAGTGAAAATAACTACTGTAGTTAGCAGGCTGTTTGCAAAGTGTTTTCTTGAGTGTGAACACTCCATGGGTGTGGCAGATGGAGGCTCCCATCCACAGCTCCAATGTGATGCTTTACTCGAAAACTGCCAAGGTGGCTAGCAGGGTTGGGCACAAGATACTTGAGGATGGAAGCAGGGTGCGTTATTTATTAAAAACAGGGGAGGTGATAGACAGCCCAGAGCAGTGGAAGAAGGTGCACAAGAAGGATAAGAAAGCAGATAAATAGTCACACAACCTTGGTCAGAGTGTAATTTAGTTGCATGCTACATTTGTTGATTCTCTCAAGTGTAGTTCCCACACAGCGTCAGAGTGGAGTCAATTTTGAGAACTTCGCCTCGCCAGTGCGTAGTGTAGTTCAGGACATTTATCTGTACTGTCATTGGAATGTTATCGAGTTTGAGGCTACCCGGTACTACCATAAAGGTTCTGTTTTGTTCGAGTATCAGTGAACTTGGAACTTCATTCAGCCTTAGGTGTTGCTTCTCGCACATCCATGTAGTTGACTGTCTAGCAGGCCCTAAGGCTCCTGGGAGCCAGTGGGCGTTGTCTTCCCAACAGTACCCTGTATGACCAACATGTTACCTGCAGATTTCTTAAAAATACAAACATACGTTCGTCAAGAGGTCCAGTGACTTGATTGGATTCGTAATCACTGCTGCGTGAAGTAACTTAGGATCAAGCTTGCAATGTGAAGTAATGTCATCAACTAACGGCAAGCTCTGGCCACAATTTTAATAGGTGAAAACTAGTCGGAGCCATTAAAGTTCTCCCATTGATCTCCACGGGTAATTTCAGAATCGCCAGCACCCTCAAACATTTGTAAGCCTTGTAAGAATTATGCCCTGGCCAACAGCGTACAGATGCTCCAATGGATGTGCAACGAAATTGCAGTGCGGAGAGGTTTGAGAGGAATTCTCGAATCCAATTGCTTCAGAGGTGATGATTGTCACTGTTGAGAGGATGCACAGTTCCCTCCACTAACCATTTTCCCACTAAAGTGAAGCTCCACATACAACAGTCACCACGCCTAGCTACTTGGGGAGGATGACCAATCTCCGTTAGATGAGGAGGACGTGGACGTTCTAGAAAACGCCACGTACACCCCCACCGTGGTGTGAAATCCATAACCCTAAACCTAAGTTATAAGGTCTCTCTGTTTCCTGCCGCATCTCTCTTTGCGCTGCGGGCTTCGACTCATTGCGCCCTCTCCTCTTGGCGTCTGCCGAGCTTCTGCAATCCGGCCATCATGGGTCGCATGCACAGTGGCGGGTGAGCTCTAGCTTCTGCTGGCAGGCTTGCGTGTGTTTCAATAGTGACATTTTGTGTGTGTGTGTGTTTCTGTGATTTGTTGATCCGTGACACAGGGTGAATGTGCGTTGTGTTAAGCAGTTGCTTTTTCCGATGTGCAGGAAGGGTATGTCCTCATCGGCCCTGCCATACAAGAGAACACCCCCCGGCTGGTTGAAGATCACATCCCAGGAGGTGGGTTACTCGTGAGATTCCGCTCTCTTCTCATGTCTGCGTATATTTGGTGTCGCGGTGACGTTTGGGTGTTGTACTTGTGTGTTTACAAAAGAATTCTGTGTGGGTGTTTCGATACGTAGGTTGAGGACCATATTTGCAAGCTGGCAAAGAAGGGTCTGACGCCATCACAGATTGGTGTCATTTTGAGGGACTCTCACGGTATTGCGCAAGTTAACAGCGTGACGGGGAGCAAGGTCCTCCGCATTCTCAAGGGCCATGGTAGCGCTTAAACCCTTCCCTCTTTTTTGCCCTCTGTATGCCACACTGGCAAGCCCTTTCCCAACAAGGGCTTAAACAGTGAGCTATCAGTGGTCAATTCCGGTAAAAGTTTTCTCCTTTTTCTAGTAACTGTCAATCTGGTTAGACCCTTCCTAAAGTATTAGCAGAGAAGCACATGAAGTGTGTCTTGAAGATAATGAGAACCAGAAAGAAGCGCTGCTTCGACTCCGGCCTCCATGAATGTAATCGGTAAGATCTTTCGGATATGACAGGTTTGGGACCAGAGATTCCAGAGGACCTTTATCATCTGATTAAAAAGGCCGTGGCTGTTCGCAAGCATTTGGAGAGGAACCGGAAGGACAAAGATTCCAAGTTCCGCTTGATTCTCATTGAGAGCCGTGTCCACCGTTTGGCTCGTTATTACAAGCGCACCAAGAAGCTTCCCCCCAACTGGAAGTAGTAAGTTCAATATCCCTTGTTTGCGAGTTTGGTCCAACTTCCAATTTATCTTAGTTAATTGCTGATGGCTTGTGAGTGCTCCTGGATGTCGAACGAACTCTCTTGATATACGAAATGTAGGTATGGTGAGGTAATTTTTCGTGACATCGGGTGGACAAGTGAAATCTGAGTTCGATTGGTTAATTTGAGCTCTCTCTCCCACTTCTGTGCTTGTGCAGTGAGTCAGCGACGGCCAGCACCTTGGTTGCTTGAAAGCAAGCAGCCACTCTATATGAAGCAGATTTGCTATGGCAGTGTGTGGCTGATGAGCTCTTGATTGCAAGCTTGTCAATTTAGCAACTCAAGGAGAGTTAGGTCAATGACAGTGAATTGCTATTTGGAATGTGTTGGAGTTTTGAGAGGTTGAAGCAAAACTAGATAGGTATCTTGTTATGTGCTAAGAAGCTGGGAGTAGACACCAAGTGTATGACTTGTGGACTGGCACACCAGCCAATGAGAAGGGTTGCTTTCTAAAGGTGTCTTCATGTGGAAGGTTTGATGTGGCAAAGAGTCTGTGTCGTCTACTTAGTCCAAATCAGGATGGGGTTGAGTCTCTTAGTATTTTGCTCAGTGTATACTTGTTTCAGTAGAAACATATTCATCCAATGGCATAGCTGGGTACATTATTGGATATGTCCATTTAAAAAAAAAATCAGCATCATGAGTATTCCTCAGTTGTCACTGAGCTCACCAGTTCATACCTCTGTTGCTTAGATGTGTTCAACTTTTCCACTGGCATATAATTAGTCAAAATCATAGGCAAACCTTGCTCCGGTGTGACTTCAGTAACACAGAATTTCCCCTCACTGCTAGCTGAGATAAATGGTGACAGGTATGTCATATGATCTAAATGTAGTGTCATAATCTATTACACCCCCATGTCAGCAAGTTCTTGTTGAATGTATGCAGACACTATTACATAATCTTTTGGCTGAGTTTCACAAGGGTGGGTATCCTGCCTGGACTGATCCTCAATTGCAGCCAACATTAAGCAGCAGACAACTGCCCACAATCCTTAATAGCCAGTGAAATATTGGGCTACAACAAGGGATGATGCATGCAATGGACCTTCTGACAATAGGAACCACATGCAATTCAGCGACTTGAGGAAATATGGAGGGGAACTGAAAGAGTGCAACACAAGTGGGTACTGACATAGGGAGTTCCCCAGACTAGATTTAATCACACCAGGGAGAGGATTGTACATGCCAAGCTCACAATCGCCACTCTAATGGTAAAAGTATATACCATACCCACAAGCAATTTCATAACCCCCAACCAAAGTTGGAACTCATTGGCAATTGCCCTTGCAAACTGAAGGGGACAATCAGCGGCATACAAATTACCTAGAGCTGCACTTCTTTCCTGACCAAGACTGCAGCTGTGTTTTGCTGGACATTTGGGACTCATCCAAAGAATTTGATACAAAGTAAATCTTGTATGTCACAATGCTATATTGAGCCCCACAAAGAAGGGCAACTCACAATTTCCTGGTTCAAAGTTTGCTCCAAATCATGCAACGTCGATGTTTTCCTCTATGCTACACTGTGCCTATTTTTACTTACAAAATCAAATACCCCAGTTTTAAAGCTGCACCTGAGAGAGACAAAGGGAGTTGTTTCCTTTCTTAATAGAGACAGAATAAAAAGGGGGTCTAGGGCTTGTGCTGGTGCAGGGGGGCGAAGAAGACCTGTACATTAGGTCACATTGCCAAGACACAGAGAATACAATAAACACATGCCAGGTGAAACACCTACTCAAAGGTGTCCGAGCAGCAGTTGAAGCTCTATGTGGGGTAGTCTGAGTTGATGCCAAATATGCGCACCTTGTGCATATTGGGAAACTTAGCAATGACCAGCCAAAACACAGCGATTGTGTTCAGCACGAGCAAAGGATTCCTGTAGTCGGTGGTATGTGATGCCATCAAATACCTGTCATTCCACCACCCACCCAGTCAATCCCATGTATAAAACCCAATCCAGTCCATGCACCAAGCCAGGACATACCAGAACCAAAGCAAGAAATCCCTAAATCTGTACAAAAACCTTAAATCGAGGTGCCCTAGTCCAACACAGATTATGATATGACTGCAGATGGCTATAGGTAGCCCAACATCACAACATCATCCTCTTGAGTGTCAATTACAGACAACAAACAAACCCCTCCCATCCCAATACTACAAAGATATCTCAAATTTACTGCTCCTGCACCAGGGAGACCCAAATGTTCTGCCTTGAGAGAGGAAGGGCAGAAGAGTACGCACAGGACAACAGGAACAACGGTCAAGAACTTGCGGTTGCGTGTGAGCTGCCGGCCATTGTCAACTTGCTCCCACCAGGTCAGCTTATTGTACATGCCTTGATCTTCTGCAAAGGGGGTTCCCTTCTTCCAGTGGAAAAACCGGTACGTAACCTGGACCATTCCACCCATGTCTCATCACGTGCGATAAATGTATACAGCAGCCCTTTTCAAAATATCAGATTGCACCCAAGGACTGTCACACAAGTTGATCCTAGTTTTGATTACCGACTTATTGGTAAACGCTCCTGTGATCAAACACATAGCATCTTTATCAAAACTTCACCAAGTCAGACCATCTAGCTCCCAGTGACTTTTTCCATTCAGCTTAGTCACTCAAAATACGGCAGGAGGCCCTTTTCTGAAACCAGCCATCTTTAGCAAAATTAAGTAGTGCACGTGACGAAAACTGGAGGGACGCATGACCAACAATGTGACAGATACAAGGAAGATAGGTAGTCAATGCAAGAGATGTTAGTAGCGTAACATCTCACACCCACTATCAGCAGACAATAGTGGAAGAGAAAAGGGTCAGCGCGGCAGGGAGCATAACCGAAAAAGTAAGTCCTGTCACGACATACAAGGTAGCCTTCAAGTTCTTTCTCAAGAACTACGCGCACTTAGGATGCACCATCTCTTGACCCAAAAAGGGTAGTGTAGAGGTCGGCGGTGGGCCCGCAATACAAAAGACGGAGAACTCAAGAGCTCCCGAGGAATGGCAAGAGCAGAAGCGGAAGGTTAAACTCACAGCAAAGTGGGTGAGGTGAACAACCGTCCAGGCAGTGCCGGCATCGCAGCCAAAAACAGACAGAATGAGGAGCCAAGAGATGAAGATGATGAGGATGTAGGTGGTCCACACACCCGGGTACTGAAACCACGACGTGTTCTTGTTCACATCTGCTGGCGGCAACACCTTCACATACATTCCTCCCACTCCCGACTCCGCCCCATCCCTTCTGCTCCTGCTCCCTAACCTGTGCATAAACCCCTCTGCCATCGCACACCCAATTCCTCCTCTCCACCCAACTCCTCGATTCCTCTTCCCTGTTGCTCCAAAATCTCCCTCTTCCTCACCTGCCCTTTGAGCTCATCAATCCCCTGCAACCCACTCTATATAAATCTCTACACTGCAACGCCCAGAACCTCTTCCCTTCACCTTCCCCTCCCTTACTGCCCATCCATGCATCCATCCCATGCATGCATGCTGCTCCATCATCATCATAATTGGAAAATACATAAGAAAATCCGAGGGACATTGAGAGGGACAGTGGGACAAGGGCGGGACAAGAGAAAGAGGGAGGCGGGACATGGAGGAGGAGAAGCAAAAAGCTGAGAAGGTGGGGGATGCGAGAATCCATGGATAAGCCTGGATCCATGTGGCACAAGCCAGCTCTGCCCACCTAAGACCTCCGAGCACCGGGACCACCACAATCGTCTCCCTCTCCCTCGTTGGCATCTCTGGGGAGGTGGCTGGAAGCCAGCTCGTTGAGCACCAAGAGATTGAATCACAGCTCAGAAGCAATCCATCGTAGGAGGTGGGAGGAGGATTGGCAGGGAGGGAGGGAGGGGTGGCACATTGTGCGAAGGAAGGGGTGGAGGGGTGGTAGAAGTAGTGTGTGGGTGGATTGAGAGATCGCAATCATGGCTGCTCTCTCATCCCTTGCATCGTGCTACTTGAAGAATACACCGTTCTCAGCGGAGGTGAGGAGTAGCGGAGAGAGGGGGGCAACACTGAGGAGTGCAATGTGGCAGATGGGTTGCTTGGCTCCGGAGCAGCTACGATGTGGGTGGAGTACGAGGCCGGCTAACTCGTGTGCTTTCCCCGCTCGCTCCGCTGTGCGTTGTGTCGCCATTGCCACGGGTATGTGGCTCGTCGTTCTCTGCCTGCTAAGGTTGGTATTTATGTTCGTGATTCCAGGCTTGGGGGTAAGAGATGGGATGAGTTGGTGTTTCTGTAATCAGCGAGGGACGCCAGTTCTGTGAAAGGCTGGTGGTGCTGTTGCAATGTGCAAGCATAAGTGAACAGGCAGAAGAGCATAATGAACGGCCTCCCAGCAGGGTTGTAGTGAGTTTCTCTCTTGTTTTGACCCTCACCTCAGTCTACCGCGTGGGAGAAGAAGCTTATACTGTATTTGCACAATGTGTGGAGTCATATGACGGGTGTAACTCTGCGATACAACCTGAATTGCGTCAATCTGGCAGGTCTACACAATTCAGCGCGATTGCCCGTAATTCTGGGTCTTCATGAAATCCTGCTCTTCCCAAGCTATCCGATTTCGTCTACTGTTGTTTTGTTTGTTCTTTTGGAGACACGCACTCACATCCTTTTCATATTTTAAATCGTGTGTATTGTCGAGGGCAGATGTACCTACAGTTGCAGATACCAAGACAGCGTTTTTGAAAGCGTATAGGAAGCCAATACCGAGCATCTACAGCAATGTGTTACAGGAGCTGCTCGTGCAACAGCACATACTACGCTACAATGCAACCTACATCTATGATGCCGTGTTTGCCCTAGGCTTTGTCACTGTGTACGATCAGCTCATGGACGGCTACCCTAGTGATCAAGACAGGGAGGCCATCTTCAAGGCCTACATCTCCGCCCTCAAAGAGGACCCTGAATTATATAGGTGTGACACTGCTCTGTCTGCTCTGGTTTCTATATTTATGTGTCCACAACAAGATAGAAAGGACAAAGAAAGGGCAGATACTACTATTGGTGCTTTGGTAAGCAGGTAGTCCATACTAGACGGATTTAAGTACTGTGGGAGTGAGATTATACTGTCTGAGGTTTTCATAATTTGCAGGCCTTTCACCCAAAGAGAAATCATGCAGAGTCAAGGCAACCCATCTTTTGGGTAACCAGAGGGCTTGCTACTACTTCCAGTTTCTGACAGTGAGCAAAATAGAGGTGCTAGAGAGAGCACATTTATGGATATATGCCGAAGACTTACCTGGTGCTCAAGAGAGATTGCAGAAGTGATGCAAAGAACTTGGAGGAGTGGGCAAGTGGGCAGACAGGGAGTACAATTGTTGAGTTTGCAAGTCGAGATGGTGAGTTGGAAAACGTGCTCAAGAACATTGCAGAGCGTGCAGGAGGAAACGGCACATTTCATTACAGCCGTTTCTTTGCCATCGGCTTGTTCCGGCTATTAGAGCGGGCCAATGCCTCTGACCCTTCCATTTTAGAGCAGGTGGGAATCTTTTTTCTACTCCTTAGGTTGTTAATTACTTGGTAATGAGGGGCATTGTGTTCCATACTATACCTCTCCTCAATGTCAGGAGAGCTTTATCTAATCCTCCTTTGTCAGCTGCGAACTAGCAGTTACTTTCTGGCAAGAAACCTCTTGAAATGTCTCAAGTGTCAGTCTCAAGATTTGAGGCCCAATGTTTCCATTGCCAATTCACACCCAAAAAAATTGATGTATTCTTAATGCTTAAACCAACCAGCTAATGGTATGTGGAAATGGATTGAGGGGAAGGAAGGTAGAGATCCCAGCTATCTATTTAGCTGCTCTTCCTGCTGAGGCAGAATGGGACTTTCAGAGGGTTTAAATGTTTGTAAGTGGGCTTTTCACAGACATGACGTCTGATTATTTATGCTTGGTAGGATTCATAGGCTTGAGAAACAAGATGTGGTAAGAAACCCTGCTCAGTGATGTGCCAAGCTGATTACCACATACCTGTTCTGTGTGGGAACGACTCTTATGCTGTCCTACTAACCAAGTGTCTTTCATGCAGAATTGAATTTTTCCCTCTGTTCGAGGTCAAACCTGGTTGCTACAGCCAATCACTCGCACCACAAACTTACTGACGAAACCCTGGAAGATTTTGAAGCTCACGCATTGCTGCAACTCTTTTGTGGCCTTACTCTTGTGGACTTTTCGTGATTTACTATGTCATCTTCAAACGATGAGGGACGGTGTGGGAAGGATTGTCTAATTTGGAGGCTATTAGCTTGTGTAAACACACACGAATGCAACATTACCAGCTTGTATGTGTATGAGCAAAGGAGTGTGCTGATGCAGTAGGTTGGGGTTGATGGGAGTGCAGCTGTCAAAAGCATTGAATGTGAGTAAGCTGAGCGTAGATCGGGACCTGGATGTTTATCGCAATCTGCTGTCAAAGTTGGCCCAGGCTAAAGAGCTCCTGAAAGAGTACATCGACAGGTGAGTTCTCAATCCTCTGCTCTGGAGGGCAATTTTTGTCTGGAGAGTGTAGCTCATTTGGTTGCAAACTGGAAGCTAGCCTGAGCAGATGGCATAGCTGTCTGGGGGCATTTAGCAGGAGTGAGATGGGGGATGGATGTATAAGCCTCACTCGCAGGTCTCTATGTTCTGTTGGGACCTCCATGTCCCAAATGGTATGAGTGCACCACTGGCATTCTCAGGCTTCTTGTGGGTATATATTGCCAACAGGATGACTACCGAAAGATTTTGAGTGGATGGCAGCTAAGGTAGAGACTGAGATTTGAGTGTAATTAGTACCACATAATTACAGGTGCTAATGAACAAAAGAAGGTAGAAGGCCAAGGGCAGGAACTTTGTACATTGAGCTGCTTGATGTGCCCCACCCTCTTCTCTATTGTCCCGTTTGTTACAGTCACATTGCTCACAGGTGGTTGACTGGATCTTCATCCTTCTTGCACATTTGCTATTTATCTCATGTCTAGTAAAGTAATGGTAACTTTTTTCCACCTGCAATAACAGGCATTTCAACTTTTAGATCTTGCATGCGTAGACTTGACTTTCAGCCAGATAAAGGCTAGAGAGGTCAAGAATTAAGTGGGATGGACCTTCCTATTGGTTACATTACCATATCACAATACCTGGAATCCACACCTTTGACATGGTGCTATTGTCCTGTATTTGATTTCATCAGGGAGAAGAAAAAACAGGCGGAGCGGGAAAGTAGTGCAGTGCCGTCTAGTGAAGCAGTTGCTAAGACTGAAGCTAAGTCAGAGTGAAGAGGTTACATGAAGCGATGCTTCTCTAGGCCCATTTTGACACCTACTATTGGAGTACTCCACTCTGCAGTAGACCAATCTTAGAGGTCCACTCTGCATCTAGATTGGTCTATTTAGAGAGGCCTGTAACTTGGACGTTGATAGTTTAGTGAGCAGGATCAAGATGAGTGGATCTGGGGTGTTAGATGGCATGCTCTGTTGCCCAAGTGTGGTTTAAGTTTGTATCTCTCATGTACTTTGCATTACTAGGCCAACCTGCTGTAATGCATTAGCCAGGCTCCTCAGATGTTTGAACCAAGGTAGTATTGTTGTGTACCGTAACTCTGGCAAGTAGTGGGAAACCACTGATAAAGTTCTGAAACGTCTTATGGGTTTCATGTCCAGTGGGTGATGTTATACCTCTTACCTTTGAAATGCTTCTCGAAGTCCAGTTCGTCATAGTGCTCTGATGGTATACCGTATACACAAGTTTGTTTCCAAATGGCTGCTGTAACCCTGCAGAGACCTTGTAGGAATTGACTGGCCCTACACGGAATGATGCATTGTGCTTCTCCAAATTTATCAGGTGTAATAATACACATCAAGATTCAGTTCCTGTCAGGAGTTTTCATGTCCATGTTATATTGACATTGTTGTTAATTGAAATGGCCAGATGCATTGTGCTTCTCCAAATTTATCAGGTGTAATAATACACATCAAGGTTCAGTTCCTGTCAGGAGTTTTCATATCCATATTATTTTGACATTGTTGTTAATTGAAATGGCCAGAATGGAGATTGTATTGAAGATGATCATTGTAGATGTTACGTAACAGCCAACAGCTTGTCTAGTTGCATGTTGGTTTGTTGTTATGGGAGCAAAGTCGCCAAAGGTGCAGTAAGCCAAATGATAACATGGCTTTCACTTGTTTTAGACAGATTTGCCTACCATAACATGCAGGAAGACATTTGAAATAACCTCTCAAATCTTTTGCCATGATTTTTTAGTAGAATGTGCACACATCTACAGATTGTGTTCTCACAGGTTCTTAGTGTTAGATAAATGTCAACAAATGTGCTTAAACTCTGCATCTAACTATTGTAACATTAGTCCATGGATGGCCATATCCAAAGTATCCTTGGGTGAATGTGGAATAGATCGTGATGATTTCACCACCTCCTTAAAAAGGGGGCTGACTAGAACATTTGAGAGTGGCATTTGCGGGGAGAAAGAGAAGATTGCAGATCAAATTCACCCAGACGATTATTCATTGCAGATCCCCGTGGAACCAACAGAGTTTGAACCCATTTCGCACGAGATATTCTCTGAGCGAAGAACAATTTCAGTCAAAGGATGTTACTTCAAAAGTTCTGAAGCCCACAAGACTTTTGGCATTCAAGAGGCACTCTCAAAAACAGCCAAATAGGAAACAATATTTTCCAGTAATGTTCTCCAGCCTATCTCAGCCCTCCTAACACTAGACCGAATTTCTGGATTATTATAATGTACACTTCTTGATTGTTAAGCCGTAAAACTTCGCCACCATTCCCACACGGCAACGTGACACTCCACCTCTGTAGCAACTACACTATCAAAGTGAGGTTGTCATTACCTTGTACAGCACAGCAACCCTTAATGAATTGGACACTCATCACTCATGTCTAATGACTTACAACTTACTTGGACACTGGATCAACACACCAAACAGAAGTCTGTACTTGGGGTAAAGACTTTCCCTGCGGGTGTCTGCATCCCTTTCTTCTTTCATTCCTTATTATTACATAGGCATTGACAAAGAGAATGAGTAGATTGCATTCATTCAGCCCCCTGTGCCAACCATCATAACCAAAGAACACCTTCCCTTTCCCCCAAAGCAGTTCCTCCCAGCTTTTAAGCTCCCGCAGAAAACAAGATCGGAGGAAAAATGGAGTTGGAATTTCTCAATTTTTGATGCTACTGTACAGAAAACTCAATATTGTGGCATAACCCCCTCACCAACAAGAGTAGAGTGAACCCTGCTGGAGGAGACAAAAGAATGAGGTTGGCATGAAATGGCCATGGAAGATCAAAGATTTCAAGCGGCAACTGTAGCAACAGCCTCGTCCAAAGCTGCAACACCTGGTAACACCTTGCCTTCTAGCAGTTCCAAGCTGGCACCACCTCCTGTAGAAATGTGGCTCATCTTCTCAGCTACACCTACCTTTTCCACCGCAGCCACGGAGTCCCCTCCCCCGATTATGGTGGTCACGCCTTTCCCACTCAAGTCTGCCAACTTCTTCGCAATTGACTGCAACGTCCAAACTTCTCATCAGAAACCACATAAACCCAATGCATGAAACAAGTAAGCTCCAAGTTCCCAGCTGAGCTTGGGTATCTGAATGACTATAAGACAAGAGTACCAGACAACAAAGGGAAGGAAGTCCAGGACAAACCTCAGTTCCAACAGCAAACTTCTCAAACTCAAAGACACCCATGGGCCCGTTCCATATAACAGTCTTGGTGGTGTCCAGTGCGTCATTAAATGTCTTGATGGAGTCAGGGCCGATATCTAGACCCATCCAGCCATCTGGAATTTCTGATGCTGCCACAGTCTGCCAAACCTGAACCATGTCAGCTACTCATCTCTCAGAACACTTCTGAACAGGCACTGGAAATTTGAAAGGCCTTAAGCATCATGGTACCTTGCTGTTGGCATCAGGGGCAAACTTGTCAGCAATGACAACATCCGTGGGCAATAGCAGGGACACGCCCTTGGCCTTGGCCTTCTCGATCAGGCTTGTTGCAAGTTCCAGTTTGTCCTCTTCCACCAGCGAGGAACCTACCTTAAGGCCTTGTGCCTTGTAAAAAGTGAAAATCATGCCGCCTCCAAGCAGTAGAATATCAACCTTCTCCAGCAGAGATTCAATCACACCAATCTTGGAAGAAACTTTTGATCCGCCCACGATTGCAGCAAATGGCCTTTTCGGGTTCGACACTGCACCATCCAGATAGTCCAACTCCTGAAAATGTGGAACACAGCAAGTCAGTCTCAACCATCTGCATCCCCCACTCTTCTGATGAAGGCGGTCAAAAGCAAAAGGTCTGCTAATCTATGAGCCCTTGCACCACCAGAAAAGCTGACGATGAGGTAAACGGACCTTTTGAAGGAGGAAACCGGCAACGGCTGGCTTCAGATAAGCAGTGACTCCCTCCGTCGATGCATGTGCTCGGTGGGCTGTGCCAAATGCGTCATTCACATACAGGTCAGCATTGGCAGCCAGCTTCTTGGCATGCTCTGGGACATTCTTCTCTTCCTCCGGATAGAACCTTACATTCTCCAGCAGCAGCACCCCACCATTGGGCAATGCTGCCACCTTCTCTTCCACTTCTACACCGATTGAGTCATCAGCCTTCACAACCTGTCCCAGAAGCAGTCAAAGATCAGCTACATGATTTCAGTCAAGATTTACCGGAGTAAAGATTCTTACAAATATGCTACTGGTAACAAATCGCCCCACTCGCAGATAGTCAAGAATGCTCTGCTCAACAAATCAACCCATTGCAGGCATTTTCGTACCTGAGTCCCGAGAAGCTCTGAAAGACGTGGCACGAGTGGCGTGAGCCGGAACTTGTCAGTCACACCTTTCGGCCGACCCTGCATAGAGACATTGGTAATTAGCCCCTCCCAAAGACAGAACTTGCTCGCCGAACCTAGCAGCCAGCGAAATTTAGACACAAAGCGAAGGAGAAAAATTCTGCAGGATATCGAATAAATCTCTGGGTTGGGATGGTGCCCGCATACCAAATGACTGGAAAGAATGACCTTGGCCCCATTCTTCATCAGGTACTTGATGGTGGGCACTGCAGCACGAATGCGGGTATCATCAGTGATCTTGAACTGGTCATCCAATGGTACGTTGAGATCAGCACGAATGAACACGCGCTTCCCCTTGAGCTCCGCCTCGCCCAGGTCGCCCACGCTCTTCTTGGCCATGCAAACCACGGCACGGTGCCCCTTTCCCCCCCGTCCCACCTGTGCCGCCACTGCGGCAAGCAGGTCGTGCTGCGCTCCCCATGCCTTGTCCAAACGCACCACATCCCTCCGTCCTGCCACCAGCCCCGTGTAGGCCGTCAGCTGCTGCGCTCTCGCAGCTACGCGAGGCACTGAGGCCGATGATGCAGTGCAGCATGCTGCCGGCATCGCCTGCAGCTTGGCTGCAGCTGCTACTCCCTGCACCGACGCCATCGCTGCTGCCATCGCTCACCTTCCTTGCCAATTCTGGTCCTCCTCGGAACAACCCACACAGCAAAAGTGAGAGCGAGAGTTGACAGGGCAGCAGATCTTGCAAAAAGCGCAGCGATTGTGCTTTTGTGCAAGCAAGGCAGCAGCGCACACGATCCACAGAGCAATGTTCCCTCTCTGAGCCAAAGGCAGTCTGCCCTGTGGACCAGAAGATAAGCCCCCTTGAATGACCCCATGCCCTTATTACATGGGCATGGGCATGGCCATGCCCGCGCTGCCTCGGGTCAATCGCGGGAGTGACACGGAAGGGGGTGACATGGCCTTACAGAAGAATTCAAACTGTATAGATTGTAGCATCCATTTTGACTCATTCATCGCTTCCTGTGCAGCAACCGCCTGTGTGCAGCAGCGCATGACAGCCTACTCCACGGATCTCCTTGTCTACCCCCTGCAGGATGTGTGTGAGGCGGAGCTGCTCGTGCTGGGGATGGGGCTAATTGCAGGGGATGAATTCATCATGTTGCACAAGTTGGGTGTTGGTGATGTTTAATTGCTCGTGGAATCACTCTCTCTCGTCGCTGTTGAAGTCTTGAGTGGCAGTGTTGCTCAACATGGATCCGGACATGCCCAAAAAGAAGAAGAGAAAGGTACATTGCATTGTACTTGCCCTTGTGTTAGATGAGCAAGTGGGAAGTTCCTTTTTGAGCTTTTCTCCACTTTTCGGGTGAAGATTTGCCGGGGTCTTTTACTGCCCACTGGAATTCGGAAATTGCAGAGATAGCAGGAGGGAGATCGGGGGAGTTAGCCAATGTGTTTCCTTTGCAATTCAAAAGAGCATGAATAGAGCCTTCTTGGCCCAGTTTGCCCCACTGGCAAGTGGATTTAACCTGTAGCGAAAATAGATCCTGGCCTATCAAGAGGTCACCCTGCCCTTTCTCCATCATATTGACTTGGTAGTAAAAGTATCACCGCCACGCATTGTGTCTATCGAAAGGTAGGAGGCGACAAGAATTGACGCTGAATCGTAGGGTTTTTTTTTTCTGGTCTGCTGTCAACTCTGGATCCGGTGTGGTGTCTGAGGTTGGCTCTACGTAAGCTATGGCAACTTTGGGCGCTAACTTTATAACCTTTGGGTGGAATCCTATTTTAGGCTCTGGGAAGACTCTGCCCTGATTCAGGGTAGTTCGTATGCAACAATAGTAGTGCAGGAAATGATAAATAAGTGTGTGCTCTTGTTTTCCTGCTCCTTCTGACACATTGAGGCTGTCATATTATCGCGGAGGAGAGCTTTTTCTAACTGGTTACTGGTGGTGGACGGTGCTGCTGTAGTGGCGCAAGCCCTCGGTTGTGAAAAGGACTGTGAAGCGTGGGAGTGCGATCATTCGCAACTTTCAAGCTGGATTCTACGAACAGGCATGTTGTTGTCTTTTTTGGTTTCTCATTCGAGCTGAGGTGCATTAGATAGAATAAGAGCGCCGTTTATGTGTCCAATATGCCGGATTTTGGTCTTTCCCCGACCTGCTTTTCTTCTGATTCGGTAGATGTGTCTGACAGTCCATGCAGAATTATCGAAATACTTTTCTCTCTTACCTGGTATTGACTGATTAGTGATTGTGAATCATACCACCTACGTCATGCATGTCCAAGAAGATCTTTGATTATACCAGTCCTTTTTGGAGCAGTTATGGGTAAGAAAGTGATTTCTTCTGCCTTGTGACAGCTTGAAGCTGGAACGTTGAAAGCAGACCCAGGGCTTACAGACTTGAAACTCCCACTCTGGCAACAACTGTCTGTCAAAATGCTAATGCATGGCCATCCAAAGGCATTTGTTGGTATGTTTCCCTGCTTCAATACCTGCTTGGGTGATTGTTGGAGACAGGCCCGTGGCAAACAGGCTCATGCTGTCTAACTCATGGAATGGGATGACAGAATTTTTTGAGCTGTCTCACCAGCCACTACCTCCGCCCCCGTCACCTGATTATGTTGACCCAGCGACACTGATCGGACTAAAGACTGTGAGTCCTTTACCTGACCGCCACAATGCTTGAACCTTATCAGCACTCTGAAAAGGACCATTCTCTCTCTTTTAAAGTCTTTCTTTGAGGGAGCATCGGGCTATCTTGGATGTTTGAAGTTCGAGAGGAAGGGAGGTTGTCAGTGTCCAATGTATGGGCAGCGTGAAGACGATTTCCATTTTGTGACACAGTGTCTGGGGTATTCCCATCAGAGAGCAACCCTCTTCAGAAACATTATGAATATAGTCCTGCACCTCTGTTCACCAACTTGAGGCTGAGCCTAAAGCCCTGACCCTGTTGGGTTCGAACCATTGGGCAGATCACGCACAGATTGATGCTTGTGAAAAGGGCTTTCTAGAGGATATCTGGAAAGCCTGAACAAAGTGTTTATATGAAGGTAACTCCCTCTACTAGAGTGAGCCCCTCACAATGGTAGTGTCTGTTCCCTTCTGTTTCGCCCAAACTGGGTGCAGGGTCTATGGCAAGGCTATGGCAAACATCTAATGAGTACATTCTCTCACATTTTTCCTGATGATGTACATCTACACACATAAACCACATATTGAGATATGCTTGCATGACGGGGGCACTCACTTAGAAAGGACAGTCTACCAGTGTAGCAAACATCTTCACCACATGACTTTGGCTCTCATAGGGTGCGATTAAAACGGGGAAATGGTCTAAAGATAAAACAAGATGGGCAGATTGTATTGAGATACATAGGATATTGTCTTTTTAGAGATTCCCAGTCCCTAGCAGACACCTTCGGCTTTGAAGATCCTAAGTGCCTTGTGGCAACCTTCTTTAGGCGCTTCGTCTTAGGGCGTCACTTGATGTATGGTGAAGTGGTCTTTTCTTTGTTCTCTGGCTCTGGGTTTCTGTTTCCTCTCTCATGTTTTCTTCCTTTTTGTCCCATAAGCTCTATGAGCTTTCCACGGACGTTAAAAAGCACCATTTCATTTCATTTCATTTGTTCTATCCTGTCACATGGGCCGTTGTTGCTCCCTGTGGACATAATAAAGTGTCTTTGTTTCTTTGTTTCTCTCGTAGACTGGGATATCTCACACCCTCCCATTGATAAAATCTTCTTGGTCTTGGGCTTCAGTTGTTTTGATCAGAATTCTGAACTTGTGCAGTTGAATGACGCAGAAACTCTTCACCCTCTTCAAACACACCTGGAAGCAGCTGAGATGGGAGACAGAAAAGGTATTTTTCCTCTGTTAACTTTGAACACATGGAATCTCGTAAAAACTCTCCAACCAACCACGTAAATGCACACAAGCTACTAGTCAGCAGAGTTATTTGGCCAATCTGGTTGCAGAGAGATTGTTCTGAGTCTTCTAAACAGATCTGAACCACTTCCATGTTGTATTTTTCCAAGTGAGGGACTGATCTTCGCTACGCTACAATCATGTGGCTTGTTCCTGAAAAAGTGTCTGTAGGTTGGGACTGGGGAAAAAACGGCTGGAAGAGAGAAAGAAAGTCTATTATGTTCATAGGATGCTTAAATAACAAGTGTGGAAGAAACAAAGAACAGCGGTAATAATGGACCGAAAATACAATGCCCAAATCACTGCCAGCAGATGGAACTCATGCATTTTGGAACAAAATTTTATATTCTCCATGAATGGATGTTTCTCACAAGCATGGAGTGTCGCTATACAGAAAGGATTCTCTTCATGTCCCACAGAATGCAGGGAAGGAGGAAAAGATAATTCTGTCGTCTCTGCTTGCTGCACATTGCTTCCCTCGATCTTTGTTGGCGCAGAAAGTGGGTGATCAATGTTCATAGAATAGGTGATTGAGGATTGTGGGGCGATTTCCTTTGTCCTCGCCAAAAAGGAGAGAGAGAACGACAGAGTATTTGTTGGGTCCTTGAGCTGCAGTTGTGGAAGATGATGCACATTGCTTAGAGGCTGCTGTGGTTATTTGCAGGGGACTATGAAAAGATGTTCCAGGCTTATTTGGCAATAGGCCTATTGTTTGAAAACATTCTTGATTATGACCAGTCCTTGTTTTACTTGTTGCGATGCCTTACTGCTGCTGAGAACACTCGCAACCAAGCCCACATTGCTGAGGTTTTCTCCTTGATCTTCTCTTTTCCTGCTTTAGTGATTATGAGATTCCTCTAGAGATGGGTTTCCCAATGCATGTGGGCTAGAAAAAAAGACATCATTGAGAGAAATGGAAGCTGTTGTAGCAACCTATTGGACGTGCCGATAATATGATGGTGAGCAAAAAATCTATGGGTTCCCAGCGCGAACACCTTTCCTGTGAAGGTGATGGATACCCACATTGGTGTGCTTGCGTACTGGTTCCATACGATAGAGAGAATGTACTCCTTGACCAGTCCAGTGGATGTTGAGTATCTTAAAGTAGGGGCATGATTCTGTCTCTCCCAGCCCATTAGGGTATATCAGGAATTGACATGGGACTGGCATGGCCTACATTGATCTGGTTAGAGAATTGAGTGTTGCTTGAGGGGCTGAAATTGACATCCTACCAGTAATCATGCACTTGACCTTAGCTCTTCTCTAGCCCTCAAGCTTTTGGCAGTCACTCTGTTGAGGAAGTCTAACGGCAGATGGGAAAGGGGAACTATATAATGTCTAGAAGAAGCTCAAGAGCTTATGGGGCACAGAAAAGAGTAATAAGACCAAGAAGTGAGGCCCTCCACAACCAGTCACCACAAACATCATTACAAACTTTAAGTGGCTCTCTAAGGTGGAGGGCCTTGTATAAATATGTTGCAAGACATCTCTGTCCCTAACGGAAAACCTCTGATAGGGAGTGGCAGAAAGAAGGTATGATTTTCAGACTCAATCTCCAGCCCCGAAAGAGGGCAGCGTCTTTGAGCTTATCTAACGAGTGAAGAAATAAGTCATGTACCATCTACAAGGGCCGAGTGCCCATGGTGAAAAGACGAAATGGCTGCTTACCTGCAGGAGGCTATAAGCCACTGGGGGTCTTCAAAGCTGAAAGCCTCTGCCAAACTGGGAGTCTCGAAAGAGACAACAGACATGTTGTAGGTGAGACTCTCTCCACTGGAGTGTTACCAACATGATAGATTAAAGGAACCAATTTCATCACGTCCAGGGTATGACGGAAGAGCTTATTAGACAAGAATGCAAGGAAACTTCAAGACAAGGGAGATAATTTATGGCATCTCGTGGTATGATTACAGGTAAAATTTAATTTAGGGAGGGTGTATTGGAAGTTGTTAGATAGTGCACAAGCAATCGAGAGGTATGAGCAGTATATAACTCTGGCAAGAGCCGCCGGAGACAGTGGTGGTATCATTCAAGCAGCTGAAAATCTTCTTCAGGTAATATCCTCTTTGCCTCCTAGTTTCATCCATATTCAGTTGCAGTCCAGAGTTCACCTAACCTCAACGGCTAGCAGCCATGGGTGGTAGAGGAGCTTTGCAGTTCTAGAAGTTGAAATGCCCAAAACAATTAGCATGGAAGATAAAGTCCTGAGAGCTGCAATTACTCGTATAGATTTTCTGTAGAAAGGATGCATGTTCTATGAGAGAGCCCCAAAACTGACAGGCTAGACAGGAAGTTGAGTTTGTTCATGCATATTTTTTCCCGTATGTTTTGACATGCTGAAGCAGTACATGACTTTCATTGCAAACTGTCAGATTCACAGAACTTGTGGAGAGGAGGCAGAAAAGGTTGGGGAGCTTCAGAAGAGTGTCGAATGCTACGAAAGGGTACCTGGTGGTTTCCCCATATCCAGCTTATAACTTATATATTCTGTAGCTCTATTCTCTGAGACACCCACTGAGAAGAACTCGTTACAGCTAGTTCTAAGTGAATTGATAAGATGAACCTGCGTCGTCCACGGGTTCTCAAACTTTGCTAGATGATAGGGGCGGATAGTTTTGCTCGCCCATGCAAGATTTTCATAGCTGCAAAATTTTGTAATTGCAGGCCTGATTTAATTACTTAAAACCAAGGTCATCGTCTCTCTATAATCACGTTCAGCTTCTAAGCTTATCTATTAATCCTTTAGTATTGAATACTGACATGTAAGCATGGCTGCAGGCAGTTAAGTCAGCCGAGACAGGCAACAACCTGGTGGCTGCAGGTGATGCTCGACACCAGCTTGGCCTACTACACTCCCGGCTCAATCATCCCAAGATTGCACTGGACTATCAAAATCAGTACCTCAAATTCTGCCAAAGCGTTTCTGACAAGGTGCATTGACTCTTGTCCATCATAGATTGTTTGGGCCCCGTATGAGTTATCTTAAACTGCAATTTTGGAGGATTGTCAAAAACTGAAGCTTCGAGATCGCTAGATGTCCCTCTCCTTGGTCCCACCCTGTGAACATAAGTTGTACTTTGTGGACCCGCTGTGGGACTCACAATGAATACATGCTCCCATGTTTCATATCAGACAGTTATGCATAGGCCTGCCACAAACTTCTATTACTGTCCTGAAGTCCCGAAGGTTCCTGCCTATCTAGACAAAGGTATATTGTCGAAGTGTGGGACAGGTTGGGGAAGGCAAGGCTCACGCAGCTATGGCGCAAGTGTACGAGGCAACGAATTACATCGAAAACTCAATTAAACATACGGAGAGTTACCTCAAAGTTGCAAAGGACACTGATCTGACAACCCAGGTTCTCTCTCTGCCTGCAAGTCCTATTCTCATGTGGGTCGACGGTGTCAATTCAACGATTTTCGCACATGAAGAGGGTTTCTCATCTGAAACGCTTACAATGGAGGTGTAGTCCAAGTCTTATGTACCTAAGGTTAAGATAGACTATCTGAATGACAAGGTGACAAGACAAATTATTGTCCAGTCTAAGTGAAAAGGGACGAAATGGGTGGGCCCAGGCCAAAGCTTCCTGCAAGTTGGGCATGTTATACCACCGGCATGATAATCTGCGACTTGCTGACAAGTACTTCCAGCAGTATTTTGCAATGGCTCGAGAGTTAAAAGACGTGAGGATGATGGCAGTTGCCAGAGTCAACATAGGAATTGTGCAAAGTGCTTTGAATATTGCAGAGGAAGAGGTGATGGGGGACATCGCCGAAGAATCAGACGAAGAATTGATTGATGAGATCACTGCAAAGATTGCAGAGGAAGAACTGATTAATGAGATATCACCAGCAGTTGATCCACCAGAAAACTAATAAGAGGAAGAATTGGTTCAATAAGATCCCTACTGATCCACCAGCAATCGCAGAGAAAGAATGATGCATGTCCAATACACCAAGGCTTCACCATGCACTGCAAACTATGTAGAGTGAGAATTGCAGCTTAAGGACAAGGGACAAGGGTTTTTCCAACAATCCTTCAGACCTATCAATGCTAGATCATTGAGTCGTGACCAATACTGGAGCATTGAAAGCACAACTGAAGTAAGAGAGGTTTCCTGCAGAATGGCAATTTTCTATACCGTATATAATGGTCCAAACAGTTACAACCGTGCAGGAAAGGATTTTGTGGTGAGTAGAGTCTCAACTTAATTGTAGATTGTATGGAATATGATGGACAAGGTGTGGCAACATGCAATTGCCGATCCAGGACTAATCTTTTGTATCAACTGCAGCTGCACTTACCACTGCTTTTTTATGAACTTCAGGAATCTTGACAATGTTCAGGTGCACACATATACAGTGCTCAAGTTACAAATTAGAAGCAAGTCCCCCTTCAATTTAGGTTGCAGCGATCCAATCCTGACTCTCTCATGATGTCCTTGAATTCGGTGGAAGTGATGTGCAGTTCCTTGCAGATGAACTGCAGGATTGGCATCACACATGCCATTCGCCCAAAGCTTGCGATTTCCTCTGAACAAGTAGCATTTGAGCCCGGCAGAGGTTAGTGAGGTTATGACCAGTAGCCATGACCTGTTTGTTTGTAGCTGAAATTGTCACTGCTCGCATTTGTAGATCTTACTGACTGTTTTAGAGTTTGAAGTCAAAGTAATATTTATCAAATGCAGATGTCCCCCACGTTGAGGCACTTACCAGGAAGCCGGGCAAGGCTTGTACAAAGATCGCGCAGCATGTTCTTGGTCATCTTAGCCCCGTCCTCCAACAGGCTGCATAATTATGCAGGGAAACTTTGAATTAGTGAGTGCTAAGACTGAGTGCTTCAATCCGCCTGTCCTCTATCGTGCATGACCTAAGTTTTTTTGAGAAACGTGACGTTCCCTACAGGCGGAGGATCCATAGCCTGTGCATCAATATATGCAGGCTGCCTGGAAAAATGTTGTAAGTAGAGAATAGGAGTGATCATAATAAGTGTCACTAGCACAAGGAGATTCGGGAGATGCTCACGCTTTCAAGAAATAGATGAGGACATCCATCAAAGGGTCCGCCATTTTTTGATGATTGGTGAATGTACACACTCTCTCGTAAAACCGGTTGATACTATCTACTTCCGACTCGAATGCGGGATCTTGTTCTGGCTGTTGACTCATGATCTTCTCCTCTGCTCCCTTCCTGAACTTATCGAAGGAACTACAAATCACTGACTTGGCCACAACACATGTGCTAATTAACTGTCTGTAGGCCACATGCTTTCATTGCTCATGATTGTTGTCTTCATTATTTTTTGAGCTCTTCCTGCTTCTTTCAAGTCTAAATACAGTCTACCCTCTATCTGTGTTACACCTCGGGAGTAGAGAAATTCGGTATGAAGTTTCACGTTCCAGAATCCAAATCCTTCCCTGGACAAAAACATCAGTTGACACAGTAGTTTGATCGGCAATGGAAAATCGGATACACAAATCGGATAGTGTCTACAACTCACCAAATGGAATTAGTATTAGGACTTTGGCGACCCCCAGATTTAGATAACTGCTCCATTATCTTCTCTGCCACCTGCCATGGTGCATCCAGTGGTCAACAGTATTATAAGATGCAATCGTGCAGGTAGGCCTACGGGTTCACGGGAAGAGTAAACTGAAAAGCTGTTCAAGCAGCCGCGGAGTAGGTTCACACGAAGCCCACCTCTGACAGAGGCAATACCCCGCTCTTATTAGGTGGCTGCGGGCCGGCATCTACTACTCTCTTATCCGCGGCACTCCCGTGTTACAGATCCCTCAAGAGAACGGGCACATGCTGTGCGGTGCTGCATACTCTGCAAACTTGTGATATCCGCGAAAAGGTCAAGGAGGATCAGGAGGATGGTATTGAAAGATGCAGCCAGGCTTTGAATTATCCATGAAGGAGGAGGAGGGAGCATGTTGTGTTTAGATAAAGGAGGACCCAACAGCTGGGAAGGTGTATACTTCTGCGGCGAAGGGAGACGAAGATCGCCATTGTTCACGGCGATCTGTGCGTGCAACCAACTTCAAATGTAAATCGCGCTCCAGGTTCTTCCGCAACGTCAATATCTTCTTCTTCCACCCAAATATCTGCACCCCCACCGAGCTTAGATACATAGTGGTGATTCAGAAACAGATACAACAATTAAAGAATCATACCCTCGGTGCCTAGCAGTCATCTTTCTTATCCATTGCCTTCCCTCTATCACGGTTATAAGCATATGTTATAGAGAACTCCTTCAAAAATTTGACGCTGATATTCACCCTAGAACAAAGACTCGGGAAGGGTCGCAGCTTTGGATACAGTCTTCAACCTCTCAACCAGAAGGAGCTGGAGGGAGTCTATAGGATGTGTGTGTTCGTGTGCATTAATGAGAACGGACAAGAAAATAAAACAACAACAAGAAGGAACAAGAAAGAGGTGTGTCAGGCTTATTTAGGTTTGTCTCAGATTATTAGATTGCAAAGACAATTCATGATGTATCTAACAAAGACGAAGCAGTTACTATCCCCATGAAACCTTGCTATCCTCCCACAAGATCATAGTGTGTGGGGGAGTTTGCCAAGCCCTTAGATCAAAAGGGTAGATCCGCATGGGGATGGATCAAGAATTGAGAATTGTCAAACAGCTTACGAGAGAGTCATCTCGGGGAGCGTGAGCTTTAGGAGATGGTGTTGCCTGTCCTTCCTACACAGCAAGAAATGTTGGATCTGATCATCAAAAACTTCCCACTTGAGGCATTGTAATTCTTCCATGAAAGACTACATATAGAGAACATATTCCATGGCAATAACCCTTTCCAAGTCCACAGAATTTGATATCAGCTCACATACCATGGACCCCTTGAATTTTGCAGAAGTTGCAACTGATGCTTCATCTGTCTCCTCCTCTCTAATGGGAGCCAGTTCATCACCAAGTAGGCTCTGACACACACTGCCAAACCCACCATCAACCATCATCCAGCCACGACATTCACAATGCCGTGCATGCTCACCAATTTGTGTGCAACACGCGGGTTCAGGTGCAGAAGGATGAACAGGTGCACACACACCTAGATATGTAGATATGGTATGTAACTGACTGTGCGCAGGAGACATTGTTTGTTATAGCCTTGTTGCCATAGGCCCAGCGCCTGGGCAGAACAAGAGGGAACAGACACTACCTTGTGAGGGGCTCACTCCAGTAGTGGGACTTACCTTGGTATAAACAATAGGTTTGGGCTTTCCAGATTTCCTCTACTAAGCCATTCACACAAGCATCAACTGCTGTGTGTAAGCTGCCCAGCAATCACACCCCAACAGGGTCAGGCCTTTAGGCTCAGCCTCGAGATTTTGAAAGCTGGTGAACAAAAGTGCAGGGACCATGTTCTTGATGGTCCTGAAGAGGGTCGCTCTCTCATGAGACTGCCCTGGGCATTGTATCATAAAACGGATATTGTCTTCAGGCCACCCGCACATTGGGCATAATAATTTCCCTTTCCTCTCATCTGTTTACAGTTCAAAGGTAGACTCCCCACCTTCAGTTTAAATTTCAGTCTTGTGCCAATGGTAGGTAGGCCCTAAAATCAGATCATCCTTAAGGTCCTCACCATGTCAAGAACTGGAAACAAGTTCAGGGAAGTTTTTTGCCTAACTTTGTTTATGAGAGAAATGAAATGATACTTTATAACATGCACAGGAAGCTCAAAGAGCTAATGGGACAACAGAAAGCATGGAATTAAGAGAGAGAATGTACTCATAAGACTTTGTTTGCCGTAGCCTTGTGGCCATAGACCCCCGGTGGAGATGGAAACAGAGAGAGAGAGAGAGACTGTACTCATAAGACGTTGTTTGCCGTAGCCTTGTGGCCATTGACCCCGTGCCCAGTTTGAGCGGGAACAAAAGGGACAGAAAGAGAGATTGTACTCATAAGATGTTGTTTGCCGTAGCCTTGTGGCCATTGACCCCGCGCCCAGTTTGAGCGGGAAGGACAGAGAGAGAGATTGTACTCATAAGACGTTGTTTGCCGTAGCCTTGTGGCCATTGACCCCGCGCCCAGTTTGAGCGGGAGCAAAAGGGACAGAACCTACCTCTGTCAGGGGCTGACGTTGGTAGTAAGACTTACCTCCATATATAGAATTAATCCGGGTTTTCCAGATATCCTCTAGAAATCCCTTCACACAAGCATCAATCTGCTGTGTGTGATTTGCCCAAAAACTAGGCCTCAGGAGGGCCTGGGCTTTTGGCTCAGCCTCGAGACTTTCAAAGTTGGTAAACAGGGGTACAGGCACAATTCCCTTAATAGATTTGAAGAGAGCGTCTCTTTGGTGAGAGAACCCCGGACAGTGTATCAGAAAATGAATACTGTCTTCAGATTGCCCACACAACGGGCAAAGCACTCTCCCTTTCCTCTCTGCTTCTGTTTGCTGTTCAAAGGTAGGCTTCCTGCCCTGAGTTTAAATTTCAGTCTAGTGCCGAGAGTGGGTAGACCCTTGAGGTCATCCAAGATGTCCTCCCCCATGTCACAGACTGGAAACAAGTTCAGGGAAGTTTTCTGCCTAACTTCCTTTCCAGTCAAGACTTGCGGATCCAGGTCCAGGTCCTTGAGGATCTCTTCTACTCTCTTCTGCCAGGACTTAGCCTGTTTGACAGGGCGGTCCTGTTTCCAAGATATAGAGTTGATTAACTTAGGATATCTGGTGTTGGGCATATGTTGCAGCTGACCCCACCATCTGACCTTGAATTCATCTCGTCGGGAGCTTAAGGACGGAATGCCAAACTCACCCCGAACAGCCACATTGGACAGAGAGAGAGAGAGAGAGAGAGAGGGGGGGGGAGAGAGAGAGAATGTACTCATGAGGCATTGTTTGCCGTAGCCTTGGGTCCATAAACCCTGTGCCCAGTTTGGGCGGAACAAGAGGGAGAGAAATGATATGAATTGGAATGATACTTAATGACATCCATGGGAAGCTCAAAGAGCTTATGGGACAAGGGAAAGCATGAAACAAGAATGAGAGTGGGGCCCTCCACAAGCAGCCCAATAACAACTACTGATCAAGGGATTAGCTAAGACGTATGCTGCTAAGCATTCCTGATTCTCTTAATGGAACATTGGCTATCTCAGAATATACAAGAGAGAAGAAAAGAGAAGAGAAATGAAATGAAATGAAATGGTGCTTTATAGCGTCCGCGGAAAGCTCGTAGAGCTTATGGGACAAAATGGAAGAAAACATGAGAGAGGAACAAATCCAGAAACCACAATTAATGTTCTAGCGATTGTCTAAGGGTGAAGGCCTCATGTAGGTAGGCTGCCAAGCATTTTTGATCCTCATAGTGAAAGACATCAGTGAGAGTTTGGGTTCCACTGAATAAACAGTGGAATCTCCCACGGATCTCGTAGTATAGAGGGCAGTAGAAGAAGAAGTGTTCTTCAGTTTCAATTTCCTTGCTGCGCCCTATGCAAGCTGGACATAGGCTGTCCTCCCGTTGCAGGTTTTCCCATCTGCCAGTCTCTATCCGTAGGTTGTGGGAACCCACCCTGAACCGTCCCAATGCCCTCAAGAGGGAAGGAGATAAGGGTGCTGAAAGGTAATTTGGTCTCAAGATTCTATCATCGCGGAGCACCAAGAATGTCTCTCGATACAAGTGGAGCTTTGTCGTGAGATTGGGTAGCATCCAAGTTCTCTTGACATGTAATTCCATAAGCTCTCTCCAAATGAGTCTGTTGCGGTCATGTCTGGATGTGATGTCCACCTCATCTGGGTTCATTGGTAATAGGAAAGCAGTAGAAAGTCCGTTACGTTGAAATAAACTGTCCACTCGAGCATACCAGGAGTTCCTGAAACCTGCAGCTTTGAGCCTCATAGATGTTGTGAGGGCCCTTGCCACTAGCCCTTTGGGAGAAATGAAATGAAATGAGAGGCAGGAATGCTCAGTAAAATAGAGAGGGTGTCACCTCGCTTGCAGAAGTGGGAGTTTCTCCGCTGCATCACATAACATGCAGCAGCCCCCCAGCACAATGTCATTTGTCTATAGGCCACTGCTAGCTGCATTCTACATACCCACTTTGCTTAGCATACTCATGCCATTGTTTACAACGTTCTTTCGCTATGTTACCTCTTCCCCACTTCACTTCCAGGCTCCCTGTACTAGGACAACATTCCCACTCCAACTCTGTGTAATTACTGAGTGTCTTGACATGGGGTGGGGTGGGAGATCATAGCTCAGATGGTGATTTGCCCGTGATTTACCGGTGGTGATTTGCGGAATCCAAATATATGAAACAAATTGGTATGAACAGAGCAGGAGGGATGGAAAAAGATGTCTATCATGCCAAAATCAGTCAGAGTTTTTGTCCTCCTACAAATACTTCAGTATGGGCTGCAAACCTAACGAGGGTTTTTTGTTGCAGAATGCCAGAAGAGGCCCATTTTTCTGAAACTACAGAAGAGGCCCATTTTGTTAAAACTATTCCCTTGAGGGATGTAGTTGCGGAATGCGAGAAGCGCTGGTTTGAAGAGGCTCTCAAAGCAGCCAAGAGTGGGGATGTGGCTATGGCAACTCTGGTTGGCCAGATGTACTTCTCTGGCTATGGGGTGTCTGTCAATGTCAAACAAGTAAGGAAGTATTGGATTGTTTGTCTATGTCAGAGTGCATGATAAGATTGGAGGTGTAGTATCTTGCCCACTATCTCGGAGTGGTAAGTGGTTGTTGGGACTGCTGCAGTTTAGCCTGTTCCAGCCGTTAGTGGTGAGTAATCTAGATATTGATTATCTGCAGGTGTCTATTTGAGGTCCAAAGGCATAAAAATAACAATCCTCGACCACCAGTCGGTACTGTCTTACAACACTGTTGAATCTAGACGTGTGTTGTAATTAGCTTCATATATCTCCTCAGAACAGTAAGATCTTACTATCTTTTGGTGCTAAAATTTGATTCTGGTAATAGACAGGGAAAGAGTTTGCACAGCCTAAGTTGCATCTGCATGGTCTGCAAGGGCCATGTACTGCAAGCCATTTCCAGGCCAATGCAAGAAACAGTGGCTCATGGGACAAGTGGGTGGCAAACAGGGCGAATTCTGGCTACAGAAAGCATCGGAAACAGACATGTAGTCATGCAACCTTCTGTCTTTATTATCAGGTTTGTATGTGTTTCTGTCAAACTTAAGTGTTCTCTCAGGTGGAAATCGGCAATGTTAGTTTGTGTACTCAACCCTAGCCTTGAGCAGGTGCATTGCTTTGCCCATTTGGTACCTAGCAGGTTGGATAACGATTGGGCAATGAAATTGTCCCTCTTACCCCAATTGACCATTACAAGTACCCACATCCTAACAGGAGGCGGTACAGAATTCGAGAGCTATTACCTGACGCCATAGAAGGGGATGGTTTCTCCGCCTGGACCAAGGATGAACTGGTTTTCTGCACGACGCCACATTTGACCACTTGATGCCAACTTGATGAGTAGTAAGTACCCTCCCACTAGAACTAGGTTTGTATATAACTCTTCAGTTAGATGCATATATGCCTGAAGCAGGAGCCAAACTGTAGAAGTTGATACTGGATTGACATACCATCACCAGGCACCAGGGACAGATCTCTCGCTTGGGATGCCATCATGCTCACTGGAAAGTCTTCTGGAAAAACACCGCCCTTCTGCATGTGGGAATCAGAAGCTCCAAGGACGATTAGAACAGAGACAAAATACAGGCCTGGACTACACAATCTAGCAACTACTTGATTTACTTCGGCTGCTGCATTATAAAATTGGAAAGGGCCATGGTGACCAAGACACAATCATTATCTGAGAAAGGCCCAATGTGGGGATGCAAAACCAGCTAAATAGAAAAAGGCTTGAGGATTCCACTTCACCTTTATGGTTTTCTTGATATTATCTGATACCACAATTGGTGGCCTTGGAAACCTTACGTGATCTGAATCTGTTCCAAAACCCATACATCAACAGTCCCTTGATCAGAGCTGAAGACATTCTCATTTTACAGTATTCCCTAGATATCTACCTGATCATTCCCTCCAATACCAGTAAATTACATTGTCCAAGGCCCTTGTTCATGTCTGTGTGTGGTAAGGCCTGGGAGTGTTCAACACTAGCTATACAACCAAACCAGCCAACAGTCTTGAGACAGACAAACGAGAGAAAGACAAACCAGCGCCTCTCCCCCAGTCGAACTTGACACTCCCAGTCCTCATGCAACTGGCCACTGCTATGAATATACTCTCTTTCTGTCAGCGTGGTTGGCTGGCTAACTGCATGATAATGAAGATAGAAAGATGTTCTTGAACACTTTTATTACTGCACCAAGTAAATCAGAATCTGCAGATCAGATAGCATGGTGCAAGCATTACTACAAGCAAGTTGGACTTGCACCAAATCCGCTCTTATCCGTGAGTTGTGTGACAACCGCAGGGAAGAGCGAAACGAAGACTTTATAAATTGTTCACTGGAAGCTGCAAGAGCTTCTGGGACGAAAAGAAGTTAAACTGACCAGAACCCCCTAACGACCAGCTGCCACAATCAATAATAATACTCTGACTCAAAACCTGGAGTGATTCTCTCTGTGTTGGAGATCTTCTGTGAATCTGTCCCTAAAAAGACTTAGTGCTCCGGCCTAAAGAAGACCTGCGGATACTGCAAAAATGAGAAGCAGACCAAACCATGAAAGTGCATGAGGCCCATCTTCATAAGCATGCGTGTCATGTCCGAGCTGGTCCTGGCGTAACGGAGTATGAGTTCCCGCTTGCGCTTGAAGTATGGGATGTCATCCTCTATTTTCCCTGACAAAACTTGAGATTGCGTTGCAGCAGCAGGCACTTTGAAGAATTCAAAAGACGATTGATTCGATGCATCCTCCTTGTAATAATTTCCAATCTCCGGCATGGGACAGTCTTTGGGTAGATTAGTCGAAGGCACGCCCAGGCATTCATAGGGCTTCCCTATCTGAGCCCACACTCCCTGCTGTTTTCTGCAATCACCATTGAGTTCAATTAGGACACTGAAGCTCATATTCTTGTGTCTTTGATGTCCTCTTAAACGAGGCGCAGATTATGGAACAAACTGTCTAGGGTGGAGAGTGAACGTAACACAAACACGGTACATTTTTCCTTTCTGAAATTGATGATCATCATGTTTTGACTAAGACCTGCTCTGGTTGTAGGCTGTTTTGCCAATAAGATCACGGGCCACCACTTCCTCTTTGCTTGCCATTGGAGTTTCTTCTGATACAATCCGATGTTCCTCCATACCTTCTGGAATCTATTCATAAAAAATCAAGAATGCTTTAGAACTTCTAGAAGGTATTTCACCATATTATGCAGTCTTCACAGCGAAAGAGGGCTAGATAACAGTGCCAGTCCTCTCAAATCTTGTACAGTGATGCTTTTTCTTATTGCAAGACTATCAGAACAGGAGCTGTGCATCCTTTTATAACATTAACAATCCTGCATAGAGAGGACACACTCATAAAGACGAGCTCTATCCATTGGTTTTCATTGGACCCCACTATTCTTTTCCCATCTCTGCCGCATGGCAATACTTGATCAATCTCCCCGAGTCCCACCTATTGAAACTCCTAGTAGAGAGTCGTAGTCAAGGTTAGAGCAAGAACTGGATATCTATACATCTCTGGAGGTAGCTTAGCCTGTTCCAGCAGAAATGAGTCATACTGCAAAGACTTTGTCAAAGAGGTGGTTGGTGGTGAAGGCCTTCATTCTGAGCTTGCGCTCACGCATGCGCTTTTTAATCTTTCTCAGCAGGGGACTCTGCTGCGCATTGGCAGGCAACTGCCACCCTTTTTCTTCCTCCTCGTCTGCACCCTTGAATACGCGCGGAGTCACCTTCGTCTCCGCGATTATCTGAGAGCGCAACAGCCATGTCATCCTGGTGTTGGCTCGATCATCACAGTACTATCACAATGCACTCAATCTACAGACTTTGCTTGCCATGAAGGATAGATAGACATTTGGAGTCTGGAACGTTTTTTCTAGGAGATTTCCTGTACTACAATGGCATAGTTTCTGGAGCGTTCCAGAAGTGACAAGCACTCTGAGATTGCTGTTGTCCTTTTGTAGAAGCTTACAAAAAGAGAGGGGTTGGTGGCCATATACGCTCATAAGCAGCTGATTTTGTGCTCGTTTTCGTTCCACGGTGCGAGGGGATGGTGGGTCGTACAGGCCCAAGGCATATCTCCTTCTTCCCCCACTTCTTGACTTGGGTGAACCTCTGTTCTTCACGGATTCTGTTGACTCTTTTTCTTCCTCCTTCTCAGCTATGGTGACCATCGGCTTCTGCTTGTTTGCCATCTCAATCCCCAACCTCGTCCCTCCCTGCCGAGAAGCTCTAGCAGTGGGCTACACACACTCTTGCAAAAACTTTTTCTCTCAATTTCTGGCTACTAAATTGTACATGTCAAAGAGTTCTTCGTCTCACAGAATTTCCAGGACCACTACTATTCATTCAGGCAGTGATTCCTTCCGCTGGCTACTGCGTGCCATGCTTAATGTAGCAGTACATGCCTGAGTAGTACGTGACCGCAGGAACGCGGCAGATTCCCACTACTCTCAATATATGCATTGCTTTGCTTCAGGCTCCGCTTTCAAATTAAAACTTGGTCCCGTCCATGAAACCAATGTCTTGCTCTGTGGACTGGGCACACAGGTCCATCTTGTAGCCCATCCTCTTGCAGACCCACATAAGGACAAGCAAGAGGAAATGAAATGAAATGAAATGGTGCTTTATAACGGAAATTGTGGCCTGTGGAGGCAATGGACGAGGAGAGAGCAAAGACATTAATGTGGGTTATCTTCCTGAGTTACATGTATCCAAAGGCAGGGCGAACTTGTGTGTAGTGCAACAGAGAGTTTGCTCACTGCATTCTTGCAGAGCAGCAACAACCCAAATGCCACGAAGCCATGGCATGACTCTTCACACTGCTGTGTTCAACCGTCAGCCCAAGTTCACGTGAACCGGCCGGCCCACGTGATGCTCCCTTTGGCCATAGCCATGGCCTACAACTCCAACTGCCTCCTCCAAGAGAGCCTGTCCCCACCCTATACTAAGCACAGGCCGTTAGATATTCCATGAGCATGAGTGCATGAGTTGATGGGCACATTCCGCAAAACTGAACAAGAGACCGGATCACATTTAGCGCAGGGACCGATGGCTTCTCCCTCCTATACCTACAGGGGAGACCACACAAAGGTGTCAAACAGATTGAAGATCTTGTTGTACCTTCTCCAGTTAACACCTGACATTGTAGAGTAGCTTCCTCAGTTTACACCTAAATTGACAACCGTCTGTTCCTTTGTTTGCATGTTCCCATTCCCATGGTTAACTACCTCCCTGTGGCACTCAGAGATATACAGCCTACCGCGCTTGAGTGAGGAGAGAGATGAGTGCTCAGGGGTGACACTCGATGGAAAGTTTTTTGTGGTAAGCGGGTACCCTACAACTTCCCAAGGTCAATTTGTGAAGAGCGCGGAGGTGTGGAGCAGTACTGCACCACTGTAGAAGACATGTGGGCTGTTGGATCCCAAGTTTCAAATCCAGGGGTCTTGACTGCCTTGTCTGGGCAGCATTATGCATTCTCTAGCTTGTTCGCTACTCTGCAGCTTCATGGTCAGCGCTGAACTCTCCACCTGATGGGGAAATGAAATGAAATGGTGCTTTATAACGTCCGCGGAAAGCTCATAGAGCTTATGGGACAAAATGGAAGAAAACATGAGAGAGAAACAAATCCAGAAACCACAATTAATGTTCTAGCGATTGTCTAAGGGTGAAGGCCTCGTGCAGGTAGGCTGCCAAGCATTTTTTATCCTCATAGTATCAGTTAAAGTTTGGGTTCCACCGAATAAACAGTGGAATCTCCCAAGGATCTCGTTGTATAGAGGGCAGTAGAAGAAGAAGTGTTCTTCAGTTTCAAATTCCTTGCTGCGCCCTATGCAAGCTGGACATAGGCTGTCCTCCCTAAAACCACTAAGTGAGTCATGCAGTGTGTCCCACCAAGTAGGAACCATGTATTTGAATTATTACTACCAGAGTCCCATCTGCCAGTCTCTATCCGTAGGCTGTGGGAACCCACCCTGAACCGCCCCAATGCCCTCAGGAGGGAAGGAGATAAGGATGCTGAAAGGTAATTTGGTCTCGAGATTCTATCATCGCGGAGCACCAAGAATGTCTCTCGATAGAAGTGGAGCTTTGTCGTGGGGAGAAATGGGACCTTCCCCTGTCTGTGGGATTGCTCCAAATCTAGAATGTGTTGCATGTTGTACATTATTGGTTCACGTCTATAGACAATCTTATTAGGAAGCCTTATTGAGTTAGCAAGGTGCACAGAAGCCATGCTGCCAAGTGCAGGTCTCAGAGGTAGGGAGCTTGTTGATTGGGTTCCATCGCCGTTGCCTGCGTTGGGGCACTAATGGTGAACATCCTCTAAGAATCCTCTAAGTCATGAATGAGGTGTGGTGGGTGTATCGAAAGTACATTCTTCTGAAGGCCTACCTCGTGGACAAAGAATCAAAGCAAAGAGAACCTCTGTCTACCTATGGAGGCATATTGTTGTAAACTAAAAAGCTCGAGGGTGTTGAGCCAACATTGATTCATGTTCTTGTGCTGGTTGTGCATTTCATGGACAACAGAATCGCGCCATACCAAGGGGAGGCATTGATCGGGACCAAATGAACCTAGAATGGTCAATGCAATCAGGTAGCCCACATGCTCTCTTGAGCACTTTGAATTAGGGATGATCCGAACTTGGATGGCACTTGTGTTCTACGCATGCAAGTCTCCACTTCAACCTCCCTGTCTGAAATCAACATAAAGACCTGAGACTCATGGCATGTTCATAGAGGTCAAAGCATCTCTACGGGAGAAGTTCATAAAGAGAAGATGGCCTTCACACGCAGAGCAAGGGCCAGGGGATCGTGGGTGGCACGGTGGATCAATGCGCTAGTTCTTTAAAGCTGGGTTACGTTCATATCAGCTCCTTTACATCTGTTGTTACTTTGCCAGTCTCGGGTGGAGCACCGAAAGCTCCAAGAATGCAGACACAGGCACAGAAGAGTTTGAATGCCTGCATCGTCCCCGGGCTCGAATGGTTTTAGAAGCCCAGCAAGCTCCCAAGGGGCTTAATCGCCTGTTGTCGGAGCACGAAAGACCTCTCCACCTGCGGAGTCTTCTTCATTTCCGAAGCCATCTTTGCACATTATGAAGAGCTCAGTGCATCGTGCAGCAAGCTCAGAGAAAGAGCCCACGGGGTTCGGATGGGTGCAAGGAATTAGTGGAGATGAGCAAGGACGCAGATGTCTTCCCCTCCTCCAATGGCTCTAGGACCCCAACAAAACCGAGAGGGTCTCAATCTCCTGCCACTGGAGCCCGAAAGCCCTCTTCATCATCGTCGTCTACCTCTCAGAAACCTTCTCTCACAATAAAGAGCACCGGCCTTCGTGCGGGAATTTCAGAAAGGGAGCCGGTCGGCTTGAAGGATGGGCGCAAAGAGATAGTCGAAAAGAAGGAGGCAGATCCCAGGACAGATCCGGAGGCGCAAGAAGAGAAGAGGTTTGTTGCTAACGATGACGAGGATGAGGTGGGTATTAAGCGTGTGCTAGGTGAAGCTAGGGCAAAGTTTGCTATGGTCGAGAACAGAACAATTGACCACTGGCAGCTGAACAGGCTCAAGCTGCTTCTGCTGAAAAGAAGTTAGAGGAAAGAGCTCGGCATCTAGAGGAGAAGGTACTAAAGCTGGAAGATGAACTCAGGGACTCAGCAGCCATCGAGGTGGCTTTGTATTCTGTAGTAGCCGAGCATGGGAGCTCTTCCCATAAGGTTCACACGCCTGCCCGCCGCCTGGCAAGGCTTTACTTACATGCATTCAAGAACTGGAGCCCAGAGTGACGAGCAAGCTCGGCCTGGAATTCCGTATCGGGATTTATTTTGGTTATACGAGCATGTGGAAATGACGTTCCAAGGTTGATGTACTGGTGGTCCAATGTGGTTGTTCTTAGAGAGACCATTGGTCAGGTGTGTGATGTTGAACTCGCAGCTGCCAGTGCGGAGGCACAGGGCGGTACTTCCGTTAACAGTCCAAATAGCAATGGCTTTGCTGCTCGAGCATTACGATCCCAACAGCTAAGAAAAAATCTCTCCTCGAATGACAGCAGCCATGTGTTGAGTCCAAAGGGATTGAAGAAGGATTGGCGAGAATGCAGCTCCTTTGTCAGTGCACTTTTAAGCATTGAAGCATGGATTCACGCAAGGGTCTTGGAGTCTGTCTGGTGGCAGGAAATGACCCCTCCAATGCAGATTGGAGGAATCAGCCTGTAGGCAACCCTCTCCATGGAGATGCGAAGGAAGAGTGGAACAAGTCTGCAAGTAAGGTCGAGAACGAGTTGGATGAGTGGCCTGCTGATGGACAAGAACTTTTCGCCAAGGGAAAAGTGGATTCCAACCTTCCCAAGCTACGAGATACCCACCAGGGAAATATCTCTGTGGAGATATGGAAGAGGGCTTTCACGGATGCTTTGAAACGTCTGTCCTCTTCAAGGAGAGGGTCACGAATGTGGCTGCCTCCCAGTGCTAAAGAGAATGATAATTGAAGAGTGTGTGGAGAGGCTAGACTTTGCTATGTTCAATGGGATTGTGCGTGATCCACAGGATAATTCTCCTACAGAACCCCTTGCAGATCCAATCACCAACATTTTGGTCCTTCCTATTCCAATTGGGAGCCTTACATTCGGCGCTGGCTCTCAACTGAAGAATGTGGTAGTGAATTGGTCAACATGGATCTCGGCCCTCGGTCAGTTTCAAAGACCCAAGCATTGCCGAATCCATCAATGGAGGTGGCAATGCATCACAGCCTGAGAAGCAGTGGATGAAGAGCCAGCTCGTTTTAGTCTGCTCAAAGCTACAGGTGATCTTTTGATGCTGCCAAAGGAAATTCTTTTGGACAAAGATATGAGAGCTTACCCCTACTGCGTCGAGTTTTGTGTAATTTTGTGCCTGATGAGTTCTCTCCAGATCCTGTGTCACCTGCCCTTCTGGCCGCCATTGATACTGAGTTGTCAATGGAAACCAGAAAACAAGGTGAGTCAGACACACACCATGTCATTGCACGTCTGCCTCCAGTGACCTACACCCCACCTTCCTCACGTTCAGTCAGGCCGTGGATTGGGGATTCCCCTGGAGCTTCTCGGTCAGGCTTGAGTACCTCCTCACTTTTGCGGAAGGGGTACACCAGTTATGACGAATTGGAGGAGGATCAAAATCCCCTTGGGTTGTTGCAATATAGTCTGGGTAAACCCTATTGGGGTCCATTGCGTGTTACACTAGAGCTCCGAGGAGGATTTTGAGAATGTCTCTAAATCTAGTCTGCTGTTTGCTGTGCATGTAGCCGCAGAGTACACAACAAAGAACCAAAAAAAGACTCCGCTTGCCGTTGATACAAAGACTACAAAAAAAGAACCGCACCTGAAGGTCCGGTGTTTCTTGTGGTACTATCATTCGGCACTAGCATTAGGTTGGCCAGAGCGGCACCCTGAAGGTCACCCACAAGGGTTTTCGGACGAAATTTATATCTTTATCCGGACAGAACTATGGCCGTCTATTGAGTGCGATGCGAAGGCGCAAGTGTCGGGAGTAAACAGACCGAGATTCTGCGCCAAAGGAAGCAGGAAGCCATTGAAGGTGATCAACATAAATCTGGGCAGTAGCACCTCTGCTTCGACTCATCTATGAGGCGACGTCATCTTGTCCAAATGTGGAACAGCTTATGCATAGAAGGGATTCAGACCGAACTATGGTGGTGCAGAGGGCTGAAAAACCAAAGAACCATGACGAGCTGATGACCTGTCTCCGATGTTTGTGTGAAGCACTGCAGTGGTTGCACAGAAAAGGACTCGTGCACAGAGACATCAGGTGGGACAAAGTTCTTCGTGACAGGAATAATGCTGAGAAATAGATACTAGTGGATCTTGATGAGGCAATAAAGAGCGATCAGTGCTTCGAGCTCCCTCTAGATGCCAATTCACATGCTCCGGAGATGACAGTTGGGCCTCATGATACCATGGTTGACATCTGGGGCATTGGGTACCTTTTGTCTACTTCAAATATTATTCTGGATGCGAAGCTTTTGGGTTTGATGGAGAAATGCTTGCATCAGGTGCCAGACCAAAGGCCAACTGCAGCAGAGTGTCTGGAGTTGCTTGATGCATGATATGTAGTCTGGTAAAAGATGCAGAACTTTAGGAAGCTGAGGTCTTCTTGGCGGTTTACTAGGAAGCTGAAGTCTTAAAAGATTCCTATTATATAAAGCTAAGAGGCCTCCGTTCCTCTTTTTTTGTTTTTTTAAGAAAAAAAATATTTAATAGTTTATCTTTATATTTTAATCTCTTTTTAGTTATTTTTAGTATTCATCTTTTTAGTCATAACCTAAATTAGAATCATTAACCCTCAACCTCCTAGAGCCCATTTTCAACATTTTGGCCATTTTTGGTACCCCCTAAGACTAAACCTAGCTTGGTTATGTATAACCCCTGGCATGATGTCACCATAGAAATAGAAATATTATAATGGCTTTGTGGACCTTGAATTTGAGCTTCCACACAAATATTCCTACCAAAAAAAGGTTTGACCAGAATAAATAGGGTTTTTTCTATGGGCTGCTCCGCATGCAGCCTCACCCTAAATCGGGACTGCTGCCTGTTTAGTGCTTTATACCTGCCACCTGTCCAGTCAACTCAAGAAGCGCAGCACGATTTGGGCAGGGGCCAAAATTCGCCCATGCCACATTTTTTATTTTTTCTTATTTGTTTTTTGAGGAGAGGCTTCTTAAGAGGCAGATCTACATTTCTCGTTCAAGACCTCATTCCCATCCGAGAGCATCTTATGATGCTGCGGCGAATCTCCCATAGCAAGTGACCCGATTCGGGTCGCTTGGGAGGTTGTTTAAAAGTTATATTACTGTACGAATTAAATCAACACATATTTATTATTAAAAATAATAAAAACAATTATTCAGAATTTAACTTTTATACAACCACTCAGTTGTAACTACACAATGCTCTTAAACATGTAACAATCAAGTATATTATATATATATATATATTCAAAAATCTATCAAACAACATTCAGTCTCACTTTCATTTTCTAAACATCTAAAGATGGAACATGTAACAATCTAATTCGAAGTATTTCAATCTATTTTTTCTTTCTACTGTAATTAATTAAGAGAGTCGGACTGTAGGCAACTTTGTCAAAAACTCTACAAGCAGATCATGAGAGACTTGAAAACTCTAAAAGCAAAGAATATTTCCTAAGGTAGATAGAAAACATATAAACTACTATAACAAATGTATCAACTTTGGTCATTATATTTATGAATCACATATACTATTTATTGGTATGTACCGACAAAATTGGTAGGTTGTCATCATTTATAATAATTAAAATAAAATTTTATTTTCGATAAACGTTCATACATCCATTTGTAATGCACCAACATCCTTTTTTGAAATAAACCTTTATGTATTAGTACCTATGTTAAAAATAGAAAAATAGTAAGACTCTTGCACCAACGAGCTAACTTACATAATTCAATATGCATATCAGGCCCGAGTCTGATAAGAGGCAAAACAGGCTGAAATAGGTTGAATCATGAAATGAATCAGCAGGCTGCTAAGACCAAGCTGATTCTCCCAAGAACCTTGTAAACATCAGGATGAATACCGTACTAACAGGAAAAAGCCCACATTTGCAGGATGAACAAACTTCTTCGCATCCTACATTAAGGAAAAGCCACACTGTAGTGTGAAAAAGAAGGGCATGAAACCCTTCTGGTAAACTATAGTTAACTATTTCTTGAGCAGTGATCCATGGCCCTGCCCTATGACATCAACCTAGTTGCTCTTTCTAAAATGACTCATACCCTACTTAATTCATTCTAAATCTATTTATCACCAAAGACTTTATACCCTTATCCACGCCGCAGCGGAAGAGAAGACATGGACAGGGCTGAGGTTATCTAAATTGTTATTGGGTCTCTTTAGTGGTCAGATCATCATATATGCCAAGGTTCTTCTTCCCTACAGATATCATCATTGGAAAATCACAGGGTGTACATTCTGATCCTTATACAGATTCAGATCCTATCCACAGTGTAAACATATCAGAGATACCCCACTGGCCCATACTTGGACAAGGTAAGTGATGTAGAAATATATGTGTCACTTACTCTACTGTAAACCAGAATGCAAATGCCCTAGTTTCTACACATGAGCTCTCATTTTCCTTCTTTATTAATACTACAACTATCTAAGAAACATATCCCCTTTGGCATGACATTGCTACCCCTTCATATCATGCCCATGGATTGTACACTGATGCATGGTGTTTTGACATCATTCACATCTACTTAAATGAAAATGCAAAACCCTAGCTTCTCTATTTCAGATTTCTCTTCTCTTTCCCTTTGCATGAAGAGGGCATGATATCACAGAGCCCCCACTTTTAACTCCTCCTTAAAACTGCATTTTAACTATTTGAAAGACCCTTATGCCCCACTGATTGTAGATCTCAGTCTATGAATGTTCCTAAGCTGATTGATACAAGCAGTAGGGAACAAATGCATGCCACCTGATATCTTCTTTCAGAAAAGCTACAGCCTACCCCCATAGTAGGTACATTGCCCTCTTCATATGCCATTGGCATTCTTCCCCACTATCCTTCATTTGTGTCCTCCTTCCAACTAAGTCCAGCAGATGTTCAACAATCCTTTCACCATCTCTTCACACAAGACATCCCCTACTTTAATGATTGTACCGCTGGCATGAGCAACATCTAAAGGCGGTACACCAACAACACTTCACCAGCAGAGACACCCATTCCAAAGCACTCAAGCACTTTCATGACCTCCTACTGTAATTCAGAATGTTGTTCCTTCTCCCATGAGTATCAAACCCCGCGATCGCAGTTGTCCCACCATCGTGCATGCCGTCAGTTGGGAGTATCATGTCAAAGTCACTCCAAACTATCAAAGATTCACTCAACTAGCTAACTTGCAAAATTCAATATGGATATTTAGGGCCGATTCTGATAAGAGGGAAAAACAGGATGAAATGTGTTGAAGAAGGTGCATTCATTAGCAACGCTTGATTTTATCAATTGTGCCGCTGCCGCTGCGGCTTCCACTTGACCATCTACCCATGCAGGTTTCTTGTAGGTAATCATAGGTAATCTGGAAAACGGCTCCTGGCAAATCACGCACATCCACAGGTACAAAGCGGCGTACAAAACCTGCGACGCAACCTACTATTGTCCCTTCCTCTGTACTCTCCACCTTCCCATTCTTAACACGGCCCTTCCTTCTGCTACCTGTACTTCAGGAAAAATGAATAATTAGGGCAATTCACTTTGAAATGCTTGGAGATGGCTTGCAATGCACTTAAAGCAGGAAGAATCACCACGGCTGTTGTGAAAGGCAGACAGATGCAACACTCATATGTAAAATAATTTGCAAGAATAACCAACAAGTATATGTTAAGGACTCTAAAGGTGTGACAGCTGGATGCTAACTGGAATTGAGCAGATGAGAGTTTACTAAAATCATGGGAATTGAAGCCCACCAGTGCAGCAGACCATCCAAGTCTTAGTAATAATGTAAGTGCACACACATGTGGCAAGGGCTCATACTAGATGATTTCAATTGTCAAGCAAGCAGCCATAGGTAGCAATTGGAATATTTACCAGATCCAGGCTTGGGTGTCGAGAGAACAACAACATTGCCTTCTTTAAAGTGAAGCTGTCTCTTGGAGTCAAGTGGCATAAGGACCACATCATACCACCCTGCAATGATACAATTGTTAGCAACTATCTAAAACTTACAATCAAAAGTTCAAGGCAAGTAGTTTTCAGATTTCACTATTTCATTTTTAGACATGTGAAGCCAAAATCAGTATTATAGATCTTAGCCATCATTGCCACACTGGACAGGATTGCACAGGAGTTACCACAAGGAAACCAGGTAGACACCCTGGTGAAGAGCTACACACTTTCACTACTCAGACCCTGATACTGACTGTTTAAGCATGTGTCTTTCCAGAATCAGGGAAACTGAGCGAGGCTATGCATCCAAAACAGACGACTTCTTTCAAGTAGGTCATATCCTGGGTAGCAATTATGCTTACAGGAGAACAAATAACTTGCAGCTACAGATAAGCAAATCGCTATACAGTATGCACATTCGAAATGGTTAGATGCATACAAAATCTAGCATGCAGGAATATGTGATGGAATGTCTCATGTCTAAGAATTTCCAACATGTAGAACATAAAGATTCACTTTCACAAATCCATGGCAAAAGAAAAAGAAACTGCAGGTGCCATGTAGTGAGATTAGATGATAAACTTACCCCGCTCACGCCTGTCGACCTTTTTAATAGAAACAACTGCATGCACATTGGTACTACTTCCTTCGAGAAGCTCCTCCCAGACATTGTGTAATTGGGCACGGCACTCCTCAAATAACAGTGGCTCAAAAACATGGACATATTCACTGTAACGGACCAACAAATCTAGGAAATAACCCACCAAGACATGACAAATGTGATATACGACAGTTTCACGTCCAATGACCATCATGCCCTAAAGGTGGGATGCAAAATTCCCCTACCTTGGCTAAACCGGGAATTACAGATTCGTGACTTTCGCCAAAGAACTAAAAGACGCAAAATTCATAATATTGATAGAAGACAACCATTTCTTGTTCGACTACGCAAATACAATACAGAATGGTTCGATAATTGAAGGAGGACAGGTGAGGACATGATGTGGATGGGTGGAAACAACATGAGCTTCACGAAAAAGCTCCTAAAAACTAACGCAAACAACTCTGGCTCGACGTCCGGTAACAACAAACGTCAAAAAACAAACAACGACGAGATGTACAATACAATAGAAGTCCTTAACGAAAATGGCCAAAAAATGGATGGAGAATCCGTACGTTCAGGGGATCTCATTGCAGTCAAGTGTAACATCCGATTTTGGATGAATTTCCGTCACAAGAAACATGGGCTTTCATACCAACTAAAAGGGGTCAAACTGTTGGCCAAAGCACGAGAGGAGACAGAGTTGAATGATGACAACTGGAGCAAAAGCATAGCTTGGTAGAGCTTAAATTAGACACGTCTAAAGGGCCACCATATTTTATAAAGACCGTCCTCCTTCTCCTCTTCAAAAAGTCTATATTTTGTCCCAATGCATGCTCACAACGGATAATAAAAAAATACTGATTTATCATAGTCCAAATCTACTTGTTGTACCAAGACGACCCATGGAAAACCCCTCCAACTCCCCAAACCCACCCACCCACCCACCCACCAATCGGAACTGCGTGACCGACATTTTGGCAGGCTGCATGATCCGTACTCTCTCTCATGATCCTCGAGTATGGCCGTCCGTCCGGACGTCATTCTCATAAGTTGTCGCTAGTAGTGCGGAGCAACGCGAAGCCCTAGTTCTAGCGACGACCGAAGGTCGGAAGCTAGTTTAGCGTAGAGCAGGAATAGGGTGCCAAAGTGCCACGTTTTCGTTCCCACGTCATTGTCGTCGTGTCATCGTCGCCACGTTTCATCGCGGGGGTGCTATTCCGTGTGCCCGGAGGCGTGAGCCCAGGACAGGGTCACGCCACGTCAGCATGCATATGCATACAGGGCCTATTTCCGCGGGTGTCACCTATTAAAAAGGGGTGGTCAGCCCTTTCCAGGGAATGCAGACTGGATGTGTTACATTCATTGTATCCATCATTTGTATCCATTGCATCCATTTAGACGGTATTAACTTACCAAAGCCCTTGCATTGGAATATGGCTACGTCATGAGCAGGTGCACCCTCACATCATCCAAAGCGGATTCCTGCAGATATTTTTACCACCGACACTACGAGATATGGCGCGATAGGAACTTAAGACAAGCGGCAGATACTTCCGATCCTGGAAACAGGAGAGAATGTTTAGACTCCCATTGATTGATGTAGATTAGTTATGACCACAAATCTTCACTTCTCTAACTGGTCATGGAGGCTTTATATGCCATTTTCTGCAGATGCACAAGCCGTGTGCACGCCCCCAACTTTTCTCTCACGCAAGCACCAAGTAACTTACTAAATATATGATATCCAAAACTGGGTATGCTCGGCAGCACCTTCACTTTCATTCTTATGCTTCTTCTGAACATGGTTTGGGAGCACTCTCCAACATACTGGACAAACCAAACTTTCACAAATGTGACCTCCTGCGAGACGTTTGTCAAGGTTGCGTCGGTCCTTCAAATCACTCAGTTTCGCATTACACCTCTCAGATATGCCGAGAACACATGCACACCAAAAGAAACCAACATGACACATTTTGCGTAGTGTCTAGCTTGAGGGAGCTTCGTCTGTTGATGACGTTATCTCCCATGTAACTATAAAATCTTTTCCCATCAGTAGATTAAGGTCTGAAATGTCCAACGAAGAAGATACAGCATTCATCTTGACGTTGACAGATGTAGCGAGCTCCCCATCTACTAGCACGCCAGGAGGACATGATATTACACCTAGGACTGACACAGTCTGTAGGAGTAGATTTTGCTGCAAGGCATAAGCTCCTTCAGTTACATATGCCCTTAGAGCATATTTGCAGTCTGATCTAAAAGCCTCATATTTTACAAAAGTGGCTTTGCCCGGCGTGATCTCCATCTGCACTTGAGAGTCGTCATCGTCGAGGAAGAGCTGTCCTGATGCATATTCTAATATGCCATTTCCTTCGCAAATGATAGATCCTAAATCGCAGGGATGGGCTGCCTTTGTATATGGTCCAAATGCAACTAAAAGAGAGAAGGGGGTCTTGCGTGCCAGAGTAGTGGTCATGGCAGCATCTTGCATGGGTAAGATTGAGCCCTCTCGCACATGCACATTGATAGTGTCTAAAGGCGCTGACAGCACCTCATAGTATCCATTATTAGATGCTCTCACCACTTTTGAAGGATCAAACAGATTGTACCATGTACCCTTTGGGATGTAAGCACGCACTGAAGTCTGCTCCGGCATCAGCACCGGCGAAACCAGCAATGACTCTCCAATAAGAAACTGATCATTTATATTCCATGCTGCTGGATCCTCGGGATAGTGAAAGAAGAGAGGCCTGGCGATGGGGGCACCTCTTGTGTGAGCCTCATACATTAGTGTGTAGTAGAAGGGCAAGAGGCGGTATCGCCACCCGAATACCAACCGGGCTGTTTCAGTGACCGACTCCCAAAGATACAACTCCTGGGGGGAACTGGCCTTGTCAGAATGATCTCTGGAGAAGGGATAAAATGCCCCCACCTGTGTCCACCGGAGGCAAAGCTCCTCAGTTGTCACCAAATTGAAGCCACAGATATCAGCTCCCACCATGGGCACCCCGAACATGCCAGAATTGAGCACACTCACAATGGAGTATTGCAGATCCTCCCAAGTTGCTCCATTGTCCCCTGTCCAGTGGGCCACAGAGGCCCCAGATCCGACAAAGCAGGAGCGTGATAGCACAAAGGGCCTCTTGTTTCTCACCTGTTCCCAAGGAGTTCAAACGAACTGATTAACTCAGAAATGAGGTCCTACCAAGTTTCCAAAAACTTTGTTCATTCTCTTTCTAGCTGGTCCACCAAGGTGTTCAATCATGTGAAAGGGTAGCGACCTGACACGGCTCCAAGTGCACATAAACTGCTCTTCCTACAAACACGGAATTTGTCCAGAGAGCACAAATCAGACTAGTCCAACTTACCTCCAACAGGGCCCGATAGGTGACAAGGCTTTCTGTCAGGCCATAGATGTTGTGTGTGTCATAGGCACGCACTTCATTATAATGCTGGCAACTCATTGCCATGGTCTTTTCGTAGAGAGGGCGTTCGGTTCCAAACGAGTTGATGTGGTAGGGAGGGTCATCCCACCTTGATAGATTGTGGTTGTCGCACACCATGCAGCATTGATTAATTAATTCAGGACACTCTTCATCAGGTGGATAATAGCAAGTGGGCCCTGAACAGAAGTTGGAAGGCTCGTTCATGTCAAGCCATAGCCCATCAAAGGGAACAACCTTATAGAACTCTGCCACCTCCTTTGACCAGAAGGTTTGGGCATCAGGATGGAGGAAATCAGGGAAATGAGTGGCACCAGGCCACACCTGTGCAATGTAGCGGCCCCCTGTTTCATTTTTTACGAACACGTCCAGCTCGATACCTCTCTCATATGTACTGTAGCCCTCCTCAATCTTAATACCTGTCAACACCCAAATTGCACCAGCAGACATGTAATAACCCAGACTGAATCAATATTATCTTTGTCCAGGATCCACAACACGACCAACTTATGCAGCCAACCTGCAAGCTGTGAAATTACAATTTCAGGCAAAAAGTCACAGCGAGATTGTTTCCAGGGGCAAAACTATGTAAAAGTATATCACTCCATCGGTGTGAGAGAAGTTTTGTGCATACTATGACAATGGACTACTTCTCAAAGTCAAGTATATCACGATATAGGTGACTGATTTCTCATTGAGAGAAGCTAGTGGACAAAGCTATTCTATCCTCTAGCGTATTTCACTTGATGAATCACTCTGTTTTCACAGGAGCCACTAACAGAACCCCATCTCTCACTCAAGACGTACAAGGCAAACGCAGGCAAGAAGAGAGAAATTTGTACTCGGGTTAATCTGCAGAAACTATTGCCCTGTTTCTGGAAACAGGAGTGGGCAGCCATAAGCTCTCTAGCAGCATCAGAAAAGAGAAACAGATTTGTTGTGCCTAAGGTGACCAAACAGAACAACAGTAGACACAGGCCAAATGTGAGTCATCTCCCAGGTGTCCTCACAGCCTTCCGGACAAGGACGGCATGCCCCCTGAGTCTCAGAAGACCAAGGGGGATTAAGAAAGGAAATAGAGACCAGAGACCAAATGGGAGTCAACTTGAGTGAGTTTCACGTCTTAGAAAACCACTCATGGGGGGCCCTTCTAATCATCCACAAAGAGTAGAAATTCAAGAAATATACATGGAGGAATGATGATGTTCCCAAGATGGGACATCCCAAGCCGTGGGTTGCACAACCAAGCATGGACCCAACAGATTAATAGCACTCGGCAGTGAAAACATATAGCTTCACAAGCTATAATCCATTCTCTCTTGAGGAGAAAAGCATAATGTTCACTTTGCAAAGTCATTCCAAATGATAGCACTGTTGAAGTCTGAACATTCTATTGAATCTTGAGAACAATTTTAAATATCAAACTATTGTGCTTGAATGCCTAGTTTCTGCTCTGAATTGTAAACTGTGTGATACTCAGTTTTTTCCACTGTCTGATTGATTGCCAACATGAAATTTAGATACCATCCACAGCACAGAAGAACCATTACCATTAATATCCTTTTTAATTACAACTTCTTGAGTAGCTCACCTTGCTATTGTCGTCTCTCACCAACAGAAAAGATCATCAGTAGAATAAATTGTTAAGTACTAGAGGGAACCAGGATAAGAGTTGTAACTTGTGTAGCAAATCTTACCAGGGTCAAGAATCATGATGTACTTTTGGCCATTTGCATGTAGACTGTCAACAAAAGGGCGTAACAGGTCTTCAGAATACTTATTGGGTTCAAGTGTGAAGTCCTTATAACTGTCCATGTAATCAATGTCAGACCACATGGATTCCAGTGGGAGATCGACCTCCTTGTACTTGGCCACTACTGTCTCCAACTGGTGCACATCCTCATAGCCAAATCTTGACTGGTGGAACCCTGCACCCACCCCTCCCTCCCTTTGCTCAGCCTTTTCTGCTGTCACCTCTTTCTGAGATGATCTTTCCTGTCTTCCTTTCTTTTCTCCAAGCAATGCTTGGCGCCAGGAGCACAACTCCATCTCAGATCCTAAGTGCAGAGTTCGCATGTGTACCATTGCAATCCGAGGCCCTCTTCCGGCTTACAATCTTTCTCCATAGATTACAGGCCCTTCCACCCAAGGGGCTCGTGGCAAGGGCCCTCACAACATCTATGAGGCTCAAAGCTGCAGGTTTCAGGAACTCCTGGTATGCTCGAGTGGACAGTTTATTTCAACGTAACGGACTTTCTACTGCTTTCCTATTACCAATGAATCCAGATAAGGTGGAAATCACATCCAGACATGACCGCAACAGACTCATTAGGAGAGAGCTTATGGAATTACATGTCAAGAGAACTTGGAAGCTACCCAATCTCACGACAAAGCTCCACTTCTATCGAGAGACATTCTTGGTGCTCCGCGATGATAGAATCTTGAGACCAAATTACCTTTCAGCATCCTTATCTCCTTCCCTCCTGAGGGCATTGGGGCGGTTCAGGGTGGGTTCCCACAACCTATGGATAGAGACTGGCAGATGGGAAAACCTGCAACGGGAGGACCGCCTATGTCCAGCTTGCATAGGGCGCAGCAAGGAAATTGAAACTGAAGAACACTTCTTCTACTGCCCTCTATACTACGAGATCCGTGGGAGATTCCACTGTTTATTCAGTGGAACCCAAACTCTCACTGATGTCTTCAACTATGAGGATCAAAAATGCCTGGCAGCCTACCTGCACAAGGCCTTCACCCTTAGACAATCGCTAGAACATTAATTGTGGTTTCTGGATTTGTTCCTCTCTCATGCTTTCTTCCATTTTGTCCCATAAGCTCTATGAGCTTTCCGCGGACGTTATAAAGCACCATTTCATTTCATTTCATTTCCTTCAACCTTGTTACCAAGTCAACATAGCATCGAAATAAGAAACTCCAGAAGGGCAGAACCAGATATACAAGTAGTATGCATAAGGGAGCCGTGGAGGGAAGGAAGATTGTCAAGGAGTCTGTGCAATGAAGGAAGGCAGTTCAAATACAGGAGAGAGGTCACGAGGTCCACAACCCACCAATTCATACCTGATTCAAGTGAAAGAAATTAGTACAAAATAATTCTTGCCAATCTCTGGTATCAAGTTTGGTGAATGGAGTACTTGCAACAGACAAGTGATCACAGTCCCTTTTCACACAAATGGGAAGCTCAGTCCAGCAGAGGACCAGTGCACATGACAGATCACAGAGGCAGAACACAAACTGACAAGAAGGAACGAGTCCATACCAAGCACCCAGTATGGCATCGAAGCAGGTCGACCCACAAGCTGCGTATACTGATCGACCACAGCCAACGGGGATGGACCAGCAAAGAAGTAGAAATCAAAAACACCGCCTATCGCTCTGAACGTCATGGAACTAACGTCGTAATTCACATCCATGCCATTGCTATTGAGAAGTAGCAAACCATGGACATTGCCTTCGTCCCTGATGTCCATGACGAATGGGTAAGTTCCATAGAGATCGATGTCGACTCGGTCGCTCCCAATGTCTGTTGCCCAGAGGGTGTACTTCCGGCCATGCGTCAGACGGAGGCCATCAGGCCTGGTGCTCTCTCCCAGACCATACAACGTTGATTTGTACGGGAGGTGTGTTGACATTTCCAGGTATTGATCCTTAAACACCGTACTGCCGAATGAAGGGGACTGCGATCCATTACTGCTGATCAACACACTTGGTGTAGAGTTGAACAACACCTCTCCGTTAGAGCGCCGGACGACCGCAAAGCCGAAAGGTTCCACTGTATAAGAAAACTCCAAAGGGTGCGAAGTGCTCAGTGATCCTCCCATCCCAACACTCAAATTTGCCAGCCCCAACTTGCGGTTGCGCTTTGCCTTGGGTCTTGCAATGTCCACATTATCCAGCCCTTTCCGCGGAATAACGCTTCGGGGAACCTCCCAACGTGGGTGATGGCTGTCTGTTATGTGAACTTGAAGGCGCTCCCCGCTTTGGTACCTATCACCAATCGTTCATGGATTGCTTCACTTACTTAGATCAATTCCTGATTGCTGAAGACACCGTCTTCAGAACTGGGTGTGATGTTGCACGCATTTTTCAATAAAAGAAGATGCAGAACACGGTATGGATTTCAAGCATGATTGAAATAGGAGCCGCAGAGCGAATAGACTGAGAGTCTAAAAGAAAACCACAACGAGTTACAAATTATCTCCCTGTCCACTGTTGGATTTTGCACCCAAACAAGCTGACAAATTCAACAACAATTTCAGAATGACTGAAGGCAGTTCTGTAGGCATGACATAAGTGCAGGTGAATCGTAGCCAAGTTTGCGCCTGGTACCAACAGGTACCACAAACAACACAAAGCTGTTGAAGGAAATTATTTGGAGATGGAGAACCATCTGCTACACCGATATGCACAGACACGCATGCAATTCATTTATTGGCTGTCACAAGCTGCTACTCACCTCCCGCAGAAAACCTGCAGATTAGCTTTCATAGAAGACTTGTTTACACTCAGTCTCGACAAGTCAGTCCTGAGTTATAGTGTGCACACACATGTATTCTCGCATACACATTGAGAATACCTGGCAACGAGCCGCAGCTCGTTGATGTCAGGACCGTAAGTCTGTGACTCCTTGATAAGCTTGAGATGTGCAACTATGCCGCTCGTATCTGAAAGGTTTTTGATGGACGTGAGCCGGTAGCCATCTCCAACAATATTAGGAGCTCCCAAGACGCCGGGAAATTGTAGCGCCTCCAAGACTAACAACAGTGCTGCTAGTCGCAGCGCTACGGTTACAGCGCCTACGTTTCGTGTGACCAGGACATCCATCTTGCCGAATACAAAACAGAACTGCGTCTTTCCGCGTCTGTCAAGCTCAAGGGGAGTACACAGAGATTGTAACCAATGCACCATGCATTTGCCAAATGTGCATAAAACGAACTGGGGAGAGAGAGATCATACAGGGACTGAGGTTTGTAGCCTAATAGAGCAGCTCTCTTAAGACAAAGTTGAGCCTCTCTTGCAAGACACATACAACTCACCTGCAGTCTCTAGTAAAAACGCATTGCTATGTAATGAAGGCCCTAGATGTTTCTTGTACATCTGTACAGGTCTGTATGATGCGGGCAACAACTTTCCTCTAAGTCACCCGTAACAATTTGAATGGTTTAAGAATTTCAGATGATTGACTCAGAGGAGTAAGTGTACAGCAAGCTTCAGCTCATGTTGAGGTCAACCTCCCCTGGACTAACGAGTTAGTTAATCCTCTTCCTCACTGTGAGTGTAGGATGGCATAAACCTAACAAGCAAGACAATCGAACATTGTTCAAATAAGCGACGATCTATACATGTAGGGTTTCTCACTAGATGGATTAGCCTCTAAGATGACTGCGGTCCTGTGAAATCTGACGTCGAGACTACGATGATGAATTGTACGATTTCACATTCTCGATGATGATTTCCCCATTATTCTCGAGTTTCGAGTTTCCAGTGCTGAGGCGATTTTTCTAACAGAACATGGAGGCAATATCATGCATGCAGGAAGCAAATAGATGCCGTTACTTACGAAGGCTGCGGAAATTGAGCTCAACATGAGCAAGGCTGGCAGCATGCAGGGCCCCACAGAATTTTGGTGCATGCGAGCGCCATGAGAGAGGTGTTCGTGCGTGCGTGGAGAAATTGGAGGGGCACGCGGCAGCACACCAGCAGCATGCGTGCCTGCAGGCCACACAGCAGCTTCTCTCATATCTTGGCTGCCGTCGGATCTCTGCGGCCCGCCCAATCACGACGAGGGATCCGGAGGCCTGAGACCGTACAGCTGTGAGGGTGGCCCGCGCTCCATCTAACCAGTATCTCACACGTCAACCCCGATCTGAGTGGTGGATGTTGCGACAAATGCGGCCCACCCACTGCCGCGTCGCACGTGTAGCCGTGAGCGGGCCAGGAGAATTGAGGGGTGGGGCCGGGAGTATAATGCGCCCGGGCCCGGCGCGCCTACGTCCCCCTAAGTCAGGAGTCGCTACACCCAGTATCACACTTGCACGTGTCAGTGTGTGAGGGGGTGGGCTGGTTACTGGCGCGGCCTATGGCCTATTATCAAGGTATGGGGGAAGGGGTGAAGCCCAACCACATCATGTTTTTGTGTGATTGCAATGCTTGTGCAAGCCTGGCAGCCATGGAAAAGGTCAAAAGAGGTCTATGGTGACATTGTCAAAGCTGGAATTGTACCAGATGTCATTCCGAACTCTGCCCTGGTGGACATGTATGCCCAATGTGGGTGCATTGAGGATGCAAAGCAAGGAATTTATGTGTACTTTGTTTATGTACTGGGTGTGGCAAGGAGGCTTTGGAGATTGTGAATGGGTGATGCCTGGTAGGTGAACCTCATGTGTATTCTGATGCCTGTGCCAGTCTTTGAGCACTGAAAAGTGTAGATGGATCTGTATGTATTTGTAAGCCTATACGTTCTGATGTAAGGTTCTCTGGTTTTATGACATGAACAAAACAATTGTGAGCAGGAAAGGGCCATCTCCTATTGGAATTCCTCAAACAGCATAGCTGGGCCTGAATCAAACATCAGTGGACTAGGCCTTTCGTCTTCACTAGGTGTTGCTGCTAAAAAAATAACCGATTGTGAGAAGGTCCCTAATCGAATGATGCTTCCAAGCGAAGCAGAGGAATATAACATAATGTTATCGCACTTTGCACCTAACTTCCCAACAAAGCAGTGTAGCATCAACCTCGGTTTGAGAGAGAAAGCCACAGTTCTATAGATTAGCGTGATTAATTTTAAAGTCGCACTCTTAGGGTTTAATTCTCCTAAAAAAACCACCAATATATACTTTCATCTCTCTCTCTCTCTCTCTCTCTCTCCCTCTCCCTCTCCTTCTATAACTCTTTGGATTTCATCTGGCCTTAACCTTTTGAGGTTATTTAGTTTTTCATCCCAACCTTTTTCATCCAAATCTGGATGATATTATTATAGGATGATGAAACTTAATGTATAGAAAGCTTGGTTTACCATCTATTTCTTTCATCTAAACTGGATAAACTACATGAATAACGGTTACCTATTTTAAAATCCAAGAGATAATAAAACTACCATCATAAATGATGGCAGTTATTAAACCTAAGCCTATACCATAACCCTAAAAGATACCTTTTTATTGGATGTCATCCATTGACAAAGTGCTTCTCTTGATAAAATGTGATTTTTCATCCACCCTGGATGAGAAATCGGGAAGTTATGCCCTAAGCACGCTGACACATTTCACAGCACTGAACTCGTGCTTCAGTGAACCTTGATGATGCGCCGCGTAAACCTGCTCCCCTCTCCCCTGCTACATGGTACTCGTGATGGCTGGCTCTTGGGATGCGCATTGGCGGTTAGGCAGATTCATCTCTGGCAGACGACAAAGCGATGATCGTGGTTCGTTATTTTGCAGCGGCGCTTTTACTCCTCGTTGGGAAGTACTCTATCCCTATTTATCTACAGATTACATGGTGCTCTCTTTTTGTATGAGCCATTCTCTCTCTGTGAACGCTTCTACTTTGATTGCATTCTGTTGGAGACGATCTGTTGGACGCCATGGCGCAGGGCATACCACAAACACTCAAGGTTTTTTTAGTTTACCCTTGCTTGAATTGTGATCTGTACATGCTTTGAAATTCAACACTGACATGGATAGCAACTGTGAAGACCTGCCACTCACCTGCTGCATCCTCACTAACACACATCGCTATGTGGTGGTTTTTGGGATGGGCACAGGTGACGGTCTTCACTTGTCTTGATTTCTTGAAGCTTGCAGCTCCTGTTCTTGCAAATGTGGATACTGCTGCTGCCTAAGCTGTTGATGTCATTTACTACTTCAAACTGCCACCATGCCGCTTCAGACCTGCTCCAAGATGGCTCCAATGAGGATCTGCTTCTCTCCTTACCCCTGTTTCTGGTTTTTTACAACCACATTCGCATGTGTAGGAGTTAAGCTATGAAGGGTACAAAGGTACAAAATAGCAGTTATTACTCTGACTGCTTTGATACTTGGCTCTGAAATGAAACTTCTTGGTATGACTTTGATGGATCAAAAGGATAAGCTTTGATAGATAACACACATTCTTCAAGGCCCTCATATCATTTTGGTTTCATGGCTTGATAACAAACAGGGGTTTCTGAGCTGCTCTTTCACCTTGGCAGAGCTATTTTATGAGGCCTTAAAATACCATTCCAGGCCTATACCTGCTTAAGGGGGCTCAACCCTGTTGTTTCTTCTTCCTTCTTAAGAATCTTGCTTGTATCTTGGTTCTGAAACATCAACTTCAAACCAGTACTGTTTCTTAGGGAAGTGAAATGCTCAAGACCTGGATTTTGTTTGCCTTGGCCCGTTAAAGACTCTCAATTTAAAGGCCTGGCTGCAGGCAGGGTTCTTCTGAGTTTCTTTGTTAACTCAGATCTTTGGAGGTTCTAGAATACCACTCAAGACCTAGATCTGTTTTGGAACACTCAACCTTGCATAGGTTTCTTGTTTACTGCTTGTGGTTTGGCATTGATACATCACCAAACTAGCTTTGGAATGAAACCTCTCAGCTTGACTCTGTTGTGTCAAACAGGTATGCCTTGTTTAGGGAACACACACACTCATTAAGGCTCTCATAGCAGTCTGAATTGGAGGGCTGATAGTAGGCAAATTTGGGATAATTTGCCTTGCTTCTGTTCTATGATTCCTGCTTGTGACACGACACTGAAACGTCACCTTCAGGCCAGCAACACCCTCTAGGGAGAAGACTTGTTCAAAACCTGGATGTTGGCATGCAGCCTCATGATATATACCATGTCTTGAACCATGCCAATAGGGCAAGAGGAAACATGATGTAAACCAGCAAATGCTTAAGGCATATTTGTTTGACTGTTTCAAACTCAACTTGAATTGTTTTTTAGCATGAGTCTTGGGGACTGTCCCAAGACCTGCAATCTGGTTTTCACAACTTGTTTTGCTAAGGTGTTGTGTCTACTTGCAAATACTTAAGGCATGAATGGCTGGCTGTTTCAACTTGAAGTGCTATGAGCTTGATTCTGGGAAATATCCCCAAACCTGCAATTTGGTTTTTGAAATGAGTTTGAAATGAGTTTTTGAAATGATGGTGCAAACTATGGTGCTTTCATGATATGATTGACCTGGAATCCCACCCTCCCACCCTGTTTTTTCAGAGACCCTGAAATGTAATGGGGTATTCAAATGAGATTGTAAACATGAAAGGGAATGTTAGAGGGTGCCCTGTAAAGGGCTGTTTTGTCTTTCAATGACAATGACCTTAGCGGTCTTGTCCATGTCTTGACATGACATGTATATCTTCTCTCTCTCTCTCTCTCTGCACCATACATACAAACAACCATGTCAACATCGGAAATAGCCGACACAATAGGTTGGCAGTTGAAAAGGATATTTGTCCTCATGACTCCCCATGAAAAAGCCCAAGCCTCCAACGAACACTTGCCAGAGGCCCACTAGACCAAGTCGCAGAAAGCTGTCGTCCCACTTGAGGAGGTGCCTGTGGATGGCTTTTATCCAAATTTTAGGAGGACCTTACTACCTTACTCACTTGATTGACAATATTGGGTTGTTTCCTATACCTAGCCCTCTGGTATTTTTGTCAATGCAGAAGGGACAAGGGAGACCTGGTGGAAGGGATTGTAGAATGGACTCCCAAAGATGAAAAAAACATCATAGGGCCTTACGTTGGCGAAGAAGGGTCAAATACTGGACCTTTACTCAGGCCTCCACTCGGTCCCACTACTGCCTCAAGAGTCTCGTGTTTGATCCTTTCCCAAAAAAGGAAACCCAAAAGTGCCAAACATGTGGGAAAGTTGCAGTTTTGGACTGCCCTGGGACCACTACAAAGGAGGTATACCAAAATCTTGTCCAAAAGCTGTGAAAAACTAGGATATGGTGGCCAGCATCAGCAGGCATGCTTTTGTGGAATTTGGGCTCAATTGGCCTAGCCATTCACAAAATTCTAGCAGATTGGTGGACTCTTCCCTTGCTCTGCAGAGGTTGCAGATACTTTTCGGGCTCACAGAATTGTTGTAAGTTTCCAATTTGTATGGCAGAATGGCGATGAATGTGGAGGACGTAGTGAGGAGTATGATTCAACGTTATGGACGAAAAGGTGGCCAGAGGCGTAGAATTTGCAATCCGTAGTCTCATGCACGATCTCGACAGCTGAACGCTGCTGCCGGTGGGTGTCGCAAGGCGAATGCAAAAGGAGAAGGGAGTTTGTGGGCAAGTCGGGGCTATGGAGCTCGAAAGCTGTGGAGGGTAAGCAGTGTATTATGTTTTGATACCATATCGACTGACTAAATTTACAACATGGCGGATAGTGGATGCTTCCCCCTGGGGGGACGAATGGTCCTTGTGACTCTATGCTCGATGGTCACCTTGGCTGCAGCAATTCCTCTAGGTAAGGGCCACCGCTTGACATCTGTGTACGAGTTCCCAAATGGTCAGGGTTTTGTGGCCGACCTGGAACTCATCGAGCACACTGACACTTACGGTCCTGACATCGACTCTCTGCGCATGGTTGTCAGGTAGTCTTCTCTCTTGATCTTCAATTAATACTGTTGTCTACATGTTAATGTCTTCTTGCTTGTGTCTGTCCGCCTCTGCTCTTTCAGAGAGAGTGCGGTACCAAATTAACCGTGTTTTTTGTTCGCCTTCCTAGCTTCTATGTATTGCACACCACAGAGAGGCCTTCTCTTGGTTGAACATACAATAGGTCTACTCATTGTTCATTCCCGAGTTTGTTCGCTGCTTATCCTTGGGAGCTATGGCGACAGGTTTGAGGGTAACAAGCGTGTGCATGTGCACATTTCAGACCATTTCAATACCCGGTGGGAGGTGCCGCAGGATCTCATTCAGCGGCCTCAACCGCTGCCAATGTTTGTCAGTGACCCACACCATAGCCGCCTCTTGGAGCAGCATTCTGCGGATGAGGGCCATCTGCTGAATTTCTCGTACACTTCCAATCCATTTGGGTTTGCAATTACACGACGTTCCAATGGAGAGGTTCTGTTCAATTCAACCACCCCCTTGACGACTGGCAATGGTTTGGTGTCCTTCAACTCTATGGTGTTCAAGGATCAGTACTTGGAGATATCCACCCAGCTTCCAAAGAATGCTTCTCTATTCGGGCTAGGCGAGCACACACAATCACACGGCCTCGAGCTTACGCCTGGCCTCACCTACACACTGTGGGCAGCTGATATCCCTGCATACCATACAGATGTTGATCTATATGGGTCTCAGCCTTCATACATGGATGTCCGCAAGGGTGGGATTTCTCATGGGGTACTTCTCCTCAACAGTAATGGCATGGATGTGTATTATGGGGACGATTTTCTAACATACCATGTACTTGGTGGTGTTCTAGACTTCTACTTCTTTGCCGGTCCATCCCCACTTGATGTTGTCAATCAGCTCACTAAATTGGTGGGACGTCCTGCTCCAATGCCATATTGGTCGTTTGGTGCGTACTTCTCCATCTTTCTTGTGTATCAAGTATCGCACTAAATGGCATCTGCCGGCTTCTCTTGCAATGGACTTCGGACTAGAACGCATAATGGAATTTGATGCTGCTCGTTTCCTAGTTTCGTCTAGAAGGTATTGGGCAGGCGCTAAGGTACGTTGGGACTAGGTTGGGCAGTCATGCTAACATGACTAATATACAGTGGATGATGGATACGTCTGCAGGCTTTCACCAGTGCCGGTGGGGATATCAGAATTTGTCGCACCTGAAATACGTGGTAGACAGCTACAAGAAGGCCAACATTCCACTGGATACTATCTGGAATGACATTGACTACATGGAGGCCTACAAGGACTTCACTCTTGACCCAGTAAACTACCCTGAGCACAAATTAAGAGAGTTTGTACAGGACCTCCATGCCAATGGACAACAGTATGTTGTGATCCTTGATCCTGGTAACACACTTTCCTTCTTGGATACTATGAATTCTCTAAAGCTGTGGTGAGGCACCAGCACCTTTGTGGATGCCATCATCTCTTCCTCCTCTCCTGTTGTCCCATTTGTAGTTGTCCAGTTTTGGATGCACCATAGCTGTTCGGTGGGGAGTTTTACAAGTCAGTCAGAAATGGCTGAATTGTTTGCAGTCATAAGGTCTCCTAAGGTCTTATTACTTGATGCGATCCTAAACGGTCTTCAGTATCTTCTGTCAAAGAGCATCTATTATTGCCGTGGATATGATCTATCGCTACGACCTAAATTGTTAAGTTTGGACTTGTCTTTGCACTTCCAGGGATATGTACTTTGGAGCAGCAATAAAATCTTTCTTTCTTTCTGTTAAAAAGTATTGTTAAGTATCATTTCTTCACCCTTTCCATGAGATCAGTATATCTGTTGGGCTTTCTCTGCTCACTTCAGCTTTTCGTCAAACAAACAAGTGGGGCTTATTACAGCACTTGAGGAGGGTCTTTTATTTACCCACAGAGCTTGGAAGAGCTTTTCTAGGAATAAAGATGGGTGATGTCATTTGACGTTCTATGCATGTGTATCTGTTCCCAGCAATCAGCATCAACCACAAGAACTACACCACACTGGAGCGTGGCCTGAAGGATGATATTTTTCTGAAGGACGAACTAGGGGAAAACTATCTTGCACAAGTCTGGCCTGGTCCTGTCTACTTTCCTGACTTCCTTCACCCCAAGACACAGTCATGGTGGAGCATGGAGGTGGCAGATCTCCACAAGAAGGTTCCCTTTGATGGCCTATGGATTGACATGAATGAAGCCTCCAACTTCTGCAGTGGGAGTACCTGCTCATTTGATGGAATTGTCCCGCTCAAAGATATGAACACGTGCTATCTTGAATGCACCAAGAGTACTTCAAAGTGGGATAACCCTCCCTACAAAATTGATTATTGGGGTCAATTCATGAATATTGGAGAGAAGACAGTTGCAATGAATGTGAGACATTACACTGGAGCTCTGGAGTATGATGCTCACAATCTGTATGGGCTTTCAGAAACTATTGTGACCCACAAGGCTTTGAAGGCACTGGCAAACAAGCGGCCTTTCATTCTCTCTCGGTCGACGTTCCTAGGGTCTGGGGCCTACGCTGCGCACTGGACAGGGGACAATGCAGCCACCTGGAAAAACTTGGAGTACTCAATTCCAAGCATCCTCAACTCAGGCATGCTTGGAGTACCAATGGTTGGTGCTGACATCTGTGGATTTTCTTTAGACACTACTGAAGAGCTGTGCAACCGCTGGATTCAATTGGGAGCCTTCTATCCCTTCTCCAGGGACCACTCTGAACTCCGCACCATACCACAGGAGCTCTATGAATGGGAAATTGTTGCAGTCTCTGCCAGGAATGCTTTAGGCATGCGCTACCGTCTTCTGCCGTATTTGTACACACTCATGTTTGAGGCCCACAAGAAAGGCTCTCCAATTGCCAGGCCCCTTTTCTTTGCCTTTCCAGGAGATCCCACCACACTCCACATTAACACACAGTTTCTCCTCGGAAATAGTATCATGGTCTCTCCTGTGGTTTCACCTGGTGTGTTATCAGTGACTGCCTACTTCCCAAAGGGTACCTGGTACAACATGTTCAATTTCTCCAAGGTGGTGAGCCGAGGATCCTATCACACCTTGGCAGCTCCTATTGATGCAATCAATGTCCATGTGCATGAGGGGTCCATTGTCCCAATGCAAGACAGGGCCTTGACTGCAGCTCGTGTTCGCAAGTCTCCCTTCACTCTACTGGTTGCATTGCCAAGCAATGATTCCCCAGGCTCTGCAAGGGGAAACCTGTTCTTGGACAATGGCATAGACAGTGAGATGAAGGTAGAGAATGGGAAGTCGACAATTGTCAGGTATTATGCGAGGACATCAGTGGGAAAGGGAAATTTGACAGCACGTGTCAGCTGTGGTGAATATGCGCTTGAAGAGGGCTGGGTTGTACAAACGGTGGTGATTTTGGGTGTGACCACTGCACCCAAAAATTTCGTCATCAATGGTCACCCTGTTTCATCATTGAAGATTACATTTGACACAGATGTCCCTTCACTGGAAATTTCTGGGCTCCATCTGCATGTGGGCAAAGATTTTGATTTGGTGTGGGAGAGCAGTTCTTGATGGCCACTGTATGTCCCCTCCTTTTGTAACTGATATTTACTGATGATAAAGGAGGGAGAGCAGATAAGCGAGTGGACTCAGGTATGGCTCACCCACAGCTGTACTAATACTCAATTTTATAGGAGAGGATCAAAAGAGTCATAGATCAAGCAGGGGAAAAAGTTTGTGATGGGGGGAACAATGCAGCACACATGAAATATTCTTTACAGATGCACCTAAAATAGCAGTTCGTTCAAGTAGGCTAAATTAATCAAAGCAGATTTTAGAAGTTAGTGGAATTCTCTTCCGCAAGAATCTAATTATACTGATTCAGATTACTGAACCATTAATTATATTTGATGATAACGATATGTGTAAACTTGACCTCAGTTCTCTTTTCAAACCCATCAATTCCTAGTGTCAGGGTTTTCTCTGCATGAGGCTTTGGAGATGAGGCAAAAGGCGGGATAGATGGGCTCTTAATCCCACGTTTATGTGGAGCACAGTTTGAAAGCTATTACTATGCACAGGCAGTGCGGGCATTCAATGACCTGATGAAACTTGTCATACTGGAAATGCGCCCTTGTTACTATCATAATACAGCTTACAGGGGAGGATCAATCATTGCATCTTTTGCTGTCCTCATTCTTACATTGGAAAGTCGTGCGTTTAATTGATATAAGAAGACTCAAAATTTCCTGGCTTACCTTCAACAGAATCTTGTCTTGAACTATCAAGTTGCTTTTTAGCAGGTGCTTTTTCTTCCATCAAGTTGAAGAATATAGTGGAATCATACCTACGGGTCCGTGTGAAACTAAAGCACAAGGTAGTTGGAAGGGCCTACAAGTCATTTGAAAAGATGTCAGATGTGCTCTTGCTTTATTGTTCAGATCAAGCAGGACTCATATGGGGGACACTCTTTTGCCAGATTTTGAAACTAAGACGCCATGAGACTTGGGACTGTTTTCTGCACAACATGGAGGATATAGTGACTTGACAACTGTTTGGGTATTGATTTCAGGGTTAGCATGCCATCATCTCAGCACTATAATGTTGTTCCACCATTGCCGCCATAGCCCTCTCCCTAATAGCAAAATGGAAAAAGCTTTATTACATCCCATGAGCCCCAGAAAATAACATATGACGAGTAAACTACTGGTAGAGTTATCCGTAAAGGGTCCCAAAGGGTCCCAAACTCGGCATGAGACTCAAAACTCAGGATCAAGGGTACGACTAGAAAAAAACACAGGACCAAACTGCCAGGACTAGGGAAATGGAAATGGTCGTGGCAGGAGTTTGGACCCGAGTTTTGTTCCTCGTCGAGGCGGAGGCAGTCAGAGCGCATCCCGTTGCCCGCATCCCCAGTTTATGATTTGGTGCCCTCTTTTCTGACTTTGTACCCAGTTTTCTGCACTTTACGGATTTACTCAAACTCAGGATGAAACCCATAACTCGGGTCCAAACAGGGTACCAAACTCAGGCTCACTTTACGGATAACTCTAGTATGTCTAAATATTTTGAACACCCCATAGAACCCACCCCTAATTTGAAAACAGAAAGTTTCTTGCCGAATCAAACGTAACTAATGGTGTCACTTCATCCCAAAAGGGCTATTTCCTTCCATTTGGAAGGTGGACACCTTGTAATTGGGCAACAAACTTACCCAACCCTCACCCCAAAGACTTGAGCCCCAGGTGCTCACACATTAAGTAGCCGGTCCCCTTTCATGGCTGGGTTGACTGTAATGAGTGGTATTCAAAATACAATTATGTGGCCCACAACCTCTTGGAAGGTGGTCTTGTTGTTTTTTTATTTTTTATTTTTACTTTTATTTTAACAGGGACAGACGCCTTAGACAGGCTTGTTCTTTAACCACTGGGCCTCAATTTTTACAATTAAGTGTTTTTTTTTTTTAAATTAAGTTGTTTAGTCGCAGTGAACTGTTTAACCCTTAAGTTATACCCTACCCAGCCCCCTTACACCAATACCAGGACCATACCAATATTGGGAAATGTGGGCCCTTGTGATACCAGGACCAGTCTGGTATCATATTTTCGTAATACTAGTCCAACACTGGTTAGAACCACACACTAACTTGGGTCTATAACTACATTAACAATGAAAGTATTTGGACCTTAACGTTAAGACTACGTATTTGGGTTTCCAACTACCTTAAAACTAAAAGTAGCTTGCACTTGACTTAAGGCAAGAACTACGCATTCGCTATTTGGATCTACAACTACCTTAATGCTAAAAGTAGCTTGGACTTTACTTGAGGCAACGTTTACGCATTAACTTATTGGGTGACCTACAAGTACTATAAAGCTAAAAGTAGCTTGGACCTTAAACGGTAGGAGTAGGCTTTTATGGCAATACGTTCAAACTAATCGTGTCATGAAGCGTTGGGTGCAAGAATGAAACTAGGGATGTTGTACACTTGTTTCTTCTCCTTCTGTAACTCCCCCTCAAGCCATAGTTATTAGCTCAATGTGCGCGCATGTTAACTTTCCATTGGGTCCTTAACCCAAATGAAAGCTTCAGCAAAACGTTGGGGCGTAACGGTCCCTTTTAAGCCCCCCCCCCCCAATAGAGCATTTGACTATTGAGGCAACATAAATGGTGGGACTTCCCTATGGTTAAAGGCGGTTCGGAACAATTCCCAACACTTCATTCCTAACTCGCGCATGATCACTTATTGGGCTTCCACCGCTATAGAGGTTGGGTAGCTTGTGAGCATACTCATGGGAGCAAACTATAATATTTTTTAGATTTTTTAGATATCTTAAGAATATGCTACAGCAAAAAGAAAATAGCAAAAAGAATACGCGTCAGGCGAAACTACTTCAAAATTTGTGCTCACGCAAAACTATCTTTTTGATTTTGTTTTTTTGGCGTTGTTTTGCCTATGAAACTCATTGTGCTAGTGTGAGCAAAAATTTTGAAGTAGTTTCGATAGCAAAATACTGCTGTTTATAATATCGTAATATTAAAAGTACTGTTTTGCTATTAAATATTTATGTTTTACATAGAGTTTTGCTAAAATACACTCATACTCCATGTTATTGACACTATTAATGTAGCAGTACTCCATGTCGGCCTATCATTCCTATTACCCCTATAACCGTGGATCGTCCTCACGCTTGTTTTTTGACATGCTCACAGGATATTAACCCATCTTTCTACACACACTTAAATAGGCGGTGGTAGGATACAAGTTATGCGACTCATCACAACTCTAACATCACTAGAGAGCTCCACGACACACAAGTCGGCTGCCAGTGATCTCCAAGCTTCCAAGGGTCCTAAGATTGCAAAGTCCATTGGCATTCTTGCCCTAGAATCATGCTAAAAAGATAAATATGACCATGTACAATGGTGACGCCATTCTCCACGGTCAGTAAAAAATACAAGGGACATCACAGTAGCGGCATTCATGCCTAACAACAAAAACACATAACCCAAACTATAAAAGCAGGGAGGAGTGAACACACAAAATGGTTGTGGATCATTGCCATATCAAGTGAACAGTAACACTTCCTTGCAGTAAACCGGATAAGAGATACAACTAGGGGAATCACCCATCATGCACGAAACGAGCTTTAGGATCACCATAGCGCAAATGTATGCCAACCAAAACAAATACCATGTATATATTATTAGGCATTTTCCAAGTGTGAGGGGGGTCCGTAAGATCTATGGTTTAGGGGCTGTCATTGTTTGACTGCCCACGTTGCCCACTTGGCAGTTTGGAAATGGATTGCTAGCAGGTAGTGGCGGCAATGGTCAGCTGCAGGTGTTTGATGGAGCGCATAGAGGACAAGGTGGGGGACTTTTTTCGTTCAGGGCGCACTTTTATCCAAGTTCATCCACAGAAGATACGACGTGGATGGAAAAAGACACACCCCGTTTGATCGAGTCGCTTGTCGTTAGGGATTAAGAAGAAAAGACGATTTATTATTATTTTGCATTGTAGAAGTGGTCCCCACTTTTGCTCCCCACCTCCGTAACATATAACATTGAAAGGATTTTACGGATGTGGGAATTGCTTGGAAAAAAGGAATGGGAGGGGTGTAAGAGAGAGGAGGGTGGTGGTGGCAAGAACGAAGGTGGGGGAGCGGGGAGGATGGGAGCTTGGAAAAGGGAAGTGGGAGGGGCCTAAAGGTTGGGAGGGCAGTGGTGGCAAGTTAAAAGGTGGGGAGTGGGAAGGAGGGGAGCTTGCAAAAGGGAGTGTGGGAGGGGCCGTGTTGGACATGACAAGGGGTGGGGATTTGACAACAGACTAGCCTCCAACAACACCAGGAGATTGTACCAGTAAGTCTTTCCGTGCACGACTTTTAGACTCCTACATAATGTCTAGTGTGAAGCAGTAATAAGAGGCACTTTAGATGCTCACTCTGCAGGCAGCCATTGTTGTAGACAACACATGTAACATGATCAGCCGACGGTCGTGTTGAATGGTGTTTAGTTCTGTCTGATTGCTTTCAAGCTTGGGATTTTGGGTTCATATGTTTGGGTGCAGGTTTCATGGCTCCCAATCGCAAGGTCCTTGATGCACTCGCGCCACCACCTCTTCTGCTGTAGCATATGAAAGTTGTGCATATCATTTCAACTTGGGCTTTGGAGCAACAACACTGCACAAAGGGTCAACTGACAAAGATTCTTCGTTGCTTGAGTGTAGATTACTTGTTGAGCTTACCTTCGTCTTCTTCTGCGCAACGCTAGCCAAAGTATCATCAAGCTCCTAACTTCCGATTTATGTTCAGGAGACACGTTGCAGGTATAAGCTGAGGTTGGAAAGAGAAGAGGAAAGAGGGTGATCCAGAGGGGTTTCCTAATGAAGTCAATTTTATTTTGAGGGAAGAGGTGTGGCCAATGGCTCGAATCAAGCACTCTCGAGTAGTGAGTGTGATTTCGCCTCTTCCTCGGTGCCTATGCGTCACAAAGCCAACCCGGTTCGAGGTGATGTTGCTCCGCGTGAACTCGTCCTCTTCACATGTTTGCTGATGGTTTGGAAATTTTGATGCCTCAAGACTAGGAAGATGAAAGTGGCATGGGTGTGTATAATAAAAGAGATTTAGTAGAGGAAATGGATTGGGATGTTGACCATGATGAGAGTGAGGAGGTATATGATTTACCCTGAAAACATGGGTGTGCAAGGAGTGTACATTCTATAGTGATAGAGAGTTGTTTAATGGGCATGTGCCTAGGCCTGTCATGGACGACCTCGTACATCCAAGACTATTTATCCTGTTTAGTTTGGTGCGTGTTGGCTATTTTCTTGCTTGTTGCCTTCCGCCTATGATCTTATAACCATGGTTTGGCATTTGTTGCTTGGCAAGGGGTTGCATGTGTCATGTGTCATGTGTGTGAGCACTAAGTGGGTTATGCCTTGAATTTGTTGAACACTGGGATTTCAAGTTCTGTTGATGGGCGGTCATGAGACTTGACTACTTTATATTGAGTTCCAATTGGGGGGGGGGGGGGTGTTAACTCCCTATATCTTTTATATATCACATGCGAAAAAAGGTGATTTGTATGGGGGTATTATTTTATTTTGGTCTTTATCGGCCACCCTATACTTACATAATTTTATAAAATGCTGGAATATTTTACAGGCTATGTAAATTATATTTTACTGCTTCTAGCAAATTTCACGCACGCTATAGTAACAATACAGTTTAAAAAAAAACATTACAGTAAAAAATAGTTCATTACTTGGTCGAAACAAACTCAACCAAAGCTTGGGCATCAGTAGCATTCAAGCTGTAAGCATTCTGAACTTTGTCAAAAGTCATAGTAGTTTAAGAGGACCATTACTGTTGTCATTGGCTTATCGAAAAGATCTACTGGCTCCTGAAATATCATCCACCCTAAACTCAAACTCCCCTGCGAACCAAGTGTCGTCAATAGTTCAAGCCCCCAAATTCAAATCTAGCCCACCTGATAAACCAATAACTAGATGACACGTATCCCAAATCTTTATCAGGACCCTATTGGTAGTTGTAATTTTTTTTATAAAAAAAAATCTATATTCAGACCCTATATTCACTTAAATTCCAAAACCATGATATATTGATACCTTTTTTTATTTGTAATTGTTTTCTAAATTTTATCTGCCACGAATATATTGTATCATTTTTTATTTGCACGTAGTATTGGAATATTTGGAAATGCCCCCCCCCCCCCCCCCCCCCAACACACACCCAACCCGGCAGTATCCGATTTCATTTCGCTGGGTTGCATTTTGTTTTGGTTGTCATGTTGTGGTTGGGGTTGGATGATCGCAGGGGCATTGCGGACTGGGTTGTTTGTTTGGGTTGAGTGATTGTCATTTTTGGGGGCCTTGAGTTGGTCATTATTGTGTTGTTGGGATGTGGAGGGTTGCTTGGGGGGGTTGGGGTTGGGGGAACTGTCTACATATAGGGGCAGATTAGGGGCCATGACTTAGTTCTGGTTGCCATGTTTTGTGATGCTGCATGGAAGAAAGAAGGTGGTTGATAGTTGATACCAATGTTGTGCGGGTATCAGAATTTTAGTATTATACCACGCATGGTAGGTTCTGGAGGGGTGCTTTGTTTTGAACTCGGTATCATTCTAAGTATTGCAAAATAACAAATTTGCAAAGAGTATACTAGTATAAGTATTTCCCTTAGATATGTACAATATATGGTATCAATATTATGAGTTCATTTTTTTAGATATCAGCTGAATATCAATGCGGGTATTGATACTTTTCACCACCATCAAGTATACTAAAAAAATGCACCAAATATATATATTATATTATATTGCACCAAATTGAACACAAATTTCATTGCTGAACCCGGTTTTGGGCGAAGCAAACTATACCCCATTCCAATATACCCCATTTTTTTAAACTTAGAGAAAGGTGGACAAAGTGACAAAGTGTCCCAAACGTATAGGAAAAAATATCCTCTGAAAGGGTGCCATAGCGGCTGATACAGGAATTCACTGCTTAATATCCACCAAGAACATGAGTCAGACAAGAAAGAGTGGAAACAGAATGGAGAAACTTAGCAACTGTGGCCCTCAAACTGATCCTATTTCGTACTGAGAAAATTTAGCAGCGGTCACCCCCCATTATGTGCCTTTAATGTTTGTGAGACACTACCAAGGATGCACAACCAAATCTCCAGCGATCCGTGCCTACTAGTGTTGTCTTACATGGATATTTGATTTAGCCTCAAACCCCCGGCAGGTCCCAACCCGGATATATATATGTGAATTTTCAGGAAGTCAAAAAATCAAATATCTGCCACCGATAATAGTTACCGCCAGATCTGAAAAGATGGGATAACCGGATCCGCTTGAGAACCGGTGATTTTCATTTTTTTTTCAATTTTATTTGAACCGGAACTAGTGGCCAAAAGAAGCATGTTATGAACCCATATATCCGGCATTGAAAACCGGAGGTTAATCTGGATACTTAACATTAAGGAGGCGGGCCATAGTCATGAGCGGGCCTTCCTTCAATTCATTTCTATTGGTCACATTCAGAGGGGCACGTTTAAGGAGTGTAACTTATGGTGTCTCTTGACCCCGAGGGCTACAACCTTCCAGCAGGAAGGTGGACACCTTTGTGACATCAACTATTAAATGGACAATGGTGAGGCACCAAATTGGGGTGAATAGAGTATACGTATTTAGCGGTGGTTACTAGGGGTGACATGTGTGGGGCAACCTTCTTAGAAAGGCTTGGGCCCCATACCATCAGGATATATAAAGGAGAAGAGCGCTCTCCTCTCCTACCTCTTACTAGTTATTTACTAAGTTAATACCTACTTTAGTGGGCTCTACACAGGCATGGCCTGCAAAAAAAAAGACACAAACATGAACCATATATATATAAATTAATAGAACAGTTGAGCTGAATATGTAAACCCAAGTTTCATTTCAAGAAAATCAGCTAGTGAGAACCTTGCACGATGAAGTGGAGGGGCGAGTGGAAAAGCACGGGAAGGACACGCAGGCGCGAGAGAAAAAGGGGGGTTGTTGAGTAGATAGGTGGGCCGGGCTGTATGGACACCTAGAAAGAGGGGGGTGAGAATGTTCAATTTAGAAAAGGTAAGGAAATAGGCGCACCATTGGAGCAGCCAATGGTGCGCTCAGATTAGAGTTTTGCAGGTTGGAATTACTGGAAACGTGTCAAAGGGTGGGGTGGTTTACGTAGGGTAGGACACGTGGGGTGTCTTAGAAGTCTCTAGAGTCTTATGGAAGCCCACCACCGCCTCCCTCCCGGGGTATTTATCCACAAATGGGAATGCGGCAAATAATTCATGCCTGTGATCTTTCTTCTAGTTTCACTTCTTAGGGATGTTTTCTTTTGTCTTGTTGGATGTCTTTTGTGGTTCATACAAACTGCAGAAAATCTTGACATGACTATACCAGTGTTGTACCGGTACATAGGATTAACCCGGGTATCAATAGTGGGTATCAACCTTGTATGAGAGAACCTACTAGGCGGGTAGGTGACGGCCACAATACCCAGGATAGACCAGTGTTACCCTATTTCGGGCTGCCACCCTACCATACTCATATGGATACCTCTCGTGAATGCAGAACGCAATACAAGTTTCAAAGACCCCGGTTTCCTTCTTGAATCCTGGGTAGGGTCTTGCAATATACTAACAAACATTCTACGGAAGGTTCTACGGAAGGGTGACGGCTAAGTAGAGGGAACCTTTAGGCGGCAGATTGTAGTAAAGGTGAGAGATTTGTTAGATTTGGGGTGGTTGTGTAATTGCAGCTGTGATAACACCAAGGACTGCGTTGGCAATGGACAAATCGTGGCTGGTATGCCTATGTATGTTTTGGAAACCCTTGATGTCACAGCCTATCTGTCGTGAGAATAAACTTCATACCCGGGTTGATATCCGCCTGGTATTTTACAATTCCAAACCCTACTATTGATACCACATAATGGTTTTTGCAAAAAGCAATACATATACCAGTATTCTATTTCAAAAATCCTTGTTTTGCAATACCTAGGGCCATACAGGTGTTCATATTTATAAAAAAATCAAGCCCCGGACCCGACTGGTATGTTAAAAATTCAATACCAACACTCGACTATACCCACATGAATGAAGGAACATTGTGTCTTCGTCAGCATCTCCAAATACCCGCAATCATTCTTTAAAAGAATATGAGCATATGAAGAAGTTCAAACAAAGAATCGTTAGGGGTGGCATAAAGACAATGTGATATTGGCAGGCGGTTGCTATATTTGTCTGTGTACTATTTTTGAACTGTGAATAGGAGTATCCTGTTTCTTGCCAAGCTCTAGCTACTCCCTTTACTAAAAGAATGTTTTTTGGTTCTGTTCTTTTAGAGAGCTTTTGGTCATATACCAGATTTTTGTGGAGCCAACGTAGTGGGAACACATGTCAGACGTCTGGATGAATGACTAGCTGATGGATGAATTTTTCTTTTTCATAAATTGGGATATAATATATAACCATAAATGACAAAAAATTGTAGAAATTCCCTACACGAAAAGGCAGTGCGCCTGCATGTTTCCTGTGTCTTGATCTTCTTCTTTTGCTAGGGAAGAGGCTCTCATTTTCGCTAGCTTCGGTTGGCGTCATATATATATATTCTTCTTTTGAGAAGAGGGGATGCCATACCGAAGTGCAAAGGATGTGAAAACCAATGTTGGGTGGTTATTTGAATTTCTCTCTAATACCCGGCGGTTACCTATCCGGTTATATATATATATGACCGGCGGAGGTGAAAAAATAAAGTAACCGGTCCAGTTAGGAACCGGCGGCGGTCACGCATTCAAATAACCGAGCAAAAAACCTCTTAAAGAACCGCCCAATACCCGCGGTTATTTGATGAAAACCGCCGGTTATTTGAGGTTTTTGCAAGTAACCGTAACCGTGAAGGTTATATTTAGCCATAAAAAATTTATTAACCGCAACCGCGGTTAATAGTTTCCTAAAATTTGAAACAACTGGAACCGCCGGTTATGAAACCCAACACGGTGAAAACCACCCCCATTGGTAGCTGAGTTGGATAGAGCACTAAATGCCAACTAGGTTTTAGTTTTTAATTTTTAGTTTTATTGTTCCTTCAGTCACGGTACGTCGTGTGTGTAAGCTTTATGGCAGCCTACGGGCATCAAGGGTTTTAATATTTTTCCCTTCAATAATTCGAATAAATTAACCAGGGCCTTCCCTGTTCCTCAATAAATATATATATATATAAACAAGAAAGGCCCCTACGCCTCATGGCAATAAGGGTTTAATTTTTTCCCTTTAATCAATAAAAGTATCAGGGTCTCCATCCCCTGTTCTGTTTAAAAAAAAAAAAGGGAGGGGGGACGGAGGACGGAGGCCCTTTAAATCGTCTTTTTTGTTGCGATATATATATATATATATGCCAAAAGGCTCCATTTTTTTGTGGGCTCCTACCTCATTAAAGGAAAATGAAGGAATTTTTTTTCCAGTTGAACCAGAGGTTGTCACCAGAAAATCCGTCGAATTTCCGTTTTGGACCTGTAAAACCTGCCACCTGTCATATAGCGGACCTTTCCAGAGGTGCCAGCTCATTTTTTTGCCACATGGGCCGTTGGGTAGAATCCAGGGTATCCACTCGCTACTTGTGCGCCGAGTCATGATGACGTGACTTTGAAAAAGGTTATTTCTCCCCCCACTATAATTAACAGTCATGACACAAATGTTGGCAGATGACTCGATGAACCTCATCACCGCATTGATGTGAGAAAAGACATGAAGTGTTGATAAGTCATGGCCGTTTTAGACAGTTTTGGACCGAGGTCACATCCCGAGGCGTAAAGTCAAATCGAACCAAGAGTCAAATTCTCCACAGAAGTTGAACAGTCTGGCTGGTCCACCAAAGTTGTAGTTGTGTGACGTGTCTGCCCAAAGTCCAAACGTCCAAACCCTTCTTTAATTTCTCTTACCGAAGAAGTTTTGTCGGTCACAGTTCACAACCACAAGTGGCCGCCTGTGTGAAAGTTTGTGGTAATGGGCTCCGAAGTAACTACAGAATCCCACGAGTGCTTTCAGTTCGCTTATCAAAGGATCTGTGCTTGTACCAAATCTATTTCTTCTATGTACAGGCATCCTCCTCAGCTAATATGCTATTGGAGGCATCTCGAATCTCAGAAGCTCGGAGCGACATGTGGAGGCTTCCCGCGAGCACTTCCTGAATCCTCACCGACCCGCAGAAGTGCAATAAAAAGTGAATATGCGTTTCGGCGAAGCATCTAAGTATGAACAATCCGGAATTCGAAGACTCCCAAGTGTGAGTGTAAGGATTCCCCTACTTTCGAGTTGGGGTAATTCCAATCTCGCAACAATGGGACCTCCGGACAATGTGCTATAATGCTGGATAATCGGGATCGGATGCCCTCCAGTTCACATTTATAATCCAGCACGCAGTAAGTATCTGGTTTGCGAGTCTTCACCACAGGCCACTATATTTTGGAAATAGCTTGAGGAGCTCCAAGTCAGGCTGATCTAGAAAGGTAGCACAAGCGAGCGGTTTTGCTTCTTCACATGAAAGGCGGTGGGGTCACCTTCATGTATGGGCCCACCAACACGCAGTCGGAGGAAAGTACAAAAAGGAGCTCTGACAGCAACGGTCCCAGGTCAGCTGTAGCCTGTATGTCCTCCTTTCCCCGAGTTTTCTCCTCTAGCTGCCGGCGTCTACAGGAATTGTAAATCAGTGCCCAAGTCAACCTTAGGGTGGTCTTAGGGTGGTCTTCCAAAAAGAATATTTCACAGAAAACTGTCTCACAGCGGTGGTATAAAACAGATGACATGTAGAATTTCTTTTGTACAGTCCTTGGTTTCTTGAGCTCGAAAGCACGCTGTCCCTCTTCCTCTTCCCGTCATAGAGGTCGCTGACTTCCTTTAGACACTATCTAGACTTCATCTCCTTCAAATCTGAATGTCACTCTCTCTGGGATCTCTTACTCCTCTCCACCGAGTCTGATGCAGTGAGGTCCGATCCAGTGCTATCTCCATACCTTCCAGGCCCTTCATCTCCTTTCAATTTATTCTAGAGGGCAACTCCAGACGTCCCATTCGTTCCCACCTCCAACCCACGTACCAATCTTTCAACCTGAATGACAAGTTCGTGTGAAGAAGTCCCACACAGGAAGATATAAATCATCCCAGGCGCCAACGTAGTCGCAGGCACATTCCACTCCAATGGGATCTCCTGCAACTTACAGAGCAGTTCTCTTGCTAATAGTGACCTGCATACTGCGCATATGCGCGGCGCAGACATGTGGAAGCCAGGCAGGGGGTGCACTGTGTACCAATAATCTGTGCTGTAGTCAGTATGGTTACTGTGGAGCTAGCAGTGCGTACTGCGGTCTTGGCTGCCAAAGCGGCCCGTGCACTAACCTTAGCGCCCCCCAGCCACCCCCTCCTCCTTCACCTCCTCCTTCGCCTCCTGCTCCTCCTCCTCCTCCTCCGGCCGTTGTTTCTCCTACTCCTTCGTGTGGAGTGGGAAAGGTGATCACTAGAAAACTATTTGATCAGCTATACCCCAATCGTAACAGAACATTCTACACATATGACGCATTTATCGTTGCAGCCAATTCATACCCCTCATTTGGAACAACCGGCTCCAGAAATGACATAAAGAGGGAGATTGCTGCGCTCAGCGCTCACTTTCAGCAAGAGACAGCAGGTAAGGCCCCTATCCGCTATCAATCGACGGCCTCTTTCGTCCGAAGTGCTAGGGTACCTGGTCTCTGGAATCTAAACATAATTTCCGAAGTGCACAGTTTAATGTAGTCTGAGTATCGACTTTGTTGTGGCAGGTTTATTCTACGTGGAAGAGATTGATCAATCCTTCAACTACTGTGACAGCACCAGCACTCAGTACCCTTGCGCTCCTGGGCAAGCTTATTTTGGACGAGGTCCTCTGCAACTCTCGTGGTCAGTAGCAACCTTCAAACCCAATTCTCAGAAGTTGGTGCATGGAAGTTGCAAGGTGGATTTGACTTTCAAGCCGGTCCAGATGTTTATAATGCACACTGTTTAATTGGAACCTGCATTGCCTGACATGTTTTTTGTTACAGGAACTTCAACTACGGAGCAGCAAGTTCCTCTGTTGGCGCTAATATCCTCGCTCAGCCCTACCTAGTGGCACGAGACCCCGTTATTGCTTTCAAGACGGCTCTCTGGTTCTGGACGACTCGCCATGGTGCCCAAGAACCCTCTTGCCATGAGGCGATAATTGGCAAGTGGAAACCCACAGATGCGGATAAAGCTGCTGGTAGGTTACCAGGATTCGGGGTCACCACCGACATCATCAACGGTGGCATCGAGTGCGGCCATAAAAATGCAACTGCGCAGGAATCAAATCGCGTGAAGTACTACAAACAATATTGTGCCCAGCTGAGCGTGCTTCCGGGAGATAATCTCGACTGTAGATGCATGAAGCCCTTTTAAGCATTTCTGAGGACCATCCCAAGGACATGGAATCTCCTTCCTCAGAGAAGACGCTTAAAGCGTACATTTATGTCCAGAAGGACTGGCTGGCACCATAAGGATGAATCCCGGCTAGTAGGCTCATTTTTTGCGGAGGTCGGCTTTCCTTGGAATCTTAGTCTCCCTTAAATGAAGCAGACGCTCACACCGTGCATTTGTCCCTTGAGTTTCACTTATAATTATAATTGTCAATAGCCGGAAAGTCAGACTCTCCTCATGAATATCTGTAAAGACGGTGAGTGTTGGTTGGTAAGAGGCTGCCATGTCTCTCCTCGCTTAATGCAAATGAGGCATACATACACGGTTGAGGAGGGAGTAGCAAGTGACAGATCCTGTAGCCATCTGTAAGTGACAAGGTACCCGCTTTTGGTCATTTACGGGGCCATCTCTGCTATCCACTAACCCGATTTATTGCCTCATCGAAGGGTGTCTCATCCACACCACCTGCCGGGTCCATACACTCCGCTGGAACAGCCGACATTAGCTATGGCTTCAACCGCGTGCAATTTAGAATCTGATCTTCCTTTGAAGATTTACAGTGATGGCTGTTACAAGGCATTTGAATATGCATGAATGACAGATCAATCAGAATCACTATCTATTCTCCGAGAGACTTTTAGTAGACAGCGTCCTTCTTCAACGAGAGCTGTGCTGCACTAAGTAATTGTGCCCCGCGCCACAACTGGATTTGATAAACTCTTGAAGATACAATGAGCCCACGTATGGCAAACGAGGTATGCTTTTTTGTCAACGCATGGTGAAACATGAGGTAATTTGTTTTTGCTTTGAGATCAGTAAAGGGGAGAAGGAAGGGACAATTGAATCTGGGCAGAAGATCTTATATTCCAGAATTCAAGGGACAACGTGATGCTCAAACTCTATGCACGCAACACTTCAGCACAGTGGAACCAGATGAGGGCGAATCACTGAGAAAGACAAGTTTCAGAAGAAGCCCCAGCAGGGACAGAGACCAAGGCAGCTCTAGCTTCCGTGGGCAAAAAGACGAACAAAATAACTAGTACATCTGTTGACCTAGCTGTGTCCCATAGAATATACACTATGATCATCACCAAGATGTTGGCCTCAAATTCTGAAAGAGTAGAGTGCAAAATCTCCAGTTTCGCAGCCAGGAGAACTCTAAACTCCTTGTCCTAGGTGCAGAAGTAAGCCTACTAAGGTCAGCCCCTATTGCTGAAGCTCTTATCACCCTGGAATGATGAAATTCAAGCTGATGAGCTCCAACCTCCAATAATGAAATGAGATTGCCTCATGAAAGAAGGGATACACTACTACCCGTGAAAGTAAACCACGATCTGTTCCACTAAGGACTCCCACAACAGGACAGATAAAAGAATACAGTCTGAACTTCGAGGAACCCCGTTGGCTCCTGAATAATGCATCCCTGTTTATTCTACACTTGTACCACCATGCAGGTTGTCACACACTTAATAATCACCATTGAAGCTGTCCATGCATGAGGATGGCTGCCCTGAAGAATGCTGTACATATGCCACAGCTACGCAGAAATGTAAACAGGATTATCTAGGAAAATATGCTTTCAGTGGGTAGACAGATTACAACTGACCCTTCTCGTAATGTGGCTGGCTTGTGCCTACCAAGGTGATCCACATATTCTATATATAATACTACGCATGGTTATCTAGTTGAAGAGCACTTCATACAGAAGGCTAACAGGCTATGATGAACCCACCAATTGCAGAAATAGAACACATATTTCTACTGTATGCACCACAAGTTGAAGTGGCAAGGGGGAAATTGTTCTCAAGCATAAGCTTACTGTGTTTCACTCAGTGCCCACCGTGTTAAAGGTGGTCTCATGGTGACAAAATGGGCTTGTCAAACTCAAATTGCTCTTGTAGGCAGGAAGGAGTGAGAAATAACTTCGCTGACAAACTCCAAGAACATGCTCTATCAGGCTCGAATGACACTGACTTCTCAAGGACAATCTCTTTCCAACTCCTTGAGCAACAGGAACCAAATGTGTGAGTGAGTAGTGTCATTAATACACTCGGATACTGAGGAAAAAAGAGAGGTGCTGACCTACCTTGGATGCTCCACGTAAATGGCACAAGTAATCTACAAGGTCCAAATAGAAAGTGGTCTCAGACACCGAGAGTCAGTGTTTCGGGTCTGCACAGCTACCTCTAGCTCCCATTTGCATCTGCTCTTTCCCATCTTTTCATATACAAATCCAGCTCCATCCTGCACCTCTCGAGCACCTGCACCATTGCAGATCCATTTTACTTTTCATCTGATAGTTTCTGCAATCTTTCTACCTTCAGGTACTACATTTGGTGACATGCTTTTCACCCTAGAGAAAAGGCTTGGCCTTTTCTATCCCACTTTCCTGTGGAATAGCTCATACTACACAAATCCATCTTTTTTTATAAAGGCTTATTCAAACTACTACCAGGTATTCACTTAGTGTTGTAATTGTTCAATTACTAAACCCTCCCACCACAATAAAGGACCAGAATCAGAGCCAAAAAATACTAACCACTTCCCGTGCTGGCTTCCCTTGATGTGGTTCTCCCTGAGACAAAAACAATGAGCAGGAGTGAGAACCCAGTCTTGCGCCCTTGCAAATGATTATCAGTACAAATAACACAGTGGGAGATTCACAACTAGACAAATAGGTAGAAGGACACAAGCTACTGAAGAGTGACTTTGCCTTCACCATACCCTCTAATACTGATGAGGATAATTGCAGGAAGTCAAGATGGAGCCTCAAGCACCCAATCCACGAGGTCCTCCCCGCCAATTGCTACTGGCTAGACTAAAATTCAACCGCCGTCTGATCTGTTATCATGGATTGGCAAATACTTCTGCACACTTGCCAAGCACAAAGCTTACCAGTACACTGCATTATCATAGAGAAAATTCAGGCAATTAGCTTTCCTCTACACAAAAGAGAAAGAAGGAAGGGAAGTGCACCTGTTGTCCAAGAGAGGGAATAACCTTGTGTTGGATCCACTGAGCATCAACCACCCCTATCTTCTCAAGTGCAGGCTGCAACCCAGGTATTCAACAAATCAGCACTGGCATCGACATGACATCGTGCTAGAAAGCTGTTTCTAGACATCTAAAGCCTAATTATAAGAAGTGAGGTCAGTTACATCAATGCAGCGATGAAGGCGGAAGTCCAGGCCCCACCCATGAACCAGGTCATTCTGCCGCCAACCAATGCCAATCACAGGTCTTAGCCATTGCTTGGTCCCCAACCTTTAGATTGGCCCTAAAAAAACTTTCCTTGCCAAAAATACTTGCAGCTTGTCCTACATGTCCCACACATCTTCACTTCGTAAATCCTCTCAACAAATCCCTTTACACTTGCCAATCCTCGTTTGACAACCTTAAGCACCAGATATGTGATACTTAAAATGGATACAATGCTCCCTGAAACAATTTAAGTAGGAAGACAAGTAACAAGCTCACAAGCCCACTTTCTTTGGGATGAAGTAACCTGTATAATATACCAAACACATTGCCATGCTTTTCGAGAAAAGACGGGGGCCATGATTTCTACAAACCTGCAGTAGTCACACAAAGCCAGGTTGAGCCAAAAATTCCAGTCCACTGTCACGGAAGCTCAGCCTTTCAGCAAAGGCAATGTTGTTAAGGAGGCCTGATCCGGACTTCCCAGCTCAACTCACTATGTCCAGATGCATTGATAATATGTCCATCTGATTCACTAAGAAGAGGCTCTGAACAAAACAAGTATCCTGGGTGCACATGATACCTAATATATAAAGCCACACCATCTTTCTGTTCAATAGATATTACATAGATCGCGGAAGGTTACCGCACCCTTCACATGGTGGCTTGTGTGGATCTGAACACAAGCCCGGCTTTTCTTCCGCCACCCTGAAGAGACACAACACAAGCACTTTAGTTGTAAATCAGGGTGCATTTGATTTTGACAAGTTCATGATGCAAGCTTAAGCAACGCACGGCTATGAAGGCCTGTCCTATTGTTCTTCATTAGACCACTTTTTGTTGTGGTCATTAGATGACAAGGAGCTCGGTTAAGATTCAAGTGTACTGTTGTCCTTTCAGAATAGTTGTTATGGAGGAAGATGGACCATACAGTTTGGTTAGTCAGGATATTGGATAGGAGGTGTTCACATCAAAGTATCAGCTCAACATGTTGAAGATCATACACATTGTCACAGTAGGTGTGATTATTTGCGAAGGTTTTCTTGTGTGTTATGATTTCGAACTAAACTCCAGTGTGGCCAGCGTATAGCTAAGTGGAATTACCCACGCTTGCACTCAACAACAAATGCTTACCTGTGAACCTCAACGTCGGCCTGGCGTTTAGTCATTTGCCAAGACACACCCCAATCAGGCTCGAGGCCAACACCCCGATCAGGCTCCAGGGCTGGTTGCGATATCTCTAGCCCATACTTCTCCACGAGTTCTATGTACCTGCATAACGGACTTCCCCACCCACTTATCCCATGAAACTTATACGCCCTCTAAGATATGCCATGGCCCACAACACTGGGAGCAGCAAGTAGAGATCTTGCAGCAGGGGAAGCAGGTTCACCACCTTATTTCGTCCACCATCGACAGATTCTACGCTGTAACCAGCGACGTGACTTAGATATTTGCAAATCACAAAGAGTGAGCCAAAGATAATTGGAATGAGGGAGTTCAAACAGACCTTTCTGAGTCGAAGTGCTCCAAATCGAGATCCTCGTCCCAAATAAATATGTACTCATATGGGTCCACAATATCTGGGTGCAAAAACCGCTTCGCATACCACCTGAAAAGTACGTCATTCCGATGTCACAGCAAGAACGGCATCTCAGTCTACCAAGTCAGTGGAATGGTAGGATGTCATTCTCTCTCTGCTGCTCCTTCGACACTAACACAACAATATGCAAGTGTTGATACATGAAGGGAAAAACTGCAAAGAGAACCTACCACTTGGCTTGTTTGCTGGCACTGACATGTATAGCACTTTTAGCCCAGTCAAAGACATCCCACTCATTAACATGCCCATCGTAATGGAAAAGCATAATTTGCCAGTCCTTGGAAAACTGCACACAAATGCTTACCCCGTCAGTTTCGTAATATATAGAGCATGGACAAACCCCAAAAATCAACTGTCTGGATTCCGACCTGAATTCCACAGATTGAGGTGCATGCATATATGGGTGACCCCCCTCAGAGTTGGCCTTCCAGTGCACACACCCCTCACAACAGGAGATGACAATGAATGCGATGCTCATGTTCAGAATGAGCTTGAATTGACTTGAGTGTTCCACTGAGAATTGCGTAACGTACATGGCCGACTGCTTGATTGACCAGATCCTTTTGGTCCAATCCAACAGTTATGGTCAATAGATACTTCGGCTTTACTGGCAAATCCTGCACAGTGTGACAGTGAAAATGCTCACAACTGCTAAAAAACGTCTATGGTTTCAGACAGAACAATGATCTACATGGAGAGAGTATCATCAACCTGAATAATACATATAAATATGTTCTCTCTTCAATGGCTTGCCAGCAATTTTGTTCCCTGATCTGGTACAAGTATAGGTAGATCATCCTAAGGAATTATGGACCTGGATACGTCCGAGCAGTTCTTCTCTTTCACTAGCAAAAAAGCTAGACTTCCTTTGTCAGAAATAGAACACTAAATGGTTTCAAAGCCACAATTTTCGTGTGAGAAACTCGAAGACTATTTGAGGCTCAACTTGGGACAAATTAAGATCGCTAAAACGAGATTGCAATCAGAAAAAGTGTTAAAAGTGGGTCAAAGTGATAGATTTCTTGGAAGCATTCTCTCCTTAAGAATGCACTCTGTGAACGCTGTGGTCTAGGAATCGTAGAGAGACTACAACGCATTCTGTGGCCCCCCGAATTGTTTGGCCCCTGGTCAAGGTAGTTTACCCAAGCCCAGGATGATAGACCCCCAGCTCGGACAGCCACTTGCATGCTCTATATTTGAAACTCCTAGATGCGCCACAATGGCAGGACGTAAGTGGACTCTCCGACAATCGTCTCTTACAACAATCTATCTGCTTTCTACAATTTTGAAGAATATCTGAGGATTGAATCTAAGAAAGCATGGATAAAACTATGTTTAGATATATATGTGAGTTAGGAGTCTGATCCACATACACCCACTGTCGCTTCAGACTATCTCTGAGGACCTCCAGGTGATCACAGGCAAAACATACACTCTACTACGGCTTCTACACCACCTGGGGCCTTCAGGGATCATGTACAACAAGAATGCAACTGGCCTGGCAGATCCCATGCCAGTTGTGCCACTCCACTCTCGATCCAAATTCCTTTGAGTTTAATTGCATCATCATCTTCTCACCTTCTTTTTTTTTTCCCAGAGGCCCTGGAATATTTTATTAATGGATAAAACGGAGACAGGAGGAAAAAATAACCTCACTATAATAACAAGCCTAAAACAGCGATGGGCTCTCTTGCTTTCTCACAACATAAGAGGAAGGTGAGAGTAAGGGGCATGACTGAGCACAACACACCAATCGGAGCCTTGACATGGTGTAAGGTCCTTTGACCACATTTTCTCCATTGACTTCAACCTGTTGCAAAGTCTCTCTCTGCAAGAGAGCCAACAAACGTATGCCTGGCCCAGCCAGAATCCATTGAGCATTGCTTGGTTGATTGCCCACTCTCCAACAGAGTATGGAGAACTTCGTTGACCTTTTACTCCAATTGGGAGTCTTTTCCTTCTCCCCTACCTTCTCTGCTGTAGTTGAATTTGCTGCCTAGTCATATGCTTTGTCGTTGCCCTGTGTGGGCTTGTCTTAGGGCTCACACATTGTGGAACCTTTGGAAAGCTGGGTGTGCTTTGGTTTATGAAGGGAAACCCCCCAGGGGCAGATCCATACTTTTTTCGCATCTACCATCGCATCTACTAGGACCTGCTTACTGAGGGGAGAAAAGCTTGGGGCACTTTGATTGCAGCTCTTTCCAGATCTTCAGAACAACGCGGGAGGAAGCTCCTCCATGATTTTCAGCAGTCCTGGGCAAAAACGACACTCTAGGCACCACTCTTCCAAGCATGCGGTTCATTTGGCAAGTCACCAACCCCACTGCCTGGGGTGTCCCCTGGTGAGGGGGAAGACGGTGACTACAATTTGGAGGAACAAGAAGACCAGGGTCACAAAGTTTAGAACCCAGCTGCGGTTTTAGTTCCAATCTTCTTGCTTCCTTATCTTTTTCCTTTCCCCTGCTAGGCAATTCGAGATCAGGCACTGTCTGACTTGTCTCCCTGTCAGGTGTTAGTGGACAACATTGTTTGGCTGCGCCTTGTCTTTTATTACGATCAGGCAATGTTTGGCCTTCCACCAGGAATCATCTTCGACTTAGGAACTCCAGCCTTCACTGGGCTTCCCTTCTGGTGTCTCAGGAATAGGGTTTCTCTCCTTCCCAATTTACTCCCCGCTTCATCTCTCTCCCTTTCTTGAACCTAGTTTAGCTAGTTTGCTATGGTTTCGGGGCTCGGCGAGCCTTCACGGCCTCCCTCGTGGTTATTTTTCCCACCATATGTGAACTCTTATTTATTGGCCCTGCCCCACAAGGTAGGGACTACAAAGGGACAACGCATCAAGTTGGCCAAAGTACCCTCAACCTTATATCATGGGTTGTTCCCATGAGACGTAATGGGGACATGAAAGTTTTTATAAGTTCCCAGTTGGGCACATGTTACACTACACGGGGCTACTCATCGAGTTGGCCAAAGTGCCCTTAACCTTATATCATGGGTTGTTCCCATGAGACGTAATGGGGACATGAAAGTTTTTATAAGTTCCCAGTTGGGCACATGTTACACTTCACGGGGCTACTCATCGAGTTGGCCAAAGTGCCCTTAACCTTATATCATGGGTTGTTCCCATGAGACGTAATGGGGACATGAAAGTTTTTATAAGTTCCCAGTTGGGCACATGTTACACTTCACGGGGCTACTCATCGAGTTGGCCAAAGTGATCGAGTTGGCCAAAGTGCCCTTAACCTTATATCATGGGTTGTTCCCATGAGACGTAATGGGGACATGAAAGTTTTTATAAGTTCCCATTTGGGCACATGTTACACTTCACGGGCCTACTCATCGAGTTGGCCAAAGTGCCCTTAACCTTATATCATGGGTTGTTCCCATGAAAGTTTTTAATTCCCAGTTGGGCACACGTTACACTTCATATCAAATATATATATATATATATAACGCCTCCCCGAAGCTTATGATGTCACTTCACACTTTCATGACACACCAGATCGTGGATTGAACCCACAACCACATCAACCCATTACCACTCGGCTACATGTTGGTTGTCCACTTCATATCAATAAAACAATGGCAGGGCCTCCATGTATCTCATGCCTTGTTTAATTTGATTAAAAGGGCTTTTGACCCCCTTTCTCTAAAAAAAAACAAAAAACAAAAACAAACAAACGCATGGAATTCATGCAAGCCCTGCCATATAGTAATTATGAATAGGTAGTAAAAATCTGGAAGATCACATAGTGTCTATTAACAAATGCATGCAATTCATGCAAGCCCTGGCCTCTAGTAATTATGAATTGATAGTAAAAATTTGGCAGTGTTTATTAATAAAAATCGCGGTAACAGGACTTGAGCCCTGAATCACCCGGTGGCATGTAGGGTAATATCCTCATTTATGGCATGCACAAGAAGTTGAACTCCAGTGCTAAAGGCCAAACAAAACTGGGATCTCATTCATTAGAAATATGGGCAGAATATTTGGTGGCAACTGTCTTGATCAAATTGGAAGTCTAATCGAAATTATCGATGCTAAAGCGTAAAGGAGCTGAACCCTTTGCGCAGTCCTGCCTTAGGAAGGCAGGCCAATAAATATCACGGTAACAGGATTTGAGGCCCGAATCACCCATGTGGCACGCACGGTAATATCCAATGGACTTTCCTTTACGACATGCACAAGAAGTTGAATGGATGTCATTCATTAAAAGACAAAATATTCTATTGACAACTGTCTCGATCGAATTCGAATCGTAATCTCGAAAATATCAGTACTAAAGCAACTGAAAACCCTTTGTGTAGTCCCGCCTTAGCAGGGCCAACAAAATAATTCCCACTTTGTTAGGAATGAGAAATGATATACATTTGAGGAATGATGAAATCTCTAACATCTTTATTTGCTGAAAAACAGAAGAGAAAAATGAGGTAAAAACAAATCCCCAATGAGATAAAATGACCAACTAAGATTTCATTTTGTTTTTATTGCTTTTGGAAATAGGGGCTCCCTAGCAGTGGACATTGCATTAGACAAAATGAGATAAAAGAAAATAATAATAATTAATAATAATAATAATAAAGAGAGTGAGAAATTCTTCTAAGGAGTGATGAAATCCCTAACATCTTTAGGAGAGAACGATGAAGACAACCATGAGATTAAAACAAACTGACCAACTGAGATTTTTTTGTTTTTTTGATATCGGTGAACCATGGTTGGTTCCTTTGCTACCGTTGTGTTGTTTTGGGAGGTTCCCCGCGATTGTTTTGCCTAATGGCCTTCGCGAGGTCATTTTTCCTCATCCTTTAATTTGGGTATCAGGGCTATGGTCCCTTTCATTAAAAATAGAAAAAAAATAGAAAAAAATAGAGAGGAAGCCGTGGATTTTATTTTTTTTAAGGGAAATACCTGGGAGCGACAACTCACAAATTAGGCCCCTTGAAAGGGAGAAGAGAAAATAACCTCTTTCACGGTAACCTCGCCCTGAAGGCCGCTTTCGAATGGGACACCGCCCAAGGGAATGGGAAGAAGAACATACCACACCCATCAAGGTAGCAAGATTTGATCCCAGAATCATCTGGGTGGCACTGAGTGCACTATCCAACTGAGCTATTGACTGTTGGTGTGGAAATTGTATTTAGTTAAAAAAGAAAAATAAGGTAAAACTAACAATAAATAAATAATAATACTAGTTATGTAGAAATTATGTGTCAATGTTGTGATTTGAGAAAGCTATGCTTGCATATAAAAGCATATAAAAATAAAAATATTTTGAAATTGTTTATATTGCAAAAATAGGCCTAAGACTATCACAAGAAAAACAACACAATTAAAATAAGTCTGCGATGTCACTCAGTTAACTTCGTCCGACATGGCTTGAGAGGTTGTTACAGAGCTTGTTATGGGAAAAAAATAATCAAGATTTCTCATTACATTATCGACCTGACAAAAAATCTTGGAATGATTGATCTAAGATATTAAAATAAAAAATAATGTATAAGTGGTCGAAACGGAAGCCTTTAGGGTGAAGTGACACCATGAGCTATGCCTTCTTGGGGAGGAGTCTTCCTCCTCCTCTGTCTAAGTGGTCAATTGAAAAGTAATTAGGATTAATGCAAACATGTCAACATCCGTACCTCTGCCGGATTTCCCCATAATCTTCGAAGATGGAGGTCTGAAAGTGGGTTAAGTATATTTTGCGGAAGAGATTTTGCAATACCCTGCGGTTGTGCATCAAGACATATGATACATGTGCTTGAAATTATCTCATATTTAATTAGGTCCATACTACATTGCCTCATTTGTTTCTAAACCTATTGCCTAATCACTATCAAGAAGTGATCACATTAAGTTTCATCATAGTGGAGTGTTGAGAGAGTTGTTGTGATCATTAACTGAAGGAACCATATCATTGTGAGAGATAGAGGAAGAAAGTGTTTCTAACTCTTTAGTGGCTTTTAAGCCCATGTTTGTGCTTGATTGTTGTTTTGAAGATATAGTCATACATTTGTAAAATAAAACAAATTGGGAATACGACAAGGGTTGACGATTGATAATTACCTGGTGAAGTTTTAAAGATCCTGCGGGAGCAGGTTTTCGATAATTGACATGTTGCAGTTGCTGAAAATGAAGACCCGTCAAATTATTTGATGGGATGCCAAACTGTATAATACGTTGTCAACAACATCAAGGCTATCACTTCCATGTTGTGATCAGCAAATCATATTTAAGATCAAAGCAATATGAACAAACTTGTCTAAAGTACCCATGCCATGCATTTATCTGCAGAAAGTTAGGGCCAAAGGACCTCAACTATGTATCAAATGCAACCCTTTGTTCATATGTTTATACCTTCAGGAAGGTGAACCCAATTACACCTCCAAATACAACTCCATAAAAAACTGCGCCAATTGTTTTCAACATGTCATTCGGCGTTTTGGAGAGCAACAACAATATAACACAATCTATAAGATGGGGATAAGATAATAATCTTGGACTCCATACAACTAGATCAATCAATCATCAAGCAAATATTGTTTATATGTATTAATAAGATAAAGTGGCTCTTAGTTACAATGGCATTTGCCACAACATTCTCTCTTTCTTTCCATATGTATCATTGTCATATATTTGAACCCAATAAGAATTAGCTGAAAGCTCATCACATTGTACATCAGATAGTTGAGGCTTATATCTTAACTATATGTTGAAAAATACAAATTTTCCAACTATTAGACTTTCTCCGTCATATAAAATGGAGATCTACCACTATGTCTTAATTTATTAGAGAGTACTATGGAAAATGTAAAATATAACATGTTGGATTTAGACTCCATGGTGATTGTGCATATAACAATCAAGTCATTGCTCTCCAAAATAACTCCATCAAGAAAGAGAGCACAAGCTCACAACTACAACAGTATAACAACTTCCATACAATTGGATGTTACTTTAAAGATGTGGATCATATTCATCTTAGAAATGAATAATTCCACCAATCAAAGAAATATGAATATTGATCATTTACATAAATGCAGTGAGCACCCCAAGTTTTTGGGAAAAAAAAAATCAGCTAACAAGATGTCCGAATTAAGATGGCTATTGCATGTGGCCCCACCTAGCTATTACATATCCTATAAAAATGGCGAATGTATATAGGGCCTTGTTGGACTTCATGCATGCGCCAAGTTGACGAAGCTTCTAGATGTAAAGATATGGGATACATCAACCTGACCACTTCACAATTCTATTACGATAAATATCTCAGTTTGCATGTTATAACAACAATCGTGTCAGTACATTTGAATCATGGCGTTGAAAAGAATTACATAATCAAGCGCAAATCAACAAATCATTACAAGGAAAGCTAGATATGAATATATTAGTCTATCATGATAAAAAACTTTAGCAAATAACGAAATGATATTGTCAAATGTGTCAATTAATAAGTTGATAGTTTAATATCAAGTTGATTTGATATCTAAATTTGTCATGTCAATAAAAATTCAACGCACTTGAGTAGAATGTGGTTCTTCACTTCAACTTGCACCATGTAATGTCATTTAAGCTCATTGGGGTGTTGTTGTTTGTAACTGTGAACTTCCCTTCAAACAAGCAGACAGTGGTCTCCACACATATAAAAACGTCTTATGCACCATGTGGGAGATCAAGATAGGATCAACAACTTGAAGAGCAGTGTACGATCTCGGACCCCCACCGTGTCTCCATAAGCTTGTTCAACAATATAGAAAACCACTCCATTAGCTACACACCACGACTTTCTTGTCCAATTTTTGGGCTTTGGTGCAATGAGCGCAGCCGGGTTCGTTCTTGAATGGGTGTTACGAAGACTTGTTAGGCTGGTGATGTCCGCTTGGGAAAGGGCCTAAAGCAAGGGCCCACATAGCCAACCCATCCAGAATGCTAAGTAACAAGGTGCAAGTAGAGGCGACAGGGGTGAGTGTTTTATCGGTATGCAAACGTTAGTTGATCAACTTATCAACATCTGCAATTCATCTGTCAGAGTTCAATCGACATGAGATTGTCATCATCAGCCCTATAGAGAATAACCGACTGTTGGTGTGTCACTTGTTACGTGGCTCGAAAGATGTGTCTGGTTATGCTGCATGCACAAACACCCAAGCAAGGGTCTCCATGCTTTGCTCTTATAGAGTTCAATATGAATAGACTGCAATCCTCTACCCATTGTTCATAACTCAATTTTAACTAATTCCGGACTTGAGATGAGTCCAAAAATAAGAATAAGTGAATAAAAAAATAATTTTTATTCTACTAACAATACGTTAGTGCCATTACAAATTAGTCATATATACTTTGATCAACTTTAGAAATGTTCGCAGATGTTGGACAAATGAAAAACTTTGACTCTAATGCCGATGTTCACAAAGAGAGATAAAGGACAGAATATATACTTCAACCACATCATGTAGAGCTTAAAGTCCAAAACTGACAAAAAGTGGAAACAAACATTAAAATCAGGAGAGCTTCATTCATAGTTTAGATCATCCAATAGAAATGACAAATCAAACTTGGACACAGATGAGAATAGATCATTTTTATTTTCGAATGTCATTGAATGCACAATGATATTCACTACATGCGACCTTGACATGTAAGTCGAACTGTACAGATATACACTAAAGAACTTGTGATTTTTACAGTAAATTATCTATATGCCCTGCCATAGCCGTAAATAATACTATAATTGTTAAGAACTAACATCATGGGATGACATATTCTAGACTTGAGAAGCCGTCCTTCCGACTTGTATTCAGGGGCTGAGTTCGAAGACACCTCCTCATGCCCCATCCGATTCCAGCTTGATTTTCTGCACCAGAAGATAATGATCCATTTTCTGAATGGTCAAATAGATCATCAGAATTGATACTGGAACGTGTGGTTGACGAAGATTCAGATCTTGAACCATTTCGATTTTGAACCATTTTGACGAATGTTTGCTTTCTCTTTGAGAACCAGAGTCCTCAACTCATACTCGTAAGTCACTGAAAAATATCGAAGCCCACAAACCCAATCAGAAACGACCGGCTAATTGAGAAACTAAAAAAAAGAACAGTACATACCTAAAAAGAGTGCATGTTATCATTCAATATTTATGTAACTTTGACATGAATGGTGAAGTACATACCAAGGTAATTAGGCTGACTTGTCCACGGATGGAAAACAGAAGGATCCAAATATCACCCATACCAAGACCATAGTGGGTGATCCCGATCTATCGCTGCGCGAGATGCTTTTGCAAAGCTCTCACTCACGTACTCAACAACACTGGATACTCCTATCATGTTTGAGATGAATGGTCATACTGCATCATTTATATTAGACAGCTTATTTTTTGACCCATTAAAAGTTAAAGGGAAATATCTAGTATTTGCAGGGTTTCTGAGTGATTTTGATGGTTCATCATCCACCAGAAGGATTTGCCCTTCCTTCACAAACATTTTTTCAGGAAAACTAGTAAGAACGGTTTGAATATCCTTAATGAGATATCTCATCCCAGACTTAAGATAGTCAAAGGTCGCATTGCAATGCTCATTGGACCAAACAAAACAGAAGAGCTTCATCATATCAATGGCCGAGGAATGACAAAAGGAGTATCTGGGACCTTAATGGTCATATTTCTCCACGAAAATCTGTTTTTGAACATCTCTCTTCCGGTCGGAGGTGGTCGATAGCAAATGAGACCATTAATATTCAATATTATGAGCTTCATCCGCCTCTTCGGAGTAGAGGCATCCCTGTCCGAAGAAGCATAATTCTCCTGAAACTAATGTAATTGAGATTAGTGCAGATAAAACACCTATGCAACCTCGACATAAAGGTAAATGCATCCTTGAGATTCACCGAAAACAATTTGAATATCTCCACGACACTACAGAATCTTTATGAGGATATACCAAATGGATAAATGAATCACAATGCTTCAGACAAACTATAGAGTCGAGCATTAGAGAAAGATATGCAGCTACTACGCTTTTGAATCCCTCTTGATTGAGATTCTGCAGAACAAATTTTATACACTTACACAACGTGGACATAGACTTAATCCATGCCGATGATGGTGCCATCTGGTCCTGGGAAGAAAATTCAAACTTCCTAAATTCCTACAATATTTCAGCGGACCAAATGAGAGTATTGTCCACATGGTCGATTGAATATGCAGATACATTGCAAAAATCAGTTGGTTACCTTCTGCAACCCTCTCGACTGAAATTTGGTAGAACAAGTACGGGAGTCGGTTGAGTTTTGAAGGGACAGTAAAACATCCGACGCAATCTTCACGTTTGAGCAAACCATAAGCCTTTTATGAGTGGATCGCGATTTCTTCGAACACTCCGAAGTTTTCAGGCCAGACGTGCAACATAAATCATCCACTTATTTTTTCCTTTCAAAGATGTGGGCATTGAGTGCAGGATGGGATGACATGAGGTCATTAGGAGATACATCCGGACTTGAGATCTTCATATCCTGAATTGAACGTCAAATATTGAGATTACGTTGGATTATAATGTAGGAGAAGACGTCGCTTCACTTCACCCAATCTTACCTGGAGTAAAACAAGATCATCAGAATATATATATATATATATATATATATATATATATATATATATATATATATATATATATATATATATATATATTTTGAGGAAGACAAAACAAGAAAAGTATACCTTGTTCCTCCTCAAGTATCCATGTGTCCATCCATGATGTTGTGGAATAAACGTTGGGATTTTGTCAACCTCTTCAAGACAACGTTCCACCACTCTGTTGAGTGATAACCTTGTTTTCACTCAAATCCTCCAATTGAGATCTAATAGACTCAAGTCTTGTGGAAACTCCATTGTGACATTCAATAACACGGTGTTCTTGAATATTTTGTACCGACTTTAAAACTTGTAATAGACAGGACATGATCAAATGAGACTCAACCTCGATACATCCTCGACATTACTATTGAAGTTAGTGGAAAGTACACTTAGTGGACAACACAAGTTCTATGATGAAGCAACGCCATCAAACGATAAAACACTTAAAAGTTTTTAGCTACTTACAATCTTAGCATTCATTCGGAACAACAACAATGTAAGCCTGCAAAACATGCTAGATTGAACGTTTACTCAAAATTTGCACAAAGTGAATATGTACATTTACTTTACATGGGGTTTTAAAACCCCAAATTGTATATCGAATCATTCACAAATAAGATAATCGTTGCAAGAGCACTTTAAAAAAGATCTAAGACTGTCATATTTAGGGTTAGAAAGGCTCTCAGGTCCCACCCCAATCTGGTTCTTAACAACATAGTCTGGGACATTTAATGGACTCTCCAGCATCCCATCAAGAAACTTTTGAAGCACCAACAAGTAGCTGTTGTCGGTCTCAATTGACTCAAATGTCTTCAAGAATAAGCATGACCCTACAGGATTGAGTAGACATTTCAGAGGAGTATCATCAATCAGAAACGTATTTTTGTCATCGAACTTTCATCTCGTCTTCACCCACAGCCCCGCGTTCAGAAACACGTTCGGGGAGTTTTTTAATCTATCGTTATAGTTTGGATGGACTTTGCTAGGACACGAAAGACAATCCTTCTGCGACATAATAAAGTCTAGTTGTGGTAACCCCTCCAACATGATATCAAGGACGGGCTTGAGGTTCCTTAGCTCCATGCAGCTCCAAATAACTAGGTGGAATCGCTCATGTAAATGCTTCCACACCTCTCGATATTTCTCCCGCCAAAAAATCTGCCTTCTAATGGCTACAATAGGAACGCTGAAGTCGTTCTCGGAGTATTTAGGCACATGATTATTAGATCCTTGAGACCAAATGATTTTACAGATAACACCGTTCAGATCAAATATAATCAGTCGAGTTTTACCACTATCCATAGATAAAGGTGTAGGTGGTGGTCGCATCAGTAGATGAATAGAAGAACAGAGTAAGTGATTGATTTAGCAGAAAATAAGGTGTCAGTCAAAAATATAAAACTTCAACTCGACACTAATGTCGAGATAATCTACCATCAACGATAAAACTTGGAGTTGCATCCCTTCGGTAAAAAAAAAAAGATATCACTGAAAAATATGTTCATACGAGCGTTCGCAATCCTAGGACTTACTCCCTGTGGCTACATGACCATACTTACCATATTAACCACATATTCCATAACATTTGCCATAACATAAGGCATTTGCCAGTGTTTCAAATAAAGTCTTGTCGTCCAATTGTGCAGACGCACCCTTTCAATGAATCCTAGAATTCAATGAGTTAAGTTGTAAAAAAGGCTGTAGAGTGCAACCTGATTAGAAAACTCAAAACAAAGCAAGGAATACTGATTATAAATATAAGAATAAAGTCATACCTGCTTGTGAGCCTTCTGTGTTCCTTGCTAGGGACTCGTCACTTCTCCGATGGAGTCGGTCGGTAACCTCGCCATTGAGGTTGTTGTTCCCTGTTGCTAGAGCAGTATTTTTCACAGTCACATCTACTAGTCTGTTCGAAGCGTTGTTCTTCGAAGTGAGAGGTCTTAACGTTTTGGATTTTGTCATCTGCATCTCAACTCATGGGATTTGAATTATGCTCTGGTTAACAACCACTCGAAGACTCAAGTTTCTTGCTATAAAAATGACATGCGAATATCTTAAAACAATGGAAAAATCTCAGAACCATTTACACAACCATCTCTGTATCAGATATTACGTATTTTTTTGTGGCCCAGTTTGGTTTTCATCCTCCGCTCTCTGCTACGCCCCGCTATTGGGGATACTATGCCGATTGGCAAATCACCAGCAGCCGGCGTGAATGTGTCAGGCTCGGAATCATCAGCAATAGTGATTGATTCTGTCTCTATAGCTTGCTTATTTTTTACTTCCAGATTATTGCTTCCAACACCTACATCTCCGAGACTCTCCACAATCGGACTCTCCACAACCACAGTCTCCACAACCCTATCCAAGTCCTCCATATTGGTCTCGTCATTGAGCCACGTGCCCTCATTATCCTCATTATTATCCTCGTCAGCCTCGTGAACTGCCTGCTCAACATGGTCATCTTTTGCGATGTCAGGACCACCAGCTGCTCCAACTGCTCCAACTGTTTCAAGATTTTCAGCCCCCTGCTGTTCAACGTTATCATCATCTTTCTCCGGATCCTTGTCCTCAGTGGACTTGTCCGAGCTCCCACCACTCTCTTAACCATCAATGCCATCTTCTGCTTCCTCATCAACACGTGGTTCTTCCTCAATCTCCTCTTTGTCCGCAGCATCCACTTCGTCCTCAGTGTCCTCATCCTCATCAGAGACCTCCATGACCTTGCTTGTGTCGGAGGCACCGTCATGTTTTTGGGCATCTCCTTCTTCCTGAAACTTTATTCCTTTCTCCACTTCCAGGACCTTGAATGATGTCTCCATCTTATCATTGCAATGTTGAACGTGGCTTTCAAGTTTACGTCCACAACACAAACTCCGTGGGCCTACAAAAAAAATTGATCACTGTTATTTCCAAGTCAACAAAATTCAAAGGACGAGATCAATATAACAGTGGCAGTTGACGTCGATGTTTGAGTCGTAACAACGAGGAGGTGATTATCCTTAGCTCACCTGAAGATGGTAGCTGAGCATAGGACCACCAATTATATTGAAGGCTGACATCCCCTCCTAACAGATCTGACCGACGAGAATTTCATAAACCTGACTCCGTAGCTTGTGCTTGTACACTCTTAGCTCCATTTCTCTGTCACTGAGCTCAATGTCTGTGCCATGCAACACGGGTTCTAAGGACTTCTTGAAAAGAGTTGTCAGAATGTGTGCATCTGGGGTCTTGAGCTAGTTCTCTGTTGCAGGAAAGACGTAGTCGAGGCATAACAAAGGGCGTGCGGAAGCAGCAGAGGTGGTTGCGTATTTGCGCTCCTCTGATCCAAGGAGGTAGACTCCCTGAAGAAGAATGTACTTCGTGGAACCCCCACCGTACCGCACGTAAGAAACAAGATTTATTGAAGAAGCTTGGGTTGAGAAGAACACGAATACGTTTGAAAAGACATTGCGCTTCTTAAAGACAGACAGTATGGTGATGTAGTCATTCCTCTCAAACACAAGATCCTCTCTGTCTCCAATTGTGTTCACAAATACCATACCAATGTTTTGAAATTTCTTCCTGCTGAAGAATAAAAGACGGCTGGCAGCGTTTGAGAACCTCCTCTTTGCACCCAACATGACATAGCGGTCCTTGAATGATCGTGTTAGGTCGTCGTTGTAGGTCGTCATCTCCTCAATTTTCTTCTTCCAAGACAGTACATAGCTCCTGAATGGCTCCGAGATTGAGGGTGTCACCTTGTTCATATTGGCCTTGTCTGCCAGATATTCCGCCGTTGTTTTGGACTGCATAGCCTTAAAAATTGTCTTAGTGATTTTGAGGTTATATTTCACCTTTGTCCATTCCTCCTTTGTGTACGGTTCTAGATTGTTTTTGGACCGCTCTGCTCCTCCGAGTACCACCATGATGTCATCAACCACAAACCTTCGTGTTTTCATGTAATCAATGTAGTCGTTCATGTTCCTCAAGGTTCGATCCTTACACTTATATGGATTTCTAATGCTTACCCTCAAGTCCAGGATCCTCTGTGCCACCTTCTTGATCTGTTGTTGGTTAAGCCCTTGAAGCTTTTGGATAGCCGACTTGGTCAATGGAACCTGCTCAGAGTTGCATACAATCCCCATAGCATCAATGAGCTCTCCCTTGTCTCACTTTCGAAACACAGTCTCCCACAACTCCCAGACGTCCTCATCAGCATGGACCAATGCCAACACTTCTTTCGAGGAGTTCTTCTCCAGTATAACTAGTGCCGTTTGCATAAACTCCTGGGGTGAAGAGCACAATTACTTTCAGACCCAACAAATTATCAGTGAAGAAATTCCAAAACCCCTATCTAGATACTAGTATGTACATAAATGAAGAAAAAGACTATTAGAATAATGTTTACTTTCCACAAGCCAGTCTCGTTCTTTTTTGCATTATCATTGTATTTCGGCGGCTTCCCAATTGATGCATAAAAGCTCATAAACTCATAAATTCTGAGTCTTTAAACTCTGATCTTCAACTCAGACTCAAAGTTTAGAGAAAGCAAAAATTCATTCGCGATATCGGTATTTTGAAAGTTTTACTAAAACCGAATGGAAACATGTCTCCGTAGTATTCTACTAGATTTTTTGCCAATTCTATTGACTTATCTTTGTCGTAAATGTCGGCTGTCTTGGGTCTCTTTACGTCGGGAGCAAGGGCTGGATCAATGGATTTCTTTGATTTCCGCTTCTTTGAGGATGATCCAACACCTTCCCGATCCTGTTCTGTTACTGATGACCCTGCCGTAGGCTTACGTCTTCATCTTGCTGGTGTTTCTGTTTTTTGTTCCATGTTTTCATTACCGGTTGCGAACAATACATCCTGAAAACGGCCCCAGGAGCGGATAAATGTTTTGGTATCCTGACCGATGTTGTTGTCTTCATTGAACTTGAATTTTTTTTTATTAATTGTTTCATGAGGTTCTTGCGGACAGAATTTCCAGATGCTACGTACCCGAATGTTTTTGGCGACCTTCCATCTTCAGCAACAAAGATCACCAGCATTGGAGACTGCATGTTCGTCTGGGTTTTCACTTCCTTCACGTATGCGTACTTGAGTTCTGTAACATTGCTTCCCGCCTTGTACTGAAACTGTCGCTTGTGATCTGGAGGTTCCCCAGCGACTTCAATGCCCCATTCTTTTATGCTGCTCTTCAGTTTATATATAGCTACATGCTCGGTCTTGTATCTCGGGGATCTGACAGATAAGAACTCCCCACAAATGTCTACAGACATTCCGGGTTGGCAATCTTCGGGGGCCTAAGAACTGCAAAAGCCATATGTCCAATATTTGATCAGGAAAACACCTCGACATTAATGTCGACGTTAGAAAATGTTTATGATATGACTATGATATTTTATCACACTATATTTTCCACATACAATGAAGGACAAACCAAATCCCACAAGGTTAGTAAGCTCAAACACATTGAAAAATCTTTGTAAATATCCATCTTTTATTCACATCACAAAACAACTGAGATTTACAACACATTCCTCAACAACGAGACAACATTACTCAAATGTCCAGAGACCAGTGTCTTCGGGGTATGACGTACGTGGAATGTAAGTCTCTGGACTGTATGTTTCTGGACTGTATATTTCTGGAACATATATAGGGTAGAATAACATGTATTCATATGGCCGTTGGATATTTCGTTTAGAAGAAGGAATGTACTATGGTGAGGTTGGCATGTATTCAGGGGAGGACGGATAATATCCAGGCGAGTCTGCTGCCTCTAAACCGGATGATGAGTAGGCTATTTTCAGGTGGTTCAATGAGGTCCGGAAGCTCGTATTCGGGAGTTCCGAGAATTGGGTAGAAGCTCGATGAGCATTCGATCGTTTCAACATTTCCAGAATAATCACTCATACACAACCATCTATGAACTGCCTCAGTTCATTGAAACACAAAATCTTGTTGATCCCATTTTTCCAAAGAATTGTTCTAAATTAACTCGACCTCGACATGAATGTCGACGTCCATTCGCAGAAGACCGTTTTCATAAATTGCCTGTCCTGAGTAGACAGCCAGTGACAGTTAGTTTCAACCTATCTCACATGATGTTTCATCATCTACTGAAATAACTGTAGTTAGATTTACGTTGCACTTAATATAACTCTATTGTTATATAGAGTTATATTAGAATTTTAACGTCAACATTAATGTCGAGGTTCTTCATCTATTGTTTATTGATTAACAGTACTTGAGGTAATTATAATCTTCAGTCCACGTAGAATTGTGAAGAAAACTAATCTTATTGCATGAGAACGTTGACATTAATGTCGAGGTCCAATTCCCTCGTTGGACAGTCAACTAACGTGTTCATCCAAATTCTGTAAAAAAAACGTGAAATCTACAAAATGCTATTACAAAAAGCTAATATCTAGGCTTACCTCCCCCTCCTCGACACTAATATGAGAGTCCTGAACCTCGACATTAATGTCCAGGAAGTTTAAAAGGTTCATCAGCAACCTACTTACGTACACTGGAAAACTGAAAGATGTTCAATTTATACATGATGCCTCTAAACCTTGACATTCATGTCAAGGTTCCCTCCCCTTGTCGGACAGCTATAACAAAAGTGCTCATGTAGATGGTTGACAATATATGACACCCGGTGTCACGGACATAGCCCAGAGGAACTTACCAAGAGTAAATACCAGAAGTTACCAAGTTACCATGTTACCGGAAGTTACCACGACTTATCGTGATTTATTATTATCTACAATGATTTATCATTACTTACCAAGTTATCGGGAGTTTATCAAATTACCAAGAGTAACTTGGGAAACTGCTCAGGAAGCTTCTTTTGGAGGAAACTTCTCCATCAAGATACCTCATTTGTTTAAGGAAGCTTCTCCATCAAGCATTATATATAGGAGGCGAGTCTGGACTCGCCAACACTAGTTCAAGCTACTCTTGTTTCCAGTTCCCAGTACTCCAGCCCAGTTTCCAGTATCTGGTACTCCAGTCTAGTTTCCAGTATTTCAGTATTCAAGTCGTGTTCCAATATCTTGTACTCTTGTTCATTGTTATAAAGATCGTATTAATTCCTATTTATTCATCATGCATTCGGCCATACCGACCTTGACTTCTTGTCTAGTCTTGTACCTATAGTCTGATCTCTTGTTTGTGTTCAGTCATGTTCTCGTCTTTGACAGTTTGACGAGACTAAAGTTTGTCCTTAGTTAGTTAAGATGGAAGGCACATTTGCGGAAATGGTCGTCATATTACAGAGTCTTCAGCTCCAGATGCAAGAACTTCGTGCCTCTACTGCCCAACTACAAGCTGATCAGTCTCAAGATCTTGGCAACGTTCTCAACAATTTGCAACAACAAATTTCAGAGTTGAAGGAGTCGAACAATGGATCTTCAATCTTACGAGTCTATACTACAACAAATCATACTGCAACGGTTCATCCAAATCTTCAACAAATTACAATGGAACCAAAGGTCAGCATGCCCGAGAAATTTGATGGGACGAGATCAAGATTTCGCGGTTTTGTTCAACAAGTACGATTGTTCTTACGATTATAGCCACAACGCTACCCTGATGAATGTATTCAAGTGGGATTTGTGGGCACCATTCTATCAGGCACTGCCCTATCTTGGTTTGCACCGCTGTTAGAGAAAAATTCGGATTTATTATACAATTTTGAAGCATTCATGTCCCAGTTCACTGCAACGTTTGGAGAGAATGATAGAAAGAGAGTTGCAGAGACAAAGATGCGAATCTTCGACAAGGAGTACATCCAGCTTCCGTTTATGCTGCTAAATTTCGACAACTTGCGTGCGACCTCGACTAGAATGAGAAGAGCCTCATTAGTCAATTTCGATATGGCCTAAAAGAAGATATAAAAGATTTGTTGCTGACAATGTCAAACGTGAGTACACTAAGCGAATTCATCACCCAAGTCATTGCATACGATAATCGTTTGTTTGAAAGACATCAACAGAAGCGATCTGGATGGTCGACGACGCACCATGCCGCTGCTACTACGGCACCAAATATAACGGATGTCCAAATCCGGTAATGATCCTATGCAGATTGATGATGTCTGATTCAAGCCATTCACGCCACAAGAAAAATAAAGACGGCGCTCGAATGGATTATGCCTTTATTGCGGAGAAGAGGATCACATAGCATTAAACTGCCCCAACAAGAGAAGATTCAAAGCTCGGGGCACAACTCAAGTGTTCGATACAAAGAGGTCGAAAAACGAAGATGTCCAGTCGCAGTAGGGACCATGCGGCTGGACACTCTAAAATCCTCACAAAAAAAAAGTCTTTTTCTACCTCCAGACCCTGTACCTTGTTTCATAGTTCCAGTAAAGATCAGGATGCAAAATCGAGACATCTTTGTAGAAGCATTTTGGACTCGGACGCTTCAGCGTGTTTTATTGACAAAGACTTTGCGAAACAACACAATTTAACGCTCGTAAAAAAGAAATTCTCGGCCCCTGTTGAAGTCATCGATGGACGACCGTTAACATCAGGAAATATTGATCATGAAACTCGACCCCTTGAAGTGAAGCTTAAAAATCAAGCATCACAGATTGTTTTCAATGTCATCCAGTCTCCAACGAATCATGTGATCCTTGGGCTTCCCTGGTTTGTACTTCATAATCCTGACATCGACTGGCGATCACGAAAAATTTCGGCAAAACAAAAATGTAAAAGTACCAAAGGTATTCAACCCCTGTTCCTTGGAGCTAGAGTCTTTATGAGAGCTACGAAGAAAGACGCGACATTTGCACTTTATGCGACTCCGATCAACACCACAACAGACCAAGGTACTTCAACATTACCCACTCAATATCAAGATTTCAAGGATGTCTTCGAGAAGAAAAATGCAGACGTGTTGCCAGAACATCGACCTTATGATTGTGCAATTGAGTTGCAAGAAGGAGCTCAACCACCATTCGGCCCGATCTACAATTTATCTCAGACGGAGCTGGTTGCTTTACGCGAATATATTGATGAAAATTTGTCAAAGAATTTCATTCGATATTCGAAATCACTCGCGGGAGCACCTATCTTATTTGTGAAGAAGAAGGACAGATCATTACGCATGTGTGTGGACTATCGTGGGCTCAACAAAGTCACTATAAAAAATCGTTATCCACTACCGTTGATTTCCGGACTCCTCGAATAACTTGGACGAACAAATTTTTTCACAAAGATCGACTTGAGATGAGCTTACAACCTTGTACGAATAAAAGAAGGAGACGAATGGAAAACTGCTTTTTGCACAAGGTACGGACATTCCGAATACAATGTTATGCCTTTCGATCTTAGAAATGCTCTAGCAATTTTTCAACACGTGATGAATGACATCTTTCGAAAAAAATTAGATGACTTTGTAGTCATCTATTTGGACGACATTTTGATATTTTCACAGAATAAAGAAGAACATGGTCGTCATGTACGCCTTGTCCTTGATAAATTGAGGGAAAAATGACTATATGCCAAGTTGGAAAAATGTCTTTTCCACCAATCTGAAGTCGAATTTTTGGGCTACATTATTTTCGACAAATGAGTCTTTATGGATCAGAAGAGAATACAAACCATCGTCGAGTGGATTAAACCAATGTACAATGTTTTCTAGGATTTGCAAATTTTTATAGAATCTTCATCAAGGACTACTTCAAAATTGCTTCACCATTGACACGACTCACAGGGAAGGACAAATTTGTATGGGATGAGAAGACCAAAAAGAATGGTTTAGATGGGTCTGCATATACCAATATTGGAGCCGTTGTAAATGTCTGCTTCAGCCTTTTAAATGCTACATCGGACTTTGCACTTGACGCGGTACTATCTCAATACATTACAGATGGCCGACTTCACCCTTTTGGTTTTTCGTTCTTGCAAATTTTCCGCTGCGGAGATCAATTATGAAATCCATGTCAAAGAACTTCTAACGATTATCGATGCTTTTGAGGAGTGGCGTCATCTATTGGAGGGAGCTAAACATCAGGTCACTGTCTATATCGATCACAAAAACCTCGAGTATTTTATGAGTGCTCGTGTTTTGAATCGACGTCAAGCAAGATGAAGTATGTCACTAGCAAGGTTTGATTTTGTTATTACCTACCGTCCCGGACATCTTCAAGGAAAACCAGATGCTCTTTCTCGACGATCGTATCTTGCGCCAAAAGAAGGGGATGCAGCTTTTGACCAACAGAAATCCATCATCTTGAAACCAGCAAATCTCCAATTGAATATGCTATCCATGTCCACCTATGACGATGCAGAGATAATAAAGGAGATTCAGGAAGCACTGAAAAGCGACCAATTTGTTACGACACTACGAAGTCAACTAAATCGACCTCGAGACAACCCACATGTTACAAACGACTTCGAATTCAAAAATGACTTACTTTATTTCAAGGGCCTTCTCTATGTACCTCCAGGACCTACACGACTTCGAATTCTCTAAACATGTCATGATCTTCCGGCTGCAGGACATTTCGGCTTCAACAAAACAATGGAATTGATATCCAGGGACTATTGGTGGCCGCAGATGTAGAAACTCGTGAAAGAATTTATAAAATCTTGCGACATGTGTGCTAGAGCGAAGGGACCACGACATCGACCTTACGGCCTTCTTCAACCATTACCCATTCCCAAGGGTCCATGGTTGTCCGTGTCTATGGACTTTATTACGGACCTTCCAATTTCCAAGACCACCGATTCAATCCTTGTTATTGTAGATCGTTTTACGAAGATGACACATTTCCTTTCATGTAATAAGACGGTTATCGGCGAGGAAACTGCAAGACTCTTCCGCAATAATATCTACCGCATTCATGGACTCCCGAAGGACATTGTATCTGATCGAGGACCACAGTTCATATCAAATTTCTGGAGGGGATTATTTCACATATTGGATACCAATATCAACCTCTCTACAGCTAATCATCCACAGACTGATGGTCAAACCGAACGTGTAAACCAGATTTTGGAGCAGTATCATCGTTGTACGATAAATTATCATCAAGATAATTGGACGGACCTTCTGTCATTGGCTGAGTTTGCCTACAACAACACTATATATTCTTCGACCAAGCAAACTCCGTTTTTTTCCAATTATGGTCATCATCCTCGAGCAAACCCTTTCCACATGAAAACTGTTGGAAGCCCTGCTGCAGAAAACCTTGCTACTCATCTTGCTACAATTCACAAGGAGCTTACATTCCACCTCGCAGAAGCTCAAAAACAATACAAGGAGTATGCAGATCAACGTCGCTAACTCCAATCCCAGTTCAAGGTCGGAGATCGTGTGTGGCTTCTTCAATAGTTCTATGGTCTCATTAATGAAGTGACTTCCCTGGTCACTGATAAATTCCAGGGGACAACCAAAAGACTCCACATTCAATGTACCTGATACACGCTAAGGAGGGAGGAGTACTACACATCAGTATATATAGCTTCACTTCTAGCATTCTTGCATCTTGTATTGGCAGTATGGAGTCGCAGAAACCAGATACATTGGAGTTGTCGCTTACCTAGCTACCAGATCAGCCGTTCCGACTCTCACGACCTTCAACATCACGCCGACGCTCTCGAAACGATGGGCCACCAATGCGACGCGTACTTCTTCGTCTGGACCCCGTACGACGGCAAGTAAAGCCTACTCAAAGATAATTCTGTTAGAGGTGGAGGCTTCAGACCCAGATGATAACGAAATCATGTTTGAAGGCAGTTTCGAAAATCAGAATGCTCAAATCACTTGACTTCTTGTCTAGTCTTGTTCCTATAGTCTAATCTCTTATTTGTGTTCAGTCATGTTCTCGTCCTTGACACATGAGACCGAAACATCTATACCTATACTGGGGTCCCGAAATGCCTATATGCATTAATGTGCCTCGACATCAATGTCAAGATTGTTTACAAAGAGAGTCGTCCTGATGTCCACCTACATTACACATTATGTTGACATTACAATAGACCTACTTTGCAAAATCGGGCAACATTACGTTGAACTACATTGGAGAGATACTCCAAATTTACTCGAGATTTGTGTGTGTGAGAGATTCGCTCTAGGCGTATGTTTGTGATTTGCTCTAGGTGTGTGCGTGTGTGTCTGCAATTTTTAATTAATCATAGGTGTATGTGATTGTATGTTCTACTGATTTGCTCTAGGTGCGTTCATTGAGTTATACCTGGCCATGAGTCTGCTCCAACCTCACTCTCTTTAACCTGCAAACAAGGCAAACAACTGTCAATTGGTGGACCAATGAAATCAAACAAAAGAAATTGAAATCAAACTCAACTCAAGATAATTAAAAACGAGTCATCTATTATACATACTGCAATATGGAATTGTGTTTGTACCTCTATTTTATCTCTGTCCTGCGGAGATGTATTTGTTGTCCGTGTTGTTCATATGCAGCTCATGTTGCTCCTGTCCCTACTCAGCCTATTGGAGCTTAAATTGCAGGGCTAAGGTTCTGAAACCCTTATTTTAATAAGTGCATGGACAAAGAGATAGAGAAGAAACATGGGCAAAGAGAGAGAGAGAAGAAACTTGAAACCTGAAATCAGCATTAAGAAACCATAAAATACTCAAGGCGCCTTTGAACATCAAATAGACCTGAGATGAATAGAAAATTGCAATTGCCCTTGTATGTCATGAGTTCTTTCACCTGAGAGAAGCTCTCATCAAATCTGTCAAGGGTGTGTTTATATCTTTGTTTACCAACATTTAATGTCAAGACTCCCTCCTTTATTCCCATCTCTGTAACAAGGTAGAATGTAGAAGGTTCTAGATGGAGGAGGAAAGTTCCCTAGAAGTTTCCAGAATAATTAGGAATGATCATAAGAAATTTGACTTAAGGAAGTTTGACTTACGGCTCTCAAGTCAAACCTCTAATATATTCATATTATAGAGAGTAGGTCAAATCTTTGATAAAGTTATATTGTGGAGAATATGTCAAACCTAGGAAGATTGACTTTAGGAAGTTTTGACATGAGGCTCTCAAGTCAAACCTTTAAAATAATCATATTGTGAAGGGTATATAAACCTGTAATGAAAGCCTAGAAGGCATCGAGTTGTTTTGGGAAAAAGTTGAGAAGTACTTCTATTCTGGTTTGTGTAGAGCTTGGGTGTTACAATGGTATTAGAGCCCAGTCTTTCTTAAAGTTGGGAGTGAATACCTTCTTTAGGAGGATTCGATTAAGATGTTTTTTTTTAAAGATTTTTTGTTGTTAATATTTTTAAGTGTTGAATAGATAGTAGTGATGGTGCGTCATAATGATAGTATAAAAATTTTATGGACTTAAATCAACCCCATTTCCGTGATTTTCCTTCGGAGTGCGAGTTTAAAATTATATGTCGTCATAAAGCAGAAATTAGAGATATGATAATACAGAGATTTGGAGAGGAACAATATCAAGAAGTGTTACAAAATCCACGACCTGTCGTCTTTTCTATAATTAGAAATTGGAAGGTATACATATGTGTATATACATAGTTCATGGATCGAGGTAGACATTTTCCACCTAATTTTCCACCGCCAAATGTATTTAGTATCAATGTGCGTGTCATCGACAAACATCATCTTGTAAGATTTTTAGTTGCAGAATTTGGAGTAGAATTCATGAACCTTGTCATGAGTTCAAACGTCCCTTTTATATTACCAATAGTCACGTACGGGATGGTGTGGGATTGCACTATTTACATATTGTATTATGATAAGAGAATAGAAATAGTATACATTAATTTTAGAAGACAAACACTACGAAGGAATGAGTAGTGGAGCAAGATGGCGGACAATGAAGAAATGGTGGACAACGCACACACTACTCATCAAGCCAATGATCAGACGGTGTGGATAATGGAGCGCTTACACGAATTGCAGAATGCTCTTGTCACGACCCAACAACAAAACAACGTGTTGATGAAAGAGCTTAAACAAGTGAGACAATCAGCCGCCCCGGGACTGGTTACTGATGGATCGGATACGTTACTGCAAAAGATGACCAAGACGTGCAAGGTCGAGCCGTATAAATGAAGTCGCGCCATGGGAGTGCTAGAAAGATGGATTTATCGAATGAATGTACATCTGTCATATTTCCCTACATCAAGCGATTTGGACCACGGAATGTTCATACGATCTTTTCTACTCGACAATGCTTCAACATGGTTACAGACATGGGAGAGAAGACAAATTGCAAAAGGAAAACATTTACTATGGAGCACCTTGAAAGCGAGACTGCTCCAACAATTCAAGGTAGTAGATGTTGTTACAACTGCTCGAATGAAACTATAGAATTTGGAACAACGCGGGAGTGTGCAAAATTACATTGAAGATTTTTTGAATTTTCAGGTCCAAATCAAATACATAAGTCCTGCAGAAGCTTTAGATAACTTCAAAAGACGATTGAAGAAGAAAATTCAAGGAGAGGTAATTTTACGCAACCCGGTTGATGTTCACGAAGCAATTTCATTGGCCCAAAAGATTGAAGGGATGCTACCAAGATCCGACGAAGGTATACACGTTCCATTGAACCAATACGGACCAACGCCTATGGAACTTGGAAATCTTCGAAGACGTGATAACTTCCAATACTCTCAAAGAAATAGGTCGGGAATCAAATATGATGAAGATAACACACAGCGGCGAATGAAATTGAATGACAAGGATGTGACCTCCTCAACATTCTCATGAACAGAAGGACAAAGGGAAACTAGACAATGTTACAACTGTGGAAAATACGGATATCTTGCAGTCAACTGCCGAAGTGGAAGGTACAATTGACAAACTTATCAACTCTTAATAGTTTAAGGAGATGAGAAGATAACGAACATCACAATGAGCAGGAAAACGAGGACAACCAGTAAGTAGACCTCACGATCTTACTGGTTCTACAAAGAAGAGGAAAGACGAGGGGCCCTATAAGGAGAAGAGACAAATCAATCATGCGGGCAAGAAAGAGACGCAGTTAATTGTGGCAAATGGAACCTTGGAAGGTATTCATGTGAGAGTGTTGATAGACCCTGGGGCAATATAAAACTTCTTATCTAGAAAGGTTGCATTGAAACTAGGACTCCCCTTAGAAAAAGATGAAAGAGAGGTTGTAGAAATGTCAAATGGACATACAGAGGCCATTGAGACACTACCTAAAAACATAGAGTTGTCGATTGGTAAATATAGAGAAACCTTATAATGGCGAATGGTCAGACTGGTTCGATATGACGTAATATTAGGCATGCCTTGGATGGAATCTCACAACCCTGAGCGTCGAAAGATCGTCAAAACCCAGAATTGAAAAATATGGGGAGATCGAGTGAGGACACCATATCGAAACCTATCATCATTTGTTATATGTACTACAGCTATATGTAAGAAAGACTTATTATTTGTAGGTTTGATAAGAGACATGGAAAATCCGAAAAAAGACATGAGTGAGGTCCCTATAGAATTACAGAGTGTATTGAAAGAGTTCAAAGATGTTTTCCAGATGACCTACCAGCACGGCTTCCGCCAAAAGAAGAGTAAATCATAAGATTTAGGTTGTTCCAAGTAGTACTCATTCTTGTAAAGTCCCTTATCGATTAGCAGCAAACGAGTTGGAAGAATGTAAGGCTCAAGTCGAGGACCTACTATCAAAAGACTTTATAAGACCAAATGTATCCCCGTATGGAGCACCGGTGTTGTTTGTAAAAAAAAAAATGGAGCAATGCACATGTACATTGATTATCGAGCACTCAACCAGCAGACCGTGAAAAACAAATATCCGTTGCTACGCATGGACGATCTATTTGACCAACTGCGATGAACAAAATATTTTACGAAGCTTGATTTGAGGAGTAGATACAACCAAATTCGAGTCGTTGATGAAGATGTATATAAGACCACTTTCCGTACTAGGTATGAACTTTTTGAATACATGGTTATGCCATTTGGTCTCACTAATGCCCCAACCACATTCATCAGCATCATGAATGATATCTTTCGTCCATTCTTAGATAGATTTGTGATAGTATTTTTAGATGATATTTTGATCTATAGTACCAGCCTTGTCGAGCATAGAAACCACCTCAAACAAGTAGTACAAGTTCTCCGTGAGAATCAGCTATATGCCAAAGCATCTAAATGTGAGTTTAGAAAACAAGAAGTAGATTATCTAGGGCATCGCGTGAGTAGAAAAAGAATTGAGGTAATGAGTAAGAAAATAGAAGCTATTCAGCAGTGGATAGCCCCTGAAGACATTACCCAATTAAGGAGTTGTCTTGGCATTACCGGATTCTACAGACGATTTGTACGGGCATTCTCAAAGATTGTCCAACCATTGACAAATCTTTTGGGCAAAAGAATTAGATTGAAGTGGGGTACAGAAGAGGAGTTAGCATTTCAGGCCTTGAAGGATGCGTTGCTTCATGTCCAGATCTTGAAATGGTATGATTCGACAAGACTAATCAAACTCTCGGTAGATGCGTCAGGCTCAACAGTGGGTAAGGTGTTATAACAAGAATGAGAAAACGGATGGCACCCAGTGACATATTTTTCTCGCAAATTGTTACATGCGAAACAAAATTATCATACAACCAAACGAGAAGAATTGGCTATTGTTTTGGCTACAAAACATTGGAAGCACTATCTTAGAGACAAAGAGTTCATAGTGGAGACAGACCATAAACCGTTGGTGTACGTGGAGGCACAGAAAGATCTATGGAAGAGACGGTTCGTTGGGCGGAGTGGCGACAACAATTTAACATGAAGATCGTCTGAATGGAGGGAAAACGGCAATTGGCGGATGCAATGACAAGGATGCCGCACATGAACACATTGACAGAAATCAACATTCAACCCGATTGGTGGAACAAGATAGCGACGACGTCTAAAGATGATGTGGAGATCGTGGACGCAAAGTGACAGAAGTTCGAGGGTTAAGGAAGGTAAACTTTGGATCTCCAACCTGCATTGAAGACAGAGGTTTTGTTTGAAGCTCATGATACGGCGATAGCAGGACATGTTGAAGTTGAAAAAAACATTCGAACAACTAAAACGAACATTTTATAGGCGGCGGATGCGAGATGAGGTGGAGGCGTACGTTCGAAGTTGCATGAAATGTCAACAAAACAAGTCAACAAACCGCAAGCCAGCAGGTCTTTTACAACCACTACCAGTACCAAACAGACGTTGTGAACATATAAGTATGGATTTAGTTTGTGAGTTACCTCAAACCTCATCGGGATACGACACTATAGTGGTCTTTGTAGACAAATTGAGTAAGATGATACACATCCGTCCTACTAGAAAATCCGTCACTGCACTTGAACTAGCTCGACTATATCTGGAAGCGGTCTATTCTCATCATCACTACAACAGATCGCGGTATTTATGACTATATATATGCATATTCTGCAGTCATAAACGGTACATATAACTTCTATGACTGTAAGTCGTGCAAACCAAGTCAATATAATGAGTACAGGATGGTACGGTCCGGATGACTACAGTCATATAAACCAAGTGATATCTCTCACTGCAGTCATATATACCATACTGCAGCTGCCGCTGCCGCGCCACGTGGCGAGGCGTAATTGATTAAAAAAATTAAATTAAATTAAAAAATTGAAAAAATAAAAACATATGTCAAACGCCGCGTCGCACCGCATGCCACGTGGCATAATGCATTTTATAATAACGAAAAAACCACGTGGCAGTCCATCTAGGGTACCAAATGCTATCCCTAGCTCGCCTACTAACCCTATGGCCATCTTATCCATTTGATTGTACTTAGAAGAGTTTGAACCTACAACCTCTTTACTATAAGAGTTATAGCTCACTACCTGTTCCAATACACCCATTAGTCATTCATATGATCATATGGTGTTTTAATTGTATTATATATACTAAATTACAAAATCCCCAGTAGTCATCATGACTATGTAACCTCATCCATATACACTGTAGTCATGGAAATGACTATGAATGGTGAGCTAAATTTGGTCAATTGTCGTTGACCAGTCTTCCGCCCATTCCGGAGCCATGTAGTCATACAGACGACTATTTAGATAGTCGTTCATATGACTACAGTTGTATGAACGATTGCGGGAGGTCAATTTCATATAAAAACATGGTGCAGTCATGGTCAAAGTCATGAAAACCATGACTACCACGGTTTGGCAGTCATAACTACCGCGATCTGTTGTAGTGCATGGGCTATCTAAAGTTCTCATTACTGACAGGGGTATCCAATTTACTAGATTGTTTTGGAAAAGCTTATTTGGTCTTTTTAAAACCAAATTAGCTATGTCAACAGCCTATCATCCGGAGTCAGATGGATAGACAGAGCAAACGAATAATATAATTGAAGATATGTTGCGGGCCTTTACGTTAGAAGAACAAGAAGAGTGGGATTGGTTATTACCATTAGTAGAATTTTCATACAATAATTCGGTCAACGCGTCAACGAAAGATTTTTTTTTTTTTTTATGTATGGTGAACACCCACATGTGCCAACAACTCTTACAAAGTTTAAGTTACCAAATGAGGAGTTATTCAAGGTAGCCGTGACTAACGCATTTGTGCAACAAATTCGACGGGGAGTACGTCAAGCTAAAGAGAAGCTGATGGTTGCCCAAAATCGCAAAAAACAGTATGCAAATGCACGTCGACGGGATGAGGAGTTTGCAGTTGGGGATCAAGTGTGATTGTCTACAACCAATTTACACATCATTGGATCGCGAAAATTACGGGCACGGTTCATTAGTTTTTTTTCGATCATTAAACGTATTGGAGCAGTAACATACAAGCTGGAGTTACCACCACATATGAAGATCCATCCGGTGTTTCACGTTTCTCTACTACGTTGTTACGAACCTCGACCATCAATATTCAACGATAATCAAGTACCACAACCTTTACCAGAGTTGATAGACGGAAATGAAGAGTGGGAGGTCGACCGTGTTCTGAAAAAACGCACATACAAACGAGGGCAACATGAGGTGTTGGAGTATTTGATTTTATGGAAATGATTTCCATTATATGAAGCTACCTGGGAACCGGTGCAAAATTTCGCAAATGCTTAATTGGCAATTCAAGCTTTTGAAAATTCGAACAACGAGGACGTTGCTTTTTGAAAGAGGGGAGGATTGTAACAAGGTAGAATCTAGAAGGTTCTAGATGGAGGAGGAAAGTCCCTAGAAGTTTCCAGAATAATTAGGAAGGATCCTAAGAAGTTTGACTTAAGGCTCTCAAATCAAACCTCTAAGATATTCATATTATGGAGAGTAGGTCAAATCTTTGATAAAGTTATATTGTGGAGAATATGTCAAACCTAGGAAGGTTGACTTTATGAAGCTTTGACATGAGGCTCTCAAGTCAAACCTTTAAAATAATCATATTGTGAAGGGTATATAAACCTGTAATGAAAGCCTAGAAGACATCGAGTTGTTTTGGGAAAAAATTGAGAAGTACTTCTATTCTGGTTTGTGTAGATCCTGGGTATTACACTTTCCCTCCTTCTCTCTTTCTCTCAGGGCAGAAATCCCACCTTAGAACATCAAACAAAAGTTGAGAGGAAATGAATATGCAGTTACCTCTAAGCCCCTACGCACAGATGTTTCAGGCAGCCCGCCCTCCAGCTCCCACTCCTGTAGTTCGATGGTAAGCTTCACAATTTTGTGCATGAGGTTACGAGTTCGATCCATCTGTTTGGTTTCCTATATAGGATGAGCTGTATAATTACTCCTATGTAGGTCATTTTGCCTTGTTTTGCACTTTCAACCTATAATAAGATATAGAAATTAGATAATATGTAACTGGGAGATGGTGAGGAAGCATCGGAGAAACAATCTTGCATCAAGTCCGGTATTAAAAAGTACATGGATTTTTGGAAAAATGACGTTATTGGACGATCAATATGGAAATATAATGAAACAATATGATCAATATTGGGCGGATATTCTTGAAGAACTTGATCTTCCGTTGGAGGAACCAAATGACGAACTTATCGAAGGATTTGGGCCAACAACAAAATGGGTCGAGCATCACATGAGAGACGATGTTCATAGACAATCTCAAGACGCATTGTCCGATAATGAAGACATTGTGGAACCGTATTGTGGGCCGAGATGTACCCGTTCGAAAATACCGTTGAATCCATTCAAGGATATTGAGAAGAGATTATTTGTCCTTGTTCGTCCAAATGATATGGAGACTTTTCCTGTTTGGATGGGAATGACAAAATCGTAAGTTGTACGAGACAGAGAAGATCGCAATTACAAAAAGCTTCTTGTGGAGTGGTGGAGACCAAAGAAAGGGGGTAATCCTACGGATGCGGATAGATACAAAGATTGTTGGTCCAAAAATTGGGAGTTCAACCCAATGCATCCCGCTCAGTGGATTCATGTGGACAATGCCACCGAGAAAAAATACGACAAAAACAAGCACAAAAAAAATAACTGCTCGAGAGGCGGACAATGCTAGAGCAAATGGAATCAGCAAATTGTCAAGATAATAAAAACTAAAACGGTATAAATGCAGACAACTCTCCAATTTTCTTGTTTTCTTGTAATGTTTTAAATCTCAATGACTTTGAATGATGGATAAAAAATAATTGTTCTACTCAATTATAATGTTGTTCATTCTTCTAGCCAAATTTGGACCACTTTCAATAAATTTTGTATGAATAAATTTTGTTAGAGTGGTTGGGATTTAAGAAAAAACCTTTTGCTGAGTAATACTTGCAAGTTTTCATATAATCTCCTAAACACTTTTCCATTTTATTTTATTTTGGATTGGTTTGGATTTTTTAATGACATTTTTATAGATGCTAAATGTTACTCTTTCATAATATTTGTTTATTATCTAATATACTTTAGTTTAGCCTAAGCCCAATACCACAAAAATAGAAGTTTGACACTCGGAATTAATTGTTTTTCTAACTTTGAGGTTGCATACTAGAGTGGTTGGAATATTTAATTGAAAATTTGTATAGGTCCTAAACACTCTCCCATCACCCCTATCATTTATACTTTTGCCGGAGACTTAACCCTATAGTCTTAACCCTATAGCCTAAAACGTAGTTGCTACATTTGAAGCTCATTAAATTGTATTTTCCAGCTTACATGTATGACAGAGTCATCAAGATATTTACTTGGAAATTCTTACTCTTCCATATGTTTTTCTTATTTGAAGTACTTTTGTTTATCCGAAACCCTATACCGCAAAACCTCATTCAAATCAATTTTTGAGCTTTGGATATAATACAAATTACAATGGTTAGAATATTATATTGACTTGATTGTTGAATGTTTAAAAAAATTATAGGTCCTAAATATTCATGCATATTTTTATGCGGTTCATACTTTTATTTCTTATAAACTATATGCCCCTAAAACCTTATATCCATGTTTGAAGCTTCTTAACCCCTAAGTGTCAAAACGACCCAACTTGAGTCGGTTGGGTTTAGAAAACAGGTTGGTTATCCCTGAGGGTTAAGCCTGATGTGGGCCCAGATAAGCTCATTCGATTGGAAATCAAGTCAGGTATGATGTGGCATTTCTCAATTGGTCATATGACCTGGAAATTGCCACGTGGAGGGCGTAGAGTCCGCCACACTCGTGATTTTGAGGCCACTTTCCACCATCTAACATGCCATGGGGATGACGTGGCAACTAGGGTCAGGTTAGGGTGAAATTCCATGCACCCCCATGGGAGGGTGGTGCGTCTCCCAACACCCTTTGTTGTGCCACTTACCCCCTAAATGGCACCCGCAGCCGACCTGCCTCAGAGATCTCCATGCCTAATCCCCAAGCTGGAATCAATGGCAATGGTGGCTCTTGGCGTGGTTTGGTGTCAAATCTGTTGTTGTGGGGGGGGAGAGCGTGGGAGGAGACTCAATTGATGCGCAGCGGTGTGCAGATCGAGAGCTGCCTGGAGATGCTTCCGTCCACTTTTGTGAAATCCTGCGAGTTTTGTTTTTCCGTCATGAAAACCGGGACACATTTCCGGCATGGGTGGCCCATGAACGCGTAGGGTGGGTGACCCCAAAACCCAAACCTGGGTAGGGGGGTGGACATGCCTTGGGAGGGGTGGAGGCCTAATCAATTTAGGGACGCGTAGAATGAGGCACCCCCTAAAACCCTCCACAAGAGAGGGCTACTGCCCAAAAATTATAGGCCCACATAGGTGCAATTGCAAGTCTCATAGGCAGGGGGTAAAACGACCTAGTAGGAGACTCAGATTGGCCCGAAATGTTTTTGCGAAAAAACCATACCCACCCACAACATTCCCACCGGAGCGATTGCCAAATGAATGGCTCAAACATCTTCCTCAATTTTCTGAACAAATCTTTTTGTCTGCCCGAAGGAAAATCCCAAATTTGACCCCCCATTTTTAGCATACAAAGCAGCCCACCTGAGATTATGTCAGAAAAAGATGAAATTTGCAGGGAAGGTGTCTTATATGACAGGGCACCAGATTCTGGAGAGTGTCATGTCAGAACAGTTTGCAGATGGGAAATTCGATAGAAAAAGCACTTTGTTTTTCCCTATTTACTTCATGTTTTTTTTTCTTGCACCACTTTAGACATTATATTCTTTGGATCTGCTGGTTAAATTTAGACAGGGATTTTTGTGGTCGTAGGTGGGGTAGTTGAGAGTATATTCCAATGGTTAGTTTTACAGGGCCTTAGTAAATCTCAAGATATAAATGTATTAGAGGGCCAGGGTCCAATTTTTGAGGTCTTGGCAAAAATTGGCCCTTGTCCTTTAGGGGTTAAGAAAACAAATTCCTACTTTGGAATACAATGCATTCAAGGTTGGGATAGTTGATTGAAAGTTTTTATAGGTTCCATACACTGTTGTTGTTTTTTGAAAGTTTTTATAGGACCTCGAACACAAACTGTCTCTTCCATATTAGTTTCTTATTGATAATTTTGTCTGCCTCATATCCATGTTTGAAGCCCAAGTCCCGTTTTTGTTTTTTTTTGTTTTTTTTTCCTCCCATTTCTCAAATTTTCAGCTTTGGGGTACAATAGTGTGGGGACGTGGTCGGAACAAATTTTAATCCCAACATGTATAAGATTGAATTAGCTCATTAAAACAATTGCTTAGTACTACTTGGGAGCAATTTTGTATGGAACTTCCTTATAAGCACTTTTCACCCATTTGTTAGATTGAATAGATTGTGTTTTTTTTTTTTTTTTTTTTTTTTTTTTGGCTAGTACTAAGCTTTGGGGACTTAGTCTATAGAATTTTATGATATTTAATTGAGAGATTTTATATGTCTTAATTACTCTTGTCAATTTTTTTTGTCATTGAATAGTACTAAATTTGCTTACCCTAAATCCTGTATGTCACCCTAATTTTTTTTTTGATTGTTTGAAGCTCATTATTCTTTTTCCCCCATTGACTCACTTTTAATAAGATAAAGTGGTCTGGATTTTTAATTGATATTTTTGTAGATCCTAAGTTCCATACTTTCATATTTGTTCTTACCTATACTTTAACTTAATAGCCTAAGCCCAATACCCCAAAAATATCTTTGTAATGTTTGAAGCTCACTCAAAAATTTCTTTTCTAACTTTGGGGTTGCATACTACTAAGAGTTGTTGGAATATTTAATGAAATTTTATATTGGACCTAAACAGTATCCCATTATTTATATCATTCACACTTTTGCTTGTTCTAAATCCTAGTATACCCTAAAACATAGATACTACATTTGAAGCTCATTGATTCATTTTATTTTAGCTTATATGTATGATAGAGTCATCGGGATATTTACTCGGAAATTCTTATATGTTCTACACACTCGTCCAATTTTATTTTGTACTTGATAGTACTTTTACTTCTCCAAACCCCTATATCCTTTTCCAGCTTTGGGTATAATACAATTATGGTTAAAATATTACTTGATTGAACATTTTTATAGGTCATAAACTTTCCTGCATATTTGTGTGATTCATACTTATAAATTTTCTAAAACTTTATGCTTCTAAAACCTTATATCTATGTTGGAAGCTCGTTAAAAAAACACATTCTTACTTTGGGGTACAATGTATTCAAGGTTGAGATATTTGATTGAAAGTTTTTATAGGTTTGATGCACTGTTTCCCCCCCCCCCCCCCCCCCCCTCTTCATACTTTTTTCTTATCCTAAACCCTACAATACCTCGAAATCTCATATCCCGAAGCGAGTCATTGAAAAAATAAATATACATAGCTTTCAACTTTGGAGTACATTGATACATTGGTTTGAAGAAATTATTTCGATTAAAAATATCTAGAAGTTCCATAGGTTCCATACATTTTTTCACATTTTATTAATGTTGATTCGGATTTCTCATGTGAGTAAGACTTTTTTTATTTCGGTGTACCGTTTTGATTTTGAATACCTTTTAGTTCGCCTTCGGGCCTTGTATTCATGTGTTAGTATTCATAAATTTATATCCATGGTTACTCTTTTGCAGGAGTCAATTTGGATTCGAGACCGACATTTTTTTCCTTTACAAAACAAAATATTTTGTCTAAATTCAAGTCGTCATTTTTACAAGCTACCTATTTACGTGGAGGCATTTGCAAGAACATATCTTCGTGCGACACACACCCAGTCTTCTCAATGTCAGCTTTATGTGTAGATGTTCTAGTTTCAGGGCTAGGGTGTTTGTGGACAATATATAGTGCTTTTGTATTGGGGATAACAGACTAATTGACAACATGTATTGGGTAATGATGTCTCATGGATACTTCTGATAATTAGTATATATCCTTTGCATTGGCTAAATTTGTATATTTTTTGATTTTGATGTTAACGTTTAATGAATTTGGAGTCATGCAAATTGTGTTATTAATATATATCATTTGCATTGTCTAATGTATGTCATTCGACTTTGATGTCGACATTTAAGGAATTTGGAGTCATGCACATTCACTTGAAAACTAAATCTTGATTCATTGCTTCATTGTACTTATTTGATTTAATTTAAATATAAAATTATATTAAGTTTTGTCCAGATTTAAGCCAAAAGTCTTGAATTAGTTAAAATTGAGTTTCATGTACTTTGGGGACGATCAAAGCACTTGCATCTCAATGACGCCAACAAAAAGTTGAGCTGATACGATGGATTTACAACTGTCTATCAACCACATCAAAAGTTGAGAGTATGTCGTATGCAGAATGCAAATTATATCAACATGTGACCATTGTGATTACTACTCTGAATGTTAAAAACTCCCTGAGTCCAGGAAGAAACTCATAAGACTGTGTATGGCCCGTGTACCTTTGTAGCTCAGGATCCTCTGCATATCTCACCACAAAATTTACATGTGGAATTGTGCTCTAGTGTAAGTGACATCCTAGATCAATTATGTTGCCAGGATAATTTACACCTTCTGCATACTGATCATATGTCACTTGCTATTTCCTCCCAATGACAAGTATGAGCAAAATTGTATTAAGTCTCTTCTTATTATAGATTGTTACCTAAGCAAGGTGCATGATGAATAAAATTACACTATTACTATTACAACCTCCACACATAAGGCACTAGTTAGAATATGTCACACATCATCAGGAAATGCACAACCCACGATTTTTCACATTAAATTTGCTAGTACAGCAGGTAATATTGCATTGCATTATAGCATATAATGCAACATCTTCAAAATTTTGATACCCTTTACAGAATTCAAACTTCCTACAAACTTCGGTTTGTCAACATTTCCTAGGAGCGCATGTCGTACAACTGGTAGGAAGACTTTCGCAAAAATTATCAATAAGGTACCATGAGCATGAAAACCCTGATATAAGGATCAGACAAGTTGTTCTAGCCTACTTGAGAAAGTAGGTACCAGATCCCTATCAACGCCCATATAGGCACCAGCCGATCCGACAAGTTGTTCTTCGGACCGTCCCAGAATTATATACCAAATTTTATTTTGTTATTGCCAAGTGCCGCTGCACCCCAAGGGAAATGCGAGAGAGGGCTGGCATGAGGTTGCAACACCTATCCCTCACCTTCACCAAGATAGGGCAAGGGCTTGCAAGCGCTGCAAGCACTCCCAAAGTGACCCCGGGGCCCCACCCAATACGGGCTATGGGCTCTCACCGTAGCGCACTGGGCCTTCTTGCCTACGTGACACTCTAACATTGGTGCAGAGGTGAGCTGGCTATAGGCCATAGTGAATGACCTTGTGAGGCGCTTTGCAGCCTAGTGAAAGCACTTTCTTGATTTCTTTTGCGTACAAAAGTTTCTTTCAAAGTTTGAATGCCAATTACGTCACAAACACTTTGCAGTTTTCGTTTGCGGATTCCACTTAAAAGATTACTGAATGGATTTCACAAATTCCGAAAATGCAAAATCATGTGAGCAGTGACACATGAAATTGTCTGCATTCTCGCAGCGCCCCAATTTAAAAAAGAAAGCTTAAACCCCATAAAGAAGACGAGTTGGGACGAAGAGCGTAGCTACCTATCTGAAAAACACCTACTTGATTTTACAAAGTACCGGACGGCTTGAGTCGGGTTTGCATGTGCTACGCGGTGTAGTTGCCCAACGTGGCGCTCAGCTACTGGAGATATCCTATTCCTACCTGCCCTCGACCTTGTGGGTCTCGGAGCCCGGGTAGGAACATGATACCCCAAGGTATCATGGTACCCCTAGTAGCATCCCGAGGGGGGGCATAGGCTATCAAGCGCCAAGACAAAAAATACTACACATTTTGGAGAACTTAGAGGGTGGTTAGAGAAAAAGATAATTGCCTAGAAACATGGAGGCACATAAACAACCAAAAGTCATGAATATCAAAGGTTTTTCATCAACAATGTTGTTTTGTTACATGAACTCTTGAAAAGTTTTGTGAAAATCGGGTTCTAGGTTATCTCTAATTTGCATTTGTAAGATGTGCAAATGGTTAAGGCATCGATCGTGATTGTAGGCCATTTATTACTTTGGAACTAATAATTGGTCACTAACAGCCAACTACAAGTTTTACATAATTTGATATAACTTGTTGTTAGGGACAATATGCACAAATGACCTAGGTAACAATTATCTCATCATGGTCCAACTTTGTTCTGATTTCCAATTGACAATATAGATCTTTGTTAGGTGAATTGAAACTTAGGCTGAATCTTTATAAAGATGTAGGAACTAATACAATCATTACCATATGCTCAAAGCTAAAGAATACCAATCTTCCCCAAAGTATGGAAACTGATATCCAGAATGTTTGTGTGTAATCATGCAGGGTGCCCTTTCACTTTTGGAGTTGTGTGTGCAAAGTGTCATTGATAATTTGGCGAATATAAATGATGAAAAAACCACTAATTTCAGGCTTTTGGAAATGATTTTGCCATTCTGTAATCCCGAATAGTTGTGCCGTATTGAAAATTCAGCAAGAGGACGAGATTGGAGTGTACTCACTGAGGAATTATGGAGTGCGTGGTATGCTCGGCTGTTTGGAATTGATACCACAAATATGATAAAAGGAAAGATAATAAAGATGGGTCATCCACCCTCATGGATATCATTATTTTGGACAAGGGTAAAGAAAGAACATGTTCAACAATTGAAGGCATTCTTGGCTAGATAATTAATTCATGTTATGGATGGAATACCTTTAACCCAACATATCATTCTAGAACTCACATGAGAGACTCTCATATTAGTATGTGTGTTAGCGTAGTATAGTGAGAGTTAGTAGAGGTTGTTTTTAAAATTTTGAAGCCATCTGGGAGCCTTCCTTATTACGATCCATCCTCACCACACAGACATCGCCTAAACAATGGATTTTCTACTATGAAGGCATCGCTAATTTGAAGCTCTTTTGAAGCAAGTTGTAGGATCTCATAATCGCTCAATAATTGGTATTTAGTTCTAAACTCGTGAATAACAGCTACTCAATATTCTTGCAGCTAGTATTCGCATGATCTGGAATGGACGCTCTCATGAGAAACAACTTTCTTGTGCTGGACGTTCTGCCTGGCCTATGTGATAAACCTTAGTCCATAATGCTTTTGTCGGGCACTGGTCCTGGCAGCTGGTGGGGACGGAGCCTCTAAGATTTGGGTAAACAGAGACGTAATCATCGGAGGCATTGAGTGCAAGTACTCTGCCAAGGCACAGACTCTGAATTGTACCACGTGGATCCAGAACAACAGATCTAGAAAGTTGGCAAATTATTGTTCGATCCTACAACAACCAAAAGATATGGTTGCATAGAATGATCGCTCAGTGTGGAACAGCTATGTCGCAGGTCATTGTTATCCCTACAAGTTCGAAATTTATACACTCATAAATCTATACACATGGACAACTTCACACGTCATGTAACATTCTTCATGTGAACATTTCAGAACCCTGGATAGTAGAATGCTGTCAATGGTTGAAGGTTACATGTTGAACGACACACTTGGAGTACCTCCTACCTACTCTCCATGATTTCCACATGGGACTGTGAGTTGGTTGGTAACTACAACATCGATGTCTCAAATCTTGCAACTTTGCCCCTTTTGAAGTTCTTCATGCGGTGACCCTTACTGACCTCGTCACCTCGTCTCTTTCCTCCAACAACGACAACTCGCACGGCAGGCAGCAGGAATCCAATTGAACTTCTCTCTCATTTTTGCACGAGTGTTACCAGGCCGATTCTGGGTTCAAATCCTGCTGCCTTGTAGTGAGTGTTATGATCTTTCCCCTTTCCTTGGTGTCGGATGGGGAAATTTTGAAGTTGCCTGAAGTCATATATGGTGTCAGTCAAATAAGGCCGTGCAGTTTCCAGAGAATTGAATACCAACCCGCGTGTGTGTATTGATGTTATTCTGCCCTAGTGTTCTCCTTCATCGTAGTTTTAGGGTTTTGCGAGGATTGCGAGTTGCGACAGAGTTGGGAGAGATGCTTGCAAGAATTGCAACGCAGTCAGTTGCGATTGTGGCCGGTGGAAGGAAATGCGGAATAGAAGTAGGAAGAGGAAGGAGTGTACGAGAGGATCCGTGATCTGACCGACTCGGCGTGGTGTGTCTAGCAATGGCTGTGGTGACATTCCTTTGCAGGGGGATCCAGGTGACATGGGGTCTGTGGCTGCTGGCATTATTAATTGGAGTGGCTGTGGATAGAGTGCGGGGGGTTCCAGCAGGATTTGGTCTGGATACAGCTCTGTTTCAAGCTCAGACGGACCCGTTGGGAGAAGTCGACATCTTTCAATCTCTTTCGCCTAAGATCAAACGCATTCTCTCTTACCCCTCCGGCTCCGACAAGATGACCACTCTTCGCTCCCTTGAGTCCACCACATTGATCACGGTTAAGCTTGTTGGATTCTCTAACGATGACCGCAGTCGTCTCTCCCACTTGGAAGCACAACTGGCCAGTTACATGGACGCGTTGAACCAGGACATGTATGTCAGCGTTATCGGGCACGAGTCCCATCGGTTGATGGTCAAGACCAGAGTCACGGTTGAAGTCATTAAGGCGCCGAATAACTTGGCAGACAAGATTCATGCAGCCATTGCTAACCATTTGGACACGGTATAGTTGTCTACCATCAAGCCTGGTTCGTTGCCCTTAAGAATTCTCAGTGCCAGCTGTTCTAACCATCAAATGTGACGAATTTAACAGTTGAAATACGTTTTAGTGGTTTGATTTGTCTGTGTTGTTCTTACTTGATTTTTAGCTGGAGAGGCACTGAGCAGAATGCACGAAATTTCCGAATCAGCCTGACCCTTGTTGTTCAGTTACACGAGTTTTGATCTGGTCGTGGGTATAGCAAGAGAAACATTTGCATGTGTTGCCCGGCAAGCTTCTTTGAGATAATCTAAAGATGCCAGAGTATCATCGCCTCAAATTGCAGTAAGCTCCTGTAATCGAACAGCTTGGCATTTTGACAATTCATGCTGATCCTGTATCTTGTTGGACTGCAGGATTCAAAGGGAAAATTGGTCACAACAGAAATGCGCCAGGTTGCATATGAGGTTGTGGATCAAATTGTTCGAACTGACCTTGACAACCCTCTGTCCTCCTACACAATTTACCTTCTCAACTTGAAGCCACAGCCACGTCACAAATATGCATATGTATTAAGTGAGAGGGGGCCGTTTGGCTACATGGTGACGTGCCTCGGAACTTTTTGGACAGGCAAGGAGCGATACATGTGGGTAGACCTTGCTGCTGGCCCTGTTGAATATGGGCCATCTACATCAGGAGAAGGTTATGTGAAGGGGGAGTTACTTCCATCGGCCTCTTCCTATGCTCAAAGCCAGCAAAATACCTTTGCAGCAGATTTGGCCTCTGTTGTGTGGAGTGCCACCCGCATGTTGTTTGTCCCAGCTGTTCAAATTCCTGTCACATACTTTTCAGAACTGGAGGTAAACAACCTTTTCCTTGGAAATATATACATATCTATTTTGTGTGACCACTTATTCAGGTGGTGCAAACTCCAGTGTACTTGGCCCAATGTAAAACAGGGCAGCTAAAAGTAGTACATCCTTTAAGGGCAATTACTTTAAACTGCTCATTATGGAGTATCGTTTAGTTATTTGCTGCATTGGAGGCTTGGCACTCCGGCATTTAGCAGATTTTCTGATGGAAGACTAAGCGATTCAAGTCGTAGAAGTTTTTTTCTAGGCATGAAGCTAGTCTGATTTTAGATGCTTATTGGCAAAGTGAGAGAATCCAAGAATATCTGCTTTCGTGAAGCAGTGAACAGAAGTTAGGGTATCTTTAATCTAAAAATAACTACCCATTGTCCTCAGTACTGGGCATTGGGACCCGTCCCTCAAGGGGTCGACATCTCAGTATCAAGTAATCCAGCTATCAGACAGCTGTGCTCAACACACCATGGGCTTGCGCAATATCTAGTCTAACCTCTGGACCATAATCTGTATATTTTCCTTCAGGAAGTAGTACTGTGACATCTCTCTTTCCAACTAATAGTGCTTCAAGCTTCGCTTTGTGCAGGTTCATTTTATAAACATAAGGCAGGGCGAGTTGAAGGAGAAAGGTCTCAACTTCCAGGCCATGGAAGATACATTCCTGAAGGAAAGCAAAGATGGTCTTCTTTTTTCCCACCAAAATTTGAAATTCAAGCATGCCACCATCATCCTGTCTGAGTGTCCTGCGTGTTCAGCTGCATTCGCCCGTGCTTACCGTACATACACAGCCCGGCTTCTGCTTGACAAATACGCTCCATTTCTGGAGGAGTATTTGGATTCAAAGCAACTTCATTCCTTTTTGTCGGAGTTTGGAGCAGAATTGGCAGAGAATTCTGCTGGACTCAAGCGTTCAGATTTGTCAACTAGGGTGGTTCCAGTATACATTTTTGATTTGGATACAGACCGGCAGATACTAATAGACAGATATCATCAGGTGATCATCCACTCCTGCATGTTCAATTATTGTTTCGGAAAACAGTTGTATCTCATTGCAAATCTTCTCGTAGTTAGGGTTCAATTTAATTTCATACTCTCCTTGTAAAGCATGTGGAAGACTCATACCTCTCCTAAGGACATGAGAGTCTCCTTGCAGGTTTGTTACGGGCAAGTCATAGCAGCCAGGCTCTTGCCTTGGGGATGCCTAGTTATGTTTGTGACAGTTATTTATGACAATGAATGAGTTAGACTTGGAATGAGACAACTCTATTTGCAATCGAGGATCCTTGTTTTCATATCTTATCCTCGGAGCATAAGTGCAAAGCACACTTAACAAAATGATCATTGCTGTAGGTGATGCCATTCCCAGACATGGTGATTGCAGTTCGGACATCACATCATCAAGCGGTCTCGGAGTATAGCTGTAATGGGCGCCCACTACTACAACAAAGCATGGAGCTGGAGCGACCCATCACAGGCGCCCTCCTTCAATCCCTGTTTGGGGTGGCACCCACGCATCTGACCTGGAGTCCTGAACATAACAGCACCTTGGTGGACTACCTTTGGGGGCTTGGACAGACCCCATTTGGTCCTTTTTCAAACTCCGTTAGTCTATCTTTTGCTCAGAGGGATGCGGCGCGGCGAAACACAATTATCACGATGCTTAATCACACACTGGGAAGTGCTGTTGATCTTCTTGAGTCTATAAAGATTTACGGAGGAGAAAAGAAGTTGCTGGATCCGAAACAGCATTTGGAGTTCTCACAAAGATGGAACTTGATAATCTACAAGCTGACAAGGGTGATGTTAGCTCTCACGCACTTCGAATTCGACACAGCCCTCTATTTTTTAAAATCATCAGAACATGATCTATTTGCAGCTCACCGGCTTGCTTACACAGCATCCACAGATATGGAGGCGAGAATGACTTGTTTTGTGGATCCCCCATTTCCATGGGGTTGGGTGTTTGTGGGCATGGGCATGTTGACTGTTGCTTTCTATGTTTGGTTGAAGCGCGAAAAGTTGTTTGTTAACAAGAAGAAGCGTTTCTGAGTATTCAGTAAAGGGTATGGACATTTAGGGCTCTCTCTATCTCTCTTTGTGGCTGGACACAGGATGTGACAGGATTTCTAGAGGATATCTGGAAACCTTGCATCCTTGCATGTTTTGAGGTAAGTCATAGTACCAGCATCGGCCCTTCACAAGATAGTCTCTGTCCCTTTGTGTTCCGCTCAAACTGGCCATGGCCATAAGGCTACGGCAAACAATATTCTCTCTGGCTGGACACTGGATATTGCCATTCCAAACATCTCATACACAGGCAGGAGACACTTGGTTCACAGGTTCCCATGGAGTAGTAAGAGTAAGAGACCAGAGATACTCTTGCCCAAGGTTCCTGTCCTTAGGAAGATAATGCTAACATCCTAGGGCTCCAGGAAGGTGCAACCACGCAACAGAGTATCACTGAGACACCTTGCTAATCTCCTTGATGATGATACCACAACAGTAACCTCTACAGATTACTTGACAGGAGAGGTCACCATCACACTGTCTCCATATATACTCTGTTTCCACCTCTTACTTCCTCCCTGCTAATTTGGTCTTTTCTGGGTTGCTGTAAATCTTCCAGCCCCTTCCTGCCAAGACCATAGCCTGGTCTGGTTGTGTATCTCTGGTTCAACATCTTCCTTGTATTTGCTGGCTTCCAATCCTTACACTCTTCCCAGTCATTTCTAGGAAGGTCAGCAGTGTCGAAATAGTGCATCCCTTCATGGAGGCTTCTTGCAAATGATGTTTGGAGTTTCTTCTAAAGATGTGTTCAATTATTCACTTCATTCTTTCCAGCTACTAAAGAATGCATACCATGGAAGCAGGCTCAAGCTGAAGCTCAACGCCTCCAAGTCTGACATCTGCTTCTTGGTGACTCAAAGTATCAGGCTCACCTAAGCGGCTGGAATGGTGCAGGAGATGATTCATTGTGCATAATGCAGAGAATTCAGTGCATGGACCTATAGTTGCCAGATGCAAGAAACAAGCAAACCAAGTACCTACTCTTCACCCTGGCTCCTCTCTACCACTACAATTCACTAGTATCCTTAAAGTATGTCTGAACTTCCTGACCATAACTTCCTGACAGTGTGTTGGCCATTCCTAAATTCTTATGGGTCCTCAATTACAAAGGCAGGTTGTTTGAACTTTGAATTGCCCGCTAAAGACGTCTTCCACCAGCCAGAGGACAACGTCCCTGTGTGGTCAAAGCAAGAAACAGGTTGAGGTGGTTATTACTGAGGCAGTCTGCCTCCTGCTTGTCAGGAAGGTTGGTGATCATGTTGTCAATCTTCTACCCTCCTAAGCTTAAAAGCTGTGTAAGCAAACAAGTCCTTTGTTCGTACTGTTTTCTTTTCCTTGATGTACCTTCCCCACAGAATACCTACGTCCTTGCTTCACCAGTTAATAACGGGACACCCTAATTTATGTATATTTAGAGTCCATCTTTTCATCTTCTCCAATGAATGTTATGTATACATATATATATATAAAGGAGTCCTCTTATGACTGATAATGATTTTATTTACTTAAGGAACAGGAATTATTTATCTAAGTATCGTGGTAAATGTGTTTTTATATAATGTTTTTGGAAAAGGGAACCTGGGAGCGACAGCCCACAAAAAAGGCCCTTGAGGAGGAGGGAAAAATTAACCCCCTGTCATTTATGGGCCATGAGACCTACAGGACGATCAACGCCCAGGCATACCCACGCGAAAAATCCACACACGGGGCAGGGCAGCGGGTTTGAACCCCGAACCACCACTGTGCACTTACCAGCTGGGCTACCAACCGATGTGCTTGTATTTGAAATTGATAAAAATTTCCAAAATTCTGGATTTCGATAATGATAGGTAGTTCCTGGGCTTCATGTTCGGGCTTCATCCCCTTAAAAAAAGAAAAAAAGTAGTTAGTTCCTTTCAAAATTATCCATTTAGATCTACGACATTTAGTTTTTTTTTTAGTTTTATTTATTTATTTATTCTCTGGAAAAGGGAGTGGACACACTAGAACATTTACCAAGTTCCATAACATATTTAGTTCCCTTCAGTTCCGTCACATCCAATTCCATTATATCCAGTTCCAGGCGTCACATTCAATTCCCTTCACTTCTATCGCTTCAGAATTCTTCCAAATTTTTATCACCATTTTAACAAATACAAAAGATGGAATGGAGCGGAGCCCATTTCATCAAATTAAAAATTCAGAAGAACACAAGTGGGAAAAGTAACCATGTTTTTTTTTTTTTTGGGGGCTCAAGTGCAACATTTCCTTTTTTCTAACAATTGTTTTATCTTGATATTCTATCATCCTACATGGGATGTCAGTTTGTTTCGTTGATGGATGAAAACCCATATCTATGTTAGATGAAATTCATACTGCCAATTACCCAACAACCCCCTATTTATATATTTTATGGGTTGGCTTACACCTATGTGGTTACACAGGTTCCTTATAAGTGTTATGTACATGATTGATGGATGAATACTATAGATATCTATGTTTTTTCATCAGATGTATGAATTTTCATCGCATTTTTAGATTGGTTGCATGTAATGATACTAAGGCCTCTCATTTTAGATTCAATGCATAGTACGCTTGGGCACACGTACAGAGTGGGTCGTCAGACGCTTTTGTGAAGCTTCGTTGAGTTTTGTTATAGCTTCGCTCTAATGAGGTTGGTCAATGGGCCACCTCATAAGATAGAAGTGGTACCTCCACTGAGATTAATTGGGGCAAGTACTTCGAAATGTTTTGCGCTAGGAAATTTATAACTATCTCCAAGCATGTAGTTGTGTGATTTCCTCCACAATGGTGGTTGCAAAACAAGCTAGCTCCCTCCAAGGGAATAGTGATAATAAAAACAACCACCCATCCATGCATCTCCAAGATGTGGAATCCGCGATCTCCTATATATTAGTATCATACTCTTACCACTAGACTACCAACGGTTGGCAGCTCAGTTGGATAGAGCACTGCGTGCCATCCAAGTGAATCTGGATTTCAATCGTACCACCTTGTCGGATGTGGTATAATCTTCTCCTCTTTCCTTTGGGCAGTGTCCCAAGCCTTGTGCTCGGCCCCTCGCGAGGTTACTATGAAAGAGGTTATTTTCTCCTCTCACTATAATTAAGGTATCTGATTTGTGAGCGGACTCTCGCGGGTATTTCCCTTAAAAAAAAGAAAAAAGAAAAACTAGACTATACATTCATTTGTTGCAAATTCATTGTTTAATGGATATATTACAAAAACAAAATAATATTGAATTTTTTAGTGTGGGGCCACTATGAAGGCACGGCCCCTTCTATGCCATGAAACCTCATTACAATGACGCTACATAAAATTCAGAGGCCGCCCGGACCCTTGGTGCCCACCCGTCGTCACGGATGCCCATTGCGTGGTCCCTTGGGTCTTACATGGTAGGGTTTCTCATCCCTATTGCTCTACGGCACGGTCATGCCCACATGGTCTCCTCATGTCGACCATCTAAATCTCAACGGATCCAAGCTGTTCATATAGGGCATCACATGCATATACATCCGGTTAAGGTTTTCTTCTTGGTTGTTTTGTTATGTTATCACCGCTAATGTTCACTTCTTCAGTGTTGGAGTTGTTGATTGTTAAAAACCGTATATAAGTTGAAGCACATTGCGGCCGTTGTGTTTCACATGCATCACAAACTGATATTACGAGAAATCTTGAAGACAAGGGGAATACTGGAGATTTCTTCTCGACATGCAAGTCATTCATTTCAATTCCTAGCCATCATTTGCATACGTTTATCTTCATTTTTCTAGAAGAAGATAGACTCGGACTGGCGATATTTTCTCCATATTAGTATGCAATCTGTTAACTGTTTTCTTCTCAACATGTTTAAATCGTTCATTTCAGTTTACAACCATCATTTGCATATGCTCATGTTATTTTCTTCATATTGTTGTGTAATGTGTTTGCAATGTAAGATTTTATGAAAGTGGCAAAATGCTCATTCTTTGTTGTAATCTCTTATGCTAAGTAAAGAATGTCATTCTGTCTCAAATGTTGTGCACCCTACAACATACATCACTGTCCAATCATACTTCCTAGCATATAAACCTAGAAAGCTATGTTACAATGAAAAAAGAAGTAAAGTGATCGAATGACAGAAGCGCAATGCAATGAAAAACCTTCAAGCATGAACTACCACATGCAAACCCAACTCTTCCAAGCGAAACCTCACTCTATCACTCGATGTAAGTCAAGCCAATGATACCTTTGCTGAAGAAATCCACCATACAGAGTCTAGACCTCCCAAACTCGTCCACTGAAGAACTAAAGCTATGGCGATGAGAGGCATCGACAAGCTCGACTAGAAGAAGACGAGCCTTCTCGAGGCTCACGTGGAGATAAGCCTCTCCATGTCCCAAGTGAGATTCACCACCTCACTTAGCACATGGAACCAAATGAATATCCAATGCCAACATTTAAATATAAATATAAATATGTAATGTCCTAATTAGTTAGAAATAACTATTTCTAACTAACCATGACTAAAATTATGACATAATATTCAGAAACAAAGGTAGGGTGTCATGCCAATGTAATGACTAATGACTTCATAACTAATGAAACTAGATCTGTAATTGGGAATTTCGTGAAGCATTGTGAGTCCTTGAAGTTGTCTATCAGTAATTAAAAAAAAAACGTTTTTGAGCTTTTGAGCTACGTTGTCTGAGGCATTGGAGTTGAATTTTAACATTCAATATTGATAAGAGATCATTGATCATGTTTGAGCTCGTTGATGACGCTTGGCTATTGTTTTCCATGTAGGGTGTTCAAGGCTCCATGTTATTTAGGGCCCAACTGAGATTTCAAATTGGCGGGCAAGTTTGGCAAGTCCAAATGTCATCATTTTGCTATGAATGTGTAGAAAACAACAAATTGTGTAGCGTCTCTATTATAGTCTATTTTTTCAAAGACCTAAGAAGAATTAGGAGTACACTCTGAGGGTAGGTTTTTGGGTAAAGAATTGTAGGTGTTGGGTGAACATCTCATCCAAAGAATGCTTCTATCCACATGGTCGAGACAAAATTTCATATGCAATAGTATTTCGGTAGAAATTTATCACACAAATCCACCGGATGGCAGGACCACCATTATCTCATGGATAAATCTTTAGAGTTTGAGTGTGATGTTTAAACTGACAACATGTCAAATCGGTGACGTATACCAATATTCACATTCAAGGTTAATGCGAACAAAATAAGTCATAATAATTGCATATGGCCATCCGATGATTTGTCATTTTCTTGGGCCTCTAGCCTGATTCTACCTATGCATCCTTTATTTGCTCTAGCTAGCATGCTTCCTCTAGTGTTGGGTTTCTTGGTAATTATAATTCCTTCTTGCCTCCTTTGTAGGTTTTCTATATGCATCCTTTTATTATGTAGGGATTTCTCATTGCATGTTTTTGGCTATGTTTTCATCAGTGGTGTGTGGTTATTTGATTTCTTTCATAACCTCCGGTTCTAGTTTTTACAAAATCTTAGGATCAAAGAACTTCCGGTTCCAGTTTTTTCGTAGATCTTTTTATGCAAAGAACCACCGGTTCCGGTTAATTGTAAGAGCATCTCCACCGCGGGTACACCAAACAACATTGCAATGGTAACCTCCTGCGGCCTCCAACACTCCCCTCCACGGGCAACCCCATCAAACTACCCTGCAAGTGTCTTTTTGGCTGACGTGCCTTGCTCCAGAGGGACCACCTGGACAGTCGCTACTTTACCCTCACGCCACAAATGCAGGCACGTCAGCCAAAAAAGCTGTCAGTCGTGTTTTTAGTCGCTCTAGCAGGTACCGGCAAGGCCTAGAGGGGCTTTAGCCTGCTCCTTTGCCGTCGCTGGGCCATTTAGGGACCTCGGTGAAGATGCTCTAAGAACCTCAAAGAACCGGCAGTTTTCATCAAATAACCAGCGGTCTTAGTCGGATCTTTGACGATTTTCAGGCTGGTTATCTCTAACTGGCGTTTATGATCCTTTCCCAGTTCTTTGTTTTTTTGACAACCACGGTTATATATCCATATAACCTTCTTGATAACCTCCGGGGGTTTGTAGCTGAATCAAGGAACCTCCCAACACTGGTTTTTACTAGGTATCTTTTTGGTTTCCATTGGTTATGCTGTTCTCTTCGGCCTAGTTTTGTTCATGGGGCTCCCTCATTGCTTGAATGGGTACACAAATGGAGGTTTTAATTATTTTCCCAAATATCATTTTTATGGCTATAACGTTTTTGGAAAAAAAAAAGAATGTAAGAAAGAAAAGACCATAACAAATGACTTGATTTTGTTCAATGGACATCTCAACATCTAAATTAGGACATTCCAAAACCTTCTCCAACAATAAAATTAATTACAAATATATCTGAAGAAAATAGCAGTTTCTTTTTTTAATGCACACAATATTCTGCATGTCTTCAGTAAATTTGAGCGTCTATCACAACAGCAGTGACGGTTAGTAGAGGCATGTAACCAATTTAGACCTAAAAATATTGCAACTATTTTGGCTAAAATCTGTGGATGATTTTTGGTAGGTTTCTGCGGGCAATTTACTCCAGCTGGGTACCCAAAATTGTTAAAAAATCCAAAAAGGGCTTGGAAAATTAAGGGTTAAGATTTGTCAATTCATGACAATTCTCACGTCTAATCTGGCTACATTCCTTTGGAAATTTTGATGGTTATTAGTTGTTTTTGTTTTTGTTTGTTTGTTTGTTGTTTTTTTAGAACAAGAGACAGAGGCTCTAGTATAAACTTTATTTGGAATTTATTTTTGTAATAGACAATAGCCAAAAACAATACTCCTATTAAAGTACTCATATTTACAAGATCTTATAGCCGAGTGGTAATGGGCACATACCACGATGTGGTTGTGGGTTCAAACCACCGTCTGGTGTGTCATGAAGGTGTCCACCTTCCTGCAGTAGCCCTTTAGGGTCAAGTGACACCATAACTTACGCTCCCTTGGGGAGGCGTCATACTTTACTTTACTTTATAGTGGAGGATGTCATGCTTATGAAGTACGATGTTGTATGCACACTCGGATTTTGAATTCTCCTATGCATTTTCCTGTACCGCAAGTTGGACCCACAATCTCACAAACAATTGGGGATCTGGCGAGTAGTCCTTGGCCTTCTTTGCTTGACATGAAGACGAAGTGAACATCAATTGGTGCCCTAATGAAAACCGTGACTCCAAGGTGAAGACGCACTTGAAGTTGGAGAAGCTATGTGGCAAACACTAAAGGCCGTTGCAGCAGTGATTTTAGGCTAGTACCATGTTGCTTTGCTTAATCTACTTGTCTTGGAAGGTGGAGAGCTCATATGCTTCTTCTCCAAGTTCTTAGGCTCAGATTTTCTCCCTCTGCAGGTGTGGTTGTGCTAAAGCTTGCCTTGGTGCCTGCTCCTGGGTGGTACCCAGGGTTGTTTTTTGACAGGTAGCCCTACCTTTTTTGTGACAGGTTAATTTTTTTTTTGACTTTCACTGTGACATACAACTTTGAGAAAATGCCTTTCACATGACAGGTTGACCGATTTTTGACCTTTCACACAATTTTGTCATATGAAATTGAAACAAAAAATGAAAAAAAGTGTGAATTAAAAACAAAAACAAAAAACAAAAAAAAATGTGAACTGCTTACAACTACAAATAGTGAAGCTCCAGTCTGTGAATACATATGGTATTATCTTTACTATTTTCATGGGTTCCAACCCAAACATGTAGCATTTGTACCACTTATTCTCTAACTATAAGACTTTGGCATTTTTAACCTCTTCATACGTGGTCCCAAGCCTCTCTTCTTTGAGAGAGATTCTCTTGGCTTATCAATGAGCTAGGAATACAATATGCCAGTTGATTGCAAGTTAAGATTTTGAGTCATGCAGGATGGCCGTGTCGAATTAGGTGCAGTGGTTTGAATATGGCGCCTCCTCCACAACAAATGCTTTTGAAACAGGACCAGGAGAGGGATTCAAGAGGAATTTTTCTGGCACTGCTGTGGCTGTGGGTACACCGTGTAAGGGAGAACAAGTCTAACAGGCACTAAACGATTTGAACCAGCAATTCATTTTGGCCGCCAGACTCCAGTACGTAATTGTGCATTTTACAAGGGTGTATCAAGAGTAAAGACCTAGAAACAAGAAAGCAAGTGCATGCCCACATTATCCAAAATGGATATTTCCAAATATCTGTCTACTCAACACCCGGTCTCAAAAAAAAAAAAAACTAAGAATGGAGGCTGGAGCACGCACAGGAAACAAAGAGGGAGAGCCTAAGTAAGCTTAGAGGTTTAAGGCTTGAAACACAAAGAAGGGCAGCTGGCAGTCAGCGTTTTTTTTATAGGCGAATTTTCGCCAGATTTCGACCTCAAAAAAGAAGAAGGAATATTCTGTCGAAAGTCCCATGTTTTTCATGGATGAAATTGCCAAATTTCTCCAAATAAAAATAAATTATGGATGCATTTGCCAAATATGGATGATATATATGGATTATGGTACAGAAGTGGATGATTTCAGTGGATGAACAGAATGTACTGCTGATTTCTGCAAAACTCTGTAGCCACTCATGCTGTTTTCCAAATTTCTAAGAAAAACACTGCTGGCAGTGCTCGGTGAGGCTCCCCTAGGTGGACTTACTAGTAAGATTAACAAAAACTACTAACAATTTGTACCTTTTTTAGCCTCTCCTAGTCTCTAGATGGACTTACTAATAAAATTGCTAATAACTATCAGTAATCTCTGCAAATTTTCTATTCATTTGTAGCTTTCAGGCTTTGTGAGCCTCTCCTAGGTGGACTTAGTAATCAAATTACCCCTAATTATCAGAAATTTCTGCCTTTCTTTTGACAGGATATTTTTTTAAAAAAAAAACTTTCATTGTGACAGGCATTTTTTTCTCATTGCCTTTCTTTTGACAGGCTCATTTTTTTTTTGCCTTTTTTTGCCTGTCAAATGCCTTGTGACAGGTGCAAAAATCAGCCATGGTGGTACCCTGATCACTGCCTCATGATCGTGTTTAAAGTTTTTGAAAAATCTGACCTCTCTGATGAAAAATAGCTGCAAAATTGTGAAGATATATCCAAATGAAAAACCAGCCAGACATTTCCTGACCACCTACCTCTTGCACCCGCAGTAAAACTTTCGGGTGGATTAGCAAATCACCACCATTGGGATCAGTTGGGGGAATTTTGTCGCATTTTACCAAATAACCTACAGGAAATCCACGGTTTTCATTGCATTAGGATGACCCATTCATCCTGAAACTGTGGGCACGCCAACCCTACCAATATGGCACATAACCGCTCCAATTGGCCCAAATATCAGCAGCATATTAATAAGAACCCGCAGCTAGTTACATGCTAGCCAAATGGTTTTGAGGAATTTCCTTGAAACCTTAGGAAACTTATCGAGAAAGTTTACATAGGAACTTGACCATTGATTTACCATTAAGGGGAAGCAACCGACTCCCTAGCCGGTTGGTTCTCGGAATGAGGGGCCACCGGCTGGTTCAACTCAAATTATTTCGCGGACAGCATATGGAGGTTTTTCGATGAGAGTTTGACACAACACGTGTTTTTTGCCAAGCTTTTATATGGTTTTTGCTGCTTCTGTTCTATACGCTGATCCTCTTTTTATGCACAAGATTGACAAGTTAACCCTGGTCGCATCGCCCTCCCATGTGGCTCCAAATTAGAACAAAATTAGACCAATCAGTAGCATAGTTTAATCATGTCAATTGACTCGGTATAGCACGCGCAAATGGTACCAAGTTGTCATATATTCTCCCAAAGCCAGCTAATTGTGAGGAGGGTTGGGGGCTCGGTGGGCAAAATTACTAAAAGGGCTCCCACCCTCCTTTCTAATTTTACAAGTACAAATGCTAAGAATATGATTGTGTTAGGGCAATTGAACAGCCAAGACATACATATTGTTTTACTCAACAGTGCTTGTAAGCCAAAATTATGTGAGGCATCAGCTGCCTTTGATAAAGCGCATGTGACAAGGAGGGCATTGAACAGAGCAGTGAGGTAAGATGGTGAACCTACCTAACCTGGACTGCTTTATGAAAGGCATGTGGAGAGCTGGCAGGTGAGTGGGAAACCCACAGAGAGTGGATGCTGTTTTAAGTAGTGCGCCCAACATTTGATCGGAAGGCAAAACGCGGCCGGCCATCCACAGTGGCATTGACTATTTACGGAGATGATGGGGAATAGGATTGTTTAAGCGAGTGTGAAGTGGAGCTTCGTCGTAAATGCAAAGTGGCACATCAAGAGCAGTACATGGGGGGTGGTGGTCAGCAGAGTAAGTACGAGAGATCGATGGGTTTGCACTGTGCAGATTCTTTAATACGGCACTTTGGCATTTAGGCTTCCGTACAAATTCCAATGGGCTCCAATCGGTCGAGTCGGAGGAGATCTGGTAGGAGATGATGACAAAAAGTGAACTTGCGGGGATGGTGATAAGAGACTGCGAAGTTACCGACAGCTAAGTATGGGGATGCTCGGGGCTGAGCTCAGTCACTCGAGGGCCTTTCCAGTCAATGTTTGGTGTCAAGTGGCGATCCGGCACTGGAGGAGGCTGACACCCGAGATGCCGGATTCAAACTGAGGAAGGGTGGCGGGCCTGCCGAGGGAGGACAGCAGGTGACAACCGGTGATGGCCAACTAGAGCAGCCCAGGCATGGCTGAGGGAGGCAGGCAGATGAGAGGGCGCGGGGATAGATTCTGGTGCGACCAGGCAGAAGACCGGGAGAGGAATTGGTGAGGGAGAGAGAGAGAGAGAGGAGGGAGAGCTTCTGTTTGTGGGTAGTGAGTGGGTTGTAGGAATTTGTATGTCTTTAGAGAGATGGAACGGCAGCGTCTGGCTATAACCAGCTTTACTATTATAGCTTATGGCTGCTGCTTGTTGGGCGTTGTGGTTGAGGCTGGTGCGGGAGATAGTTTTCTGGGGACGCCAGAGCAGGGTGCCTTGTGGGAGTTGCCCTTGCTTGGTTCTTCTTGCGATCCTTGCAGTCCGGTAAGCAGAAAACGTACCTCTCCAATGGTGTGTGTGCCTCCGCTAACCAGCATTCCAAGCCGCCTCTGAGCGTCTCAATGGGGCAGAGTCAGTCTTGTACAGGGCTGGATTGGCGGTGCATTTGATGTGACAGAAATGGCCAAGTTGATCAGTCCATTCCTTAGAAAATGCGACACTGCTATGAGTTTCAAGGGTGGTCCTTGGACTGGGTCTGATGCAGGTTTGCGGAGAGGGACATATGAGCTACAAAAGTGCGTGCCACGCACTTGCCGCCGATGCCACCATTTTGACAACAGGCATGCTCTCATAAACCTCGAGGAGACGCAAGCACCGTACTAGACTAATGCGTTTTTCGTTGATTGTAAGTCATGCTCGAAACTTGCTCCCACCGGGACAATGTCCGCTGATGCAGTGTGCAATGTTTGTAGGCAGAGTCGATGACTTCAAAATCAGCATCGTTTACATAGGAGAGCGTCCTACATTTGTCTGTCTGCAAACCGTGAAGTGGACCTCATATTGCTGTTCCGAGCCCGACCCGTTGAGTCGTTTGGTCCCACATTGCTGGTAGTGAGTATTGTGCCACAAAGACTCTTAACATGTGAAAAGTTCGCTGATTCAAGGCCGCACTATGGTAATACAGGGGCATATGATGAAGCGAGGATAAATCCAGTTGTGTGCACCGTACATTGCTTTCGAGCTGATCCGTAAGCGCCCTCTTTCTTTTTCGCCTGGACTTGTGCCTGCAATGATTGTACAGTCACATAATATTTACTTCCCGTACATAAGGATTAGAGAAGTCCTAGGAACCCAGAACTATGGCTCAGGCAGTAATGAGAATTCGATCGAAAGAATGTTTGCTGTTCATTGCTCCCACCGTCTCCACGGTAATCCTGGCAGTACGACTAACGAAACACTTTTGCTAAGCAAGACTCTCGAGAATGGTCAAACTTCTCACTTATTTGCTGTCCAGTGAGTTTCTCGAGTTGCAAAAGTCTTGTCTGTTTTACTTCACTGCACTCTCGATAAGGCCATGGCAAACAACTTCCCAACGAGGAAGCCTTTAGACTAGTTTTGGTAGGACCCTGAACGGTGTAGTATGAACTACTTCAGAATATTTAGATCTACAATTTAGTTATATGAGATTCATTGTGCTGGCTGGTTGGCTCTTGGCTCCTTGGATTTGTCAACGAGGTTTAAGCTGATGAGAGTACTGGGGTTCTGTGGACAGGGTCTGTGGATTGGACGGAGTTACCTACTGGTATGCTTCTTTTTCAACCTCCACCCACTGCTGCCTTTTGCTGGCTTTGGATCAACTGTGTTAAATCTGGACTTTCTTTTGGCTAGCTAGGGAGCAAAGCTAGGGTCTCATAATGTAGATGGAATGGGGACAGGTGTGGAGCCCCAGAAGCTGAGTGTGCAGGAGTGGAGGTGGCACATGAAGGATACTGTGACATATGGAGTGGAGGAGACGGAGCGGGGTCCAGATTGTTACATGCTGCTCAGTCACTGCAGCTCTTGCACATGGTGTGGCTGGTGCTAGCTGGGTTACTTATTGTGGTTGGCTTGCCTTGATCTTCTCATCACAGCCCAATTGTTGTGGAGCCAACCCCTCCTCCCCTGAAGTTGTTGGCTCTAATGAATGAGTTTAACTAAATTTTGTGATTGGGTCAGCAGTGACCCCTTGCGTTTTCAACTCAAGTGTCCCCATCAGTGACACTTAAGTCACTCCCATACAAAACATGTTAGAAGAAACCTCTCTGTGCAAGCACAGCTGGGATAACTTTGTCAGACCTGATTAGGAAGAAGTCTTTGCTTTCTCATATTCAGACATTTCTATAGAGGCCAACTGTGTTCATGTTTCGAGTTTCCAAGAGTGGTCTGTATTATACTTGCAGCATACTAGCAGGTTATCTAGTTAGATTAGCTAGAAAAGCTTATGAGTCCACTAGATAGAAGCCTAGTGTACTAAGCCAGTTTGGCCATTGCACTGCAGATTCATTACCTGCCTTTTTGGCCATGTCTTTGCAGATTCTTAGAAAGGAATCATGTTCCTACCTACATCCTGTATCACAACATAACGTTGCATACATTTCAACTGTATGGAACGCAAGCTCATATCTTTTTTGTGGTCTTTAACTTGGAATCCAACCAGTGCAGAGGCTCTGAAAAACTTCACAACTTTTTAATTTTCTACATGACTAACCCAAATGATGTGACACTTCAGTGCTTCATCATGGGAGGGGGTCTGCAGAAAAGATCCTGTTTTTTGGCAGCTAAGGTGAGAATGTGATGCCTACCGTATGGTCCAAGCTATGATTATATGCTGTGAGGCACTTGATGTTGTTTTTGACAACAATGGAGGGTTGTAAGATGCTCATGACTTCGGAACATATTACTCCATAAGAAATTATTCGGTGATTCACAGGGATATGCACAAATGTAATTGACTCATACCCCCATTGCTTGTGCAATATCCGACCTTGTACATACCATTGCATACATGAAACTTCCCACAATACTTTGATAATGATATCTCTCATTGTCTCCAAGTCTGCAACACTCTCACGGTACATCTCTTTCAAGAGATTGCAATTTGTGAACCAAGAGAAGTATCTAAAGGATATTCTGAGATGGTTGGGCTCCGCTTCTGCAATATTAAGTTGGCTTTTGTAAGACCATTGCATACATGAGATTTCCCACAACACACTAATAAAGAATATGTCTCATTGTCTCCAAGTATGTAACACTCTTAAGATTCATTTCTTTTTAAACTTTGCAATTTGGGACAAACAAGGTGTTTACTAGCATACATTCTGTCATACCATAGCGTCTCAAGATATCATCATGATTTTTACACTGGTTTATATTTCCCCACTGCTTTTGCAATATAGACCCTTGAAGCATACATGATATATCCCACAAACACTCTGACTCCAAGTCTATAGCACTCATGGAGGTGCACATTTTTTTTTTACCTTCATTGATGATTTCTTCATAAGATGCAAAACAAGTTTGGAGTTCTTGATAGATTCAAAGGGTTCAAAGTTTTCATAAAGAATCAAATTGAAAAAAAAAATCAAGGGTGTGATGACGACTAGGATTACATCTCGAGGAATTCTAATGAATTCCATAACGAGAATGATATTGTGAAACAAAACATCATATACACCGGAGCAGAGTTACAAAGAGGAAGAATTGAATACTTTGAATACTTGTTCAAAGTGTAAGGTGTATGGTGCAATACATGAGGTTGAACCATTGTTTCATGGCGGAGCAATGGTGACTGCAGCATACCTCTAGAATTGAGTTCCTACCAAGACAACATCTACAAAGACACATAAGAGGTATGATGTGGCGTTCTCATCTTGCACAACACTTTCCATTATTGTTATTGTTTTTTCATTTTACTTTTTGTTATTGTACGTGACAGCACTAGTAAGAAAACATGATTTTTATTACTCTTTTCATGACTCTTTTCATGACTCATTTCATCATTGACAGCAATCTTTCCATGTATTCATGTCCAATGTGTACTCCTGGTATTCATGGTTTTCATTTTGCTTTCACATGGTTTGAAGGTTCTCCCACCTTACTTGCACATGCATGGGTTCAATCTGTTTTTTGGCATGTGCATTGTTCAAGCAAACATCACATGCTTCCAGAATTTCACCCTCAAGGGTCACACAAATGTAGAAAAGAGAAACTATGTGATGCTAGTGAAAAAAGGTTCAGCATGCTACTGACTCATCAACCTCTTTGAAATTCCACTCATAATTAGGCACCTGAACCTCCTGCCTAATCATTCTCTCTTTCCAAACATACACACGCATATCCCACCGAAAGAAGAAGACTGAGTTATGAAAGTGATTGCTCCCCCAATGCGGCAAAACACGCAAAAACACCGAGGATGAGTTCTTCCGCATATGCATGAAGGAAGCAAACATGACATGCATCACTCCATCCTCAATAGTTAGACAAATGTCACCAGCCCTGGTCCAAGGTCTTTCAGGTCTGCAGCCCTTCTGAAGCTTGCGCATGATGGGGGAAAGAAGTTCGTCTAGCAGTTTAATGCAGTTTTAGCCTTCATCCATCCATTGAAACAAGGTAAAAATATGAAAACACTCATTCTCCTTCGAAGGGTCCAGGCCCAAAACATGTGGCCCCCACTCTTCGTTAGAAGCACACAAGAATCTTCACATGAGTACAACGGTGTTAGGCTGTTTTGCAGCTGCACTGCTGGTGTCGTCGTAAAAGCCAGACCAGCCCACTCTACCTGTAGATACATGTGCTGTAAGAATGATGTCCCCTGCTATGGGTTTTGACCAATCCACCAACTCTTCCAATCCGGAGATGTGAGTCCCCACGATGCCAGTAATATCTCCTACCAACTCCTTGTGAGTGTCGATATCAACAAAAGCTTCCTCTTGCAGCCAGGAGCTGCCTACTCCTTCTTGAGCGTTTGACATTGCTAAGTGCGAGAGGCGCAAGTGAAAGAGGCACCAAGGCGAGGCAAATGGGTGAGGGAGAGTGCGACGAGGCAATGGGGGATCTGAAACTCAACGAGTTTGGGAGTGCTGCATGACAGTGTCGTGTGTGGCATATATGACTTTTTGGCCAAGTGTCGTTAAAACCTTATCATTAGTATATGACCATGTACCAGAGTCATTTGATTAAATCATGAATACAACTCCGACATATATTGGTGTCATAATAAATAAGTATTCGCCACAACGCGTCACGTGGCGCTGCGAGGTGCAACTCATCAAGTTTAAAAAAAAAAGTACATATAATATGTATTAAAAAAATCATGCTACATGATGCGTCGCGTTGTGTCACGCCACGTGACACTATGCATTTTTATAAATTTAAAAGAATCATTGCAACCACGTGGTAGCCATTTGGAGTTCTCATATGCTAATCCTTACTAGCCTACGCTGTCATGTGGTTAACATAAGTTACGCGGCTTCATCTCTGCCATCCATTTCTCAATGGTCGTCATATCGTAAGGTTGGCTGTGTTGTTGTTATTATTATTTGGATATTGATCCAAATGTGTGGTGCTTTTAATTTGTATCCATTACATGTTGTCGAACAAAATCATTTGCTTCCTAGTTTTGTGTGGATAGTATTTGTTGTTTTTTGTTGTTTCTTTTCGACTTGGTTGGAATTATCTCCATTGGTTTGGTAAGGCCTTTGTCAAACACAACGTCGCGGTGACATATCTTTCACATGAGAGGCCAAACTAAGTGGACTAAAGTCACAATACCTTTTATCCATAGACTCCTCAGCGTTCTACGAGAGCAACTTTTTGCCATGATCTTGTGGCATGGAGGTCCCAAATTCCTCCATGCACATTGATGATAGCATTTCTCCTCCACTGTTAGTGGTGGAGTTCCTTTCTTCCAAATGTGGCAAAAAGGATCGCGTGGACTGCATGAATGCTTGTGCATGAGCAAATGTCAAGCACTACTTACTGGCTTGGCTGTGTTGAACAACAGTGGATTGAGTGTACTATCAGACACAGATGTCTATGAGGTCACAACACTTGCGCATGGGACCGACGGAGACGTAATCTTGCCACCTTTTAGTTTCTCATATGCATGCACAAAGCCTTTGGTCAATGGTGGCGACTAAGGTGGGTGAATATTCTTACTCGCCTATCAGTTTCACAATTGTCATTGCAACCATGAAGTGTGATTGTTAGATGTGGCTGTGATCTTGACATGTAGCCTAAGTGGAGGTGTTTGGACCCAAATGTAGGCAGAGGAGGTATTTGATGCAGCGTCATGATACCTATTATTTCCATTGACGCGGGCTGCGGCAGATGCTCTGCTACCCCAATTGGAGACTATCATGCCGTTGAAGTTTGTCGTTGGCTCTTCTACAACTTCTTGAGATCATCAATGGTTTAGTTTAATAAGGTTTATCTACTCAAAGAAGCTTGGTCTCGACTTGTGGTCAGTGAGGACCATTTATGATTGAGCTGCACTATGTTTTCCTTGCAAATGTTCATATAGGCCCGACCTCTAGACCAGCACAACACTGTAAGGTACAAACGTACAAAGCAACATCAACCTTGGGAAGACGTAGGTGGATTCTCACTATCTCGCTTGTGCTTCCTCTGATTGGTGGTACAGCTAATAGCTTCAAGTGGTCTGGAGAACTATTGGTTCCAAGCCTTCAATGAAGTCTACGGACATAGCAGTACATTTGAGACAATTTTTTTGATGGGAGGTCAGCTAGGGCTACTGCACACTTCAGATGATGTACAGGTTGGAGGGGTGATGCATGAACATTTGAACATAATAACTGTGACTTGAGCTCGTTTGCTAGATGTTTACCATTGTGGGTGATATCCATTGTTCTCTCATCAAAAGTGATTATCCATTATTTTCATGGATTCATGTTTAGCATGTGACACTTGATTAAGCCTCCATTTACCTCCATTTTCTTTAATGTTACATTTTTGGTTTCTGTTTTTCTTCCTTTTCCGTTGTTATCCTCCCATATGTGGGTCTCATCTATGGGTCCGTCTTCCACGGAATTAGGCCCACAAACCTAGTTTATAGGAGCCTCGTCAAGCTCACGGGCTCATAGGCTCATGGTTTAATATTCCCCACCAAAGGATATTATAAATTGTATAACCTAAGAGCAAATATGTAATCATCAGTTGTGATGTTATATCATCTCATATGTTAATCCCACCGCGAAGCACCTACCAAATCCACAATATTATAGCCGAAGCATCGCCCTCCCAACTTGTCTATATATTGTTAAGAGCAGGTCGCAATTCCATAAATGTCACATTTGAGGCTGAGGACTACAAAATATCATATACTATGAAACAATATAATGCTAAACTAACAAAATACAAAAAGAAGACATCATGGAGCCGATTGAGAGTGGAAAAACGTATGCAACTGCAATCGACTCATGAAATAGAGAACTTGGTTAAGTTTGATTCATGAAGGAAAATGGAAGAGGAGATTGTATATGCCAAAATTAGATGAGATAACTATAGCATGTTAGCATGCTTATCTTTTAGTTATCTCCACCTACTATTCTGGTAGTACGACTGGAAGCTAACTTAAGCTAATGGAGGCTTGTCACTGTAGTTAACTTAACTGTGACTTGTCCTCACAATAACTTTCCGTCGACCTAACTTGGAAGGACTTGAATCCCAACATTTCCAACACAGCTAACCCTACATTTTCAGGTTTTTGGGGGCAAACATCCCCTACGTGGGCACCGGGTTCACACATCTTTCATGACTTTCGCCCTTACTGGAGCCATAACTTTTCGCCCTTCTAGACAATGCAGCTCGGAAAACCCTCTATCTGGCCTACATTTGCAGCATTTTTCCCATTTGCAGCTCTTCAAATTGGACCTGATCAAGGAATTGAGACTCTGTGACAAAGATGCAACTGTTTGAAGGGCACAATTGCAACTAACAACGTGTTCACCAAACGTTTACTTCAGAATCTGGTCCCTTGTGACAAGGGTGCTCTATGATTTTTCAATTTGAGGAGGTGACTGACATGGATCCCCATACAGTCCGAAAAACTGAAGAGGGTTAGTCTCAATCAAGAGGTGCAAGTCTGTGACTGATAGACAATGTGGGTATCGCTAGTTTTTCTGAGACCAATGTCCTCCAACATTTCATGCCTCTCCTACTCTGAGATGCCAACTTCTAAACTTCCGATGCTGTGTAAGACCTAAAGACCACACTGCGTTTTTCCTAATAATCATACACGGTCCTGCATCTCAGGGTGTAGGCCTACTACTTTACATCGAGGACCAGGCATGCTACATGGTGTTTCAGAGCATCGCATCCAGCCTCGGCTCCAAAAAGTACCCGTCCACAGCAGAACAATCCCGAAATGGACAAGAAGGCAACCACTGCCAACTCTTTGTTGTAATTTCGTATGCCAACACTTGCAGTTGAGGCTTTGTACTGTCAATCAGAAAGTAAATCATATCTCCATTTCCGTGACAACGAATCTCACCCAACGGGTCCGAATCTTGCAGTTTGCGTTGATGTTCTGATGGCATCTTGTCATACTCCGTCCACTTTTTAGCAGATGCATCGAGCTGCCAGATGCACTTACTCAACTCTAAGTCTTCTCCGACCAGCAAGAGCCGATCAGGATGAGGCACAAGATGAACGTTTGACAGCCACTTCAAGACTGACAATGGTTCAAATACGGTCCAATCTCCCTGCTCGACATTATATGCCAAGATATTGTCTACGTATCGAGCCGTGCAGTAGAACACCCCCCTCCAGGCAACGCACTTCACGAAAAAAAGCTTGGGAATCTCCCTAAGGGTCGCCAAAGTAGTTGTCCAAGAATCGCTGACGGAGTCATAGACTTTGGTTGCAATCCTGACGCCCGAGTTAGCTTCAGAGTCCTTGACCATCGGAACAATGATCTTGTAAGCATGCGCACTCTCAGCCTCCATCATTCCAACGACACAACCCCGGTACATGCCTTGCATAACAGGGGCAGGAGGCAGCTTTCTGCTCTCCCTTGTCAGAGGATTGCTCACAGTTAAATCTGTGTATCCGGGACCATTCACCCACTTCTCCCCAATGCAGAGGAGCCCTGCAGCTCCTGCAAGGAGATCACAAGCGACCGGGAGATACGAAAAGGAGATGTTGTGCCACTTGTTAAGCACCTTATCATAGGCCCACCCCACCCTGCCTCCCATCCTGGCAAAAGAGACGAGAAGAAACCAGGCAGGCTCAACTGCAGACCGACCTCCGGCATAGACATTACGGAAGTCCCTTTCCATCAACATGAAGTTCCAGCTTTTGCACACAGAGCGAGCTCGAAGAATACTTTGCACCGGCAGCATCGCCAGCACTTGCCGCCACACATCTTCCGGGAGTGAGCTTGCCATCGCTTCAATGACAGACTTGTCCATCAGAGCATAGGCCTCCATCAAAGCTAGACACGGCGTGATGAGATGAGCGCCTCCTCGATGCTGTCTTCAAAGACGAAAGGCAAAGCCTTTAAGAAGTAGGCTGCGGAACCTCTCTCTCTCTCTCTGTCTGTCTGTGTACTGTGTACAGCCACACACCGACCTGGCCCTACGTGGCCTCGTATTGGGTGCTCTGCTTTCTGCTTTCCACCTACCCCACCAAAGCGCCAAAGCAGAAGCTTCTTTTCTCTTTTTCGTCCTTTTTTATTTTTGTCTTGGATTAATTAATTGTTTTTAGAATTCCGCTGCTGGGTACCGTCCTTTACTTTACTTTCTATCTATATCCTAATTTGACAATATGTAAATGAAAACAAACACCCAATTGGAAGCTCAATTGGATAGCTTGCTTGGATAGTGCACGGAGTGCCACCTTGGTGATGGTGAGTTCAAATCCTGCTACTGTCTACAGTGCCTTGGGGTCAGGGGTTCAGCCTCGTGTATGCCTCGATGGCTCATAAATGAAAGCATCGGATGCTCCCAACTTTCCCTTTATTAAGAGAAAAGCGAAAACAAAATGAGATTCTCAATGACCGTATGCCCGCCAATCAGAATAAACTTCAGGGGAAATATATAAATATATGTATTTATTTTATTTTTTCAACGACAGGGGACGGTGGCCGTGGAAACTTTATTACTTGATTATTGAAGGGAAAAAATATATATATATTGGGATAATGTTGGTACTTAGGTAGGGATAGTTAGTACAGAAGAAAATAATACAGTAATTGTTAAGGGAAAATAATAGTACAACAATTATTTCTTGACTTTGGGGCCGCGGACCGACACACGTCGTAGGTGGCGTGGCCATTTTTGTCGCCGCTTCAATAATGTTTTCTGTTTTTTGTTTGTTTTCTTAGCCGTTTAAAGAAAATGATTTAATTACGAAAAATCTTAAAAGGACAACTTCAGTGTGTCCAATGGCTTATATGAAAGGGGGATAAATTTCCCCCCTCCTCGCGGGTGTCCCATTTAAATTTATTAAAAGAAACCCAAAATATTAAAACAATTTAATTGTTTTCTCTATCAGTAGAGTATTCAGGGGCACCATTCCCAGTATATTTTGTTTTATAAAAAGAAAAAAACAAAAGAAACCGAGTCACCGCCATTCAAGACAGAATTTTGAAATTTTTTGCTTCAAAACGAAAAAAGAGGGGATGATAACAGATATTTAATAATAATAATAATAATAAAAAATCTTTATGGGTTCTATTTTAATTTAAAACAAATTCTGTTCTGTACCTTCTAGAAATTGAGGTTCCAGTGTGGCATCACCGATAAACGTGCCCAGCGACGGTGGTCCACGAAATTGAATGGAATTACCTGCGTTGGAGTACTTTTAGTTAGAAAGACAAAGTGTGCACGCTTTCCAAGTCTGACCAACTACGAGTACAAAGGCTACAATTCCAAGGAAAAAGAGTACAGTTTACCTCTTCAACTACAGTTGTTAGCATAAATCCAACTTCACGAAAATCGATGAGGTTTTTATCGATCCATCACCCCGAGACGATGGACGGTTGCTTACGCGTTTCGGGGTTAACCCCTAAGAGGCCCCCCCGACCTTTTTTTTTTTTTTTTTTTTTTTTTGCCTACATCTTTTGCTACCCTTGACCGAAAAATCTACGATCTTTTTTTCTTTTTAGTCTTTTTAATCGTTACTAAGACTTGCTAAGATCTACACAACTTGATTGTTCAATCATGTTCATTACTGTATCGCCTACCTCCACCTCTTATTTCATGGTTTTTTTCAGTAAGGATTGGAAGCTGATAACTTGGTGAGCATGAAAATATTCTGCAACCTTTGCAAAATAGGAAAATAGAATCACAAATCTGATCGAACCTCCCAAATTGCTGAACCCAATTTCCATAAGATATAGATGTTGGGCAGCTTCTCCTAAAGTCTTAGAATTTTTGGACAAGATTCGGGTGTAACATCCTTTATAGTGATCCGGAGGGGAACACATTGCATTTCAGCACTTTGCCACCTTTTTTATTTTAAGAAAAAATTGGGTTTGTTGTTTAACAAACACAACTATTAAAGTAATTAAAAAAAACACAACGATGTTGGGTTTTTTAGGGTTAAACCCTAAACCATCCCCCCTTTTTTTTTTAAAGTCGGGTAGGTCCTCATAAATATTTGATTGATTCTATCCATGTAATCCCACTTGGATGGGTTTGCACTAGGTAACGGTTGTTTCTTAAGGCTTATACAATTGGCCAACCCTGTTCCATGTAAGAAACACTTTGCCCATCTCGTGCTCATCTCTGTCACTAGCCAAAGAGCCGTTTGCATAGGAGTAGGCACTGTGATAGAGCAGATCTTCTTGCACATGTAGCAGCTTTGGATTCGGTTGAGAATCCAATGAGAAATTTGTAGGCCAGTGGCACTTAGGGGTTAACTTCACCATAAGAAGATGATGAAATCCTGTACAGCTTTATTTACAGGAACATGAGGTATTTGAACGTATGATAGAAAAACCCCAAAACCTGCGAAAGGACAAAGAAGGGAGGAAGGGGAAGCAAGCTAAAGTAAGCTATTCAAACTGATCAGTCATCCCAACCTACTGCATGAAGTAAGAAGACTTCTCAGTTACATGAATCACAACTGAAATTGACGACTCTAGAAGACTTAGACTAGCATATGTGAGGGACCTATTTTTCCCAAATAGAGATATTATAGCATTTGATTATGTTCCAAGGATCTGTATGTATACATTGAAACTGTGGACAGAGCTTTCTCCAGCAAGACTTTGGAAGACAAACAGGATTGCAAAGGATGTAAACTGTGCCCACACAGATGACAACAACTGCCACAGTCGTCAAATAAACTCCCACATTTGCTCTCAGAGCACTAGACTCAGAAAGTTGGTGTTGCAATTCCAGAGCAAAAAGGTCAGGGTTGGGAGGTTGCCAGTGTAAAACTTTGCCCAGGGCAGAAGTTAAAGGGGACAACAGGAGGGAAATATGAGGGCAACACCATTGCTACATGCCAGCTGAAGGCTTGGACCTTAGTACCTTTGTAAGTGGAGTAATTTCCTCAGGAATGTTTTTGGATCAAATGGGGTCAGTAAGGTTCTTCCGAGGTCTCTAAGCATCCGTGCTTCACTCTGGCTCTGCTATCGTTTGGTGGGCGTGGCCCGGCTCCTCATCAGAGCTCGGCCATGGCCGCCCATCACTCGCAATTAGCGCTGGCGGCTCCACCGCGATGCTCTCCTTCACGCCCTTCGGCTTTGTGGGAACATACCTCTTCTTCCTCTGTCGCGATGCCAGAGGCCGGATGGTCTGGCTATGCCCGACTGGCTGCTCTTTTGGAGCCTGTGATGGAGGCCAGGCTCAAAGACAAGGAACAGCAGAAAGGCTCGAAATTGTTTGAGGAGACGAGCGATTTTGATGTTGAGGAGACGATTTCACCGGAGAGGCTTCATGAGGAGAGTTTTAATAAGGAAATTCCACATGTTGAAGGTAGGGGCGGAGGAGATGATAAGGGATTGAAGCGGGAGGGGCATGCTGAGAAGAAACAGAATGGGTGGAATAACAGTGTGTCCAAGACATCTGTGAAGCGGCGGTTGGGGAAGCTGCAAGGGAAGCGTGGGCAGCCTTGGGAGAGTGGTCTATCAGATGTGGGTGGCGCCATTTTCCAGTCACTGCTGCAACTAAGAGGGGACACCATTGTCGGCTCAGTGTTGGAGCCAGCAGAAGTTAAGCTTTCGATCGGCGACCTTTTGTCTTTCATCAAGGGCTTGGGAAAGGCGGGGCAATGGCAGAAGGCCCTGCAGATTTTCAACTGGATGAAAGGCAAAGACAAGTTCAAGCCAGATGGAGCAACGATTGCAGTTATGCTAAGGATATTAGGGTACGAGGCACAGCTCTCCTCAGCATCGGAGTTGTTTGAGTGCTTGAAGGGCGAGGGATTCTCTTTGGATGTATATGCGTACACGTCTATGATGAGTGCACTTTCCAGGAGCAGGAAATTTGAGAAGGCCCTCGAGTTGTTTGAGACCATGAAGGAAGAAGGGTGCCAGCCGAGCCTCGTCACTTATAATGTAGTGATTGACTTGTATGGCAAGAAAGGTGGTTCCTGGGATAAAATTCCTGACGTATTTGCAGAGATGAAATCAAAAGGCATCCAACCTGATGAGTACACGTACAACACCGCAATCACGGCGTGTGCAAGGGATTCATTATGCGAAGAAGCCAAGAACCTTTTTGGAGAGATGAAAGCTGCAAAGTGTATGCCCGACAAAGTGACATACAATGCATTGCTAGATGTGTATGGGAAGGCCGGGTGGCATGTAGAAGCTTCAAATGTCTTAAAAGAGATGGAAAATGTGGGATGTCCTCCTAATTGTGTAACTTATAATGAACTTCTCTCTGCATATGGAAGAGCAGGCCTCTTCAATGAGGCAGCTGAAATGAAAGAGTCGATGGTTGGCAAAGGCATTGAACCTGACGTGGTCACATACACTAGTCTTCTCTGTGCGTATAGTAAGGCAGGGCGAGACAAGCAGGCTATGGACATCTACAGGGAGATGCGAGCAGCCAATTGTGACCCCAATCTTTTCACCTTCAATGCCTTAATCGACATGCATGGCAAGAAACGAAATTTCAGTGGGATGATGGAAATGTTTGAAGACATGCAGGTGAGGTTACATTTTGGCAAATACCATAGATCCACCCAGAATTTATTCAGCCCTCCAGGGTTTATGTTGATTAGGCCATGGTAACTATTGGGCTGTGAGAATTCTACATAAAAGTATGTACTGTAAAGAATCTGTCATATACCCTCTAAACTTTCGAGTGAAGCAGAAAATCTGCTCTTGCTTTTGCCATTCAGAGTTTTAGAGGGATGTATCTGAGCAGGGTGGAACGAGATGATGACTAGAAACTCTATAACTTTTCCTTGTACTAATTCAGTTTGTGATGCTCCTGTATGCAGGCATGTGGCTGTGTACCTGATATTGTCACCTGGAACACTCTTCTTGGAGTGTTTGGCAAGAATGGCATGTATAATGAGGTCTTGAAGGTAACAAACTTGCAATGCTGGTTGTGTAAAGCTGCATGTTTGTAGCTCATGGCATGTCGTCCCCCTTTTCCCAATTGGTTGGATTCATGTGAATAGGTGACACTTGTGCATGGTAGAGGACACAATCTTGAGAGGTCATCATAATGGCCTAGCGCATTTATAGGTAGTGTCCTATAAAATTATGAAACTGTCAGTAATTCCACCTGTGTAGTGTAAAACATCCCATCATAACTGAGTATGTTCTTTCATGAATCATTTTCACTCCTTTCAGTCGAGGCCTTCCAAAGATTACAGGGAGATGTTCGTCCCTTGACCTTTAAGACTTCCAGCCCATGTCCTTGCAGCAGTGTGCAGACTGATAGACAGTGAATTCTCGTCAAAGCTGGACTTTGCTAGTTAAGATCAATAAGGACACGTTTGGTTTTCAGGTGTTTCGAGATATGAAAAAGGCTGGATGTGAGCCAGAGAGGGCGACATTCAACACCCTAATTGACGCCTATGGGAGATGTGGCTCATCACAGCAGGCTATGGGAATCTACAATGGAATGCTGAGGGCTGGGTGTAGTCCAGACAGGGCTACGTACAACGCATTGCTGGCTGCCCTTGCAAGGGAGGGGCAATGGGAGCAAGCTGAAGTGGTACTAGAAGAGCTGAAAAATAGCAAGTTTGAAGTGAATGATGTTGCGCATGCTTCTTTGTGGCATGCTTATGCAAATGGTGGGCAGTTGCAGAAATTGAAGACAGCAGTCGAAGATATGTCTGCACTTGTACCTCTAACCAAAATATTGCATAAGACACTGGTTCTGGTGTACGGCAAGTGTGGTCTTCTCGAGGAAACGGAGGCTGCATTCCAGGACATGCAACGACATGGGCATCTACCAGATGTCAACACATTCAATGCCATGGTTGCTCTCTTTGGGAAGAGGGGGAGAGTTGACAAGGCCACAGAAACACTAAAATTGATGAAAAAGACTGGTTTGCTCCCAGATCTGGTCACTTACAATTGTATGATGAGCATGTATGGGCGGGAAGGTATGTGCCAACGGGCTGAGGAAGTTCTTAGGGAGATGCAAGTAGCAGGGGAGACACCCGACCTTGTCTCCTACAATACACTTATTTTCTCCTACAGCAAGCATGAGCAGATGGATGATGCTGCCCGCATTTTCCACGAGATGCGGGCAGCAGGGCTTCAACCCGACAAATTCACATATAACACGTTTGTAAGTTGCTATGCAAACCTTGGGATGTTCACAGAAGCTATGAATGTGATAAAGCACATGAAAAAGTGTGGGTGTAAGCCGGAGGAAATGACTTACCGAGCCTTAATTGATGGCTACTGCAAGCTGGGAAAGTTTTCCGAGGTTGATCGTATTCTTCGGTTTATGAAAGAAACAGATCGGAATGTGGACCAGGCTGCGTACCGCAGACTAGCTGCTCGTATTAGCGAGTATGACTTGAAATCTTAGTCTATGTATGATCCTAATCTTGCCTTCGTCCTTCTGCTTCTGTTTCTCTCTTCCTCTCATCTCTCCCCCTCCAAAGGCCCGATGATATCTCCCTCTCTCTCCCTCTCTCTCCCTCTGTTACTTCCAGAGTCTCCAGGTGAGAAAATCTGATACTGTTTGAATTTTGCAGAAGTGAGTGCTTGTAATTTGGGACATTTTGCGAGATTTAACTGTAAATGAGAGGGGTATTCACTGAATAGCAATCATTATTGTAGACACATTACAACAGCTGGTCACTCACTGTTATACCAGATGCTTGAACTTGTACATCAACGAAGTTATGAGACAACTACTCATGTGCTTTCCTTCCCCTTTTTGTTGCGTCTTCTTCTGAGTGGTTTTACTTTGATGTTTTGTCTTGGTGCCATTAATATTATCTTTGAAAACTCTTCCTTGTCGCGCATTATCATGTTTTTAGTTATCATTCATATGGGAGTTTAGAGATTTCTAGGTTCTCACAGACGTAATATGTGTTTAGTTCTAAACTATTCGACTCTGATACCCCTCGACAGACGGTAAGCTGGTCACAGAAAAATCCTTGGCTTGGTTGCTGTTAGGCTTGAGTGGCTTCTACCAGTGTGGAAGGATGGATTGCCACTCCATATTGTCTGCAGCAAGTGTAAACGTCAGTCTTGCAATATGAAAGGTCATGTAAAGTTGAGATGGGTTAAATTTCGTTCTGCCTTTGTATACCTTTAGTGTTCGTGGGTGATTCCGAAGATTCGGTGTTTGCAGGTCTTAATTTCTGTAAATATGTAGGCTACATGTACATTCTGTCTGTAAATACGTAGGTGGTGGTATCAAAAAGTTGTTGTCTTCCTCATCCCAAAGTTTTTAATGCATGAGATTCAGTGACAATCCTTGTGATTGTGACCATACAAACTAGGGATGTGTACACCTGTTTTCTATTAGCTGGCATTTGCAAACATATTCTATTACAGACTATCCTGGGAGTCATTCCTTTGATGTTTCAATTGCTGATTTGAGTGGAGGGTGACTTTCTAGATGCAATCTCTCTTCCCTGTATGTGGGTCACCCAAATACCACAGCCAGATTTCACTACGAATTTGAGTTTTGGAGCCAGGAAATGATACAGATGGTACCTCAGTACACACACTCCCTGCTGCCTTAGCTCTGCTGAGTCGGTATCAAGTGCCACTGGAGCTGAGCTCAGGAGGTTTTCTCGTCAGGGTTGTGGATGCAACGAAATTGGTATTACAATGTGAGGAAAGGTGTTTTCCGCCCTTCCTCACATAGAACTGGAAAAGAAAACCCCTAGGGCATTGCCTTTTGTTTTGTTCACAAAGGCACAAGAGTTTTGACACACAATTGTGAACCATTTCGATCACTGCAATGGTTCAGTCTTTCTCTCACAAATCCTTGCCTATCTACCACATATGTACATTAACAATGTTTCAGATATATGAATGATGGTGGTGGAACTTTTACTACGGATCAAGGTAGAAGATCAACTAGAACATGGAATCCTTCTCAACGACGATTCAGGGACTTCCACTATGGATCAAGTTAGAAGATCAACTAGAACATGGAATCCTTCTCAAGTAGTGGCATCTTCACTCTCTTGATTAGAAAGAAATTATTTACCTGGCCCTAAACAGTACTTCTTTCATATTCTCCCTCTCCATGACGCCAAAAGAGAACTGGATTCAGGGACAAGCGTAATTTATGCCACTCATAGTGCTTACAATCATGAACATACCAAGGACTTCACACAAGCTAATGCGCTGTTGTCTGCTTTCTGGACAAATTCGCAAGCAGTATTTAGAGAGATGACGCAGGCCTTGGCCAAAGTAACTAAGAGCCCACTGCACTCGGCCACCGCCCCTTTCGGGGCTGGACCCCTCTATGGCAAACTTTAATATTTACTCCATTCAAACTGGTGACAGAAGTTTTCAACGTGTCGCCATATATATATATATCCTAGTGCTTAGTATGATCCAGGTAGCATGATATCCTGGTGAGCAATGTAATCACATGTAAGTTGATGGCAAATGCTTCAAGTACGTGAAATGAAGAATGGTGTCAAAAACTAGATCGAGTGATGAAAGAGCAGCTGTACTGCTCTTGAAAGATTTGGGAGTAGATTGCAGCAATTACATATTTGCACATGAACCTTATTAACTATCCGATTAATCTCTCCAACACATAGCAGTGCAACACAGCCACGTCAAAGGCTAGAGTAGGAGTGCTGACCAAAATTATCACTCTGGTTGAGTGTCATTGCTGGCCTGAAATGAACACCGATCTTTCACGATAAAAAGATTGGGCCGAAGCAGCAGCAAGATCAGAAACCGTGACAGGAGAAGCTCCGTACACTTTTCAGAATTGCCTGGTTGATATTTGACAAAGGACAATCAAAGTGACAATCAAAGTGACAATCAAAGTTTTGCCAGTGTTCGTCATGGTTTCGCAATATACCCATGAGTAGCTCGCCGATGGTACGATATGGCCAGCGCAGGCAGAAAAGCCAGCGTGAATAAGAGCCGCTTCTCCCCTTGGGAAGTTTCTCAAAGGGAACTATAGTCCTGCAGTCCAGTACATCTTAGTCTAGGCTACGAAAAGCCAAATAAAATCATGTAATTCCGACCCAAATCCGATCACTCTCGGTCTCTTCATTTGGTTGCGGTTTTCGTTTCTTGCACAGCTGGGGGCAACTCATGGAGTTTTCCGGACTTATGTCTCCGGGTAGAGTCCACATCCTTGAGCAGACTCTGCAAGCGATGGCGATCCTTTTGGGCATCGGGGTGCACGGTACCCAGCTTCTCCTCCTTGACTCGTACCACCACTTCCAACAGCTTGATAGCGTCCTCCAGTCTGCATGCCACGGGAGGACATCGACTGTACTTATCGACTGTACTTAAGATTGGCGGTCCAAGTGTAACTAGGCCAAGCAATTACTCCACTTGAGTGTTACTCTAGACAAGTTAGCTGAATGGCAAGGACATGGCAAGGACATGCTGGAGGATTTTGTTGACTGCACTGGAATCAGTACTTAAGCCTCGCCAAAGTTTGAAATTGTGCAACAGGTACACACTGAAATCTCCAGCTAGAAATCTAGAACAGATCAACCTGATGCGGACATAATTTGCATCCAAGGAATATGCTCCTCTGAAATTGAGAAGAGCGACTGAGGTGAAATGACAGTTCTTTATCAAGTTATGGTCGCAAAATTAGACCGCGTAAATGCAGCAACGGTGGCGTTGGAGAGGGTACCTTCCAAGCACATCGTAGGCGCCGGCAAGATTACTGCACACATCAATAGTATCAAGATGATGGGCTCCACAAATGTCCTCCAACGCACTCTTGGCCTCCTCAAATAAGGATGCAGCTTGCTGGATCTCCCCGAGCTCAACAAATGTTACACCCGTCTGATTCAATAGCATGCCTAATAGAGCAGTGTTCCTCACCCCTCCATCCCTGAGCTTCAAAGCTGCACTCTTGAATGCATCCAAGGCAAGCGGGAACTGTTTCATCATATGGTAGAGAATTGCCATCTGGGCTTCGATCCCACCCACTGACACTTGCTGACCTATCAATTCGTCATCGCAAACAAGGAAATATGTTAAAAGGAAATACATACATGTGTAAGAATGATTCCTTCACTCCCTTCTTCCAATTCCTGTACTGAACGATAGTGGGTCCGTAGAGATTTTCCAGCTTTTTGCCTTTGTATGTTTCCAAGGGGATATTAAATACTGCAGGATTTCTCGATGTTCCCGCCGACAATTGACCCTTCTTGCATAATGACTTCTTAGGGAGCGAATGAAAGCTGATCGACGATATAAGGACTGAGATTGGTTACCTGGCAAGCTATCTTGGATCTTGAGCGCTCGCTGAAGGAGGCGGAGCGCTAACTCCTCTTCATTCAATTGCTCTAGGACGGCGGCAATGCCAGTCAATCCTTGAACGATATCTTCAGGGGCATGTTCAGCCTCTTGCTCTCTATAGATCCGCAGTGCACATTCACAGTAGGTTTTTGCGTCTCGAGGTTTGTTGGTTCTAAGGTAGAGTTCCGCTAACCTCACATAAACAGACGCTGTCAACGCATGATTGTCCCCTTTCAAGGCCTTGAATGCCTCGAGAGCTTTTTGGTAGGAAAGTTCTGCTTCTAAGTCCCGACCCAGTGCTAGGAGGGCATCGCCAATGCTCGAATTGACAGCAGCCACTTCAATCTACCAACATCACTCGCATTCACAGCAGACTGTATGATCAGAAGTTTTAGGTTTCCCCTCCTTCCCCTTCCCCTCCCCCTCCCCACACCGCGCCCCACCCCCACCCTAGAAAGTGCAGAACTGAGAAGATATAGCATTTCTCCCCAAGCTGCAAAGAGGCTCCAATCTTTGATCTAGCCAGTCCTAGCATGCTCGAGGACCAGTTGCAACAGCTGAAGTGAAGCGGCACGTAAGTGGATAGTAAATTAATCTGCAATGTCTAGACTACCCTCGTAGTACTTTTAATGCATTCTTATGTTTGTCCAGATGGTATCAATGGACCCATTGATGATGTGATGCATAGCCTACCATACTTCAACCGAAGGCACTGCTACTTGTAAAGATATTTTTGCCTTGAATTAAAGCAAGATCAGACAGATACCTCGTCTTCATTGGCTAGGAAGGTTGCACTTGCTTGTTCCAAATTGTCCAAAGACTTTTCGTGGTCTCCTTGCGCACTGTAGATGAGTGCCAGGAGTTGGCGATCACGAGCTTCCTCAAGAGAACCTACCTCGCCGTGTTCGTTATGAATCGCTAATGCATGCTCACACAAGGCCTCTGCTTCAGGAAATTCCATTGCCTGCACTCATAACATTGTGCCCACCACTTAGGCTCTCCTTAGGCTCTTTCTCTTGCCAATACGCATGCTAATCGTCCTTGTGAATCTCCTCTCTGGTTAGTCGACCACATATGGAGGGTCCACTGGCCTCTTCCGTAACAGCAAGTTCAGCCGGGGAAAGCAGGGGACAACACCACCAAGAAGAGCAAGAGCGGTGCACCAAACCAAATACCAGGCAACACTAGTGAGAATCAGATGCAAACCTTTAGCTACATTCACAGCCAAAACCGGGTGCTTAGAATTTATTTGGGTACTTGATCAAGCAGAGACGTCAACCTTGAGCAAAAGTTATTCTAGAGCTCAATCTTCCCGCCAATGTGCTCTCTCGTTGTGACAGGCATCAATATGCTTTCAGTTACAGTTGAATCACATTTACTTCTGAAGGTAATGGACCTCCTTCTTTCATGGTCAACAGAACTCCTTCAGACTGTAGCTCAAGGACCCAGAAAAAACCCTGGCGCCAACCTCCATAGATGGTAACGTAGTTCGATATAGAAAGTCTAGAATTCCGGTTAAGGCAATCCAGTAGGTATTTATATTGTATTTATACTTAAGCAGAAGGCGTTAGTTATATGCAGCATCAGAAAAGACTGAGATGAATACCCATTCTAATCAAGGGATTTTGTACAATGGAAGGACGAACTTTAGAGCAAGAAGAAGGGGGCAACAAAAGGAGCCAACTGATGGCTCACTGACCTGCAAGTGAGCTTCAGCAATGTAGTGGCAATTCTCTCCGACCCGAGGATCCAAATCTCCCAGTATCACCTTCTGGACTTCCAAAGCAGCATGATAGGATTGCAATGCGGTTCCCTGTTTTCCAACTAAATTCAATGTATCACCAAGCTGCATATGCCCTGCGAATTTTGCTAGGGCGTGCTCCTCACCTTCATTCAAGTCCGGGATAGTTACCGAGTGCTGAAGAAGATGAACGGCATCTTCATATTGGCCAAGCCGGCAATGCAAGGCTGCTAATATATGAAGGCTGAGAACCAGGTCGAGGCTCGAACTTGCATTAGAGTATTTCTCATAAAACTTGACGGCCCGGGTGCTGTACTGAAGCGCCTTGACTGGATTATCTCCCGAGGCATACAGTTTTGCAAGCTTGAGCAAATATGGACCCAGGTGGGGTATATCTGACAGAGTGTCATCATCTTTCATGTACGCATCGATAATGGAAATGGGTATCAACTTTCGGGGCGCAGTACCTGGACTCACAACTTCATCATCGCTCTTGCTATCACTGAGACTGGTTGCTCTCCTTTGTGTGACTCCCTGCCGGACCTTTGTAGAAGGACTTTCGGTCGTTTGGTTCCGGAGCATCCGGTCAAACTCCTGCCTCTTTGCAGCATCTTCAAAGGATGCTGCCTCCCAGGGGCCTGTTGCAAATGAGTCTTCCGCATACTCCTCTAGTGACCCCGCTACTTCTTCGTCCTCATTCTGGGATCCGTCGGTCTCGGGGCCAAATTGCTGCAATTTTCTGGGAACAAATTGTGATGAATGATGTGAGCCATTGGTCTTTCCATTGGAGAACAATTCGGTCTCACACACACCGTTATGTTGCTTTTCTTGCGCGATTTCCTCTGCTGGAGGCGCATTCTTTTTTCCATTTCTAGACACTTTTGCGGCCAAGCGTGGTACCTTAGCAGATGACAGTGATTTTTGGGCGAACTCTGGGGATTTCTTTGGAGAAACTTTGGTGAATGTCCTCCAGGTCTTGCCCTGCGCTTTCGAGGAAGCACGTGAGATTGATTTTGTGCCCTTGCTCTTTCCATTGATAGCTGCAGGGGCCGATACCGTAAAGGCGATATCACTCTTCGTTGCCGGGGATCTCTCCATCACGAGGGGTGGCATTGCTCAAGTTCGAAGTTATCGGATACGAAACAATTCCAGCCCCACGCACAGACCTCAAGGGAACACGGAAGAGAGATGGACCGACAGATCAAGAACTCACATGATCACAGCCAGAAAATAAGGTACGTTGTTTGCACAGACTCAAAAGATCTGCAAAAGTTCGTGCGGCCAAACCCAAATATATCGCCCTCTTAACTGCAAAAGCTATCACATCATCGTCAATCACACCAACTAAGCAGCTTCGACAAGAGCGGAAGAGATCCTGGGTAACCAAATGTGCAACACTCATGCAATTTACCTCACAAGCACTGATTCTTATTAGCGGGCAATGTTCATATTCATGTCCACGTCTGCCTGTTGCTGTACTCCACAGAAGCAATTCCCCCCCTCAATCTTTGTTGGATTTTGTTCACTTAACAAATCCGCATCAGACCTCGTGTGACCTCTCGTAAAGCAGGTCTACTACTCTCACACTCATTGAATGATATGTATCATGCCCAGAATCTGTCCTATACTATATTGCAGGTTACAGTAGATCAGTTTATCAACCAACCCGGGTCTTGTCCACAGCCCAAGTAACTCAGGCTTTGGGCATAATCACGAAAAGGTAACGGACCCACCTCAGTGATCCTTCGAAAAAATTTCTCCAACCATGCATTGACCCCTCCATGGGTTGTGCATCAGTTCTTCGTAAATTTGCTTGTGTTTAAAAGTTATAGAAAACGGTATGTGGATCGATGGTCTGGTTTGGAATCAGTGGCTTTCCGCGTACTGAGTGCAGAACACGATGAGGATTGAGAGAATGATGGGAAAAAACAAAGATACCGACAATGTACGATTGTGACAGCGAGAAACGCAAGAATCAGAATGATAGAGAGTGGCCCAGCCTCGGCCTTCGCATAATGTGGCCCGACTTCCATACGGTATAATGCATCGCAATGGGCCCAGTCACCAAACATGTCAGCCATTTTGGATCGGAATGTTGGAGTCAACTTTGAAGTGGCGGCAGTGGATAAAGTCCTGAGTGTATACAAATACAAAGGGGGCTACCCCACACTTGTAACTAAGAACCTGAAACCAGTTCCACTAAGGGCCTCAGTAGTAAGGGGCTTCACGTCTATGAGCATCCAAAATCATGGAGTCCTTCCTTTTGAGCTTTGTTCATGAGTTGTAAAAGATGGTGGGGCTGCCGCCCAATCATTCCCTTGGAAACAATAATGAAGTGAGCGTGTGTAACCAATCAAGTGAATGTTTTACTAGGTAGCACAATTTCGAACCTACTTTCGAATTGAGTAGACAAAATATGCAATCATTTTGTGGGAAGTATGATGTATGGAGGATGCGAAGCTTAACTTTGGTCTCAAGTCTCAACTTTCGTTCGCAAGGGATACTATTTTCTGCTCTATGGTAGCTTCTATTTTGTGGGGGATTTGCTTAGTAAAGCTTTGCCTTGCCACAAGTATGGAACCTACTATAGTGGGGGCCACAACACATCCACCAACCAAGAATAAGATCACACCATCACAAAGTAGCATCCACAACACATCCATTTTGCGATAGTTCACACAAAACTACACTTAACCCCTAATGGACGAGGCGACCGTTTCGGATCGTGTCAGGGTCGTGTCAGAAATCATCCACGATGGCAAATCGTTGGATGACCTTGGATGAAAAAACTTTCTGAACGAAAGTTGTGCACCTTGATGTCATGCACCTGCCCGTCTTTATGGCACCCTAAAATAATGAAAGTCCTGCCGTCAGTAATTTTTTTAGTGTGCACGGGTGCCCAAAATTGGTCGTCCAGCAGCTTTGACTTAGTGACGTGGCAGGAAGAGGTGACAACAACGCAAAAGTACAAATGGAAACAAATGCAAATCTGTGCCTGAATTTTTATTAGAATTCTGAATTTCTTTTTGGAGGTAGTAGTTCATCATTCAAGGAACACTTTCACCGCAGCAATTGTGATTCCAAGGAAATTTAGACCCCCTAAGCCTGAATTACATGTCATTTGAGCTTCATGGTGTGTTTTGACCCCCCTGTTTTTCCATACAAAGCAACCTTATCAAGATTTTGGAATTCTGCTTTGAAACTTTGGGGCAACATGCTTTAGGTGCCACATAATTGGAATCTGGATGGGATCTTGCGAGGAAAAAATATTTTGTCGATCCAATTTGCTGGTCAAACCATTTTTCCACTCTAAATTTGGAGTGTACCCCAAATTTGGGGCTTGCAGATTTCTTATAATCTTCGAAACGACACGGTGGAATGAGCTAAAATTTTCACAGAATTGGATGAAGTAGATAGCCTCCCATTCATACGGTTCATCCTTGTGGATGTTAATTTCCTGAGAGATATACCCTCATCCGAGGGTATGTCCTGAGGGGGCCCACCAAAAACTGCCTCGTCCATTATGGGTTAAAAGCGTGCAAACTGCAAACATCGGTGGATTAAGTTGGAAAATACAAGCTAATCTTAATGGCCAAGTGAATGTCTCCATAGGCTATATCGATTATCACCATCATCTTTCACACATCCACTCCAACTAGATAGTCCAAGTGACTGTAAACATGGGACATATTAGCCACCCTTTCATTAGATCTATGAGAAAAGTGTGTTTTACGGTAAAAACCGAATCCAATGCACTAATATTAATATTAATATTAATATTAATATAATATATACTATATGACGCCTCCTAAATAAAGCGTAAATTATGGTGTCACTTGACCCCGAAGGGCTACTACCTTCCAGGAGGAAGGTGGACACCTTTGTGACACCAATAGGTGAATTGAATCGACAAGTGGTTGTCGAAGTAGATGCAACATTATGGATTGCATAGAACAAAAGATGTCTGCAAATGACTCCAAAATGATTCTAGGGTTCTTTTGCTTAGTAGAGCTTCCCTTCTCCATCCTCTAGGGTAGAAATACCAATCATGGCGCACCAAACCAGTTAAATGAGCATAAATTGTTCTGATTTTTACCTATAAAGCCATATAAGATATTAATAAAAAAAACCCTTCAAATAGGCTAAATTTCGTAAAGTATCTTGTATCTTCCAATTATGAGCTTTCACGACCCTAAGATCAGTGTTTTTTTATGGCAAGTGGCCAACACGGTTCTCAAGGTGGGCCAGTTTCTAAATTTCAATGATGCACTCCTCTGCCATTGTTGTGCCAACCAAACCATAGAAACTCTTGAGCACTGCCTTTTCCATTGTCTGGCACCCTCAAGCGTTTGGCCTCTCGCTCAAGGCTTTTACAGGTCTTGGGAAACCATGCACTTTGGATCCCTGGCAATTCTTCTTAACTACAACCATAGGCAGAAATCCAAAGCTTCAGAATGTCCAGTTTTTGAAGCTCTAAGATGGTCTGTTCTCTGGAACATATGGAAAAGTCATTGCGCATGGTTCTTCAACAAACAAAACACCTCGGCTACAGATATACTGTCTCTAGTTTTCTTTGATCTAACAATTGTGGCTTAAATAGCTTGGGCTTCCTTGTGTGTAGTGGCGGCCAAGAAGCCAGAACGTCTGCCCGCCCTCATCTCCAAGTTCAGGGCCACTTGGGGCAACAATGGGATCATTTGTTCATGCTCCAGTGACCTCACCTATGTTTGGGTAGACAGAAATCCGCCTTCATGGGAGGGACATAGAAATCCCCTCTTCGGCCTCCCCTGAATTCGACAGATCTGAGATCAACTAGGAAACATGTTCGGTCATCTTCAGCAGCGCGGCTCCACTTCCACCATTGAATTCCCCTTCTTGCTTGCTTTATTCCCTCCTAGCTACCCCCTCTCCCTCTCAACCCCCTGCTCCGTCTCTCTATGTTGCACGCCATTCCGTTCTACTTCTCCCTCACTTCCATCTCCTTAGGATTCCTCCCCACTAGACCCCCCTGCATAGTATAGACTTGGTTCCATTTGTCACACCCACGGTCAAGGCACTTCCTCATGGTGATCACTCATTATTTCAGGCTATAGGCCTTTGATCTTTTGGTGTCGACTATAGGCCCAGGCGCATAACTCTCGGATATTGGTCTTAGTTATCCGGCACGACATCCATGCGAACAGCCTTATGGCAATCTAAGGGTTTTAATTTTTTTCCCTTCAATAATTTCTCAATAAAACAACATCCAGGGCCGATGTCCCAAGTTCATTAAATTTATTAAAAAAATAAAAAATAAAAATAAAAATAAAAAAACCATAGTAAGGGGGGTCAGTGGTTGCATATGGCCCACCTGACCCTGTCAATGTGGTTCAAAGACAACGAGTCACCGTGGTGGGTTCTATGCCAGCGCATTTTTTATTATATGTTTGTTCGAGTACTGAGTAGATTGCTCCCTTTGCAGCTTAGTGTGTGTCAATGATAGTTTAAAACATGATATGCAAAAATAACTAGCCAAGCATTAGATGGGGCCCTGGAGTTGAATGCGAGGGGCCCGGTTCCGCCAGCGTGGACCCCCCCCCCCACCGCTCCAACGCCTGCACACTGCGGGGCTGCTGCCGCACGACACTCCCTCCCGCGCCTCATGTTCCCGCTTCCAGGACATGAGACGTGCCCTCTCCCACATTCCCATCCCTCCTCCCATCCTGCCCTATGCATGGCATCGCCCTCCATACCCCATGCATGCCTTCATATTCCCCATGCTACATGGCATCCCAAGCATACATCATGCCCTCTTTCAAAAATCATTCTGACATCTATTCAAATTTCAAATGGCAAATCTGAAGAAAGAATGGACGTTGGGATATATGTCATATCGTCACATACACTCCAACCCTAATCCAGGGTTCTGCTACCCTCATCGTGCATTTCCTTGTACAATAGTTCTCTCCATGCCTTCCAAACGCGTCCCCACCCTGGCACTCTACGTTCACCTTCCATATTGAATTGTGTTTGTATAATGTTGCCTACATGAACATGTTGCATTGCATTGTAAGTTGCAATCGTGTGGATGTCTGGCCCACATGAAGAAGTTTGTGCTTGCATAGGGTCCAATTTGTTGTCTGATGCATGAATTTCCATTGCAGCTATACATGCCCACAATCTGCCAGCACCATGTGGTTGAATCTATGGCTGCCCAGGGGCCCACTGGTGGTTTTCACAGAGAAGTCCAAGATCACCAGACTTCAAACATAAGTGCGCAAAGGAGGCACGTTGGATAGCAGGTTGGTTGAACCCTCCTTGGGTGAAAGCAGAGCTGGCTGCCATGATACAAGGTCTAGCACAATGTGGTGATGCAAGGACACTATGTATGGCAGGGCGACTGAAAGACGCGGTGCACATTTTGAACTGGCCAAGATATTTCGGCAGACTCCGACACTTACGTCCGTCTCTTGGTGGAGTGCATCAACATGCAAGGCCTAGAAGAAGGAAAGCAAGTGCATGCCCACATTATCCGAACTGGGTTCAAGCCAAAAGTCTTCTTACTTAACACCCTTATGAACATTTACGCCAAGTGCAGGAGCGTGCTGGATGCACGGCAAGTGTTTAACAACGTGCCTAAACGAGTGATATTTACCTGGAATATAATGATAGCAGGATATGCCAATTATGGGTGCGGGAGGGAGGCAATTGAGATGTATGAGCAAATGATGCAGGAAGGGACGACACCTAATAAGGTGACATTCATATGCATTGGCAAAGCATGTGCCTGTCTAGCATCCCTGGAGAAGGGCAAAGGGGTCCATGCCGACATTATCAGAGCTGGGATTGCACCAGATGTGATTCCTGGAGACTACCCTTGTTGACATGTATGCCAAATGTGGGAGCATGCAGTATGCGCCTCAAGTGTTCGATAATTATACTCATCATGGGTGTTGTATGGAGGCTTTTGAGATGTATGAGCAAATGATACAGGAAGAGGTGACTCCGGACAAAATAGCTTTCATTTGCGTTCTCAGGGCGTGTGGCAGCCTGGCAGCCCTGGAGAAGGGCAAAGAGGTTCATGCTAACATTATCAAATGTGGAATTCCACCGGATATCATCCTGGAGACTGCCCTCACAAACATGTACGCCAAATGTGGGAACATGAAGGATGCGCTTGAACTGTTTGACAACATGGCTGAGCGTGATGCTGCATCATGGAGCGCTATGATTGCAGGATATGCTCAGAATCATTGTGGTAGGGAAGCTTTTGGCATCTATGACCACATGATCAAGGAAGGCGTGGCACCAAACAAGTCACATATACTCAATGCTTGTGCCAGCCTTGCAAGCCTGGAAAAGGGCAAAGAACTGCATGCTGAGATAATCAAAGTTGGAATCCCAGCAGATGTCATTCTAGACACTGCCCTTGATAACATTATGCAAAATGTGGGAGCATGGAGGATGCCATTCAACTGTTTGACAATATAGCTCAACGGAATGTGGTTTCATGGAATGCAGTGATTGCAGGATGTGGTCAGCATGGTTGTGCCAGGGAGGCCCTTCAACTATTTGAACAAATGCAAGAGAAAGGGTTGAAGCCAAATAATGTCACCTTTATTTGTGTTCTCTCTGTATGTAGCCATTTAAGGCGAGTGGATGAGGGTTGTCACTACTTTGATTACATGAATCAAGTTCATGGCCTTGCTCCTACAGTGGAGCATTCTGGCCGCATGGTGGACCTTTTTGCGCGTGCGGGAAAATTGGTTGATGCGGAGGAGTTTTGCCAACAGAATGTCTATCAAATCAGGTGCTTCAGTGTGGGGGGCCTTGCTTGGTGCCTGCAGAATTCATGGCAATGTGGAGGTAGCCGAACGTGTGGCAAAATGCCTCCTGCAGTTGAATCCGCAGGAGGCTGTGACTTATGTGTTGCTATCAAACATCTATGCTGCAGCTGGCAGGTGGGACGATTCAGCAAAAGTGAAAAAACTGATGTAGGACAGAGGTGTGAGAAAAGAACCAGGGCACAACTACATTAAGGTGGACAACCGGGTGCACACATTCGTTGAAGAAGAGAATTCGCATCCACAAATTGAGGCAATCCATGCCGAGCTGAAGAGATTGTCTATGTGCATGAAAGAGGCTGGGTATGTACCTGACACACAGTTTGTATTGCATGATGTGGAGGTGGAGCAAAAAGAAGTTTCTCTTTGTCACCACAATGAGAAGCTGATGATTGCTTTTGGGCTCATGAGCATCCCCCCTGGGATGCCCATCCATGTCATCAAAAACCTACGGATGTGTGGTGACTGCCACACCGCTACCAAATTCATATCAAAGATTATTGGTCGTACAATTGTTGGGCGTGATACCAACCGCTTTCACCACTTCCAAGATGGGGATTGCTCTTGTGTGGATTATTGGTGAAAAAAGCAGCAAACGTGTTGCCTCAAGCAGGTAATAAACAAGTGTTTCATTGAAAACGTCTCAACTGTCCCTGTGAACTACCCATATGATCTCTTTACCACCAAAAACTTTAAAGTGATTCATTCATGGTGAATATTGCCATCCACGTGCAACACTGAAGTGCCATATTTATGGCAGGCCTTATTGCAGAGCAGTGTTGATTCATCCATGCCAACGATCACAATCATAGACATTATCGAACAGCGGGAGTACCAAACTGACGGGAAGCTTCATTGCAGGGGAGAATGAATCACCAAACAGCTGAAGTATTGGATTGCAAGGTGTGTTAGTCCATCATGGTGATAGTCACCATCTGTGTACATCTTCAAACAGCTGGAGCACCAAATTCGCGGAAAGTCTTATTGGGGCAAAATATTGATTTATTCATGGTGATGATCACCATCCGCGTACATCAGTCAACAGCTGGAATACTGAATTCGTGGAAGCCAGGTGTTACCAGCTTCCACAAGAAACATGTTATGGAGTTGAAAGTTCTTTTACCAAAAAAGGTTGAACAATGGGATCACAAAATCATTGAGGATGCAAACGCACACATTCCTAATTGCTGAATGTAAAACGTCCTTTCCTTTTTGTTGCCAGAATCTGAAAAAATGCCTAGAATTGATAACAGAACCGACATTCTAGTAATATAGTCATGTACCATGTTCCAGTTTGCGTTTGGAAGTTCCATATACCCTCTTCTGCCGGCTGCCCGAACCGTTCCTATTCAAATGCCACCCAATCAAGTGACAAGGACACGTGTGCAGCCCAATCCCTTCCTACACAACACGTGTACACTTTGGGATGGATGCATGCATGATTGTTTTTTCATGCAAGTTGGAGCAACTTTGGGATGTATGAACTGTCATGGATGAAGGTTAAAAGTTATCATGCTATGAATGAAAACACATACAGAAAGTATGAGTGCATATGTGCATATAGACTAAGTGCCTGTACAAGGGAATGATTCCATTAGTCATGAATGGTATCATGAAACCATAAGAGTGTAATACCATTCCCATCCCCAATGGGAGGAATGCATGCATGCAAGGTTTGAGATGGAAGTTGGACCCACTTTGAAGAAAATATGGATATGCACTCTGTTGCATTCATGAAATTTCTAGGGCGTCCTAGGGGTCGTGCTGATGAGCCCAAAATCAATGGCCAGCTTCTCACTTTGGTGATAGAGAGAAAATTCCTTTGGCTCCTCCACCACATCATGCAGTACAAAACGTGTGTCAAGCACATACCCCGCCTCCTTCACCTACCTAGACAATCTTCTCAGCTAAGCATGGATTTCCTTAATTCTGGGATGCAGTTTGTCATCTACAACAAAGGTGTGCGCCCTGTTGCCAACCTCATTGTAGCAGCGACCTGGCTCCTTCCTAACCCCTTTGACCTTCATCATTTTTCTCACCTTTGCACTATCATCCCCGCCTCCTTCATCTGCCCAAACAATCTTCTCAGCTAAGCATGGATTTCCTTAATTCTGGGATGCAGTTTGCCATCTACAATAAAGGTGTGCGCCCTGTTGCCAACCTCAATGCAGCAGCGACCTGGCTCCTTCCTAACCCCTCTGACCTTCAACATTTTTCTCACCTTTGCACTATCATCCCACCTGCCAGCTGCAGCATAGATATTTGATAGCAACACATAAGTCGCGGCATCTTGTTCATCCCACTTGAGAATAGATGTTGCAGCACGTTCAGCCATCTCCACATTGCCATGGATTCTGCAGGCACCAAGCAAGGCCCTCCAAACCATAGCATTTGGTTTCATTGGCATTTCGTTAATGAGCTCCTCTGCCTCATCCAATTCCCTATATGTCCAAGAAGGTCCACCATGCAGCCAAAGTGCTTTATTGTCGGAGAGACACCATGATCTTGACTCAGGGAATCAAAGTAGCGTCTTCTTTCATCCAGTACAGTGTGGCTGCATGTAGAGAGAACACATATAAAGGTGATATTGTCCAGCTTCAAGCCTTCCGTTTGCATTCCTTCAAATAGTTGCAGGGCTTCCCTATGACAACCATGCTGGGCATATCCTGCAATCATAGCATTCCAGGACGCCACATCTTGTTCGACCATATTGTTGAACACTCCCTTTGCATCCTCCATGCTCCCACATTTGGCATACATGTCCACGAGGGCATTGTTCAAAGTGACATTTGGTACAATACCAGCTCTGACGATGTCACCATTGACCTCTTTGTCCTTTTCCAAAACTGGCAGGCTTGCACATGCATTGCAAACACGAACAAACGTGATGTGGTCGGGCTTCACCTCTTCCTGCATCATTTGCTCATATGTCTGCAAAGCCTCAGTCCTGCGCCCTTGCTATGCATATCCTGCAATCATTGCATTCCACGACACCACCTCACGTTCAGCCATAGTGTCGAACACTCCATTTGAATCTTCAATGCTCCCACATTTGGCATACATGTCGAGAGCTACCAAGCTTGCACATGCCTTGCAAACACAAACAAACATGATGCGGTCAAAATCACCCCTTCCCACATCATCTGCTCAAAGGTCTCCAAAGCCTCCATCCCGCGTCCTTGCATATCCTGCAATCATCGTGTCCATCCATCATTTGTGACATTTGTTCCATATTGTCAAACAACCCCTGTGCATCTTCAATGCTCCCACATTTGGCATACATGTCCACCGGGGAAGTGTTCAGAATGACGTCTGGTACTATTCCAGCTTTGACGATATCACCATGGACCTCTTTGCCCTTTTCCAAAGCTTCCAGGCTCGCACACGCATTGCAAACGCAAACAAACGTGATATGGTTGGGCTTCACCCCTCCGCGCATCATTTGCTCATAGGTCTCCAAAGCCTCCATCCCACACCCGTGTTGTTCATATCCTGCGATCATCGCGTTCCATGACACCACATTTTGTTCAGCCATGTTGTCGAACACTCCCTCTGCATCTTCAATACTCCCACATTTGGCTTACATATCCAGCAAGGCAGTGTTCAGAATGACATCTGGTACCATTCCAGATCTAACAATGTCACCATGGACCTCTTTGCCCTTTTCCAAGGCTGCCAGGCTCGCACACGCATTGCAAACGCAAACAAACGTGATGTGGTTGGGCTTCACCTCTTCCTCCATCATTTGTTCATATGTCTCCAAAGCCTCGATACCACGCCCCTGCTCTGCATATCCATCTCCTGCGATCAGTCTGATGAGTGGGCAAATCAGGCTGAAATAGATTGAACAAGAAGGTTCCCTCACCACATTGTCCTTGACTTTGTGTCATGACTGATGGAGGATTCAACCGACCATCAACCCAAAAGGACCTCTTGTATATGCTGCTTGTGTCCATGGTGGGGTAATGTCCGATTGGTCTGTAAGAACCACCATGGTGCAGCTGAGTAGCCATAGATTGAAACACGACCTCCTAAGACCAAGTTGACCCTCCTAAGCACCTTATAAACACCACAGAAAAATACCAAATCGTGATACTAACAGGAAGAGCCAAACTTCTTCACCTCATACATTAAGAGAAAGCCACACCTTGCGATTACGGTTGTCCCACCATCGTGAAGGATCTTTAAAGAACTCATGCCAGCTCCGCTCCGTGCTCCAAGGTAGACTTTTGTGCCCGAAAATCCGGCAGCATCAACATTTTGCCAAGTTCCTTTACGGAGGGGTGTTAGTGAGCTTTCAACAACATTCATGCTGGTAGGCTTTGGGCTCCATTGGAGTCTCCACAATGAGGACATACGAACATGTCCAAATGTACACAGATGTTAAACCAGCTTATGTCTGCAGTGTGGAGATTTTGGAGTGGTCTCTGAAAACTAGCAGGAGCAACTGAGCAGCGCCAGTCTTTGGGGACACGATTTTTGAAAGAGGGCATGATGTATACTTGGGATGCCATGTAACATGGGGAGGATGAAGGCATGCAGGGGGGATGGAGGGCGATGCCATGCATGAGGGCATGATGGGAGGAGGGATGGGGATGCGGGAAAGGGCACGTCTCATGTCCTGGCAGCGGGAACATGAGGCGCGGGAGGGCATGCCGCACGGCTGCTGCCGCGCGGTGTGCAGGCATTGGAGCAGGGGGTGGGCGTGGGGGGGGGTCCACGCTGGCGGAACCGGGCCCCTCGCATTAAACTCCAGGCCCCATCTAATGCTTGGCAAATAACTAAAACACCTTAGCCAGAATAGTAATCAGAAACACAACTTTGATATTGTGGCTGATTTAACTTATCTGTTACAACTGAGCCAGTACAGCTAGGCCTACCGTGGCTCTCACCCATCTGCTCAATCGAAGTGCATCAAGTCTACTGGCTCTTGCCATGGTCTCTTCTGTAGTACTTCGCCTTAATTAAATTAGGCTTGTATGCATTATCAAGCAACACACCACCTCTAAAGAACTTAATGAAAATGTCATCTTCTTCCTTATACCACATATTTCATTTTGTTTCTTCTTGCCTGGCTACAATTTTCGCTTCTCTCTCAAGTCGACGAGTAGTTGCTCTAGGCATTTTTCTTTGATCCGCTGTCAACACTTTTTGTGCTTTCTTGATCTCTCTTCATAATCAAAGTAGTCTTAAGATTGCTAACAATCCAGTTTCATGCCAGGACTAAACACATACAAGTTCATTATCATTACATTCGAGAGAGGACATGAACAAGGAAGTGGACTTACATCATATCCACTCGAGAGCAGTTAGCTGATTTCTTTACGAAACCCTTAGGGCGCACAAGGTTTGAAGAGATGAAAGACAAACTAGAAATCAGAAGTGCGGCCAATCTTCACGAATCAGCTCAACTCACTTCATTAGATTAATGTATATAGGATAAATAAGGTGTGAGAGGAGGTGTAGAAAATACACACCTTTATTTATGAAGTATATAGGTAGATAACGCGTTTTAGGCCAGTCTGTACATTGAAACATTCTGCGTATCAGAGTGATTGTAGAGTGATTGTAGCTAACTCTGATTTTAGAGCATGCCCAGCGTAGGCTCACTAAACTGCCGCGCTATCCGTATGCTGGTGAGGCATATGGTGAGGTAGGCACGTTAGTTAGAGCGGCGGCTGGCAAGAGGCCCCCCCCCCAGCAACCCACCATAACCGAAGGGGAGTAATGGCGTAGGCTGAGGTGACCGTGGGCCCCGTCGCCCCACTCTTCATTACGTGTGAGGCTGAGCGGTAGGTAACAGGGGAGAATGCCACACACCAAAGGGCAGGAAGCTAGAGCGGGAGGGCGACTATTTTTGGTGCCAACCTGTGTCGGGCGCTTATGGGCGGGGATGGGGGAGGTACGCAAACACAACGCTCGTAGGCACTATGCCATTTTTGAAGCTTGGGTGGGTTGGGTGGCTACAGTAGAGGGGAGTGTAGGAAATTGGTAATTTGGTTGGAAGTGGAACACCAAAATTTGTCGAGTATATTTTTTGTAAGCCAGCTGTGTGTTGGCTAAGCGAGGAATTGTAGCATGCCTCATGTGGCTATCTGTAGCACATTTGGGCACTAGAATGGCAATTTTGCCAGCTGCGGGGTGGGTAAAGTCACGGCAACATAAGCATGAACACATCATTCCAGGCCAACGATTTCTCTAACACTGTAGAGCGATCAACTATTGCCCATGCAAGGGCATATCTCAATGCAGAAAGCAACAGAACCCATGTTGCAAGTCAGTCTTTTTCAAAGCTCTCCTCATGGACACCTGAATGAAGATTATGTGCTGGGTTTGAAGTACCTCTGGCCAATTGTATACCCGACAAGAAGGTGTGGGACGGTGGTAACTGTGCAGTGTTGGTGTAATGTGGGTGCATCGAGGATGCAAATGGAGTGTTCAACACTATGGCTGAACGAGATGTGGTGTCGTGGAGTGCGATGCTTGCAGGGTCTGCACAGCAGGGACATGGGATGGAGGCTTTGGAGACCTATGAGCAAATGATGTGCGACGGGGTGAAGCCCGGTCCATGCTCATCCAGAACATACACTATAACCTCATGATTGTGTAAATAAGAAATCTGAAGTCCACCATCCTTTACAGTCAAATCTTTAAAGTTGCCAGATGGCTTTCCCCATTTTCGGTTCTAGCTCTAGTACCTAGGTCCGCAGCTATGGAAGTGCACTGGAAATAGACGGGCAATCCTTATTTAGTCATTAGTGAGGCTGTGAGCTGAAATCTCCCACAAGCAAGTACAGCTTTCCAGCAAGCGTGCTTCGAAAGGGTGACATTGGGTTCCACGGGACCACCACATTGCAAGCTGTGGTTGCTCTTGCATTATTACGACTTTGTATATGCTCTCAAACTGCAACTGCAGTACCCCGCCATGAGGAAAGGGGTGGGCTGGTAGTGAACTGCCATGTGTGCTTCATCACATGACCTGCATACCGGTCACCTGCAACCTCATCAATTGGCACAGCCGCTTCAATCTCTTCTATGTCCTTCTCCGTAAGTGAGACTTTCAGAGCTCCAATGTTGGACACCAAATTGGTCTTCTTGGTTGTCCCTGGGATGGGTACCACATCAGCCCCCTTGTGCTGAACCCAGGCAAGAGCCAATTGATTTTAATGTACACTTTTTCTTCTCGGCAATCTCAGTAACTCGATCCCGCAGTGCTACATTTTTGGCCAGATTTTCTCCCGGTGTCATCCTTGGATGAGACTGCAGAGAGAGTTTGGCATGAGAATAAACCTCCAACAGGTACACATTAGATATCTTCTGATTTCCCCGGGAGTGGAGAGAGAGTCCAAGTACACCGCCATCTTCCCACTCAAGTTGATCCTAGCCTTGGTAGGCACCACCCTATCCCAATCTGCATGGTGTGAGAACCAAATTGAAGGTGCCACCAAGGCTCTGATAAGGGATGCAGTGAGCTTCTCAGGGAGGCAGAAAGGCATGAAGAAAAGAAAGATATTATTACATCCACAGGAGGGAGCAGAGAGAGAGGAAAGGCCGGGGGCAATGGGTGGAGGGCAAAACTATTGACATTTCTTCCCGAAAGCACTTAATGTCAGTATTCAACAACAAGTTACAGACAAAAGGAGGGTCGACCAGCTTGAATGCCTCCAATCGACTGGGAAAGAAGGTCCGGTGGCTTCTTTTTTATCCCTCCCTTCCACCCACCTGCTTACATTACCGTAGAAAGGTAATATAACAAACTAACACAACAATAATAACAGACTATAACATACATATAGCATACATAATAACATAATCTTTAGTTTCTTTACCCTGGGACTGAGGCTGGCAGGGGCATTTAGCTGATCCCTCAGGCCAGGCACGAGAGAGAGACACTAAGTAAAAGGCAGACCTGCCGATGGTCACCCGGACAAGCCTCCTCGGGCTTAAAACCAGCGAAGAAGCCTCGACCAAGAGGGCTGTACGGGACAATCCCGATCCCCAACTCTCTGCACACACAAATCATCCCCTTCAACAACAGCTCACCTCTCCTTCAGATCATACATTGGTAATGCATTAGAGCTACCATGTGAATGCTACTTCAATGTTGTCAACCCACTGCCAAACTCCGTACAGTGGGATTCTGGTTTCAACAGACAACCCAGTTGCAAGTCTAATGTGGACATTGTCCTATGTGCTCCACCCAGCAGCAGACGACCAAAAGCCCACCACATCTGGTACCTCAATTCACTGTCTAGGAAAAATATTAGGTCAAAAGTTAGTCAGTCAGCATTACAAATGCCACCTTTGAAGAGGGGCAACAGCTCAGAATGTCCATGAGACATAATATCTCAGTCTATTTCAAGGTTCACTTTCTTCTGCAGCTGGTTAAGGTTGACACAATGAATTGCCACTGGATTTATCATATGCCTCCCTAGAGGGTCACAACAAGAGTTACGTGTTCCCCACTACCATCCTAATGTATAAATTTAGTGAACTATGCAACTCTCACTACAGCTTGGTACTTCATTCTTGAGAACATCAGGTCGCATTCGACCCACAGTTCATACCTGCAAGTACGAATGATGTCCTCTTCCACATCACGAGACCAGAGAGACCACTCAATCTGGAAGGCAGTGATAGGGTGCACAGCATGAGCGCGCCGAATATCAGAGGCACATGCCTCCGACAATCCCAAATACTTCACCTTCCTCTCCTCCACTAGCTTCATATAGCACCTACCTGAACACAGAGACAGCATAGGATGCCAGAGATGGCTTTATATCTGAAATTTCTCCCAAGTTTCTCTAGGGGTTTACGTTCTCTCGAAGTTCTAGTTTCTCCCACGTGCCCTGTCGAACCCGCTTGCCGTATTCAATTCCTTTCTTATTACCAGCATCATGTCGATGCGGATCCTCAAAATCAGCACTCAATCTACCCTGTAATCTTATTTTATAATCACAGCGGTGGCCTAAGTCACAGAGGTTGGACAACAAGAGACAGATGCGTACTGTGATTTCAATAGGAACGTTGGGATCCACGCGATGCTGGTAGTAGAGATCAATGTAATCTACATCCAACCTCTTCAAGCTCGCTTCGCAAGCTTCACGCACGTACTCTGGGTCCCCTCGAATTGTCACAGTGAAGGCTCCGTCCACAATACTTATAATATTTGCGAATTTGGTAGCCAATTGCACTTTGTCCCGAATGCCTTTGATCGCCTGCAATAAACCCATTTCCCTATGCCTATCTGAGTCCCATGCCCCTGTGGTCGGAAAAATCATGTGTCAATTTACCAAATCAGAGCAGCTGCATGAGGTGAAAGAGGAGAAGTGGAGGAAGAGATATAAGGATATAGAGACCTTAAACCAAAGAATCGTGGAAAACCATCACCTTTCCAACAAGAACCTCGTTGGTATGAGGCCCGTACATATCGGCAGTGTCAAGGAAAGTTACCCCACTCTCCACAGAAAACTTAATGAGGTCAATCATCTCGTCCTTAGGCTTGGGAATTCCATAGAACATGGACATGCCAATGCAGCCCAAGCCCAATGCCGATACTTCCAGACCCTGAGAACCCAACTTCACTTGCGGGATGGTGGGGATCAGAGACACCATAATTGATCTACCTCCGAGCTTGATCTTCCAACCAGTGGTGCCCAAATGGGTCACAGAGTCGAATTGCCTAGACGATATCACCCATACAATCCTTGAGCTGAAAACTGTGCCCAAGGTGCCAACGGACAGACAGTGGCTCCTCTACGTGGCAATGCATAGTTGCTGGCTTTTATGATCGTTAGAGAGGAGACTGACTGCGACTGCAGAAACTAGAATTAGCCTCATCTGGGAACGACGGAGAGACTTTTATGTACAGTAAATGGGAGCCAAATCCCTCTGATCAAGGGATCAATATATGATGCAAGGTTGTTTGTTTGTTTGTTTATTTTGTTTTGTAGCGTTGAGATCAGTGTTTGTCTTTCCTGAAAGCTGGTATCAACGGTATCAGGGACCAGACCAACCTGGTCTCAAGTTCAACATGCCAGGTCATATACCAGACCAGGCTGGTATCCATTTTCTCATACCAGCCACAATATACCGGGAGATAATAGGAATAATGTAAGAACTTAATGCAAGCGCGTCAGGACGGTCCAGCCCTGACACCCGTACCGCCGGTTCTTCGCCTCCGGCAGACATCGAAAGGCAGCCGGCTGGGCTCGGTCAATCCCTCCCCACCCCCGCCCTCATCCCATCGGCGTCGTCGCCCCAGGCGCGTCGTCGCCCCCTGCGTCCTCGTTCTGCGACACCAGTCCACCGCTTCCAGCAGTCCGCCAGTTCCTGTAACCCCCGCCCCGGGTTCAACCATCACCCCCATGTAACCCTCTGTAACTCCGCCGAGTGTAACCCACATTACCATGTAACCCTTTGTAACCCATATAACCCCATGACCCTCTGTAACCCATGTAACCCTCTATAACACCGCAGAGTGTCACCCCCACCCCTATGTAACCCTCACTACATGTAACCCTCTGTAACACTTTGCAACCCATGTAACCCTATGTAACCCTCTGTAACACCGCAGAGTGTCGCCCTCACCCCTTATGTAACCCTCACTCCATGTAACCCTCTGTAACCCATGTAACCCTCTGTGACCCTTTGTAACCCTCACCACCATGTAACCCTCTGTAACACCGCAGAGTGTCACCCTCATTCCATGTAACCCTCTTTGACCCTCTGTAACCCTCACTCCATGTAACCCTCTGTGACCCTCTGTGACCCTCTATATCCCTCACCAGGTGTAACCCTTACCTCCATGTAACCCTCTGTAACACCGCAGAGTGTCACCCTCGCCACCATGTAACCCTCACTCCATGTAACCCTCACAAACCCTCTGTGGCTCTGTAACCTATGTAACCCTCTGTAACACCGTAGAGTGTCGTCCTCACCCCTTATGTAACCCTCTGTAACCCATGTAACCCTCTGTGACCCTTTGTAACCCTCACCACCATGTAACCCTCTGTAACACCGCAGAGTGTCACCCTCACCCCTATGTAACCCTCTCTGACCCTCTATAACCCTCACCACCATGTAACCCTCTGTAACCCATGTGACCCTCTATATCCCTCACCAGGTGTAACCCTTACCACCATGTAACCCTCTGTAACACCGCAGAGTGTCACCCTCGTCACCATGTAACCCTCCGTAACCCTCACAAACCCTCTGTGACACCGCAGAGTGTCACCCTCATCCCCATGTAACCCTCACTCCATGTAACCCTCTGTGACCCTCCGTGGCTCTGTAACCCATGTAATCCTCTGTAACACCGTAGAGCGTCACCCTCACCTCTTATGTAACCCTCACTCCATGTAACCCTCTGTAACACATGTAACCCTCTGTGACCCTTTGTAACCCTCACCACCATGTAACCCTCTGTAACACCGCAGAGTGTCACCCTCACCCCTATGTAATCCTCACTCCATGTAACCCTCTCTGACCCTCTGTAACTCTCTGTAACCCATGTAACCCTCTGTGACCCTCTATATCCCTCACTAGGTGTAACCCTTACCACCATGTAACCCTCTGTAACACCGCAGAGTGTCACCCCCATCCCTATGCATCCCTCACTCCTTGTAACCCATGTCCTCTGTGACCCTGCGTAACCCGTGTAACCCTCTGTGACCCTGTGTAACCCATGTAACCCCATGTAACCCTCACTCCATGTAACCCTCTCTGACCCTCTATAACCCATGTAACCCTCTCTGACCCTCTATAACCCTCACCAGGTGTAACCTTCACCACCATGTAACCCTCAGTAACCCTCTGTAACACCGTAGAGTGTCACCCTCACCCCTGTGTAACCTCACTCCATGTAACCCTATGTGACCCTCTGTGACTCTCTGTAACCCTCACCAGGTGTAACCCTCACCACCATGTAACCCTCCGTAACCCGTTTATCCCTCTGTAACACCGCTGAGTGTAACCCTCACTCCATGTAACCCTCCCATGTAACCCTATGTCACCCTCTGTAACCCATGTAACCCCATGACCTTCTGTAACCCTTTGTAACCCATGTAACCCTCTGTTACTCCGCGAGGTGTAACCCTCACTCCATGTTATCCTGCATCGTGTAACCCCAATGTAAGCTTGTATCATGTTATCCCATATACCCCTCTCCGTGTAACTCCAGTTCCTCGTAACCCCATCATCCCTGTAACCCTCTGCACGTCAGCGCTTTAGCTCCGCCTCGTGTAACCCTCATTGTGCAACTCTCACATTGTAACCCCACCATGTAACCCCGATACTGTATCAATCCCCCCCGTGTAACCCCCGATTGTGTCACTCATAGCTCGTGTCACCCCGGATCCTTTATCCCCAACGCATGTCACCCCTGTTCGTGTAGCCCCTTAGTGCCCGGCAAAAATTGGCGGGCTCCAAGAGGTGTCAGATATTTTGAATTCAAACCTGGGTTACACGATTCGGTGACATCAAAACCCACGTGTAACTCCATTATCGCTCGTCATTTTCACCAGGTGCGTAGACGACGTGCAGTCCCGAGGGCTCCGCTGCGTTGCCCGCGTGTATTATGCGATTTGTACTGTACTGGTGGTATTGTTGCTGCTAATGGCATGTGCTGCCGCGAAGGTGCTAGACGAGGAACGCAAAGCAGCATTGGAATCAAATGGTTTGAAAGATGAGGCGGGAGAACTCTGTCATTTGCAGCATTTGGTATCTCATTTGAAATGCATCCTACAGCTGCCCATAGACGGGCTTTTCAATCACACAAACCTCCGTTGGATACGCCAGGTTTCCCAGGGAAAAGGGAAACGGATATCCATCGAAGTAGCTGTCGTTCCATGGTCTCGCATTCCTGACTTTCTGGAGGGAGAAAGGAGTAGAGTGGATGGGAAGACCCAATTTTATGTTCAAGATCGAAGGTACCGTGAGTTGCCAGATTTGACAACACCGCGTGCAAACAGTTATCGTCAGTGGCATAAGTAAGTCACTTATGAGGGTTGTATAACATTCCCAGCCCCACTTCTTTCTGCTAGTCTAGCAAAGTCGTATATGGCGATAACCCTCCTCGCTTTATATGCTTTTTTTGCAGGTACCACTGCTGCTACGGCCCGATAGATAGGCGCACGGACCCGCCGATTGTGAAGAAAAAAGAAAAACCGATAGCAGCCTCCGATAATCAAACAGCAGTCAAGCGAATCAGACGTAAGGCAGCGGATTTCGGAGAGTCATACAAACGTGGGTGTACGTGTAGCTTCAAAGTTGGCCAGTGTTTTCTAGATTCAGAGTTGGCAATCATCACATACTTCCAGAAACAGCATGTGGATGCAAAAGGAAAGCCATGTCATGGTTCAGCTGACCCCTTTCCCATTTCTCGCGATTCGTGCATGCCCCTCGTCTCAGCCAAGATATGAAACAGTGGATCGTCGATAGTCTTCGCAGTGGCCTATCTCCAGCTATGATTATGACACAACACACTCAACAACTCCAGGAAGCTTGTGCGTCTCAGCCAGGCATGGAGTGGAGTCGCGATTGTTTCTTGTTCGAGTACGACGTGAGAAACATTGCCGACAAGCTTGCGATTGAGAGTTACAAAAAACATCCAGATGATGCACAAAGTGTACGTATGTGGGTCAATAGCAATCCTGAAAGCGTCTTCTTCTACCATGAAGAGACAGCGCCAGTGGCGGGTGATTTGAAGTTCGTAATTGGAATACAAACGGAGTGGCAAAAACAGAAAATGATCGACTTGGGACACAACCGTGTGGTATCCTGCGATGCAACATTTGGGACCAACGAAAATAAGGTATTCGTGTCACGCTTTACCTTTCATTGCATTCTGAAATGTGAGTGCCATGCAACTGTTGCCAATATTTTAACGCTCACCTTATTCATTTTTGTACCATTGCGACATTGCAGTTCCCAATGTATACCATGATGGTGTTCGACGAATGGCTCAACGGCATACCTGTTGCTTATATTATATCAGCGAGAAACAAAACGACTGACTTGAGCCCCTGGATGAAACGTCTTCGCGACCGACTTCTTCAGAGCAAACCAGATTGGAGGCCAAATGCTTTTGTTGTCGACGATGCAGACGCAGAAATCAATGCTATCAGGTACACGGCTAGAAGTTACAATGTTCTGAGTCACACTACAAGTTGCATGCACGAGGGGTTTCATGGATCGGGCTACACTGCTGCTAGTTACACTGAGAATCACAGTAAGAGTTAAACTGCCAGTTACACGAGGGGGTGCATTGCTGCCTGTAACACTTGGAGTTACACTGTCAGTTGCTCGAGGGGTTACATGGATTGGGTTGCAGTGCTGTCTATTACACTGAGGGTTACACTATCAGTTAGACAGATGGTTATACTGCCTTGAGTTGGACGGAGGGTTACACTGCTGTGAGTTAGACCGAGGGTTATACTACTGTGAGTTAGACCGAGGGTTACACTGCTATGAGGTAGACAGAGGGTTACACTGCGAGTTACACAGGGAGTTACACGGCGTGTCATCCGCAGTCCTACATGGATTAGGTTGCACTGCTATAGCATGTGAGTTACACTGGGAGCATCGCAGAGGGTTGTATGGGTTGGGTCGCTCTGAGAGTTACACGGTGTAACATGGATTGCGTTACAGCGCTGCGAGGGGTTATATGTGTTGGGTTACACTGCTGTGAGTTTCACTGATAGTTACATGACCAGATGCACGAGGGGTTACATGAGTCACACTACTAAGAGTGACACTTTGAAGAGTTACACTTCTACGAGTTACACTGCGAAGAGTTCCTCTGATAAGAGTTACACTGACAAGAGTTACACTGATGGATTGGGTGGCATTTGATGTGTGTGCGTGCAGGGAATCGTTTGGGGACGTAGCAATATTTCTATGCCTTTGGCATGTTCGCCGCGCTTGGCTGAAACATTCGTGGCGTAAGATGCCCGATCCATACACTCGCAATGCTGTTTTGAAACAGCTTGGCGACGTAATGTACGGCATTAACGCCTGTGTGGGAGTCACCCCAGAAGAGTGGGCGCTGGAGCGACTGGAAGATTTGAATTATTCCTATCCGCTTGCGCGTGACTTCCTACGTTACATCAGAATGGAATGGGTCCCAAAACTGAGCATGTGGATCACGGGGGCTCGTTATATTCCCCACGCAAGTCAGGATACTAATGCCGCAATTGAATCTTGGCACGGAAATTTGAAGGCTCGTTTACGCTCGGGAAAGCAAAGGCTTGATGGCAGGAGAATCGATTGGCTGATCAGCGAACTCGTGGGTCCTGTTCTAACCCACTATTGGTATAGAGATAACTTGAAATCGAAAGGCTTCAAAAGGAATGTACGACAGGAGGAATTTATCAGTAATGTTGTTTGGACTGCAAGGGAGATCCCTGATGTCAATGTTCATTTGCCCACTGTTCCTGGTCATCCGGCGATTGTGGATAGTGTTCAAACGGCCGGTCGAAGCTACACAATCTATGCACCTGCGACCACCTGGGCTTGTTGCGATTGTCCATGGGCTTTGAAGGGTAACTTGTGCAAACATCAAATCCGCGTTCTTCAATTGATGAAGCCAAATCTGAAGGAAGGGCTTATTGTGAAGCTCTGTGGCACAAAGCTCGGGACCATTCATGGAGGTCTTCACATGTTGATGAAATCGGAACTTCCAGATATTGATGCAGAGGAGGAAGTTGTGAATCTAGCAGAGCCTACGGAGTGCTCAGCATCATCCCGGCGTGGTCGGCAGGAGCCATCGGATGTTTCATCAATTGAATCTGAGATGAAGTCCCTGTCGCTTCTTGGCAATGAGAGTGAAACAATGCGCAAACATTTGCTTGCCGAGCTTCGTTGTGTTCGTGGGAGGCTGTCCACTTTACAAGTTAGAATCGACAAAGGTCTGTTGCACCCTCTTCAAGCAGTTCCATTCATAAAAAATGATGATGGAAACAACATGTCCCTTGCCAGGAAAGTAGATTTTGTAGACCGGTTCCGTAGTAAGTGACCATTGAGTCCATTGGCAATGACACTTACTTTGTGATCACCAAGTTTAATATGAAGTACATGTCTGTTCATGGGTTGTTATTCACTTTGCCATTCCATCCACATTCAACCTATGTAACCCACTCAATGGGACACCCATGGGCCGGGGTGACACACCGCAGGGTTACACTGTCTGGGGTTTCATAACGTAACATAGCTCTACTTAGTGTAACTTGCATCTGTGGTACTCCACACAGTGTAACACAGATGAGTGTGAACCTCTTCAGTGTAACTCATTGTGGTGTAACTCCAAGTGTAACTGCAATGTAACTATCAACAGTGTAACCTAGTATGTAACCCCATAGAATATTGCTGTCAGTGGTGTAACTCTGAGAACAATGTGACTACAATGTGACTACAGGGTCTGGGTTAGTCTGCCGGGGTTACATGACCCTTCAATACAGAGTGGGAAGATGTTGAAGTCGAGCACCTTTAGTCACCAACACTAGCCCCTGTATGTGTAACCCCTCTATGTGTAACCCAATTTGTGTGTAACCCATGGACGTGTAATCCATGAGATAGATAATCATTCCGTTCAACCTATGTTATGGACCAGTGTAGCCCTCCGGAGTGTAACTTGTTGTTGTGTAACCCCAAGAAGTATGTATCCCGACCATATGTAACCCCCATTGATGTCACCCCATCGCATGTAACCCATTGTACAATTTGGGGTGCACGCTATAAACCCCGATGCTACATCACCCCATCTTATGTATCCCCACGACACGTAGCCCTTGTATAGGCAACCCTGCCCACTTTCATTGTGCACAGTGTAACTTAGAACTGTGTAACCCTCTTGAGTGAGTGTAACCCAGAGTGTTGTAACTCCAAGAAGTATGTAGCCCGACCAGATGTTACCCCCACACTATTGTGACCCCATCGTATGTAACCCATTGTACATAGCCCTCATGTATGTAACCCCATGTAGTATAAATCTGAGAACTTCAGTGCACAAACACTTCAGTGCGAAAAAAATAAAAAATAAAACAAATGCGCATAGTCGAGGTGGGGTTACATGCCACGAAAGTATACTGTTTCAGCAACGTGACCCTGACATAGCCAGGTATGTAACCCATAAGTGTAACCCCACGTTGTGAGACCCGGCATGGTGTAACCCATCACTTATGTGTGAACCCACAGAGTGTAAGCCCATTGCCCCAGGGCCCAAAGGTGTACCCAAGTACTTGTCTATGATTCCACTTCATGTAACCTTATAAGGTGTAACCCCATGTAAGCCCATTGCATGAAACCCAAACTATGAAGTGTTACGAACAAACCACATAGAAGCAAAAATGCATCAAGAGACGCTATTTATTTCTTTGGCCATCTGACCAAGTCTTTGTCCATCTCGTCACACAGCCAACTAATCATATGAGTACGGGAAGCTATCATGGTTGACTCGTTGAACCAACTTGCAGTAAACGCCCGCCTATGACGGGTTCGATCTTCTGTGGTTTTCACATTGAACTTCCACTCCAAGTAAAATTGCACAAAACAAAGTGCATAATAGCCGCACTCCCAACAGCTCCGTTGTTGGGGGACACTGGCCTCAAACCATTCCATCCTCTCCATGACGTAACTGAAGTCATCAGATCCAGGCATGAAATCAAAGAACGCTATGGCAAAATTTCGCAAAATTCCTTCAATGAGTTTGGGTCGGGCAATGGTTTTATGGGAGTCCAAATGTACTATCCGACCTCGGCGCTCTAAAACAGCTACACTCCAGTGATCACTGCAACACAAACAAAGCCGTTACGTCAGAATAGAAAAAAACATCTCCAATGAAACCCATTGTGGTGTAACCCAGTAGTGTAACCCTTTGTACTGTAACTCTAAACGGTGTTACACAACTAGTCAGCAGTCACTAGTGCAACTCAGTCTAGAATAGAGGAGTGTAACCCAACATGCTCAGTCAATGCTGAAATTACTTACTCGAAGACAATAGGGATGACAACCACGTCCACAAGATCTCGATTCTTTGTGAACACCATCCCTCGGGCATCCTGAGTGTACCATTCTTGCACCAACCCGAATAGCGTCTGCAGATCGTTACCATTGGTACGCATGACATGCCATTGAAAAGGAGCACAGATGACAAACTCAGGTGCGATAGCCTTAAACAATTTGGCCTCCAGAAGTTTGTTGTAACCCGAGAGCAATGCATCTGTGACAGTTGCTCTTATTTTATACATCGGCTCAAAATCTGTCTCTTCCAAGTAAAACTGTAACGGACTAGAAGCCAGGAAGGCATCGCCATAATAAAACTTCACTTCGGGCGCCCCAGGAGGGTCCGACACCATTCTGAACTTTGTCAAGTACCGTTGTTTTAGTCTGCACAACAAACCGCACATTACGAACATTACGATGCATCATACAAGAGTTATAATCAATATTCAAAATCAGAGAGGATCAAAGTACAATGAGGTACCTCGAACGCTCCCGCAAGTGCTTGGCCAGGACCTCTTGCTGCTGGACAACGTCAACCTCCGAGACCCCTGCACTTTTGCCTTTCGGTTTGGTTCGCTGTTTTTTGGGTGCGACAAGAACAGATACTTCTTTGTCAGCGCTAGGGGGTTCAGCCAACCGCTTTCTTTGAGCAGGCGGCCGTTTTGACCTCCTGGGATTCTCTGCAACCCTGACAATGCCGCCGATAGGGGGAATTTCTGAGCCAGAGGTGCCTTGTTCTGAGTTTGCTGCAAGTGCTGAAGACTGCACTCCCTCGTCTGAGACGTGCTGGGAAGGTGATTGACCAAGGGCAGAAGTGTCACAGCTCACCTCCTCGGTGCTACCCCTGTCAGTGTAACCCTTCTGTTCAAACCCCTTGTCACGCTTCTTAGTGTCACCCTTCTCTTCGGCTACCTCCTCAGTGTCACGATTCTCAGTGTCACCCTTCTCAATGTCACCTTCTCTTCGGCTACCTCCTCAGTGTCACTCTTCTTAGTGTCACCCTTCTCTTCAGCTACCTCCTCAGAGTCACGCATCTCAGTGTCGCCCTTCTCTCCGGCTACCTTCTCAGTGTCACCCTTCTCTTTGGCCGCATTATCAGTGTCACTCTTCGCAGTGTCACCCTTCTCATCGGGTTCCTTCCCAGTGTCACTCTGCTGAGTAACAATCTTAGTGTGTCACCTTTGCAGTTCCACTCTTCTCAGTGTTAGATGCTCCGCAACATCTTCTCTTCGTGACTCTCCACAGTGAAACGCTTCTCAGTGTGACCCTGCTTTGTGTCACCCTTCCAACTGAAAACCTTTCCTCGGTGCACCTTCCCCGTGTCACCCTGTCGATGTCACTCTTCTTTGCATCAACCTCCTCAATGCCATCCTTGTTGTGTCGCCCTTCTCAGCACCCTCCAAAGACCATGTTGACTAGCAGAAGACCGTCATCCGTCGCGACTAGTGGCCGTGGCAAAGGGTGTCACCTTCCACGACTAGGGTAGTGGAATAATTACATCCATGACAGTTTTGTTACACTCACTGACATCTACATGTGGGTTGGCTGTGGAGTGTCACCCCTATCAGTGTAACCCATGTCAAGTCACTCTCAACGGAAGTTGCAGTGTTCACGGGCAAATGGTGTGTCACCCACGACAATGGTCCCTCACGACATTGTCAGCCACACCGGTATCGTAGTGTCACCCTGAGGGTGCAGTGTAACCCTCCTTCCCTGTTGCTCCTCTGCTGCACAGTGTAACCCTGAGGTGCAGTGAAACCATCCTTCCCTGTTGTCCTCTCTGCACAGTGTCACCCTGAGGTGCAGTGTAACCCTCCTTCCCTGTTGCTCCTCTCTGCACAGTGGCCCCTGAGGTGCAGTGTAACCATCGAGTTTCAGGGCATCCTCCCTTTGCCAGAGTCACCCTGCGCATCAATGGGACCCACGAAGGCTGGCTGGGTCATTATGAGAGAGGTTGACCACATGACTGAAAAACTAACTTACATTGCTGCATCGAGGGGTTCAACCCAGCATCTCCAGATTCAAAGTCATACACAGACTCTGGGTCAAGAGGGGTCCCCGATTCTTCGATTAAGACCTTCAAAAGAAATGACGGGGGCTGCGGACAAGGAGGTTCGCACTTGGGTATGTTCCACCTTGATGTATCATCTTCAGTATCAGTATCAGAAATCATGGGCAAATCCCGCGTCAAGTCTGCTAGGTTCACCCCTAAGTGCAGCTGGGTTGAGTACAATTCACCAACCTGCGACAAAGATAAACGGCAGATTGACTTGGAATGATGTCCTCGTCATGTACATCGTCGCTCTGCGGGCGGCGGAATTGGCCCATCGCTCGTCTGCGCGCCCCCTACGCCCCCTGTATCGCATTGTGGAGGGGCCCCATACACAACTTCGTGAAGCTCACGTTGAGCCTCAAAAAGGTTTTTGAACGCATTGGCGAACTTGCTTGATTGGTCATGAGCTCGGACTCATCTGCATCGGGAAAAAGACAAAGGTTTTTTGTCGTGGGAACGAGGTTTTTGAAAGTGCAAGGGTTACACTATGTAAGGGTTACACTGACTAGGACAAGACAGTGGTTCGGTACACGATATGGGTTACACCACCCTGTTAGAGACAGTAGTTTGCAATGGGTTACATACCATGGGTTACACTACTGAGATTACACAACGAGTGAGGGTTAACAAATCTAGGTTTACACACGAGGGGGGGTACCATTAGGGGGTACACTGATTACAGGGTTACATACTCCGAGGGTTACACTGATTTACACACAGCGAGGGTTACACTGAGTACAAGGTTCCACATAGCGAGGGTTACACTGATTACAGGTTACACACAACGAGGGTTACACTGAGTTACAAGGTTCCACATAGCGAGCGTTACAATGATTACAAGATTACACACAAAGGGGTTACACGACGAGAGGGGTGACAGTGGATGGAGTAACACTTACAGAGATACCAAGGCACTACAGACCCAAGGTCTCTCATATACGGATGCCCAAACGCGCATTGAAGTCCATTTCTGTTGGTGATTCGCTGAAGAGGCCACAACACCAAAGCTGGATAAACGATTCTCTCTGTTGGATCGCAAAAGTGATGGGCGGCGCGACGACGGCTTGCCTTGCAAAATTGTATAGCTCCGTTGATCTAATTGACCGGTCACCCCACTCTTCTGTACTCAAACTCGATCTTAAGTCTTCGAGCTCAGAATCCAAGGTCGCAATTCCGTCACCAGGGGTGCAAAGTACATCAGACTAAAGCGTAATACTCATCGACCAGGTCCTTCACCTTTGAGGCCGTAAGAGCACTTTCCAGAAGTTCAGTCGTGAACCCCAACCTGGGATGCGTTGGGAAACTGACCTGCCCATGATTTCTTACATCGTTGTGGGCTACAATTCTCAAAAGAGAGTGGTGGCGGTCCAATGTGCGGTTTGGTGAGATTCTCCATTTGACTGATCAATCCTTCGGCAAAACCACGAGTGAATTCCAACGGATGTGGAACAACCAACCTTTGATCCATCTACAGTAATAGTGATGACAAGAGGATTTGAAGTTCTGGCATCGTCAAGGTCGTATTGACAACAGCTAGTTCGTTCCATCGTGTCATCATCATGTGAGGCTTGGCTCTCTCGATGGACTCGTGTAAGTCTCCCACCTTTTTCTTTTTCTGCTTTGGCATGTCAGGATGCCCAATGCTCTCTAAATACCCTTCACCCGATTCAATTCCTCTATCATTAACGGACCATGATCCGGCTGGGCAGTAAATGCCTTGTGGCAGCAACAACACTTGTCCATATCATCGCTTCTAAGATGATATCGACCTCCCTGCGCAATACAGCGTGAGGGGTTACACCAGAGAAAAATGTTACAGCACGAGGGGGTACACATGAAAATGGGTTACAAACAAGATGGGCTACACGGGGTTACACAGAGGTGGGTTACACACCATAGGGTTTTTAAAAGGGGTCCTCTGTAGGTGGTTACACTCTGGGTTACACGCCACAGGAGAGACAGGGGGGGGTAACACAAAGGGTTACATGGATAGACAACAGCCCCCAAAATTTGAAACAGAGAAATGGCAGGGAATCCAACTTGATTGTCTGTCGATAGAACCCAACTTGATTTTGCAGCTGTCGCATGGACTGCGCCCTCGCCTCGCGCAACAAATTCTTGGAATGACAGCCGGCAAAACCCCTTCTCATTGAATTCGGAAATGGGAACTGAGGAATAAGGCCATGCGGTAGCAGAAGGATTGAGCTGGAGTTCTCTTTCGCAAGATGAACCTTGAGCTCCGGTTTCCCCGGTTTGCAATGTTGATTTTCTTTGCAATAGGGACAGGTAGAGGCGGGCTTCAATCGCCGCCTTGTCTCTCTCGTTAGAAACCTGCCGAATAGAAGGACCAGGGACAGAAACAGCAGGAGCACTAGAAGATGGAACCTCTGTAGCAGAAATAGCCGAAGAAGGTACAACAGCAGGCACTTCAATAGGATCTGCAATCTCACCCAAAGCCACCCTATTTTGCAGAATCCATGCATGATATGCATCAACGAAGAAGCTGGAACAGAATTCATCACATTTTCAACAGCCATGGCATGCTTGAGCTCCGCATCAGGAAACGGTTTTGTTCCTTTCGGTCTGGCCATACATGCGGCCGTTCCATCGACAATATGCCGATTCAATCTGCTCTTATCTACCTTTACTGCCCCACAATAAGGACATTTGAACTTAGGCCGGCCCTTTGCTCCTCCACCTTGGCCTCTCTACACCCGGGTGGTGGCAGTACGCGATCATTGTAGCATGCTCATGCTCAGTGTACCAAAAGCGAACTCGTTCGCCATCCCTTTTCAAGTGATCAAATGGAATAGTAGCCTCTCCAGGGAACAAATAACAATCAGCCATGACAAAGAAAAAGCTGACAGAAGAGAAGAGAAGAGCAAGAGCAAGAAAAGACAAGACAAGAAAAGACCAAGACTTGTGAGAATTCCGAAGAATGCACAACAGGGAGCACGCACAGCAAGGAGTGCAGGAAGAATATGAATGGCTGCGAGAAGGGGAAAACTGAACAATGATCAAAGAACGAAGAACGAAGCTAGCTAGATGTCACCCGTAAGGCACGTCGGTTAAGCGAAAGACGGCGGTTCATTAAAATCTGGCGGCTTGCAATCAATTATATCCGCACTGACTCACACGTGTATGAGTTGCAATCCCGTGTCACCCGGAATAGCGGAGTGTAACCCGTAACCCTACACTTGTGAGCGCGACAAACCGGCCAGTACTCGAATGCCAGGCACGTCGAGTGTAACCCTCCGTCAGGTACCCAGATATGATGTAACCCTTCGTCACAACCTCATGTACCCCTAGTCTATGTGACTCCCGAACACAACATCGATGTAACCCTGTCATATCAAACCATTAGTATGCAACCTCCAGGTAAACATGGTCAATGTAATGCCCCACCCATGTAACCCTAGCCTATGTGGCTCCGCGAGCGCAACATCCACGTAACCCATCAAACATGTCAACCCATCTAACCTCCATTACTAAAACCGTCTACCAAGCTAGCATGTATTGAGAAAGAAAACACCGTGTAACCCCTGTGTGTAACCATACCACACGTGAGGTAGTCATATAAACCATCAGACATGTAACCGGTTGACAGTGCTTGCAAAACACGCATGATTCGATACGTATTGCATCCATAATAGCGATGAGTAGGCTGCCCCGGCTGGTGTGTGAACAAAAGATACACGAGAGGAGAGTGAATGGGCACCCCGTCAAATGAGCGGCTGTTTGCATGGCTAGACCGAAAGAAACAAAACCCTTTCCTAATGCGGATCTTAGGAATACCATAGCCATCGGGGACGGTGACAAAACAACAAGAATGACATTGAGAAAGAAAAAGGATAGAGACAACCGTATCAATCGTAGAGAAAACCGTGGTAATAAATTTGACGGATCGTTGCACGGAAAGAGTTGTCTTGTATGTTGCTGGGATGACGATACTGAATTGAATGAACTACAAATCTTTCGCATTGATGTGTGAAGCCGATTGGGCACCATGGGAATTGCAGAAAGCTGATGCCCCAAAGCAAAAAAACGAGCGAGCTAAGAATCTGGAAACGGATGGAGAGAGCAAATTAGGGTTTCGGCCTCTATTTAAACCTCCATTCGGCGTCGGATAGTTTACACGTGTATGATGTACACGAGGCGGTGATACTGAGGGTTACATGGTGGTGAGGGTTACAGAGGGTCAGAGAGGGTTACATGGAGTGAGGGTTACATAGGGGTGAGGGTGACACTCTGCGGTGTGTACAGAGGGTTACATGGTGGTGAGGGTTACAAAGGGTCACAGAGGGTTACATGGGTTACAGAGGGTTACATAAGGGGTGAGGACGACACTCTACGGTGTTACAGAGGGTACATAGGTTACAGAGCCACAGAGGGTTTGTGAGGGTTACATGGAGTGAGGGTTACATGGTGGCGAGGGTGACACTCTGCGGTGTTACAGAGGGTTACATGGAGGTAAGGGTTACACCTGGTGAGGGATATAGAGGGTCATAGAGGGTTACATGGAGTGAGGGTTACATGGTGGTGAGGGTTACAGAGGGTCAAAGAGGGTTACATGGAATGAGGGGTTACATACGGGTGAGGGTGACACTTTGCGGTGTTACAGAGGGTTACATGGTGGTGAGGGTTACAAGGGTCACAGAGGGTTACATGGGTTACAGAGGGTTACATGGATTACAGAGGGTTACATGGAGTGAGGGTTACATAAGGGTGAGGGCGACACTCTGCGGTGTCACAAAGGGTTTGTGAGGGTTACGGAGGGTTACATGGTGGCGAGGGTGACACTCTGCGGTGTTACAGAGGGTTACATGGTGGTAAGGATTACACCTGGTGAGGGATATAGAGGGTCAGAGAGGGTTACATGGAATGAGGGTTACATAGGGGTGAGGGTGACACTCTGCGGTGTTATAGAGGGTTACATGGTGGTGAGGGTTACAAAGGGTCACAGAGGGTTACATGGGTTACAGAGGGTTACATGGAGTGAGGGTTACATAAGGGGTGAGGGCGACACTCTGCGGTGTCACAAGGGTTTGTGAGGGTTACGGAGGGTTACATGGTGGCGAGGGTGACACTCTGCGGTGTTACAGAGGGTTACATGGTGGTAAGGGTTACACCTGGTGAGGGATATAGAGGGTCACATGGGTTACAGAGGGTTACATGGTGGTGAGGGTTATAGAGGGTCAGAGAGGGTTACATGGAGTGAGGGTTACATACGGGTGAGGGTGACACTCTGCGGTGTTATAGAGGGTTACATGGTGGTGAGGGTTACAAAGGGTCACAGAGGGTTACATGGGTTACAGAGGGTTACATAAGGGGTGAGGACGACACTCTACGGTGTTACAGAGGGTTACATAGGTTACAGAGCCACAGAGGGTTTGTGAGGGTTACATGGAGTGAGGGTTACATGGTGGCGAGGGTGACACTCTGCGGTGTTACAGAGGGTTACATGGAGGTAAGGGTTACACCTGGTGAGGGATATAGAGATCACAGAGGGTTACATGGAGTGAGGGTTACAGAGGGTCAGAGAGGGTTACATGGAATGAGGGTTACATACGGGTGAGGGTGACACTCTGCGGTGTTACAGAGGGTTACATGGTGGTGAGGGTTACAAAGGGTCACAGAGGGTTACATGGGTTACAGAGGGTTACAAAGGGGTGAGGACGACACTCTACGGTGTTACAGAGGGTTACATAGGTTACAGAGCCACAGAGGGTTTGTGAGGGTTACATGGAGTGAGGGTTACATGGTGGCGAGGGTGACACTCTGCGGTGTTACAGAGGGTTACATGGAGGTAAGGGTTACACCTGGTGAGGGATATAGAGGGTCACAGAGGGTTACATGGAGTGAGGGTTACAGAGGGTCAAAGAGGGTTACATGGAATGAGGGTGACACTCTGCGGTGTTACAGAGGGTTACATGGTGGTGAGGGTTACAAAGGGTCACAGAGGGTTACATGGGTTACAGAGGGTTACATGGAGTGAGGGTTACATAAGGGGTGAGGGCGACACTCTGCGGTATTACAGAGGGTTACATAGGGTTACATGGGTTGCAAAGTGTTACAGAGGGTTACATGTAGTGAGGGTTACATAGGGGTGGGGGGTGACACTCTGCGGTGTTATAGAGGGTTACATGGGTTACAGAGGGTCAGGGGTTATATGGGTTACAAAGGGTTACATGGTAATGTGGGTTACACTCGGCGGAGTTACAGAGGGTTACATGGGGGTGATGGTTGAACCCGGGGCGGGGTTACAGGGAACTGGCGGACTGCTGGAAGCGGCGGACTGGTGTCGCAGAACGAGGACGCAGGGGGCGACGACGCCGATGGGATGAGGGCGGGGGTGGGGAGGGATTGACCGAGCCCAGCCGGCTGCCTTTCGATGTCTGCCGGAGGCGAAGAACCGGCGGTACGGGTGTCAGGGCTGGACCGTCCTGACGCGCTTGCATTAAGTTCTTACATTATTCCTATTATCTTCCCTTTCTGAGCACCTCAAGCAAATTTATCATTTAAGCTTCGATCCATCATCCACCCTCTGTTCGGGGTGAGATACTCTCTTGTGAAGTAAGACCAACTCACGAGACAGATTACAGTGACGCCATTTGGCATAGTGAACGCACCCCAGTGGGCTCCAGAGTATGCTTGCATAAACGGTGATAATAAGGGCCAAATACTCCCCGTATATCAATAATACATCAGCCTTCATCCTCCACTTGAATTGGATTGAAGCATCAGCTGGAGCCGGAAGACTCATAGTCCATGTCGAAGGTGAATGACGGATTCAGCCTCTTTGGCTCTGGCACTTATGCTCTAATTTCACAACACTAGATATGAAATGTAAGGCTTGTTATGGAGTGATACACATATCAAATTGGTCAATGCGCAACTTGTAGAATCCAGTACATTTGCTATCATAGACAAGAAACGCTGCGATTTCACAAAGAAGAACCAGGGGTCAGTTTTTCATCAAGAAACTTTACGCACACAATGCATCTAACAGTCGACCAAGTCTATAGGAAACACTTCCAAAAATGGTTAGCATGCAGTAAGAGAGTGACACAGATATATGTATGCATCTTCAATTCTATTTTATTAGAACCCAATCAGTTCCTGCCTATATTTGCCTAGTAACATAAGCTCATCGTTTCTTAAGATCTATGCGATCATGAAGCCATATCTCCATATTGATGTTACCTTTCTACGTCGACTAAAGGATGCCGAGTCCGTGAGCCTGGAAATGTGGGAAGGTACAGGTTCAGACAAACCCAGGTATTTGGGTGAGCAGGTGGTTCCAAGGCACTAGCTTGCAATAGTGATTGCCACCACTAGCTTGAGCTGCGAATACTTCGTCAGCTACTTCTATTGGCCAGACTCAAAGTGTTCAACTCTAAGAAGACCGGCAGTTTTTCGCAACTCTCAATGGTAGGTGAGCATGCAGTGTGAGTATATTATTCTAAGCCAGTGCCATAGAATTGAGCACTGTTTGATGTTGTGTCCAAGACTGTGGGAGTTCCTGCTCAAACAGAGAAGGCCCCGGATGGGACAAGATACTAGCACCCAAGCAGACATCACCATCATACAATACTAATGCTTGGCCTGGCGTTACAGCTCTTGCAGGGCTTGCAAATCGCACCTGCCAACACAAACCCACAAAATGTCCCCTTCCAGTGCATTTCTCACTGTTTCAAATGAATGAAAAAAGGTTCTTTATTCTTCGGGTAAAGTGAGTGAAGTTACTCTCCTTGATGGTCATTATATTTGCAATTTGGTTGTCATGGACCTTTAGGGTATGCAAAGACACTAATCCTTTTCAGAAAATCTCTGAAAACGCTGAGAAAATTAGAGGACTTCGCTTTCATAGTCTTCTGGCTGTAGACCAGTGCTCAAATGAAATGGAGTAAGGAAGGGAGCAGAGAGAAAGAAAGAGAAGAAATCAAATCAAATCAAATGGTACTTTATAATGTCCACGGAGAAAAAAACCTTGAAATCATCCACATTGACAAGGGCACTGGGACAAAGTAAAACAGTAAGGAAAAACCAAACTAGATTGTGAGAGAGGAGGGGTTTTAGTAAGGCTGACCGGCATACAAAAATGGGCACACACCTGTAACTGCTGCTTCTCCTGAAGACTGGAAGATTTCGTAGCATCAAAGGCTGTGGTCTTCTGAAGTCGACAGAAGGTGCTGGGAGCAAACTCAACCGACTGGGTGCCAACCAAACCCATGCCAGCATTAATAGCATCCACGTGTGTCGAGTCTGAGAAAGTAACTACACACTCCTCTAACTGTTGCCGATAGCGTGCTTTAAACATACATGTTAATGGCCTCCCATCCTGAAGGGCTTTGGGGGCTTCCCCAGAAATCCAGAATGGAGAATCTGCCACATATGCCAGGAAAAAGAGTTTCAAGATGCTGCCACATCCAAGTTACATGTACCAGACATGGAAATTGTAGTAAGTTGGGATTTCTCCTTGCGCATGAATGGGGTATACTCACGTGTCTTTGCAAGCAAACATGTCTACTTTTTCCTGTAACCATGCAATTTTTCGCATTGAAAATGAAAATCGAAGAGAGAGTAGTAGGCACATGCAGAAACAAGGACATTGAAGAGATAAATACCTGCAACGGCAGTAGTGCAGAAGAGAGCAGGGTGATCAGCACCCGGTGCAACAAACACAATATTATTAGGCACATCCTTCCCTACTACATAGAAGGCTTCTGGAACCCCACTGATGCCAGCTCGTTGGCCATGTGTATATGCTGCAATGCCCTCATGCATACTCACGAGGGTCTGGCCATAAACAGACACAAATGGGCCGGGGTTCATCTCAACATACTCAGATATGAAGTCACGAAAATGGCGCCTCCCAACAAAGCAAATTCCCGCACTGCTGCGTTTGGTTGCTATTTTAAGGCCTTCAGCTACTGCCAGTTTACGAACTTCGGATTTCAGTAAAGATCCCACTGGGAAAAGAACCCTTTCAAATGCAGCAGCGCCCTGGCCAGGGTGAAAGATACAGTTAAAACACTACACCATGCAGTTTGAGTTGACCACCTAATGGCACTTGAGAAGTGCCTGAGACATGTACAACTACCTAACAATGATGACAGGAGATGTCAGGTTGGACTAGATGGACTAACACCTGAGAGTTCAAAAAAGAAGAAACTTACAACGGAAGCCAAAAAATACGACTGGTCTTTGTGATGGTCTGTCCCACGAAGCAGCTCCACATTGCCTCCATTCAGGGGCCGATGAAGGCGAGCATAGTGCCCGGTAGCTAACTTGTCAGCTCCCATTTGCACGGCATGCTCCAGCAGTGCATCAAACTAAAACCCAGCAGATCGTAAATCACATTTGCAGAATAGTAAACCCAATCATGCCCTTCTGCAAAATGCTCTGAGGAATGGTGATGGTGAGCATACAAGCAGATAGCAGGTTCTGTCCCCCTTCTCCTGTAAGACCATTAGACATAGAAAGCAGTAGTTTACCAAATGGAAAGGATTGGATTCACTAAAACACGAAGGTAAAATTCCCAGAAATCATCCATTGAGCCAACTGTATTGAGGATGGAAATGAGGGGAGAGGGAACACCTTGATGCACTGATTGCAGGCAAGATCAGGGTTGGGGGTGAAGCCCATGGCAAACTTTTCTGTGAAATTCTCAAACACCTCAATCCAGTAGCGCTTTTGGTAATCCACCTCAAATAGCTCTATTCCTACACACCAAAAAATTTGATCAACTGAAATGCATCATTAGACTCTGCTTGCAGTAGCCAAGGGCACGACATCCCAGAGCCCTGTTTGGACATGAAAGAGAAGGGGAAAGGAAAAAGAGTGAGAGGAACTTTAGACCGAGAAGAGGAGAGACACAGTGAGTAAGGGTTCAATGTATCTGCTCCCCACAAAAGCATTTAACCGGAGAGAGATAAAGAGAGAAAGCAACCAACGAACCAAGGTCTTTGCAGACCATTTCGGCATCCTGGAAGTCTTCGTCAGCCGTGCAATTACCCCCACCTGCCTCATCGCGTGAGTCCCAATTGCGCATGTATAATCCAAACACCTTGTAACCCTGAAACAAATGCTACACTCCATTATGCAAAAGCCTATCCACCAACATAGACATGGTGACCTTATTAACGATTTAAGGTTTTAGAAGAGAAATCCCCGGCTAGGATTAAACTCCCCACCTTAGCAGGAGTGGAAGCAGGTTGTCGGAAGGTAAAAAATGGAGAAAAATCGAAACACCGTAGCTGTGTGCAGGAGAACTGCATTCTGGAATGAACTTCAACCCTCAAAGCAACTCTCTTTCATAACAAACGAAAATGAACCTGGCGTTGGAGTAACAGCGCTGCAACCGAAGAATCCACACCTCCGGACATTCCAACTGCAACAACACCCTGACTGCTTCTTCCTTTTTCTTCCTCTGAAACAATTGTTTCTCTCAAGTTGCCAAACCTCCTACACTGGAAATAATTTATTCCACGATCTTCGGGAAAAACATAAATGGAAGAACATATCACTTCTCCGTTTCTTCTCATTCCAGTCACAGTATTGTCTGAACCCAGGGTGGGTTCTCGTTTCTGTAAAGTGCATGAATTTGCCCGACCCATTTCACATTTTTCCCCAAACAATAGACACCTCCTTGCTAATCTTTGGAAAGGAGGGAACCCACATAAACCCCTTCGCATGGCCGGATGGGTCCAAAAGACAAGGGGAGTATGAGGGGGTCAGTCACTGCTTACAAGGCTTGCTCGTAACAAATGCCAGAGACAACGGAGCGTGGGAAGCCCCGCAGAAGGCGAAGACCTGTAGAGACTGGAACCCATCAGTGGCTCCACTCATCCAGACCCCTCTACTTCTGGTACTGCGTGCAAAACCTTTACCATCAACTCTCCCTGTCTTCCACCATACCCACTATACTGTATGCTCTCTCTCTCTCTCTCTCTCTCTCTCTGCAATGTCGGTGGCTGACCTCTCAGTCCCTCCTCTATGGGCATAGAGGTTTTGTATTTTCCTTTTTTGGGTCTTTCTGTGGGGGTACAACACACTGCCACCAGGGACAGTTGATGTCTAATACGACCCCCTTTCCGATTACGGTTGAGCTAATAAAGTTATCCTTAAAGTAATGCCCTGTTTGGTCCCCTCTAACTTGTGTTTCATCCCCAGTTTGAGTGCAGACGTAAAGTCAGCAAAATTGGGCATGAGTTTGCCAAACTGGGCACGAGTTTGTGAAAATTGGGCATGAGTCTCGCAGCCGCTGCACTTTCTCACGCCCGTGCAGTGATCTCGCAGCTTGCTGCTCGCAGGTCGCTCGGTGTCACGGGCGTTTTGCTCGGCACAACCCACAAACTGGGTAAGAAACTAGTTTGACCACCAGTTTTGATGCTCAAACTAGTTTCATCCCGTGTTTTTTGGCTCTCTTGTTTTTTGGCTCTCTTGTAGAGAGAGACTGTGCGGAGACGTGCAAGTCAATGGAGAAAATGTGGTCAAAGTACCTTACACCATGTCAAGGCGCTGATTGGTCTGTTGTACTGAGTCATGCTCCCTAGTCTAACCTTCCTGTTATGTTATGCCAAAGCAAAGCAAGAGAGCCAATTGCCGTTTGAGGCTTGTTTCCTTTGTATGAGTTTGGTCCCGGGTTTCTTAACTCGTCCCCACTTTTGGCCAAACTGGGGGTACTCGTCCCCAGTTTTTGACACTTTACGGATAACTTTAATGTATAGTGGCCCATTTGCACCTGCGGTAAAAATGTCCAAGTTGGTGAAAGAGGGAAACGGTGATCGGGAAGTCATAGTGGCCCATTTGCACCTTATGAGTAGAATTAAGCGGGTCCAGAGAGCCGAGATTCAAAGGGGGAGCTTGAGATCCTAGTCTGGTGGGGACTACCTTCACGTCTTCGATCCGACCAATTGCGCTCTTTAGTTCTGAGATCACAACTTTTAGTGGATTAGACAAGTTTGTACGCAAGCAAGAAAGTGAGACAACTCGTTTTCAAGTGTAGATATCCGATTGGACTCTCTCGCTATGGACGATTTGACTGCGAATCCGCACTTTTAAAGCTTGGTGTAGGCAGCCATGAAGAGCCGGTAAACTGAATTGCGAGGATGTCTGGTGCCGACGTGCCCAGATGAACTTTACATCACTAACATATAAATTTGTGAAGCAAATTACAGAGACAAAGGTATGATCGCAGCTAGCACCAACTTTCAAAATCCTTCAAGCTTCAGATCTCTTTTAGCGATGATCCCAAAACAGTCTAGAGTGACACTCCAAAATCAGTATTCCTGTTCCTTTCTCAAACTCGAGCTGCAGTCGAACTTAAAAAAGTCACTCCAACCAAAACAGCAACTGATGCTTTTCTGGTCCATAAAATTACATGCCTGAAAGAGTCTCCTGTAAGTTTTAAATAGATTGCAAAAGGCTAGCTTTCAAGACCCAACTATTTAATTAGGTTACATTCCTGGGCAGAAAGTCTATGTCACTCCTGGACCAGTAAGTCTGACCTAATTCTATACATTGCTAGGCGCACACCCAAAATTGCTCTTGCACAGGGGTTATCAGCAACTGAAGATACCAAATTTTAGCTTTTTCTTGGTTCAGACCTACCCCATACCCCATCACTGGTGGCAAAATATCTTTGGTCTTCCTCCATTACTAAATAATGTTCCATGGCCGTCTTGGAATTGTGGGAAAAAGCAGAGATGTTGTTGCCCACATAGATTGGATTTTGTGAAAACAATGTGCGCACTCACGCTTCCCAATGTCCACGATGGGTTGATGAGGCCAAACGAACGTCACCTTTGCAGTGTGGTCCCGATAGCAACCCTAGTTTTTTGACAGAATAGCAGCACCTGTCATCTTTGAAGCAGCCAAGACCTGGCCCCTTTCGCAGACCTGTCCTTACAGTATTGTCCCACCCCAGAATAGAGGTTCCATAGCAGCATCTACCTCATCTTAGCAGCAGCAAAGAGGTGGCTCCTCTCATAGACCTCTGTCTTTCATCAGTTTTCTCACCTTTGCAATATTATTGCGCCAGCCAGCCACAGAGTAGATCTGCAATAACAGCTTATAGGCTATAGGTGATAGAGCATGCTTTTGCCACATATTCTCCCAGCTTGACATTGCCATGAATTCTGCAGGCACCCAAGCAAGGTACCCCACACTGCAGCATCTGGTTTGAGTGGCACTTTGTTGATGAAAGCCTCGGCCTCATCCAATTGCCCTGTCTTCATCAGTTTTCTCACCTTTGCAATATCATTGCGCCAGCCAGCCACAGAGTAGATCTGCAATAACAGCCTATAGGCTATAGGTGCTAGAGCATGCTTTTTGCGACTTATTCTGCCAGCTTGACATTGCCATGACTTCTGCAGGCACCAAGCAAGGTACCCCACACTGCAGCATCTGGTTTGATTGGCACTTTGTTGATGAAAGCCTCGGCCTCATCCAATTGCCCTGCACAGCCAAGAAGGTCTACCATGCAACCAAAATGCTCTACTGTAGGAGTGAGGCCATCATCTCGAGTCATCGAATCGAAGTAGTGAAGGCCTTCATCCACCAGTCCCAAATGACGACATACAGAGAGGACACATGTAAAGGAGATAGCATCTGGCTTCAAGCCTTCCTGCTGCATTTGTTCAAACAGATGCAAGGCCTCCATGCCACACCCATGTCGAGCATACCCTGCAAGCATCGCACTCCATGAGACTGCATCTCGCTTAGTCATCTTATCAAAAACTTGGCGAGCATCATTTATATTCCCACATTTGGCATACATGTGAACAAGGGTATTCTCCAGATTGACATTAGGCACAATACTGGCTTTAATGATGTCAGCATGGACCTCTTTGCCCTTTCCCAGGGTTCCCATGCTGGCACAAGCATGGAGAAGGCTAATGAACGTGACTTTGTCTGGCATAACTCCTTCACGTATCATTTGCTCATAGATCTTGAAAGACTCCCTTCCACACCCATGCTGAGCATATCCTGCGATCATTGCATTCCATGACACCACATTTCTTACAGCCATGCTGTCAAATACTGTACGCGAATCTTTTATGCTGCTGCATTTCGCATACATGGCCATCAGAGCAGTGTCAAGAATGATATCTGCCAATATTCCGACTTTGATGATGTCGGAGTGGACCTCTCTGCCCTTGTCCAGGGCTGTCGGGCTTGTACACGTGTTGAGAATACAAACGTGACACTGTCAGGCGTCACCCCTTCCTTTTTCATTTGTTCGTAGATTTCAAATGCCCTCTTACCACACCCATGCTGAGCATATCCTGCAAGCAGTGAACTCCAAGACACCACATCTCGTTTAGCCATGTTGTCAAATACTTGATGCGCATTCTTCATGTCCCCACATTTCGCATACATGTCGACAAGGGAATTGCCCAGAATAATAGTTGACTCAATTCCCATTTTGTCCATGTCAGCATGGACCTCTTTGCCCTTTTCCAGGGCTGCCAGGCTGGCACATGCATTGAGAATGCCAACAAAAGTTACCCAGTTGGGTATCACTCCTTCCCCTATCATTTGCGTGTACATCATCAAAGCCTCGCTTCCACACCCATGCTGAGCATATCCTGTCCATGAGACCACATTTCGCTTGGCCATATTGTCGAACACTTGATGTGCATCCGTCATACTCCCACATTTCGCATATATGTCAGCAAGGGCATTGTCCAGAATGATATCTGGTCCAATTCTTGCTTCTATCATGTCAACATGGACCTCTTTGCCCTTTTCCAGGGTTGCCAGACTGGCACACACATTTAGAACGCAGGTGAAAGTTTGTCCGGCATAACCCCTTCCAGTATCATTTTCTTGTAGGTCTTGAAAGCATCTGTACCACGCCCATGCTGCGCATATCCTCCGATCATCACGATCCATGAGACCACATTCCGACGAGCCATATTGTTGAACACTCGACAAGCATCGTTTATGCTCCCACATTTAGCATACATGTCAACAAGGGCAGTGTCCACAATGATGTCTGACACAATCCCAGCTTTAAAGATGGCGCTGTGGACCTCTATGCCCTTTTGCAGTGTTGTCAAGCTTGCACATGCATTGAGAACACAAATGAATGTGACTTTGTCAGGTGTCACCCCTTCGCATATCATTTGCTCGTAGATCTACAGGGCCTCCCAACCACACCCGTGCTTGGCATATCCTGTGATCATCACAGTCCATGAGACCACATTCCGTTGAGTGGTACTGTCGAACACCCGACGGGCATCCTTCATGCTCCCACATTTGACATACGTGGCAATAAGGGCAGTGTCCAGAATGACATCCGGTTCAATTCCAGCTTTGATGATTTCAGTGTGGATCTCTATGCCCCTTCCCAGGCTGGCACATGCATTGAGAATGCAAGAGAATGTGACGCTGTTGGGTGTTACTCCTGTCCGTATCATTTGCTCATAGATCTCGAAGGCCACCCTGCTGCACCCTTGCTTAGCACTGCGATCATCGCCCTCCATGTGAATAATTCTCGCTCAGTCATCTTGTCAAACACTTGACGAGCATCCTTCATACTCCTACACTTGGCATACATGTCAACGAGGGTATTCACCAGAATGATATCTGGCTCAATTCCAGCTTTGATCATGTCAGCATGGACTTCTATGCCTTTTAACAGAGCTTCCAGGCTGGCACGCGCTTTGAGAAGACAGGAGAAAGTGACATTGTCCGGTGTCATCCCTTCACGTAGCATTTGGTCATAGATCTTGAAAGCCTCCCTGCCACACACATTCTTGGCATATCCTGCTATCATTATATTCCACGTAAATATATCTTGTTCAGGCATGTTGTCAAACACTAGGCGTGCATCAACCATGCTACCAGACTTAGCATACATGTTGACAAGGGTGTTGTGTAGAAAGATGTCTGGCTTGACTCCACTTTGGATAATGTGGGCATGCACCTGCTTTCCCTCTGCTAGGCTTTTCATGTTGGTGCACTCCAGCAAGAGGGAGATTTTAAGTGATGGAGTCTGCCAGAATGCCACCTTGGTTCAAAATGTGCAGAGCCTTTTTCAGTTGTCCTGTATTACATAGTGTCCTAGCATCCCACGTGCCAAAAGACTTCTTGTGAATCCCCTCTCTTCGTTTGGAGGTGTCTGATTGAAAAACTTGTGCTGCTCCTCCTTCCAGCTGACCATCTATCCATGCAGGTTTCTTGTAGCTTTCAATCCACAGTGCCTCCTCAGTACCCTTATGCCTGAAATCTGGTCCTCTTGTATTGTTCCACACCCAAACTCTCATTTTACGTACTGTCCTCACATCCCAAGAGCCAGAAGACTTCTTGTAACCTCTCTCTCTTCGTCTGGAGGTATCTGATTCACAAACAACTGTGCTGCTCCTACTTTCAGTTGACCATCGACCCATGTAGGTTTCTTGTAGCCTTCAATCCACAGTGCCTCTTCCGTACCCTTGTGCCTGAAATCTAGTCCTCTGGGATTGATCTGCACCACACTCCAGCCCCCCCTCACTCAGCTCTCCCTCCATCCACAGAATTGACAGGATAGATCCCCCCCCCGCCCCACGTACTTGACAAGCCTGGTATCTCAGAGGATCCATCACAGAGTACAAGACCCTCCAATCATTTTTTAGTAACTAGCTGCCAAGACTCTGCACAGGAAAAGAACCTCTGAAAACAATGAGTAAGAAACCTGTACATAGAACCATGCTCACTTGCAAGAGATGTAGCACGTGCAAATGTGGTTGCACTGCCAGTCACAGTGTTGGGGAAAGACACAATTTTTTTCTGTCCATAGGAGATGCCAACACTCCTAGACAATAAAGCAGAACCAGAGAAACTGACGCGCCTTCGAGGCAGGCGGCCAGTGTTGCTCCAAAAGGTCGAACATTCCCGTAGTAAGCGTCTGCTGGCCTGCAGCAATGGTTGAATTTGTCAGAAACGCATGGCTCGAAGCTTGAATGTGACAGTGACGGTGATAGTGACAGTGACAGGCATTCTGCTCTACAACACTACTAGGTACTATCTGAGAGAAAAAGGAAGAGGGGCTTGCCTGAATTGTTCGGTTGCTTCAGCTCTTCCATTACTCAGACAAGGCTAGTGTAGAGCTGGAAAGATTCAAAATGGAAGAGGAAATCACCTGTCCTTGAACTGATGGCACACCACCGCTGCCTAAGGAGAAAAACCCTTTTGTGCCTCTGTAAGCCTGCAAACCATTCTCATATTATTCTGTGATATGAGAGTGAAACTAATCACAGAATGTGAACAAAGGGCTCAATTCCATTGGGAGAACAGTTTATAGACATATTGCTGTTTTTTGGCGATGTTTACCTCGTGGTATTTCAGGCTCATGGGTTTTTCAGGCTCTGGAAGCTAATCTAAAGTCCAGATGTTCAAGCATCTGAGGCAGTGAACGTCACGTCTCGGGACTGACAAATGAAGAAAAGGACAGATTGGTGAAGGTGTGTGAGATGGGAAGGAGGACACTTACATATTGGACTTCATTCTGCATGTCGTCCTCTGTAACTCTTTTGGGCTTGATATAAACTTCTTTGGGAACTGGAGGGAAGGGGTGATCGTGTTCCACATTCTTCGGGCTCATCATCTGCTTCAATCAGAGCAAAGATGTTATAGGCTTACGTACCCATTTTGGCCTAGATGAAATCCTTTGTTTGGTATTCAAACTTTGTTTGCCCCTCTCTCATGCCTATTAAATACATTCAGTATATCACGACAGCAAGAGCTTTCTTTCTACTGCCCTGGGTATCCCGACCATCACCAGCGAGTGATCACATCACACAACTAGCTCGTTGCACAAACATCTCCCTAGCTCTTTGGGGTAGATAGTATTCTGGAATTTAAAAGCACGACATAGTAATCTCTTTCAACTTTCAGAATTCACTGGCAAAGACCTTGAATACATGTACGCAGCTGAAACACAGAACAGAAAGAGCATTTTCATTTCCTAGGAACGGGTTAAGGGGCTTCTTAGGCCAACCGTTTTGGGGTACTTGTCAGGGTTTTCCTTATCCGATTCAGGCTTCACGTGCCCAGGGTGACCACATTCCAAATGATGCTGCTCCTGAAACTCCTTCTCTAGTCTTTTCCAACGTTCTTCTTCCTCTTTTCTTTCTTGTTCTTCCTTCTCCCTTCTCTGAATACAAGATCACTTGCAGAGATGTGATGGTACATGATGATGAGTCCTTATTTGCAGTGTCACTATGGCCATATAGCTTGCCTGTGTTAAGCGCCTTAAGTCTGGAGGGAGTGCTATATACACCAATAACAAGGAACCCAAAAGAATTGACTAATCCCACGTTACTCTCAAACAAAAGGATGAGCTGACCTTCGCATACTCCTCAGCAGCGATAACTTCTTTCTCGGCTCCTTCATGTATCTTTGGTGGGGAGGGAGGGAGGCCAAGGGAGAAACAGTCAGTTAACAAGAAGGAAAGCTTCACAACGGACAACAGTAAGCAACAGACATGCATTATCGTGGGACTTACCACTCCGCACCTTTGGTACATAATAGGAACGCCAAACAGCTATGCTGGAGGAGCTGCAGCAGGAGCATGCTAGCTTTGTGGGCCAACAAATGGGTGCCAGAGTTTCCTAAAAGACTTCCAAGGAAAGTTCTGCAAGAAACTGGAATACAATGACCAATTCTGCACGATTAGCTGCTTCAACAGTTATCAAGCTGACATTTCCTTCTAGTAGCACGAGGGAGCTTCAAGTAACTCATAAGTGCTCTGAACAGACTAATAGTAGCGTTGTTGTTAGGATAGATTGTGTCAAAAGGTCAGTGGAGCTGAAGGGCGATAGCACTTTGCAGCTTAGTTGCAGTTCGTGTGTGAATAGGGGATTCGGTGTCAAAGTATGGGGTGAGACAAGGGCACCTTGTTTCTCAAGAAGCTCATGTCAGAGTAGCTGGCGTCGTAGGTCACCCTTGTTGGGAAGCCCTTCCGGTACTTAATAAGGATCATTTGTGTCCATTGGCAATACCTCCATATCCCACCCTTCTGGAATTTTGATTCTCGAGTACTCTACAATGCAGATTGCAGTCATTGATTCAGCCTTCAGGAATTACTTATTCTGATAGTACAGGTCTACACATGCCAGCATTCAACCAAAACGAAAACTCTTTTCTAAGGGAGAATAGACAAACTATCCCCAGTGCTGTGGAGGCCAGGTAGAAGACGAAAGAAACATACTCGTAAAGTGTAATGTCCGTTTTGAACGGGAAAACATTTCTCGGTGCTTTGTTTGGATGTCGAAGCCAACCACCGCCTTCCTTCGGCCCTGAGTAGTCTTTGGGGTCTGGTATAGTATACTGGATTGGCAACAAGAGGGACATTTTAGAACATCAACTAACCCCCCACGTGCATATTACAGATCAATACAGAGAGGAAGACAGAAGAAACCTTGCCTTGTAGCCATGGACAGACTAAATTGAGGTTTCTCTCTACAATCTACATAAAAGAGGGGATAGAGTGCAGGATGAGAACACACAGTCGGGGAATGTGGGGGATGAGGGGCTGGCTAGGGAATTCCAAAAGGGTCTTGATGTGAAATGCATCGCAATTCACTTGATCACCCCCTAAAAGTGCGCAATTCTATTGAACTGCTAAAACTAGCTTGAAAACAACGCAATTCAATTGAATTGTATACCGACAATTCAATTGAATATAGTTTTTAACTTATTTCTTATATAATGTATATATGTGTATATATATGTATATTTAAATTATACATGTATGCATACAAAAATATAAGCTGAAAATACATGTTGCCCGTCTATTCTTGCTGCCCATCTCTCTATCATTTGTCCGTGGTAAGGCTTGAGCACGAGATAATTAGCCTAAGAGAGAGCGAGAGAGAGAGGAAGTCACGAAGCGCTTGCCCTAAAAGCGGGATTGTCCCTCTTTGTGAATGTTGGTGCCAATATATGGCTATCTACATGTACCAAACATGATACCAATGTAAGAGTATCAACGTATAAGAGTTTGATATACTAAACTCTGTATGGAACACACATCCCAACTTCAACATGATACCTTTGTAAAGGTATCGAAACAACATTATTTTCGATAATTCTCAAGATATCATTTGTTTTCTTTGGGGTTGTATCCAGGGCAGATACTAGTGTCAGGGGACTACATGATGATGCAGGGGAAGCCTTTCAACAATTGTCAGGTTTGATTGTGTCTGTTTTTTTTCAGAGCTAGTCATGTATCTTTTGCCAGTGGATCACGAGAAGCTGTTGATCTCTCTCCCTCTCTTGCTCCCTGTCTGGCTCTCCCTCTCTCGTTGAGGCTGGCTTCACAACTCCACGATATCCTCATGGCACAAGATAGAGGGGCAGCAAGAATAGACGGACAACATGTATTTTTAGCTTATACTCTCATATGTGTATAAGTATAACTTGGATATATACATATATATTATATATATTATATACAGAAATGAGTTAAAAATTGTAGATTACAATTCAATTGCCAAATTGCGAGTTGACAATTCAATTGAATGGTAGTCAACAATTCTTTTTTTCTTTCTTTTTTAATTTTTAAAGGGAAACACCTCAGAGCGACAGCTCATAAATCAGGCCCTTGATAGAGAGAGGAGAAAATAACCTCTTTGGTAACCTCGCCGTAAGGCTTTCTGATGCGACACTTGTGTGCAGGGAAGGGGGAGAAGAGCTTACCACACCCGTCAAGTAGCAGGATTTGACCCCAGGGTCATCCGGATGGCACTCAGTGCACTTTACCGACTGAGCTACTGACTGTTGATAATTCAACTGAATTGTTCAATTGAATTGTCAATTCAATTGAATTGCAAATTAGGGTTGTTTTCAAGCTAGTTTTCGGAGTTTAGTTGAATTGCAAGGGCAATTCAAGTGAATTGTGCACTTTTAGGGGGTTGATCAAGTGAATTGCCATGCATTTCACATCAAGGCCTTTTTGGAATTCTCGTGGCGGGCACGATAAACTTGTAACCCTTCACATGTTAGCATACCATAGACCAGTTATACTATGAAGGAATGCTCCCATGGATGTGAAAGGAAGGCCCCCATCCTCCGGCCTATTATCCTATACATTAGAAGTTCGTCGACAAGTTATGTTCAAGCCCACGAATGACTTACGTCTCGTAAAGAACTGGCTCAAATTTCTTAGTGTATGTGGAGGGTACCTTACTGGGCGTAAAATATCAGGGGTGGGATCTATGGGGTGTTCAAAATATTTAGACATAGTAGTTTTACTTTGTCACATGGTATTTTCTTGGGCTCATGTGGATGTAATAAAGCTTTTACCTTTTTTTGCTATTAGGGAGAGGGCTATGGGGGCAGTGGTGGACAACATTATAGTAGTGAAATGGCATGCTAACCCTGAAATCAATATCCAAACAGCACTATATCCTCCATGTTTGTGCCAAAAAACTGTCCCAAGTCTAGTAGCATCAAAATCTTCTTTTCCCACCATACCAGCCCTTATGTTTGCGGATGATTTTGCAGGCACGGGGAAGACTCCTTCCAACCTCCAGGAGTTGATTGATTGCGCGAAGAGATACTTTGACATTTGGGGGCTAGAGGCTAATGGACAGTAAATGTGCAGTGGTGGAATTCAACAACCAAGGAGAGGAAGTCATCTCAAGTGGCAGTGGGGTAGCCAAGAGATTCCGGTCCTCCCTTCCTACACATACCTGGGCGTTGAGTTTTCCTCCAAGTGTAATTGGGATGCACATATTCAGAAAGTTGTTCAAACTGGCAAAGGCAAAGTGCTGGGTCTCACTAAATTTTCCCACTGCACAGGGATCAACTCTGAGGTCAAGAAAATCATGTTTTGTTAGACCTGCCCGGACTACACATCTGGAATATGGGTTGATAACTCCAACCAGACTAAGTCTCTATAATCCATTCTTAAGGAATGCATGTCAGCCTGCTCCATAACAACCAATGTGGCTGTTCGGGGTGAGTTTGGCATCCCTTCCTTAAGCTCCAGATGAGATGAACTTGTGGGTCACAATAGTTTCTGAAATCCCATACAGATTGTGAGCATCATACTCCAGAGCCCAGTGTAGTGTCTCACATTCATTGCCACTGTCTTTTCTCCACTATTCATGAATTGGCCCCACTAATCAATTTTGTAGGGAGGGTTATCCCACTTTGTAGTACAAGATAGCACGTGTTCATATCTTTGAGTGGAACAATTCCATCAAATGAGCAGGTACTCCCGCTACAGAAGTTGGAAGCTTCATTCATGTCAATCCATAGGCCATCAAAGGGAACCTTCTTGTGGAGATCTGCCACCTCCATGCTCCACCATGACTGTGTCTTGGGGTGAAGAAAGTCAGGATAAGAAAGACAGGACCAGGCCAGACTCGTGCAAGGTATTTTCCCCTAGTTCGTCCTTCAGAAAAAATAGCATCCTTCAGGCCACGCTCCAGTGTGGTGTAGTTCTTGTGGTTGATGCTGATTGCTGGGAACAGATACAGATGCATAGAACGTCAAATGACATCACCCATGTTTATTCCTAGAAAAGCTCTTCCAAGCTCTGTGGGTAAATTATAAGACCCTCCTCAAATGTTGTATAAGCCCCACTTGTTTGTTTGACGAAAAGCTGAAGCCAACTGATATACTGATCTGATGGAAAGGGTGAAGAAATGATACTATAAAATACTTTTTAAGAGAAAGAAATAAAGATTTTATTGCCGTTCCAAAGTAAATATCCCTGGAAGTGCAAAGACAAGTCCAAACTTAATAATTTAGGTCGTAGGGAAAGATAGATCATATCCACGGCAATAATAGATGCTCTTTGAAAGAAGATAATGAAAACCGTAATAAGACTTTAGAAGACCTTATGACTGCAAACAATTCAGCCATTTCTGACTGACTTGTAAAACTCCCCACCGGATTGATAACCCATCTATATGGTTCACGAATTGTTTCCTAGTGTTCCTTGTGTTGCACCTGAAACATGAGGATTTTCAGCTATGGTGCAAGAAGGAAAGTGTGTCACCAGGATCCAGGATCACAACATACTGTTGTCCATTGGCATGGAGGTCCTGTACAAACTCTATTAATTTGTGCTCCGGATAGTTTACTGGGTCAAGAGTGAAGTCCTTATAGGCCTCCATGTAGTCAATGTCATTCCAGATAGTATCCAGTAGGATGTTGGCCTTCTTGTAGCTGTCTACAGTAAGATATGCCCTCCCATCCCTTAACTACAACATTCAGAGCACTACATTTCTACTATGATAAGAAAGAGGAGAAGAACACTCAGCAATTCTCTCTTGGCCTACTTCCTACTCATGGTGTGGCAGCCTCTCGTCCATCAGTGAAGATAACCCTTGATCCCTTAATGACAGAATTCAGATCACTATACTACTATGATAAAAGAAGGGCAGTCACACTCATCGATTCTCTCTTGCATACTTCCTACTCACGGTACAGTAGCCCCTTTTCTGTCAATGAAGGTAAGGCCCTATCTCAACTCCCCTTTCTCCATTCTAATCCCTTGAATGCATAATAAGAAATCACAATCCTACCACTATCGTGACAGCCCCCGTAAATCCAAGAACAACAGCCCTTCATGCATACTAATGCTTCGTACAAGACAACATGACCTGAACTATACTGTAAGTAGCATTTCCAGTTTTAGTGTTACAGATTTCCTTAACCAGCACTCCATGTGACCACACATCATCTCACATCCTCACTACCACCACCTTTGGTTTAAAAATCTTGCTAGTTTCATTCCATTTTTCAAAATTCCTTTATCTTTCCAGGGTTTCTCTCTAAAACATATCCGCCACATCGTAAAAAAGTCCTAAGTAGAAGAAGAAGTGTTATGTTTAAAGTCCCCCCCTTAATAAGCCTCTGTATGCTACTAATGTCGCCGACCTCTGCTATTGCTGTGTCACCATGTCAAAGCCACTTGAAGAACCCCTCATTAACCAAAGCCGTCGGCAACTTATGCTACATCAAGCCCCCATCACACCAGCACTGGCCCCCAGACCAGCTCCTTACTCTGCCGTCTTTCCCACAGTGCACCGCTTCAGAAGCTCGAGCCCCCAGGCCACCCTCATCTCCTTCATAACTATGGCCGTCACTTGCACCAGAAACCCACAAGATCAAGCCCTTCTCAAATCACCATAACTGCTGCCGTCAGCTAGCCTAATACTACGCAAAAGGCCACAATTCAACCCTGCGCAGCTGGCCACCCCCATGCTTATGTGCGTGATTTTAGATCAACAAGTGTCGAACAAAGCTGACATCCACGCCCTGGTGGATAACATCGTCCATTCAAAAAAATTGAAAAACAATCAAGTAGCTACATCCACTCCCCTCCCCACTATCGGAATGAATCGGGAAGGGACAACTTCAATGTTTTGTACGAATCAATCACGAGAGTTTGCTCCCGAAGAGTTGAGCGTAGATCGGGGAAGACTTTTAGTGCCTCAACGCAATACTCGACGGCTGCATCCAACGCCTCAAGGGTTTGGAAGAGTGACGTTTCATCTCCCGCTAAGATGCATTCCCTTGACAGCTGCTTGTATTCCTGAGCAAACATCTTCAACACTTTGGCCCTCATCTCCAAGATAACACAACAAGCATTGTGAAGTATTCTATTACGTTTATGTTACTTCCGGAAGCAACACACGAAAACTCAGCCGTGTTGATGGCTAGCATGAAAAAAAAATGAACAAACAACAAAACCAAAGACAAAGGGAGAAAATGAAAAGAAAGATCAACAAGGGAACAAGGTTAATGAATAAGGACCCGGAATTAAAATTAAGAGGTCAACAAAACTTACAATGACCTCTTCGGCGACACTAGCATGGAAAAGTTACATTCCATCGTCTGCTTTCTGTCCCTGCCTCCTCACAGTCCATTCGAGGACTTCGGCCGCACAGATTCGGATGTTCTTTTTGCTCTGCCACTTTGCTAAGTTCTTCAAACCATTTATCTCCCCCCACAATTTCTCTTTTATCCCCAACCATTCCCCTCTCAAGGCGGCAATTTCCAATTCTACAGTTGTTCTACTCGGGTTTCCCATACCAAGGGAAGGTGATGGTGAGGACAGAGACGATGACGGTGCTATGAACGAAGGAAAGTTGTCAATCTGTGCACACAAGACCACGAGCATTCGGGTACAAAGGTCTACACCTAGATTGTTGAAAAACGTAGATAGAACAACAGAGAGGAAAGAGGATTGTATAAAAGCTCCCCACCAACCATAGAAGCACACAACATGAACAATTGATATGTGGCTTCTTATATAGTTCTAGCTAGGCTAAAAGCAATCACTAAGACTTTCCTTTTAGACCTACTTTTACTATATATGTTAAGTAGTCCCATAATGGACTAGCTTTAAGACAAAAGCCTCTCTAAATATAGAGTTACTTTTAATGTCTCTAACTTTATCTACAAGTAAAGCTGTAGATTATGGAGTTGTTTTCCAACATACAGTACTTACCTAGCTTATTAGGCACTTCCGCACCTAATAATTAATAAAAATAGAATATTATTAGGCAGATTCGTTTTTATCATTTAGGCACCTCAACTAGGTAATTTCCAAATATTAGGCATGTATTTCAGTCGACCCTGGATAATGATGAACAATTATTTTTGACCTCCCTCAAAAACTATGGTTGAGGTTATTTTATTTAAAAAACACATAATGTTGGTTGTATGAGTCTTGGGTGGCCAACAGAAGATGATTTTGTCAAGTTGGAGATTTTGTGGAATTTTACGAGCATTGAAGATGTCTTTCAAGGTGAGGCCATGAGAGCCAATTTTACATTTTCTTTGTTTTCAAACCCAAACACCCAAGTGGAAAGAGATCTTGCCATGGAGGATGTTCCTGATGTCTACCTTGATGGAAGTGTCATTGAGAGCATTAGCTGATGTCTTGCAAACATGCATATCGAGGATCGTGATGTTCCCGACCTTAACTTTCTCTCAGAATCAAAAGATTCACATGAGGTAGGCGATGAGACTTATGAAGATGTTGCAGGGCACTTTGAAAGTTGTATGGACATGAAAATCTAAATTGTAGGCATTTTTGCCATTTTTTGGACTTAAAATAAAATAATTTAGGCATTTTTTTTGGACATTTTGGATTTTTGAGCAATTAGGCACTTCTCAGGAGTTTTTCCAGGTTTTAGGCACATTTTCCAAAAATGTTCTAAATATAGTTAGGCACCTGATTTTGAATTAATTATTGCCTAATAAGCTAGGTAAGTACAGTAGATCCTCTCAAATCACAGAGACCAAGGGCACTCACAAACAAGAATTTACTCGTCACAAATCAGGAAAAGCCAAACATACACAAGGAAGATACTATGAGCAACAATAGAGGGGGGACAACATTGTACTGTCAACAGAGCCCAACAAAGGCAATCATGATTGAGAAGATGAGTCACTTTCAAGCGGGGGGAGACAGATGCACCTCCTTTACTTCAGCCTCCAGCTTGTCCCAGTCCCTCGCTATCATTTTACTGGATGTCGGGTACTTGGTGGCCTTGCTCTCCACAGGTTCTGTGATATTGGTGCACCATCTTCAATGTGAGGAATGCAATAGAGATCCTTGCTACTTTAATTCGAGGAATAAGAGCCACAGAGTGAACTGGCGATAGCAGACAGAGAAGGGGAATTAACCTTTTGGCACAGCCAAGGGTTGCAAAAATACAAGCTCCTTGAGGTCAAACTCAAGCTGCTTCCAGTGGATGCTCTCTACCTTGGCAAACTTTATCTCCACTTTGGTACTCAACAAAGTATGTCTGCATTGTGGTGGAATCACCTGCACAATTTGGTCCAGGATAACATGTTCAGCGTCATCACCATCATCTGAAGCGGCAAACATCTCTCTCTCTAGTGGTTCTTTCCAAAATCGACCTGGAGATTCTCTGCTTTGATGCCCTTACCAAATATCCAGACCACCACGTGACTTGCAATCTGATACCATTCATGCCTACCAGACCACAGATAGCAAAGCCAAGTTGATCAACATAGATCCGAACTGAACAACAACAAACAAGAGCTCCTCAAAACATGAATTATGCAAGGCTCTGCAGTTTATTCCTTCAATATGACAAGCAGCATGTCCTAGCACAGCATTGGCTGCGATCCTAAATTGGCATGGCTAGCTAGACCACCATTTGATCAAAGGGAAGGAGGCTGGACTCCACACATGCATCAAGAAACTTCTCAAACTAAATGGTGACTATATTCTGCATATTCAGAAACCCAGACCAGAGTTGCTTACTAACTGCCAATGGAAGGCACAATGAGTTGAAGGACTTGGTCTGTAGAAAAATAGACACTTTCCATTCCTAGGTATCAATATGAAAACAAATGCCGAAGAGCTTTGTTGGAAGCAAAGAGACGATAATTATACTTGAATTTGGGTGGGCCATGGGGCAACAGTAGCCAGCTCCACAGACTCATGCTCAACTACCACCGGGGGCATCTCTGCAACAGTTTCCATCTGTGCTTGCACCTGACTGGTATCTGGGGCTGACACCGCTCCTGCATCTTTCCCAACCACATTGTCTTCCTCTGCAAGCCAATACAGCACACAAATGGCCTAATTCCCTACATTTGTCCAACAAAACCATGTGGACCATGATAGCTCATGATATCCCTTGACCACTATGTTGCGGTACAACGTCGCAAATTTGGTAGCCCTTCAGGGACTACTCCAAAAGCACATGTAGATCACCAAGGCTCAGGTGTCCCATTGGGACGCTGGCTCACATGTATATTCCCCGAGAGAAAGTTTCATTGATGTCAAGTGCTTACACAGAAGCCTGTATTATTGGGTTGGAGCTTAGATCCAGCCAAGAATGCCACCTTTGCAGTCTGGTACTCCTCCAATCAGAAGCAAGCAATGTTGTCCCCGACATAGCACCACAACACAAATTCCTTTCTATTCAATTCCCAATGGAAGATGATCTCACACAATCTCCATGCATTTGAAAGCCATATGAAAGATCCTAGGACCAAACATTCATAGGCCATATGAAAGCTTCTTGCAAGGCTACCAATCAGAAGCAATTACCCACAAACAATTTGAGCTACAAAGAGAACCTGGGAGGGGAAAGATCTTCCCTCATAAAAGGGTTTCTAAACCTGTGCACATACATTGGGTACTTACCCAATATGTCAATCCCAGCATAGTTACTACATTTGAGTTGGCACTTGTATTAGGCTTGCACGGGATAAGACAACCTAAAATGCATCAGATTACTTTTCTGGCCCTTCCAAGTTTACTAACACCATTTTCACTAACCCTAAACCCAAGGAATGTACTCATAAGACATTGTTTGTCGTAGTCCTAAACCCAGAGAGAGAGAGAGTTCCAAAGCTATATGATTACTTCCGCAATTACATCGTTTAAAGCGTCTGGAGTATCAGCGGACACAAGGTTCCTGGAAATATAGCATCAAATCAGAAGAGGCATTAACGGAATCCATCTTTACCCTTTCCGCAGATATCCCTTGGGAAGATTCGGATTCAACTCAATTGCTTTGTTCGCATCTGCCACCGCATCTGTTCCCCAGACCATGTTTCATCTATCAAGCTCATTCACGACCTTTCATTCACTAACTGGCGCTAGTTGCAGATTTATCACGAGAAATTCACACAGCAGAAGACTGTGACAAAAAGTCTTTCATTAAAACATCATATCTGTACCAGAAGCATTATTCCTCATCATAGTCCTCATCCACAAAGGCCGCATGGCCCTTCTTCTCCAACTCTTCCGCGATGCTTTCTCTCTCCCTCCTCTCTCTCTCTGCGCAATCTCGAATAGCAACGGCGACCCTTCTCGTTAAAGGCAGGTGTGGTGTAGTCTGCCACTTTATGAATTAGGCCTAATTGGCCACCCAGGGTGCCGACTCGGCAGGCAGAATCGGCAGGGACGGCCGATTCTGCACCCCGAATGGCAGCAATTACCTCCTATCAGATTGCGCCAGGTAGCCGCGAGAATACGCCCCACCCTGCTTTTAACGCTAACCGGCCTCGCCCACTGCCGCTTACAGGGCAGAATCGGCCCTACCCGGGCCGTTCTCTAGTACGTTTCCATCCATCGACGAAACACATATTTGTCGTTGCAATTCTCCGATGGAATATGTACTAATCGTTGCTGACGGCCGACAGAACAAACAGTCGTTGCTTCCAACAGTCGATTACAATGAACACTCATTCATTCATTTCGATGAATACTGTTGGGTTTATTTATTTGAAATTGAAATACACAATATTTGTTTGTAAGTGCAGAAGTGCAGGGGTTCAAAGCTGGGGACTCAAATTTTGTCATGGAGGCTAATTTCAAAGTTGGAGAGAAGGTCGGGCATGCAAAGGAGGAGGCTGCGAAAGTCGAGGTAGGCGAGGCCAAAGCTTTGGGGATCCGCTTCGTTGGTCACATGCGACCACGCCGTCGAGTTGCAGCACGTCCAAGCCCTTGCAGGATGCGACGCGGTGGAGAGTGTGGATCGAGGGTCGGTTTATGCATGTTGGAGTTCAAGGTTGGGGCCAGTGGACATTACGCGTAAGATCCCCCGGCCCGCGTAATATCCCCCGCTTACTGTTGACGTGACATTTCGCCAGGTAAGCTCCCTGAAAATACAAAGAGGAAAAACCCGTTCGTTTTTACGATTTCGTAATAAGCCTCACTTGGGGCACTTCTTTATGCAGGAGAAGGGCCCGCATGTCCGGCCTTCCGCCATTTTCGGGACCTGGCCAGGTCCCGTCCCCGTTTACGACCCTCGAATGGCGGAGGGCCTGAGTTATTCATGGCCACACCGAACAGGCCATTGAGGGTATTATCTATTTGTGCCCACACCGAACTTACTAATAATCCTTAACACCTTAAACCATCTACAATAGCCTTGAGACTTCACATATACATAGATTGGTTCTCATAGTAGAAGGTCAATGCTAGATTTACAGCAGAACTAATCGTCATCCCACCCTTCTTGGCTGTTTGGCTATTGCTCTCTCATGTCCTTCATTTGCTCTACCAAAAGTCTACTTTGTGTTGGTTTTCGAGTAATAAGGGTAGCCCCTTGCTGACTCCATGATCACTGTCAATTACCTCAAGGAATCGCTCCTCCATGTCACTCACATTTTAGTACTAACATAAGAGTGTCCAATTGGTCGTGTTAGTGTAGTATAGTGAGGGTAGTATGTTAATACCTAGGCTTGGGCTTCGTTTAATTGGTCTTGGACGCACTAACATGATGATTAATATTTAAGGATGATGGCTTTTAAGTTGGATGAAAAGAAGCATGTATCATTACCAACCACTATGGACATGGATGATGCAAGATGAAATGCCATTAATATTTGACCTCAAGTGTGGATAGGTTGGGTCATAATGAATTGTATAAGGGTATTTTGAATCTTATGTACTTATTTATTAAGATTTGACTACACACTTGGATGACCTGTTCTAATTGACATCTCTTTATGGACTACCAACTAACTATAGTCCGTCTAATATTTTGAAACAAAGTGTCTTGAAAACAGATACTTGTAAATACCATCCGATGAATATATCTTTTTTGATGAGGCTATATGAAATGAGGAATGTGTGGCAATGTATTGTTGGGAAGCATATGATATGCATGGTTGCACCCTTTGTGCCATAGTTCATTTTGGGTGAGTAAACTCTTGAGGTGGACGTTTATTGGGCGACACTTCAAGAACTTTTTCCATCATGTAAATGACTATGTTTCCCAAGTATGGTGTAGTTTTGGGGGCAAGATTAGTTCCCTCAGCATCCAAGTTATGGTGAGTTCCATTTTTAGAGGTTGTGCGCTTCTAATTCTACATGACCGCATATTTTCACCAATTGCATGCACAAACCAATCATAAGCTCCCTACAAAAGTAACAAGCCTCAAATGGCCATGGTCTCTATGCTTGGGCAAAACATAAGGGGGAGGCGAGACTATGCTATGGCCTCGCGAAAAAACTCCGTTGCCCCTTTGTGAAGGAACGGATTTTGGGCCCGCTGATCATTGCTAGCCACATCAACGACTAAGGCCGGTCCAAAAACAAATCCTTGGTCCCGACCAGTGTTGGATGGGCATTACTTTTTCTAATACAAGTTGGGTCATGATGTTTATTTTTTCTTAAATTTTCAATACAAGCCAATTCCATAGTATTAGAATGTTCATAAACTTTAACCCTTAAGTTCCCAAGCCCTTTTTTGATTTTTTACCAATTTTGGGTACCCAGCTGCAGTAAATTGCCCCTAGAAACCTACCGAAAATCATCCAGAGATTCCAGCCTTATATGGGCCCAGCTCATTTATGCATGACATACCAAAAAATGAGCCAAGTCCACCATGGAAATTGTGAGATTATAGCGTTGGCCCGGACCTCAAATATCAGGTCCCAAAGAAAAAGTGAGAAAGAAATTGGTTTGACCAAATTAAAACCTAGCTTTATCCAATTTTGCTTGCCCCAGGACCCACCATTTCCAAATCAATAGTGGAGTGGCTATGACCCCACTAAATTGCAGGGCCAACAGATTTTTTCACCTATGCTTGCTTTGCATGCAATTACATGGGGGTTGAAATCTCAAAATTGACAAGAGAAAATGTGCCTCCAAATGAAGTACTTTTTTTTCTACAAAGTTTTTAAAAGCCAATGGTGGATATATGTATGTAATGCTCACACACCACAAGGTGAAGTGTTTTTTCCAAAATTGCTAATTTTATGCCAAAAATGGCCTTTGGAGTGCAATCTGTTTTGGGCTTGGTGACCTGCCACGTCAGCGGTCAACAAGCCCTTTTCAGGCCCCAAAATGTAAATGAGAGATCTAAGATATTTTTTGTAGGTAGGAGCTTTTGTTTTTTTTTTATAAATTTTGTTTTTTCATCATACTCGAGACAAATCCCTTGTCATTAAAGCTTCAGGAGTGGGCCCCATCAGATTAGATCTGCAAAAATTAGGTCAAACTGCAAATTCAAAGTGAGCTTGGGAACTTAAGGGTTCTCAACAGTAGTTTTGCAGGCGGGATTAATTTCGGGACCTTCGAGAAGACATCCACAAGCATCAACGTTTTACTTCTCAATTTTGTCCTTTGTAACTTCTTGGGTTCCCATGGACGCGATGCTTTTGTTGAGTAGGTACATGGTATAACAAACCGAACGTTAGGTTGACGTTGTTGAATAAGGATAAGTCCAAACTCTACGTTGGTGAGAATTTGCGGTCAATCTCGGAAGCTTGATCATTTGAGGTGAAACACGTGGTCGATTTCTGTGTCATCCAAATTAAAAGCATATGCTACTGTAACAAAGACCATCAAAAAATATAGTCTTTGTTTTCTAGTAGTAGAACTCAAGGCTGATTGCTTTGCATTATTTTACATCCATGAACCAAATGTGTCCATCCGTTCGAAATCAGTACTTCACTATAGTTCTCTCACTAAATAGACATCAAGATAATAATTGAATATTATGTTGCCAAAATATCACCTAATTTGTTCTTCAAAACATAGGTGTATGCAAAAATCCCAACAACCGTTGATACAACAAGAAATACAAAGGAGATATACATGCGAATGAAAAAGTAGTTGCTATCCAAATACACCATCGTGGGATGGTGGATGGTCGGAGATTTTTTCAAAAAACTTTGTTTTTTGGTCATTCCTCTGGTGATTGCCCCCTCCTGATTCTCACTAGTATGAGAATATATCTTTTTAGGCAGGGCTACCTCATATGCATGGGGAGGGTACACTGGGTAGTCTACCTCCGAATCCGTCGTCGGCAATAGCCGTAACGCTGCTGTTTTTCGGCGAGTCATTATAATGTTGGATAACGGTGGTGGCGTCACTTTTTGCGGCACCGTAGCCGAAGGAATGGTTTGAGTATAAGATGTTGTGACAGACTCCCACTCTTGGGAGAATGCGCTGGTTCCCGGAGATGTTGGTGTGGGTTGTTGTGCCATTGCAAAGCCCCTCAAACTTCCATCTTCTGCCTACAAATCCTGAAAATTTGATGTTGTAAGTAGCTAAGGAAGTTATCCCCAAATAATTGAAAAATATGAATATCTTTGTGGTTACGCTGGCTTCGGCCGGAGTCTTCTCTTTCTCTCTTTTAGTTTTTTAGAGAAAGAGAAACACCTGGGAGCCAAATCAGGCCCCTTCATAATGAGAGGAGAAACCGCGAGTCTTCTCTCTCTCTCTCTCTCTCTCTCTCTCTCTTTTATTTTTTATTCTTTTAGAGAAAGAGAAACACGGAGCCAAATCAGGCCCCTTCATAATGAGAGGAGAAACCGCGCCATGAATCCTGAGAAATGGGATACCGCCCAGGGAAGGGGGAGAAGAGTATACCACACCCATCAAGTAGCAGGATTGGACCCCATAATCATCTGGGTGGCACTCAGTGCACTTTACCAATTGAGCTACTGACTGTTAGTAAATCTTCTTAGGACTCATTAACTGTTACAAATATGACCAAACAAATACCAGCCTACGAACTTGTACTATTATTCATGACATACACTAATTTTGTGAAAATTGACTAAGAAAGTGATGCTGGTATCGTCCAGCTTGTCCTCGTCCCAGTGTGCTTACTTAGTATTCAGAGGTTTAAGTTATTAGGGCCTGAAAGGTGTCCACCTTTCAGTTGGAAGGCAGTAGCCCTTGTGGTGAAGAGACACCATAATTTACGCTTCCTTCGGGAGGCCTCTCTCTCACTCTATATATATATAATTAGGGCCTCCGTCTCCCCTGCGTTTAGTACATATACACACTGACAATTTTTAATCTTATTTTTTAAAAAATATTTTGAAGGGAAACACCGAGTAGCCACCACTCATCACAAATCCGGCCTCTTTAATTACAGTGAGACGAGAAAATAACCTCTTTCACAGGGCACATGGGACACTGCCGAAGGGAAAATTATACCACAGCTGACAATGTAGCAGGTGCGAGTACTCACACATTAGATCATAATATATTGTAGAGTGACAATGTATAATATTTGTATATTTTGGTTAGATTTTTTCTTCCAAAATTTTTTAAAGAAAGGGAATGGAAGCCCTGAGTTTTTATATTAGCGGGACGAAGCCCAAGGATTTTAATTGTAGCGGAGATAACAAATTTTAGGGGGCTTCAATTCCACATTGTCAAAATAATTTCACTATTTCGATTACTGGAGAGTTGTTTGGATCAATTGAGTCATAAATGAGTTAATCAAATATTTAGTTCTAGGTAAGCATGTGGAACTACAGAAATCGGCAAAGCTCGGTTTATCATTGTTATCATGCAAGCTGCCAAAAGAGGCACAAGAAGCTTCAAGGATGAGAGAGAGATGTCCAGGATTTCCCAACCTTCTCGAGCTCTCGAAATTTGTCGAGCGCTAAATTTTGGTAGTATTCCTTCCTTTGCTTCTGTTTTTTCCAAGAGAGAGCATTCCTTTCAAGTTATTGGGGGTGAAACAATTAAACTGAAAACTCGACAAAGAAAAGAGAGACATTGTTGTTTCTTCCCTCTTGGATTCAAGCGAGCTTACTTAGTCTAAATGCATATCAATCCTTCAATTGGCAGTTTTTGAGTAACTTCCCTTTTGAGTACGGAGGTTAGCGTGCTGGCAATGGTGTTCAAATTCTTGTTTCCCCCTACTCTATTGGTCATATTTCGTGGTCAATGGTTTGGAAGGGCAACATTCTACGAGAATCATTCGGTTGTATGGCCAAAACAATTGATGACCGAGTAGAAAAGACCTACATTTGTGTGGCTGGAGACTCGCCGAGTGGGGGAGGGAAACATCGTTGGAAGTAAGCCATGCTATTAGCTCTTTCACTGTCATATTCTTTATGTCACTCGCCGATCTCGCCTCCATTTGCAACTCCTTTGCTCTCCTGGTGTTATATACATGTAAACAGTAATGCGCATGGCTAGCTAGGTCTCTAAAGTTGGACCTCGTCCATTTCCATTCAAACCTTTCCAACGTTTTCCACGCTTGCATTAAAGGTCAATCGACATCCAGAATACATCCCAAAACTCAAATCAGATTTACATGTTTGATACACCAAACCAACACGCAGAGGGTGTCGTTGCTACCTCATCGCCGAGGACCGAGCACACAGAGCTTCACACCTACACTAGTCTAAAACACACACCCAAAGCAACGCATCCGAGGGAGACAGCCTACCAGAAATATATGGCGAGGGAAGCAGCGCAACCTCTAACTTCTATCATCCATCCGCCGCCTGCGACCTCATCCTTCATCCAACACATGACCCACATTCATCCTTCAAGCCCCACACTCTGCCATCGATCACAAGCGTATATCTACTAGTGCTGCATTATATCATAAAAATTCCTAATTTTGTTGGTCCAGGTTCTCTCACATTATCCCATATCGTTTGCCCGGGTTTGCCATCACGCCATACTATATAGTCACTAGGGGGCTTATTCATCATCCAAGATATAATTTCTAATTCTAATCTCTCACTACATTCGCTCTTTTTGCTCTATTTACTAATTTAGCTATGGTCATATTTGGTTTTTGGGCCCTTGAGGTGTGATGCCTGGATCCGGCGCTATGGGTTTGTTCTCCTTCCTCTACCGGACTTGACCCTATCCGGGGAATGTAGTCAGTAGAAAGGCCTGGTAAAGAAGACGGAATCTTTCTAAGAGGACGCCACAGACCCAGACCTCCAACACTTTCATCCAACCACTTAGACACACCGTTACGCCCAACGTACGCTTGCGGAAGACTCAAAAGCCACCACCCTCACTGCCATGGCAGTGAGGCTTAAATAGCATTAGGTCATAATCTAATCTTAGTGCCATGTGACACTTACACATAGGTCCACCATATGTCCTTCCAGCATAGCTATAGAAAGAAGCCTGATCACCTAGTCTCATCCTAAACTAGCTGTTAGAATAAGAATAAGAATAAGAATAAGACAGCCCCTAATAAAGCCATCAGCTCTTGCCAGCTCATCCTCATGCGCAAGGTGTACGTCCATCCAGCTTTCATCCGGGCTTCGTCCATCCCTTAAAGCATCCCTCCTCCATCCATCCATGTCGAAAAGTAAGGTGAGAAGGAATCCCAGCTCCACAGATGTAGCCCCCTAAATACTAACTAAAATAATTACTATATTTGTATAATAGTGAGGTGAGCGCTCAGCACATCCTTATATAGCCCTCCAGAAGACCCTACAGACGTCTAAGACAGCCCCAAGTGTCCTACCCTACATAAAGCACACCACACTTTGACACGTTCCCACTAATTCCAAACCCGCCCATAGAAACTGTAACTCTAACCCACCACTAGCTGATCCAATGGTTGGGCCTATTTCCTTACCTTCTATAAATAAAACATTCCCTCCCCCCTCTCTCGAGGTGTCTCCTGCAGCCCGGGCCCACCCATCTACTCGACCCCTTTCTCTCGCCCTTGCGTGTCTTCCCCCTGCCTCTAGCCCCCCCCCCCCCCCACTTCAATCGTGCTAGCTAGTCATTGAAACTTGGGTTTACATATTTGGTCTACTGGTATTAATTAATTATGTCATGGTGTACCGCACATTTGTATATTAAATGATGGAACTTTATTATAGGGCCCACTCCTGAATGGGGAGTAGCCGCAAGGCGAAGTGGCTCTTAGTTACGCCGGCGGCTTCGGCCGGAGCCTCTCTCTCTCTAACTTTATTAAACATATCCAAAAAGTTGAAAAGGTGTCATAGGGTGGTCTTCACTCCAATCGTTTGAACTCTGAATATCTGCCTGCACGGTGAAAGTGCCTATGTTGAAAGCTAAATTACACATATCAGTACACATGATCAGTAAGCGAACAAACTTGGGTTGCAGACCGTTTCGTGCATGCGGAATCTGAGATTTGTCCACTTTTCCCACGTCACACAAACCTGGGCCCTTATTGGTGATTCTCCTGCTGTTCTTTATGCGAAGCTTCAGAAGGTTTCGAATGTAAAAAAACTTCTGCCAGTCCACCGATCACATCCGCACGTCCCAAATCTTGAAGCATTTGAAATAAGGGAAGATGCCTCGTAGAAAATGCGTGCTGTATCAACAATCTCAAGGTCCTGTGGCAAAACCATTGATTTCCACGAACAATGGGAATCCAACAGCGGGATAAAACTGTCCAGATCGCAACATATGAAGAAGGACAGCTGAAAGAGTTGTTGCAATCTATCTACGTACCTTGTGTTTCTGCCACAATTGTGCACGCTCCAAAATATTTCTGATGCGACAAACAGACAGACCCGGTTTTTTGATGCAGACGCTCCATATTTTAGGTACTCATCCATACCCTGTTGCATCTAATCGGCAGTAACGCCCTTATGCACAAACCGAAAGTGCTACTTTTCATGCAGTCCCCACCATGTCCACAAAAGTGTGGAGTCCCGTATCCCTCAACAACTTGCAATGGACGACACGACCAAATGGCGCAAACTGTGGACCTAACCATCCCAATTTTTTTTTAATCTGCTTGTGAAGCATTTGAATGCTGGAACTATATACCTGACAAACCATCTGGATATGTAGGTGCAAGAGAGTGTCACCTTTTCCTAAAGCGCACAAACCCGTGACACAGCCATCATGTATGAACTGTTCCTCTTGTATGGCCCAATTATTATTTTTCTTTCAAATTCGGCATTCCCTGCTTGGGACTGCCCTGGGTGTCAGGCCCTCAAATCTGGGAATGCACTTTTGTGATGAATTTGAAAGGAAAACAAATTTAAGGGGCCTGATTTGTGAGCTGTCGCTCCCAGGTGTTTCGAAAAAAATAAAATACAAATGTGGGTCCTACGAGAGAAATAATAACTTATTTAGGGTGGCAGTCACCACACCCCCGAGGGTTCTTGATGACACGAAGAGGATTCCCAGGGACTGTGCTGATCAGCCCAAAGAAAATTCCTTTCCCTCTGCCTCCACATCATGCAACAGGCATGTAACCTCCTTCATCTGCCCTAGTAATCTGTTCAGCTCAGCATGGATTTCATTGATTTGTGGATGCGATTTTTCAGCTACACCAAATGTATGAACCAGGTTGTCAACCTCAACGCAGCAGCGACCTGGGTCCTTTCTAACACCTCTGTCCTTCATCAACTTTCTCACCTTTGCAGTATCCTCCCACCTGCCAGCTGCAGCATAGATATTTGATAGTAGCACATATGTTGACACGTCCTTGGGATCCAGCTTGAGAAGGCTTTTGGCTGCATGTTCTGCCACCTCCACATTCCCATGAATTCTGCAAGCTCCAAGCAAGGCCCCCCAGACCGCAACACCTGGTTGAACAGGCATTTTGTTGATAAAGTCCGCTGCTTCATCCAACCGCCCTGCACGACCAAGAAGGTCCACCATGCAGCCAAAATGCTCCACTGTAGGATTAAGGTCATAATCCTGACACATAGAGTGAAAGTAGTGACAAGCTTCATCCACTAGACCCACATGGCTACAAGCAGATAGGAGACATATAAAGGTGATACCGTCTGGCTTCAAGGATTCCTTCTGCATTTGTTCAAATAGTTGCATGGCTTCCATAGCACACCCATGTTGTGCATAACCTGCAATCAGTGCACTCCATGAGACCACGTTTCGCTGAGCCATGTTGTTGAAGACTTGATGTGCATCCTTCATGCTCCCACATTTAGCATACATGTCCACGAGGGCGGTCTCCAAGATGGTATCCGGCACAATTCCAGCTTTGCTGATGTCTGCATGGACCTCCATGCCCTTTTCCAGGGCAGTCACGTTGGCACATGCCTTAAGAACAGAAGTGAGTGTGATATTGTTGGGCAACACCCCTTCCTGTATCATTTGCTTATATGTCTCAAAAGCCTCCCTACAACACCCATGCTGAGCATATCCTGTAACCATTGCACTCCATGAGACCACATTCCGACGAGTCATTTTGTCAAACACACAATGTGCATCCTTCATGCTCCCACATTTGGCATACATATCAATGAGGGTGTTCTCCAGAATGATATCTGGTGTAATTCCAGCTTTTATGATGTTAGCGTGGATCTCTCTGCCCTTTTCCAGGGCAACCAGACTAACACAAGCCTTCAGAGCACAAATGAAGGTAACTCTATTGGGTGTTACGCCTTCCTGTATCATTTGCTTGTAAATCTCTAAGGCCTCTCTACCATACCCATGATTGGCATATCCTCCCATCATTGTAGTCCATGTAATCACATCTCGTTCAGGCATTTTGTCAAACACTAGGCGTGCATCCACCACACTTCCACACTTGGCATGCATGTTGATGAGTGTGTTGAGTAGAAAGATGTTTGGCTTGAATCCACTTTGGATAATATGGGCATGTACCTGCTTTCCCTCTGCTAGGGCTTTCATCTTGATGCACTCTTGCAAGAGAAAGACATAAGTTTTGGAATCTGCCAAAATGCCTCCATGGTTTAAAACGTGCAGCGCCCCTTTCAATTGTCCTGCCTTGTTTAGTCTCCTCACATCCCCACAAGTGCCAGAAGAGTTCTTGTCGACTACCTCTCTCAATCCTCTTTCAAAAGCAATTGTCATGGTGGGGGTGCCTGACTCAAACAACTGTGCCTGATTCAACCCCACCATCCTGCATGAGTAAAACCTTGTAAGTTACCAACCTTGATGCAAAATCTATCTTGAAGAAAGGTCTCTTCATGCCGACTGGCCACAACATATATTTTCTTTCTATGTAGGGAATACCAAGTACCAATTTTGTGCTCAACTTGACACTAAGAAAAAGCTACAACATAAAACATCTGTTCAGGCTACACTGTTGGGAATAATCTCCCATGAACCCCCGCACACACGACTTTTCTGCTCAATTTCTGTAGGAATCAAGAGAATTAACTATCCCTTCGTTCAGTAGCAGAACTCTGCTCAATGAGTGCCTACTTGTTTCCATTGTTGAAATGTATAACAAGACCACTTAGTAAACAACCCCGATGCTACCAAGCATCTACAAATGAGCAAGAATGGGCATACTGGAATCTTCCCCTAGACACCCCCCCACCCCCCGGCCCCCACCGGGACTTGCAACTTGATGCTTCAAGCTTCTCCGATTGACCTGGGCAATTACAAGTCAGTGAAACTCTCAGATAGCTGACAGAAGTTCTCTCGTTCAGTGCTCAATGTCAAAGTTCTTATTCAGACAGAACAGACCTTTCTACTCCATTCGACACCATGGATGACAAGTCAAAATCTATACACGGGGTAAGTGTCCCAAGCAGTCAGACGGACAATCCGTCCCTAAGTGTGCGGAGTCTGAACATCGTGTAACTGAAGGATTTGGTACTCTGAATGGTTTACCAATCCTCAAAGTTTACACAAGACGAGCAAAATCTACACACGGGGTAACTGTCCCCCCTTTGCAGAACGGTTGGCCGTCCAGGAGCAACAATAGGCTACCAAGATCATTGGGAGGAAACTAATTGTCTGCGGTAGAGCTGTTAATTGAGATTAAACTCAAGATAGCTGAGAGACGAGTACTCTATAAGAGTGCTGCAATTTGAAAACCAACAAAGAATTGTGGGCGAGGTACTACCAGATCCGTAAAGATATCAATCAGCTTGTAAGGTCTCAGAAGAAATTATACTGATATACAGTGAAATAAACTCAAACCAACATGGTGGTAATGACAAGAGAATCTGGTTGGCCCTTCAATGTTTGTACAAGCCGAAAAGCTGTCAGCAAGTACAAGCGCTGAAGACTACTGAGGGTGCCGTGGTGACTTCATCGGTTGACATTGTCAAAACCTTTGAAAACCACTACAGTATCCTTGGCAGAACTTCTAGGTCTAACAGTGAGGGGTCCTCTGATGAATGGAAGGACACAGTTGGAAAAACTGTTCCTATGATTCAAAACAGCCCTGATGAACTGGAGTATATTTCAAAGGCTTACAACGCTCCCATTAGTTCTTCTGAGATTGTGGAAGCAATTGAACATTTAAACGGATATAAAGCAGGTCGACCTGATGGCATAGTCAACGAGCTTATCAAGCACGGTGGCGATCCCATGATAGAGGCCCTAGTTCTCCTCTTTAACCTTATCTGGAAGACTGAAATGATCCCCTTTCGCTGGCGACAGGGGGTCATTGTCAATCTATACAAGAAGGGTGACAGAGAAGAACCAGGGAACTACTGTGGCATCACGCTTCTCAATGCTGTTGGCAAGATATTTTGCAGAGTTATAAGTACTCGTCTCGAGGTTGATATGGAAATCTAGAGGTTGTTTTCACGAAGGCCAAGCTGGCTTTCAGCGAAACAGGGGCTGTATGGATCACATCTTCACTCTAAGCCAGATTATCCAGGGAAGGAAAAAAGAGGGGAAACCCACTATGTTTTCTTCTTGGATGTCAAGAAGGCTTATGACACAGTGTGGAGAGATGGTCTATGGCGCCTCTGGTCTTGTGGGATCGAGGGAAAGATGTGGAGAGTTGTCCATAACTTGTATGCTCACACCAAAAGCTGTGTCACTGTTAATGGACAGAAGTCCAACTTCTTGGACATAGACCAAGGTGCAGCTCAAGGATGTACCCTCTCCCCTCTGCTCTTCAATGTTTTCATCAATCAACTTTCTAAGCTGTATGGGTAAGTTTTGCTACAGAGTACACTGCATAGATTATGGAACTCACCTATCGCATGAGGCAGCCACTGCCTAAGAAGAACGGCGCAGCGTTTGACGCCAGCCTCAGGTTTCCTTGAGGGAAGTATTTTACGGAAGTAATCTGCCCTTGGGATCTGTTACCAGAAGGCTCTGAAGACCTGTCTTGACTTGGATCAATCTCAGTCTACAGCCCAGCTGAGTGGTTTCATTTTGAATTGTGTGTGTGCTTTGTTTCAAGACATGGAAGTACACCCCTTTTGGGCTATGATGGAAGATTTGGTTTTATCTCTATACTTAAAGCACTGGTTTGCTTGAGTAAAGGTTAAGGTTGACTTGGAGGTCATTGACATGCTAGAAAGCACGAATACCGGAATTCTGGAATCCCAGTGTGACAGTACAGTGAATATGAATATTGTTCAGTATGATGTCTGTCACTATGAAGAAAGGTGGGGGTTTTGAAGGGTTTCTAACAAACCCCACCACCCGCCCCGATCACCCAGAAGTGTGAAACAAATCAGGAGCAAGCCTGTGATTTAGGAGAAGGGTGATGGTGCCCTTTTCTCAGGGCTGTTTCTGTCTTTGTTTTTCCTTAGAAAAACAGTGTGATCTAGTCCTAAGTGACTAATCCTTGCTTGTCTTGACAAGACAAGTCCTATCTCTTTCAGAATCCATCCCAAAAAGGATACTTACCCCTAGGTGCCTCCAGCTTGTCATCCACCCATGGAGGTTTCTTGTAGGTGGCAATCCACTGAGCCTCGTTTATATGCTTGTGCTTGAAACCTGGTCCCCTATGATGGATCTGTACCCAAATTCACTCCCTGCCTCCTTGAGCTATCCCTGCCTCCAGAACAAAAAATCAGAGATAATGACAACCCATAATTTACTGGCAAACTACCTACCAGGCTCCAGAGCATATGCTGAATTGGTAACAGGACTACGAAAACATGTCTGAAGGAGAGAGGGAGAGAGAATTTAATCCCCCTCTAGCAGCCTCTAGCCTTGTAGCTTGCGAGAGGTGCAACATGTATATGGGGTTTTCCAGCCACAGGGAATTGTGCAGGTGAGAAAACAGACACCCACCTTATTGCCTCGATTGTTACACCGTGTACTGGGGTTCGAACAATACTCCTTCCAAAGCTCCATGCTTTCCATACCCTTGCGTATGCCAGCAACTCTCTTGCTGAATTTTGACCACTGCTGGACGTAATTACTCATATTTCTCCACCTCCAGATAGCCTCCTTGCTCATCACCCTTGTCCGTACACCTCGTCCTCCGCTACTGGCCTCCAATCCCCCACAATTGGCTTGAAACTAATCGACAAAACTCTGAATGTAATAAAGTTCGTGCAATCGCCTCTTGAATCTTTCATTCCAGGATTCTGAGGGCACACCGATATCCCTGGAAAACGTGTGGAAGGCTGACATGCATGCTCTGGGGTAGGCAAATTACATATACATATATATATTTTCCGGGAACAACCGTACATGGAGCACCCGCGGCATTAGAGACATTAGAGTTTCGTGCGTTTGAACAAAAGAACATATAATGTATTCACATTCGTCCAAGATTCTCCATAGCTTCCGTGTGTGCGCGCACCATCAGAATCTCTCTGTTGCTTACGCCTACAGATTGCTTACGGTAAGTCTCCTAAATACACTCTCCACCCACTCATAACCTACTCTGCAGCCATAAAAAGTGAGAGGCACTTGGGGACATGTATCTTTTCATGGAATTGAACAACCCACTTTGAAACCTTCATACTTGCATATACAAATATAAACCTAAAGATCTTTGAGGTTTTCCCTCACAGTATCGGTTGATTGCTTGGAAGTGCAAAGTTGTTGAGTTGGGTTAAGTGTGCTGCTATTCACAGCGCTGTGTTGTTTTGGTAGTCTTCCTCACCAAGCTGCACTGCATGTGGGCACTTGTTGGGAGGGAAATGAGAGAAGCACCTTGAAATATCACCTTTTTGTCAAGGTTTCCAGTACGGAGTGCTAGAACACGTTCATAGTTTACACACACAATAGTGAGCACTTCTCTACTAAGATTCTGCAGTATTTCTAGAGATAAAGAGAGAGGAGAAAAGAGAGGGACTAATATAACAACTCAAAACTGCAATGATGGTTCTCGCATACGCCCACAAACGCCATCCTCTCGTGCACTACCTTTCAATAGAGGATCATCTACCAACCATTAAAAAAATATGTAACGGCAAAGCATCTCTTTCAAGGGGGTCCTGTAACAGACTCTATTTCAGACCAAGGAGTATCGAGTGGCGTCCACGGTTACAAAATACGTTGTACACAGTAGTGCCACAGATACTTGCAAAAAGTCTTAAGCCCATCTTCCCTACAAGTATGCAAAATGTACCAGTGATAGGCGCGCTCCCAGCTTTGGGTGCCGCCGCGCGGGCTATATAAGCAGTCCTTAGTCAATTTTCTCTTGCATTAACATCTACTTTCAAGTTGGGAGGCAGACAAAGCTTGAATTTGGGAAAGCGACAGCAAAACACAGAGGGGGCAGTAAAATCAACTTCGGCCTTGTCCCCTGAAAGCCTGACAACACGGCCATGGCTTGCCTCCATTCCGGTCCTCTGCTCGCCAGGTGATTCATACGTGTACTTGTGCTTTCTGCTTGTGATTTCTGTCGCATTTTTCTGGAAGGTTTGAGGTGGCCGTGACAGGGATTTTGTCTGCAATCTTGCTGTTAGGGAACAAATTGATTTGCTTAAAGCAAATTTGATGTATAAACTGCAAATGCTACGACCATAATCGGTACTGGGGTTCCTCGTGGGGTTCCACTTTCCCGGATTATGCGTCCAATTTGCCTCGCCACGGTGGGCATTGGGTGCATCTTCGCTGGTTGCTGTCAAACATCGTCATTGAAAGTGTGGGTTGAGTTTCCGAAACATGCCTGGAACACATTTTGGGTCAGGCCGGCTCCCCCTGCATTTGAGATGTCCATGGAGCCAAATCTTCATCCCTATTTGTTCTGTACTACGCGGATGGAAGTGTTCTAAGGTAGGCAGGAACGACATTAAATTTTTCTGAAGAGTGTAGTGATGGCTTTTCCCTCAGGATTGGATCGGTTGATCGAGTATTCCACTGACCGATAGATCAAACAAGACATCGTTGGATTGAGTGAATCCTCTTTCAGTATAATAGATCTTTATGGAATTCGTGACACTGCATCAAATTGAGGTAGATATGTCAGTGTGTGTGAGCTGCAGGTGAAAAGTTCACCACCATGCTTTATTGGAGATTTCTGGAAGGTCCAAGCATACAAGTTACATCCAAGTTACTGGTAGCAAACATACCCACAAGTAGTTCTTCTAATTGTTAGAGGAGATTTTGCCTGCTGACAGTTTGCTATGGGAGAGTGACTCTTGTCACCTTGTCCAGTCCCCAGTTCCCTCCTCGAGAAAGAACAAGTTTTAAATCTCCTGACTTGTCATAGTCCTTGGGATTGCATGGCAGGCTGGAGCAGTCCTGGTCAGAGGGTAGGCCTAGAGCTGCCCATCAAGCATGCCTGGATGCGTCATGTTCAAGTTACAGAAAGACCCAGATGACACTCTCTTCCACTGGTAAGCTACACAGTTCGAATGGATTTTTTTGTTCTTCAGGCAATGTTTGCATATCTGCTTTATATTACGCAATGGTAGTGATTATCAGGGCGTTTTCTCTTTTGTGTCAGGCAAACACTGAATGCACTCAAAAGGTCCAGTGATTTATTCTGAACAATTTCTGTCCTGTTTTCAGCAGGTCCTGCATGTCATTGGGTTTCAGAGAGGGTCAAGACTCCAGAATTTATGCTGGGTCAATGGGGCTGCTGCACTCAAGGAAAGCAATCATTATACTTTCAGGTTAGAAATTTACTGACATTTTGTGCTGGGGTTCACAGTTACACATTGGTGAGTTTTTGGCTTCATACCTTCCATGGCAGTGCGCACCCTCATTCTGTTCCTTGCTTTCCATCATGTGTAGGACTGCAACAAGCACATGATTATGAATATTTCTGTCTTTCTCGGCCCTTATGCTGCCACTTTGACTTTGGACACAAAGTAACCCCTGCCGTGTACTGAGCACATGAGGATGAGCAATTTGACTTTTCACATGGCCTACTCCTGGGACATCAACAGCATCCCAGCCCTCATATCCATGTTTCTTTCAGTTGGGTCTTGGAGCATTTCAGATTTGGGATCCTAGAGACCGTGCCAATAAGCAAGATTGTTTCTGCAGAGTTTATCTTTCATCCCTTCTAAGTTTTCCGTTTTGCTTGAGATAGCAGCCGTTTTCCTCATGACAACTATGTCTTCTTCCATTTGCCCAGCCCTCCCTGTTTTCATGTCCTCCCCCGTAATTTAACCCTTCAAATGCTCAGAGTTGCATCAAGCTCCAACCTGTGAAAGTTGCTTGGGTAACATGGAAAGTGGGAATTGCTTGTTCCTTCATTATCATACTGTTCTGGAACTCTTTGCTCTGTCCTCTTGTAAGAATTCCTTGAGATACACTAGTTCTAGTTCTTTGTGGAATGCCAATGTAAAGGAAACGTGTACAGCGGGATTGCTGCATTGAGATTGCAGGCAAGGGGAAGCAGGAGGATAGTTCAGTGCTCTGTCCTCTCAAAACCAACAGCCACAACGGCGCCCCTGCCGGAAGGAGCTACCAAAGATGATGCAGAATATATGAGGATGTGCGTGCAACTGGCAAAGAAGGCCCTGGGCCAGACATCCCCCAATCCCATGGTTGGATGTGTGATTGTGAAAGATGGAGTGATTGTAGGTCAAGGATATCATCCCAAAGCTGGAGAGCCCCATGCGGAGGTCAGTTAGAATGCTACCTCCTTTTTTTGTAGATTAGAATATAAATGTCCCCGCGGTAGAGTATGCAGATAGCCCGGAAACACTAAAAACTCATGTAGTGTTGCATGAGTATCGTTTTCGTTGTTACTTGTTGAGTGATTGTGCCGGTCAATTTTTCCGTGTTTCAAGAATACGAAGCTTTCTAAGACAGTTTGAAGTTCAATTGGTACAATTTGTTGTCAATCCATGGTCACATTGGCGTATGTGCAGGTTTTTGCATTGAGAGAAGCGGGGAAAATGGCTGAGGGTGCAACAGCATATGTGAGCCTAGAGCCTTGTAATCACTATGGCAGGACCCCTCCCTGTAGTCAAGCTTTGGTCAAGGCACAGCTCAGTCGGGTGGTAGTGGGCATGATCGACCCCAACCCCCAGGTTGCAGGCAAGCCCTTGCCACTTCCGGTTTTCTTATGTATATCCCTCACAAAGGTAGTTTCTGGTCCCTTTTGTTTCGCCCAACTGGGCCCGGGGTCTATGGCCACAAGGCTACGGCAAACAAAGTCTCATGAGTACATCTTTTCCCCCTCTTTTTCCAACTTGCAAGCACAGCCAGATTCTGTTATTACTTCGTTCATGCTGTCTAACAACATGCCAATGCCCTCTTAGTCAAGATGCAATCCCTGATACCAGATTGTCATCCGGTGTGCCTTCTAGCAGGGTTTATCCTTCTCTTTGGTTTGAGACCCTCCACCAGCTTTAGGAGTGTTAGTACTGGGACTATTATTGGGTATATCCCAAACGTAATATTGTAATTCAGACTCTTAGTCAATGCATGAGCAAGTTAACCACCCAATCTTGAATCCTCTTCTTGCTACTTGCTAAGGAGCACTCTAGTGCATCAGCCTCTAATGCTCTCAGCCTTGCTCTTCAAGAACTGCCCTGTGGCTTCCTCCTCCTCCCCAAGGTAATGTTAGTACCTCCCCAAGACAATATTAAATACATTGTAGCTTGGTTGAAACTAAAAACGTGCAAGCTAAGTGCTCCCCAAGGATTCCCCCCTTGTTCTGAGAATACTCCTTGGCATTCGTCACTGCTTGCCATCCAAAGGCCTAACCCTTGGCCTTTGCCATTCTGACTGTTCAGCTTCCTTTGCTTAAACATTAGTCTCCTCAGCTTCTACTGTTATCTTCTTCTATTTCCAGCCTTGCTTGGTTGCTGACCAAGTCTTCCTAAACATGTGGAGAACTTGGACTGACTGCCTCTTTCCTCCATTTTTCTGTCAAAATTGATTGGAGAGAGAGGGGAGGCCATGGCTTGAAGTCAGGACTGCAGGGGGGGGGACCTCCTCTCTATGAGCTTGTGCCACTGGGAATGAATGACTTCTTGGACACCTGCAAATGATGCAGTGGAGTCAATTATAGGATAAGCATGCGGTACATCTTTCACCAGTTAGTCATCAACCCAATTCAAGGTTCTGAGTTTTTCTTAGAGCGGAATCTGTTACAGAGCTTGAAACGAGAGACTAGATTGGCTGACTGTACATTATTAATTATCAGTCTGTCATCAACTTCCAAAGTAGCCCCTCAATACAGATGCAAACACTTTTGCTTGTCACATGTAAGCAGGGTGTGAAGCTGATAAGAAGATCGAGACCCTCTACATTTGCAACTTCTGTCTAAGGAGCTGCTGGGTAAATGGTGGTAAGGTGAAGAACTGAAACTTCAATTGTCCCCAAGTCCAGCCCAACTTTTTCCTTCAATCTCTACCCATCCAACTCTTATCACCCCATGGAACTGTGGTCAATGGACTGCTGGAAGCTGAAAGGTACCAAAAGTGCATGCAAGACCAGTCTCTACCCAAACAGCTAGTTTGAGCTACTAAATTTCAAACTAACCGTTATTGGGAACGTGTGGGACAGGTAAGGGAGTGCAAACCCTGCAGAAAGCAGGTATAGAAGTGGTGGTTGGTGTAGAGGAGGCTCTCTGCCAAGCTACAAATGAGGCCTTCATTCACTGCATGCGCACCAACCAGCCCTTTGTAACCCTTCGGTAAGTCTCTCTGTATGTTTCTTTAGTTTCTATGGATTTCTAGAGGATATCTGGAAAACCCGGATTAATTCTATATATGGAGGTAAGTCTTACTACCAACATCAGCCCCTGACAGAGGTAGGTTCTGTCCCTTTTGTTCCCGCTCAAACTGGGCGCGGGGTCAATGGCCACAAGGCTACGGCAAACGTCTTATGAGTACAATCTTTAGTTTCTATGTCGAAGACATGTGGAATGCTGAAACATAAATCACTTATTGTGGCATATTATACAATGCACTGCAACTGTGGTCCTAACGAAGGGGTTTCCAGACAACAGTGTCTTCAATCAAACTCTTTTGAAGGACTTCCACACGCTGTGGCAATTGAAGGAGAAGAAAAGTGCACCATTGTGAATGGTTCAGTGTTAAATCTTCGTGGATGTCCCTTCACATTCACCACAAGACACTTGGAAGCATGGGATTCGTCGAAGCTGATGATTCTCTAGCCTACATGATCTTCAAAGTGTGTCACAGCTCTATGCTTGAGAGGGAATTACGGGAGGGAGGGAAAGATAGCAGGAGGTAGGTAAAGAACTTGCAGAAGCGGGTTGACTCAATCCTTGCACCTAGTTTATAAACCGCACGAAAATAGGGAGGAAAGGGAGGCTGATGAAACATGATGTATCCATCATTTTCTGTGAATATAGGGTTCGTCGCACCCTTCAGGCTGGAGCTGGTTGTGGGATTTGAAACTTCGGCCAGTGACTGCGATCAAGTTTTGTTGCATGTTTTGCATTGGGACATTTGAATGCTGATTCCCTACTCTTCCGATATAGCCCCTCTGCCTAATGCAAACATGACACATGAGGCTGTGGCGCATTGTCATACTGCATTTAAGGAGCTAGGAAAACGCAGACAACCGCAATATTGTCGCAGTTCTGGAACACACATGTACATCATAAAAACAGTAGGAAAACAGGGGAGCCTTTTGGTTTGCTCAGATATGACCAAGTATCCTGCTTTGTCTCAGGTATTCCATGTCACTCGATGGAGGGATCTTGGGAAGTGGAGCGGTGAGTTCTATGGGCAGCAAGTATAGCAGATTGTTGCAGGAGAATGATGCTGTGGTGGTCACAGATGCTGCTGTCTATGATGATCCAATTCTCCTTTCCTCTGAAGCAGGAGCTAAGCAACCCCTCCGCGTGATTCTTGCCAGGTACATGTGCCCTTTCCAATTGAATGGAAAGGGTAATCACATTGCACTCTTCAATTTTAGCTTTCTTGTGGCATGGAAAAGGTAGGATCCCAGAACACTCCGTATAAACCAAATATCTCTGGGCAAGCCAAAAATGCAGATAGGGTCAGGAAGGCGTCTCTCTGTGGCAGAAATAACAATCCAAATTACGTCAGTGATGAAATGATGTCAAAATTTCGCACTCCTGGAGATGCCCAAGGAGCCTAAGACCCTTTCGTCTTGGGGCATGATTCAATGCAGTACTTCATAGCAAGATGGCATCACGATCAGACTCATAAGTAGCTACCATTTAATTCTTTGGCTGGTGATTGACCTCTGACAGTGGCTTTGCTTGTGATGCCTTGCTGTCTCCCATGGAAATAGAGACAAGAAAGGTCATGAAATTCCTCTTCTCATACAGTCTTCAAACTATTGCGCTCCATTCTTGACTGATGGTTGCACTAGAGCAGGTAGCCCAGTGGTTGGGAGTTTGTGCCTTGCCTGTGCATAACCTAGGTGATCTTGGTTCAAGGTGTCCACCTTCCAATGGAAGGCAGTAGTCCTTCAGGATGAAGAGACACTACAATTTACGCTTCCTTTGAGAGGTGTCATCCTCTTTTTTGACTGATGGACATCTTTGTTGCTATGTGCAAGGTCACTAGACCTTCCATTGGAGTCCCATGTGTTTGATACCTCACATGCACCCACACTAGTTCTGGCTGACCAAAGCGCACTAGTGGAAGATGTTCAAGGCTACAGTCGACAAGTAGGACAATCTATGGAGTATCGACTGCGTGCAAGGGGGGTGGATGTAGTCACCATGAAAGAGCTCAGTCTTGACCATGTTTTAGATGCATGCTACCAGCGAGGTGCTTGCTCTGTGCTGTTAGACTCAAGGGGGCCTGATCTTTCAGGACTTGAAAGCTTTCTGGCCCAACAAGCTCTGAAGGAAGAAATTGCACATAAATTGGTTGTTAATATCTCACCTACCATTCTCGGGGATCGTAGAACGAGACCTGGATTTGGTGTGGAAAACGATTTAATCAAGTTGGAGAAGGTATCAACACGTGTGTCAGGAAGGGATGTAGTAATTGAGGCCTACTTTCATAAGTAGATCTTACAAAGACAACATTTGTCAGTCTGACTCATTTTCACTAGATTGAAAGGAAAACAAGTCATGTTTCATACATTTTCTTTGTCATGAAGTCTGAAGAAATCATGCTTCCCAGTATGAAGATGTGAACCTTATATACCAGTTGGATATATAAGTTGGATGTATACCAGTTGGACTGGTATATAGGGTCTGGCTGGGTATCAACCAGGGTATTGACTGGCTGGTATTGGCTTTTGTAATACTATGGTTAATAACCGACCCGGCTGGTATTGGCAATTCCAATTCTATGGCTGATAACTGGACCGGCCGGTATTGCCAAGGCAATACTGGGGTGCATACCTGTATTATGGGCAAAAACAAGGACTTTACCATGGTATGAATAGGAAATTGGCTGGGTGCACAGTATGTCATGGGTCAAGCTAAGAGGGTGCATGTCATGGGTCAAGCTAAGAGGGTGCACATGTCGGGGAGGGCATGTCCGCCCCAAGGGCCCACCAATATGCTTCATTTCTTACCTTCATTTCTTTATGTTAAAGAATTGGCTGGATGATGTGCCGACCGATTGCAAGGTGGTTTCGCGTGGGATCAAGGATTTCTTTTTGTCGGAAGACGATTTGATTGATGAATATGAGGACCTCATTGCAGATGCTGGTTTATTTGACGATAAGGGTTGCAATCAGTTTTCTTTTAACTAAGCTTGCTTCAATTTGGATACTAAAATCTGCAACGTTGTTATTATGTAATGCAAAGACTGAATTTTGCAACATAATCATTAATTTTTTTGTGAAATCAACTGAAATCTTCTAAATTCAATGATTTAGTGGGTATTTTTATTTTATATTATATTATTTATACCCGGGTTGATAACCGGCTGGTATTAGATTGGAATACCCATCTTATTGATACCCATCCGCAAATCGAAAATCAATGATACTACTATTGAGAACCGGCGGGTATTAAAATTAAGGGAATATTTCAATACTATGGAATCGGCTGGTATTGCAAATTAATTTCTTTTCAATCGTTTAAGAACTCCATCAGGTCCTAGCTTATACTATCTTCCACCTATCACAATGTATAATAATGCCTGATAGCTATTCTTTTCCTCTGCTCCTTCCCATAACTGGGTGGGCACTGATCATGAGAAGGTAGTATCTGATTGGCCACTGCCAATCTAAGCAATCATCTGCTCCCTCCACTTCTACTACACAAATAAACTCGCATCAGGCAGTTGATCGTCTGCTGTTGTGGTGGGTTCTCCTGTTGAAAGACGTGACAAGTGATCTGCCACAAGATGCAAACGCCCAGGGTTGTAAACAACTTCGAATTCAAACTCGTGCAAGATAATCAACCATCTTGCTATCCGACTGGTATTAGAAAAAGTAATACCCGCCCAACACTCTTTGAAACCTTGTCCTCTAGGGTGGATCTACCCCCACATTAACTCCTTATCTCATTGAGCTCTCCCACCCTCCAGAACAGAAAATCACAACCCATAATTTACTGGCAACTACCTAACAGGCTCTAGAACATACTCTGTATTGGTAATACGACTACAAAAACATGCCTGCAGGAGAGAGGGAGAGAGAATTTAATCTACCTCTAGCACAGCCTCTAGCCTTGTAGACCAGTAGATCCACAACAACACACAAAGGAGAAACGTGAATCCCAACCCTTCGCACAACAATTGAGCATCGCACCACGGCTTGCTACAAATCCTTCTGACAATGCCTTCAGAGCCAAAGGAGGAGCAATAAGTATATCTTACTATTCACACTAGGGTTGCCGTTGGCCGAAATATCAAGTGTCATCTAAGCCCAAGTGCAATCTCCTATGCATGCAAGTGCGTTTCCTATGTTGAGGCCCAAGTGCAACCTCTAGGGTAGCCTGTGCCGTTGGCCCAAGTATCAAGTGTCATCTAAGTCCAAATGCATTTTTTTTCCACGAAGCCTACGACCATATTTGAACCGGAGACCTTTCCCTTGATATCTCTCCTCTCGAGGCTCCAACCATTGAATTCCCACTTTGCTATTTTTCGGGAATTTCCAGCGACCTAAAGTACTTGAAATTCCACATCTCCCACACCGCAGGTCCAAAAATCGTGAGACCAAGCCCATGCACCCATCCTCGTCGAGGGCTTTCCAATGGTACCAAGCACCAGGGCTGGGGCCTCGTGGTTGGGGACATCTCAAATGTACAAAACAAAACAAAACAAATGTCTCGCTTTATATATTGACTAGGGTAGCATGTGTCGTTGGCCCAAGTCTCCACTGTCATTATCTAAGTCCAAGTGCAATCCCCTATGTATCCAAGTGCGTCTCCTATGTCGACGCCCAAATGCAACCTCTAGGGTAGCCTGTGCCGTTGGCCCAAGTGTCCAATGTCATCATCTAAGTCCAAGTGCAATCCCCTATATATCCAAGTGCGTCTCCTATGTCGAGGCCCAAATGCAACCTCTAGGGTAGCATGTGCCATTGGCCCAAGTGTCATCTTAGCCCAAGTGTAAGATCTTCTATATATCCAGTGCGTCTCCTATGTCGAGGCCCAAGTGCGACCTCTAGTGTAGCCTATGCCGTCGGCCTATGTGTGACGAATTGAAATCTGAGACCAAGTGCAATTTCTTGTGTATCCAAGTGTGTCTCTTATGTTGAGGCCCATCTAAGCCCAAGTGCAATCTTCTATTCATTTATCCAAGTGCATCTCCCACGTAGAGGCGTGTCTAGTGGATCATCTTAATGCAAGTGCAATCGCCTAAGTATCGACGTACGTCTCCCATGTCTAGGGTGGCCTGTGCCGTTGGCCCAAGTGTCTAATGTCGTCTATCCAGTGCGTCTCCTATGTCGAGCCCCAAGTGCGACCTCTAGTGTAGCCTATGCCGTCGGCCTATGTGTGACGAATTGAAATCTAAGACCAAGTGCAATTTCTTGTGTATCCAAGTGTGTCTGTTATGGCCCATCTAAGCCCAAGTGCAATCGTCTATTCATGTATCCAAGTGCATCTCCCATGTAGAGGCGTGTCTAGTGGATCATCTTAACGCAAGTGCAATCTCCTAAGTATCGAAGTACGTCTCCCATGTCTAGGGTGGTCTGTGCCTTGTGGTCTGTGCCGTTGGCCCAAGTGTCTAATGTCGTCTAAGTCCAAGTGCATCAATATATGAAGCAAGCCATATCTAATCCATTTTTTTTCCACGGAGCCTACAACCAGATTTGAACCGGAGACCTTTTCCTTGATATCTCTCCCCTCGAGGCTCCAACCATTGTGAGGAATGCCCACTTTGCCATTTTTGCTATTTTTTGTGAATTTCCAGTTACCAAAAGTACTTAGAATTCCACATCTCCCTCACCGCTTGTCCAAAAATCAAGAAACCAAGCCGGTGCACCCCTCCTCATGGAGGGCTTCCCATCCCATCGGGACCAAGCACCCGCGCTGGGCCCGCGGTTTGGGAGGTTTGGGAGATCTCAACGACGCTACAAAACAAAACAAAACAAAACAAAACAAAACAAACGTCTCGCTGCATATATTGATAAGCTATCCCTTAGTTGGGTATAATGAAACGATATTAATTGAACCAACATGACAAACCAAAAAGCTTTGTTTTTGGGATGTTGGAGGGTAACTTGAAGCAAGAGAAAAAGACATCACTTTCTTGAAGGGGATTTTAGGAGAGTTTTTTCGGCTTGTTTGAGATGCACGCCATCTTTTCTTTACAATCTCATCTTTTATGTTATATGCCACAATCTGAGCCGTCCACAGCGAAAAGAAACAGGAAAGAAACCCTATGTCTGTACGCATTGTAAGTCCCCCACCCTCGGGCAGGTGCCAGGTACCTTGGTATTGGTGTCGTGACCGACGGCGCACTCCCCTCGCACCGCGGTACACCCTCGGGTGGGGGACTTACCCTATACATAATGACGTACCATAGTGACGTATTCTTATTATGTTAAAGGCAGGCATAGGTAGTCAGATGGAGATTGCGCCATGTAAGGCGGCGACTAATTATACGCAGCGCAGTTCTCGGACAGTTCTTTACGGGATAAATCCAGCACACGTGCTGGAACAGGAATGCCACCTTAGAGCTTATCAACCGTCCGATGGGCTGTTACATGAATCTTCCCCGTTGAAGGAAATGGTTGCGAGATGTGAGTAGAAGAGGCGAGGCTAGAAGCGTGTGAGAGTATAAAGAGATGAGAGCTGATGAGAGCTGGTTTGCGAAGCGTGTGAAGTGCGTGTACATACTCACGTTGCAGACTAGATCTGCGCTCTGGGTGCTTTGTAGACTCGTAAAGCATGGCCCTCGCTTTTTCTTTGACGAGCTCGCTGCTGCAATAATGGATGCAGAGACAGGACAACATGTTGGGGGACGAGAGAGGGACACGCCAGTGCGAGTCAGGCGAGGATTACGGGTGCAATAGTCTCCCAATAGTATATAGAGTGCTGATGAGCTACTGCAATGCAAGTTCTGTTTGAGGAGGAACATGGGTTCCGAAGCGGTTGTAGGTGTCGAAGCGTGATGACCGGACCCCATATTTGTTTCGAATTGGCAAGGGTATCTAGCGTGACATTGGTCTTGTTTCACTATTATGATGCAGATTCTTCATTTGGTTGTACTGGTTCTTTGTTCTGAACTGAATCTAACGAAGGATCTGCATCATAAACCGGTGAAAGAAGGCCGCCTCATAGTGAGGATGATTGCATTCGCGCTCCTACAGGAGAGCCAATGCTGGAAGTGGCAGCATCGCCCTCTCTTCCCTTTTTCGGGTTTCTGTGGAAGCGTGTCGTTTGAAGAGAGGCACTAATGGAGAGATAGAGAGGATGCAAACATGAATTTCAAAATATAACGTAGTGTAGCACTGACAATGTTGACCTGGCAGGAACTGAAACTTTCCTTTCCAATCTTGGTGTTCCTAGAGCTGTTATTGTAGTGTTGTTGGCTTCTATTGGCCAAGCTACGTACATTTTAAGATCTTGCTACATGGTGCAAGTGCATCCCTTTCCCGGGGACCTTCGTCTCTCTCTCCCTTTGAGTCTTCTCCTCCCACTCTCTGATTTCAAGATGGCAAGTTCTTGACATCCGTCTCACTCACTGCAGGTCCTCGTTTTGTCAATGTCCACTGTCAATTCGAATGAGCATGTGTACATAGGATAGCCCATTTGGAGCATTTTGTTTCATATGTGGATTTCTAACTGACGAGACATTGTACGTACTGCAGACTGTCACTGCGGTATATCTGATACGGGAGTTCTGGGATTGACCACTAGACACATGTAGCGTCTTTAAATTTTTAATTCTTGAAGGCTGGGGCTGTTGATCTACACGCATTAGCACATCTCTGAAACAATAGCGAAGTTGTAGTGGATCAGCTGCGTCAACTACAGGCAGATATTTCCTGGGGATGGAGGCACAGATAAGAAGGAAAGAGCAAATCATCCTTCATGATCGTTTTGGCTCTACATTCTGAAAGTTAATCTATCTTGCAGAAGGAAAAAATAGCGGGTTTAACAGTCTTCACCGAGTCTTCACGAAGGGGACAACCATACACAAGGTTACAGCAGGAGGGATGCGTTTGTATTTTGTATGGCCCGCCACGGGCCTGTAAAAGATACTTGTCCCACATACGGTACCATATCCATAGGCGTATATGCATAGGCTTTAATTAACATCCTGACACTTCACTTCATATATTTTACATTGTAGTTTCCTAAAATTAGCGTTTGCCTGTGAAATCCGTGATAAAGTTACAGTTTATCTAACCTCCAGCGAAAGAGAATGTAAGAAGTGAACACTGGCTGAGAGATTGAGAGGATAAACTGCTCAGGTGTGCCCATGTACATCTGTAGTTATAATTTGTGTAGAACAGTGTCAATAGCTGCCTGCGAAGAGCCAGCCGAAAAGGTAGCCTGACCATGCAGCTAAAATGCTCAACTGTAGGTGTGATGCCATGATCTCGACTCATGGACTCATGGAATTGAAGTGTGACTGGCGTCATCTTGCTCAGTCATATTGCTGAACACAGTGCATCGTTCACATTTGGCCTACATGTTTACGAAGGTATTCTCCAAAATGATATCTTGCACAATTCCAGCTTTGATGATGTCAGCATGGATCGGTGCTCTTACCTCCGAACCCAAGTCAATGGCGAAGCTGGCTGGGGAATACTATGCCTTTTCCAGGGCTGCCAGGGTAGCACGAGCTTTGAGAATGCAAATACCCGTGACATTGTACGTATCATCAGCATACAGAGAGGTCTTTATAGAGGGCGGGAGGTCAAATGAGGGGGAGGGAGTTGCAAACCAACAATATCTCGTCTGGACCCAGACAGATAAGCCAAGGCCATCAGCAGCAATAGGAAAAGAAAGGGTGCAATAGGACATCCTCGACGAACCAAATCGAAAGAGGGGAAATGAAGAAGAGATGACTCCATTTACAGGACTTCTACAGCATATCAGAAATCTGAATATTTAAAGAACTTAACATGACCCACATGATCTGATTGCCTGTCGGTTTTCATTGTATCTAGATGGATTTGGTACGCCATTCGTATCTGTTTCTAACATGCACATATCTTTCTATTGAGTTCGGATCTGTGAGTGCAGGAAATCTGCTATAACTATCATGAATGTCGGTGCGTAATTATATGTACTCTTAATACAGAACCTATCTTTCTGCCCAAGTTTGTGGTGGCCACAATGGCTGTAGTCATTGTTAAGAAAACTTACTACACCCCCCACCCAATCTCAATATTGTCGGGCCAGTCAATGGCACTTTGTTGTTTCTCACAGTGGGTCGTACTTTCAACAATTTCCGACCAGATGCTTGATCAACTGCATTTTTATGCTCCTCTGATTGTGGTTTTGGCTGAGAGGATAGTCCTGAACTGTGTATGCAATAAGTTAGTATGGAGAGTGTGTTCGTTCAGCCCCCGTCTCTCACTAAAGAGGCAGGAGGACATGTCACCTTGGCTCCATAGGAATGTGGCCGCCAAGCGACAGTGGTCTGTAACATTTTATTAATAAAATAACTTCAGACACGAGTTAAAGATGAAAAGTTAACTCCGCATCGACATGCATGCCGAACAGATTGGTACAGTATAAGCCCGCCCATCCTGCCTAACAACTCCTCTATTGCTAATGTCACCGCTGGCCTATCGTCTTTGAATTCTTTCTGCCTAACTTCGGGTTTGAAGGTCAACTGGCCCAAGTCCATTGGAATGCTATCTAAGGTCAGTGATCTCTCTTTTGCTAATCGATGTGACCCCTGGGGAGAGGATTTCGTCCTACATTGGCTTGTCAACGGGGCCTCTCACCCTCTTCCGGGTTATCGATTCGGGCAGGAACTCTCTGATGCCATCAGGTGTGATTCGGTACTGGGCAAATCCAAACTCAAACTAGCATATTGGAGCTCTGCCATGCTTTCTGTATCAGATCGTGCATTAATTCTTAACCAGATTCTAGCTGCACCCCTCTGGTTCTTTGCTGATGTATGGTCTCTCGTCTCATCAAATACATCACAGCTCTTATGAGGAATTTTCTGTGGGTTGCAACTCCTGCATCTAGCTCTGGTTCCTGGTCGCATTCTGCCAACCTAAAAACATGGGTGGGCTTGGTCTGTTGGATCCGGAAAACCAACTTAAAGCCTAAGTAAATCCCTCGTGCGTTACAACACTCTCACAATCCATGGTGCAGGATCGTTCGCACCTACATGGTGAACGCTCTCCCTCGATCTTCCCCTCTTTGGGTCACGTCCTTCCGTTGGATTGTTGAGGGTTATGGAAACTGCCTTCCTCTGGGTTCCCTTGAAGCTGGGAGGTCAATTTGGAGTGCCCAGAACTCTCTCGCTCTCATTTGATGGCCTCGTCCTTTGCGGAAGCGAACATGCAACCCTGAACAATTTCTAGTCCCTAAAGACTTCAAGTTTGAAGGTAGTGAAGACTTCGCCAAAATCAATACATAGAGTTCAAGGAGATTCCGGAGTGAGTTGCACTCGAAAGGGATAAACAAAGCCTTTTTACATTTTCCACTGTGCCTGTATGTGTATCCGTCAGAGAATGTACTCATAAGACGTTGTTTGCCGTAGCCTTGGCCATTGACCCCGCGCCCAGTTTGAGCGGAAACCATGTATCCGTCAGAGAGAGAGAGAGAGAGAGAGAATGATTTTGAAACTGGGAGAAGGAGAGAGAGAAACGAAATGAAATGAAATGGTACTGTATAATTTGGAGAGGATATTTGTCTGGCGTCGACATACTAGAATCCAGCATTGCAACTCTATCCATTTCTACTTACGTAGACGTCAAACAAAAGATAAAAAGAAGAGCATCTACCCCACTGCATAGCTGTACCAAATGTGGGCTATGAAGGTTGCACTGTATTCATAGATCACGCAGCTGCATTGATGTGGACTCTCCTCCGGGCTCTTGCTCCTTCATCCCAAAATTTCAATTGATGTGTCCCTGTGATTCTAGATGTGCAGGGGAAGCTCAGTTTCCAGTTGATAGCAACGAACCATGCATCCATTTCAAATGTTCACTTATTCATTTGTTTTTCACTCCTAAACGTGGAGGGAGTGTAGAGGGCATGGGTGGGAGAAAGGGATCTCTCCATTCCCTCTAAAGCTCCTTGTGCTTAGTTGAAATTTCCCATGAATTTCCAAGTTTCAGGATCTCCACGTGGAAATTTTTTAGGCTGCTCATTTGATAATGCAAGATTCCCCTCACCTTCTTCCTTTGTAGGCAAATTCAAGGAAATCCCTTCCTATTCCCTAGAGTATAACGGAAATTCTCAAAACCTCTCTGTGATCATCCGTGTCTCTCGACGCAGGTTCGTGCCGTGGATGTGAACACAGGAAAATAGTGGATGTTTACTTTTGCCTGATCTTGTCACAAAACCTCGATAAGGGAGGTAATCACTAATCACCTTAAGAGCCTGGATACCAGAACGGGGCTCTCCTCGCCCGCCCAGAGCTCTGTGCAGGGTAGGTGTGAGAGCATGTCAGAGTACGAGGCTACATACAGCACCGCGGTGGGCATTCATCATGGCACTGGCAGCTTCTGAGAACACCACTGTGCAGAGTCTGCTGTCATCAGCCGCTACTGCTAACACATATTCGTGGCAGCCAAGTTTTGGCATCATCAGTCTAGCCAGGACATGAGGAGAATACTAGATACCAAAGGTGGCGGATTTAACTTGGGCCGAGTGATTGACGGCAGTGCTTCTATGATGCGGCAAAAGTAGCCGGAGCGGTGGTGCGCGAGATTGCAGCTGCGCGGTCTGCGAGAGATGTGGAGGCAGTGAAGGCGACGCAGAGTGGGTGCGGGCGGGATGTGGTGTGGGTTCGCGACCCTCTTGCGTCTGTGGCTGCTCATGAATGGGGTGCAGGTGTAAGTAACGGCCGTGACTTCGCAGAAGGATGGCAGATCTTGGTGCTCCGGACGAGGTTGCAATAACTTGTGAGGGAGGACTCGAATGCATGTGGGTAGGTAAGTGCCGATCCAACTTGTCTTGGCTCCTGGTGCGGGAGGGATTTTCGGGAAGGTGATGCATAATAGATAGATGAAAAAACAGAAGCATTCGAGTGCTACTTGCCTCAACCGTATTAGGTGAAGTTAGTAGGATGCTCTCTCATGACTATGGTCCAAAGCAATGATACCTGAGCTGCTCGATCAGATTGACTCCTCGCATCATATTGAGTTTGATGAGCCATGGGGGGACCACTTGGATTGCTGCAATCTAGTCTGAGCTGGATGGAGACACCTTTGGGCTTTAGCCTAGTAGCAGTGATAGATTGTTAGATAGGAAAGAAGCGCCGTGTCTGGCCCCCCTCAACACGTCCAGAGGCCCTTGTAACATGTGCACACCGACACAAGGCCTCTCATATCAATTTTTTGTCGATTTTGATTGTTCTTTGGGATGGGCTTTTGCGGTGACGGTGGGCACAATGACAGCAATTGTGCGCGTCGTACGGCTTTTTTGTTGTAAGAAATATTGAGTAATGCAGTGTACTGACTCCCAGAATTATGCACAACGATGTAGCTAGCAAAGAGAATGTATTAACACTGATTGTGAAAGTATACACACAGCTTCGCAATCCTTGCACACACCGCTATTGCTCACGCTCTCTGACACATGCTGCACCACCAGTAAGCACTCCTATGAAGACTCTGCACGACCTCAGCTAAGCTCGTCATTCTCTTTGCTATGCACAAGAAGCTTCTCAATCTACCGGTTAGTACACTACCAACCTCATACCGTCTATACAGCGAGAACTTCATAACATCCACAGAAACTTCCTAACTTCATAAGAAAAGAAAAGAGAGAGAGGTAAGTTTGATCTTAAAAGGAGAACCTTGGCCATCACATCTCTAGTAAATTTAGTTAGGGCACATAATGCCAGCTTACAAATGGTTGTGGATTTAGAACCACATGGGTAAGTGTAATTATATCTCCCCCATTATAACCAATCCAACTACAAAAGGGAAGGTTGCTAGTTCCTCCAAAGGTTAACATGCAACCAATGTGTGCTACTTGGGTACCTTCCAATACCTTGCTTCTGCATAACCTACGTGATCTAGGGTTCAAAGTGTACACCTTCCAAAGGGACGCAGTAGTCCCTCCCTCGCAAGGAAGAGACCCAATAATGTATGCTTCCTTCGGAGATTGAAACTTTCCTTGTACTCTACAAAGTTATCATGAAGCTAATGTAACGGAGCTCTAGTAGCAAATTGATATAATAGGGAAGTGGTTCACAAGGGAAGGCTGGGGAGCTAACTGTTGGCCCACTTTTGCATTTGCTTGCGATCAACTTGCAAAGGTCCGGTTGGGCAAATTTGCTCAAATACTGGTAGCCGTCGCAGTTCAGATGAGCCATGAATGAAGTTGCATCGCCTCCCATAGTCGCAAAGTCCTGTCCCCCAGAAACTATTACATAGCTGCACGCAATACAAAATGCTGCAGGTTGTTGAGTGCGGTTTGAATGTGCTATCCCCGAGTAAAAGTTAGAGAATTGTACGACCTCTGAACTGCAACATGGCATACAGTATTAGGTCACATCGAACTTGAAACTGTGAGTAGCCTGAGCACTATTGAGGCAGTTTCAATGATAGTTAAGTGAACGTCGCATGCTTGTAGATTAAGCTTAGCTTGGTAAACTTGGCTTGCAATTGTTTTCAAGAAATCTGACCTTGAAGAAACAACAGTCCAGAAACTAACCTACAGGCAACTTACCAGCTACAACAAAGCGAAATTTACAAGTTGCAGGAGAGAAGGAGAGAAATCTTACTGGGTACCTTTGTCCTGTACTTGGGATGACGAGGCATTCGAAGCTCATCCTCTCCATGCGCAAACTGTGGAAAGGACCAATTATATTACCGGAAAGAACAATTTAGGTAGAGCAGACAAATGGTCTAGCATACTAATCTGTATCCACAATTTGCAGCTTCATCCATGTTATGTTTTCGGAATTACTTTAAGGCTAGCGGTCTAATAAGTAAATCATAAAGATCTTGAAATAGCATGTGAGGATGTGACCGATAGCCATCAGCGATCGATACTAAGGCATACCTGACAGTTTTCTCCCAAACGGCAAATTCCCCACTTCTCCCATCGGTAGCACATCTGGCACTTGTAGCGATCTATACAGCACGCTCCTTGATCAATGGAAGGGTCCTCCAAGTCACCACCATCAGATCCTGAGGAACTACCTACGGTACTAGAGACGGTGCTAGTGGTCTGACTAGATTTTGAGTCGTACTCACTTAGTTGATCCATAAACTGTAGGCAACAGTTATTCAGGCAATCCTCGATGTGATCGCAAGTAATTCATACACTGACTGGTCTTTATCAATTGATCCTTAACCTAACGTACGATCGAGCCCTTCTCTCTCCCGGACAAAGCGTAGCAGGCAAGAAGACAGCACTTTAAGAGCTTGTGGATGATCGATAGCTTATATAGCCAGCGATCGACCTTTCTCTTTTTCCTTTCTCGGGGGGAAGCTTCTTTCTTTAGACCCCGATTCTATCTTAACACAGTGGAATGTGAGAAATTTTAAGAAGCCTACAGCTTTTTTCATCTCTGGCCCCTTTTTTCTTTCACACCTAAAAACGTGCTCAGATCTACAAACAGTCTGCCTTGCCTGATCAGAATTATTATTATTATTATTTTAAAAAAATAAAATAAAATATTACTTTATTGAAGGAGGGAAAAATTAAACCCTGAAAGATGCCATAAGGCAAAATACACATCATAGAAGATGAGGGACGAGCCCAGACTGAAACAAGAGAGACCGCCAAAATGGCAATTGAAGGAGCCACATGCCTTAGATGGGCGACCATTATTGGCCATCCAAGCACCGTGGTGATGATTGCGTAATCGAAAATTTGTCGAATCCTGTAGAATGTAAAAGACAAAGGCTTTGTAACTGCCATCCTACTAAGGCCTAGAGTGACAGAGCTTAGAGCTTAGAGAAGGCGAGACAGACAGAGGAGCTCGGTGGAGACGCAAGAAGCTGCAATCGAAGGGCCCAAGCGCATCAAGTTTTCCAGATGTGCCATAGCCTTGCAGCCCTGATTGTATCAAATACTGGGCAATTGGAGGTTGTTTGTTTTGTGACAGGGTCGTAGTTGAGGAGCGTGTTGACTGGGCTAAGAGATGCGCGGTCATGCCAATGGCTGAGAACCGGGAGAAGCAGGGGCCAGGCTTTGGAGGGAATACTGCATTGAAACAGGCAATGCTCGATTGATTCGGTGACCCCAAGAGAGCAGCATGTGCAGAGCAGAGCCCCGATGAATTGGAGCCATCTGCCTACTTTAAGAACTCTGTTTGCGATTTGCCACAGGAAGGCGGCGATCTTGGCAGAACTAGATTTGACCCAAATGCCTTTCCATATCGTTTGCCAGCGCTCATCTTGAAAGCCGTAGGCTCTACATTTGGCCTCCCATTTGAATGAGAGGCGAGGGGTTGCAGTGAGGCACTTGTATGTTTTTTTAGCTGTGTATTGGAGGAGTGATGGCTTGCCTTTAAGATTCCAGGACCACTCTTGAGGATCGAGCTGCAACTCCATGAGCGGCGTTCCTCCAATCCATACGAAGGTGCTTCCACGAAGCCAGGCATGCAGGGGAGATCCTGGAGGTTTGATAGGGTTCATATGTTTTGCATTTGCAGACCACTGGCAGATTCTAACCGGGGAGAAGGTCCCCCCCCCTTAATAGTGACTGGGTCTGTTTGAGCGAGGTGCAGGATGTTTGTGAGAACGCAGCAGCTCATAGCTAATCCACATATTTCACTATTGTTGCAGTCAAGAGTGTAAATGACCTGTCGGGGTCTTGAAGAACAAGCTATCTAGGTATCACGCGCGTGCGGCCAGGAGCGGCCCTTGGCGAAGGATTCGTAAGCTAGAATCTGGTATGGATTGGATAATGAAAGAGTAGCCTGCATTTCCTCTGGCCGAGCCTACAATATGATTTATGTATTCTTGGTTCCAAAAGTCTTCTCTTGACCATATCTTTCCTATTTGTGCTATGCCATGGAAATCCCAGACCACCTTTTTGCAGATCCGTGGACTTCTTGGCTTTGAATGTTTGAGTTGAGGAAGAGGTGCTGGTGGATGACCTCCTCATACGAAGAGGGTTCTCCTTTTACGAGGTAAGGTCTGAGCCTACCCCATGCCTTCCAAATGGTTTTCCAGAGAGGGGAGCCAGGATGCTTGAGTTTGAATCCATTTACAATCCAACGTAGTGAACTTGACCAAAGGGCATTCTTGAGGGGGGGAGCTTTGCAGGATGTGTCGAAGCACCAGAGGACTCCACCATGAGGTATGGGGTCCCAGTAGCCTTATGATCCATTTGCCGAGGAGAGCATCTATCTGATTGCCTGGGTCCAGAACGCCAAGACCACCCAATTTCTTGGGGCTGCACATTTGGGCCCATGAGATGGCTGGTCTGACATTTTGAGTGCTGGAAGAGGCACCCCAAATGAAGTTTCTGATGATTCTTTTGATTTCTTTTAAGAAGGAAGGGCTTGGGCTCCACACAGAAGCGAAGTACCAGATGCTGGCCATGATAACCTGATTAGCTACAAGGGCTCTCCCGGTGAGAGAGAGGTGCCTGGAACCCCAAAAGACCAGTTTGCGTTTCAGTTTGTCAATTATTGGACCGATTCTTTGCTCCTCCGAGAGGTTGAAACCAAAAGGGAAGCCTAGTAGCTTAGTGCTCTCTCCATCTTTGAGCCATTTGAGGCGAGGGATGCTTGCGCGTGAGCCTAGCCGCGTGAGCCTGTGAGCCTGGCTTCGCTCACGCCACGTAAGCAAGCATCCACGTGTTCAGGCCCTAATACTGTGCTTTCCCCCTGGCTTCCCCTATTACCGCGGATCCTTATTTTTTATCCCTCTTCATTGCCCCCACATGAATATTCTTTCTAGCCGAGAACAATGGCAGGTTTGCGGATGGTTTATGATTGAGGTCATCCCTTTGGAATGAGGAGATCGCCCACTAGAGAACTGAATATTAAAAGCAAACCCTTTTGTTTTGCAAAGCAGTACATTCATTCCAACCCACAAACATTTTTCAATTCCGGATTCCGAAGACCTACCCCAGGCAATCCCTAACTGTACTTACGGGAACGTGCAATGAACTTGAAAAGCAGTTTGGGGATGGAAGCAAAACCAAAACACAATTTATTGAGCCTCGGTACTTGAACCTCAAGAACTATTGGAGGTTTCAGAGGAACCACTTCCAAAGTTTACAACAATATCATCTATGAATACAGCAGCACATCCGCGACGTTTTTTTTTTCCACGACCTTCGTGTAGATGCGAATACATTGATTGTTGGGATAACACCCGTGCACAAGCTTCAGCGTAAACCGGCAAGCGGTAAGCTCTAGGGGGACTCGGGGACATGTAGTATCCTTGGAAACCGAAAGGTGTCTGCTGATTCGATGATTGGTGCCGAACTCTGGAAAGCAAGAAGAGGAATGGTGATAGATGTTAACATCCAGATATAAACAATGTAAGCAACCATCTGTCAAACGGGAATGACACAAGTAAATGCAACATATTTTGCACGACTACAACCGAACTTACTCACACTCAAAATCGGAGTCCACGTCGAGATCCTCCTCAGGCGCTTCGGGCTCCTCCAGAAGTCCCTGTGTGGAAGAAGTAGTGCCGGGCTCAAGCTAACGAAGCTCGCTTGAAAAGAGCTCCGTATCAGCCTCCATGCCAAAGAAGTGCCTTCCGGCGCTCTTGCATGAAAAGATGCTCCTGCAAATCCAAGACGAACGAGAAATTAAAACAGGGCTTCCCTAAGGTCACTGCCCATATGTCAAACACAATGTGAAGGGCCCCACCTGTGCCCATAGACAAGTCAACCACTCGTCCACCATGACGGCTGCATGTCTCCACCAAAGTCTGCATGAAAGCTGGAGATTTCTCCCGTGCACCTCTCCAAGGGACACCAATCGACCTTTTCATAGTTCGACCCGAGTCGACGTAATTGAAGATAACATCATCCTCCACAGGCTCGCAGGTGGGGTCAATGTGAGCTGCAAGGTCCCTCAACTGGAACTCAGCAACACCAGGAGGAAGAGTGTCCTTCCGCCTCACCAGGCACAAAGCTTCGAACACTCGAGTCTGTCAATAATCACGAAGAGAGCATGAAGCAAAAGACACAACCTACCTTTTGATTTACTGAAAAACCATGAAACTTTAATTGAAAGGAACCAACTCACTTTCTACCCCAGGAACTCGCCCTTCGTAAGAGGTAGAGTATTGATGCATGTCCAAGTTTTGATGACACGAAACCTGTGTAGCTGAAAAGAGTTCTTCGTGCCGACGTGTCCTTTGACTGCATGAGAAGAAGAGCCCCCGAGTCAGAAAGGAATTTGTTGCTGAATGAGAAAGCCCACTGCCAGTAACGAGAATCCGATTTGTTCCAAGTCGGGGTCGAATTGGAAGGGAACACATCAGGGACAGGAAAACCGTCAGGAATGTCCAGCACCACAAGGTCAGTCGCGTATGCCTGCTGAACTCCATTCACCCAATCCGGACTTTTTGTGACCTTCAGCAAAAACAGGAGACAGTGTAAGAAGCCAAATCCAAATCCAGCACGAGATCAACACCCTGGACAAGTCAGAACAAGTGGCCAAACCAAAATATCTCATACAATAGTTAAGACATATGTGCTAACCTGAGTGAGGAACGAAACAAGCATGTCCCATGATTTCGAGGGCACCCCTTTGAATGTGGACTTCCTGGACTCCATCATTGCAAGAAAACTTTCATTCAGCACCTGACGATTGAACTGTCCCAAAACCCTGGAGGGATGTTCACTCGCCTCGAAAGGTTGCTCCCTCGACTTTGATGTTCTCCTATCCCTCCTAGTTGGAGAGGGCTGTCTTTCAGGGACCTCTGACGGTCCCTGTCCTTGAGGAGCTGCACTTTTCCCCTTCCCCTTTGGATCCCCGACAATCTTCCCCTTTCGTTTTGGAGTAGCAAATTTCTCGGGCTCTTTTGCAGCCAGAGCAGAAATGATTCTATCCTGAATGTCTTTGTCAGCCAGTGGGGCAATTGCTGCGGCGTTGTCGTTCAGGTTTCTCAAAACAACTTCATCGAATGGTGTATCTTGTTTTGGCAGGTCGAGGTACCACCCACAGTCTCTGAAGTGCGCCCTGCTCCAGTCTCTGGCAATACCAGCCGTGTACATTGTCTTGTCATTGGAGGGGTCAGCCCATGAGTAGATGAAGTCTAGGTCATCGCTAAGGTACTTTTCCGGTATGAGGACATGATACATGTACCTGAATCACACACACAAAATCCAGGTAGTCATTCGATCTGAAAATGAAACAGATCACACATCAGGAAAATGATATTGAAATGCAGGAAAGCAACACGCATAAATCACCTTTGCAGTCCCGAATCAACCTTGCGTTGACGCAATGTTGAATCGAGCAGAAATGAGAAACACAAAATGCGGAGAACTGTTCTTTGACAAGGGCAATTCAACATTGCTTCAACGCAAGGTTGTTTTCATTTACAGTGGAAATGGAAAACAATGCTTGAAAACATCCTTTCGAATATCTACTGGTACGGATATTCAACATTGCGTTGGCACAATGTTGATTTCCTCTGTTGAAACACATGTCCATGGTATCTGACAACCACAACTTTCCTTTAATTGTATGGAAATCGGGGTATTGCTGCGGGACATTTCTAGCCATTCATACCACCAAACAACGTTGCGTCAACGCAAGTCTGTTTGATGGTACAGAATAAGCTCTAAATAGCATTTCAAACAGACTCCAAACAGACTTTATGTTCATCTTGGCAGCATTGAAACTGGAAATGACAGCAAATTATAGCCCAAAAACCCAGGTAAACCTACATAGCCTGGCCCTTCATCAACCTTGCATTGGCGCAAGGCTGATATTCCTGTCAGTTTTTCACCTTTCACATGGAGAAAAATGGCATTATGGGAGACCCCACCTATAGGAAATTGAAACCAAAACAACGGGATACAAGCTTGCATTAACGCAATGTTGCTCGATTGCACATCCAGAGCCCTCAGAGCTCCCTCATAACCTGCAAAGTCGAACTGCTATATAGAAAGTACAACACAAGAATGCAGAAACATGCCCTTCAAGTACCAAATTTGTTTGAAGGAGGTCACACCTGTACAACACTCGTTTCATTGCTTGCTCGCTGTTGTACTGGTTTTTGAATTCGTACGACCTGGAGATTCCTTTGTCTTTCTCAAACTCCCTGAAGAAGCAGTTGTTCCAGACAGCGAGCTTCCATCTCCTGATGTAGGCCTCCAGTGTGATCCGGGGGCAAGCCATCTGGATTTTGTAGTCTACCATGGACTCCCCAAGTGCAGCGACTGCACGTTTTTCTAACTGCAACAAGAAAGCTCATAAGAATTCGCGAGACATTACGGAGCAACACTACTTTCTGAAAATGGTTTTGTGGAAACCATACCTGGCTCCAGAATGTGGCTTTGTGTAGCCACTGGTCGAATGTGTGGTCGCTAACAACTTTTATTGCTTGTGTCTTCGAGTCCCTCTCAGGAGTTGGGAACATGTTGGTGTCTCTCACGAGTGGATCCGAATTCCAGATCTCCAACCACCTGATTTTGGTTGCATTGTCCACCATTGAAATGGAAAGGCGATGTAGTTTCTCTTGAGTCATTTCTGGCTTAGAGCCATACTTGTCATTATGTGCTTTCACCTGCTCTAGAAATTCCGTGCCAAGACCTGGATCTGCTATCCGGATTTGTTTGTCGAATGCACTCATAAGGTTCTTCCTTTGATTGTTCATCTCGAATTTCATCATGTCCTCAAGCCCAGTTGCAGACCTCTGCTCTTCTGTGTGGGAATCATAGTACTCAGCTTTCGCCTTCAAACCAGTTTCTGCTATTTCTTGCTGCATTCATAACAGGTAAAAGAATCAAACACTCTTGACAAAATCTGTAGTAACAACAAGCAAACAGGTGTCAAGAAGCTTACAGTGTACATGTAGTCAAGAAAAGCCTCTCTGGTCAAGCTGTACCATGTGCTTGTCTTCTTCTCAGCACACCTCTTCATCTGCTGAGGACTGAGCACGTTCGTGAATGAATCCAATGGCATCAGCCCTATCTTCTGGATGCGGAATAGAGTGTGGCAAAGATTGGTCGTCACATGAGAGGTTTCATTGGACCTGGAAAAACCTTCAACTCATAAGTGGATTCCAAATTGTGGGAACTCGGAACAGACACAATGTTGGCAACTTACTTGTTTATGTCGTGCATGGCTGTAAGGAGCTGCGTGACACGTCCTTTGTGGTCGAGAACCATGGAAACCACGCTCCAGTGCCATTCGATGTCGTCCGTGTGCATGCTTGAAATGTAATTTATCCAGGCAAGCAGTCTGTGGTTCCCATCCCAGACAAAAACATCTTTCCCATGAATGCTTTTGTGGAGGCCTTTTTGGACAGCTTAAACTCGAACTCCCTGTTTACATCCCGCCAGCATGCATCCCAACTTTGCTCAATGTCCTCCATTACAAGACACTCCTCTCCTTTCGTGTTCATAGTAGATACATAGAACACTGCAGATCCCTTGACATAGCCGTGAACAAAGTCGTTCTTCCACTTCGTGATGTCATTCCTCAATGCTGGTCGAACAACGGGCATGGAGATCATCCTGCAAAGCGGAATGACCAGGTTTCCGCCGGGAACCTCCATCGACAGAATCACCTTCGACGAGTTCACTTTTTGCCCACCCATAATCTCCTCGGCCTTGTCTTCATAGTGGCCCTCCAATGACTCTTCCTCAAAATCACCTTCTGACACTACCGAATCTTCCCCGACGGATTTCTTTTTTCTTTTCCTCTGCAAAGAATGAATATCATGTGAGTGACAGATTGAACTCCCATGGATCAACCTTGCGTTGACGCAAGGTTGATTGATGGGGATGTAGCTTAGTCTGAAAGACATCCCAGAATTTCTTTTGAACCCAATATATGCTTTGCATTGACGCAGGGTTCTTCTGGGAGCTTCAAATAATCAACTTTCCCTACCTTGCAGTTCATTGTACGAGAATTCGGCCTCTTGGAGTGAACAAAAGAGGCATCAAAATCAGCTTGGCGTCAACACAAGGTTGATTCGAGTGCTGCATCTGCTTCGATTCACCTAAACCCTAAACATACACTCTGGAGGTCGGAATCAACCTTGCGTTGACGCAAGGTTGATTAGGAGCTCTGGATTTGGTGTTTAGCAAACAAAATATCTATTGGATTCTCTGCTTTCATCTTAGCAATTGATGATGCATCGGAAGCATTCATCTTCCCCAGCTCTGCATAGATTGTTTGTAGTGCAGCTTCTGCACTATTTTCATGCCCACATCATATACTTAGGAGGTCGAAATCAACCTTGCGTCAACGCAAGGTTGAAGTCGACCTCTATGTTTAGCATGAAAAAGACAAAAACAGAGAAGGCAAAAGACAGTTCATAGCCACCTCCGGTTTCTTCTTTGCACTTGATGATGCTCCTGAGGCATTCAACTTTTCCATGGGGTCTGGAGGTAGCATGCTTCCGAGGAGGTCCCGGTGGTGTGAAACAAGGGCGGACGGCAGAGTTTCCGCGTCCATCTCTCCTCCCTGCTCTTTCGAGACCTGGTTCTCCACTCGCAGTGCTTCCTCCCGAGCCCAGCTCACTTCCTCGTCCTCCCCCCCCTTCTATTGGAGGTTGCTCTTCAGTTGCCTCCGGGATCACTTCAAGACCTTCATCTCCAAACTGTGGTTGCAAAATCCTGTTTTGCCCTTCGTTCTCATCTCCGCCGGAGGTTTCTTCACCCAATCTAAGTTCCGTCTCGCCTTCCTCATCTTCTCCTTAGCGCGTGCCCTTTTGCTTCTTTGATGTGAAATAAAGTGTTCTTCGACGCTTGCTTCTCCCTCGGAGTGGGGTCACCGTCTCTACAGAATCCAGGGTTACAAGGACAATAAGGAAAAGAAGGAAAAAGAGGGCTAGGGGAGGGTCACCGCAAGGCCTTCAACGCCAAGATCATCGCTCGGAACAACCTGTTTGCCACATGGTCATTCCACATGCATGGCGAACACGTGTCCATCTAACCGTTATGAATATCTGCGGACATCATTAGTTCCTCTTCCATCCAAAATTCGTTCGGGTATAAACTCCTCTCATCCGAAAAAGTTCATTATTGAATAATATCTTTTGGGATGTTTCAGAGGAATGTTAAGTATGTACAGTTGTACAACGGTGCAGGTGCCGTTAAAATTGAATGGAAATGGGCATCTCTTCTGGACTCTCTGACATGACAGCCAAATGGCGGCTTTGTCAGTCAACCTCTCAACCAATGCACCGTTGGGGCACCTGCGAAATAACAGTTGGATTCTTTCATTAGGGCTGACATTACGCACTCCGCAGTTGGGCACTCTGTCACCATCCGCTTGGTTCGCACATGGACACATTTCTTTGATGTGCCAACCCGCGTTAGGAGATCTGCAAGCAGGACCGATACCTGCAATTGTGTGCAAGGACGTCTTCTATGCAGCCAAAAACTTCGCTCTAATACACTCTGCATTCAGAAGCACCATCGGACGGTGAACTATGCGTTCAGAAGCAACATTGGCAGATGGCCTCCCAGGCCATGGGCTCCCTTGACGCGGACTTCTTCAGTGAGGACCACCCTGTGCCATTTTCTTACGAGGTGGAAGATGATGGTTTTGCGGTGGTGCATGAACTCGTCCTCGCAACGCAGTTTTGGTTGGAAAATGGAACTCTATTCCTTCAGAGGGAAGTGTACGATGCCAATGGAAAACTGCTCAAGTACGCGTTCCAGAAACCTTCGCATACCTCACCAACCACACAATGGAGAGTGCCTCCAGGCAGATACAGGGTGCTTAGTGCTCCTCTGAGATAGTCTGCAGGATCGTTCGTAACTCTTGGCACGGCAGCATCAGTGGCCCAAGAGAAAACACCCGTGGTTGTCAAAAAGGAGACGAGTACCATTAACACTGTAGTTGAGCTTTCGGACTCATCCTCCGATGACGCATGTGCACTACCGCCCGTGGATCAGCCATGTCCACATGAAGAAGCAGATGTGGAGGAGATCACCGGTGTCATTCCTAAACTGAAAGCCATGGGTGGGATGGCAGGATTCAAGAGTGAGTTGAGGGGGATAGACTGGAGCACTTTCAATATTCAGAGGGTGGCATTCTTGCCGGAATCTTTTGATGGTAATACTGTTTTCGAGCTGCCTCCTCCTGGTCGCGTGGGGGGAATTTCCAGTCTCCTGGAAGGAATGGACAAAAAGCACGATGGGCACCCTTGGTGCCACACAAAAACCTCCAATATTCACAACAACGACAACCTCATATTCAGGCGAACAGTCTGTAATGGGCACCTGAAATGCGAGAACATGAAATGCAGACACTTCGCATTGTCAGGTGTGCAAAACCAAAGCGAATGGGATGGTGTCAGTGAGAATCCATTCAAGCCTGGGGTGACACCACCATACAGTAACACTTTTGTGTGCAAGTTCTGTAGGGTACCACCTTGCTGCCTTGCTTTGTGTGGCGCCAGAATGTATTATGTGGTGCATTGATTCAAAACCCTGACTAGAGCCTGTGTCCATTTCGGTTTTCACAACCACCCTATGTCCAAGGGGGATTATAGGGAGAGCGTTGACACAGTCTCGCGTCTGATAAGGCAAGAGTTGGATACCAATCCAACTGGAACCACATCTGCAATTGCCATGGGGGCGAGCAAGTCCTTTATGGAAAGTCGTATTCTGTGTGCATCAAATTCGGTTGGAGGAATACTGGAGGGACCAGCTTTGGACATTGTTATGGACCATTTCTCCACTTTGACTTCTCCAAAGATTAGTAATCAGGTGAACGCTTTAAGAATGGGCTCTGGGAGCCGAGGTTATATGGACAATATTATGGATTTGAAGAAAAGGAGCATGTACGACTACATCCAAGATAGCGTTTTCCCGGGACAAGGAGCCAGGAAAGTGTTCTTGTTCAAAATGTCCACAAAAGGTGAGGGCAGCGGGGTCAGCCTGGTTAAACGTATGCAGAAGGGTGGCAATCTTGGCAACTGCTTCCTTATGTTCGATCACGTCAAGAGGGTTAAAGACTGGACCACAATGGCATGTCATGTTTACGACCCTGTGTATCAGCGGGTCATGACAATTACAGTGTGTGACATGCAGTCAGAGGACACAGATTCACAGCAACTCATGTGGGAAGCTCTCATTCGTGTTATGGCCTCCAATGGTCTCCCATCTCCCAATTTTGTTGGTTTTATGGCCGATAGTGCTCAAGCTAACTTCAACGCTATCCGCATTGTGTTCGGGACGGGAGATCCAAAAGTGCCAATGCCTGGAAGAGAACGTACGTGTCTTTTCCATTGGACACAATCCCTGGACAAACACACAAAGACATACATCAAGCCAGATATGCAGAGTATGCATCGTCAACTGTGCAAACAGTACAAAGACGCCAAAACTATGGGGGAAGCGAATACATTGTTCCAGACAATTCATGCCTGGTGGTACTCATCTGGAGCGGCATCGAAGGACAGCATGAGGGCACTGGAAGACTGGTTCGCATTTTGGCACTTCCGTTACCGACAGTGGGGAACAGCCATGACAACGGTGAGTGGTTTGCATTCACCTTCGTTTGGGTGCTTCGGATATATCTTTCAGGGTCCAATCCTAATATTGGCTTTGTGTTTTTTGCCTTGCAACATATGTCCATTGAGGAGATGGCGGACATGCCTTCTTGCAATCTAGCGGAGACAGTGCATAATGCATGGTTGCAGTAATCCGGCAAAAAAAGAAGAGATTTGTATGCGGCGACGGCCGATGACCTTATTCGTGCTCTGCAGCAACAAACCAGATACAGGTCATTCTTGAGGGGTGGCCTTGGTGGCAAAGGCCCGGACAGGAGCGAGTTGATGTTGCGGGCAGCTGGAAGATCAGGGGATCCCAACAAAATAGCGCGGGCAATGAGCATATGTGCAGATGGCACCCCTCTCGTGGGAAGAGTTCCCCATCTGGAAGGCGAAGAGAGATTCGGGTCTTGCAAACGGAAATTGGACACCCCTCCAGGATCGGATGCAGATTCCCATAGGGCGGACAGGGTCAACTTCTCGACGCCACGTGTTCCCCTGGATCAGAGATGGAATTGCGGAACATCCACAGGTGAGGGCTATTCTGCCCCAGACCGGACCCCTGCATCAAGCACTGTCACTGCAATGGTTGAAGACCAGAACGTGGTGCCGCATATAATCGAGTCCATGGGCTTGGACGAGGTTTGGCATATAGAACGCACAAGTGTTGGATCGCGTGTGAAATGCACGGCGATCAGGGCCAGCAATCATGAAAAATGTACATCATTAATATCCAGAGGGAAAGAACGCACTGCAGCTCCTACATTCACGGGTTTGTTTCTCCCTTACGGACAAGGCGAGGCAAAGAACCACAAGTTTTGGTTTTGCGCTGATGATTGTGGGAGATGTGTGCATGGGACAGTGAGGCCTTCCGTGGTGAGGAAGCCTATTCCACCAACCGTGTGGCCTGTGAAGATGGGCACAGGTCTCACTCACCGAGAGATCGCAATGCTGGAAGAGGCGGGTTTCTCCCTAGCCAGACATTCCATTGCACGTGAAGGTGCTTCAAGTACAAGCGGTTCACGGGTACCTCCGCCTGACGCTCACTTGTGGCCAACCAGACGGAATGAGAAGTTGGTTCGACGATTCCCTCCAACCGCAGAACACTACGGCAAAATTGAGTCCGCCAAAATACTTGACGCTCGTGTTGCGGGTACAATGGAAGTGCCTGATCCAGGATATGGTCGGGTGTTCACCATGATCTCATCCGCATCTACGCTGCAGGACAGGACGTACGACATCACTGTTTCCAATTTTCCCAATTGTACATGTCCTGATTTTGTTGGTATGCTTTCAAGTAGTTTGGGAAAGAGAGGGAAGTTCATACCGTGCAAACACCTTTACTTCGTCTTCTTGAGAAGGATGGTTTGTGATCCAAAGCGCGACTTCTTCATTCACCAAGCCATTATGAGTTTCAACGAAGTCAACACACTTCTACAGCGGGATACAAGCCCATAAAAATCTGAGTTTTCCTTGACCTAAACTTGTAATGGAATGACTGTTCAAGTCCAGTGTCTCTCAATGTACGTCGTCTAACATCTTGGCTATGCGTGGGTGAATGCATTTGTCGCATTGGTTTGTCATTCTCTTTTCATTAGCAAACACAAGAAACTACCTTCAGATAGACAGAGTATCAAATCAACTAGGGATGCCTCGGCGTGAGCCTGGTCACGTGAGCGCGTGAGCGCAACTGCGCTCACGCCACGTCACCTTGCGCAAATGCCACGTCACGGGGCTCACTCCACGTCATCACACGTGAAGGCCGCGTCACCACGCGCCCAGAAAGAAGTGGAGTGTATTCCCGCGGATTGGCACCCTTCACCGCGGAAACAAGCTGGACGACATAATAAAAGGCATTGAATAAAGGATGGATGAATGTACAGTTGGATGATAAACAGATGGATGAGTGTGAAAAATGAATGTAGATGGATGAATGAGGGATGGATAAGAGTAAAATGGATGAATGTATAATGGATGTTGAGCAATGACAAAAATTCATGACAGGAAGATGCATGACCAAAACTTTTGACGAATGCACAACGTATATGAAATGAGTGTGGAAGGTTTGTGGGGTGGATTAAAGAGTACAGAGGATGAATGTACAATGGATGTTGAACAAAGGAAAAAATTCATGAATGGAGCACGCATGAATACACTGTAGATGAATGCACAATGGATATGAGAAGAGTCAGGGAGGTTTGTGAGATGGATTCATACATATTGCAATTTAAATGAAAGTTGATTCTGTGATTATTATTTTTTCTAAAGGAACAACTACGGTGGAGGAAGGGGATTCAACGTTTTCCAGATAGTATGAAAATGAATATTAAAAGAATACAGTTCAGTCTGACTCAGAGTCAGTACAATGTATCCCCGCTTCCTCTGCATCTAAGTCTAAGTATTTTAGAACACCGGATCCACGCTGGATACACCTACGGCTGGCCACTAAAAAGTCAGGGGATAGGGACTCGGCCGCGTGAAGTGCCATTGCTTCGGCATAAACAGGAAGCAGAAAATTGGAAAGGGGGCTGTCGAAAACAGACTCGCCAGAAATGACTGTATCTCCTGAAGATCCACCGCTGCCTTTCCTGAAAGACAGCCTGAAAAAGTTATTACTGTAACTTTGATGTTATTGAGAAATTGAGTATGACTCCCAAAGAGGGTTTAGCACTTACTCACATGAAAAGTCGTTGTCGACCTGCTTATCTTCGGGATCGTCATCATTTTGAATTTGAATCCGATCAGTCTGTGTGCCTGAAGTGGAGCCAGACAAAAGGGGGAGGAGCACTGTGTTGTAGAGGTCAGAATCACCCTCCATGCCAAAAAGGCTTCTTCCGCCTGCCTTGCATGCATGGTAAGTTGCTCCTGCACCAGACAGGAGAACATGAACAGTTTGGAGGGGGGGATTTAAGCAGATGAAACTGTTGAAAGAAAACCAATTCGGAAGGGAAAAAACGAACCTGTGGACACAGAAAGATCGACCACCCGTGCAGAGCGGTGGCTGCATGACTCCAGCAGTATTTGCATGAACGCTGGGGACTTTTCTTTTGCACCTCTCCAGGGAGTGCCATCTGGTCTCTTCAGAGTCTGACTGGACTGCATGAAGTTGTACAAAATGTCATCGACATGGGGCTCATAGGGGGGGTTGACGAAACAACCCTGGTCAGAAATCTCAAAGCTGCGGATGGAGGATGGTGTCTTTGAGGTGCGAATCCTCCGCAGGCAGATCGCCTCGAACATCCTCGTCTGCCAAAGATAGCAGGTTAGTGTGGTAAACACAATCTATAGTGGAAGTGTGTACATCGGCTATTCAGAACTCAGACACAAAAAAATCATGAATCGGTGATGATCGGTGTCGATCATAACACATTCTACTAGAGTGGAGCTGCAGAGAACATTGAAACTCATGATGAAAGCACAAGCAGAAGGGAGACGGCATACCAGCTGACCAGGGAAACCCCCTTTCACAAGGTAGAGGCTGTTCACACAATTCCATGTGCGCAAAACTTCAAACCCTGAAGACTTGAGGTATGATGCCAATGCCCGACGACTATCATTGTCACATGACTGAAAAAGCAGAAGTGTCCCTGCATCAGAGAGGAAGTTGTTACAGAACCCGAACACCCAACTCCAGTAGTTGTCCTCGAATTTGTTCCAGCCTGGCGTCTTGCCCTTTGGAAGAACTTCTGGCACAGCCTGGCCATCCGGGATGTCGAGAATGACAATGTCGGCCGCATAAGTTTTCTGCACACCGCACACGAAGGTGGGACCTGTGCTCACCTGCAACAGACATGTTTTTTATAAGAACGATGGCAAGAATGTTTTCAAAGAACGAGACTGAAATACTGCCAACGAAACTTTCAGAGAAAAAGGAAAGAAACTGGAATTCTCACCAGATTGAGGAATGAGATTATATTGTCCCAGGTAGGGGATGGCACCCCAGTGTATCCTCTCTTTCGACTCTGCATCATCGAAAGCCAACCCTCATTAACAATTTTCATCTCTCCTGCTGAATCAGAACGGGAAGGGTGTGGCTTGGCATCGAACACGCACTGAAGAGTGCGGGTATATCTTCCAGCAGTAAAGTCCTGCCCACTCTCCATCTCCTTTTCATTCTCCTTCCCCTTGTCCTTTTCCTTCTCTTTGGACTTGTCTTTGTCCTTTGGCTTTGCTGGTGAGATGGCTATGACATCAACAGCCTTGTCTTTTGGTTTGCGGCCCGCCTTCTTTCCCTTCTGCGGCGTTCCCTGAGCATCAGGCTCCTTGGCAGCCAATGTTGCTATGTTTCGTTGGTACTCTTCGTCAGTCAAAGGCGCCAGCATCTCAGCGTTATTGTTCAAGTATTTCATATGCTGTTCTTGAAAGGTCGTGTGCTCCGGTGGGCAGTCAAGGTACCACCCACAGTCTCTGAAGTGAGAAGGACTCCAGTCCTTCAATATCCCTGCAGTATACATGGTTGGATCGTTTGCAGGGTCCACCACATGTCAAGATAGTCTAGGAATTCCGCTCAGGTGATTTCCTTCCATAAGCACATATTTCGTGTACCTGAAAAAAGGAGATAAATCCCAACCCACAAAAGCGCTCAGTGTAAGATGCAAGTAGAACAGAATGAAAAAAACATAGATTGAAATGGCTCTGAGAACTGCTCCAATGATCTTTCAAGCCACACGAATGCTCCAGATGTGAATGTCGTCAACGCCATTCAAAACATTCCATTCCAATGTAAATACATAAATACCCCTAATCCAGGTGAATGCAACTCGTTTGGAATGACACAGACATAGAAGTGAATGTCGTCAACGACATTCACTAATGAGCCTAATTATTCCTCAAATGAAGCAAATCACAGATGGAAATCATAAACTCGAGTAAGGAACCCTCCAAAAAACTCAATGTACATTCATAACGAACATATCACTGAGGACCTCACAACATCACTGTATGTGAATGGCGTCAACGCCATTCACAAAATACCAAAAAGAACCCAATTACTTAGCTCCCAATCCATGTAAATTCAATTGTCGCTGTTGAATAATACAGACACAGAAGTGAATGTCGTCAACGACATTCACTTTGGATTCTCATAACAGAGCTTATCAAGCCTCCATTCCTCGCAAGAGGCAAAAACAATGCAGAACAACTGAATGTCTGCATTGACATTCAGCAAAATGAAGTGAGGAACCCTCACTGTAACCTCTATGGACATTACAAAAATTTACATAACTCTGAGGACCTCAACACAACTCGTATGTGAATGTCGTCAACGCCATTCAAGGACATTATCAATTCTAATCAGGGACACTATAATACACCTTAGATCCTAACCAGGTGAATTCATATACTCGCTTAAGAATGACTCAGACAAAGAAGTGAATGTCGTCAACGACATTCAATCTGGATCTATGATTGCAATCCTTATGAAGCCACATTTTTTCCCAAAAAAACAGTAGAGTTTCAAGTATGACATTGCACCTGTACACACAACTCGCATCATGGCCCACTCTCCTCCAACCTGACTGTCAAAGTCGTTGGACCGTAAAATGTTACCATCTTTGGAGAACTCCCGAAAAAACAGTATCCAGGTGAGACCTCTCCACTTCCTTATGTATGCCTCCAATGACATTTGGGAGGGGAAACAATCGAAATGTTCAGGTCCTTCAAAGTCTGATCCAGCACAATGACGGCGCTTTTTCGAGCTGCAAATTTATATTTGTCAGAATTGCAAATAAGATACTCATCACATACTTGAAGAAGAAAAAACGCATGTTTGAATACACACCTGACTCCAAAATGTAGCCTTGTGGAGCCAGTTATCAAACACCAAATCACTGATTCCTTCCACCTTTGTGCCAGGCTGTATGGTGCTCTTTGGGAACTGATTCAAGTCCTTTACTGTTTGATCTGAGTTCCATATCTCCAGCCACCTTATTTTTGTTTGTGGGTCGACCATCGATATGGCCAGCCGGTGCAATTTCTCCTGCTGCATCTCCGGATGCACATGCTTGTCATAGTGTGTTTTTGATCTGCTGAAGGAACTCAGACCAAGTCCAGGATCTACTATTCTAAGCTGCTTTCCGAAGGCGGACATCAATTTGGTTCTTCGCATTTCAAACTCCTTCTTTATTGCAGCTTCCACACCCTTTGATGTCCTTAGTTCCTCTGGTGTAGTGCGGTAATATTCGGATTTTCCCTTCTCAGCTGCCTCTGCCAGTTCTTGCTGCATTGATTCAAGTAGTGATTAGCTCCGAAGGGACTACAAACATGTATTCGAAAAGTAAACAGAGTACAGACTCGGGCTTACCGCATACATGTACTCCAGAAACGCCTCTCGTGTCAAAGAATACCAAGTGCCTGCAGCTCTTCCTGTTTCGCACTTCTTGATGATATTGGGTGGTAGTACTGTCCGAAAATCATCCAGCTTCATCAGACCAATCCTCTGAATTCGGAATAGTGTGTGAACCAAGCTTGTTGTCACATGCGATTTCTCTGTCGATCTGCAAAAACATTGGAAACATTGCATTCCTTAACACTGTTTTTTGAGGATTAACAAGACACTACAGAGGGAATGAAATCTCCTGGATGACTTACTTGTTCACGTCGTGCATAGCTGTAAGAAGCCTAGCGATGTCGTTTCCAGGATCCAAAACCATTGCCTCCACAGCAACATGCTTGTCTTTGTCTTTCGCATGGTGTTTCTGAATGTATCCCATCCATGCCAGCAATCGGTGGTTGCCGTCCCAGACGTAGAACATGTGGTTGCAGAATTGCTGGGTTTTTTCCCATCATGAGGCCCAGCTCGAACTCCTCATTGGCATCTTTCCAGCACTCATCCCAGTTATCACTGATCTCTGGAGACACTAATGTGCTTTTCCCATTTATATCCGTCAGTGACACATAAAAACTTGTGCACCAAGTCTATATCCATGCACAAATCACTCTCCAATTTTGTTATGTCATGGGAAAGAGGTGGACGCACAACAGGCATTGATATCATCCGGCACAGAGGATGTCCAGACGCCCTCCAGATACGAGCATGTCCCTTATAACCTCCTGAGAGTTTACCTTCTGGAATGACATGAGTTCTTTCCCTTCAAGGTAGTGCACTTCAGATTCATCTGCTTCATCTGTATTCTCTGAGCTTTTTGCGGACTCGTCCCCATCTCCAGATCCTTTCCCCTCTGATCCTGTAGGCTTCGACCTCACAGTTTTCTGCACGATGCCATTCAGTTCTCTGACTGAGTAATTTTGCAAATGAATGGCGGTAACGACCATCACTCTGTCTCAAAGAACTCACATGAATGGTGTGAAACAATTCAGCACAATCTACACAAGCAAAGCTGAGCGCCGTATTCAAAACAAAAGCGAGAGCGATAGCGAACGGCGTTAACGACAATCACAAAAGATAACGACCTGCCGGATCGGTGTTGTGTAATGACATCTATGTGCAAGTGATTGGCGGCAACGACATTCAGTATAGTTAGGTCGGACAGTAAGTGCAGATTATTCAGATTGACTCCACTGTGATTACCGTCGTGGGAAGAGGAAGGACTGAAAGGCAATCATGTAAACAACGATATTGACATGCCGACCCTCTCTCTTCAAACACATAGGTACATAAATCTCATGAGGAGAATCGAATGGCGTTGCTCAAGTTCCTGCTAAAGAAGGGAAGATGAAGGACTCCTTGAAAGGCAATCAGACAGACTGTATGATCTGAACAGAATGACTGTACCGATAGTCACCCACTCATTGTGCGGTAAACCCTTCGCAGAGGAGTAGAAATCAATCACCTTTGTGATGGTCGGTAGCGACAATCCCTGTCTGGGACATTCCACTCAATCTCTACGCATATCTTCAACAATGAAATGTATGTTAGATAAAACTTACTGGCGCCTTCTTAGGTTTTTGAAATTGATCCCTTCTGCAGCTTTCCTCTTCCCTCTCACATCTGCTGGAATTTCTGTCTGCTCTAGGGTTTTGGACCTTCTCCCGGTTCGGCGTTCCGCGTGCTTCCACCTCCTTCAGTGTCCCTGCGAATCATCTCTGCCTCCACAGGCTGCGCACTCTTATCGCCGACTGTGTCACAGCCGCTGCCTCAGTCTCGTCTGCTCTTTGAATCAGTCTCCGCGTTCACCTGCTGCCTTGGCCCTGTTCTCCAACAAACGACGCCTCGTCATTTGCTCTCTTGCTCTGCGTCTCTCTCTCTAAGGGAAGTAAAATAAAGAGACTTTCTTCTCTTTCGTATTGTAGAAGGAACCCTCTCCAGCTTGACTACCACTCTCCCTCTAAGCGCGAAAAGTAGAAAAACGCAGTGACTCCCGATTTCTTGCGGGATTGCCTGTGTTCTTGCGTGTCTCTAGAAGCATCGGATTCCCTCTCGCGTGACCGTTACACATAGTCGTTCCCTTATTAGTGCACATGCCAGCAATTGGTGTACAGCTGTTCGTATTCAGTTATGGATGTCTGACGTGTGTCGCCCAAAAAAAAACGGCGTGTTCTTTATTAGAACGGTTTCAATATTTAAAAATAACAGCGAATCCCAGAAATCTGGGCGCACAGTCTTACACAAATAATGTAAATGACGAGTTTGATGACAAATCTTGGAATATCATACACGGTCATCCTTGTTAGCCAAACCCCACATTCGTTTCACATTTGGAACTTTCCAGGTGCGCATGATCATTGGTAGTAGTATAAAGATACATTTACTTAATCTGCAATCCCATTCAGATCCTGTGGCATGCTTCCAGGAAGTCGGCTTTGTTTTTGGTTTATTGATGAGGTTCTGTTAACGGTTTAATAGCTGCCGACACTGCTCCTAGGGATACTCTGACCACTGGGCCCACAAGAAAAGTAATTAAAATGGACGGCTGCATATCTGGAAAGAATAACAGAAATATGCACAGTCGTTGTCTGAGCTTCCTCCGCCATATTCTCTGCTCATTCTTCAACTGTGTTCTGGAGACATCAGTAAACCGATTTACACTAGATCTGCGATAGCAAGGTACAAACGTACGCGAGGAAGGAAGATGGCTTCCTCTGAAGCGGAGTTCTTCTCTGACGACAAACCAGTGCCGTTCTCCCCAGGAAGTCCTTGACAATGGATTTGCAATTGTTCTGGAACATGTCTTGGCTACCCGTTTTCAGCTGCAGAATGGCTCCATCTTTTTGGAGAAAGAGGTGTACGATCTTAAAGGGAAGTTGTTGAAATACTCTTTCCAAAACCGTGATGAGACGGCTCATATCAGCCAGTGGAGAGTGCGTCCTGGTCGATACAGAGTACTTGGAGAGCCTCGGCGAAAGTCCCTTGGGTCATATGTGACGCCCGGGACTGCTGCTTCGGTCGTTGAAGACAAGAGGGAGGTGGTGGTGAAAAAAGAACAGACGTCCTCCACTCCAATCGTTGAGCTTTCGGATTCTTCCGATGATGACATAAGTGAAATTCCAAATCCAGTCCTTCCTACTGTGGTTGGAGAAGCTGATGAAGAAGAGATTTGTAGTGTCATTCCAAAATTGCGGGCGATGGGAGGAATGGCTGGATTCAAAAGTGAGTTGCGGGGAATTGATTGGGAATCTTTGAAGCAGGTGCCTGTGAAGTTCTTGCCGGAGACTTTTGATGGCGATATCCTATTCGAGCTGCCTCCTCCTCCGCGAGTTGGAGGTGTAACAATCATGATGCATGGAATGGACAAGAAACACGACGGGCACCCGTGGTGCAGAACAAAAACATCCAATATTCAGAATGATGACAAGCTTGTTTCAGGAGGACAGTTTGCAATGGACACCTTAGGTGTGATAATTTGAATTGCAGACACTTTCTTCAGTCTGGGGTTCATAATCAAAGCGAATGGGAGGGTCTGGCGGAAAATCCATTTCAGCCTGGGACTGCCCCTCCACCGGCAAACACTTTCGTCTGCAAATTCTGCAAACTTGTGCCATCCTGCTTGGCGCTCTGCGGAGCAAGAATGTACTATGTTGTCCACCGTTTGAAAACAATGACGAGAGCTTGTGTGCATTTCGGATTCCATAACCATCCTGTCTCGAAGGGGGATTACAGGGAGAGTGTTGAGACAGTATCGAGGTTGATCAAACAGGAGTTCGGGAGAAACCCATCCGCAACATCTGCAATTGCTCTTGGCGCAAGCAAGTCCTTCTTGGAAAGCCATATTTTGAGTGAAGGATTCTGTGGGGACTAAACTTGACGGTGCAGCATTGGACCTGTCATGGATCATTTCTCCACTTTAAGTTCACCTAACATTCGGCATCAGATCAATGCATTGAGAATGGGCTCTGGGATCAGAGGCTACATAGACAATATTTTGGAATTGAAACGAGTGAGCAAGTACGATTACATCCAGGACAATGTATTCCCAGGTCAAGGTGCCATCAAAGTTTTTCTTTTCAAAATGTCGACTGTTGGGGAGGGCAGTGGGGTTAGCCTCGTGAAGCGGATGCAGAAGACTGGGGACTTGCAGAACTGTTTTTTTTATGTTTGATCATGTGAAACGAGTGAAGGATTGGACGACAATGGCTTGTCATGTCTACGATCCAGTGTACCAACGAGTTACAGTTTGTGACATGCAATCCGAGGATACGGAATCCCAGAAGCTCATGTGGAATTCCCTGATACGTGTCATGGGTTGCCATGGGCTGCCATCTCCAAATTTTGCAGGTTTCATGGCGGATAGTGCTCAAGCAAATTTCAATGCTGTTCGTATTGTCTTCGGATCGGGCGACCCAAAAGTGCCTATGCCAGGAAGAGAGCGTACATGTCTATTCCATTGGACACAATCTCTGGAAAAACATACAAAGTCGGACATCAAACCAGAGATGCAGACTCAGCACCGTAAATTGTGCAAAGAGTACAAAGATGCTAGAACAATGAAGGAGGCGGACACTTTGTTCCAGACAATTCGTGCCTGGTGGTTCTCTTCTGGAGCTGCATCACTTGAGAGTATGAGAGCATTGGAAGATTGGCTGGCGTTTTGGCACTTCCGGTATAGACAGTGGGGAGCAGCCATGACAATGGGTACGAGGCTTCTATTTCATGCTTTATTCATACATTTGCTTTCCATATTTTTGACTCATTGCTTTCTTTATGTTGTTTCCTGTGCACTGTTCTGAAGTGTGGTTATCTTCTTTGCAGAACATGTCCATTGAGGAAATGGCGGACATGCCATCTTGCAATTTGGCAGAAACTGTGCACAACATGTTGCAGCAGTCTGGGAAACGAGGTCGGGATTTGTATGGCAACAACAGATGATTTGATACGTGCCTTGCAACAACAAACCCGATACCGTGATTTCTTACGAGGTGGGTTGGTGGCAAGGGTCCGGACAAACGGGAGTGATGTTGCGTGCTGCAAACAGATCTGGGGATCCAATCAAGATAGCACGGCGGTGAGCATGTATGCCCAGGGAACGCCACTTGTTTCTAGAGTTCCACATCTTGAAGGGGAGGAGAGATTCGGCTCCTGTAAGAGGAAATTGAACACTCCACCTGGTTCGGATTCAGATTCCCACAGGGCAGACCGTGATAACTTCTCGAAGCCTCGTGTTCCCTGCATGACAGCTCCATGTCCGGAACCTCCATTGTGGAGGAACCTCCAACACGACGGCAAGCTCCAGCATCAAACAGTGCCACTGAAATGGTGCAGGAGAGAAACAACCCCCCTTGATGTGCTTGAGTCCGCATGCCCCGACCACGTTTGGCACATAGAACGCACAAGTGTAGACTCTCGTGTGAAATGTACAGCGATCAGGGCAACTAATTTCGAGAAGTGCACTTCATCTATATCCAGAGGTGGTGCCCGAACTCCTGCTCCAACTTTCACAGCTTGATGCGTCCATACGGTCAACCAGAAGCCAAACCACAAGTCTGGTTCTGCGCAGATGATTTTGCCAGATGTGTGCATGGAACTGTGCGTCCTTCCGTAGTAATGAAGCCATCTCCTCCAACCGTTTGGCCCGTGAAGGTGGGAACACATCTCAGCTTTCAGGAGATTGAAATGCTGGAGGAGGCAGGTTTTTTTCCCTTGCGAGACAACCCCAATCCATGCATGTGCTACTACTTCTGCGTCCTCCCGGGTCCCCCGGCAAACCCTGACTTGTGGCCAACCAAACGAGATGGAAAGCTCGTTCGGCGTTTCCCTCCAACCGCTGAACACTTTGGCAAAGTGGAGTCTGCAAGAATGCTCCAAGCTCGTGTTGGAAGCACCACGGAAGTACCCGATCCAGGATATGGTCGGGTATTCACAATCATCACTTCCACAACTGTTGTTCATAACAGGACCTACGACATCACGGTTTCCAATTTCCCCAATTGCACATGTCCTGATTTTGGCAACCAGTTTGGGCAAGAGAGGTAAATTCATACCCTGCAAACATTTGTATTTCATATTTTTTAGGAGGATGGTTTGCGATCCCAAACGTGACAACTTCATTCACCAGGCCACTATGAGTTTCAACGAGGTCGATACTCTTTTGCAACGGGATACAACACATGGGTAGCATGAACTATGTAATGTGGTATGTGGATGACCATGATTTGAAATGTGTAATTCACATCAATTCGTCGGCTGTGCAATGATATGGCCTCCAACTATACGGAGTGAGCTCTAAGTGACAACTTTTAGGTAGTGCACATTTGTCATTGCACCGTTCGAAGTCTACATGTCTTGCTGTCGCTATGCACTACAATCATCTTTTGAAGATGATCCTAACTCTCATTGTTATTTGAGGAGGGAAGAAGGTCTTCCCGTGGCAGCCTTTATGGCGCACACTTTGTGAGGATATTTTGTCGTTCTCGTAATTGTAAAAGTGAAACAAGCATTTGTAATTGCACAATGTTGGATGCTGCAATTGTAGGCCTCAACGCTCGTCTTGATTCTATTTAGGCAAGATTCCCTCCATTAATTCCACGGTCATAGGACCATCCACGGTTATAGGCGACGCATGTTAATGCTGACGTGGCAGATGACGGACAGTGCCATGTCATCATTTACCGCCACATCAGCATGCTGACATGATGCTCACGCCACGTCAGCTGGCGTGAGCGTACGCTCGCGCGCTCACGCGCAACGCTTACGCCATTGTGTCGTTGTCAAATCAACCTCATGTCAACACGAGGTTTACTTGAAGTTCTCCAAATCCCCCTTGTGTCGACACAAGGTTGATTTTAGTTCTAAGAAAACAACATCGTGTCAACACGAGCTCATTTTTGTTGCAGGAAGTAAACCTCGTGTTAACACGAGGTTTACTTGAAGTTCTCCAAATCCCCCTTGTGTCGACACAAGGTTCATTTTATTTCTAAGAAAACAACATCGTGTCAACACGAAGTTCATTTTTGTTCCAGGAATACAACCTCGTGTTAACACAACGTTCATTTCAGTTCTACGAAATGAAGCTCCTGTTAACAGAAGGTTGAACTCCAGGAAAGCCCGAAACCCTTCATCCGTTTCACCTTCATGTGGTGAAATCAGCAGTTGGGGGCTCCATGGTTATAGGCCCACCTTCTTTGTGGTGACGTGGCATGACCTGGACCAGGCTCACGCCACGTCAGCATCAGCGCCACATCAGCAGCGTGAGCGTAGGCTCACGCCACATCATCGTTGTGTGAGCGTACGCTCACACGCTCACGCGCCAGGCTCACGCGGTAGCGTCGTTGATTTGAGACCTAACTCATGGCCCCATGAGGGAGAGGCTCCGATTCTCGATCTTGATCTATCTCCAACCAGCAATGCCATTGTTTTGTCTCAGTTTACGTTGAAGCCCGATGCCATACAGAAAACATTCAACGTGAAAATGGCATGTTCTAGGTTGGAAGGGTTAGCGTCGAGGTAAAGAACCGTGTCATCAACAAACATGGAGGATTTGATATGAAGGTCTTCGTGATTTTGGCAAGGGATTTTGAGACCAGTGATGTGAGAGTTTTTTTCCAGTAGATATCCCAGAGAGTCAGCCACTATTAAAAATAGGAAGGGTGCGAGAGGGCATCCCTGGCGCACCGAGCGTTGCAACTGAAATGGAGTGGATAAGAAACCGTCAACCATCACTCTGCTAGAGGCGTCATGTAGAAGGATTGAAACACACTCGCAGAAGTTTGATGAAAGACCTACTTTCCTTATTATTATTTTGCAAGAATGCAAAGAATTGCAAGTCAAATAATTTTCCGTAATAGGGGACTTTTCACTGTCATCTCCATTATCCCCTGTAAAATACAGTAAAAAGTATATTCACTTGCATACATAACAGATAGGGATGGAATATTGGCGATTTCCAATCCCTAATATTCAGCAGGTAGTCGATTCTGTCGCTTTCTAGGTCTCTTAGGCCCGTACCACACTAGCGGCACACCAACGGCACTAACGTGGACGTTGCAGGCTAGGGATTGTTGGATGATATAGGTCCATGTCACCGGGCGGCAATGAATCGGCTACCACACTATATCATAAGCCTAGCGCAAAAAACTCGAAACTACCTTATCTTTTCATTCTAAAAATAACCAATTCTTACAGTAGAACCTTTGACATTGCGTCAATTCATCGCCATCGTGGGAGTATCGTGTCACGACAATGTCTTCCTAAAATTATGGATTTCCGGGGGACACTGCCTGGAAATCCGTATTGTGACATGTAGGCCAGGTCGGAGCCATGTCAACGCCTATGCCCTCCCTTAAACCAATAGGAGGGTCCGAAATTGAGTGCTGCTGGCCCTCTTGTCGCTAGTGTGGTATCGCCCTTAGTCGGCAGAACTGTCTAGTGCTTCATGGAACGGAGGTGTGGAAGACCCATGAGAGAGGCGGGGCAGTGCTAGAGCATGTATGGACCTTTCTTCCACGGTGGTCCGTAGTCAGAATCGACTACCTACTGAATATTACGCGATGGAATGGGCAAGAGCCCAAACTATTTTAGGGCATCCCACTGGCAAATGCGAGGACAATTCCAGGGCTAGCGCTGTGTGGCAGTCCCGCATTGGCTTCTTGTGTAGCAGGGTGGAGGACGTGGCACCCCCAATAGCACAGACTGCATGGGGGTGTATGCATGTCCCAGTTAGGGCAGGCCCAATCCGACCAGAAACGCCCTTCGAAATGTGCAAAACCTGTCTGGTAAATGGATGTGTTTGGAAACATCTGTCCACAGAGATTCATTCTCCATCCAAGAAACTCTGCCCCATCAAGAATAAAATTAGGAAAAACAATATTTCACCGGATGGATGATCCAAAAGAGATGAAATTTGATGACTTGGACAAAGTGAGAATAGGTCATTTGAACTCCAGGCATTTGGTGAATCCAACCAGCACCTGACAAGTGGTTTCCAGTGAGAGGGCCTGAGCTGTGGGCACGTGGCGAGTGTGGGGGAGTGAGAGGTAGACACGTAACCAGAGAGAGACAACAGTGAAGCAACACACGCTGTGTTGTGTGTGTGTGAAGACTGGGGGTGCGAGAGAGGGAATGAGGGAAGAGAGAAGGAGAAACTGAAAAGAAAAGCTAACTCCCATGTTTGTGAGAGAGAGAGAGAGGGAGCAGGTACTTTGAAAGAAGAACTGCTCACTGTCGGGTTGGAGAATTTAGAAACAGACCACACAATTGAGGGGTCCTCAGCGAATTACAAGGTCATCTTGAACGCGCATGGATGCAGAGAAACACAATTGCTATCCATAGTATTGTAAAACAGGTCCTGCTCAATTAGGACCCATGGAAACCTCGCATGCACTCCTTTGCAGACGGCCATGATGTACTCTCTCATGGTGTGCGAGTCAAGTGAGGATCTTGATATCTTCCGAGCCAATAGCCAATTTAAACACGTCTTTTTCTGTTACATACCTGCTCACACCATCAAATCTTCGGGAAGCAGCCTACGTGAAGAAGAATCTATCCCAGGCAAGAGAACATTTTACCAGGGACCAGCTAGAGTGGTCGTGCCCTTGCGGAGCTGCTAACACTGAATTGACGTTTGTTGTATTGATATTCAGTTCAGTTGGCATGTACGGGATGGCGTAACTACAATCCCTCATGCTCTGTGCTTTGAAGAAATCTGTGACCTTTATACTTTTGGCCATAATTCGAAGAAGGCGAGATGTCAGAGTATCTTTGACACTGTTTTTCAAGAGCGCGGATCCTACCTTTCCTCACCCCAGCGGCAGGCGCGCCTTCTAGACTTCTTCGGGCCACAGATATGTCCTCACGAAGAGAGCGGGACCAGCAGTTATGTGGTCTTTGGAGTCAGGTGGTTAGGAGGTTTCAAAGAATGGCGTTCTCCGTGTGGCTTGGTGGATTGTGCAAGACATACGGGACATCTTTCACGATTTTAGTGGCTCTAGGGTACTTCACACAGGGATTTCGCTGCTTCCCTTGGCTTCCTATGGCTTACTTTTACAAGGACACTCTCCAGGTCACCTATCTACTTGCCTGACTTATTTATCGTGCTTGCTTATTATCCGAATAGGGGCATACCGGTATATCTCATCTCCTCCGTTCCTCAATTAATCTTGAAAATGTGCTCCAACAGATTACCCACGTCATAATCTTGTCTTCCTCGCTTAGAGCTTGGATGGGCTTGTGGCAGGGTATATGTATAGAGTCTAGTTATCTAGAATTGTGTTTGCGGCCAATTGGAAAAGGTGCTCACGGGAGGCATTGTGAATGCCGAGCTTGCTGTTACCATTGCTTGTGATGGGGTGGACGCCTCCCCAATTCCTTGCTAGGCAGAGGTGCACGTAGATGGAGTCCAAGGCCGGCAAGGACCTGATGCAATCCTGAAGAATACTAGACTCTGTGACAAGGGTTTTCATGTTGTTTTTCTCAATGAAAATTGCTTTTGCAGGTAGATCCTGGTACGATGCAGTTCCTGATGTCAAGTACAGGTCTGCCAATGGTGGCGAAACCCATTTATGGCATCATCTCCGATTCTGTGTACATTCGAGGAGCCCACCGGATCCCATACCTCATCATTGCAGGTTGGGTTTATCTATTTCCAGAAAGCATGGTCAAACATATTTCGTTTCTTATCACACACTATGGAGCATGCATCTGTGGATGCCAAATTCTTCTGGCCACCAATTTAGGCTGAAATCTTAAATTGAGAATCAGAATTAGCAACCTGAAGGACTCCACTTTCTTAGCAATTTGACAGAGTAATACCGAAAAAAATTCAGTGGACAGCAGGTAAATTTTAGGTTGAGCTCTGCATTTAGATAGTGTATCTTGCGACCATCCATCTGCACCTCCAAGGCTTCGTTCCCTTTTCCCCACAGCAATGCCTGTGGTAACCCCCACTGTTCATTTACTGGGTCTCTCTTTCAAATTCCCTGGACTCTTGCTGAAAAATGTTACATTTGTATTTCTGTGGTGACTGATCAATGTAACTTCCTCTCTCAATCTGCAGGGGCACTTCAGTTGTTTGCTTGGGGAACTGTAGTGGTGTATTCTGGTGCCTCTTCATCGGCGTCTATCTTGACTGCCTTTCTCACACTTAGCAACACAGGAGCTGCCATTGCTGATGTCGTGTATGATGCCATTGTGGCTGAAGCTGCGAAGAAAAAGAAAGGTGCTCGGCAAGGTGAACAAGTGATATTAGTATGCCACTGATTTCGACTGTCAGTTCTGAGTTCCAACATTTTTGCCTTGTCATTTGGCACTCGCATGGTTCTTGACATATTTCACCCTCAGAGGTGCCTGCTTTACATTTGACACTGTATGTTGAACACATGTGTGCAGGTGAGTTGCAGTCGTTTGCATGGCTAGCCATGGCCTCCGGGGGCCTGTTGGGAAACCTGATTGGGGGTTATGCTCTTAAAAGACTGAAGTTTGAAACCATGATATGTTTATACATGATTCTACTTGGTGCACAGTTTCTTGTTTGTCTTCTCGTAAGTGAGCATTCATTTGGCATCGGTCATCGCAAGGATACAGATGACATCCAGACTACTGGTGAAACAATCAGTGGGCGAGCCTTAGAAGACAGAACACTGGTGCTTCAACAGAGTGCAAAAACAAGAAAGAAATACTCCAAATCGGGATACAGCCCAGAAGATTCTGGCTCTTCAGCACAAAGTCTTTTGGAGCCCACGATAGAAGGATTGACTTCCAAGTCACAGTCAAGGGACCCTGCAACATTTAGACAAGCTGCACAGAATTTGGAAAGCCACAAAGGGATGGCCTCGCGCATGTCCCAGCAGGTCTTAGTGCTGGCAGAGATACTCCAAAAGCCTGAGATCCTGAAGCCTCTCTTGTGGTTTCTGTCATCCTTTGCAATAGTTCCAGGTATGGGGAGCGCCATCTTCTATTACCACACTGAGTTCTTGAGACTTGATCCATTGGTTATTGGGCTAGCAAAAGTGGTTGGTCAGATGGGGCTCCTGGCTGGCAGTCTGCTTTACAGCAGTTCTCTCAAGCTGGTTCCACTCCGCAAAATGTTTGGGACGGTCCAAGTGCTCCTCTCTCTGTGCATGCTTTCAGACATCTTGCTTGTTAACCGGGTCAACCTCAAGTTACATATTCCAGATGCCGTCTTCGTCCTTGGAGCATCGGCCTTTGTCGAAGCCATTGCCCAGTTCAAGTTTCTACCCTTTACGGTGTTGCTGGCACGGCTGTGTCCTCCAGGGTGTGAAGGTTCCCTCTTCGCCTTCTGCATGTCAGCAGTGTGTCTTGCTGGCTTGATGAGTGGGTACCTTGGTGTTGGGCTGGCCTCTTACCTGAAAATTTCTGCAAATTCCTTCACACAGCTGCCATTGGGCATATTCATTCAAGCTTTGTTTGCCTTGCTCCCTGTTCTTTGGATTCGATTCATCCCGGAGGACAAGATCTCCTTGGCTACCCATCATGAAGAAAGTGTACATGAAAAAGTGCTGTGAAGTTCGAATCAGTGATTGCACTAACTGTGCTAAACCTACATGATTGGGAACACAAGCTAGTTCGTTGTGAAGTTTTGGTGTCTTCCAAAGGATTCTCGCAATGAAGTGTTCACGACAGGGAGGGCGTGAGAGTCGTCCCTGCATTTTGATGAGTTCTTGTGAGGGCAAGCGAGAGCGGGAACAACGACTTCTTTCCTTTCCTTTTGGGTTCTGGTGGCACCTGGAGAGTTATCCCGAGGGTTGTGGGAACTGTCACGAGTGTTTCCAGAGTATCACTACTCAACCTACTTCTCAAGCTACTTCTCGTCCACATTTTTCCTCCACTTGGAGAGCCAGTGGGCCATGATTTCTTTCAAGAAACCATTGCAAATGGAGTGTGTGGTGAGCATCATAGGAGGAAAGACAGCTTAATATTGAACAAAGGCACCTGTATGCCACTGTACAAAGATCTGTTTTTTATCAGTGAGTATGCAATGTGGAGAAGAGTCCGGTAATGCAAACTCTGGTTACACTCCATATTTTCTCATCCCCAGCCAATGGTGGGACAATCAAGGCCAGAGTCTGTTATCTTACAGAAACCTTTGCTCTTCTGGGGCTCTTTAAAAGCGTAGAAGTTACTTGCAGTTCCAAGCTCATGGTTATGTGATGTTCAATCCTCGTTGTTGCTGAAAACAACAAATGAGTCGAGAACCACTCCAACGAGATCTCCCGGCAAGTGATTCGTAATTCCGTGTTTAAACTGCAGAAAGCAACCTTTCCAGCACACGGTAATGCAAATGAAGATTTAGTATCTGTGAAGTAGCATGGAACTCCGAGTCAGTCCCCTTCGTTTGGTCTTCGTTTGGTCTTCGAACAGCAAACGAAGTTGAGTACATTACAGACAGCAACACGTATTCTAAAGCTTGGAATCAATATATACGCATGCATCTCATGAGAATCTCATTAGGTGTTCATGAGGGACTTATCTGCTAAATCCGGCAATGTCCCATGCTTTTCAGTTGCCATGTACGGTGTTCGAAGTCTGTGTCTTTGCCCAAGCAAATAATGAGCACTGTCAGACTGGGTTCCGAATGGTCTGGGGCTTACATAAAGCTCGAATTCTTGTACAAGTAAACTGCAGTGGGTTTGGACGTGTAGTATTCTCATTGAAGGCCTCTTTCTTGATTTCTTATCGTAGTCGAGGCCGTGTCATCAAGAGAGGGTGTGTCCAGTTGACAGAGTCAAGTTTGTTGAAGGCAAGAGGAAATTGCGGCATCATCTACAACAACGGGCTTGCCTACAGCACAGTATCCAAGCTAGGTGTAAACACCAACCCAGCAGCATGTAAGAACTTGCCATGCAGAGAGCTTGCAGGCACTTCGACTTCCTGCCAGATGTGTTGAGACAGATCATAAACCACCATACTGAACCATGTAGAAGTGGTCAAGTTCATCTAGATTCGCCCGTTATGTGCAACACAACAATCGACAGTCATACATTCTGACGAGGCATTCAGTGCGTAAGGCAACTTTGACACCAGTATCCAACTTTCTGTTGCTGTCGGATTGAATGCATGTATGTTTATCAGTATAGTGTAGTCATGCCATTGCTTTGCCACCATGAAAACCTTCCGCCCATCAGTAACAAGTAGTGGTAGTTGATAGCAGTTTTGAAACACATACCGAGTGTCCCCCCATTCCCCACTTCTGACATCGTAGATAATCACCTCGACTGACATGGATTCGTGGCTGAACTGACACATGCAATACAACAATCCATCACTGAAAACTCTCCCATGCATGTGATACATTCCAGTGAAGCAAAGCTGTGAAGGCGGTCTGCCAGTCTCCTTCCAAGAACATGATGCAGAATCATACACCTCTGTTCTTGTGATATCATCAAGCGCATTGTTCCATGTCTTTAACACCCGTATGACCTTAAATTGTCCTAGTATTGGATCCAGCACCAAGGTGATGAATAATCCCCTAAAATGACTGTTGAGCCCATCAGGAAGCTGTCTCCACACCTTCGTCAATGGATTCCAGATGAACACCGTTTGAGACTCCCTTAAAAAGAGACACAAGAGACCTCCTGTTGTAGCTGGACAAGATAATGCCTGATTCCCTACTTGATTGAGCAACTGAACAGGAACAGACGGCATGGCATGCCACTCATTATCTGTCAAGCTGTAAGTTATGTAATCCTTGTGATGGTAATCCCTAGGAAACAAGAGACAACAGTGGCCCTTGGGTATCGCAGCCCAAAACCTCATAAAGTCTTCAGAGAGAACGATGGAACTATATCTCTTGCAAACTGTTAGAAAGCGGAAAAGACTTGCCAGGGGCAGCCGTGCCAACACATGATGGATCAAATCCTCAGGAAACACACCACACACTCTTTCGTCCATGCAAGCTTCAGTTATCGTGCTTCTTACTGATATTCAATCAACCTCGCTGGCTTTGATCTGGTATGATGCTATTGCCTACAAAAAGCCTAAGCCACCCCACATTATCAACCTGAGACTTCACCTGGTTGCGGGAATTCTAGAGACAAAAGACTATAAAGAGTTGGAGAAAAACCAACCTTGAACTAAGATGTAAGGATTTCAGAGCAACGGGATGGAATGTTTATTTGTTATGAAGGGGCAATGAAGTCTTTTGATAAGTAAACCGGACAGGTAGTGTTCGGAAGAGGTTCCTTGAGCTGTTTCCTTGGTCGTAAGTACCCGCCACATGATGTTCTCCCGATGTTCTCTTTCTACCTTTCTAGATCTACTTACCTCTTCGAATCTGCAAAGTTGCATGCAAATAGGTGTCAGGAGTCATAGTCCAGCGCAGGTAGCGCTTTTGAAGCTGGCTATTGCTTTTCTAACTTCAGCTAGACCTTCGTATGCGATTGCAGCGGGCATCGAACCAGGCTGCATACGAAGCGGCCCTACAACTGCGCGAGAAGTTGCCTAGGTAGAACAGGAAGCCTTTTGGAGACAGTAGAGCATTGTGTTTTGTACTTTCCCCTCTCCTATCAGGCCTGGAAAATCTCTCGAAAATCTCCCTTCAATTCTATTCCAATTGGTTCTCCTTTCCTATTCCGTTCTCCCCTTCCTTATTCTTAACTTTCATTCTGGTTCATGATGGAAAATCTACCCAGTTTGGGTACGTTGAGGGCGCATACCCTTTGGCCCAGCTCTACAATCAAGATGCACTTTTATCTTTGACAATGCCTACCCTTGCCTGAGATCTGTCTTGTTTAAGATCTACATGGAGCTGTTGACTGAGGGTAGGAAGGCATGGAAGGAGTTGATTGCAACTCTTCCAAAATTCTCTTAACGCAGGGTCGCTAAACTTTTCACTGATTTCGACTCCATTTGGGGCAAAGACAGCATCCTCTGCACCAAAAGTTCTTCTACAAGGATTGAATGGACCATCGAGCCCCCACAAGGAATTGCAGCTCGATTAACTCTAGGACCTCCCCCACGGACGCGGAGATCAACTGGCGTCATAAGAAGATTATGAATTGCAAGTTGTAGTTACAGCTGCTGTATACATCTCTAACGCAAGCGGTAGTTCCCTTCTTAGTTCTGATCCTGGCTCCTTCGGTCTGCCTTCTATGCGCTCTTTTCCTGTCACTCGTCTTTCTTTGCTTCTCTAAATCTTTTATTCAGTCTAAACTATTTTTTGGTCATCGCCTTCAGCAGGATCCTCTATATTCCTGGGCAGCTTTGTGGGCCATTTGAAATAACCTTAATGTTGGAGTTACAGTACTGATGAAAATCCAACTGATGGGCTATGGAACCGGGTTGATTGTACTGTTATTCTAGTTACATCTAGTTGTGGCTATATACAGGCTTATTTTTGTTTACAGTGAGATTCTTAAGAATTTAGTTGGACTTGACAGGCTTGCTATGTGATGCACAGATTCTTGCTCAAGAGGATGATTGTAGTCTTGTTCAGCAAGCCCTTGTTGCTGAGATATGTAGACGCATAGCAAGATGTGCACACACAATTTCATTCAGCCAAGTACACATGCAAAGAACACCCAAAGAGTCCGAGCCCACAACTTAAATAGCTTGAATAACATGATGAGCACTGCGTTCTCGGAGTGGCTGCCCGAATGTCAGCACCTCAGCATCACGTTGGCATGCACATCAGCCCCTCCCAATTTCTAATCTAGCTGTTACAATAAGATCCAAGTAGAATCAGGACTTCGCAACTCTTCATAAATTATCTACTGAAAAGGAGCGCTGACAAACAAGCGCACTACCTAAAAATAGACTAATAGCCCAAAAGATTCAAAGAAAGAGATGCAGCTTTAGGGCACTTAGGAGTTCGACGTGTTATCCCGGCCTATTCAAGTTTGACAGCGATGACAGATGATACACAAGAGATAAAGTCTAGATCTTCCTGCAGTCTCTTTGCAGCATCATGAGGCAGTTTGAAGTTTATTTCTACTGTGCCATCCTTGTGCAGTGGTAGAAAATCGATCATGGGAGTGGGGGGAGCCTTTTTGTAGTATAAGGGAGTATGGGCAAAAGCAGGGCCCCATCCGAAGTCACAATGTTCAAGACTTGGGAACTGAGTCGAACCTGCTGTAAACACATCAGTTAACGGTCGAACATCATTGACAAAGAACCATTCCTTTTTCTCTTTCTCCATCATCGTAAAACAGGACTTGATGTGTTGAGCGGTGAGATCTGCAATCGTCTTGTGCAGCAGGTTTGCAGCATATGAGATACTATTTCCCAAAAGCTTTCCTACGGTGCTTACTGCCACTGCGTCAAGGAGTGCATTTCCAAAATAATTCTTAGAGAGTTCTGGCCACCGTTTCCTGCAATCGACGATATTGAAGTATCGAGTTTCCTCCGTATCGGCAAGCAATCGTGCCCGGGTAATGGCCCTCCAGACATGTGCACTGATCACTACATAAGTACTGTACGTAGACCCACCTGGTGAATCCTGCAATGCTTTCTCTTTGAGCTTCTTTTGCATCGGCAGATCAAAAAAAATGTGCAAAGTTGTTGGGTCTCGGGCACGAGGTGCATGAGGACCCTTTGGAACCTCGACGAAAGGATTACCCAACAACGGTACTTTCTTGGTGAAAGCCTTAAGAACGGTGTCTGTCCAATCTGAGTTGTCTGACTCTGCCAATCTGATTACATTCGCTCGCGAGCTAAAATTGGGAGGAAGGGAGATCCGTTCCCCACGGGCGACCTCTGCCCATGACTTGATCAATTGCCACATTGTCATTCCATCTGCGATTCCATGGAAGAAGGCATAACCAACTACATAGCCGCCACACTTGAGATGAGTGACCTGCGTTCAAAGGAATCGATGTCGCTCAAAACTCGAAGTGGGTCACATTGCCCTCAAAAGTGCTAAGCTCATGTGATCATTGCCTTCACACCTGAAATTATAGAAGCCATTTATTGACGTGTACAGATATAGGAAGCTCACCTGGGCGCCAAAAAGAGGGCCGCTGGTATGCCAGGTACCAAGGTCCTTCAAATCGAAGGGGATCGCTTGGGCAAAGTGTTGATACATGTCAGCCATGTTGTAATTACTTAGCTCCCGCACAGTGATGGGAGCTGAAGCCTCAACAAACTCCACCCCTGCGTCGTTACAGTCCACGACTGTCTCCCCATCTTCCTCTTGTACACACCTGCCTGCATGACATGTCAAGGTCTCTCAACTCGTAGTTTCCCCGAAGCCTAGATACCAAAGCTGACACGACAGACAGGGTGGATATTTTACCTGCAAGTGGGTAGTAGTATGCCAGCGCTCTTGAGAGACTCTCCCTTAGTCTCTCATTGAACTGCTCCACACTGAGGTCTTCTTGAGCGCATGCATCGAACAGCAGCACGCGTCGGAGGGGAGGAACCTTTATCATGCGGAGATCAAAGCTTGTAAGTTGGAGCCGCTTCAACTCCCGGCTGTCGTGAGGACGTTGCGTGGGAACCACCATGGTTTTTGACAGGACAGTCACTTCCACGTCCATTTTAAATAGTGTCAACTTCACCGAGACTCTCGCTCCGGCCCTCGAAAGTTTGTGGACTTAGTGAGCTACGTGAAAGCTGGGTAGAAATCCAGAGCCAAAGAGTAAGAAATCGATTGAAGATCAATCATATCAATGCTGATCGATCACGAGTCAGGAAGCAGAGTCAGCTGGAGCTGGAATCCACGAACCTCAGGTAAGTGTATAGTTCAACCGACCTGTGAACATCAGAGGAACTTTGAACGGCAAGTGCGCATCGCAGCCTCCTGCACTGCAGCAAATCGGGACGCAGGGGGGCTCCCTCAGAAAGGTGGTAGGAGTATGCGAAAACCTCCTTTCATATATACCGCCTTGAAGCTCTGGCGTTTGATGGAGGTTGGGACGTGCAGCGCGAGGCGCAGCTGAACCGGGTGGGTTATTAGTGTTTCAGATCATGAAGGTCCCTTTTCACTAAGTCCCATGACACATCGAGTGGTCCTCGAGTACGTTTCGATTAGCGTAGTCAGATACGTAAAGCTCAATAAATAGTCAAGTTAATGTAACTCATGAGTAGTTTGACTGAATAATCAGTAAAGTGAAAGATGACGTGCACCTTTTGGGCACCATTCGTTCCTGTACAGCTTGCCATGCTTTGCAGCTTTTTCATTCACCGATAGATGAAAAAATTGCAAGAAAGAAGCTGAATGCGGTGAGTGGAGGCGCATGACTTAGAATTTTTCTAAGATGCCTCCCATGTCTTGGAAAGATTTTCCAAATTTCTTCCTTTGTATTTTCCAAGATCTTATTGAGTAGAATTTCATGACCATGGACCTTGCAGGGAATTCCATGTAAAGTTCCACGTGTGCCACTTCTTAGGCTGGAAAATCTTTATGCTAGGGAAGGCCCTGTTGGAGGGCGTTCCTGACTTTCGGGCCTTAACCTTGAACTAACGATGTCGGGGCCTCAAAACGAGAAACGCCCTCCCTTAGACATGAATGAAAAGGTAGAGGGAACAGGAGGGGAACAACAACGCGGGGAAGACGTATGTGGGAAGGCCCCGATCATATGCATGGATGAAGTGCGTGTCTTGGATCTTTGACGTATGAACCGCGTCAGCCGCTCCTTGCAAGTGGCAATTCTATGTTGTGGCAAGTTGGCATTGCTTTGGTGTGATTCGCACACAATGTGGAGAGCTATCTTGTCTCTCTACTTCTTAGTGTCTCTCTCCCATTTCTTGGATTGTGAGTTGTGTGAGTTTGAGATATTGACAGAAGAGAAAGGTGCCGAGAGCTAGAGCTTGACAGCTGGTAGAGTTCAGGTGTAATGGTGCTCCTCAATGCACCTCCCCCTGCACTGGCACATCTTGCCAAAGAGGCGGTTGTGAACGGAACATGGGCAAAAAAGCTTGGGGGCCAACAACAAGTAAGTGGCTGAATTGGTTAGGACTTTAAACGAGGATTACCTACTTAGTATTGAAACGCCATAAGCGTGTTGTTTGCCCCTCTATCCTACAACTTGTAAACTTTAGACCTATACTTGTGGCGCAGACAAGCTACAAATTTACCCAGCTAGGTTGAGCAAAAGGAGGAAGGCGATCATTGTGGCTTCTCTAGCCAAGTGAATGCAATGCTGAGGAACAATATGTGGTCCGATTTCTCTGCATCTTCCGATACTCCAAATTTTTGTCTAGTTTGGGGAGCTATTTGATAATATTGCAAAGAGTGGTTGTTGGTACAAATGAGGGGCAACCCTCTAACCAATATCCTTATGTGATTTTAATCTTATGTCTATGCTTGAATATTGTTATGTATCTAGGTATCAATGGATATAAGTTGGGTTTGGTCATGAAGAGGTTGTATTAGAGTTTGTTAGCAAGTCGTTTGGATAGAGAGTCAATTGGTAAGCTTGTGTTTTGGAACCTTTCCAGTTCACCTGATGTTTGTTTGCAAATTAGGGATGGTGCAATATAGCTCTCTGTGGGTGTGAGGCAACTTGTTTTTAGTACCTATTCCACTAGTTGATGCAAATTTCTGTCATTTTGTAATCGACATCGAATTGTGATAAGATGATAGCCTCTACCTTAGCCCATTTTGATAAAAAAATGGCAAGAAATTCAGATCGATTTGGTATGTATGTAGCAGAACCCTATGCCTCCTTGTTCTCATAAGAGTGACATATAGCAGTGAGCTAATCCAAAAACACATGCCTCTCTACTGCAATATGACAATAGTGTGACAGGAAATAGTGCAGGTAAAAGCACTGCACGTTGTCCTTCCCTACTTTCCCCCTTTCATACGCTATGTCCCAAAGGACACAGAGACCATGTGACACATTAGGGATGTAGTACATGGTTGGCTCCAGAGCGCAACGTCGTGCCCTCCTCATTTGCAAACCGGGTGGCCCTAAATCTTGGTTGTCAAATATGCTCAAGGGGGTGATTAGCGTGCATATCCTCAATATGTGTGGTCTACCTATCACTTAGCAACAGTTCCAAGGGTTAAAGATCCTATACATAGCTGGTAGAAAGCCACAATATTTGTTTAAAACCCTATGAAGTAATGCTAAAATCAGATCTACGTATATTGAAAAACATGTTTTGCAATAGACTTAGTATCCTTGCAACCTCTCATATCCCCGAAAGTACCAAGCACGATATCGGCCTTGCTAATTAATTTGGCGGACACGGTGTGTGTTCCCAACACCTACATATTCATCCACTACCTATTGCAATATAGGCACGTAGATAGCAATAAAAGGCGCCCTTTGATAAGGATCGTCGGGATGTACAAGCCTTGGGCAACCAACTCCTGAAATGAATTCTTGTAGGACCAAATGATTTTTTTCCCAAAGAAGCCTCTACCAGTGCTCGATCCTCTATACATAATTCTCTTTAAAACATTCAACAAACAACAATAAATATAAATGACAAGACGTTCAAGGTAGGGTCAAATATCACATGGAACCCTCTTAAACCACAGTTGAAAAGGCAAAGACAATATAGAAACAGTTAGCCAATTGTATAATACTGTACCTGATTATGAACAGAAGCACCTACAAGAAAGACATTCCGTGTATGTGGCCGTGCCTCCTCCATGAATCTGCAAATGAAGGCATGCTTTGATGCAAACTCGGAGCGCGCTCGTAATCGTAATGGGGCTCCAAATCCTGAACTGAACGGCTCAAAATGGTCTCATGTTGTTTATCTGAAGCTACTCTTGCATAAACCACATAATGAGAGGCATCATCAATATCTCCACGAACTTGAAATTTATACATTGATAGTTTGTCATAGGCTGTAAAACGCACCAAGATTAACATAGACCTTGAGAAATGATATGAAACTCTTTGCCCCCCCCTCCCAAAAAATAAAAAAACTAACAATACATGTGAAAGCAACTCGAAACTTGATGAATACAACACATATGCACTCAAACTCACAGTCAATATGTCAAAGTGCCATGGGCACAGTGACGTTGTATTGCCGTTGGGTCAAGGGCGATGCCCACCGTCATCTTTATAATGGGCACATGTCAAACAGAAGAGAAACTATATCGAACATGACTTCGGATATCCAATTTTGAATTGACAGTACAGATACAGAATGAAAATCCAAGGGGGAAGGGACTCATACCTGATAACACATGCAATGATCTTGCAATCTTCCTCCGAGGGATCATAACGTCAAGTTGCGCAAGGGTAGCTTTGACATGCCTTATCCCCCAGTTTGCTCTGTGCTCCCTAATTGGAAGGAATGTCTGAACTTCTCAAACAACTCTGCCATTGTGAAGAGATCAAATACCTTCAATTTGTATCCCAACGCCTTTGTCAACAGTCTCTTGACTTGTCTGGCAATGCAATGTTCAGTGCTTCCACAATTCTTTTGAAATGAACTCACGCAACATCCTCTGGACATATTCCACCATATCAGCTACAGGCTATATATTCGACTCTTCCATACCTTTTTGGTGGAACTTGCAGCTCTTACATTCTACAAAACCGCAACACAACAGACCACATTCAGGGGAAATTCGGAGGTTTCAAGATATGAGTATTGTGTTTGATTCCCTTCAATGAGGTTATCAACGAGGGCTTGAAAAGTATGATTCAAGATCTCCAACAATGGCTTCCGGGAAATCTTATTCATTTCGATCAATGTTATGATATTAACGTGCATATTGTGAAGAATCTAGAAAAATATGGGTTCCCCAAAGAGAACACATTCCAAGCGGCAAGCCTTCTACAAGATTATAGAAACATAACATTTTAGCTAACCAGTGTTGGACTGATCTATAGGTGAAGGACATGTATATATATTGGTATAGATACCAGACCCACCTGATATCATTTGGGAGAATACTTGATCATATAGCATACCATGCTGATATCAGTTTTTTCATACTAGCCACAATACTAGTACTCCCCAGCCGTCTTCCTCATTTACTATGTGTACTATACTAATTTATGTGTACATGTGCCTACGTACTTGTGATGATGTAGATTTACTTCTTTATGTGTATTTTATTTGTTGTCATTTGATACTTGCTATTTCATAAACCTGTAATTCAAGATGGCTTCGAGTGATACCAGAGTTGATACCTCATACGAGCTGGTTTTGTGGTCATGATACTCCTACTCGTATCAATATTTGGGGAAAAATACGTCCACCATTAAAGTTAGGCCACTTTGTTGAGCTCGTGCCCAGTTTACTCAGACTCGTGCCCATTTTATTGGACTTAACAATAGGCTCAAACTGCCCACCAAAGCCGCATGTGGGGATTTATCAGAGGGTCAAAGAGGGCGGGACTTACGGATAACTTTATTATATAGACCAGATTGGTATGAAAGTTTTGTAATCCGTTTGGTACGAGGACCAGAATGGTATGTAAACTTGACACCAGTCCAACACTGGAACTAGCGTGAAAGATTCTCATCTTAGTATTTGCACATCAGTATGTGTATTAGTGTAGTATATAGTGAGGGTTAGTAGCGGGTTCGTAGCGGGTCCGTGTAAGCCTAAGCTTGACGTTCATTTAATTGGTCTTGGACGTATTAAACAGGTTCTAGACACATTAAACATGATGATTAATGTTTAAGGATGATGGCTTTTAAGTTGGATGAAAACAAACACGTGTCATTACCAACCACATGGATGATGGAAGATAAATCGCCATTAATATCTAACCTAAAGTGTGTGTGGTCAACCTGGATAATTGTTATGCTCCAAGAGTATAGACTCTATAATAATTAGGCAATTATATCAAATAGCAGTAAAACAGGTTGAAATTTCATAACGTAACAATTTAAATTTTAACATTAATAATTGAAACGGCCATTTAAATAGTTCAAATGATAAATTCAATATTCAAATGGGTCATTTGGACTATTCAAATGGTCATTTCAATATTTTGAATTTGAATACTAGTACATTTTTTTTTTAATTATTATTTAAAAAACCATATCCGAGTTCATATTTCCAGGTTATTGACATTGCTCATATCCGGATTGATTTTGTTTTTCAAAAAACCACCTATTCATACCAGATTCTACTTGAAATTGAGGGCTGCATTATTGGAAAACCTACCTGCCTTAAAAAAAATAGCACGTATACCATACCAACACTGGTGTTAACCTTACTTAACTGAGTGTGTCACCAACTTTAGGGGTTGTTATTCATGGAGGTGATTTGTTAGTGGCCAGAATGGATGGATTACTCCTTATCTGATCCAACTAGTTTAGAGGTGTATATTGAATCAATTACAGAGTTGTTTTAACAAAGAGGAGAGTAGGTATTCAATAACAAATAAGAAATAACACTCTTTTTGTCATTCTTAGTGTATATGTTTACAGAGTAAGAAAATCATAACATTTATGAGCGGCTCTGCGACAAGAGGCCATGTCCTTTGGTGATTTTGTGGTTGTTGGTTTATACCTTTTCTAGGGCTTCATGAATCATGCCCATCAACCCTCCATAGACTAGGCTTAATGGATAAGCCTCTAGTTCTCTCGCTAAAGATGTCTCCACAATGCCTCTATCCCTTGCGGGTCCCATCAACCCTCTAAAGACTAGTCTCTCTCTCTCTAGGCTTAATGGATGAGCCTAGTTCTCCGTTCTCTACCTAGCTCCGCCAAGGCAAGAAGCCTCCACAATGCCTCTATCCATTGCGGGTCCCATCAACCTTCTAAAGACTAGGGGGGCTCTCTCTCTCTATATAGGCTTAATGGATGAGCCTAGTTCTCCATTCTCTGCCTAGCTCCGCCTAGGCAAGAAGCCTCCACAACGCCTCTACCCATTGCGGGTCCATCAACCCTCTATAGACTAAGCTCTTTCTCTCTCTCTAGGCTTAATGGATAAGCCTAGTTCTCCGTTCTCTGCCTAGCTCCGCCTAGGCAAGAAGTCTCCACAATGCCTCTATCCCTTACGGGACATAGCCAACAAAAATAGGTAACTTTTATCCAGGTAGACTTGATGATGAATTTTTGGCGTATATTGTAAATCCTGTGTATTTATGACGCTTTGATTACACACTTGGATGACTGGATTTAACTGGTCATCCCATTATGGATGACCAACTAGAGCTGGTCCACTATTTTTTAGAAAAGGTATCTAAGAAAAATAGATACGTGTAAATAGCATCCATTGTACCAAGATACCTTTTCTGATGAGGCTATTGAGGGACTCTTATAGAGTTGTCAAAACATTATTGGCAGTCGTTTTTGACAATGTTATTGAAAGTCGTTTTTGAAAGGAGAGTATTTTGGAGCCACCCACCAAATTCTTGACAAAATGCGGTTGAACAAGGAATTATTTTTGGCCTAAGGAAAATGAGTCATATAATGCGCATGAAAAAAAGGATGGATCAGATTTTTTCCTTGAGTATTCCCAATTGTGTTTGAAACCGTGCAATAAAATTTATTGTGATCTATCTGTTATCAGCTCAGATGCAATGAACTTGATAGGTAAGTAATGATGGGTGGGTAGTATGTGAATTTGATAGCAGCTCTTGCCAAGGTCAAAACTCATCTACACCCAGAAGCACAAAGGGCCCGAACATTATAACTTATTTACACATCATGAATGCAACATTTTGGTGACCCTTCCATCTGTTTCAAATTATTCAACTCAAACCACCCTAGTACAACTAGGGAGTGGTCAAACACAATTCTACTGAATAATGCCTAGCTAGGTGTGGAGAAGCCTGAAGAAGATGCCTCTGATGATCTGCCTGAGTAACTACCTGCCTCCTCTGCTACTTTTGTCCAAACATTTGCAATCTTCTCGGAGTACCCCACCTGCATGTCCCCACCCACACAAGTTGAAATAGTTTCTTAGAGCTTTGAGATAAGCCACAGGGCAAGCTTCATTTCCAAAGACACCCAAAGAGGAAACTTGCAGTATGGCCATTTCGAACCTGGAGTTTCTTCAGTTTCTCTCTCCCCCACCCCACACAACGAAACCCCAAGAACAATCATACACAGTAAAGACAGACTGTTCTCAACTTTGTGCTTAAAATTTGAACCAATTACAGAATTTTCCGTAAACACTTGATTTACGCGAGTCTTCATAACATCTATCACCATACTTGCGGAGGTAAGCTCTCTTAGTACCTAGCCCTGGCATACACTCATGTAGCATGATCTCCATACCAATCCGGACATAGAAAGCTCGATTGACTCTAATGGAGCTGCAAGTGCTACAGCAATTTCAGAGTTTCCATACCTCGTGAGTTTTCGAACTCTGGGTGAATTCAAGTCAATTCAAGGGAACTCCTGGGATTCATGACCTTAGAGAATTCTTTCCAAGAATTTTATTGCATTCTCCCAGAGCCAGTCAACAGGGGCAAAATTGGTGGGGAGAAAGATTTGGCATTCGTACTGCCGTGGCCAACCTAGGAGCCGAATCCTGCTGGAGTGGTAGTAGAGAAGCTAAACTCTCGCTGAGGAGAGTCTGCTTCTTTTGATTTCAGAAAGTCTGTTCTCTTGACTAAGAACAAACCATGTCTGCAGTATGAATGATTATCAAACGAATGTCTCACTGAAGGTTCATACCTAAGGCTGAGTGGTGGCGATCTAAACACCCACACACAAAGAGTCAGTGCTGGTATAGTAGGGTTTACCTGCGTATGAACAAAGCCCCGCAACATGTTTAAGAAGTCCCTTTGCCTCTCCCTCTCAAAGCGTTCTAGCTCTGCTCGATTACGCTCCTGCAGACATCAACAATTGGTTCGCAAATACATTTAATTCTCAACCACATATAACCTTTGCCTTCCCGGGCATTCAGCTGTCCCATACATGGCTAGGTGGCAGTGGGCCTGTCCAGCATTGTCAAAAGGCTTCTGAATACACACCAAATCTACATCACAGCCCACCTCCTGCAATGAATGTAGCTTCAAAACGTTTGCTTGGGATCCTGTCGAGTTTCCACTGCTTCATGACTTCACTATTCCGCACCATCATAGAGCCAAGCACACAGCTCACAAACAGAGTAGACTTCTGGGGGACCAGAACTTGCATTTCAATAAAGTTTCCACGTGTATACTTGTAGGCTGACAACCACAACTAATTTGATACACAAAATAATGAAGGAGTGGCTAAACCTGGTAGAGTCAGGAAAACACACAAGCGGTAAAGGCAGTACACTTACCTTGATGCAATCGTACTCTTTTTGTGCACAATCACGCGCTTCCTCAGTAACCTTCCCCGTCTCCTTCAGCTCCTCAATTTTGCGGTTGCGGGACTTGTCACCCCCAAAGATTTTGTTGGAATCAGCTGCGAGCTTCTCCACGCGGGCATTGCTGGCAGCCACATCAGACAGTAGTGTTTGTACTGTCAACAGGGCATTTGAGCGATCAGTAAATGCAGCATGCAATGCCTGCATTAGGCCTAGGTACTCGTGCAACTCATCCTGCAACAGCACCAACACAAAAGATGATGAATACAGGTACCTCTCTTTCCCTAACTCTTGCTCTCACATGATATCAAAATAGTTTTCTCCAAAATACTTACCCTTCCAAATAGTGACATAAAGACCTGTGTTGGAACTACTAGCAGCTGGCAGGGAATCTTGTTAATTCTAACCAGAAACTGTGAGTGTATTGCATCACCGTACCAATATGGCACAGGTAAGAGGCGTAGGTACGTCTCATGTACACATTAGTTACTTGTGCAAGGCATTAAAAGAGTGAATTCTAGACATAGAAGGTGTTAATTCTAGGTCACAGACCACCCCACTCCAATTGGACAGGTCTCCCCTTTCCAGGAATTTGACACTTAAATGTCCCCCAGGCCCATTTTGGACATAATCAGACCTCCTGAATTGCCCATTGCAAATTAGGGGATGCCCTTTTTGTGGGCCATTGGAACTGACATGTGGACCACGTGGCACACATCTAACTGGATCCAATGCTTCTTGTGAGAAGCCTGGAAAACCGGGATCAATGCTTTATACCAAGGTAAGTCTTACTACCAACGTCAGCCCTTGACAGAGGTAGGTTCTGTCCCTTTGTGTTCCCCTCAAACTGGGCACGGGGTCAATGGCCACAAGGCTAAGGCAAACAACGTCTTATGAGCCCATTCTCTCTCCATGGTCCCTTCATTGTCCTGGATACTCTCACCAGAGAGACATCCTCTTCAAATCCATCAAGGAAATTGTGCCCTGGAAACGTTCCCAGCAGTCGCTTCAAACAGTGCAGGTAACTATGGAAACGGTGATGAAGCTATAGTCAGGTCTACAGGGAGGAGGTGTTACCAAGTGCTTAACAGACTGTGCATTGGCCTCTCGGTAAAAGCGGCTGGCTTTGACAGCAGCAGTGGCTACACGCTTCGAGTCTGCTGCATGAATGCGCTGTGGAGGCAACCACGTAGTTTCCGTCTCGAACTTGGCCAGCTTGATGAAAGCCAGTCCAAGTTCTCCCATCACTTCTCCCACCTCTTGTTGAGCCTTCACAAGTACCTCGGCCTGCACACATTGCCGTTACTTCAATTGGCATCACTTATCCTCATCGACATCAGTGCCTGCATGACAGAATCTTTGTGGTCAACCACTGAAGACCTGTATTCCAAGGCCTGTAAATCCATAAAACAAAGAAGGAATAGCGCACATGGATATCAGGAACACCATAAACTGCTAAGTAGTTTGGAGGTCATTACTTGAACCCCCCACCCCTTTGCTCTGATCTTCTCATCCCTCCTCCCTTCTTCCCCAACTGTTGCTTACGACTTGGGCCAAAGAATATGCAGGAGCAGGCACACACAGAAGCTACCCAGACGTGTGGCATTGCTTGCATTTGTATTGAATGGAATCTGAGACTCCTGCAGCGACCTTAAGATCATAGTTTGATAACAGCAGTTGCATCACTACAATTTCCAAGGGAAACCCTATCAATTCCATGGAAATCAGAATCACGGTGAAGTTCTGCTAAGTGAACAGTAATGAATCCTACACAAATAGTGTTCACTAGAACCACCCCCAGTAATTTTAGTGGCAGCTAAGTAACACCAACAGCTCCCGAATTTGCAAATACAAGGATTGAACCCCTCATTGCCTCTTTAATGACCGTCCTATTTTACCAGATATTGGGTCTCACTTAGCCTGCTGACAAGCCTTTCAGCATTTTTATTATCCATATGTAATCACAACTTCAGTGACTGATGCATTGGCCCTGTATAAAACCGTCGTCCCCTTGCTACTAAATTGGCAAGTAGCAGCAATTTCTCATACACTGCTGTCCAATTATACAAAGCAGCCCCTACTGTGTTCAGCTGGACCAATGCATTCAAAATCGATGATTAGTGATAATATCCAATTCACAATACATGACCGCATCTTTTACTATGTACACAAGAATATGTTAAGGTCAACCCCATACTGATAAAGAAGTTACACTCTTTGTTAGGCCTAGGGCCACGTCAAACATGACAGTTGAAACGGCAGTTCCAGGGCCCAGTCTCAAGATCCCAGTGGGTATATTCAGGTACTATGATAGGTCAAGACCTCAAAAGTGCTTGGGAACCATAGTAGTCCGTTGTGCATGTGCATACTTTGCACACACACTAAAAGGATACCGAAATGGATTCCGGCCGGGACAAAATCCGGCGCTCATGGGGCCAGCTCAGGAATCCTGGAAGGATGCAACCACTTTAACTACCACTGCTGCCGGTGGGAAAGGATATTAGGAATCACTTGACTTAGCAGCTACTAGATGTCAGACTCCTAGGGATATTAATTGGAAAAAGAGTAAAGGGGGTCAATGCTGCCAGGTGGTAGCTGCAACAGGTGCCCCCAAGCAGGGAGGAAAGCAAAGATCAAAGTGCAATTTCAACAAATGGAAAACCTAGTTCAAAACCTGAATCAGATGGGCAGAGCCAAAGCTGGGCATGACACACTGAGAAAAGTAGTGACTTGGTAGTGATGAGCTACATGTGTGCTACCACAGGATCCCCTTACCTGCTGTGACGCTTCACTAAGATGGCACTCCAGATCTTGCAACTTCTCCTTCTTCTCAAGAAAATTCTTGTCCTCTTCAATGATAGCAGGTCTGGCGCCACCCCAATCATTTCTCACTGATTGTTTCAACTCCTTGAACAATCGTACCAAATCTCTCCTTTTGCTGGCTGTACTGCTTCTTGGGGTGAGAGCATAGCACTGCCATCTCCGAAAAGCTGGCGGGGCAGCTTCACAGCACCATCCAGCATGCGGGATGCCATATCAGTGGTGGGAGTGAGGGGCAGTTTCCCCTGAACAAGAATTAATTTTGAATTGGGTTAGGTAGAATTCATGATAAATTTACATGAAGCCAACAGGGTGAGGTGCACAGGTGATGTCAATGACCTAAATTCCATGTCATGTAAAACTAGCTGGATGGCATCAGTTTGCTTTTCTAAGGAATTTGTACCTGGGTCTGTAAGAAGAGCCGCAGCTGCTCGCTCCGACGAAGAACAGGATGCGCAACCAGCCTCCCCAAATACTTCTCCAGCGCTGCCCTTCGCTGTTCAATAAATTCCTGCTTCTGCATCCCTTGGCTCTCCCCAATGCTCTTGTCAGGTCGAGGGGGAATGAAATAACCCCGGTACGCTTCTGCTAGCCTGTCTGCCAGAGTAACAAAATCTCGAAACCTTCGTCTCACACTGAAATCTGAGCCCCTATACTCAGGCATGTTGGTATGTGTGTTGATTAGATATGTGACATGTGAGCTTCCCCCCGGTACCAGCGAGGTCGTCCCGACGTCTGGCACCTTCTGTGGCTGAGAGACAGTTACCGCGAAGGTTTCTGAAAAGGAGGGGGAATGCGAGAATGGGGACGACCCATTGTTAACAATATCTCGGGCACTTCCGTTCCCGGATGCTTCACCCATGTAGGGCGTGAAGATGGCATCAGCGTACGAGGGTGGCTCCACTAACAATTCCTCCCGAAAACTGTTTCTAGCAGCATCTTGAAAGCCCTTTCGGTACGAATCTTTGAAACTGTTTGAAGATGGCTCCTGCTTTGATGATGAGAGCGGATGGGATTCGGGACTTCCCCCTGACATCGCACTGCGATAATCACTGTTGGACAGAAAGGGATGTGGAGCGTGATCCAGAACCAAGCTCTCCATAGCATCTGTCGATGTATACAGATGCGCCTGCTGCGCCTCATCCTCTTCAGAACCCATCATTGCAACCGAGATCGGGATACCTAGGCAGGCCAGATGTAAATTTGCGGGCACAAGAGATCTCCCCGCGTGCCCTTCAGCCAAAGCAAGTCAGATTAAGAATACAAGAAGACCCACCGTGACAGTCTTTCAGGAATGGCATGCGTGCCCCCAGATGAACATAAACCTACACATTCTTCTTCTAATCTTCTGGATCTCTCTACCTGCGCTTGTCTCTCCCAAATTTTATTTTTCATGGTAGACATAAATCTGTGCTGCTTGTCTATCTACTCTTTCAGATCTCCTACAACACAAGCTTGCATCTTTTTGTCTCTGTACAAGCTCTCACGGCTGGGTGGAGACAAGACGAGCACAGAGTTTGTCTCTCCCCCGATGCATCCCTGGGAGCTGCGAGCACGTTACCCAGTTGCTGTTTAGGGTCCTGCCCATGGGACACCATTAGTGGGATTTTAAAAATCTTAACTTAGAACGGAGGTTTGCTTAGAAAAGTAGAGTTTGTCTTTGCTGTTTCTTAAGGTTTATAAACTGATCTTTTCAAAGCTGAAGTGGGAAGCTTCTGCAACCTTGTGAGGACTTGAAGATGCAAAATGTGAATGATCCGGGACACATGCATGAAACTGCCAACCAAAAAACAATAACTAGGTTAGAATTGTGTAGATTTGTTGGCTCCTCCCTCAAGAGGAGACCACGCATCAATGTTGGAAAAATGGATGATCCTGATGTACCTTCACACTGGAAACACCCAAACATAACAGATATATCCACTAGTTAACATTACTATTCCTATTAATGATAAATTTGTTTTTCCTTTGGTTTTTATGAAATATATTTTTAATCAATAACAGCCACCGGTAAATGGCTGGAGACCTGTGAAAGCCGGTCGCTTCTTCTTCCTTGCTCTCTTGTTCGCAAAAGACTTGCCTGCCCGGGGAATGTGGGCGTGGAGGAATTGGTGCGATTCATCCTCACATGGAGGAGATTGCACGATCCATGCAGGTTCTACAAACATGTTTGTCATGTAGGTTGAGTGGATATGCACACTTTCACCCCAAAGCCGGAGTAGGTTTTAGTACAGGAACCGCCTCAGTTTCCATATGACATTGCTTGGCATGGGATCCAGATGGGAAGTTGTACAGCCAAACTACTCATTGTGCAGTGGGACCTATCTGTCATGTACGGAAGTCTGCAGCTTGATTGAAGGTGAACAGAGAAGTAATACATGTTTGTTTGAAGGTGATAAAGTGGTCTTTGCTCTGTTGGAATAATTGTTTATTGGCCCATGCAGTCGAAAGCGTTTTAGTGAGCGGGAGGCTGAGCAATGGTGGGCAAAAAATTGAGTGAGGGTACACGAGCAATACAATGTCCGTGGTGGGATTGACAGGGTAAATAATCCAACTAGGCCTTCGTCGGCAGCAGGGTTACCAGCAGCATCGAGGCCTGTGGAGGAAGGAGGACCATTCTCTCTCTCTTCCCACATGCCTGGTACCTCCTGACCCCCACACTTTGTTTGTTCAGCCCTTTGTAGTCTTAGTTTCTGTAAAAAAATATGTAAAAAGGGTTGAGGCGGTTCATGTTAGTTCTCCCTGGATTTTTAAACAACATATTGGATCTATTCGAGATGTGGGTTGGATAGATGTCAAGTGTAGTACCCCTTGTCTGCGGTGGATTCTGCTTTGTCTGGTGGCTTCTTGTCAACATTGGCTGCTACTAGTTTCACCACCATATGAAAGACAAAGATGCATCCTCTCAGAAGGAGAGGTTACTCTTTGACAACTTCCTCGGGGACATTCACTTGCAGCAGCTTTTTGCCCATAGGCCTAAGATATGAAACCCTTGAAGATTCATTATGGGGTTTCCATCAGTAGAACAGAGAAAAAAAGAAAGATAGCAGTGGCCAGATGTACAAAGATGTTCAAACCCAAAAGCGCATCAAGTATCTTCACTGTTGGCGTTACATTCGCATCTGTTTGCATATATGGTTGTGTGTGATGGAGGGAGACACGCACAGATCTGTCTTGCTGTCAGTTGCTTTTGCCTCTTTTCCTTCACCTGAGTAGCCTCTTAGTGCAACTTGTGTGTTCCTTTGCTCAGTGGCCTTGCTAGGGTTGGTATCTCTTTGCTTGTTGTGTTCGGGATTTTTGGTTTGTAATGTTTCAGGAAGTCCCTGGAAATGTTCGCATGCAGCTCGAGCGTCATCTGGAAAAGGCATGTCTGCATCGATGGTATGTCTTTGCCATTGTTTACAGAGAGTGCTTAAGCCGGGGCTGAATTTCAATAACCAACTAGTTGGAGGGTGGGAGAGTATCATGCTCGTAGGCCTTCCCTTTCCTTTCAGTTTCTGGGCTACTCATTATCAACTACTGACATTTTCTTCTGATCTCATTTGGGGTATGTCTATATATATATATCAAGTTGGTTCCTTATGATATCTGTTGGTACGTTACAAAAATCACCAGTCTTTGCATCGGAAACAATAGTTGTCTGGCATTTAAGGTTTGAATGCCTGACTTGTAGAGTATCAATATGGTGGTGCTTAAAATATGTAGTCAAGTTAAATGGACCTTATGTGGACTTTGTCTCATTTATCATCAAATTCCAGTTCATGAAAGCTCACCCTCAAGGCAATACCTTTGATCTAATGATGCTTGGCCACACCTTCGACCAAATAAAGCGTTTCAGCAGACTCAAATGCCTACAATATTTCAGTGCATCAAAATTTTAGTATTTCAATATCTCAATCAAGATTTTCAGCAAGTAATATCAGTCAGATTTCAGTAATTCAGCTAGATTTTAAGCGAGATTTTCAGCGAGATTTTCAGATGCAAGTATTTTATTATTTCAGATAGTTCTTCAACAATTATTTCAGTATTTCAGTTAATATTTCAACAAGCATCTCAATATTTTAACAATTAGTAAACTTGAAGATCAGTTTTGTAATATCATACATCAATAAAGTTCTGCCCGTGACAGAGCCTCTGTCCCCGCCTTTATAAATAAATAAATAAATACTTTTTCTTCTTATGCAGAACATGTTAAAAATATAGTTTGAATATGTGCTTACCTTATTTCAATATAACATTTTCAGGAATTTTTCTACTTAAACTTTTAGGGTGGAGCCATTACGCGACTAGCCGGTGGTTAGGGCACTAGAGGGTTCAAAGCCATATTGGTGATCCCCCATTTAAAGGGGTCATGGGTCAATTGGCCACCTACTGTGTCGGTATTTGGGTACTTTTAAGGCTTTGTGGGGGAGGTTTGGGCGACCGCATGCCCAATTAGGGCCGCCAAAAAGTGAACATCTTCCATAAAGAAGGTAGGTAAATATACGAGGATGAATTGACATTATAAGTAGGCCCTTGTTTGCTTCGGCGAAGTCAACCTACCCATAACAAAAAAGATATGTGCACTGGAATCAAAAGTTGTCGCGAGAGGAGAATGTGTGTCAACACAGGAATATATCATCCACATTAATTTGTAGCGTCAACATTAAGGTAGAATCATTGGCTTGGTAGTTAACTTAGCTCACATTTGTTGCTCCTTTGTTTTTGGCCCACAACTGCAACTAGGAGCTCTTGAACATCAATACCCAAGTTCAAGACAGAACCGAAAAAACTTTTGGAGGACTTAGCAAAGAAGTAAATACAGAAGTAGCAAGCTTTGAATCAGTTGTATCACAAACTGCAGTTGCCAATAGATACATAACAGAAAAAAACAAACATTCTGAATGGTAACCAGATGTACAAACTACCTCCAAGAGAAACCACAACAGTAGCATATGAGATGGGTCCCCAGTTAACCAGGGTCACAAATGATGACACATATCAAACACAAAAGGAACCTGGCAAGTTACATAACCCCATATCTATGAGAAAATGCTACTTGGATGAAGACTACCTGGATAGAAGTGAGAATGGCAGCCACATCATAAATTGGACTCCACTGATTTTGCAGAATGTCTAGGCAGATGCTAGTTATGCTGTAAGGAAGTCTAGAAGGGGCGTGGATAGGGTCGAGTGGGAACGTGAGAGAGAGAGTTTGTTGGGTGTGGTTGGTGTGGTATCATGTGGCTAGTGTACGAGCTAATATAACGATCGACGAGTTTTATCCCCACTTGTGGTTTTATTATGTCACGCTATCCGTATTCAAGGCTGAATTTTTTTCTCAAAATTACATCTCCGATGCACTATTCTATATTCCATTATAATGCGATATGCCTCTACACCAATTTTATATGAGATCGGAGTGAATACATACCGCAAGAGAATGGGAATTTGGCTGGGAATTCTTTTTGCCTAGAACTCAAGGGGGGAATAGGAAATGGGTTACGGTTTTTCTTTAAGTCCTAACCTAAAGCAACTGTCTTGTATCGTTAGAAAAAAAAAATGTCGCCCCATGTGATCCTAACAAAGTCTTCTTATATGGAAGACAAGAGATTTCACCCCATCCTCGCTTGCATAGAAATAGCAACAACCTCAAGGGGACGGTAGTTGCACATAATGCAACATCCATTGTACTATGTAGTTTATACAATTTATTGAAAATTTCTAGGGTATGAAGTTCAGAATCTTTATGCGCCTTCGTTAATCTCGACTCTTGATTATTGACTAGAACAGACCAATGCAATCTCATGTCAAAGGAAAAGAAAAAATTATCCAATCGTGATCATCAAGTTTTTGTCGTTAGTTAAGTTGGTGGTGCCACAAGCTAATTGCATATTGCAAGAGCACTTTCAAGTCCCAGTTGTAGAGCTCTAGAAGGGTTGACAGTTTCCCCAACATGAGTCTGATTCTCTTAGGTCCAATATCGTCATTATTGGTGGCTTGGAATTGTCAGCAACATGTAGTTGGTTTTCTTACAAGCATGCTAGGCTGAGCTTTAATATATCTGGCTTAGCTCCTACAACATTGGGTTATCAATGACCTAATATTCTACAAGCAGGCTCAGCATGTCATTCCTGTTATAATTGGGATTTTGTGCCAAAAAACGTTACTATAGGTTTCGTGGAGCACGGTAGTTACGTTTAGGTTTCTATAAAACCAAGTACCTGTGTGGCGTTTTGTCTTGGTTATATGTGTGTGGATCATTGCTGGTGAAGCTTTGACGATGCAATTTGTGGCCTCATCAGCATTCAGTGGAAGCCATTCTTATTCTCATGGATGGAGAGAATCTGCCCAACTGAACACACATAATTATTCCTGAGCACGCCAGTATTAGCAGTTAGCAACCTGCTGTCGTCTTTTTCATGGAGGCGAAGTAGAAGTGGTTGGTATTATGAAATTTCACTTGTAGAGACACGGTATAGTGCGATGACAGATTCAGAGATTAATCAGCATTGGCTCAATGTGCTGCTCTGCCAAATCTAAATCCATTAATCATTAGGCTGCAGGGCAGCATGCTTCCTATCTTTTCTTATTGCACAACTGAAAGTTGCCCTTGTTTCTACACGTCTGCTGTGGTTGCCTGCTCCTTGCATGATGGCATTTCTGTCATGCCATGTGTGTTTCAAGGGGCAGAGTGCATGGAGAGAGAGAGGGAGAATGGGCTCAAGTCAGTAAGCTAAAGTCAGTAAGCTAGATTTCATCTCGTATGTACTTTGGCTAGTTCAATCTTTTTGTGTTGAATAAGAGTATTTGCAGCCTCTCCAAATGACTTGGTATGCTCCAGATTTGGTATGTGCATTCTTTACTTCAAATGTGTTTGAGAATTTTACAGGTTCTGGCCCCATCCTCCATAAACTGAAGAACTTGAAGATTTGTGTGGGAGTGTGGATGGGGTGATTGGTAGTGTCGCCTTCATGCATTTTTCGATTTATTCTTTGGTTCCTACGGTTCTGCTGCGGTACTGTACTGTGTGTCCCATGGGCCCTTTGTTGTGAACTGGAAAGTGTGATTTTTGAATGCTTGTCAAGTAGAAAGGGTTGTACTCTTCATGGAGCCTGGGTTATATATGCAGTGGCTGGCAATTGTTACCTTGGTGCCTGACAGCAATAGAGCCAGACAGTAATATAGACACATGGCTTGCTACTTGATTACATGCCACTTTCCTCGGACTTATGCTACCTGTCAGTGTGGACAAGACTTCATCTCGGATCTGGACACTGCATAACCAACGTCACCATAGTTTGTAGGATAAATGAAAGAGTGGGAGTATGATCGATAGGATGAAAAGGGTCTGCTTCCCTTCTTTGTGTTGATACCATGCAGAGTGGAGACATGTAGTGATTGAGATATGAAGTCAATGGGGATGAAGTCAGTTGGGAGTCACAACAGCTGGTCAATATCCCACATGATATAATCAGATTGTCTCTCTAAGTTACGAGACAACATCCTTTCTGGTTTCCTTCCTCATTTCTTTTTCAAATCTTGTGTGACTTACCTTTCATGTTTTATCTTGCTGCATTCGTTTCCATCTTTGACAGCTCTACATTATCCTGAATGTGGATACCTCATTTTATCTATGGTTACCTCTCACATGTGGGTTCAGAGTATACTGGGCTCTGACGGTGATATATGGGTTTTGCTGCTATTCCGTGAGCCTAGATATGTAAGCTTGAGAGCTGTGAGCTTGTATTCGTGAGCATAGGCTCACGAATGGGAAAACCCTATATTCCCGCGGATTACATATTGAATACCGGAAGACCTATAACCGTGTAGCCATACGACAGAAGAACCCCCTATTCTCGCGGACGTTTTTTGAGTGACATAAGAGGTCTAACTACAACCGTGCACCTTTAGATGATTGCAGACAATTCCTACAAGGGCAGGATGTTGCTCAATGGAGGAGGCCATGACCATTTCAATGAAAGAGTTGGAACATTCTTCATGCGATAAGGTCGCAATATGCAAGATGGAAATGATACTGCCCCGAAAGGATGTTTTGTTTGTGGAACAGGCGCATAGGATTTAGGATGAACATGTTAAAGAAAATTGGGGTTTGACCATTTAGTGTATGCACAATCGCATACAGTTCAAAATGCCTTCGTTTAGGGTATGCGCAGACACATACAATTTTAAGGAAGCTATAGTATCAGACATCAGTGTCTTCATTTCAGGAATAAGCAGACACATACAAGTTTTCATGACAAAATGAATCTCAGACAACAGTTTCCTCAGTGTGTTCATTCTGGATATAAGCAGGCGCAATGTACAAGTTTTCATGCAGGCGAAACGTATATCAAACAACAGTTTTTTTTTAATTATTTTAAATAATAACAAAACAGGGACAATGACCCTCATATCGTATGCGCATACCAGAAAGTAGTGATTTTTTTTTATGTTTTTTATTTTTATTTTTACAAAACAGGGGGGTGGCCCTCATATTTGGTATGTGGTGCATACCAGACAACGATTTTTTTTTTTTTTTTTTTTTTTTTCCCTTACAAAACAGGGGACAATGGCCCTCACATTTGGTATGCGCCAGCGCAGACCATACAACAATGTTTTTGTTCTTAAAATTATTTTAAAGGGTATTTTAAAACAGGGGACAGTGATCCCCATTCGTATGCACCGGTGCATACCCATTTATTCCTTAATTTCTTTTGGGCCAAATCTGAAATCCGAATTTTATTTTATAAATATAGTAAAATTTCATAATTTCTTTTCATAAACAATGAGTGTATGACATAATAATAAAAATAGGATTTATTTTGGAGATATATATATTGATATCAGTTTTGAATCTGAATATATATTTATTTATACCTTCATATCAGTTTAAATATCCTAGATAAATTTTTATTGAAATGAGATAAAATGATATTTTAAAACTAAATAAAGTAAATATTTAGTCTTTCTGGTCCACTGTCTGATCCTGCAAAATATGGGTATGAGTTTCTATTTGTATTTTAATCATCAAAGTTAGGATGATGATATGGGAAACATGAATTATCCTCGGATATAGGGTCGCTATACAGTAATCCGCGGAAAATACGTCCCATTTCTTAATGTTTTGACGACCCATCCATGCTCATAATATATAATTTACATTACGGGCTCACGATTTCCAGCTCACCGCTCACCGCTCACGGTTTAGCGTCCCTGATTTTGGCAAGCTTTAGCCAAAGAAGGAGCTTGGGAAGAGATGGAGGGTCCAACAGGGGGCGCAGAAAAGGCCGGATAAAGGGAGTGCAAGAGGAAATGGAGGGTTGATTCGTTGGTGGCAAAGTGGACAGAGCATGCACCAGTATTGGATTGAACTATGTTTCAGGTCCAGCTGTCCATTACCTCTGTTTCTCTCTCTTGAATTTGAAGTGTACAGGTGGATTAGTCTTCATTATAACTTTCTTAGCATATATATATATATATGATAAGAACCTCTTCCTCCGTGTGGGTACTGCCTCTTTCGGGGATGGGCTCTATGGTCACAAGAACCAATCACCAAGCGGCAAACTGGCCATTTTCAATCTTTCTTCTGTTGAGGATAATGGATGTTCGTGAAGTGATGGCCGTGAAATGTAATGTTCGTAACATGGGGGTGGTATATTTCTAAGGTAGTTTAAGGTTTTCTTTTAGGATTAGGTCCATCTGGATATTGACGGAGGGCTAGAACTAGGGGTTCGTATTTTTCACGTTTAAACTTAATGGATTGGTCGGGATCTCTGCCATGACAGAAGGAAAATTCAATGATATGAATAGTAAAAGAAGGGAGTGGACCTATTGGTGCTGCCGATGAGATGGGGAGTCCTTCGACATAATCTGGACATAATCTTGCCAGACAGAGGCATGGGTGGTGAACGCATGTACAGGGTAACAACCATGAGGGTATTGTGTGGTCCGGTGGCCTACCTTGAAATGTGCCTGCATTAATGAGGTTGTACCATCTAGATTTAAGGTGTGTGAGGAGAATTTTATGGAGTTGCCAATGTCCTTGATTATGCCGAGTAATGTGAAGGTCCATGGATAATGGGATGTTTACAGTGGAGAAGAAGATGCGGTCATCTGTCCACTCGAGAGGTTTGGGAATAGCATAACGTGCAATGTTTGTTATGATATAATAGAGGCTAAAATAGATTACGTCGTTGATTGCCTGGCATGTATTGTCCGTCTTGAAATCGGAGCGTCTGTTTAATTTGGGCATCAGTGATTACTGGAGACTTCCAGAAGTGATTAAATATATCGTGGAGTAGCTGAGATGACATAACCCATTTGGATATGTAGGTGTTTAGATATGTGGATGATGCACGGATTCCAGGTGAATATGATTAGTCGTGGGGTAAGACGTAGTAGGTTGGATGGTTCAAAGTTGAGCAAGTTGGTCTGCTATCTCATTAGCTGTGATACCTATGTGGGCTCTAACTTTGTGGAGATGAATTTGTATTGGGGATGAGTGTACAATATCTATGATGGTCTTAATGAGGCGAAGGTCGGGGTGATGAATTTGGGAGGAAGGTATAAGGTTTTGGTTAGGGAGGAGATACAAAGAGACTAAGGGCAGTTGCAGGATAGGGTGTCTCAGTTTGGACATCATCGGGCATTTTTTCAGTGACTGTGCTTCATGTTATCTTTCTCTTTGTTCACAATATTTCATTTTTATTATAAAGGACATTGGTTCTTGTAGACCACCTACGAGACCTATATAGTGTAATAATTTTTTCGCAAATTGGATGAACTATAAGACTGCTATGGACTTTTGAATCTCAAAACACTGTTTTGTCATCCGCACAGTTTTTTGTGCTATGGACTAAAAGACATATCTAAATGTAACCAATTGTGATAAAGACAAAAAACCATGTGTGGAAATTTTGCAATGTCTCAATAGGTGAAAGTAGTTTGGAAATCTATCAAAATTTTACCAATCTGTGGATTTTTTTATACACCAAAAAACACGTGTTTTTCATTAGTACATAACATATTGTCTTTTGGGTTTTTGGGATATCATCTTTTACTAATAAATATATAAATATATAATCTAGGATGGCCAGGTGGTATATGGACAAATGATCATACATTCTAAGATTTGGCTCCTAAAAGGTTTTTCTAATTAAAGATTAATCCCTAAAGGACGATGCGACCCATTTCAGGTCGCGTCGTTTTTTCACTTAGCTGTAGATTTCTAGGATGGTATCCGATAAAGATGGGCCCCAAAGCAAAATTGTACCTTGCATTGACAATTATCGAACACACTAAATGCTGCGCCATTTGGAATATTATGTTACATCCCCTGAGTTTGACTTGAAATTTTCAACTGTAAATTGGTGCATTACCTTTGTATTCCTACCTGACATCTACTCACCGTTGAATTTTTTTTTTCATGCAAAATTTCTGCTACTTGTTGCATCCAAGCAAAAGCCTTGTTCTTTTTGTCCACAACCCTCCGGCATTATAATCTTCTAATTCCAACGGTGGAATGAGCTGCAAATTTTTGAGCATATATATGATGAAGTTACTGACAACATTGTACGGTTCATCCACATGGATGAACTCTGGCAGCAAGACATATCCACTTGGGGCCCGCCATATCAGGGTTTTTGAAAATATCAATAAAAAACTCTCATAGGGTTAAGATTCCTAATAAATAATATATATAAAATGTGGATTAGACCCTTTACTAAAGATGTTAAGTGTACTATTGTCTATTTTTAAAAGAATCAAACTGAAAAAATATGCTTAAAAAAAAATCGTGGTCGTGGGGTGGCCGTATTCCATGGTTTGTCCTGGTTGAATATGCGAGGGTAGATGTGGGGCGCCTGTTGCGGTTCATCGTAGTGGGGTAAACAAGTGGTTAAATATTTGCTTTAATTGTGAAAAGAAAGTACAAGGTATTTGTGGGCAGCGGTGTACATATACTAGTTTAGTTAGGGATGGCTATGGATATTTCATATGTTTTGGTAATCGTGGGGTTGATTAATAGATGATCGTGCGTGGGTCAAATATAGCAAATGTGAACATTATGGGGGGCTAGCCAACATAGGGTGATCAGTGTTATTGTGTTTATTGAGCGGGATGTATAATACGGTAAAGGCTTTTGCGGATATATGGGCAACTATTCTTGCCCAATGGATTGCTTTGAAAGCTATATTACAGTTTGGGGTGTGTGCAAATCCTCTACTTTGCCATTGCCATTGATGAGACCTGGCCAAGCCTAGAGAGAGCCGAAACAATGGTCTGCGTTATACAAGCTGGAGTAACTCTTCATTCCCATGGGGCATGGTGAGAGGGGTTAGAGGGTTAGAGTAGTATGAGTGGGTGAGTGACGTAACCGAAAAACGTTTTCCATGGCTACTGAATTGTCACAGCCGAACCATGTACCCGACAGTGGTCCTACCCGAAGATGACAGCGTTCCACAGCATGATGTTGTTGTCCTCAGGCGCGCCACTGATGCCTGCGGGAGGACCATGTTGCAAGCGCTTAAAGTCTCGCATCAACCTCTTCCGTGATGGGGTCGACATGGCTCCTCCCCCTTCCGCCTGGGAGGCAACCGCTCTGCCCGCACTATCTTCTCTTCTCCAGCCCCCTCTCCTCCGCGTCCTACTTAGATCCCCATAAAAACTACCACCAGCTCTTCAACCCCCGTCACAAATCCTTCTCGCACAGGATGCCGATGGCTGGCTATGGCGGAACCGGGCGTGAAACCCTGACAATGAGACCGCACGCTTCTGGCACGCCAGTGACACACTAATCCTTTCATCCTGGTTGACTTCTCTGCGTTAGTCAAACCTCACTTAGGTCTCGAGAGAACTGATTTTCATTTTGTGTGGCTAAGCAATCCTCCGTGAACAGCAGAAATCGAAGACCAAGGTGTTTGAATTTCTGGATTGATGAAGACCCATCAGCAGAAGAGTATACCTACTTGTCCTTCAATTCACTGCAGTATTGGTGAAACACATGCCTTAAGAGCTTCTGTAGCCCGCATGCACAAGGACAACCTTCAGGAGCTGTAGTCACTATGCCCATCCCTGCTATGGTGGCACAGCAACATGTGGATATGCTCACCTCTCGTTATATATCAGAGAGACTACCCATCCAATGTGAGTTTATGCCAGGCAAGCAAGACTGACAACATAACTGATAATTAGACTAAACTCCAAACTCCAAACCCATCTTTGGTGTGCTGTCTTCTGATTACAAGGGACAATTAGTAAGCCTTTCCACCCGCTGTCACATTGAAGTGGTGTAGCCACATTGTGACACCCCAATGCATTGTGCCTCACTTCATGCATCCTGCAGTGGAACCATCAGTGTGGGCCACCCTGAACACGTGAACCTGAAGGACAATCTGGCAATGTCACTTTCTTCCTGCAAACATCTCATTCCTTCCTGTTACATATCAAAATCATCTGTTTAGAGTTCACATTTGAACAAAGTCAAAACTCATTGATTTGCAAGCTCTCATTTTGGGTCCTTCAAATCAACATGAAAATTCACTTATGCACAGTTACAATTTCAGTTCTCTGCAGAGAGCAGCACTCACAAATACAGGGCATCGCTTCCATCTTGAAGAGAATGTACTCAAACATTTCTGCTGAACCAAACAATGGGTATGTAACATGCTTCTGTGGGGCCAACATCTGCTATTGTTTACAAAACATTTATATATTACAGTGACAACCACATGACCTGTGGCTGCAGCTCCGTGCTTTCTGAATCGTGGCACTGAAAGAATGAAGACTATTCTCGTGTTATTACTCCTCCATAATTTCGAGGGTAATCTTGACCATGGTCCCACTCATATGGACATGGCTGATCAAATGGATACTAATACTCGTTTGCCAACTTCTCTTCGTCCACCTCAAACGCTTTTCTGGCACGCTTCAGCTCTTCGTTCATGGCCAACAGCTCCTTGACTCTTGCAAATTTGCGGGCATCCTGCATCCAACCCAAACATCATTTAAATTCGTCCAATCCACCTAAAACCAAGGTTGCAAACCTTATTTACCCACTTGATTTGTCAAGCCGGGGAAGTACTGAGTAATTGCTGCTCAACTACAGAGTTGGTGCACAAGCATTTGTGCCTCCACATCCAGGAAACCACAAACACAAACATTTGATGAAGATGAATCATTGGGTGTGATTGCTTACCTTGCGCACAAGGAACATGATGTCCTCAGTTGTGAGCTTGCCCCTCCTTGATGCCACGTCTTGTGACTTGTGAACCTGCAGCCCAGTTCAGTTCCACAATCAGGTAGAATTTTTGGGCATGTTTGGAAATTAGCGAAATAAGCCCACAAATGAAGAATTCGGGTGTGGCACATGACAGGAAATCAACTAGTCACTGGACTGAATTTCAGTTTGTGGAGAAGCTGTGGTTGAGCCAGAGCTGGTTACAACTAGGCAGATACAGAGACAGATGGTTCGACAATTCATTACTAGGTCAAGGCTAACATGCACCACATTTACAGTCACCCAAAGAGACAGATAGTTAGACATTTTGTTAATAGGCTAAGGGTAACACGTGTCCCATTTACAGTCAGTCACCCACACACCTTTACTAAATAGGCATGGTAAGAGATTTCTTGGTCGTCAACCCTTGCATGTACCCACATCATTTGGCATAGCAAAAGGTGAGGGCGATGCTGCAATCTCTATGTTAAAGCCTGAGGAATGACAAGTAACGATTGTCTAGGGGTTTTCCACAAGTCTACACATGTAGAGTAAGAAAGAGATCAACTCACCATATCAGTGATGTAGTCAATCAGTATGTCCTCTATCAGACAGACAGTCTCTGGCATTGGCTGCACAGCAACAAATATTAGGTTCTCCTCTACTGCAAAATGCTTTAAGAAAAATAGAAACACATATGTTCCAACTTTGCTATCTCAATTTTCACAAGGATACGACAGCCCAGGTCAAGGCAGACAGTCTGTAAGTGATAGAGCAATTCTGCAAGATTCCAGCACATGTAAAAAGCATGAGAAAACGTTGTGTCCGCAGTAGAGATAGGGGGGCATACGTACATCAGAATCATCGCCAAATCCATACATCATCAGACGCACTGCCCATCATAACCACCATCCAACACACTTAGGATTGGCTTATTAACTATCCACACTCCCACAGCGACTGCAATTCACCAATAACAAGACATCGAAGTCTTTCCACCTTCTGCGTACTAATAGAGTTCTCCCTGGACCTGCGAACCAATCTATATGATCTCATCTCAATTATTTACACTCCGGTTGTGTGACGACGGCACATACGTTAAAAGAAGCCTGCTTCAGCATGAAAAGTACCTTAGAGCTAAGACCCAAGTACAAAGAAGAAAATAAAGGATACACCGAGGCAAACTTTAGGTATGAATGAAGATGCACCATGGAGGAGAGGAAGAGCGAAGACAGACAGAACTGCACCACATACACAAAATAAATAGAGAAGGGAGCTCACAATCTTTACTGAAAAGGCCACGTTTGCGCTTCAATGAACTTTCAGCGCCCTGCTGCGCCCCTCCGGACTTCGGCTTGCTCCCACCTCCTGTTCCAGCTGCTGTTGAAGCTCCTTCAGCGGTCACTGCAGGCGTCAGACCAGCCATGGTCGTCCTTCCTCCCTACAATACTTCGTCAAAATCTACCAAGTACGCTATTATCACTAGTTACGGATGCAGTGCGGCGCACACAGATCGTATTTGTGCAATTACTGGGCTAGAGATGGTAAATGACTGGCTTTGCAATTCCTTGTTATTTTAGAAACTGCAGATGACATAAGGCAACAGTAGGTAGCTCCAATTGAATACCACACAAATCTGGCAAGACAATGATAGTCCATGGATGACCTCTCCTGTTATAAGCTGTCAGGTTTCTCTGAGTGAAGAGATCTCCAGCACATGAGGGCTCCGAGCATTTGCATGCCCAGAGCATCCATGAGACCTATCTATCTCCTCTGGAATATATTGGAGATAGCATGAGTGCAAACTCTTCGTCTAAACCCTATGCGACTGAACGAAAACCTAACGAAGTATGACAATAATGTGAAACGAAAAACGATCCTCAATGCAAGACAACGAACGAAGTTGTTTGTTTCGTTCACTCTTTGGACGAGGTCTGCAGCTTGAGAGAGAGAAGCTCACAGGCTGGATTTGCAGTAGCCATGGCAACAACTCGAAGCATGAGCAACTCGAAGACAGATACTTACGCACTGCAATCCAGCGCTGCAGATCTCACAATCAGAAAAGCTCCGCCATCGTTACTATCTCCTGATGGTACACGCCTAGATGGTCGACTTCCTCAAGAATGCCGGGCCCCATGTATGTCAGATTCTCTTTATCACGAGCTACTGACCTGATTTATTTATTTTTTCATCGAGGAAAATGTTCCTGTGGCTTGTAGGGGATAGAAGGAAATGTTGTGTGCATACTATATTGCGTAGCAGGTATATCTCGTTTTCCTGTGTCATTACATATCAGCTTGTTTGGATCATGTGCAAAGATATGAAGACTGGAGCGGTCAGTGCAGCAGCAGGATCAGCATACGCAGAATTTGGTCAAACGAAGGTTATCGTGTCTGTGTACGCCTTCTTCTCCTTTTTCGTAAACTTGTTGGTCTTCTAACGCAATAGGTGAAGACATCCAGCGAATAATATTGAGGAGGACTGGAGGTAATCTTAATTAAATGTGTTTTGGCGGGAAGTTTTCTTTGTAAATAATCAGCCAGGGAGGCATAAACTTGTGAACACTGACGTTCACATTGGCTTCTGATAGATTGGACTATGTTCCAGGTATGGGCCCCGAGAAAGCAAGAAAGCCCAAGCATTTAGCGATATCGGTCGTCTCAATTGCGATGTCAAGTTCGCTACCTTTGCCACTCCTGTGAGAGGGAAAGCCAAGCAGGTAAACATTGGCACTACCATCAAACTTCTTCAACTTAGTTTCATCTTTTTTACCAGGGAGTCTACACATGGACAGTCTCATACATAGATTTTGTTGCCATAACTCAGGGTACAGAGGAGAAAGAGTATCCGGTGCTGCTCCACAAAGCTTTGGAGGGTGCGGTTGCACTGCATACATTTCCGAAGACAACTGTTGATATATTTGCCCTAATTCTGCAGTCTGGTGGAGGTGTGCTCCTTGTGCAACCTTCTTTGGCCTTGTTTCTGCAATTGCATGAAATTTGTGTTTGTTTGTTCTCTCTCTCTCGCTCCCTCCCTCCTTCCTTTGACTTGTGTCTTTTCTGCTCTGCTCTACTTGGTATGAGGATTTATGGCCAGAAGCCTATGACAAGCAGTGTGTCATGACTGCAATTTCTGTCCTGGGTGGTCTTGAGTTTCACAGGGCTTCATACCTTTCAATTATGGGCTATGTCGCAGGAGACTTGGCAGTGGTTATTTCATGTGCATCAATGGCACTGGCGGATGCAGGCATTGTCATGTATGATCTTGTCCCAGCAATCTCAATGGTATGCGTGTTTGGATTTCATTTGCAAAGAAGTTCTCAGTCCCAGTTTCTGCCTTCTCATATCGTGCAGTTTAGGGTCAAACACAGCATTTTAATCCAGCTTGTAACTGTTATCGAGACATGTTACTTGTAAAGGGTCAAATGGAGCGTCATGCCAATCCCACATAGGGGGTAGGAAGTGACTGAAGGGTTGTTGTATTTGCGGTGGCAGAGCTGTGTGGGAAGGCAGGTGCTTCTTGATTCCACTGTGGAGGAAGAGAGTTGGAGTGATGGAGAGATGATGGTTGCTGCCATGACTTCTCGAAATGAGGTCACACAGCTGACCATCACTGGGGAATGGCCCAGCTCAAGGGTATCAGATGTATGCCTTCTATCCATTATTATTTCCTATTGTGGCTTGTGTAACTCGGGCCAGAATTTTGATCTTATTTGCCTTAGTCTCTATGTCTATCTATGTCTCGGGAAGCGGGAAGCCTACCTTCAAACAATAAACAAATGCAGAGAGGATAAGGAGATTGTAATTTCTCGATCTGCGGGCAGTCTGAAGACATTATCCATTTTCTGATACATTGTCCTGGATATCCTCACCAGAGAGTGACTCTCTTCAGGAACATCAGCCTCTGTTCACCAACTTTATAAATCTTGAGGCTGAGCCTAAGGCCATGGCCCTATTGGGGGGGTCTAATTGCTGGGCAGATCACACATCAGGGTGATGCTTGTGTGAGGTGTTTTCTAGAGGATATCTGGGAAGCCCGATCTAAGTTGTCTATTCCAAGGTAAGTCCCACTGCTGGAGTGAGCCCCTCACAAAGGTGGTTTCTGTCCCCTTTAGCTCCACCCAATGAATGCGGGGTGATGGCCAAGGCTATGAATACATTCTAGCATTACGTCAAAACCGTTTCAAATATATAGCGGATTCAGGTCCTTTAGCCAAAACTAATATCTGTTTCTCTCTGGCTTTTCTCTGATCCCGACTGAACGTTGTTGTATGATTGGTGGATTGGTGTCAAAGGCGCTGCAGCTCTGTATGGATGCGTGCACAAAAATTGCGGATGTCATGAGAACAATCTTGAAAGAGCAAGCTGCTGGAGGGTTTCAATAACAAGCTTTTGAAGACTTATTATCACCCCGGTTCCCAAACAAGCAATGGGCACAACATCTGTGTGTGTATATTGATGCACAGTGGACCTGAAGGAAAACGTGCACATCTCATCTCAGCTGCACAGCTGTCCAAAGAAATGATACTTTTAGGGATACTGCAACTGGGAACTTAGTCCAGAGACAATTGGTTCTATATTGCTGGAGACAAGGTTGTACATGCCTTTGATCAGATGTGATCTGCTTCCTCCTGTGATGCCTTCCCTCAACACACACTGTCCTTTACAGGCACCATTTGCTTACAATGGTTTACAGATTCTATGCCCATAGACAGTAAAACTGTCTTCTAAGGCTGTGCTTAAATTGAAGCAAGCCTTTCAGGAGTACCTAGTGTTTATGTGTCACCGTTCAGGATTCTGAGTTCTGCCCTCTGCTCACATTGTTTGCTTTGGGTCGTGAAGTAAAAAGATGAGAAAGCCATCGATCCCATCGATCCCTTTTGTTCCACCACACCAGAGCGTCCACGTGTCGTATCATTATCTCACCTGCAACTCACCTAGTAAACATCGCCGATCGGTTTTTTTTAAATTAAATACTAGACGAATCTATTTTTGTAACTGTTTACTTGTTAATTAATGGTGAGAGTCAATGCCCTCCATTTTCCGTTGCGCCGCGTGTTGAATGGATGTTCAACAGAATTCATCTAGTCGGAGTCATGCATGGATGGATGAGCGGGTGAATGGATGGATGGCAGCAACGCCAAGATGGATATGGCGTGGGAAGGATCGGACGGTGTAGCGGATGCGACGTGGCAGGGGAAGAAGGGATTTAGTCCCATCCTGTTCGCAAAATGTGTGTAGAGAAAACAACAGTTTTTGGGATAAAGAGAGAGGGAGAGGAAGAGATTGAAAGGTGGGGTCGGGGATTGCGCAGGGGAAGGAAGATGGCGCCCCTGCTCTTGTTGGTGAACGCATCCAAGGTGGTGGGACTGATTGGAGCAATCTCTGTTGCATACAACGCGCTCCTCTTTCGCCATTTTGCCAAGAAGAACTTGGCTCCCATTGGGAACCCCATCGATGAGAGCCAGGAAGTTCTTGCCAGCTTCCCGATTGACAAGGATGGTAAGTGATATATTCGTTGAATGTGAGAATTGAGAGTTCTAGCTCGCCACTGCGCCTGTCTGAAACAAAGACATGCTCAGTCGCTCTTGCTGCGTTTTAACTGAGGACTTCTGCTCACACTGGACTGTACTTGCAAGCATCCATCGTCAGAAGTTTGATTTGGGAATAATTCCCGTCGTGGTGTAAAATTCAGGAACGCATCCTTGGACAGGATGCAGAGAAGCCTATCATCAATCGAATAGGATGCATAGAATTTGACAATTTGGAGTACGGCAGTTGGTGAAAAGTACAGTTGAAACGTTGTCTGACTGATGGTTCTGTCTCAATTGCGACCGTAAGCTTATGTGGCTATGAATGTAGAGTGTCTTTGGACACGTTAAGTTCGGGCAAGTTGATCTTTTTGACTTTTGCTTGGAGGCAATTTTTGCTCAGACAAGACAGGTAAACTTGTTGCCAGAACTGACTTGGTATAAACTTGAATTATAGGGGTCTATCCTCCACATGAGGTAAATGTGGCAGACCACAGTGAAATTTTTCCGATGGTTTATCTTTCGGTGGCAAATCGAACTTGAATCAACTGGATCTCTTTCACTTGCTGATCCCAGGGGTAATACTAAGTTGTCCTCTGTTTTGCAGTTGAGGAGGGAGGCTTTTTTTTCGCCCTTGCAACAGCACCAGCACATGTCGAAGACAAATTGGACGATGCATGGCTGGAATTTGCCAAGGAAACAATGCCCAAAGACAATCCTGCAGGGGATCCCCCAGATGTCCGCAGTGGTGAAGACCCTCAGGCAGTCGAGTCATTGGGAGTTTCCCTCACTGAAGAGCAGACTGCCACAGATCAAAAGGAAGGTAAGCGCAAGATACTCTCTGCTTTTGGGTCATGATGGGAGGCTGTATGATTGTGACTTCATGAACTGGAAGCTTGACAGCTGCAGACTGGACTGGTAAATATCTTCCATAACGATCACTGCGACGTGTGGGTTTTATTTTACCATTATTTTACAGGTGAAAATTCACAGGTGCATTGTCTTTCTTTGCTGTGAATTCTAGCGGCTCATCAAGAAAATTCCATAGTCCAATTTACTGGCAATTGGCGGTGACTAGGTGCACAGTCTCTGCATCTACCCTAGTAGACTGAAACCAAACCTCTCAATGTTTTTGTTATTGTATATCTGGCATTGTTGCAGCTTCAGAGCAGAAAGCAAAGCCAGTGGAGGAAGGCAGTATCGCTGGCTCTGGTCAAGAATCAGAGGTTGAGGATGTAACTCCAGCCGAGGGAAAGGTTGAGGTAGCAGACTTGAGGGAGACAAGAGTTCCGCTGGCACCAACTGAGGGGAATCAAGCATCTGATAAGGAGATTAAGAATGGTGATGGTCTGTCAGAATGGGAAGTCCTTGGAGCAGGCATGGAAAAAGAGAAGGTAGATGAGGAGACAGAGACTGGGTTGAAAGGAAAGAAATTGGAAAGGGGCATAGAAGAAGTCGAAGCCTCTATCAAGGGAGGGGAGAAAGGTTTCACAGAGGAGGAGAAGCTTTCCCAGATCAGTCATGACATGGATCCTGAAGGAGCCTCTGATGGAGCGGTGTCACACCCCAAGAAAATTGGTTATGAAAGGACAAAACTTGAACATCCAGCATTGGACTTTCCCGGTACGGCCAAGAAGGTTGCAAAAGTGTCCATGGAGGCCATGATCCGTGGGATTCAGAAGTTTACTGAGGAGGAAGAGAAGCACAACGTTGCCGCATGGCACAATGCAATCCATCCGTAAGTAGCTTCAGTCTCCATTCTGCTTAGTCGACATTTCTGGAGTATATAATTCAGTTTGTGGGTGGTTCTCATGTTTGATATTGTCACTGTTATCTCTGCAGAAATGCAATATGTAAACACCAAAAGTGTACATTGACAAGGCTTGAGTATGTTTGCACTTATGCTCATGGTTTGACTAGATAGCATTGACAACTGTCTAGATTGGAAAGCAATCCTCTACATGCAAGGCAAATCTGGCAAGGCATGCTGTTGGGTGGGGTAGAGAGGTTTTTACATATCAATGTTCCATGGCTTCGATAATTTTGGGTTGTGAAAGAGAGAAAAATTGCCTTGTTGATGATCCCGTGTCCTATTCAATGGACATTGCAGGGAGGAGAGGGTGCGATTCTGGTCAGATCCAGACACGGAGTTGAGGCTGGCTCAAGGGACACATTCCACTGTGTTCCGTATGGGGGTGGATTGGAGCAGAATTATGCCCATAGAGCCCCTTGAAGGTCTTGAACATTCTGTGAGTAATGCCTAAAGGCGAATACACGTTTCCTTTTTCCTTTAAGGTTCTCAAAATTTGCTGTGAGATGTATGGCAAAGAGTTCTGGGTCATGACAAGCTGTTCTTAGTTTTGCTTTGGAAAGGCCTTTAGGATACTCATGCAGTGATGCTCTTGCAAAAAATATACGTATCTCAGGAGTTGCATGTGCTGGAACAATAATATGCACATTAGAAACAAAAATGTTTTGTGGTGGAAATACTGAAAAACATTTCTTACATTCTGCTCTAGATGTATGTTAAAAGTTCTTATAAAAATACCAGCAGTTAAAGCTTTGTGCTTCTTTTACTTGCGACCACATGGGATTGAGTCGGTTGGTGCACCTTGTGGTTCAAATATGTTTCACTGTTTCTTGAACTGCTGTTATTGTTCACTGATCACATCAAATTTAGCTGAAATCATGTAGTTCCAAGGGCAAGTCATCTTACCTTGACTAATTTCTTACTTCTCTTGTTTGACAGGTGAACTGGGCAGCAGTGAAGCGGTATAGGTATATCATAGAGAGAGTACTTGCACATGGCATGCGTGTTATGCTGACTCTCTTCCACCACTCTCTCCCTGCCTGGGCTGCAGCCTATGGGGGCTGGAAGGATGAAAAAACAATCAAGTACTTTCTAGATTTGACCAGGTTGGTTCCGTTCCACATCTTAAATTGCGAGAAATTGTGAGCACTTTCTGGATTTAGTGCTCTTCTGCTGGTTATGTATCTCTCAGAAGCAAACTACTCCAAAGACAGAGACATTAGACAGCTAACTTAGCCTTGGTTGTTTTGTCAGCAGTGATATTTCTGCTAGCAGTTTTTTATTTTCTTTGCTGACATGTTTCTGCATCCAATGGTCTTCTTTTCACGAAATAACTAGGAGAAAAGTCACCTGTGTTAATGGGAGTCAAGTCTATGATTATTGCATGATAAATCGACATAGTAACCTTTAATGTGAAACTTCTCTCAGTTTGAAAGTATACCAGCTACTACCTCTTTAGATACATGCATGGACAGGTTGGCAGTCGAGCATTATGGAGATCTTGTGGACTACTGGATCACATTCAACGAACCACACGTGTTTGCTATGCTGACATACTGTGCTGGAGCTTGGCCTGGCGGCGATCCCAATTTGCTGGAGACTGTAACAGCAGCTATGCCCCAGGGTGTCTACAAAGTTGTCATGCAGGCAATGGCCGATGCTCACCTTGGGGCTTATGACATAATTCATGAGCTGAGGTCACTTTCTCTCTCCCTACTGTCTGAGAAGTAAACAGTTGTCAAGGCAATTTAGCTCGAGCACAAAGCCGACCACTTGTACTAGATGTATTTTGTGTTCTTGACCTGTGAAGGAGATTGTTGAGCTTGCTTGCCTTCCAGTGGCCTCATCAATGGTGTAGATGGAAATTTGACATCTCACAATCTCTCAATGCGTCAAAGAGTGGCTGTTGAGGCCGGGTCTGCACATTGTCGCTGTGTGAGCCACTTTTTTGGGGTATGATCTACATCCTATGATCAATATTGTTTGGGGTTTTTTTGTTCTTTTCCCTGATTGAATGAACATAGTGGTTGCTTTGGTGTATGGGTATGAGCAGCAAGGGTTCAAGGAAGGCCAAGGTGGGCGTGTCACATCATGTATCCTTCATGAGACCATATGGCTTATTCGATGTGCCACTGGTCATGTTCAGCAACCGGATGACCCACTTTGCACTTGTGGATGATGTGGCCCACAAACTTGACTTCCTTGGAATCAACTACTATGGCCAGGTGTGTTTTTGAGGTTCCAGCCATACATGGCATATTTACAATGTGGAAAGCCATGTCTGACCTTCGTGCATGATGTTGTTTTGGCTATAGCAGCAGAAATGAAGAGATCGTATGCCGAGAGTACCTGTTGTGTGCTGACATTGTGCACACCAATTATGCGATGTGTGTTTCAGTTGTTTGCTTAAGACAGACTAAATGGTTCTTCAGTTCATGTTCTTCATGTCCTGTGTTAGTAAGGCTCTTTTGGTCTGGTTTACCTGACAATGGTCTAATGGATGTGTTGTGTTATTCAAATGTGCCTTCGATTGCATGCCCCATGTTGTACAAACAATGGAGTGTAGGGATGTAAACTGACAATGGAAACAAAATATGTTCAACATAGGTGCTGATGTCTGCTGTGTCCTTCACAGGAGGTAGTGTCAGCACCAGGTTTGAAGAATGTTGAGAACGATGAATACAGTGAGTCAGGGCGTGGTGTCTACCCAGATGGACTTTATCGCGTGCTTCTTGAGTTCCATGATCGTTACAAGCGCTTCAATCTTCCCTACATTATTACAGAAAATGGTGTGTCCGATGCCACTGACTACATCCGCCGCCCTTACATTGTAGAACATCTACTTGCCATTCGAGCTGCAATGGACAAGGTGAACACCTTAACAGAGCCTGTTTCCTATCAAATCATAGAATGGGTGTGAGATTGTGCTTGGTTAATGAGAACAGGTTGGACCAGGCATCTTTGCACACCTTGAAGTGCATGTATTCAACGTTGTAGAATCTTTTTCTATTGCCATCCTGTTGAGACCATGTCTTCCATGTGATTCTCAAATCATACTGTACATTTATCTTCCTTTGGAAAGGTCCGTAGCCTTCTTGAAACTTTTAGTCGTCTGTGATCCACTAAAATGTTGAGAGACATGGGAACACCTCACCTATGCAGGGCGTACAAGTGCAAGGGTACTGCTTCTGGACGGTCTCAGACAACTGGGAGTGGGCAGACGGTTATGGCCCCAAGTTTGGTCTAGTAGCTGTGGACAGGCACAAAAACCTTGAGCGTCATCCTCGTCCTTCATATTACCTTTTTGCCGAGGTGATCCCCCTTTCCACTGTTGTCTAAGCGCTGTGAGCAGAATTAGGTTTTGGGTGCAGAATCAATTCTTTTTGTGAAAGAGTCAAGTAGAGAGACAGGGAGACAGTTGAGCTCATGGAAGTGAAAGTGTAATCTTGCACATGACAAAACTGGGATATGTTGTGCTATGTTATCGTCAACCGCGCATCATGAACATCTCAACAACTTGGGTAGTTTACTATCAGTACCTGAAATGTCTTCGTCCTGTGGTACATCATCGCCGTGAACATAGGGTCCTCTATGTCATCATCCTGTGAAATCAAAGAACGTTTCAACAGCCATTTATTGACAGTTATCTGCCATTTAAGGAAATGATTGTCCAGGGTGTGCTTGAAGACTAAAGCGAGGATGTTTAGGTCACTTATGCACCATCATTAAGTCAACCTCTGTCATATCGAATCACTAACAGTATTACTAACGGCTTCATTTTCATTGGTATACTATGGAGGTCGTGATATCTTGATAGATGATGAGCAGCAATTCATCAATTTGTGACAATCTCTTGTGCTGGTATGCTTCCATCCAGCATCTATGGCTTGGTTTTTATTACCTGACGTCATTTGGGTTGTTGGGGATTGGAGTAATAAATAGCTGGCAAAAACAGGGAAGGTGATGAAGCAGCAGAGGCAATCTGTGTGGGAGGATCTGCAGACCATGGCCCTGCAGGGGAGGACACGACCCTTTTGTCGTGCCATCAACAATCATGGCCTAATGTTTGCAGGTATATCATTAGTTCCTCCCCATCAGTTACCTGATAAGAAGATGGATTCAGGATCTCAGCAAGGCCACTGAATGTGGCTGTCAAAGCTAGGTTACAGTGTAGTCGTTCATCTCTGTGGGTGTTTGCAAGCTGTCTGAACTCCTTTTGTGCAGGACTTTGAAACTACTGAAACAGAAGCTTGGCAGCAGCTGAAATGGTGGTAATGTGCTTTCCATGGTTTTGCCTCTGCTGGGTGGTTTGGACTAGTATGGTCCAGGACTATCATCTACTCAAAAGTACTCTCTGGCTCTAATGTCCATTAAAGGTAGGCTTTGATTTGGAAATGTTATGATTGTCACTTATTTTCACCTTTTCTTCTTTCAGGAGGTTTGGATGTGCCAATCAATAGGCCATTTGCGGTGAGGGATTGGAGGTTTGGGCATTATGAGGTTGCAGGTCTGCAAGACCCTCTCAGCTCGTTTGTGAGGTATCTGCGAGAGGGTGCTATGTTCAATCGTAAGCGCAGACAACAGAAGAAAATAGCAAATTCAGGCACTGAGCCTGTGCCCAGATCTCCGGGGCAAACACTACTACCCACTGGTCAGCCTCAAGCTGAAGAAGAGCGCTTGGAAAGGGCAGTGTATGCGGACGCACACAGCTGATTTGAAGGTATAACCGGTCATCTCTGTACAAAGGCGTCTTTTTTTTCCCCAATATTGAAATCAGAGACCAGTGCATCAATGTACATAGAGAGTGATTTACGAACCAGTTTGCCATATCCTACATGACTTGCCTCGAAGTTTTTTCAGTTCAGTTATGTGTGCCACTGGAAGGTCCAGGTACATCTCTTTGTTGAGTTTTGGAGCTCATACATCCAGTTTGTTAGAACAGTGACACCTGATTAGACCCTACAAATAGAAGGAAGGAAGATGCGGTTCTTTAAAGATGCAATGGCTCAGAGTTTCCATGTTGACAGTATGGGGCTGGATGGTGTAAGCACTGGGGTAGTTGGTGCAAGCTTGGATGATGGTGTAGAAAAACTTCAAGTTTGACGATGTGTAGAGAAGTCTTTTAAAGAGTTCATAAACAGTGAGAGTATCTAAGACTGTTAGCGATTGGAAGAAAGGTCATGTAACTCACATGCAAAGCGTGTGATGCACTACCTATTCCTGTTTTGAGATTGAATACAATTCTCGTGTTGGTGGTCACTTGGAAGATATTTTGGGGTATGGCGATGTGCAGTGTTTCTCTAATCCATGCAGTAGACAAGGGATCATGCCCATTAGCATTGACTTGCAGATCTTCATGTCTAGTAGTTCTTGTGTCCAAACAGAATTGCAGAACAAACTCAGTGCTTCCTTTTAGTATCATATCTTCCCATTTATTGACTCTCCTGTATGCTGACAAGTTCATACAGCATCCCTTGTTTCCCACAAGGAAGTCTACAAGCATTGCTGCAGACAAGAAACCCCGCATCTGGTACAAATCAGTGCGAGTTCTGCAGTAGCATGTGAAGGGCGCTGCAAAGCGGCCAAGTTGCTGCCAACAAAGCCCTCCCTCCTTCCTTACCTTAGGCAGGTTCTCCATTGTAATTTGGTATCGCTTGACTTGAGGAATGGTAGATCTGAGGTAATGTTGGATTGTTGAGTGCCTACGCCGCACAGACCTACGGGCTAGGTAGATGGTGGCCAGTGAAACGGCCTTGACAATTTTATCTTGACCACTCAATGCGTGGACATGCATCACTCTAAATATCGACCGTTCTTCTAGCCAGTCGCTTTATTGAATTAGACTTGTCTCTTGCGTTTAATATATGTAGTTGGACACATGCTCGAGCATACAAGCTTGTGTGTAGTTGGAAGTTGTCATGGCAGATCAGTAAAAAGGCTCTCACTGTGACAGGCTTTCTAGTTTGCTCGAGTTGTGAGTGTACCAGCCTTGTAGTTGTCTCAACAGTAAATTGCTTGAGTCATGGAACCTCGCTCTCACTGTGACAGGCTCTCTGTGACAGGCTCTCTACTTAGCTTGAGTTGCGAGTGTACCAACCTTGTAGTTGTCTCAACAGTAAATTGCTTGAGTCATGGAACCTCCTTACTGGTTGAAAAAAATGGTGGTCTGTGGAACTGGTCTGTGGAACTGTGCCATATGGCATGGCAATCATCTATTCAAGATTGGGTGGGCCAGGCATTGCATCCTCAAGACGACAAAGGAAGAGTGATATTTTAAATCCCCTGTTGAGGAGTTTTGCCAAAACTTTGGGAAGCTTCTTCGTGCAATTGCACAACAACTCCTCGTGAGCGATACGGAATTTTCTGAACAGTTTCACTTTTACTTCATGCGATCTCCTTTTCACGTGGGCTTGTACGTGTTCCTGGGGAGGCATTTTCATGTAACCTGACCTCAACCTAGTGCACTGAAATCGATGCCTTCACCCGCGTTTTCACTTCCGTCATTTGGTGATTCTTCCTGTAAAGCATCCAATCGGCGCTGCCAAAGTAACGTGTGCATCATACGAGAGATCTGTAATAACGAAAGCAAGAAGCAGCATACTTGAGAACCATTCAAGTCTGTGTTCCCATATCTTAACACCTTGCATTCTGCTCATTCATGAAGAAAAATTGGCTTGGAAAATTCAAAATCTGCCGAGAGCCAATAAAGATTCAAAGGCGGAACACAGGTGGAAGGTGCTCGATTCCCCCATGTCAGCTGATGACATCTTCGGATAGGAAAAGTGTGTCCTCCAGCTAGGCATACCGTGACTAGTAGGTCCCTCTAACAAGATAATGTGTACAAACATAAGAAAAATTGTGTTCATCAATATACCATGCCGGCTTGTTCATGGAAGAATTACCTAATAGCGATCAGAGGATCCCAAGTGTGGCTAGCTGAAGAAAATATCCCCACCTGCTTCACCGTGCAACTTACGGGATGACCAGCAGTATATTGAGAAGTGCAAAAGCAGCAGATTCGGGAGCTTTCAAGAGCATCGGACAGCGACATGGTGGAAGAGGAGATCAAATCTTCTCAAGTTGGAATAGTGCGGCACACCCTGCAGATTTCTGCAAGATGGGGAAAGCCATTCAAGCCCCCTTCAAACCGAGTCAGGAAGGAAGGAGACGATGGCCAGCAGAAATGCTTTTGTTTATAATTTGTTTTTCTGAAAAAGCCCGAATAATTTATCCAAAAATAGGCCTGTACGCCATTATTGAGGCAGGTTACTTGGAACGTGCGATGTGCCGGGTTGCCCGGGAACCGGCTATTGCCTTCCCGCTCCTGACCGGGAACCGGCCTGAAACCGGCCGGCGAATGCATGCTGTCGGTGAGTACACGCCACTGTTCTGCACACCGGTGACCGGGCTGCAACCCCGGCCACGGGCCGGCCGGGTCCCGGAGCCAGGGCCCGCGGTTTCAGGGGTTGGGTGGAAGGTTTGCCTGTTGGATTGACCCGCGGGTCTGTGGGGTTTCGGCGGGGTCACCCTGTGGTAAGAAGGGGATCCGCTGGTTTAGGGTGTCTAGTGTCTACGTTCTGTTGGTGTCTCTCTTGATTCCATAGACTGATTCTTCCGTTTCAGACTAGATCTTGTGTGTGTTGCTTTCATGTTCCGTTTCTCTGCAGGTGGGACCGTGTCAAGCTCCTGGTTTGCTTCAAAGTCTCTCTGTTTCGGTTCTAAATGTGGTCCTGTCTCTGAACGGTTGGTTAAACTGTTTCTTTGGAGTACACGATAAGGCGTAGCAATTGTAATTTGGAGGATTGGACTTGAGGACTGCGATTTAGAATCATGCGGTGGTAGTAAGTGCTGCTGTGTGTGACAATGGAGCTAGCGACTGGAGCCATTTCTTTGCGGAGTCCTGAGAATGAGAGCGTCGCTTGCTGGAGACCGGCAGAGACAGGAGCTGCTCAGGGTCCTCGTTTGTCTTCAACGTTTTTAGCATGCTCTGGATATAGTGCCTCTGTCTCTGGAAACAGGATTGTTTATAAGAGGAAGTACTCTGCAGTAGGTTCTATCTGTGAAAGAAAAGCGTTTTTTCGGAATAGAAGGGATTGGTTTGGGAAGTTTGGCATGGAAGTATGTACAGGCTATCGGGAAGAGATGTCAATAGAGCGCTCCCGATGGAGAGGTTGTGTCACGGCTCGCGCGTCCTCCCGGGAGGCTGATGTTACCGACACCAGCATGCAAGATGCTCCATCCTTCTCTCAAACGATTAGATATTCTGTGCGGAAGTATGTGATCGACCTTCTTCTTGATAATTTTGAATTTAGTGTTGTAGGGGCTACTTTACCGGACGTGCTCATAGTCTTTTGCTCAAATTAACTGAAGGGGAAAGTTTAAAATTGAAATTCTTAGGCACTGGCTATATGGTCCCAGTGCTACTGACTGCACACGGCCTAGGCGAATGCTTAAAATCCACAACGGATTAAAATATCGAAATCTTGAGGTTTGAGGGCTTGTGTGAACGACAGCATAAGAAGAGCTTTCAAGGGAAAATATTAGTCTTTACACCCAGCTTCGCCATTGTGTAAGCATATCAGACTGACGAGGTGAAAATCATATGAAGCTTTACAAGCGTTTTGTGATGATGAAGAGAAAGCTGTAGATTGGGACTTCTTGTTTTGTGAAGCTTGTACTGCTTTACCACAACAGTCTCTTTCTCCCTGTGGCAAGTAAAGCCTCCTGTTTCCACGATATCTCTGAATTGCACACTCACTGATACCTACACATGGCTCATAACGGCCATGATTGAACCTGGATTTCCCAGGGGGGACACGCTGACCGCGATAGCGAAGCGGTATAAAACAACGGTGGTCAACATAGCAATAGTCAATGACATCGATGATGTAGATTGGTTACAAGCCGGCCAAGTATTGGTACTTCCAGTTCAACAAGAAGGCTTCAAAAGGGTCAGTGGTTTACTCTGACCTCTGGTAGTGCATGTGGCTGCTGCCAGCAACTGGTTCGAATCATTTTTCTTGGAGCTTTGAGCGTTTTGTGCAGGGTAGGACTGTTGGCAATTTGCAGGCAGTCTTCGTTTCGGCAAAGGAAATGTCTGCTGTTTCTGGTCAGTTCAAATACAGTTGTAATTGCCAGGAACATGTCTTGTGATGTTCTGAGTTGAGATAAGACCACTGTGCAGGTAATTTCTCCAATAACAGACTCTGTCAAGCTTGCTGCTCTAGAAAGTGTTTCCCAGCAGCAAGTAGCTCATGGAACCGCAGCATCTCACTACACTGCTAATGTGGCAGCAGAAGTGCCGGCTTATAGGGCATTCCCAATTCTTGGCCTTGTAAGTTTGCCTGCTCTTGGTGTCATTCAGGGATTTAAAGGTCAGCTGTGCTGTTTGCAAATTTTTTGAGTTTAATTGACATTACTGCATTGCAAGTTGTTTGGCCTAGACTTGAAGTATGATGAGGAGAGAATTGACATCATGCACAGCCTGCTGCTGAATGTCTTTATGCTTTCCATGCATGGGGACCAGCTGGGCATCGTGGAGGTCTTGAAGGAGATTTAGGATTTGTGTTCCACAAATTGGCCTCAGGCAGTTTTGTTCAACTTGGGAGATACATCTTCAGGGTGCTGCCTGGATTTGGATGTGGTTGCAAGATTGTGGCCAACACTCTGCAAGCATATCTCAATGATACCGATGATTTTGTCCCATGGCACATCTCTGATTTTATGGATGGCCTTTTGTGTTGTAGGCAAAGGCAACAGTGCCCTTGTTGTTGATAGCCCCAATATTGGGCTTCTGCATACGGTGTTTTGTCGACTTTATCCATGTCCGTGTTAGTGAGGAGGTAAGCCGAAAGCATGCTGAGATGGAGATGTATCATGCACGGCATCTCCCCAAGGTGAAGCGCTGGCAGGGAATTTTGGATGAAGATCGAGATGATAGCCTTGATATGGTTGGAGCAGCTGCTGGATCCAGTGTAGTAAGTTACTCACACTCTCCAGCACTTGATTGCATACCTTTGTGGGTGATAATCTTCAACCTGCAACGGCGGAGCTGGCCCCAATGGCCACAAGTGATTGGGAAGCCACCATTAGAGAATCTATCAATACACCGCTCTATCTATTTCTGTGTCTCTCTTCCCTGAAACAGTCAGCTTTAGCTATTCGAAGTATCTGATCAGATTGAAGCAGTATGCCTCTTTGAGGATGGTTGATAACAGGTATCTGTAATGCGCCAAAGGAGGCCCAATTTTGGGTTACATGTCTGTCTCTATTTGTTGCCTTTTTGTTTAGTTGACTGTTGTCATTTACAACCTGCACAGGGAGATCCTTGGACAAGATGTGGTCAATTGAGCCAGAGTGCACACAGCAGTTTAAGGGATGGCACTGAGGTCAGTTCAAAACCTTTTACATATGTTTGTCACCATTTTTGCAGTTCTGTTCATAACCTGGCTACGCTTCTTCTATAATAGATGCCTGAACCTGTAGATTCATATATTCTCCCTCGGAAGTATTAACAGACACTTTCTGGCAGAGATTGTAATTCAGTGTCATATTGGTGGATGTCCACTATCGTTCTGGTTACAGGAACCGCCAGAAAATGAGACAGAGGAAGAGCGGACATTGAGGCAAAAACAGGACTATGAGGAAATTAGCAAGTCATATGCAGAGCTTGAACCTTCCTACATGAAGTTCTTGGCAGACAGTGGCCTATCCAAGGCTGGGTACTGGCGTGGGGGGGTCCCCTCAACTCCTGGGGGGGATTTGAGATAACCAAAGTGAGATGTCCCAAGGTTTCATGTAGCAGTGTGGGATTTGCCAACTCCATGTTTTGCCATGGGTTGCTGAAAACTGACAAATGGAGGATTTGGTGTATGTTCTCAGTTTTGGACTCCACAATTTGCGTTCTGTTTGGATGTCATGGATACTTGTTGACTGGGTGGGCAAGATGATGACCTGCAAGTCCCAAACCCTGGAAAAGGGTACAATAGGTTTCAAATGTTCTCTCAACACAGTTTCTTCAGTTGCTTGCCTCTCCCTGCAGAGATAAATTGATTGTTTTATTGTTTCCAAACAGCACCATTGGAAGCTGTATGCATTCTGTTCGCATAATGGGTCTTTCAGTCTTCACATAAAAGGTGTGAGATTTCTTGACAGACAAGCAAGAGTGTGTACCTTTTTACTGTTCTGAAAGCGAAGTCCATCATGCTTGTCATAGGCAGACCATTCAAGAATGTTTGTTTTCTTGAATTCAAATGGATACACCTAGTTTCTTGACCCCTACCACAGTGAAATGGAAGAAATGAGAAGAAAGATGTCCCGCCAGAGCTGCACAGCGAGAGGAGGAAGTGGGTACAACTGCAGCCTATGGTTTGTGTACGCACCCCTTTCCCTTTCATCTCCAAGAATTCATGATGCTTTCAACTAGAAGCAGCTGTGACTCGCATGTTGTTCATGTGCATCTTTGTGGGAAAAGTGGATTCACAAGAGAAGAGTGCTTTGCGGCTGCATGTCCTAAACATATGATGTGAAGCTTCATATTGGGAACCAAATAGTGAATGTGCCTCAAGCTTATGGTTGCAGTTGCATTCACGGGAATACAATACATATCATCAAGAACATCATCCTCTCCCTATTACCCCCACTCTCTCATGGTTCACTCTCTATCTCTTGCTCTCTTGTTTTCCCTTTCTCTATGGACATTATGTCAACTATCTTGGCAGCACATTGAATAGTTGTTTTGGGCTGTTTGTTGAGGACCCCACCAGCTTTCTTGCATCCTGCTTTCTTTTGTCCCATAAGCACTTTGAACTCTCTGGAAGTTAGAAAGTTTCTTCCTTGTTTCCTGTCTCCCCCAACTCATTGTTGGGGTACCCTGTCAGTTCTGAGCTTGTCTTCTGAATGGAAAGTGGATACATGTGAGATACTTTTTCCAAGTGTGTTTGCAGGTTCATGAGATCAGACTCCAGGATGAATTTCTTCTCACTATCTTCTTACCTCTGCTCTCCTGTAATCCCTTACCTTATTGGCCAGGCATGCAACGAGGCTGCTGAGGACCCTTCACCAGCCGGACAATTTAACTGCTTACTGTCCTCCAAATACTGGGCTTCAAATAAAGTTCGTCAAATCCCAAGTGCGGAAATGAGAAATCATCAAAGTTTTCTGATGGCAATCCCCCTCGAGTTTCTGATCACAATCTCTCCTCCCTGCTTGTCAGATGACACTGAGTCTCAGAAGAGACATGAGGGGGGCTTCAGATCATGTTCGCACTTGGCACTCCTGACGTGTCACGGCTGGAGTGCAACTTTTCTTCATCCGCCTCTTGCGCGTGGTTACTGTGTGACTATGTATCTGGAAACATTTGACACACGGGTGTATGACGGTTAGTAATCGAGCACCTCACTGTCCATGCATCAACTACTTACAATGCTGCTTTCCCGAAATGGCAAGCTCCTTTACCCCCCCCAACCCCATACTCCCAATCCCCTCCCTGGCGAAAAAAAACGCAGGGCAATACAAGTTCCTTGAACTATGAGAATGTTTGTGAAATAATCATTGAAGTTCTCAACTGTTTGCCCACACCTCTGAGCAGGGGACAACAAACCTCCTGGTCCAAATACTTCATCCAGATTGATAAGTAGTTTAGTTAGTGATATAATACACAAAGGGGAGGCTGAAGTACGAGCAAATATAGCCAGGAAGTAGGAAGCAAACGTACCGTCTTCTCCAGCTCCATCACGATCTTCTGCTTTCTCAAAACATCCTACAATTGCATAAACACCTAAAAAACATTGTTATTAGTTTGATTCATGTACAGTCTTAGTACATTGTGCAGAAGTAGATGTTGCATTGAGATGTTGGCCAGGGCTTTTAAGCAAAGACCTTCAGGGCAATATCAACAGCAAAATATAGGTCCAGCTCCAATTATGTCTTGTCGGCCATGCACCTTCCCAACTTTTGCTCCAACTCCTCCATCTGTCAGGGGGGGGGGTCATTAGTGATTGCATTTGCTCACAACATACGGATTTGATGTGGGGGGGTTAGTATCTCCAGCTTGCATTCTATTGAAGGAAGCTATGCTAGATGCTCGGTATGTCTGACAACCAGACTCCCTCTTTTATGCTATTTCTTCTATGTTACGAAGGCCACGTTTTTCTCTCTCTTATGAAAATGAAGTTAGACATAAAACTTCCCCGAAATTGTTTCAAGTCTCTGATATGGGGGAGGAGGACATAATGGATGACCTCAAGGGTCTACCCACTCTCGGCATTAGACTGAAATTTAAACGCAGGGCGGGAAGCCTACCTTTGAACAGCAAACAGAAGCAGAGAGGAAGGTGCATGCTGAACCCAAACAGACATGAAAAGCTTATGGTTTCTATGTGTAAGCTCCAGAGTGATTAATGCATGAGTTTCTTAGGTCATAATACGTTGTTTCTTACCATATCATTGTCTTCAGTCAAACTCGCCTTCATATAGGCATGCCCTTTTCCTCGCTTGACCTTCGATCATTTGGTTCCACGTGCCAAATGAGGTGATGAATCTCACTTGGAATGTGGAGAGGCTTATCTCCACGTGAGGCTCATGAAAGCTTGTCTTCTTTTAGTAGAGCCTTCCGAGGCCTATCTCACCACCATAGCTCTAGTTCTTGAGTGGTAGTGTGTGTAAGGTTTGTATGGTGGTTTCCTCAACAAAGATGTCATTGGCTTGACCTATAATGAATGATAGAGTGGGGTTACACTTGGAAAAGTTGGGTTTGCTCCTTAGCATGTGATGGTTTCATACTTGAAGGTTTTTCATTGCATTCCGCTTCTGTCATTCCTTTTAAGACCAAAAGCAATTTCCTATGTATCCCTGTGCGTCTCCTATGTCGAGGCCCATCTAAGCCCAAGTGCATCTCACTATAGGCCCACGCACATGAGCCCACAAAGTGGTGAATGCGCCTGTCAGTGGGGCGAATTTGTCGTGGCAGGCGTGTCAGCGGGGCAACCGTGGGGAAGCGAACCCCACGTCCGCTTCGACATAGGTAAAGTGATTTTTTTTTCATCTTACATAATAGAAATCTTGTTTTTCCCAATAAAAAATGGGTTGGGTCGTCTCGCACCTATTGCGGTGACCTACGCAGGACCCGCCGTACTGTACTTGCTAGGGTTTTGATTTTTTAAGTGTATACATGGAAGATTTTCTTCCCAACTCTTTCTTGGGTTATCTTTTAGAGGGAGTTGAAGGGTCTTCTTCTTCTCTTAGAGGTGTGCAAAAAAAAATGCAAGTTTTTCAAGCTCATCCAAATCATTTGCAGGAAGTCCAAGCTTTGAAAAATCATGTGTATATAATCCTGGCAGCTCAAGGAAATGGTGGGAAACCGTGGACAAATCATTGCATTGAGTTTTTGTTGGATTTGTGGGAGGAGAAACATTGGGAGTATAACCGAGGATACATGAGAGAAGTGAATTGGAAAGAGTTTGCAAAGCTGTTGAACCTAAAATTTGCAAATCATGTGTAACGGACCTGGAAGCAATGCAGAGACAAAATCAACAAGATGAAGGATAAGTACATAGAGGAGAAAGAGAAGACTAAGGTGACAAGTTCCGGGCCTTCAGATTGATCTTGGTTTGACAGATTTTGACAACATTTTGGGAGGAACCTCGGAAATCAATGGTGTACCTCATGCTGTCGATCATGGAGTTCATTCTACTCATACTGAGACTGTAGAAGTGAGTGATGATGAGGATATTGTTCCACAAACTCAGCAGGAAGATGTGACGAGGACTACTAGTGAACGTATGACTCTTGTTTTTGGTGAAGGTGTTGAGGGTGTTGCACCTGAGCAGTTTGCTTCGGCTAATTCACCCAGGACCAAAGCTTGCAATCTCCCTAGTGTGCATAGAAAGCCGAATGAGAAAGCAGAGAAGAAGATGAGGCATTTGTATGTAGGGTCCTCTACAATTGCAGATGTCATCAAAGACTTTGGCGATGGTGTGAAAGAAATAAAGAAACTGAGATGGAAATGACTTAGAGACTCACTACTCAAATGCTTCAGATTGAACAAGCAAAGAGAGAGATGATAGTGCAAGGACAATTGCAGATGGCTGCCCTCTTTGCAGAGGTTTTGAAGCCTTAAGAATGATGCATAGCTTAGTATGTTTAGGGTATTTTAAGTTATGTGTGGAAAAACATCCAAATGCTGAGTTAGAGCTGCTATAAAAAAATGGTTTGATTTCAATACCAAATGGAGTATATAATAGGTGTTTAGGCCTCAGCTAGATTATCTATCAACCACTGCTCAAATAACTTAGTCCTTAATTATTCTCCTTCTGCTTTTGCAATCTTTCCATCTCTTAGTGTCGGTAATCTATCAGTTTCCAAAACCCGCCAAATGATCTCTTCTAGCAGGGGCCTACAACTCACAATAATTATGCAAGACAGTACAACAAGCAACCGCAATTCTGGCAGCTCTATCAATTCTAGAATTAAAATGTTTCAGAATGAGATGGAACATAAGATGCAACATAGGAAGGTCACAGAAAGTGTCGCGCACCTCATTTCGGTAAGCTCCCCTTCAGGTCATAGTTACTCGCTTTGATGCTTGCGCCTAACTCCCAAATTGGCCGCCGGGCCAACTCGGAGCTTCGGCTGCTCACCGAGACATAACGGTTCCCCTTTACTCCTCCACCAGATCCTCGCTCAATTTGGGCTAAGTGGAAATTCTTTTTGGTTGTTGGCAGTCCGGAGCAGCTCCCTACACCTTGGTCGCTTTCCGGCTCGCATGCTTACTCAGTAGTTTTTGGTCACCAACGGACTTGCACCGTTCTCGGGGTTACTACTCCATATATATACTTCGAGGGTTTCACAAACAACCCAGTCATTTTATGGCGAACCACCACGAAGACCCTCCATTCCCGGTGATGAGTATTGTGATGGTTGGTGGTCGTTCACTGGAAAAAAATGACGTTGCAAATATAGATTGAGGGAAACGACTTTTTATATAAAATAAAAAGTGATTGGAATACCGGTACAAAGTTGTACTATGAACAATGGAAAAAATCCTAAAACGCTTCGTGCAACAAGTGAGTCTTGCTGTGAACTGGTATATATTGAACTCTGCGAGACCGCAGTCACAGTTATGGTCATCGCCAAGCTTCTTAAAATTGCTCGAAGAAGAAAACGCAAGAACGGGAGGACGTGCAACAACAGGATGGACTGTGGACATAGAAGCGCGCGATACAAGGATTGCTGAATTATGTGATGCATTTCGTTGAAAGACACAAACCAGCATTGCAGAAGGTTAATTTTGACCCCGCCGATAAAGGTGAGGGTGAAAGACACACCAAAATGTTGTAATGTAGCATAGTTTTACTAAACATCTACGATAAGTTCCAATCTTCTGAATCTGTAGTGAGATGGCTAGAATTACAATATAGGCCGCACTACTTAGTATGTGGCAGTGTTGCGCTGCAAAAGAGCGTCAACTTTGCTGAAATCAAGTGTCGGCTGGTGAATGAACTGGTCTTTTTTGGGGTCACAATACATCCTGTGCAAATATATATAGTAAAGATGCTTGTAGGGGACTCACTTCCCTCTCTTCTGGAGACTGCCCTCACGCATGCACACAAAATCTAGGCAGGTGCAATCTGTAAAATTGCCAACCATCACCTGATATGCAGAACAACAGAGCCAGAAGTGACTAATGTAAATACCGATAATAATTTTGTTCAGGTATGTTAGCAACCAAATTTTTTTGCACCAAGTTACAAACACACTACCTCCATCAATTCACAGTTGGAAGGTGTGACTCTGACCTGCAATGCAATGTTAGTGGTGAGATAGGTTGCAACTGAGAAGTAACCACCCCGAGTCCATTTCCAAATTCAGTAGTAGGCCGGAGAGAAAGTAAAAGCATTGTCCATGATCATGGTGGAGATGCTGTGAGCATTCTCGAAGTCTGATATAGTTGTTTGGGAGTATTGAATGAAAGTACCTGATTTGGTGTCTTCAGTCTTCACTCATACCCTATTAGGTGTGGGTAAGCAATGCAGTGCAAAGTGGCAAGGGGAGAATCACAGCCGTTCTTTTTACCAAAGGAGCACGGACAGTGAGTCGCACATGTAGAGAGTAAATTCCAACCAAGAGGGAGGCAAGTAAGGGAAGGGGGGATAAAAAAAAGAAAAAAGAGAAAAGATTGTGGGATCCGCGGGAAGCTAAGCCAGCTTAAGCAGAAAACAGGAGAGTTTTCAGCTTATGGAAACAAGATAGAAAGTGGGGCCCCCAACAACCAGCCACCACCACCACAAAAACTACAGAGAGAAACAAATTCTAAATCGTCCAAAGTCAAGGAAGATCCAAGAGCTAACACCGTGGGTCCAAAGGGCCTTGACACTTAGACCTCCATTCCTAAATACCTCTATGCCTCTGACCTCGCAAACAACACTTCACTGCATGAGACCTTCTACAATACTGAGAAGGGGCTCTTAAGGCATGGCTTCAAACAAAGGTATACTCAAGACCTAAACATACATAACTTGGTTACGTATTTGCGAAAGAGTCGATGATGCCATTCTCCACAATTGAAAACAGGTTTTCCTATGATTTCAAAGCCAAACTGTTAAGCATAGTCCATTTTGATGATGTTGGAATCCAAGACCCTCCATTGCTTTAATAAATGGATCCGGTTCTGTCAGAATGGGAAATTACCACAGTTATTGGTGGTTTAAGCCTATTTCACAAAGTGTGAAAGAGAGGGAGAGATAGGAACACTAAACCATCAGTTGCGAGCTTTTAACAGTGTTTCAGCTTCTAAGTCAATAATTTATGATGGGCTGTGTTAGTACGGGATACTTGTTTTTGAGCTTCCGAAAGATGGATGGTGCAACTGTATTGTCTTTCTCAACAGCTTCCCACCTGCAGCAGTTACAAGTCACCAACCCCTTAAGTTAGGATTATCAACTAATTGCGGCCAGAAACTCTTACTCTTCGGTCCCAAAAATGGATACACTGAGAATTAGGCATAACTGATTGTGAGTGGAACTTTTCCAGTCTGTAAAAAACCTATCAAGAAGGGACACCCATCATTTTCTTTTCTCATGACTCCTGTACCACCAGTAAAAATGTCTTTCTGCTATCACCTCGGAACAGCAGAGGCCTGCCTGAGGCAATGTCTCAGAACACATGTTGTGCTTTTTCTGACACTTTTGCTATTTCTCTGTTTCCATTGGGGCACTTTGGGACTCCTGTGGATGTGTTTTCTTGTTCTTCACTCCTGTAGATAGCATATTCAATAGTTATGATCTGATAAAAAATTGTACATTTTGTATGTTCTAAAGTTTCTTGCAACATTACAACTTGCATCAGGCATTTTAAATGCAGTACCTATACATTGTGACAAGATGATGAAGGAATATTGCCATCTCCAATCTTGCCAGGCTCATTCCGAGGCACATATGGGGACCCGCTCCAAATCCCATGAATGCAAAAGGTTGCATACGTCCCTGTACTCTTAAGAAAATTTAGTGCCATCAGCTATTGCTCTAAACTGTTTTCCTATAAAAGTATTCCTTTCCAGCACCACGTGAGCTTCCATTGAGTTGAGAGTGGAGGGAAAGAACATCAATTTGACATCATACTGATGGTATGAAGTATGAACATAACAGAGGAAAACTCCATGGACAATTAGAGAGATGGCAATATGCACAATAAAACTAGAATCAGTTAGGGCACGATATATTATACACTAGTCTGTATACTCACATCAAACCGAGAGGGGTCAAATGTATAGGGATCCTTGAAAAGAGCAGGGTCATGATGCAAGCCGTAGAAGTCCAGCATCACTCTCCACCCTGTCATTACCTTATAACCTGCATGCATGCAATCACAGGAATGTTCTTATCCTATGTATCAATGTCTGTACGGCCTAAATAAACAGTCCAATCATAATAAGGGAACAAAATGCATCGGTCCCTTAAGTGCTACGAGATATGAGATTTTTCATGGAGGCTATCAGAGCCTCCAGGAAAATCTCTTGGCCCATTGTTTCCTCTAGAGACTCAGAATCCCTCATCTGGCCAGGTACTACTCCCATAAGAGTTGTGGACGTCTGAATGCAGAACTGTTCATAGAAACCTGCAGCTCTGTTAATTTTGGAAACATTACTGTTTTGTAGTGGAAAAACTTAAAGAATCAATGTTGATGTGTACCATTGATCTCGGCATCCTTGACAGCTGTGCGCTGGATCCACCTTGTCGAACTTGACAATCTCATTGACTAGGAGATTACCTGGAATCCCTTTCAAATTAGTAGAGAGATTTAAAAGGCTTACCCAGTACCCCTCATGAGGTGCTTAAGATTCTCTTTGAGAACAGTGACTTTTTCAAACTAACTTCAAATGACTGGGCTATCGGGGTGCAAGTTTAGGCGTACTATGTCAAGTGCCTGGCAGCAACAAATCCAGAGATTATTCCATGCAAAACTTGGGAAAAAACATATGCAAATCTTAGGGACTTGCATTCACCAACCTTCTGAGTGTAAGGCATATGTTTGGCTTCCTCCCATGTCAATGCTTTCTCTCCATCTGTCCTTTGTTCCTTAATGATCCTATGCTCTTCCTGCCATCCGAATTACAGGCTGAATTTCATGAACAGTTGGGTATAAAAGTACAAATGCTTGGGTATACCTAGTGTCCTATGGATGGGCCCTTCAGTTTATCTCTATCTCTTCATGTGGGGAATATAAGGCTATGGCAAGCCAACGTTCGCAGGGAACGACATGAGTACATTCTATCTCTTCACCACCCCTCTATTTTTCAGTCCTACCAAACCAATAACAAAGAAATAAGACACACTCCCAGTAAAGCAACTCACAGACATGATCATGAAGAGGTTTAGGTTAGTAGAACATGACACATTGCTGCAACTGTTGCTGGAGACTCACCCTCAAAGTGTCCAGCACAAATGGGTTTTCCTCTAAGTACTTGATTACCCACATGAGAGTGTTCCCAGTTGTTTCATAGCCTGCAGTGAGAACCAAAATTAGGTGGTCAACCAGTTGCACATCTGTTAATGAGTCTTGGCTTCCCACTGCCTCTCGCTTGACCATCTGCTGAAGGAAGTCATCCTCTATCACCTCCCCACTTCTCCTCTGATCTATAGTTTTCAAAAATAGAGCAGACAACCGTCCCCTAGCCTGCACAAGAGAAACTTTGCTACTCAGTGCACGTAATTCAATTTCAGCCACAATTGATTACAGATGAACCCAGGTACTACAGTTGGGCATTTGTTGGGCCTCTTCCTCCATAGCCACAGAGGAGCTTTGACTCAATCGGACACACTCCAGACATCAAACAACGCCCTACAACAGACTGTCAAGATTCTGTAAACTAAACCCTCCACCCACGATGCCCAAATTATGTATATGCAGGCAACCATCACTATTGCACAAAACGAAAAAGACACAACTCTTGTCTCAGAAAGCTTTTGGAAACAGCGCAAGGCTTAGGAGCTCACTCAGGTCAATGTTAACTGACAACAACCAAGGCTTAGGAGCTAGCTCAAGTTACCTCCATTGCTCGAGAGAATTTGCTTCCGGGAAACCTGTAAGGAAAACTACTGAAGCCAGAAAAAATTTCCTCGAAGATCAACTTCATGTTTTCCAGTTCAGGACCTGGATGGTAGCTCATGATGATACATCCAATAACCGAGAATGAAAACTGCGCAGGATCCAGAAAATATCGCCTGAGAAATTATACATTGGTGACTGCATAAGCTTACAGCTACTGTATTGAGCTCATTCCAACAAGTCCAAATATAGTCTGCAGATCAGCAAAATCTCCCCCACAAAAATTCTTGGTGGCCAGAGAACAGACCTCAAGTCTATTGGAGAGTAAAACATATTTTGAACTCAGATCACTAAAGAACAACTAGAATGACACTGGCTGGAGAAGCATGCCATATAATGCCTGCTTGAACAATCTTTCAAAGTACCACCACTGTAAAGTTGATGCCTAATCCTTAGAAACTTGTTAACTGCTGAGACAGCAGCCCAGCTCCCTGCTGGGTAGACCTTGAGCCCAGATTCCAACATAAGCATGAGCAACTACAATCACATGGCTGGAGTGCCCCAACCACCGGGCTCCATGTTGGAAGCCTCAGCCTCAAAACACAAGCCAACAATGCCAAATTCCAACTGATATCTTGCTGATTAAGAATTTTGTTCCAACATATTCAGGAATCCCATTGCTGGCATAGAATTTTGTTCTTATGATCTGTTTGTAAGTATCAAATCCAGTACTTACATCAGTGGTCTCATCCAAAACGCGAACAGTTCGACCTTCCCATGTGCCAAGAATGTCCAAAGCAATCTCCTCAAATTTTCCAAGGAACCTCGTCAACTCTTCTTGAGAGATAGGCTCGCCGCCCAATTGCCTTAGCTTCTTATGCATTTCCTCACTGGTCACACAAATTAGCCCATTTTCTCCAAGCAGCTTCGTCGTAGACCTGAAACTCTGATCATACCAGGGTGATTTGTCATGCGAGACTGAAAACCACACCCGAAAACACCATGGCAACCTTCTGTGTAGTTACAGCAACATAAGCAGCACTAGAAGCGTCCTGCAAATAGTAATATCATACATAGTTTGTTGCTGAGGAAGCGCCTTCATGGTAATTCATGCTGTGTTACATGGTTCATAACTTGATACTCGAACAGGTAGTTTGCAGGGGTGCTGCATCAGGAGCTAACTGAGCTTGATATCTGATCTTCAAGTTCCGTCACTCAGATGTACCATCACCTATTCGAGACTTAGCACCAGACATGTGATATTGGGTGTGCAACTGGTAATAGTCCTACTTAAGTCATAGCGCCATACTCTTTGCCGAGAGTAGTTTCTTGTCTTTTGGTATAGTTTTTAGCCAGCAGATTGGATAAAGTGTCGTTTCAAGCGCATTTTTGCCTGCTTGTTGCTAGTTCAGTTTTGCAGAATGGGATGAAGAGCCTACCGTGGATAGGAAGGAAACAAAATCTCCATTGATGACTTGCTTTATGGCTTCACGGTCGGATATAACCACTGTAGGGGTACCCAAGAGTTTAGTCTTGAATATGCTCCCATACCTGCCACCACACATGAAGCGTTCCTTTCAGTGCTACAATCCAGACCGGATGCCTTCAGCTCCTCTTTAGTGGGTGTGCAGAGTTAGTTCCAACCCAAATTTCCAGCTGCAAATATTGTAGTCAGTTCTCACTGATGACCCCACTCTCATCCAATTTCGAAATATCTGAGCTGCAATTACAATGTCACTGAAATTGACAGTTTACTGTCTACTGTACACACCCTAATTCCTCTCCCCGATTCCTTCCAGCTAGACTTTTAAACGTCAATGGAACTCTCACCCGTATAGACAAACGAAAACTGCAAATTTAAGAAGAGAGAGTGACACGGTGTGCGTGTCACAGGAAAGACTCACTTTTGATGGCGCTGGTGAACAAAATCATAGACACCGCGCTCTGGGTGGGAAAAGGAGGAAAAGAATTCTCGGTCCTCCCCCAGTAACGGCCATCCTAGGCTCCCGGGAAGATCCTTCCCACCATGCGACGCACTCCTGAGATATCGAGCAACAAACCCAATCAAAATCACGAAAGCAGCAATTGAAGTGAGCACAACGGGAACACTTTGATCTTCCATTCGTGCTCGCATCTCCAGCCCTGCAGGGCCCCGTCTCTACCCCACACAACGCAGTCAAAGTGCAAACAGCAAAAGTAATTTACTATTAAAAGAACAATTACTCCGAGGCTCTTTACCCGGCAATGTGGCGGGCGGGTGACCCTTGGAAGGGCAGGGCGGGCCTCGGCAACTATGTCCCAAGCCCAGGCGCTTATGGCTCCCTCCCTTATTACACACACAAGAACTGTAGCAGCAAGAGAGAAAGGAAAGTTTAGGTCTGACGATTTAGGTCTAGGTGACGGTGTATTCAGTACTCTAGCTCAAAGTCTGAGAACATAAGAGCGTGCAGTGAGCGAGATGGCAGCTGCAGCTATAGAGCAGGCGCCAGCAGGGATGGCAGCATCGACAGGGAAGGCGCTTCTCAAGAACCTTCATACGCGTGAATTTGTCGGACACAAGAAGAAGGTTAGTCTCTATCCGTGAGGTATGTGGTCCTGAGGAGAAAGGGGGAAAGTTGGGGAATTTGGAGTTGTAGTCACGCTACTAGATTCTTACGTGGCTCCAGGAGTTTCACCCGAAAGGTGCGCCTGCTGTCACTGTGACGTTTGCAAGTTTTGTTCCTACTTATCCCTCTTAGACACAGGCTCATCAAGGGTCCTGACCACAATCTCTTGAGAATGTTTGGGAAGAGATTACAGGTTTCACTAAAATTCACTTTTAGACCATTCCAAAGCTTCATCATGTGGTTTAGGTTAGTCTCTCCAGGAGTGAGAGGACCTTCTAAAGTAGGAATCCGGACATGTTCATGGCTATGGTGGTTCGCCTGCTATATTCTGATCTCGATTCGCACTTTCCATCTTTGTTAACACTCTTTTGGGACTGAATTGTTTTACAAAGGCAAATTGGTAAGGCTATGGGGTAGTAGAAAATTGTTTGGTTAATCCTCGCATTATGCTTCTCCAGGTACATAGTTTTGGAATCGGCTCCATTCTGTATGGTTGGAACTGCATTGATCTGTACAATGGCTTGAACTGTATTTAAACTCCATCCCCATGCTTCACTGCATGAGGGATGATCACATGCTATCAGGTGCATTCAGTGGCGTGGAATTGTACGGGAAAGAAGCTTGCATCAGGATCTGTTGACCAGACAGCCCGCATTTGGCACATTGAGCCCCATGGCCATGTATGTACCCCCCCTTTTTCTCTAAAACCAAAAGGAATCAAGATTCTGGTTATCATCGAAGTCTGTCCTCGCGTTGAGATGTGGTGGATGGGTTTGGTGTGGGAGGCCAGAGCAAAGCAAAGGATATGGAGTTGAAAGGTCACACTGATAGTGTGGACCAGCTACGTTGGGACCCAAAGCATGCAGACTTACTGGCTACAGCATCTGGTGACAAGACTGTTCGTCTCTGGGATGTCCGCAGTGAGTACTTATAATGTATTCCCCGTGCTTAACCGCACCCCCAAACTCTCTCTCTCTCACTCTGGTCTTGAGCTCTTTGTTCTTGGTCCCCAGCATGAGGCTTTCGATCCATGATGAATACTTAGGATTTTGTCTGTTTGATGGTGACGAGTGGAACTATACAGAGAATATCCTTGTACCTGCTTTTGTCCTGAACAAGGAATGAGGATTGTTGTTGCAGCTGGTAAATGCTCACAGCAGGTTGAGTTGAGTGGAGAGAACATCAATATAACCTTCAAGCCTGACGGCTGTCATATTGCCGTCGGTAATCGGGTCAGCACCACTTTCCTCTCCTCTGTTTGGTGTTCTATGCAGTACATTGGCTGCTCTTGGTAAAAGTTAGAGGAGGGTTGGTCCTGACCTGGTCCTAATACAAAAGTTCCATTTTTAGCACATGGGAGTTCATAATTTTTTTCCAATCAATAACTATCCATGTGACAACAAGGATGGTGTGAAACGAGTAAGACCTAATTGTTCCTAAAGCCTCCAGGCTTCTCTCAAGCAGTTAAGATACATGTATTTTGGACTGTAATACATTCTTGAGATGGGTATGCCTTCTTTGTTCAGGAAAGTCTCTTTTGTGATAAAATAGTATGTTCCAGAAGGTTATTTTCTTGCTCTGCATCAGATTTAATATATTTATGGGTCTCAAGATTCAAAATGGTTCTAAGGTTGTCAAAAATTGGGGCTAAAAAGAGAGGACTGCTGCAATAGTTCATCATGGGAAACTCACACATCTCAGCTGGAAGTGGTCTGTTGAGGGGGCAGGTTTTCTGTTACATACAGGAGAAACTCAATGTTTTTCATCAGCTCTTATGGGTTGTGCAGGATGATGAGTTGACAATTATTGATGTCCGCAAATTTAAAGCCATTCATAAACGAAAATTCACATATGAGGTAATGTTAAGCCCAGACCAAAGGCAAGCTTGACTGTCGATGAAATTTTTACTGTTTGATATATGTTCTTTGTAACTGAATGACATGGTGATTGGCTTTGTGGCATTGCACAGGTGAATGAAATAGCGTGGAATACATCTGGTGAACTTTTCTTTCTTACCACAGGAAACGGTAAGCACATGTTTCATTTGCTTCTGTGCACCTTAAATGCCTTGTAGGACGCACTGCAAATTGTATGGACCTCATCTTCCCCTGTTGTTTCCATCTGTCAGCCTTGGAATAGTTTTCTCCAGATAAGGTGTAGTCTCTGTGCTGGAATGGGTATGTTGGTAAACTCTGGATTGGCAGGTTTTCTGCTTGCGCAAACAGCTAATCTGCCAAGCTCACTATTTCCTGCTGAGATTCTCTAGAGTTCGTTTGCCACAAAATTTTGTCTCACTGATGTTGGCCACAAACTTAAATTGATTAGACATGGGATTAGTGCTCATCTTCAATAAGTTCCTTGAAAGAGGAGAAGATGTTGATACATATAGCATCACTAGCTGTATGTTTCCAGGCTCTGGCCTTCCTTAATGCTGCGAAATCTGGTGACTGCATCTTGAGTGGTTTAGTGTCTAGTGTGCTTGTCAGGTATATGCAGCAAATGCCTGCATGTGCTGTGTTTGTCTGCCCCAAAAAGCTGGTTGCTAATTTGAGTAAGAAGCAACTGAAGTGAGTGGGATACGAACAGGGACTGTGGAGGTGCTGCAGTATCCAACCCTGCAGACATTGCATACGCTTGTTGCTCACACAGCAGGCTGCTACTGCATTGCCATTGACCCCACTGGAAGGTGCTATCTCTCTTTCCGCTGATAAATGTGTTCGCAGATGATCTTAGTGGAAGCGGAATGGTTAGCTAAGCTGTCAGGCTGTGGGGTTTGGATTTCAGTTTGGTGTCTGATGGGGGAGTAGGTGCATGGCAGATATCTGGCAGTGGGAAGTGCGGATGCGCTAGTGAGTTTGTGGGATGTTTCAGAGATGCTGTGTGTACGCACGTTCACCAAGCTTGAGTATGGCTTTACCATGTGCTCTCATGGCTCAGTTGTACTTTTGGTTGATCTCTGTGAGCTCAGGTGGTGAATGTCAGTCTCATCCATTAAAGACTCTCATGCATGCAAACTATCATAACATCTTCAAAGCTCAGACCAAAAGAAGAAAAAGGCAGCTTGGTATAATGTTCTGTGTTAGCCAAATAAAAACCATAATGTCATCACTTGGTCTTATCTCAAGACCTGCCAGCTTGGAAAATTGATTGGAAGGTTAGGTCAACCGTCTTTGATTGTACATGATGAATTGAGAGCGGGGGGTTTATCTGATGCGTATGCTAGCCTTCCATTGACAGTGTACGTGGTAACCTTGGTCTAAAGTGACCTCATTGGGGATTGGGGTTATTGCAGGTGGCCTGTTCGAACTATCAGCTTCAACCACGATGGCAGTTATATTGCTTCTGCCAGTGAAGATTTGTTTATTGATATTGTGAGTGATATGTCTGAACCTTAAAGTCAATCACATGTAGGTAGGTGTGCTTGATACATGGAGGTAGCAGTCTGCAAACCCATGCCATATTGAATCTTGCAAGGGATCAAGAAATATTGGGAGCCTGTTTTTGTCAGGCAGTCTTATGACACCTGAAATTAATCCGAGTCATGTGAATTCACTGTCAGTTTGCTTGCTTGGTGTTATCCTGAAGCTCATGATTCTGGGAACCTGTAGTAGTCCTCCTATACTCCAGGGCCTGTGATGAGGTCTATCTTTTTCGTGAATTGTTGATGAAAGCCAATTTTCAGGAAGTTACATATTCTTTGCAATTTGTGACACCCGATCACAGTTGGGTGTTGGATGTCATCCAACATGTAACTGATATTGAACGGCTCCTCACTCAGATTGTAACCATTTACTCGGTGGTGCATAGACAGACTTGACACTTTCCATCTGAATATGGGGTTAGCTAACCTTCAACCCAAGGTCCTTCACTGGACCAGTAGTGCAAGGGGTCAGGTGTCTCAAGACAGGACTGTCGGTCAAAGCCTTTCACTGCATGAAGAACAGTTAGAAATTTTTGTTAAGAGGAACCTTATGAATCCTTAAGGTTCGCCTCGGATGTGCCCATGATTTCTGTAAGGTCCTCCTGGAAACAACTGCCATGTTCTGGCTAAGGGGGACCTCAAATAATTAAAATTTTCTGACTGTTTTTACGCTGTTGGTGGTTAGCTATGATACACAATTTTTGTCTTCTGGGAATTTGTACTGATTGTTTACTCCATGCAGTCGGAGGTGGAAAGCGGCCGTTCAGTTCACCAAATACCATGCCGTGCAGCCATGAACAGTGTGGAATGGAATCCTAAGTATAACTTACTGGCATTTGCAGCTGATGATAAAAATAAGTACCAAGCTGATGAAGGTGTGTGACCAGCTCTCTCTCCCTCTGCTTTATTTTGCAGATTTGTGCACTGAAAGCTTGACAAAAATTTCGTGCACGCTCACACGGTTTGATCAGTATTTTCAAGGAAGTGAACTCAACAGTTGTATTTTGTTGCACTACCTGTATAACTTGGCCTTAGCCTAGGGCACATCCTTGTGAGGAGCTTCAACTTGGATTAGTCCAGTTCCCATTCCCTCAATATCCCACTACTGAAAAGCAGCGTCGTACCACAGAGGGTGACCTCCTACATAGTACTATGTAAGATTTGAATCCCAGATTGCTTAAGTGGGTCTAGGTCTAGAGGTGACCACTTGGCTATCTGCTGGGCGTTCACTATTGTATATACTCAAAAGGAGGTAAGAATCAATCTCATGTGCTTAATGTGCATCATTGCAGGAGTCTTCCGGGTTTTTGGTTATGAGACTGTGTAAATTGCACCATCTTGAAGGTCTGATCCAGGTGTCTTCCCGCAGGGACAGAAAGCAGTGCGGATTCTCAGCCACTGAACAGCTTTGTAGCTAAAACAGAACCACCTTAGTCTTAACTGTAAACACAGCCTACAGCGACCTTTATATCAGTATGTAGAAACACCGATCCTGGTTTTGGGGGTGGGCTAAGCTCAATACAGTGTTACTGTTTATGGCTGGAGTGTGTCACAATTTCGGAGGCTCCTACATTGGCACCTCCCAAAGAGTGTCTACCTGAGTCTTTTGAATGGTGCGGTGACAGTTTGTTGGCTCTGCCTTCCAGGGAGAGTCCCTGTGACATGTTGGATACATGTGAAAACGGTCACATGGCTGCCAATCAGGTTCTTGCTCCCGAGTATTCCCCACTATTGCCTTGATCCTTGAAAAAAGTCCAACATTTTTTGATCCACTGCCCTTTGTCTTTGAGACTCTGTGATATGTTGGTTACATGTGAATTCCTTCACGTCTGCGAATCAGGTTCTTGCTCCCAAATATTCCCCACCATTGCCATGATCCTTGAAAGAAGTACTACATTTATTGATCCACTGCCCGTTCTCTTCGAGTCCAATAGTCTCTCTTTCGTTTTTGTTTGGTGGTTGTCGGTCTATTATCTGTTTATTTAAATTAAGGGAAACAACAGCTCTTCAATTCGGGCATCTTGAAGTGAAAGGAGATGTTCAGCTTTCCAACAAACCTCCATGATTTCCAGGGCCTCCGTCCCCATTCTTTGAAAAATGAACAAACCTCTATGACACCAAGCAGAAGGCTCTAGCAGAGAGTAACTAGGCACACACTAGGATGAGGGTTAGGGCTTATTGTGATCAACCTGATTAACACTCTAGTGGTCAAGCAATGGTGTTATTGCTATGGTCTTCTCTTACGATGTTAAGAACAAATTTGGGTTGTGATGCAAAGACATTTCTAGGCACAGTTTTCTTCCTCTGCATGCATCGAGCGTTCGCGCAGGGCGCAGCCTCAGTTACTCCAGATCATCACAAATACAGGACACAGACATTATTCCATCCTTCACTCACAAAGATATGATTTCCATACCTTGTACATAAACTGAAAAACCCCAAAACTGTCCTCGGCACAGTTGTCTGCCAAGACTTTGTTATCTACTTAACCTTTTGATGTCATCTAGGCCAATATGACAAGACCTCTACTGAATATAGCGTGCATCCTCGCAATTAATCCCAGGAGTGTTGTCATTGGGGAGCTTAGAGCTTTTCCAAAATGTCATTACTTGTAGAGGTAATGCTAGCTCCAACACCCCCTAAAGACAACAAACAATTGATCCGAGTTTTCCAAATATCCTCTAAAAATCCCTTCACACAAACATCAATCTGTTGTGCGTGCTTTGCTTTATACCTATGCATTGCGACCAACATTCCGAGCATTGCACCCACGAAGAAAAGAAGACAACAATCAGCGCATTTCCATATTTGATTGCCAAAATGTCTTTCATTAAAGCCCCCCAAGTTTGTGTGGGCTCTGAGGATTAGAGGATGATTCAAGAATCAGAAAAGGAGGGAATGGAACGAGCAAAAGGGGCTTTGGGCCAGAAACCGGGGTGCAAAAAAATAGAAGGACAGTTTAAGCAAGACTCAATTAAGGATGGTTGGTGGACATAGAGCCGGTGGGAACAACCAATAGAGAGGGAGATCCGGGGTATAGTGGAGGGATGGAAGCATCCATAGGAGAAAGACGTGTGCAGGGCCAAGGGTTCGAGAACCAACTTGCAGCGCCTCGACGTGTGAGGGCTAATGCCATTTAGAGATGGGGTGAGCACATGCGGGCGGGCTTCCAAAACAATCTGCGGCAGCCTGAACCCACAAGCTCGAGTATATATAGCAATGGCGGGTGCCGACGGTGCAGGTCTCACACCTTGAAGCCCAAGGTGCCCTGGTGAATTCCTATGGGAGGTCCTAGGGCCATCTAAAAACATAAATTTGGAGGACAAACCATTAGGCTATCAATTAATAGGGAGAGTGAGCTAAATAAGCCCCCTAATGAGGGGGTAGAATATACCAAAGTATCGTAATGATTCCTGAGACACTCTTTGTTATTTGAGGGCATTACTATTGGACAGAGTTGGCCTCATCCATGGATTGAGCCCTCACCCTCCGGACCTCAAATCCTGGAAACCCCCTGGGCAGAGACCTTACCCCTTACGTAAAGACTGGGACCAAGCAGGACAGACCGGTCTACAACGCACATTTCTTTGATAAAATATTTTCAACATTTTGTTTTTTCTTCTTTTGTCAAAGGGTGTGCTGCAAACCACCCTTCCTTCTTTGACCCGCTCCGTAGGTCAGCCATATCCCCCACAGTCATGTGCTTCTCTTCAAGGCCCCACTTTTTTTTTTTTAAATAATAAATTAAAAAAAAAGGGGAAACACCTGCTCACAAATCAGGCCCCTTAGTAGTGAGAGGAGAAAATAACCTCTTTCATTTATGCGCCATGGAGGCGAATGAGTGGGACACCGCCCGGGAACCATACCACACCCGTCAGTAGCAAGATTTGACCCCAGAATCATCTGGGTGGCACTCAGTGCACTTAACCAACTGAGCTACTGACTGCTGGTTTTTTTTTTCTTTCTAAATTTTTAAGCGAAAGGGGACGGAGGCCCTTTTAATCAAATTAATGAAAAGGATTTACAAAAAGGTGAAAAAAATAACCACCCAATAGGCTTTTACCTTTTACAGTGTGCGAACAAGGCCCCACTTTAGCCACAACATAGCATTTATGGCTATTGAAACTGAAAAAACAAAAAACTGATGCTAAATTTATTCATGCAAGTAATAAACATACAAATAGTAACTTGTTTCATTCAAGTGAAAACCGGAACATGAAAACAATAATAGTAATAAATGTGAGCATGTGCTTGGATGATCATCCGTAAACTGGATGATGTTGTGGAGGAAACGGAAAAACATCCATTCTATTTCAAGATGGCATCCAATGTTGGAGGAATGATTCTTGGAATATGACGGTCGGATAGTTATGAGCGTCCGGATCCCCGGAATATCAAATCTCACTTTCTTTCACTTCACGTAATAAATGCAGTATTGTTTTCTGTTCGCGTAAGTTCCCACGTTCCCCTGATTCTCCAACCGCATTGCTAATTATCATTATTGTACTTACGCCTTAAAATTAGAGATTATATATTTCAAAGGTAAGATTAAATCCAAAATAAAGTTTCTCATGGCATCCTTTCCTCCTATTAAAAAGAAAAGTCCCCCTCCTCAAGGGCCTGAATTATGAGCAGTCGCTCCCAGGTTTCCTTAAATAAAAAGAAGAAAAAAAAAGAAAGGTAAAAAAGAAAAGAAAAGAAGACATTTTCCTCGCCCTTCAATGCATTTAATTAATTTAATTAAAAGGGCCTCTGTCCCCTTTCCTAAAACAATATTAAGAAAAAAAAAAAGGTCCAGTGGGCTTTCCCCCACCCTTCCCTTTTCAAAAAATTTAATTGTGGGCTGATCGCTCCCAGGTTTCCTTTTTTTAAATTTAAATTAATTAGTTTTGTGATTAAAAACATTAATTATTCAAAATATATTAAAATTTAAAACAATTTAGAACAAAGGGAAACACCTGGCCCTTCCTTTTTGTTTTGAAAAAAACAAAAAACAAAAAACCATAAAATAAAATAAAATAAAATAGAATATCAAATCTCACTTCATTTCACTTCATGTAGTAAGTGTAGGATCGTTACGACGTTCCCACGCCTTTCCAATGGCCAATTAGAAATGACCAGAGCATTACTTATAATCGATATTACAATTAACTCTTAAATATTTAAATAGAAATATTTTCATATTTTAAATAGAAAAGACAATTATGTTAGTGATTTTATCATTGAGGGCTTATTATTACTATACCTTCTTACGAAAATTAAAAATTAAAAAACAATAAGTGATAAAATAAAATAATGTTTTCCTCGCCTTTCAATGCAAGGGCGGCTGCGTTTCTGGGCATCTGTCCCTCCTTTTTCTAAAAGAACACAACAAAAAATAAATACATAAAGAGGTTAGCGCGGTAAGAAGAGGCAGTTTCCAAGAGAGCAGCGAACGGCAAAGAAGAGGAAGAGAGCACAAGGAGGAGACGGGGCGATGGCGGCAGGGCTGCTCTGCACTGCGACGGCCGCGCAGCAGAAAGCGCGTATGCTCGCGCTGTAGCTGCCTGCCTGCCTGGCCCACCATCGCTGGACCTGCACACAGTCTACAGGCGCGCCTGAGTTTAGTCTACTTACAAACCTCGAGCAGTGCGTTTGAGAAGGAGAAAGAAAGAAAGAAAGGAAAGAGGGACGCTGTGAAAACAAGGATTGGCAACAGGTGGCGGTGGCAGAGAGGCAGACGGGCAGCGAAAGGGGAGGGGATGCAGGGATCGGAAGTTGGAGTGATGTCAAATTCGGAGCCGGGGAGAACTTGCTAGTGTTGTTGGACTGCGTGGGTGTGCTCGGGTGGCCACTGCCTTGCTGGTTTTTTTTTTCTTCGGGTGCTGGTGTATGATGTGAAGAGATCGGATCATTTCTTTGTGGTGCTGGTGGAGAAGAGTTGTGTAATAGTGGGTTGGGTTGTGGTGAAGACGATGGTGTGAGCAGTGACAGGCCGTTGCAATTGAGGCTGTGTTCGGAATCCATGCTTCTCGGTGCTCTTCCCTTGTGCTTGGCGGTGGGCCTGGTTCAAGTATGAGGCTTGCGGAGCTTTGAGGGTTTTTTCCATCGTGTTTTTTCCTCTGGAGCCTTCCTTCTTGCGGGTATTAGTCGAGGTAGCTACAAAATCGGGGATTTGAATACAGTATGTACGAAGGGCTGCGCATTTTTGTGAGAATACACGCGGGAGTGTGCTAGCTGGAGGAGACAAAGAGCGGAGGGCGGCGGGCATCGTGAAATGCCTACTTACGTTACTCGGGAGGTCTCGAAGGTATTGCTCTGCGCTTCTTCTTCCTCTTCCGGTATAAGTTCCAATTTCTATAACGTGTGGATAACCTCTTATATTCGACAACGCGAGATATGCAGGCACACTGTTGGTCTCCCCGTTATTATATTATTCGGACGGTGTCATATCTATCAGAGCTCGTGTGTCAGAGAACACAACAGTACAAAGTAGGTGTCTTCTGCTGATTGCCGCAGTTAAAAATCTGACATGCAGGTTCGAATCCAGGCACTGTTGGTGCATTGGGTTTGCTGTAGCCAGATGGTTATTTACTGAGTATTGGCTCTCTCTCAGTCGACTATTTCAGTAGCGATTTTGAAGTTGCAGCTGGCCCTGAGCGGGAGAAGGATTAATAAATCCATCTTACATTTTATCCCAGGATGTACTGAAGTCTGAAGTGTGCATTCAGTGTGTCAAGAACGTTGTAGTATAATCGAAGCCTTCGTGAAAGTCAAAATCGACCGTTGCCAGCCGCCAAAATGGTATTAGGGTTGCTGCAAGGTGCAAGAATGGATGCCAACGTAGCAGGTTCTGTCTGCTGTAGGGTCTGTCTTTGTATGTGATACCGTTGGGTTAAAGGGTTAAAGTCTTGGGACTCGTGTTTGTGCATCTTTCTCTCAAAAAGGAGGGTAAGATCCCGAGCTTTAAATTATGAATAGTGTGCTTGCTTGACAAATGGTGTCTGGAAGCACATTGTGTGCTACCCAGGTGTTATCTTCTTTGTAAACTATCAATGACTTCCTTGTCTCGAACCTGCTGTTCGAAGTTCTATTGAAGGGGCCCATTTTTCACTTCTTTGTGCAGCTGCCCTCCAGTCATCTTTATTAATGAGGCTACCTTTTGGACTGGTAACAGATATGGAGGAGGATAGTTTCGGAGTTTACTGTGGAGGTGCCGCTTTTGCAGCAAAGGTGGAAATTTATCCTATTTGGGCTTGTTTTTCAGGTAAGCCTGTTTCGAGCTCCTGTACACATATTCTCACGAGCCCTTGGAAGGGCACCCCTGAGGCTGTTGCTGTTCTAAACCATCCCAATTATGTGAAACTGGACCTTGCATTGGAGGACTTGTGCTGATTTTTGGCGCCTGTGCTTTTGCGAGTTCAAGATGAATCCTCGTAAGATAAGTGTGGGGGGTTTTGCAGTACATTCATGGAGTTGGGGCTCGTGTGGCACATTATCTGCATCGGCCAGGCCCCCTTCTGCATGATGTGGGCTTTGATTTACTTCCTGTATGTTCCTTTCCCCTTCTCACTGTACTCTGTTCTACTCATTTCCTGTCACCAACTAAAAACTGGTCTCTGAAGAATACTTACCTGATTGTTAGATTCCAGTTCTATGTGAGTAATACTGAAGAGTTGGTAGCCTTTGAGACTTGCAATTGACGGTGAGAGCGTATGCCTCAAAAGAGTTCACCTAGCATCCAGTTTGTTGGAAATCACACACCATTTGATTTTTTGTGGAAGGCTGACTTCCTGAGCAACCACGTGGTAGCTAGAGAGAGGAAGGGAGAGAGAGGGCAATGTATTTAGTTTGGCCTGTTGCACAGCTATACAGCAGGTGACTATCGAGATTGTAGAGTGGTACTGTATGCATGTGTTGGAATTGGTCCTTTCTCCTGGAAAAGTTGGCAGGAGACTGCGTGAAATTCGCAGGTGCTACTGACTGATGATTTGGATGTATTTACAAGTAATGACCTAGTTTTTCTGCAATGGGGAAGGGTGAGGTTTTTAATGGTTCTTTGTGTCTTGTTATTTTGGGCACTCCACAGGAGCTCGGGGCGGAAAATTCCCACATCAGTGAAACCCTCTTCACCTTCATCTTTGTTTCCTATGTTTTGGTATGCCTTTCTGGCCCAGGTTCTTTGTATGATCTTTCCAATCAAGTGTTGTTTAGAAACTAGTTCCTCCTGAAATGAACACGTCTTAGTTGTCTTCCATAACTTGTCTTCTTTTTATCAAATTTGACACACGCTTCTGATTTGTTACTGAAGTTTTATTTGGCAAGTTTTGTTCCATCAGCGTATTTTTGATGAGAATGATGTGGATCTTTTGGGAGTGCAGTGGACATTCCATCCATTTGTATTTTATAACAAGCGCTTCTACACTGCTGTGCTTTGGCACAGAACGTTCGCAGTCCTGGTGGTATGTTCCTACAAAACTAAGACCCCCACTTGTCCCCCACTGCAACATTATATATTTCCTGCAGGAAAACTAAGTGTCATATGCCCATGGTACACTTTCTGCTTCAGCCATTACCAAGCTCCCCATTCTGTGTTTGCTTAACTGACCTTTCCATTCCACAAACTCTTGTAGTGCAATATGCACAGTACTTGCTAAAGTGATAGGCATACATCATAGTATATGGAACACATCACCCATGTAAGACTCGAAAGAGGGTGGTACTTGGCAAACATGCCTTGTTGGGCAGGTGGAGTGAGCTGGTTGGGGTTTCCCCTGATATAGCATATGAGCATTTCACCTTGGGTGCCAATGGGTGTCAATGCAATCTGCTACTGTCTCTTTTATAATTCCCATCTGTGCTTGAACCACCTCACAAGCTCCTCTTAGTCCAGGCTTTCTTTTCTGTCTTTGCCCGTGTCCCCCACTGTACTTTCATATCATTTCTTGCACGCATATGGGATTAGAAATTGTCCCTATATATAGTCTCCAGGAGTGTGGTGGTACCTAACAGGAGGGGGTTGTGTGCAGGTTTGTCAAACTCTGAGGGTTGCGTCTTTCCTGGTTACCCAGCTGCCGGGCCCTAACTATCATTGTCGGGAGGTGAGCTTCTTATATTGTTGGCAATTCACTTTGCATACAACATCCGGGAATCATGATTGATTTGATGTCAATAGGACTGGTTTCTTATTGCATTGGCTCTTGGGGTAAAACTTTAGGGTGGGCATGAATTGTATCAGGGGTCACAGCAGATGTCACGCTCTGCCTATAAGCATCATCTTGGAGTTGTATCCTGGCTGTTCATCACCAATTGCATTAAACAATTTCCGACAGTGTTTTTTTGTTATGGGTGTGGGGGGGAGAGAGTGAGACAGCAATTAGCTGTATGACACTCGTCATTTGACAATTAGATGAATTTGTTCCCACTGGATACAGGGCCAGGCTGCTGCCACTTTACATGTCCAGAGCATCAAAGATGTCCTCCTTCTAAACTGTATGTATACTTTTAGGTCCTGGTAAATCCTTGTTTTCCTTGGGCAGACTCGTGCATTGACTTCACTTTTGGCAAAGGGCTGTTTCAGCAATTATCTTGTCCTCTTTTGTCAGTTCTTGGGCTGTCCCATGGAGTTATTGCTTGTTTGCCTATGTGAGGCCAGTGTCAGTAACCAGGAGGTTTCTCTGTCAACTTTGGCATTCTTGTAGTCATTTCCTGCAGTAATTTACAGCTCTCAGCTCGGCTGTGTGGCTTGTCATGCAGTTCCATATGGAGTGATCTATGGATGTGGGGACTTGATATTTTCTTCACATATGATATTCGCCCTTACTTTCTGTCACCATTATTCCAAATATGGCTCCAAAAGGCGAGTACAATCAGTTTAGATCACTGAGGAAAAGTAAGATGAGATAGGATGAGTAGAGATCTTGATTCCAGTTTGCCTCGTAATGAAGCCCTTGATTGGTTTTCCTAGAGTTCTTTGAATAAGTGTATTGTTGCCATAATCTCTTTGATTTCACAGGTTGTGTATGATTCTGTTATTTCAAGTTCTGTTAAACTTGAGAAGCACCGAATTGCACTGTTGGGCTTGGATACAATTTTAGCCGCATGTGGACTGATTCTGGGATGACTTGGGGATGTGAACAGGTGGATGAAGAGGGTCGCATGGATGGCAGCTGTAGCACTCAGTTTCCTCATTGTCGCCTCACGCAAGCATTACACTGTGGATGTTGTAATAGCCTGGTGGGATTCTTTATTTGGTTCAGATTCCACAGTGATTGCATAGTTGTATTATTTGTCCTTCCTTTGTCCTGGGGATCTGTAGAGTAGGCCACAAGAGTTCATTTCTTATAGTGTACATAAGCTGGAGATTTTACAGGCTGAAGCTCTGTTGGATTGGATGAAATGCTGATTGGACATTGAGGTTTGACATACCCTCTGTTGTGTGGGAACAGGTATGTGGTATTTTTGGTGTTCAACTATGTGGATCGCTGTCTCTCTGAAACAGGTGGGTTTATAACCTTGCAGAGTTTCTTAGGTGATTTTACTGACTTGCTAGGAGATTTTGAAGCTCCTTTTCTTTTCAAACTGTTGACAACAGGTAAATTGAAAGGTTATGGCAGATGCTGTAGTCTTCGGACAGTAGTCCGATGGGGATGTTACCCTCCTGTGCTATTATTAGCATGGAGATGCCATAGCTCTCGCTTTCAAATGGCATCCTATATGCAAGATTGAGTTGTGCTGTTTCAAGCAGGTTTTTCTTTTGTATGGCGGTAGGATGATTTGAGAATTTGCTAAACATGTGCAGATACCATAGATCGAATGCCAGTTACAGCAGGGATAACTCTGCTCCCACTAAACGTGCGGGTAGGCAAGGAGAGTCGCAATGAGAAGATGTTGAATGGCAACTCAGGCGATGTGCCATCTGACTGGGTTAGTCCAGGCGCCTTTCCAAACCTTTTTTCATGATTGTCTGGGCTGCTGTAAAGAAAACATTGTTATTGGAAACAAGGACTTGTGGCTGGGGCTTGTGAGCAGAGTGGGAGAGAGGTTGAGTTTGCTGAACTTGTTCCCACTTGGACTTTCTATCCCACCCAGAATATCAGACTTCATCTGTGTTTTGGAGGGGTGGAGAGAGAAACACGGTCAGTTTGTTTGCACTGATGCTGAGATATATGTATGCAGAGACAACGAACACCTGTGAATGGCAAGCATCTGGATGACGCCAACTCCATCACAATGGAGGTGGTTGTAAATGGTAGTCGTTGAACATTTGTACTAATTCTGACATTTTTCCAGTACTAAACTTGCAGGCACTTGCTACAAGTGCTTCAGCTTATGGTCCAATACCTTGATCCACTCAAGTGATGTTTTTAATCCACACTTTTCAAGGCTCTTGGTATCCATCCCACAGTGAGCAAGCCCTAGGGCTGCATTGCCAGGGTGAGGGACCACACATCGATAAAGTGGGCTTGGTGCACTTGTTTTGATAAGCAACATGCAACGCTTGGTGGTATGTCAATTACATATCTGCCTGTCTGCATCTGATTGGTGAACAAATCCACCGCCCCCGCCCCATTTGTAAATGCAAGGTTATTCTCGTGGCCTGGTCATGCTGTCTGTCCTGCAATACAAAGAAACAGCGACGAGGCTATTCTCCATCAAAATTGTTTAAACTTTGATCTTACAATCTAACAATGGGGCTAGCTTGTACATTCTAAAGTGTGAGCAGGCAGGCATATTATGGGTATATATACATCCTCCACCTACTAGATTCTTGCTTAGTGTCAGTCCTCTTGTTCCCCTGTGTATGTGCAGGTTCGATCAGCATCACATTAGGATGGCACTTCCTGAACCAATGAACCAATCCATCCAGCTCGTGCCAGGCAGGTCATTCATAAAGGGTGTTTCTCTCCCATGGCAAATGTCGGCTAAGTTACCTCCCTTCTGAGCATAGAGAATGTTCTCGCATTGCCTGACCTCTTCATTTCTAAGTACCAATCAAATAGGGAACCTTCTTCCTCCTTTGACAGGATCAGGACCTCGCATTTTGGAGGATGTTTTCCCGCTCATCCAGTTCCGAACTGAAGTCTGAGGAATCGCATACTTCTCACCAATTTTACTGTGGATGCTGCCCCCTTCTTGACTTCTATTGTTGCTTCCTTCATGCCTTTCTCTGTCCAGGCTCCGCTGTGCCCACTTCTGTTGCCTGCCCTCTTCGAATGGTCGATTTTTCACATGCAAAACCGTGCCAAAAACAACTCCGTGGCCTGTCTCCCTCTCTTTCGACTTTTTACTGTAAAAACAAAAAAACACAAGATGGTCCCAGAGAACAAAAAGCGACTCATTGTTCATTACTAACAATGGGAAAACGTAAAAACAGGTCTGTCTATATGCGACTAAAAGCTCCACTATTACAATGTCTTCCAAATCACCCACTTGACTGCTGTCTGTATAAGAAGGCTCTACAGCAACTAAGCTGGGTGAAGTTCCCAAGGACTTCGGAGCACAGCGAGATATTCAGCATATGTACTGAAACGTATAACCTCCAAAGAGGTAATGGAAGGTCATGGCCTCTCACGTTACCCATCGTCATTCACAGCTCAAATTGAAGGAATAGAGATGCAGTGGTGGGAGGTCCAGCGTGGATTGATGGAGCAGGGTTCTAGCGAGCTGGATGTGTATGCTCTACATCCGCTGTTCCACGAGGTGATCTAGGCGGCAGGCCACCATGGACATTGGTAACCCCTTCGTGCCTGCACTGTCTGTCTCACTGTTTCCACTCAGCCTTTTTTGGGGGGGTATTGTGGTGGGTGGAGGTTTCCTTTGTGTGACGCTTTTCATTGTGAGTAAGCAGTGTCTGCACGCCGTAGAATTGCACACGTCCAGGAGGTGCGCGTCCTTTTGATCTCTGGCACTGACTGGATTCTTGGTGTGTGGACCTTGTCGTGTTAAGTTTACTGGGTTGCATCAGTCAAGGAGGTTTAGCAGCGAAGTGGTCATGTTGGTAGGTGCAATAGGTCACGTCGCACATGGAAAATCATCAGTGGTCAAGGCGATCTCTGGTGTTCAGGTAAAGCTCCTCAGTGGCCCATCACTTTTGTTTTTATTTTTTGCATTGTTTGTGGGTACCTCATCCTTGTAGTTTATTGGCTATACTCAACATGTCTTGTGACTCTACATGGATTTCAGTGTAGAAGATCGACATGGTGAGCCGTGCATCATAAAATAGCTCAAGTGCACGTAGTCCACCAAATTTGATTTGTTGGTACCGAGTAGGAGCTTCTCAATGTCTTTCAATATATGGGATTAGCCCTAGTCCTTCTATTGGAATTGAGCACTGCTTGCTTCTTCCAGAGCATGGAGTTTGTTGGGCAATATGAAATTGTGGTTGATATTTGCCCTTATTGCTTGGTCGTTTGGTTGCAGCAGAACGCAATTGCTGATGGGGTTCCTGTGGTCCCTCCCTCTGTGCGGCTCAAATATACTGTGGATGTTGTGTGTGAATATACGATAAATAAGATCACCATTCTGGATGCGGTTTCATGGCACCTCAAAATATGATTGTCATTAGGTCATTTGCTGTCAACAACCTCAGCATGAGATCAAGGGCGGTATGGCTGGTGGCAGAATTTGCAGGTATGTCATCATATGTCTTAGTTGCTTTTGTGAGGTCTGACCATCCACATGTTCCTCTTACTTGATACACGTATGATGGCAAGGGCTACAAGCATGTTAGTTCAGGTCACCAGATCAGAAATTAGTGTTAACCTGGTTTGGGGGCAAAGGGAAGTGTGGCAAAATCCCTTATTGAAGCGGTGGTGACAAATTTCTCATATTGGCTACCCCAAAGTTTGAGTTTGGGATTGATGGAATGCTTTCTTGGGGCAGGTCGTGTTGAGATGGGGAAATAGATTGAGATCCGGCCAGGAATAATTACAAGGATGAGATGAACAGTTATAAGAGTGTGCCTATTAAAGTTATCCATTAAGTCCCGCCCTGTTTGACCCTCTGATCCATCCCCACATGCGGCTTTGGTGGGCAGTTTGAGCCTATCCGTTAAGTCCAGTAAAATGGGCAGGACTCGAGTAAACTGGGCACGAGAGAGGAACAAAGTGGCCTGGCCTTGTGCCAGTTATGATGGGAGCGTGGGCCCCGCGTCAGGCTCATCCACGTGTCTCAGCGTGGGGCGCCGCCCAGAGGAAGACGGGATCAAACACGTTTGGGCTGGTTTTTCCTGCTTTTTTGAGTTTGGCCCCCACTTTATCTCGCTTGTACTTTGTGGGCCCGCTTCCACCCTGTTCACCCTGTCTTTTGACCAAACTGGCCGAACTCACCGTGCCATATAAAGAAGGGCTGATGTAGACTGAAGCACACATAAAGAGAGAATTGAAGATCGTTCTGAGAGAGAGCAATCACAGAGATCTGTCCAAACTTGTGAGAGAAAGAGATACAGTGACAATGTGGACAGAAAGAGGTTGCTGGGCAACTGTGGCAATGGCAGGCAGAGTGGTAGATTATCATAGTGATGTTTTGCGATTGGACTTGTAGGAGCTGCCTTCTGGTGGGTGTCGGGTGTTGCGGAAAATTTGCCTTACTCCTTCTATATATCCTGGATTTTACTTAATATTGCATAGTGCATCTCCTCTGCCCCTCTTGCACAGATCTTAAGCTTGTGAGGCACAGGGGGTTCCCTTCTGAGTGCAAGTGCTCCGCTTCTACCCGCCTTGCTATGACTCTAGTCTCTCTCCATGTCTCCCCCTTTCCTTTTGTTGTAACACGTCCAGTGGAGGGTTTCATGTGGCTTGAAACTGTCACCCTCATTTATGTAGGAACTGCAGCTTTGACAAGTTCAATTACATAGATCCCAACCTCTCATACCAGCTGGAATGTATCATGAACTTAGTCCAATGTCTACTCCTCCTTTGTATGAAGTGAGAGACGCGACCCTCTCGAAGAAATGATTTCATGTACACCATGCATCTCCACCACAAAGGCAGGCAATTGAATTCACAATACCTGCAAAATTTTATGCAAAGAATTAGATGGGGCAGGGAATGCCACAAATGCGGAGGTGAAGGTCAGACATGAGAATAAATACTGTAGTTGAAACAGCACAGGAATGTGTGAATTTCATCCCCATTGCCACGTGCAATAAGACAAAAGTCATAATGCACCAATCTGCTGAAGGAATCATAGCTAACTGCAACTGTACTGTGCACTAAAATCCATTTTCGGGATATGTCCCAAGAGATTCTCAGCAAATGAAAATGACCCACAACATAATACGAGCTGATTTCCACAGCAGTGTCGAGGGGAGTCCAGGAGGCTTGGACCTGCCTCAGGGTCCTCAAATGTTGGAAACTCAACCACTGGATGCAATGCCGGGTTTGGATACATTTTGAGAAGCTGCAAAGAGGCATCTCGCTCCTCATTACTCGACAGATGGAGACAAGTAAATACACAAACATCTGCACATGAAACTGCGCACACATACGATATTCTCATTCATGGCACGCATGAGTGGGCGATGATGGCAGAGCTCCAGACAAGCCCAGCAGCGTTGGCAGACACCCACGTCGGGCTCATCACTATCCTGGGCGCATGTCTACTCTCGAATTCGTTGTGCTCATCACTAAGTGATGAGTATGAGTATATGTAGGTACTTTATATGTACTTGACGCATGTCTACTCTCGCATTCGGGGTAATTTTGAGCTCACAGTTCGGTAGAGAGGCTTAGCAGATATGCATTCACCATCCGAACTCCACAGCCATTTGGGTTACAACCCATCATTTTCCACACTTACCTCTTCTGCAGCTTGGTAGGCATGTGACGATTCAAACACGTTAACACCTGGGATCAATTTTCTTTGTATTTTGAAAGGGGGTAAAGAGGTTCCAAACAATGGAGGCAGTTTAACATTTGATGGTGTAACAATTAGGGAGGGAGGTCCCAAAGGGCAACCACGTCAGACGGCTTATCGTGAGGGCCAAATTTAGGGTCAGTTGGGTGTGGGTAGATTGAATTGAATCACGTGCATGATACTCATCCTTTGCTTCTGTCTGCGGATTGTAAATGAGCTGCATGATGACTGCAGTCAGTTACAGCGTGTGGGTTTGTTTCTTTCTTCGTTCCTCTCCGCAGTTCCGGCAAGCTCCTTTCTATTTTGATCTCCCTTCTCTTACGAGCTGTCTCCAGAGACGTGATTTTATCTGCTCGTCTACAAACATGTGAAGGGTCATTCCACTAAATTTGCTCAGGCTGACTGTTGGTACAACTCTCCTGTACTTGATCGATCTTCCCTATATACAGATCATTCTTCAGGTTGCACTTCACCATGCTCGATTCTTCCTCGACTTGGCATTGACTTTCTCTAGCTAGTAGTGCATGTCTTCTATCTTCTTTCACTCTCATGCTCTCTGTCTGTATCTCTTCCCTGCGTATTATGGGTTCTACTTTCTGAGTAGTTGATCCAAGTTTGAACTGGTGACTTCTTGAAGTCTCAGTTGCACTCAGGTTCGTCCACAGTTACAAGCTAGTTTTTATGTCTGTTCCTCTCACTTCTTTCTCAGGTGTGCCGAAATGAGTGTGAAAACTGTGAGTCGAGGCTCGGCTGTGACCAGGGGAGACAACGTTACGACCTACACTATACCCCATGAGGTCGACGATCATGCAGCTTACAACATGGCCCGCACAAAATCGGGCGGGCGATGGGGGCCTTTCGCCACCTAGTACTGTTGTGTTCTCGTCCGTGCTTTCATCAGTCCGTGCTGGATTCCGACCGCGAAGACTTCAAGTTTACTCTTCCACAGTGTGAATTAGCGAATGTGAAGAGCCTTGCAGTCAAAGAGACGGATTCTGAGGACTGGAGGTTAAGATTGGAGATGCAGGTGATCAGACTCAACTCGAATCTCCACAGAATGTTTTGCAACAAGGAGTTATGCCTCTATGAAGGTAGCCATCAGTTGGACAAGAGCTCTTCATGACAGCCTAGATCAGAGAGATAAGACTAGCGTAAGAGGGGTGCAGGTCAATGGCACCAGAATTGTAGTAATTTAGCTCTAACACAGTAACTGGCCACTTACAAAACGATCCTGTTAGCAGGTTCTGAACACTTCAACATGATGTGAGTCCAGCTGGGGTATCATTCACACAATCTTTGAACTTGGGTCACATTACATGACTGCAGTAATTTGTTAGAGCACATTGGGGAGGAGGAGTTAGATTTATGCAGTCCCAGAGCTTAGAGAGACCTTGCATCCAATTCACATCATTTAATTATCTGGTAAGTCGAAGCTTCTGCGCTGAGTTCGTGTACATCATACTCCTGCAGTAATCGCACTTTGACCGCACTTTGACTGACACGGTGCTTGCGGCTTGCAGGCAGTGCTACGCCATCTTGAAGTGCGATGGCAGCTCTTCGGTGAAGCACTTTCGAAATTTGGGGACCTTGAGGCCATGCTCGCCGTTTGTACGGGTATTCTTCTTGAATTCTAATTCTTTCCATGCGTGCATTGCCCTCTTCTGGAGCAAACTACACTGCACATGTCATGTCTGCTACATGATTAAAACAGTGTCCGAAAGTTAAGAATTGACAACCATGTTCTGGCCGCCCACGATAGGATGTGTACCAAGGATTCCCAGCTATCAGAAGAACTCCAGTCTCTCGTTGCCAAGAAGATGGACATCAATGGATGTTACGATAGACAGAATCACTCAGCTATTGCCGTCGGCTATCTTGGGCTCAACACTCGATAGAGATGGAAACTGGGGGCAATTACAGCCCAGTGACAGGGCCAAGGCAGAAGCCTCACTGGAGATTTTGCGCAGAAGTGGAGATACAGGGAATGAGCAGGGCTTGGGATGGTTAAGGGGCACACGGCTTTGCGTTTTGGAAGATGATACCTACACTCTTTGCGACCAAAAGGTAACAACAAATTCTTGACATCATCCGATGTGCATTCCTCTTAGGAATTCAAGCAGATTTGCCATTCTTTTTCCTCTCTCTGGGGTCGTCGTATTTGTTATATGACAAGTTTCTCTACATGTCCCGGCCCCTTAAGTGCACCACAAGCAGTTGGAGGACCTTCCCTTTATTTAGCAAAGAAGGTTGTGAATGCAAGAGAGAAATCCAATGTACTAGGTAGTGTACTCTTGTAATCATTGACTGGCGCTACCTTGCAAGGCATTCCTTGAGAATATCAAACCTTTGTGGTGGAGTTTTACCACCTCCATGTGATACTCAGCAGCAATTAGCCAATGCTCTCACATGGGAGTTCTGGTAATAAAAACTTTCAGAGACCCCAAGTTTTTTTCCAACACAAAGTTCATGTTTTATTGCATTCATATGTGGGTATGTTACATGGTGCTGAGGGGGGGATTGTCTTCTGGGCCGCAGGGAGAAATTGTCGAGGAAGGCAAGCGAGTTGTGATATGGGAGCAACACAATGCAACATGGTACATCCAGGGATGTGTAACCTATCCCTTCAACAGCTCACCCTAATAAAGATACTCGTTACAATTATCGCAGGGATATGAAGGTGGAAAAGAACCTTACATTTACGTTCAACAATGTGTAAGGTACTTTTGCCCCCACCTCGTACTTACATCTTTGCCATATAGAAGCTAAAACGTGTGGAGCGCCTGATCCTATACGCTCTACTCTCGAATAGGCTGCATTTTTCTTCACGACCAAAATGTCTTAAAATTGTGTCGAATTTACTGGGGAATTGAAGCTAGTCACTGTGTCCAGAAACTCGTTAGCTTGTTTGCTTCTTCTCCCTGCCTCCACTGTTGTTGAATGTAAATGTTTTCCATAAATGACTTAGAGGTGGGTTCCAGCAGTGTTTCAGGGATGTTCTTCTTTTTCCAGTCTCGTGTTTTTAAGAGCATAATGTGTTAGTTGCTTTAATATAATGGAGAGTTCACAACATCTCCTATGTCCAGCTGGTTCATTTGGACATACACATGACACACTCCTAGCTTGTTGATCCTCTTTGTAATAAGGGTTTACAATGTACATGAATCACGGTGTTGTTCACAATCCCCACTATTGCAAATTTCTCCTGTGCGTACAGCATTCTACTCAAAAGGATCAATTCAAAGTCTCTCCTGCCCACATTGACACTACACATCCGGACCCAAATCCATACTGTTTTGGCACACACCATCTCTCTTACAAGAGTCACTGTACTAGAGTTTCTCGGAAGCCTGTAGAAATCTGGTCCATTGGAGCTTGCAAATGCCTCCAGTTTGTCAAATGCCGCCCATCTGAAACAGCCCCATCTCAAAGTGAAGCACACACAAGTTCCGACAGAGCCTGGAACAGGGACCCAAAGCATGCATTCTGAAGAAACCACCACCCCTCTCCAGAAATAACTTCTCCAAACTCTTTTTCCCCTTGTTGCACGTCCATGCAATGGCTAATTGTTACATGCAAGGATATGGTGGTCCTATGGGACTGAGTCACAGTGTAGGTAAGTCAATAACTTGCATATCATGTCGCTGGTTTCCTGTGACTTCAAAAACTTCCTCTTAAATGCTGCTGATGTAGGCAAATTGGACTAATATTACGAGTAAAGGCAGCCCTTATTCCACCATTTCCTCAAACACCGGCAATCACTCCCCAAACAAATCAGTCACACCCGCTTGTGAGTTTGTGGTAGCCCCAGCAGGATATAACTTGACAGCCTTCACCACCCCGCTCTCTTCTGCCCATCCACCCAGTGGTTTTCAATTTTGTGACTACCCTCCCTCTCCCTTCCCAGTGGATATAACAACTTTTCTTTCCTCGCCCCATTTATTAATGGGCAGCTCACACACAGCAGATTGAGGCTTGTGTGAAGGGCTCTCTACAGGAAATCCAGAACGACTGAATTAATCACTACTGGAGAGAGCCCCTCACAAAGGTAGTTCTTGTTCCGCCCAAACTGGGCATGGGGTCTATGGCCACAAGGCTATGACAAACGATGTCTTAAGAGTACGTTCTCTCCCCACCTTTGATCCACCATGAGGTATTGCCCTCACCAAGCAGGACAGGAACAGGGGGTCATAAGAGAGAGAATTCACATACATTCCATTTGCACTCATCAGCTCAGACCGAAAAAACCACTCTATGAAGACATATCCCTCGTCATCCTAGATAACACCATTTATCATAATTTCCTACCTCTCCATTAAATTTTCCACATCTCTCATGAGGGCTTTGGGCAACTTGGTTCTCACACTTTACAGTCGAGACAAGAAGATGGCACAAGCTACCACCTTATGGAGAATAGGGATTGCCCAAATTCTACCACCAGTGACGTGGAGACAGAACTCTTCCTCACTTGTAGGGCCAATGAAAGAAATGTTCCTTAATTCTGAGTCATTTGCAAAATGGTCAAGGTATTTTTAGTAGACCAACTTACTAGCTCCTTGGATTTCATCCCTGGTTGTGATATCTGGTCAATCAATGGCTCAAAAGTGCCCTCCGAAGGAAGAACCTTCAGGATGCGTTCCTGTATGAAAGTGCTGCGACCACACTTGTGACAGGAGGCTTCAACTTGGGCATAATAATGGCTCGCTTAAACACCCCTGCACTGCACCACAAACACATAATTACTTCAGAGATCAACCCAGGCTGATGAGAAGAGGATTGTATCTACCACAGGGAGGTACAACATACAACACCAGAAAGCATCCCATCTGATCACAAAAAATAAACCTCTCCGAGAGAAGTTTTTTGGAGGTCACCATTCACTTCCAAAGTTCACATTCCGGACTGTCATGTCCATAGCTTGTAACCTCCAGAAACACTTAAGCAAAACAAGTAACCATGTTATGCACTACTTGACTTGATGCTATAACACTGGCATGGCACTGGTAACTGCCAGCCACAGACCTTCCTTTCATGTTTACCCAACCATCAACAAGAACTCACTAAAATTTACTGCAAAGGTAAGTTGAGATAGCACAAACAGAAAAGGGGCAATGGCCATGGGACATACCTGAGAGGTGCCACAGAGGCAAGACCATCACCATTGTGAAGGTGGAGATGCCAATGGTTGAGTACGGGTCATCCGTTGAATCTCACTGCATGTCCCAATGTCTGCATTCTGTTGGTTTGGTATTGTTGTCAGATTCACTGACATCACCGGAACCCTCCGTGCCTGCACACTGAGGATCTCCACACAATTGTTTGTGGTCTTTCATACCAACAAGTAACTGAAAATGATCGGTTCAAGAACAGGACCACATGCTTTGTTACCATAAGTAATGTGGATTATAACTTGTCCCAAATCAGCCACAATGAAAACCCAGATATTAGTGAATATTTGTTGCTTTAATCATGCATGCTAGAAAGCTAGATGCTGATTCCAGCCATCAGCATTGCAGTAGCCCATTAGTCATCCCTCACCTGTGAACCCTGTGGCTGCGGTTGTTCTGGAAATAAAATGGCATGGGATGATGACATGAAGTCCTAACAAGAACACAAGGTAGGTGGAGTAGGTACAAAGCTCAGAAGACCCCATCTGTTGCCTGCATGCTGCATTCTTTCTTCTCCAAACTTGACAAGACGCAGGTATGCTTGAGTGGGCCTTGTGGGCCCTTGCGGACATTGACGCTGCACAATTTTTAAGCGAACCCGAAAATTGCTTGCTGTTAAGGCAGCAGCTTGTTCTGACTTCGGACCTTCCAGATTGCTATTGAATGTAGCATCAGTGATGAAGAATATCACTGAAGCAGGATCTATTACTAAAGGATTAAATATCTTACCAGACATAAAGGCCCAATCCAGGACCGGTAGGAGTGGCAGAGCTCTGCGGGGGAATGGATGGAACAGGTCCTTCCCGCTCGGTTGCCAATTGCCCTTCGTGCACGCTGAAGCTCCTTCTTGACATCATGTAGCAATTGTAAGGCTTCTACTTAACGTTCAACGGCCTCGCTCTCTCGCCGTGGGCGTCGTGCACTCTCGTTCTCGCACATAGAGCTCCTCTACTTCCTCCTTAAGATGGACATCACTTTTCCAAAACACTTTCTCCTTCTGAGGATTTGCTTCCAATTCCTGACAACACCGGCACTTCACCCCTTCTACAACGGTCCTCTTCTTAGTGGGTACCTCCATGTCTTCTGCCTCTTGGATCAGCGGCGTGCTCAGCTTTCATGTCGTCCCTTTTACTTCAAACAACCTCCAGAGCCAGATTTTCGTTAGGTCTCAGTCAGCATTGTACGGAAACGTGCAAGATGCAAAATGCAGTCAAGCCCATCAAACATCACATGCCATCGTCATCGCATATTCCATGAAAACTTACGCTCTGTGCACAACACCCCTTTCGTGACCATGTTATGTGTTGTATGTTATCACCCTTCAATTACCCACCGGCTTTGAGTATATATATCTTTTTAAGCAACTGGCTGACTGGAGATCTCTATTTTACAGTTGGGTGGGCTGTAATGGGTGACATCCAACATATTCCATGACCACTTACCTTGCACAGCCAATTTCTACAAACTGTGAAAATCATATGTACAAATTATCAAGCGTCACAGGGGAGGGTGAGAGGCTAATGGCAGGTGAAGTTTCTGGCCGTGTCAAAGCTTCTCCAGGCCAAGCACCCGCTGGGGAATTTGTAAAGGGAAAGAGAAGAGCCGAGCAGCAAGTACAGGCTACGTCAGGCAAGCATAAAGGCCTCCCAAAGAAACGGTTCTACCGCGCACGTGCACACAGCAATCCTCTCAGTGATTCACAATTTCCTGTGTATGTGTCCTCCCTCCTCTTCTTTTGCAGTAGTGTCGTGCATGGGACTATTTCCACCTGAATCTGAATCCCTCTCGTTTCTCCTCCGTCCCACGAGATGCGCAATAGTTTCCAAGTACAGAAGAAGTTAACCCAGCTAGAAAGAGAGCCAAGTGGTGTAATGGGTGGTGTGCAAAATGGAGCGGTCTCTGTCAACGCACAAAAAATGTCAAAGCACCTCTTTTTCAAGAATCTTTCATTTCTGGACACAATGGCAAAATCTGGAAACCTCCTTGATTCTGAATTCTGGGTTCTGCATTCCTCCTCACTATTCTCTCCAATCTTATCCCTTCGCACACACAGGCAAAGTCAAGCAAAGTTTATTGAGACTCTCTAAGCCCTAAACCTTAAACCCAGTGCTAAAGTGTAGAGGTGTACAGTAGTCGTGCTATTGTTAACATTATGCTTCTAGTATTTAGATGAACACTGAGTGCAGCTTGCTGTAGCACTGTTGCTATTGCACTTTGGATTTGAATGAGGTCGCAGGCAATCCACCGTTCATGGTGCGACCCATGGATACCACACCACCACTGTTACTCACAATCATTGATGAGATGTATTGTCTTTAGAACCAGAGACCACAACATCATCTCCAGTCTCTGGCATGAATTTGGTACAAAAAATGTTCGCTGAATGACCTGTATCAATGCTATGCAGCAGTTTTCTCCGTCCATAGTCCCAGAGATTCACCTGGTATATTGCATAGGCGTCAGTTCCAAACCTTAGCACACTTCAAGAGCAAGACCTTGGACATCACTAAAGCTGGAAGAGAAGGGGGAGCTGTCAACAAATACTCTGCAATAAAACGGACTTTCACTTGCTGGGGAAATAAATTTTCAGGATGGTTTTACTGAAACGACGGTTGATGAATTATGCTCTATATCCTTTCTTGGCAGTACCTCAATACTGGCATCTCTTATGGGGCTGGCTGATGTTGTGCTTGTTCCTAGAAAGATGCTGGTGATTGTTTATACCAAGCTCCACCGTACAAACATGTTCTGAGTGACACTAGAGTCTTCTGATGTACCTGGGCCTTCTTAAAAGTTGAGGTGCTCTGTTTCTCTAACTCTTTTTAAATCCTTGTCCCGCTCACCATAAGCACCCCTAGATAATCTCCAAATGGTAATCAGCGGGATACACGGTGCAATTGCAGGCCTATAAAACCTGATGAATTTGATTGGTCAGAGCACTTTCCAGCCTTCTTGCATGACAAGGAACCAGCCAGTGATGAAGTCCCAGACATCACCTCGGATGCTTCGGAGAAAGAAGATGTAACAATTGGTGTCCTGGCACGTTCTGCTGAACCTGGTCAGTCCCCTTGTACTACCAGGAGTTGAATGGCAGTTGCTCCTCTAATCCAGTTACTGGTTGACTTCGGGAGTTTACTGCTTCTGGAAACTCTAAATTGTGAGCAGGAATGGAATAGTCATTAATGCCTCATTCTGACACATCTTGTTCTGTGATGTGGAGCTTAGGATGCAGTCTTATCAGTATGCAAAATGTGTGGATAGGTGTAGTCTGAGAGAGAGGTATTTGTCTGAATACTGTATCCTTTGGGTCTATAGGGAGTAAAAGTCACTCAGATTATGCTTCAAAAACTACTTGGTGCTCCCCAATGTTCTGAGCAGGATCTTAGCTGTATGCAGGAGATGATGCTATTTTGTCAAAGGGTAAGGTTATCCTTGATTGTGTTTGCATGTTCCTTGTGGCAGATGGGAGAGATGTCAAGGTCCACTTTGCTGACATTGGTTGCGGTTTTGGAGGCCTTCTTGGTGGGGCTGCTCACAGATTTGATTAAGACTTTTGAAATGGAGTGTTGCATATTTTATGTGGAAGCCATTAGCTGATGTGCTACTAAGAGACACTGCCATCTGGTTTCCTTTCATTCATTTTTCACTCATAGACTGAAAGTGCCAGCAAGCTGATGAGAACCATTGAAGGCTCTCCAACTTTCCGGGTTCACTACCATTTTGACAGCAGCCAGCTTAATACTTTACAATACATTGCATGTGCAATTTTCTAATTAATTGCTGGATCTCTACAGTAAAACTCTCCCCGCTGTTCCCTGACACACTTATGGTTGGGATGGAGCTAAGAGACAAGGTATGTTTCAAGCTTTTATCACCTCTTGATCTTTTGTGGGGTTTTCCCTAGCACTTTTCACTAAGCAGGTTTGAAGAAGAACGTGGGTTCTAGTATAGTAAGAAATGAAAGGGTGGGAGTGGGGTGAGGTGGAGGGAAGGTGAGGGAGAGGTTGGGACTCAAGCTGCAAATCTGTGTGCATATAGGAGATGTCGTTGCATTGCTAGCAAACTCTTGATTGACAAGTTTTGGCTGTGGACGTGGAAATAAGGGCTTCATGTCGATCTTGTGTAATGCCAGTGTTCTTGGTTGTAGGTGAGTGAGTACGTGAAGGAAAGAATCTCTGCATTACGTGAGCAACATCAAGGCCAGGTATGTTATGTGCACGAATTCTCTTGCTTTTTCTGGTGGTGAGGACTTGTCTTACATGAGTAGCAGACTTAAAGCTCTTTTTCCTGCGGCCTTGTCACAAAGCCTTTCTCGACACTACTTAGTGGTTCATGTGTCAACTTACTCTGCCACTATTTGGCAGCATTTCAATGATGATTGAATTCTTGTCTATGTTCAGGGACTTCTTTTGATTGTCAATTGGAAAGTCCCAAATGCTATTTTATTGTAATTATCTGCTTAACAACCAAGTGTTCTTCTTCAACAAGATTCCTTTAGACCTAGTTTGTAATTTGTTTAAAGGCTAAAATTAATGTACTCATAAGACGTTGTTTGCCGTAGCATTGTGGCCATTGACCCTGCGCTCAGTTTGAGCAGAACGCAAAGGGACAGACACTACCTTTGTCAGGGGCTGACGCCGGTAGTATGACTTACCTTGGAGAATAGGACTCTGAGAGTCAGAAACAAAGCAAGAGAGTTATAAGTGCATCTTTGCCTTTTGGCTTGGTGGGTTTGCAGTATGAAAATATAACTGTGCTACGGACCAATGCTATGAAGTATTTGCCAAACTATTTCCAGAAAGGGCAGGTAACTCTTTGTGATTACAGATTTACCATGCTTCCCCACCTTTTTTACATCCTCTTTTTCCTGCCTTTAGGCCTCTCATGGATGTAACAAATTTCTTTCTTCTTTTCTTTCTTTGTTTCTCTCTCTCTCCCCTCCCACTTTCTTAGCTCTGTGCTTGGTCGATAGTCTCTGACCATCAGGTGATGGCAAGCAAAGGCTGATAGGTATATGTATCTGTGTACCCCCCTTGTCAACAGTCAATCATAGTGTCCCTGCTCTTCAATGGTTCCCTTGACTCCACTGTGTCACAAACATGTGCATGAGGGTCCTTCTTGAACCAGTCCATCATCTCTGACGTGTCAAACTCACATGGAGCAAATAGCGTAGAAGGTTCGCTGAGGCCAGGACCAATGTAGGCTTTTGATAAAAGTTGTGCTGTGGATTGTGGTGCTGCAGCTGCAGAAGCTGTTTTTCTTGTTCCCTGACCCACATTTTAAAGAGAAGAATCATCGTCGCCGCATTATCAGGTGCTTTTCCTCACTTTCTGCTCGCAGGAGCTTCCCTAAGGGCAGAAATTCAAATGGCCAGTTGAAATACTTTGAGCTTTTGAAATTTTTATGCATCTGTAACTTTCCAAGATCACCTATAGACAGCTAATTTTAGACGTGCTTTGACATGTGTGTCAATCTCTTGGTGCGAATGGGAACTAAACTTGGTAGGCGTGTGCAGCATTCCATTACTCGCTGAATACGCATACGTCATGGCTGTTGGAGGTACCTCATTCTCTTCTTTTGATTTGCTGTAAGGGCTATGGCATGATTATCTGAGGGGGTATGAATTTCCTAGCAGCATCCCTTTCACTGAGCCTTGTCAGGGACATGGTCTTTCCAAGCTTTGGTTACTTTCCAGAGATCGTATACTGATTGTACTTGGATGTCATAGAGTTCAGCTACTGGTTGCATCTCCAGTGTTCCAAGTCCATCTCTAGGTTGAGAGGCTTTTCTAGTTTCAGAGGCCCAATGAAAGCCACTTCAGTCTTTTGATAGCTGGTAGCATGGACTGTGTTGGAGCCTCTTGCATTTGATGCTGCCCATTCATTGTGATAGCAATTTTGGGTGGGTGGCACAGGGGTGTTATACACAATAACAGATGTTCTCGAGCTTGCAGAGTGGATGAAATTGACACTAGATGGGCATCCTCTCTTTGAGACCCTAACTTCTGAGGAGCTGGTAACGACTGAACATTTTGCACATACACCACATCAATACCTTTATCATTAGGAAAAGATCATGCGTACATGGGCTGCAGTTCTACTTAAGGTCTTTAGGAAAGTACTCCATGCCTACTACTGCTGTGTTTGGATGTGGTTGTAAAGTTATCTCAGAGTTGTGCGACTTTGACCTTCTTGATGGGACAGCAAAAGGACGTTTGCGTGGAGCTTTTGTCAACAGCAACAGAAGAGGGTCAGAAGGTAAAACTCTGCTTGTTTCTCTAACAAGAACAGCTTTGATTCTCCATCAATACGATCTGTACTCAAAAGTAAAGTCTCCTGGAGGTTTTACATGTGCCTATGCAGCATGCTATCCTTGCTCTTAGAGATTGAGTATGCATGCAGACTGTGAGTACTTCATTGAGAAATTAATATATGAGTACCACCCAGAGCTGCTGTAATCCTCCTCAGCAATGTTGCCAATAGCCCTTGCTTGTTTTTCCGATACTGCATCTTCGATCAACTCGAGTTTGAGTTGGCATAAGCATCATGCTTAGGGTTGCATTTTTTAGAAGATGTTTCTGATTTTGCAATGTGGATAGGTGGAGCGGAATCATGGCAAAGTGTACCGTGCTATTTACAGGCGTATTGTGGCACCAATCAATGCAGGTGATTAGGTCTTCTTCCTCTGCCAATTTCAGGGGTTGAAAAAATACTACATTCTAGTTTCCAATTCATGGCCTGTAGCCTGATCACTTATCTTGCTCATTCCACATGGATTCTGTATGATGGAACGGGACAATGTTTGATTTGCGGCAGACAAAGAGAAGATGTGCCATGCATTTTTGGCACACACCGAAAAGAGATATATAAATCGTCATCTCATATATATCAGAGAAGTGGAAAAAAAGTATTCTAATAATTGAAAGGGAACCCCTGCACAGCAAATGCTGACTTGTTCTCTTTCGCTGTGTTGCTCTTCTGTGAATTGTTGTTCTGGTGCCTCTTAGTTTTCTCCTTGTTAGCTGTGTGTTTCTGTTTGGACTGGTCGTGTGATTGGGCAGTTGTCCCGGTGCCTGTTTAAGTCTTCATGGCACCTGAGGTATTTTTAACTCGCGTTTCAATGTAATTCAGGGCCTCCATTCCCTTCTCTTAAAAAACAAAACCTGGGAGCAACTCAGACAGCTCACAATTTAACCCCTTCCAAGTGGAGGGGGAAATAAAGCTGAAGTAAGCTTTTGAAGCTATCTGTAAATTCAGAACTCAATACTTTTGAAGTGTGAATTTCAATGCGGAACTATCAGGGCTCACGCAAAAAATATTCTTAACCCATTGGAAAAGCAGTGTGTATGTTTCTTTCAGCTATATAGTATGACAAGCTTTGGAGATGATATATTGTGGACTCTAACAGAGAAAGATCAGTTGGGAGCCATGTTTCGAGAAGGAGAGTCTGTAGTACTGCTGGGAATTCAGATTTTCCTGTGTACTACAGGATTCCTACTGCCTCAAAACCCCCCAGGGCTGGAATTTTTTTCCAAGCACGGCGAAACAGGTTCATTAGGCAAGAGCTGATGCAATTCCATGTTAATTGGACCTGAGATCAGTGATGCCCCTTACAACAAAGCTGGAGTTTTATTGAGGCACCTTCCTCATCGTTGAGGATAGACTCTTGCACTAAATTACTTCAGTTTACCTCTCTCCCCATCTCTTCTATGCAGAGGGGGAGGCACTTACAGAAGGCAGTGCATCTCTCACCTAGCAGAACAGAGAAGCTCTGAAAGAGCAAATGTGAGCAGTGCAGACGAATATCTCTCCTTCCATTAATCATAGCAAATGACATCCTTACTGGGATGGTTCAACTCTATGTCACAGAACTGTAATGGCATTGAGTAGCAGTGTTCTAGTTCATGAGCTAAATGCAAAAACTTGAGAATGATGGATTCATCACTGTCCCCTACAAACATTCGTTATGACAAGAACCTGAAGGCAGAGAACCTGGTCATTTATTGGCCCTGCCCGACAGGGTAGGGACTACGCATCAAGTTGGCCGAAGTGCCCTTAACCTTATATCATGGGTTGTTCCCATGAGACTTAATGGGAACATGAAAGTTTTTAGTTCCCAGTTGGGCACATATTACACTTCATATCAAACGCCTTGTTGATTGACAGTCACATCATCTAAGAACCATAATGTTGATTCCAAACCCAATTCGACAAACCCAATTTGAAGGAGACAGGCCAACATTTACGAAGGACAAATCTACCGTCCAATTTACAAATGTTGTGGTCCATGTCATCCTTGCAAAGGTTGTTGTAGAAAAAAGTTCAATCCAATGGGGCAAATACTTTAGGCTACTTTGGGGCCCTTCCCCCAACTTCCCAGCCCAACCTATATTCTAGCCTGCAACCCTCCGATATTTCTCATGGGTGTATTGGGATGGGTGTGGGGCTAGCGCCCCTTAGGGTGGAAACTGGAAACCCTTTCGCTAACCTGACCAAACAACTCTGGGAAGATGACTAAGCAAAAACATGCCATAAAAACTGAGTTAGCCCCATATTGCGGGATCTTATTCCATGTGCAAATATTGTGTATTGAAGATTGGCCAATGTCATAGCCGTTGCGTGTAGAAACTGTTTTCGTACGTAATGAGCCAAATTTGACTCACATCAAAGTAAATCCCAGTAGGAATTGGATGGTTCAAGACCTGACGACCCGGTTTGGGTCAGTTTCACACATAAGGGTTAACATGACATTCTGGCATGATAGTGATAGCATCTCATAAATATTGCACCTAGGAATCTGCAACATGGTAGATGAGCCGCCTTGTTTGATTGCCTTCTGGATATGGGTTACCCCCCTTGTCAGTTCCATCCAACTGGGCAAACAGTCTAGAGAAGGAGAAATTTTCTTGCCTCTACTGTTTCTAAGCTGGATAGGTGGTGGTGTTCAATGTTGCCCAACAAACTGGGCAAACAAAAATGTAGTCTCGAGCGAGTACTTGTTGTTAACTTAGAGGCCATGCAAACTCCTATCAATCCTGCAATCTTCTGCAATCTCTAGCTGTACACTGCCTGATGGCGCCCAGTATATCTGCTCCTCCCAAATTCGACTCCTTTGGCACAGGAGGAGGAGGAAAAGGTTGTCTGCAATATTGAGCCAAATCCATGGTAGGCTGTCCCGGTCCCATGCACGTAGTCATCATCATTGATGGGGTCGTTGATGCCGCCATATACCTTCCTCCTCCTTTGGAAATCTTCCCACTTTGTGATCTTTGTAATCTCCAAACCCCGCCCAAGTGAAAGCGTACAAGAATCTACACCAGGTTGCCGCTTCACATGCCTGATGTAAATATTGGTTGATTCATTTGAAGCATTGTCCGCCACAACGATCGCTCCTCTTTTCAGCTTCAGCATGTCAAAGATCTTAATGTAATGCTCAGGTAGCCCCGAGAGAACTACAAATTCCATGTCTTCCCTCTCAGAGATGAGATTGACGGCATCACCTGTCACAAACTCAACGAACTCGCTCAATTCGAATTCCTTGAGAAAGCGCTGCACAATAATCTGCTCCTCCTTGTCGTGGTGGACACACACCAGCCGACTACCGGTCGTTCGCGCTGCCACAGCTAGCGCAACTGTGGAGAGCCCACAGCCTACCTGCAGCGTATGCTGGGAGTTGATACCTGCAGCCAGAGCAGATAAGACTTCAGCGCTTCCAGGTTCTAACGCTATGTTGTTGTACAGGGATGAGGCAACCGCCTGTGATCTCTTTCCCTGTGATCTCTTTTCCAAGAGAATCCTCCGCAGCTGCACAGCCTCGCAATACGCATAGGTTGCCATGTCCGGAAACCACCGCATCTCTGCCATAATTTAATGAAAATAAATATACCACACCACAATGATCGAACTCTTCTCTCGCATGAGCTATCTTTCTGAAGTCACACCTGTAGGAGGTCAAACCTACAGGTAGCAGATCAGTCCCTTTGAAAACACTCACTGCGACGACCACCTCTCCAAGTCTCTCTGAATCTCCATCCCTCACTCCTCCTTCTTATGAGGAATTCATGAATTCACACTTGTCTCGGTGAGACAGACGATGCCAACTTGCATAAGAGATGTTAGAGCTCACATCGCTCTCCCTCACACACGGCCTCCTTTGTCAGCAACGTCGCAGTTGCCTCCCTCTAAATACCCCGAGCCGTCCCTATTTTTTGTTTTTTATTCTTTTTATTTTAAAAGGAAAGGGGTTCCTTCGTTTTAGTCATAAAAGCATTAAATAGCTTTTCAATAGAGTATAAGGTAAATAGTTGTGAAATAGTAAATAGTAGTACATCAGCTATTAGCTCAGCTGGTAAGTGTACAGTGTGTCGCCTGGGTGGTTTGGGGTTCAAACCCGCTGCCCTGCCAGGTGTGTGCAATGTTCGTGACTGGTTGGTCTTGTGATGTTTCGACCTGTGTGCCCAAAGGCTTATTTGAAAGGTGGTTAATTTTTCCCCTTCAGCAAGGGCCTGCAGTCGCTCCCAGGTTTCCTTTTTTTTTTAAACAAAACAAAAAGTAAAAAAGAAAAGATTTGTGATGTAAAAGTCAAGTAAAGTTTGTTTAACGCCCACCAGTGACTAAAATAAGATGTGCAGGAATCCCAGCGAGCATATGAGCGATGAGGGGGGGGAGACCGGGAGAGATTGTGTCTTCGACGAGTTATGAGGTGCCAGTCCTTCTACGTACAGATTTGAGAATTTCTGGAGGAGGTTTTTTCCCGGGTGGGGTTGTAGTTTGGCAGGCATTTCTTCTTGATGGTTCACGCAATTGTTAAACTCAAGTATGAAATGAAATGAAATGAGATGAAATGGTGCTTTATAACGTCCGCGGAAAGCTCATAGAGCTTATGGACAGAATGGAAGAAGAAAACATGAGAGAGGAAACAAAACCAGAACCCAAGAATAAGAACTAATGTTCTAGTGATTGTCTAAGGGTGAAGGCCTCGTGCAGGTAATAAGCTGGCAAGCATTTCTGATCCTCATAGTGGAAGACTTCAGTGAGAGATTGTGCCAAGATATACATTTCAAAGCAGAAATAGAAGCACTAAAGTACCCTATGAAGTGCAAATCGCCCACAGGTGACTAACTGAAGGAGACATTGCAGCCCGATTATAATTCACGTAGTGAAATATATGCTACGAAATATGGAAGAATCAGTTCCTCGCACCTGCACCTGCACCTGCATGCATCATGACACACATAAGCACGGATTGGCCAATTCCATACATGATCCCCTAAAAGCGAGATCAAAGAAAGAGAATGTCTTATTTCTTTGATTCCTAATTTGCTTTGTTGGATGTTTGAAATGCATCAGTTGACATCTTTGAAACAGGTCTAGATAAACAGAAAGAGACTTACAATTCATTAAGCGGCACAACACGGATCATGGAATGCGGGTTTATCGTTGCCGCTACGAAACAGGAAGTATCCCACAGTCAATCCCGCCACAACGCTCATGAAAACGCCTCCATTGTATGACATTAAGGCAAGCATGAGCATATACCCAATTCCTACCTTGACACCAAACAACAAGGCCTCTAAGGCCTTCGTCGTCTGAGATCCACCAATTTTAACAGTCGGGAAAGGGATGTAGGGTGCAGATTCAGGAGGGGTGTCTTCTAAAGGGTATGTACTGCGGAATACAGCCTGCAGGCTGGAGAGCCATTTATGAAACATGGAGAAGAGAAACAACATTCCTAGCGTGTAAGCATACCACGCCCATGTCTTGATGTTCCATGCATCAAACAGAATTGTCACAGATTTTCCCCAGTAGAAGGTCATATGCATCATGGTGTCCCTTCCAATGCTCGTGTCTCTCTTCTAGAGTAAGATCACTAGGATCCTAAAACTGTACTGAAATTTGTACGTCAAGTGATAATCCACACTAAATATGAATCACCTGTCTTCTCTTGAGAGAGAGGACTTCCGTTCAAAATGTTCATTAGAATTTAAAATCTTGAAACCAATTTTCCAGCTTCATGCGGCCAGGAGCCCTGAATCTGCAAATTTTATAATATAGCTCGATCTCTAATCTCTCCAACTTCCACCTTGCAATGACAGGTCTGGCTCACCAATTTAGCTAGTACAAGCTAGCGGACGTTACTGAACACGTACATCATGCATGTACTGAAAGAGAATTCCTAACAGCAAAGTTCAGAGAAAACCCAACAAAACAAGGAGAAGAGTTCAAGAGAGAGACTCCCGCAAGTCACATTTCACGAAGCAGACACGAAATGGCTGCCTTCGATCATGAGAAGAATGAAATAGAAACGCGGAGCAGACCTAAGCATGGTAGTAGAAAGGAACATCGTCGTACACCTCCCTGCAGGCCAATTGTACTCCGTTTGTACTTCCTGTGCAGCACAACGAGAGAGAAGCTTTGTCTGCCTTGACCTCTGCTTTGGTCAGACTTGAGCAGGTAGCCCAGTGCCTGTGCATAACCTAGGTGAACCTGGGTTCAATCCTTCAACATGTGCCTTCAGACCGTCCATTGGGCCCTCGATGGCCTGTGTGTTGATCAGTAGGCTCTGTAAATTCACTGGACGTTAAAGAATCTTTATGTTTATCTTTCTCTCTTCCCTCTACTTACTATCACAATTTGATTGATTTTTTTTATTTTTCCTTGTGAATTAAACCCCTGTGACTGGTGGACCCAGGTATTTTTTAATGACAGATCAAATTGGAATTTGTGGCTATGGACAATGGAAGGGACTCTCTTTGTTACTTTCACCAACTTCCCTTGGTTCAGATTTTTGTGCAACTGTCTCCGTAGATTCACCATGACTCCTAAGTGTGGGAGTTTCTCTCGATTAGAATAGAGAAAAACACCCTCGTCAAATCGCACGTCCTTGCTGATAATGATTTTCTTTGTGGAAGGACCATAACCCATGGTCTCACTGTCATATGCCATGAAAGCGCATTGGGGCGACTTGGGATCGAGGCTTTGTTGTTGTTGTTGTTGTTGTTGTTGTTTTTCAGTGTTGGTACATAAAGAACTTCTATGAGCTATATTTCGTCATTGACAAGTGGAATAATTACGAAGTCTGTGCCCTCTATGGTGTGACTTTCTCCTCTAGCAGCTCTTACATGCTCAAGAGAGATTGCTTGAGGAAACTATATCTCTAATGACACTCTTCTCTCCCGCAGTATGCTTAGAAGTACTTGAATCGACAAACCAATCCAGATCTTTTTCTAAGTCCATAGCGTTGATGTCACACTCAAAAAAATTTAGAGCCGTGTCATCATTCTTCATTGGACCGTCTTGCTCATTTTCCACGACGTTAATGGTGTGAGTAGAACCTGTTGATTGTTGCTACGTTCACGTGCTCGTTTGACCATTTTCCTTGCTCGTTCGGAGCAATTTTTCATCAGGTTCCAAGTTCACCGCAAAAGTTATAGGGACCAATGGTTCTTGGTTGGAAACCATCATGTCATCCACTGTCATTGAAAACTTGGGTTGAAACTTGGACGGAAGCCTCTACGTGCTGGTTCATAGGGTCATCTCCCATGAGCATTGTGGAAAGAGTTGTTTGCGCATTTTCACCATGAGCGCTTCGGCGTTATCACTACGGCTCATGGCTTTGGCTCGGAAGGCAAGTCTTCCATCTCTTTGCATGAGGTGAGCAGACATTTCGCCGAAAGTGGGGAGTTGCAAATTGCTATTGAAGGTTGCAAGAACTCAATTGTAGCTATCCGGAAGAGTGTTCAATATTGTTTCGGCCACCAAGTCATTTTGAGGGATCGCCTCTCCAATCTCTGTGAGGCTTGAGCTCGAATTAGATCTCATGAATTTTCTACAAGTAATCTGCCACAGATGCACACTCACCAATTTTAATCAGCATAAGAGGTAAGTTGCATTGTTTGGGATTATGTATAGTTCTGCAAAATACCTCCAACTATCCTTAGGATCTCCGAAGTGAGCAATAGAAGGCATGCCATGATCTTTCACAGATAAATTCAACGTAGCTTTGACTTTGAGTCTACGGAGATTGTCAAATTATTCCAAATTCATGGGATCGATGACTCAATGGGCGTAAGATGATCAATTATGTCCCAAAGATCATCTCTCATGAGGATTTTTTTAATCTTGAACTTCCATGTTGAATAGTTTAGGGGGCCAGAAAGCTTGTTCGCATCAGTGACATAACCTTGACTTGTCATAATGACGAGGATGATCGTAGAGAATGAAGGAAAAAATTAGACTATGAAGTGGAATGAACGGGACCCACTAAAATTAGATTTCTACGAAGACTAGTTATGTAAAGAACGTTCTCGAGAGTTTTTAATTGCCCATTAGGGAAGTGAAAACTTACATCCCCCTTGTCTTGCACTGGGTGAGACTGTCCGCTAGCGGACTTGACATTCTGGCACTCTATAGGAGGCAATTTGATCTCGTCCAAGAGTTCTGCATTCCCAATCACATGCTTTGAGGCCCCAATGTTAGAGTTCCAGGGATCTCCCTTCATTTTAGCGGACAAGATAGCAAGAGAAGAGCTCGGCTGCAAATGCTTGATCGATTTCACCTTGGGTAGGATGCTAATTCATCTTCCACAACGTTGGTCTAATTTTTCTATAATGTAAAAATGAGCACTTCACGAGACACTAGCGCCAATAGTGTCCAGGTTTCCCATACTTGTGACATGTGCCACGAGATGAATTTCCTCCAAAGGAAGTTCTGATTGATCCTCTGATTCTTCATCAAAGTCTGGAATCTGACCAACCTAGCTTCTTCGTCGTTGAAGCGTCGAGATTTATTGAGATAATTGAGTCTGCTTTGTTTAAGCTGTAGACGTCCATTCAGCTCTTCCAGAGTATGAAGTACTTTCTCATTGCTAATGACTTGGACAAAAGCTGTGAAGCTTTCTGTTAGTCCGTTGATGATCTGCTCCACAATGAGCTCATCACTAGGTTTTGCATCGATCTCCGCTATTTGATGTAGTACGCTCTTTACTTCCACCATGAATTTCTCCACTAGTGTTCCCTCCTCCATTTTTAACTGGCTGAATTTGTTACAGATCAAAAGACATTGGGCATTGTTTGTAGTACCATAGAGAGTCTTCAAGATCTCCCAACACTCCTTTGGATTGGTAGCCTAAACCATGTATGGAATGATGTGATCTTTAACGGAAAGCTTCAAAATCGCCAAGCCAGCCTTGTGCTTGAGTTTTTTCAACGTTCCTTCGTCCAAATCTAGTGCCTCATCTGTGACGTCAAATGAGATCCCAGAGGTCCTCATTTTTCCAAGATAGTCTGCATATTGAATTTCCGAATGGAGTAGTTGCTAGAACTATCCAATTTGTGAGTTTTAAAGATAGTAAACTCTAGAGAAGATGTGGCCATGATAGCGAAAACAAATAAGCTACTACAGGTGCAAGATCAAAATCACATTCAAGGTGAACAGTGTAGGCAAAAGAGAAAATAGCACATAAACAGAAAAACAGATGAGAATCGAAACTTGCCACCATACGAATACCGCAAAGTGAAGCTAGAATCCTCGTAACAATCTCTTATAAATACGTGATCCCACTTCTAAGTTTGGACAACCGAAGGAGCAGTGCTCACTAGTTCCACCCATCAAGCGGAGCAACGCTCACACTCACACTCACCAAGGATCAGTCTTGGGTGTTATCCGGCTATGATACCATGAAGAAACACTCAGCAATGTATATCTAACTCAATATCTTACGCAGAGGGAAGACGGGGATATATAGGGACTGAGGCATTAATATTGAGTGGGATTGCCGAGAAGGATACCGGTGGTGGCAAGAATCCTAAGCTAAATGAATAGTTGTCTACCATTATATTCTAGCCGACACTATATCCCTATATCTCATGTGCACTCTTTATGAACTATGGGCCTATATCTTGGTGTAAACTGTCCCAACAGAATCACCGCCGTGAACAGAATCACCGCCGTGAACCTCAACTCCCTCTGATGTGATGAGTCGCTATGAGTATTGGCTGAATATATCTAAAGTTCTATCAACAAGTCTTAGCACCCAATGAAAACTAATTATCCTAAAATATTTATATAGTCCAACCTCCTACGTTTTTGTAGTAGGGCTTTTATCCACAATGACCGCACTAGGTATGTGGACATCCCATGCTTTTGTACTATTGACACAAATTGCAGCTTGGAGGTGGTAGGATGCCGAGAGTCAAAGAATGGAAAGGAAAAGATGGAATGGAGCCTTAAAATGCCTAAAACCGTCAGGCCCAATTGGCTGGATTCCATCCTGCAAAGAAGAAATGGGACTTTGAAAGACTAGGAACTGTTGATAGAATTCCCCGTTTTTTGGTGGAAAAGTGCTCTCAACCCTCCGCACATCCTCACCTAATTTCATCCCCAAGCATTCTCATAGAGCCCAACGGACAAAGCTACAAAGAGCCAGCCACTCATAATCTTGCTCCATGTTGCCAAAAAGGGCCTCACCAAGAAGGACATGCGTGAGAAGCCGTGATCAATGCATTTCAGATCAATTGTATGTCAAAGCTATAGAATTCACCACATTATACTTGCATTTGCTTGGCCCTTGCTTGGACCCCCTTCAGCGAGGGAGGGGGCACCATAGCCTCTCTAGTTAACAAAAATTTGAAATTGTTGAGGTAACTATTGTAATTACCTTCAGGAAGGTAATCTTGGTTCAATAATCAAGGGCAATAGTAGTCGTTGATCCATCCTCTGGTGGGTTGCTTCTGTTAGGCAAATTAGTGAAGAGGTCCAAGTGTTTGAAACAGTTTCTGACTGGTGCGCGTGGAAGAGTTTCTGAGGAGCGATTTCAGAAGACTCGATTCAGAACAGGTGGCTGCGCCTTGGCTAAAGTAGTTGGGGGAGCAGCCAAGTGTGCTCCTTCCATGTGTTGCATTGCACGAAATCTGAGATCGCCCATCCAGGCTGGGCACCTGGCTCATCTCCTACCCGCTCCGCCTCAGCTTCTGCTCCAATCCTGCTCTTCCTTCCATCTCCGATCGCAAAATTGCCCACTTGTCAGAACAGTTCACGTACACTTGGCAAGCTTTCTTCTGGTTTCCTGTACAATATTAGAGTCCATTCCTTACACCGTGCCCACAGATCGTTCAAGCCTCCTACTGCGCTTCCTATCTCACTTGTGAATATTGATCAAACGTCTCTGCCAGTGCAAATTGTTCTGGGTTGTCTCAATGGCCTGCACCATGAATGCAGCATCCATGATCGTGGTTCAACAAGGATCACCTGTGGCACCCAGCAGCTCAAGGAAGCTGGCGTCTATCAGCTCTGTGAAGTACTTCAACAACGGCGGCCTGCACATGACAGTGGCAACCCGAAGGTCGCACGCAGGATCTATCGCACGGCCGCTTCGTGTGCGAGCTGAGGATGAGGTAGTGTTCTAAAAATTCACTGAGTACAATCTCATATAGACTGCTTGGGTGGGTAGAGTCGTGGGAACAAACCTCGTGTAAACGTTGGCAACGGCGTTGTTGTCAGAGTATTTGCTTAGAACAGTGCTCGGTACAACGTAGCTTCCGCATGGTGTGTTTAACTGTTCTCCTCACTACACATTGTGCTCTCTTTGTGTGATGAGCATGTCGACACTTACGACTCTGCTGATTGTGGCCGTTGTACTGCATGACCTGCACTGGTCCTCTCCAGAGTGTAGTGGAGAAGATTCAGAAAGGAGTGGAGGATGCGGGCAAGAAACTCCAAGAGACTGTGGCTGGCGCTAGTCCCAAGACCAATAAGCCCGCAGAGACAGACTCGTGGGGTGTTGGGCATGACGTGAGCTCGACAGGAGGGCTGACTGACAAGGCCAAGGAAGCAGCTGCTAAGTCAGCTGACACCACAACCAGCGTTATGGTATGTTGCCTCCCTTCATGAGTTTTGTGGGCTTCTTCTGCTGCGAAGACGCATGCATGATGTGCTAGACGGGCATGTGTACATATTATGGTTGCATCTGATTTTCACTGTTGGGAAAACTGTGAACTCCATCATCGCAAGCTTCTTCAGACTGTGAGTGTGAGGGATCGTCGGAGCAGCAGCAGAACGTACTTAAATTCTACTACTGTTGCTCCACCATTGCAAACATCTCCAGTACTTCTGTGATAAGCTTGCAAATCCAGCAACCATGTTAGCTTTGGCAGTGACAGTGTGTGTAATCATGTGAACAGGACAAGTTGCAGGACGCAGGGCGAGACTTGCGGAGTAAAACTGGAGATGTAGTATACGGGGCGAAAAGAAATGCTGGAAATGTGGATCCAGATGCCACCGAGTAAAAGCTTCCAGGCTCAGACCGAGTATACAAAGGGGAAGAAGTGAAGAACCGACAGTCAAATCTCGCCTGTAAATTAGATGTTTGTTTCTTTGTAGGATTGTGAAATCTTGATGTCAATTATTTATATTTCATGCACAGTTTTTCCGAACTACTTTAGCGGAGGGTTTGACAGTACTCTAAAAGAAGATGCTGTACTCTTTTTGCTTTTAGAGTTTTAACTCCTTCACAAGCTGCTACAAGTTGCTAGAGTGAAGGAGAAAAACTTTCTGTGTACTGTATTGAGTTTGAACATATCGATCTTGTGAAAATTTCGTTGGTTTTGTAATACCAATTTGTGAAGTACTAACATTGGGCATATATCTGCATCAGGTATGGGTGCAAGGTTCCACCCACCATGTACACTCAGTTGAGGGTGTGTATGTGTTATCCAAGTTTTCGTATATTAGACACGTTCTCAACAACACATTATATCCTGCCACATCCACACAGAAGAGTCATGGTTTTCTTCTACTTTTATTCACGGAAGTAGAAGGGTTGAAACTAGCTTTCAAACTTTCATTGTCACAACATCTCCAAAGAAAATATGTACATGCACAAACCTGGAACACAGCTGAAGTGTGACACTTTCCAGAAGGATTGTATGACAACACCCACCGTCTTTCCCCATATCCACACTTCTTGTAACGTTAATCAGCACCTTGAGACAAAGCGATAATAGTCACAGTGACATTGACTAATCAACAGCATGGTCATTTTCTGTCAAAATCAACTGCAAACAGTATAAAAGTATACAGGGGTCTTTGACTACAAATTGGATGGTTCTCGGGATAGTTGGGCTGACAAAATATGAAGTAAAGCAAACAAACTTTGCAACAGCTAACTACATGATAGCTACTGCTAATGTTTAAGCATTTCAAAGTTTCAGCAAATATTTCATTACTCTTCAACCCAAACTCTATGACCATCAACATTTAATAATGGAAATCTCACCTATGAAATCTACATGAGCAAACTTGATTTGGTCTAATAAAAATATTTACAATTGTCATCTGGTCTTATATGGAAGTTGCTTCCTTCTTGTTTCCCTCACCTATGCAAGCATAAACATTTCATATGCTTGAACTTACACACGAACCAAAATTGCAACTTGACAGCCCCTATTCGACAAAGAATTGCAGACAGTGCGATGGCAATCCAGTGAAGGTAGCAACAACAAGCTTTATGAAACATCAAAGAGGGACACCAACAGTAGAAATAATGTGCAATCAGGTAAATGCAGGGTTCATATACCACTGGCTCTGTACACTCTCACAAGAAACACGCAGACACTGCTGTAAAATTCTTCTAGAGATTGTAGACGAAACAGACATTACTGATAGAAACGCAAATTGAAATCCAGAACCTGAGTGACAACTGAACCCTTGCCAAAAGAAAGGAAAAATGCTTACTACATCAGCAGAAGGCAAAGAGAGAATGTACTCATAAGGCAGTTGTTTGCACTAGCCTTTGCCTCCGGCCGGAGGCAAGAGAGAGACATAGAGGTTCTAACAGTGACAAGTAATAGTGCTCCACAACTCGACCTATAAAGCAGGCGAATATCTCCTGAAAAATTTAGAGACTAACAAAGATAGATGAATCTGCATCTTGCATATCCAGAAAGGATCCCTCTTATCCCAGGTTGACAAAAATGTATGAATGAGCAGGTAAATATGGACATTCAAAAAATAAGATATTCATACAAGAGGGTTGGTTCAAAAGTGCTTCCAAAATTTCTTAGAATATATTCTCTCCTCTATCTTTTTGAGGGGCTTGCAGGATGTTGGTTGGGATCTCTAATCCCCCCACTGCAGAATTGCCTTGGCAGTGTCCAGACTAATAACTGTACAGTTGTGCATCTGTTTCACACCAAATATTAACCCTCCAGATAACGTTTGGTGGTATATAGGACTAACTGCTTGAAGGCAAAGGGTGAGCAGATCACCCCTAGTAGTATGATGAACGACGGAATGGGAGACAACAACAGTGACTCCATCGACGCCGTCGTCTTAGGTAGCGCGGGTCAGCCTTTGCCATCCTCACAGGGCTACTATTCCATTCAGAGGCCAATCTGCGTACACACCAAAATCACTCCAGGTAAAGAATATGAATCAAAACACAGCTACAAAGTTTCATCGTCACTCAGCCCATCAAGTCATAAAAACTCATTCTGACCATGGAAAGTATGTAAGATGCCAAAAGTACTCACACTGGAAATGCAAAAGACCTTGTGCTGGCAGAACTGCTGTCAGACCGGCCGGAGATGCTTCTGGAGTAAGCCCAGCTTGATCCACTATGCATTGTTGTTTCAGAAGAGGGTCCAGGGTACAAGTGAGGATTTTCTTCCCTAATAGTGAATGATCCACTGCTGCTTCTTGAGGAATCTCCTATTATGTCTGCAGCCTGCATTCTTGAATAACTGTCTGCTGAGACAGCTGGAAGAATTTGGACAGTACGAGGAGAAGACAAAGTGGTTGTCTCCTCAGTGACTAATATTGAGCCCAAGCCAGTCCCCTCAGCAGCAGTCTGCTTGTCTTCATTTATTGGGGTTGCATAAACACCTGATGATGATGCAGGCAGACCCATTACTTGCATAGATTTTTCAGGTGCACAGTCAGTCTCTCCAACCTCAACTGTTGGCACTGAGCTTTTCACAACTTTTAGACTCTTTGGTGCAATATTCTCTTTCTCTGGATCATCAACCTGAAACATCACACCTCCTCCCATTTTCAAACCAACCAATAGTTCTCTGGATACAGCATCTCCTTCCGAGTCCTGCTGCTTGGCATCTGCAATCTCGGGTGTAGGGTTCAAATATAAGGTTGACTCAGGAACAAATGACTCCAGCACAGCTTTCCAAATGATAGGGTCTTCCTCCACATGAGACTGCCCATTGCATGGAGGAGCTCTGAGCAATGCACTTTCGTCTTCCATTTCCTGAGAAAAGTTGCCTCCCTTCGTGACCTTTGTGTGCTGCTCTGCCTCAGGCTGGTCATGCAGTAGGGTCTTCTCCTCAAAAAAGAGAGCAGGTTGTCTAGGTATCTGAATGCGTAAACTATCAGTCCTAGACTTTGCTGATGCAACCATAGCAGGTTCTGTAGGACACAGTTGCCTTGGCTGCCTCCAATCTGAAGGAAGGGCAACTCCCTTCAAGACCAGCAAGTCCTCTGAATCTTTTGCGAGACATTCCCCAACACCTCCCTGCCAATCTTTGTTCCCGATGTTGATAGCAAGGGTTAGCTCACTGGAAAGTGACTCCTTTATGGAGTCCAAAGTGCCACAATTCCCACCAGAGGATGCATGAAAAGGCAGCCGCCGCAGCCTCTTTATGTGGAAAGAAGGGAGATTATCCTCATCGCTTTCTTGGTTGGTGTTCTCTGAGGGAGGACCAAGAGTGTTCATGGGGCTTCCGTTATCATGTTTGGTAGTGACACCTTTGTCTTCCTCATACCCATTATCCAGGCCTTCCTTTGACAAATCTTGAAGCGCATCAACTTTACAGAATTCGGCAATTTTCTTTTGTTCTGTACCAGCTTCCTGGCTTTCCCTAACAGGTAAAGAGCTTGGACGTGCTTCCTCTCCATTAGTCATCTGAGAGGCCTCTGGCTCACGCCCAGTTATTAGATACTTGGCGCTCACTGTGTCAGCAATCAGAAGTTGTCTTCATGCACCTCAGTCTGTGTAAGATTCTCTCTAACAGCAGCATCTCTCTTTATCTTTGCCAAAGCTGTACCCATCTGGATCTAAGTCCACTAACAAAAAATGGGGTGTTGACATTAACCTTTACATCGGTAAAAGCAAATGGTCAGACTGACATTTATATCAGAATTGAGTCCTACACACTCAAATCAAGTAGGAAGCCCTCCATAATGGCCCACCCGAAGGAGTCTCTGGGTCTCCAACGACGAACAACGCCATCTTCATTGTCGATCGCAAAAGGACCCTGTGTTTCATGAATCAGCACAATTACAAACAAGCCAACAATGAGCACTTGTGATATGTAGCTCTGCCGCTCCCGTTTCTCATTTTGTTAATAAATGAGCTTACCCTGAGAAATAATGCACTGTCATGAAGACACGTACTGATAAACCACTCATTCATAACATCTAGAACACATCACCATGAAAATTGTCGCTCTTATCTTTATACGAGGTTTCCTAGTAGACGAAAGAGCTCGAACAAAAACTCAAGAAAAGGTACTTGTTTTGAATATATGAAGGATGTAGTCACAGTGCAGAATTATTGAAGTGTACAAAAGCTTGCGAAATTAATACATCGCAAGAACTTCTGAAGACTTCGATTGCCAGCCGAAAAGTGTGGAGACACAGTCTGGTTGAAAATCCTTCTGCGAGGTAAACATCTAAAAATACAAACACGCGCGCGAGGTGGTTTAACACCTTACACACTCGACGGTGAGGCCAGACAGACTCACCTGGACACAGAAGCGATCTGGAAGAGGCGATCGCCTGAAGAAAATTATGCTTCAATGACCACGGAATATGGCACCTAGACTAAAACCTCCAATACACAGAGCTTCGAGCTAACGCGATTTCCAATCTCAGAACTTGCCAAGAAAAATTCCAGTGGAGACGCAATCCGGAGAGGTGCGAAGAAAATACATTCCTCTAATATCCAAAGCTTGTCCAAGGCGGTTACTCGTAAATAACAACTCAAACTAGACCATCTCGTAACGCCAATGTGACGGAAGAAGCGATGCAAATCTTGTATAAAAAAAGGCAGTTACTTGCGAAAATAACCTTCCAACCGAGAAATTGTGAGAACACGGAATGCTGGAATAAGCACGAGGAATTACAATCCAGCCAATGCACGCCTAGAGCATGATTTTCCGATCTTAGGCCTACAATCCACCGATATTATCACGCTATACAGGGAAAGACCTCGTAACGCCATCGCGAGAGCCTGAGTCTCGCCGAGCAGAAGATTCAACACAGCAATAGCAAAAGATACAAAGTCCGAGATTCAAGCTTAAATCACGGTAAAGACGTAAAGACTGCTCTAGCAAGAGCAACCTCCCACCGCCATCGCCGATCATCCCTTCAGCTTCCCATCAACACCTCCATGCACCTGGGGCAGACGACAGCAGCCCCACTTCATAAAACCAAGGGCGAATATACTAGTGAGTTCAGCTTACTAATAGTGAGTTTGGTGTCGCTAGTAAATCACTAGTAAGTTGTGAGCAGTAACTGACAACCTACTATCATGCGAACCCCCGCCTAAAGGGATAGTTTTGTCGGTTTTCAGGCGCCCACGTGTGGATACTTCAACCCGTCGGATCGTGGTCAAGGCTCATCGTGTCCGTTGTAATGGAAAGAGAGCGATATGTGTACAAGATCTGGCCCACCTTCATTAGTGAAAGGACGGACCGCTAAATGTTACCATACCTATTTTCATCCACGTAAGTATATTTAATATGTTATTTATACAATATTTAAACCCGGTTACCGACCAGTGGCAACCCTGACGCACTGTACCCTGCACTCGTCAACGGCTCCTCGTCTTCCGTGGACTGAAGGGCCAGATATGGATGAAATCATGCTCCACATAATGTACTTACATGGATGATGTTGTCCAGTAAGGGACTTACATCCATCTGACATAGGAGGGTCCGTCACCCGGAAGTCGGTAGCCGTGTAACGGAGACACGGCTCTTCACGGTCACAGTTTTAATCCGTCATTCATCACATCATCCAAAGAGCCATACGTAACTATAATGGTGATTATTTATTAACGATTATGAATTTGTGCTGAAGGAATTGAGATTTATTCCACCTTCTTCCGTTCATGCATTCCGTCATTAATTCTGTCCTCATACACCCATGTAGTCATGTTTTTCCCTTGTAAGCCTTTTTTTTTTTTTTTTTTTTTTTCCCCCTTGTAAGCCTTTTCTCTCTTTATTACAAAAAATGCCTTTGAAAAAGAAAAAAGGCCGAAGCACTTTCCAATAAACATTTAATCATTTCTTTGGATGGGCCCAGTCGCACCTACCGTGATAGACTCAGGTACCTGACTCCATGGATGAAAATGGACTCGGTGACCAGTGCAAGGAGATGGATAGCGGCAACTCATCCATCCACTCACACTGATTACCGGACATAACCGGGATGCACATGGATAAAAAGTGAATGGATATGAACAGATGCTGCTGCTAACGGATGAAAAAGAGCCCATCCATAACAAACCCATGACCCAGATCCAACTGGCAACATGAGTACAAAAGAAAATATCTGCAAAAGTGAATAAGTTAATCCTGGGGCCAACCCTTTTCAGAACTTCAAGTGACCTGCAGATGGAATAAATGATTATGAAGGACCAAACAAATTCTAAAACAATTAAAAACAAATTGGAGAAATCATGTGAGGGGATTGGCAGAGGGGAGTAGGCCCAAGCCTGATGTCATGGATACTTTTTGCTGAGGTGGCGGGATGGGGGAGGTGCATGGTACATTTTGTTTGGAGACAAATACTGTTGCAGGGTTGGCTCCAATTGAATGCAAAGGAGGAGCGCCACCTGACATAACCAATACTAAAGTCCCTGGCTCTGTACGGCTGTTTCTTTTTTTTTCTGTACGGCTGTTTCTCATAAACAATTTTAATTTAAATGAAGAAGCTATAGAACTATTGTGTTTAAAGAAAAAGAAAAAAACTCTTGTCAATGCAGGCTGCCACTTTGCCCTAAGTTAATGGCTGTTACAACTTCTCTAAATAACACCGGATTGGTTGTGCAAGAATTAATGATGAGGAAATGGATGAAAATGACCATGGAAGAGGATGAAAACTATAAGGTACTAACATAAGTGCATAATGTTATGAGTTTTATTTTTCATTTTATTGGCCATGCCTTCCTAAGGTAGAACTACGCAAAAGATTATGCTTCAGCTGAATTTGCGTCTTCTTCTGGGTGTTCACCTAAAGAGTCATTGCAAATATCAATACGAACTGGTCGAGTAACTGGTGGACCATAAGCTGAAGCAGCCAACGATTGCAAAGACTGTACATCTGAATTGGTGTCAAGCACAAATGCATCAGTCAGAACTGTCTTAGAAGCTGCACATATGGGAGCCTCAACTTGGAGCTTCAGTTCGGTGTGCACTGTTGTGTCTGTTTGAGACTGTGATTGCGCTTGTGATTCCACAAGTGAGCAGATCATACACATACATACTATAAGTTGATTGTGGTTATGAAGTCCCCAACCTCTGGGGTTCTAGCATTTGCAGCTTGCATGCTATCAATGTGCAGAACAAATGTGATGGAGAGAAACTTACCCCTACCGAAACACGGCCTTCAGTTCCAATTGCATGACAGGGTGTTGTGAAAGCTGATTACCGCAGAATGAGTGCATGTGGAATGCCCCTCCTGCTAGAATGAATGCAATGCCACCACCACCAAGATTGCTGCCGATCCTGGAACCCATAAACCACAGTCCAGTTTCGGGCTCCTTATGAGAAAACCTTCCTGCTGCAACAAATTGTAAGGTAGAAGCTCATGTACTCACCATGGTATCAAGAATTGACACTTGGTTTGCATGGCCCTATCTATGTAGATGTGAAGGGTCACATGCCCCACTCCATCTTGTTGGAAAACCACTTACGTGTGGTCGGGCTAGGGATTGAACCTAGGACCTCCCCCATTCCGATGGGGTGCTCTACCACTGAGCTATCTGTCCCATTCTGTTCTCAAAGTGTCGTGCAAGGGCTATCACCTTGACACTCCAACACAACTTGTACATACAAGATTGAGCCACTTGCCTTTACATGCATCATTTGGATAACACGCAGAAGTGATAAAGGGACTCTGGTCCATGGTATGCAAGTGATTGAGTGGTATGGCTATACAAGCCAAATGGTAGAGATTGACATGGAAACGTGGATGGATTGCAGTTCCAATCAAGCACAAAATTTTGCAATATCACATACCATAGGCCACAATTCTGAATAGCTGATAAACAATCGATCCACTCCTGAAGCGTGTTGAACTTAAGAAAGCCCTGCTAGCCACCAATCTAATGCAACATCACATGACCTCTATCACTGATGCATGCATATAACCATTCTACTTGAGATTTAAATGGATTTGATGTTCTTCATGCCCTCAATTGTGCACTGAGCAACAACAAGACAAGAGACTTCCCCATTATAAACAAACTTGCATACCTGTTACAAAAGGTTTTAAGTGGATCAGATATAGGGTCAGTGTGCAATTAGGTTGGATGTTCTAATGGCACCCACCTTCTTCGATATTCCCAAATGCCAGCACATGTCATTTCAAGTTTTGAAACGTCTCAAAAAATTAAAGTTCTTGCTAGCTGTAGAACATGTTTTCAACTGCCCCACGCCAATGGATAGTTAATGGATATGTCACACCTGTCATGGAATTAACATGCCTCTCCTCCTGCGCAAGCCTTGCAACTGGCGTAATGTAGCTGGGCTCCACTAAACTCCAAATGCAAGCAGTTCGAGCTCGAGCTTCGCAGCTATGGCGTCCTCGCTGCCTCGACGGCCAGTTCCAGTGGCGCTTGGCAGGCAGCTCGCGGGATAACCTTCGTTAGCCATTGCTAACTTTTAGCCATAAGTGTGGCCGCTCTCTAACCCGGGCTAACTAACCATTTGTTGGGCCATGGAGGCATCAATAACATATTTAGGCTTCGGCATTTGATCGTATAGTCTTACCAGAGATGGAGCCATTTTTGTGGTTACAGTGCCAAATATGTCTTATCGACGGGGTCAGCTTGTAGATAGGACTAGATATTGGTACCAAGTCATAGCGATCAAAGTCGAATCGTGAACCGATTAATGAAGCAAATTTGATGAAACAACGACTAATATCATAGGGAAATGACCATAATTCCAGAGTGTTTTGCATCTAAAAACTATCTCATCGCAAGTCCACCTCACATTTCCAAGTTTGTCATAGTGAGGATTGAAAGATTGAAAAGGACAGTCTCATTATCAACTAGACGGAGACAACACATGTAGATAACCTCAAACCGGGTACGAGTCATTGCATGTAACCCATTAAATAGAATATCGATAACACGTAATAACGTGAGCAGGTGAGATTCCTGATAAGTACTGGACAAACGAAAAACACCTTGAATAACTGCCAATAGCATTGGGTGTTTGGTAGGAACTTGATGCCCATAAACAAACACTGCACCCCTAGCCAAGCTTTCAGTGAAGGTACTATGAGTGTCTTCCACAATCCCCCCCCTGTAGTCCTTGACCATACACACTCTCTCACATACAAGTTAGTTTCTCTGCATATAACTTGTTGCAGCACATGAGGCCTCCACAAACAAAGGCCTCCACAACAAGTGAAAAAACGATATGACAATGGCCCCTCTCATGTCTGGCAAAGGTTGCCCGGACTCCGAGTCCCCCAAATGCAAGTCTATCACTGCAAAAAAAATATCTTTGCACTCCCAATCTTTGGGAGCTAAATTGGCATTGTCATCCACGATGGGTTCCAACATCCCGGTGTCTTCTCAATCTTTATCATTGGCCGAGTCCCCCTGGTAATCAGGAAGCACTTCATCATCATCATGCTCACAAGTGCCTAAGGCTAAGCCCTAAGTAATTCTCTTACTCATAACAAAATGATTGGAATCCAACTCCACTACAAGTGACCGGACATGTATACGCTTTGGAATAGGGCCATAGACGGCCGCTTGCGCATTATTGTACCCGTCCAAAGACACATCCCTTGTAGCACACGTTTTAGACTATCTCCTCACATGCACCTTCTGAGGAGATGAATTCATACTCACAGATCAAAACCGCTTGGCATGAGCCACTGCCTTGTAATTCCTGACTATCAGCATTTGACTAAACCAATTCCCTCAAAAACCAAATTGATAAATTCAGAAAATCCACTTGGATCTCTCTCCTCACATCTCTTCTTCCAAACCCAACAAAAGCCTTATTCGTCTTCTAAATAGTGAACGCCAATTATGCGCATTAGGATGCTTTGGCCACAACCTAAGTCACATTAATTACACTAAAGACAAAATGCTATTTACAATAAAAAAGAGAGGCCAAATGTGGACACACCAAATGCAATACTAAAAACATGCTCACACTACAATCACAAAAGCAAGACAAGGAAAGAAAGTGAAGACCTCTAGGGTGCTTGCGGCTGCCCTGCACAAACAACTGGCGGTAGAATACCAACAATTCCTAAAGCGCACAAAATAAGCACATTTCAAATGTGCTCATAGGACATACATCGCATAAGTTGCCCACAAATGTAATATGAAAACACATAACGAGCGCGCATAACAAGCATAACTTCAGAGCTACATGTTCACTGTAAAATAGATAACGTGCGAAAGGCTGTTGGGTAATGCTCCAGCCGCCACTTTAAAAATGGAGCGGGAGGTGGATATAATTCCACACGGGCAAATAGGCAGACAAACATGGCCCCCACAGTGGCAGGGAGCCATTTGTGGCCCCATCTCACATGCCATATTACCATTGTCAACCTTGTTGGATGCGCCAATGCCATCAATTCTAGGTCCCACGTGGCAATTTTTTTTGTATGCAATGCCGTTTTCACGAGTTCTTTGCAAAACTAACTCCCATATGTGCAGCTCAATGTGCGGTACATTTTCGTTTAGGAACCATTTCCATCCGACGTCATCCACAAAAACGTGATCATGGATGAAATTTGTTGCGACCTTAATTAGGTCACTTGGTCGTTTAAGGGTACGGAGTGGTTTCTATTTGAGAGAGAAGCAGGTTCTTCAGCCAGACAATTTCTAATTGTGTAGTGAAGTTAGGATAGTTGGATAGAGTGGTGCATATAATGATTTTCATGTGGCGGAATACCAAAAGTGTGCGGGCCATCAAGGAGTGAAGGCATGCATGTAGATGTACAGGGCCAAAAGGGAATGTAGTCCATTATATGTTGAGCCCTTCATGCATACGGCAAGGATGACGATATAAGAACTATCTAGGGGAATCATGATGTGTAGCGGCGTAGGTTGGGGGCTGCGGTTAGTGCAGGACATGTCCGTGGATTGCTAGTGGCAGAAAGAAGTGACAAACAACTAAATCATACCGACAAAGAAGGAATCCAACTTACTTCCTCACAAGGCGAGGTCGCGTTAATTCTAAGTCGTACAATTTCTTTTTGTGTTATAAAATTTAATAGTCTTCTAAGTCTTCTAAGTTATAGGTTTTATTGGCTAAGTCCTACGTGCTTGAACCCCTAAAGTGCTTATAGTAGGGAATTTGTTCAAATCCCACCCCCCAAAGTGCCTAATTGGAATTAGGGAGGAAGGGTAGAAACTAGAAAACTCTTCCTAATGTCCCTTCGACTTCTAGGGGCTTGAGTTTAAACTACCCCCAAAGAGGGGCCAAATCCCACCCTTAAACTCAATTTATGGGTTTAAGGGGATCGAGATAATTCAATATTCAATGGTCTAATATCGCTGAATTAATTAATTCAGATAATCATAAATAAAGAATAAGAAATACCTATGAATAAGAAATCTCTTGGAAATGTGCTTGCTTTGACAGTCTATCCACCACAACAAATATGCTATCATGTTTAAGCCATGTCTTAGGCAAAGCCACAACAAAATCCCTGCTTATGGATTCCCATTTACCATGAGGAACTTCCAAAGGTTGCAATAAACCTAGAGATTTATTTTTTTCCAACTTTTGAGACGCTCCGAGGTATTTCCCTTAAAAAAGAAAAAAAGAAAAGAAAAGAAAAAGAAAAGTCAGTCCCAATGACGCATATGGATGAAGCATTCCATCTACACATGTTTTGAACTAATTCATTTGCCAGTACACACCAACCCAGAGTATTGTTCACCCTCAGGCTCAAGCTCCCATGAAAGCAGTCTGTGCGGGCCGTGTTTGGCCGATTCTGCCCTGTAAGCGGCCTTTGGGCGAGCCCTATGGCCGCGCACAGGGCAGAGTCGGCCAATGCGGCCTGTTCACTGGCGTTAAAAGCAGGTGTGGCGGATTCTCGCCACTACGTGGCGCAATATGATTGAGGTTCGATTATCCCATATCGATTGCCCAGATTCAGAGCCCCAGAGAGGATATAAAGAGGGCGAGCCTCATGATTAGCTGGGTGGGTTGATTGCTGATGACATGGGCCTCAGTGGCAGGTCTGCCGTCCTCGGTGCGTAATCGGCCATCCCTGCCAATTCTGCCCTGGGTGGCCGATTGGGCCTAAGAATTAGGCCGAAAAAGTGGCAGAATCTGCCACACCTGCTTTTAACGGTCTGCGAGAGGTGGGCGCGAGGAAAGAGGTAGAACGGGAGCGCGTTGGAATTTTCCATCAGCTGCCCCGTGTGATTCAAGTTAATACGTGGGGGTGGGCAGGGGTTATCTAGTTGGACAAATACTGGGGGGTAGTTAGCCACGATTAGCGCTGATTAAATTTAACAGTGGCTAAATTGCCTAGCGCGGCATCAAAATAAAGATAGCCGTGGCTAAACTCCACTTAGCCACGGTTAAATTGGCCAGTGCGGCCGGGGCCTTAGAGAAGTAAGTTATGAGGAAGTGGGAGCAGTCGCTCCCGGGTTTCTTTGAAAAGTAAATAATTCCCTTCAATAATTTCAATAAGGTACATCCAGGGCCAAGGCTGTCCCCTGTTTAACTTTAAAAAAAAAAAAAGGGAATCACTAATAAGTGAAACTGGTTTAGTAAACTGGTTAGTAAGCAGGATTAGATTAGACAGGGTGGTTACCGCGTTGAGCGAGGATGCAAGAAGGACGGCAGAGTCTGGGACGGACCCGGTGATGCGATCTGTGCGACGAGGGACAAGCGATGAGGACAATTGCAATGCGGGCTGTGCATTGGCAGTGCGTGGGCATGGACATCTCAAAGACTACAATGTTGTCTGCATTGTTACGAGAGGGAAAGTGGTAGAGTAAGAGGTGGTGCATGTAGACCATGGATATTACTCAAGTCCAGGGGCTGGCAGGAGATCTGTTATTTTCATGCCGTCATGGCGCGTGCAAGAACTCGAATGAGGCTCTTGAAATTCCCAGCAATTTCTACTCTCTCTCGCTGGTGCGGCTCGTCACTGTTGGCACTTGCAGTGCTGTCGATAATTTCTGGACGAATTCTTGATATGGAACATTTCCGCGGCAATTCGAATCTAATATCTCCCGTTCCAATTCTGCATCCTTTGACAGTGTCCGTTCCGGTGGTGAGCACCATGTCTCTGTTGATACATTTTTGTGCAATGCCACAGTACTCGTGACTGCAAGAGCAATATAGAGATGTGGTTCTGTTCTGAGACCAGCTATGTAGTGGAAGCTGTACGGGCGTAACCCCCTTTTTCTTCGTTTGTGTCCTGTCCTGCATGCTTGCTGGATAACCGACAGTAAGATTCAGTTTTGAAACTTGTGACTGATCCTCCGTAGTACCAGTGTGATTGTTGCATGTCGTTACTGGTAGTGCATCGTTTGTGTTTGTCCATATACCCATATTTTTCACGAAAGAAGAGGCGTGGAGTACTTACGAGCTCGTCGGAGACTAGTTCGGAAATTGGACATAATAGACAATGTGCAGAAGAGTAGTCATAGTGGAACTTCTTTAGCTGGACATTTCCGCTTGCGATAGATTGATTGTTGAGGTAAATATTTGTGTCAAAATCTGGGAGGCCTACAATTGAGGCTGTAAAATGCCAGGCTTGTTCAGGACCTATGCACATCCTAAACCCTACTTAGTACCAGCAGACCTCTATCATGGATGGGAGTGCAGCACGGTGATGACTCCCACCCACTTCTCTCCAATTGTAGTTTCTACTGAGAGGTTCTTCCATGTAAGGAATTTTCCAGTGATCACCTGCATAAGCCTGATATTTAACCTACCCCTTCCCCCTGGTGGAAGCAATTGACTTTAATTAACCTGTGTTCTGAAATATTGGAGCTCCTCTTCGGTTTACTGGTTCTCCTACTGCATGGTGTGACTATTTGCATTGGGGCCTGTAGCAGAGGAGAGAGACTTTAAACGAGACAGGCAATGGTCTGCAAGATTTGCAAGATGTACCAGTAAGTCCTCTTGTCATAAACCCACTTTCTCTATCTGTGAAATCGCTTTCCAGATGCTATTATCTCGTGGGATTGTGCAATGTTATGCCATGTGCCTTGATGTCTTTACTCGTGTTTGTATTGAAGTCCTGATGCCACAAAAGAGGGTTGAAGCTAAGCTTAGAGAAAGATGGCTGATGGGTTTGTGTGGATGGTGTGGGGCTTCTAGGGGCAAGGGGATGGATTATTGGCGCGTGTTTGGGACTCTGAATCTGCAGAATATTACTATGGATGTAGTGAACCCAGCACACACTTCCCAAGTAGGTGGCTCTCTCTCAAAATCTGTAATTAGCCTGTGCACAGGCAAGGCATTGAATATACCACTGGAGATTTGCAGTATCAGTATCATCAGATTGCTCGAGCTGCAGGAACAAGGATTCATTCATTTTTGTTCTCATTTTTTTTTGTCAACATAGATTATATGTTTCCTTGCTTCCTGGCACAGTTGGGACAACCTTGGAGCCCAATGGTTATTTGTTCATCGTCACAAGTGGCGGATTAAACCAGCAAAGAACAGGGGTAAGCTCCTTTCCCACCACTACACTTTTTGTTGGTATCCCTCCTGCTGTCATCCATTCCTTTCTCCCTCCTCTATGAGCTTTCCGCGGACGTTATAAAGCACCATTTCATTTCATTTCCCTCCCTCCAAGCATGACCATTCAGTACTTGTAACCTTCATTAGATACCTTAGGCAGCCCTCATTCCTAGTTTTATCTACTCTCCAGTCACAGTACCTTGACACTGTCGATGAGGCAATCGAGGGGTTGCTTTATTAAGGACTGGGAGTGTGGGGCAGAACCTCCTGCTTCCTTTTGTGTATCCACTTGGTCCCAGGTTCCATGATGTCCTTGGAGCATGGTAATACCTATGTGCTTCCTCCAGCTGAATCTTTGGTTGAACCAGGAGGAGAGGGGTTTAACCCTCTTATTTTATTTAACTTTCTAGCTGGCATCCTTGATCATCCATATCCGGGTTTTATCAGGCAGGTTCATCTTAACCTGTATTTGGGTGGGTCTGGACTGATTGGTGGCCGGGGCACTTGTAGATAACTGATGCTGTTGTTGTAGCACGGTTGCTAAATGCGACACTTCTGGTGCCTCAGCTGGACCATCGCTCTTATTGGAAAGATTCCAGGTGTCTTTCTCTCTTTGGTTGTGCTTTGGTGTGTTGTTCTACTGGGCCCTTTGGGTCTTCTGCTGACTTCATACATTTTGTTCTTTGCTTGTTGTTTCTCGCTCTCTCTCTCGTACATGAGGATGTTGAGAGGCATCTAGAGAGCTGCACGTGAAACGGAGGAAATAGCTCTCACAGAATCCCTGATTCTTCAAACAGGCCTCCTTTGTCTTCAGAGACAAGTGCCTCATCATGCCTTTCTACCCTCTCTGCTAAGTTCCCTCGAGAGGTGGGAAACTTCTAAGTCAGTTTTCACACGATATGGGTTGAGACAGGCAGATGGAATCATGAGGCTTGAACTTATCCAGTATGTAGAGGCTGTGCATCAGTTCTTTATCTCATGCTGTTGCTACTACAGGATCAGGGCAAGATACGTCTTTTTCTTTGTCCATTGCAGAAATGCTAGAGTGCCAGGGAGTGGGCAGTCAGTACACCTGCAGACAACATAGATATGAGCACCCTTAATTCAATTCGCTACCCTTGTTTCTAACCCCTAAACCTCCTGTGAGGGTTAGAATTCCCCAGAGACTATGCTGATAATGGTACTTTGTAATGGAATTTCATGAGGAGTTTGTGTGCCACATATCTGAAGTGTCTCACATTGATTTCTGTGGGCTGGGAATGACAGCAATTTCAGTGATATCTTTGACGTGGACTGGTTCATATCTTCCGTAGCACCTGATGTAAAAGTGATAAAAGCTTTTCCTCCTGAGTCCAAGAAATTTTTAACGAAGCAGTTGTATACCTTGCGGGTCCCACGGAAGGCCTCGCCCCCGTATTACCTGACCCGGATCTTACCAATTCTGCAAAAAAGACATGTAGGGTTTCTTTGCCCTCTGTGGATTGCATCTCTATTCTGATTTGTGTACCAACCTCTGTTTTAGCTTAGCTTCGCGTATTTCCTTCCCTTTGTTGATATCTACATCATTGACCAATCCTAAGGCCCTCTCTGCTTTCTGCTACAAAAGTATGTTGCTTTCAAAATGTTCCAACTCTTGAATACTTTTAATTGGTACATGGCAGTCTCTCCGTCTCACCAAGTTCGACTACAGGCTGGCAAACAAGCTAGATAAGGACTTGCAAAGGCTTCGGTGTCGAACTAATTACAAGGTAGTGGAAGTACATTGTGGATTCAATCTCTTGGAATGAAAGTAATCTGAATGTTGTTATCTGAGCTTTTTTCTGGAGTAGTACATAAGATGTCTGGATCAATTATGGGCTAAACAGATTGCTGCTGTACTGTTCAACTCACTTAAGATCTCTTTCAGGCACTGCGTTTCACCAAACCATTACAGGACATGGGGCAAGCTTTGGTGGACAGGATGAGGGCCAAACATGGTCGATACATAGCACTGCATCTTAGGTAGGGGTGTGTGTGTCTCTGATGTGGTTATTCACTTACTATTAAGGTAAGGTGAGGTGGTGCTTGTTCTTGGTCTCTACAGGCCATTCTAGGACTAATTTGGAAGTTTACACATGGAGTGAATGTTTCATGGAGATTTTAGACCTACGGACGCAAGCATTTAAACACATGTCTCCAATTTAGGTTGTTGAGCTCCAGACCGTCCAACAGTCAATCATGTGAACTGATCTTGTAGAGTTCTTGCACAGAGCAGGTGATGGATGAACTTTTCATATGAAATTGGATAGTCAGAAGTTGCTAAGGTCATGGGAATTTCTGCTTCATTCAATTTGTGTAACAACAAGGCTTACAATGGCCCAACTCATGTTTGGCAGGTATGAATCTGATATGCTGGCATTCTCAGGCTGCTACTATGGTGGGGGTGACAAGGAGATCAAGGAGTTGAGTGTTATCCGCAAGCGTTGGAAAACACTACACGTATGTGCCCCTATTTCGTTATCTTTTAGTTGTCGAGTTGTATGATTTATGGTCCTATATTCAATTCTGATATGGCCGAAACTTTGTTTCTGCACATGTGCACCATGGAAGAGTTTCTCACATATCACATCACATATTTGATTACATTTATTTCATCTGTGGTACTGAAAGCACGTGTCTAATGTAGAGGCCTGCCTTGTTGAGTTCATATCATGTCCTCTTGTGACAGGCTGCCATATTGTCTTCTTAAATATGTATAGGAATAGGTGAACCTGCCAAACCATTGCTTGATATTATCCTGCTTGTTTATTGGAACCAACTACACTCTCTTTTGTGTGTCAAACAGTACCGGAACCCAGACAAGGAACGACGGAATGGAAAATGCCCTCTGACTCCACAAGAAGTTGGTCTCATGCTACGAGCGCTAGGGTATGGAAACGACTCATATTTGTATGTGGCATCTGGTGAGGTGTACAATGGCGAGGCTTCGCTGGCACCTTTGAAGGCTCTGTTCCCATATTTTTTCACAAAGGAGACATTGCTTGGAAAGAAGGATCTAAAGCCCTTTGCAAAGTTTTCGTCACGGATGGCAGCAATTGACTACATTGTTTGTTCACAAAGTGATGTGTTTGTGGCAAATAACAATGGGAATATGGCCCGCATTCTGGCAGGCGAGAGGTATGTTTACCAGCATCTCCATCTTGCATTCCAGCAGAGGCACTTCCCTACAGCATGTACATACCATTTTCACATTTTGAAGTTGGAGAAACATGAAATGTTCATATTGATCATGTGATTATCATGATCATAATAATGATTATTATGATCATAGCTACTTAAACAGAACACCAACAGGTACCACATGGTCATTCAAGATGTCGTGTTCAACTATCAACAAATTGCTACAGATATTGTCTTGCCTGTGCTATCTAATGGTCAATAATTTTATGTTTGTGCCCAATAGATTACCAATACAAAGCACTTCCAATTAAAAAACCTTTCTTTTTGCGATGACGGTCTTTTTTATCCTCACAGGATACATCTATGAACTGTATTTGAAAGAATTTGTCTCCAAGTCTGTAGGGCTCTATGTACATGCATGCATCCATGGATCTTAGCCAATGGGGCTGTGGTTGTGCCTGCAGGCGTTTCAATGGCCATAAGCGAACAATTCGTCCCAATGCAAAAAAGCTGGGGTCCTTATTTCCCGCCCGCCACACTATGCCTTGGGATGAATTTGCCAGTAAATTGCGTAGTTTTCAGAAAGGTTTCATGGGGGACCCTATGGAGGTGGGTTTTATGTTCTCCACCAATTTCAGGAAGTTAGTTGCACTTGTTCAGAATCTCTAGCTGCATTGGGCAAGGAGCTGGTCCTTGTGCTTCTGTGTGAATATTTCTGGATCAACTGTAGATTGGATGTACAGAGTGCTTTTGGTCAACCCCTCCAGAGTGCTTTCTAGAGAGCTGCACTTATCTATGGAGGAATAGTGTAGCTATGTTTGGATGTTTGTGCTGTTTCTGAAGCAGTGTCTGCATCTCACTTGTAAGCTTGATATCATATTTCCTGCAGGTGCGGCCTGGTCATGGAGAGTTTCATGAGAATCCTGCTGCTTGTATTTGTGAGAAGCCAGAAGCAAAAGAAAGGCTGAAGGCTTTGTGGGAGCAGGAAATGAAATTGCTTACCGCCAATGAAAGTGAAATTGTGAAGGTGCAGCCACAAACTTTAGATTTGAAAATGAACCCAGTTGTACCTGCTGATGATAGAACAGAAGAAGATGAGGACAGTGATGTGGAGCTTCCAACGGATTTGGAGGATGACCAGTTGATGTTGAATGAGGAGGACTTGCCACCAGAGTTGGAGGAGTGAGAGCCAGGCAAGGAACTAGAAAGTAATGCACGAAGCACTGAGGATGGTGATGGGGCTGATGACACCGAATATACTTATGAATGAGATTATAGCCCATTGACTATGGGCTGCGCTGCGCATCTATTCATCAAAATAGATGCAGACACCCTCCGGTTCACTCAATGCTTGGAGGATTCTTTCTTTCTTCGGCATGACGGTTAGTTTGCCATCCTTGCTGCAGCTCATAGTACTAGACATCTGTTGGTGAACCAAGTGCTACCGTCACGAGCTCTTGGCTGTGCTCCTTATCCCAAGCATTTCGCTATCATCGAAACAAGGGTGATTGACTCTGCCAGTAAACTGATGCCTTGCAACATCACCTCGACGACAGGATACTCCTACGAAGGAAAGATGGGCTTGGACCTAGGAGTTGGTCGTGACTACTGGAACCCACAGAGATGGGTACTGTTATCTCCCTATCAAATCTTAGGTCGCAGCACGCTTCAAGTGTCTGATGGCACCGACGAAATGGCATTCTTGTCTCTACAGTGTGCTCCATGACAGGCCGCTGCGCTCGCCATCTGTCTCTCACCACCTTCTAGCTTCTTACCGCAGTTCTTTTCTGGCTCAAGTTTTCACAGGGTAGCTGTACTTATTAGCAGCACCATTTTTCTCCAACAATTCAAGTGACTCTCTGTAAACCAGCTCCTTTCGAGGCGCACACACAAGCTGTGACATGAACCAGCTCCAAACTGAGCAATTCAGCTCAATTCAATTAATCAACCACCTTCTTTGAATCAAAAGCAAATCTCATTCGAGGTTGAATAGATGCATTCAAATTCTCAACAAACAAGAGAGTTTGGTTGAGAGCATGTATCAGGATGTTTTCATTGCAAGCACAAGCCTCATGACCCCAGCTCATTTCCCAAGCCGGCTTGGTCTGGACCCAAGCCTGTTCTCCAAACCTGCCCACATAGTCGGGCACCTAACCTAATCGGTGGTTCGGTAGAGGAGCTCGCCCGATCTCTCTCTGTTTCTCATTCTCAGTCTCGCAGGTCTCGCAGATCCGGATCGGCAAGGGACTGCAGTGGATCATCACGTCAACAGCGCTGATTAGTCTGCCTGCACACCATCCTCATGTCTTATCCTTTCTGCTCATCTCAGTCGCCTCACATCATAGTTGGCATTTCCTCTGTCATACTCGCTGGAGCGACGTGGTCTGATCGCAATTGAAGAAAATCTTGTAAGGTGGTTTTGTATTCCATACAGGATCCATTCTAATCTGTGTCGTCTAGTGGTCTCGGGGTTCCCAAGAGACATCCAGGGATTATTTTTAGGAAAACCCTAGTCACATTGGTTTGCGAGAGTTTTTTTTTTTTGAGAGAGAGGCGTTGGCGGAGGGGCCAACCTTCCAGTAGTTCAAGCCCGGGCCATCCCCAGGAAATCGAGGCTGGTGTGGTTTCCAGAAGAAGTAGAAGTTGCAGAGGATGCCTCTATTACTCGAGTTTTTTAAGGGATAATTCCCGGAATCCAATATGTGTTGGCCTCAGCCGCAGTGAGCCTCATGTGTACAGAATACCGGAGAAGGAGGCTACCAAGGATTTTAAGTATGCGTGCATTGGCTATGGATTACACAAGGAAAGCGCGCCCTCAGCTAGTGATAGGCCTGTCGAAGGTACGGGTGAGCTGCCCCTCTGCGTTGGGATTGAATTTTTGGCAGACAGGAGGCCAACAACACAGGGTGCGCAAAATTCTACTCAAATCCCCTCTCAAAGTCCTGCACATACTACCACCACTGCTAGTGAATGTCCCCGCAGGAAGGATGCGGATGGACCCCCGGTGATGCCACGCCCACCCTCGTCCGTCGGAGGAGGAGGCGTTTCAAGTGACGAGTTTGCTACCAGATTCTTCAGGAGTGCGGGATTAGTGGCATCTGCAGTGGTTCACAATGTTAGCAGGGTAGCTGGCGTAGTTAGAACTACGATAGATGATATTTTCTATCCTGATCGTGGGCGCCCTAAGTAGAGGTGTGCCGAGTCTACACTGTCAAAATTTCCTACACTATTCAGGGCCTCACTTTGTAATGATGAAGAGCATCGTTGTGATGTCTAGATTTTGCAACCATGATCTTACACTTGTCATTAGGATATATTCATGTTGTTTGAGTTTTGGGCTGAGGTGTGGATGGAAGGGTGCGGCCGAGAAGTATTTCAAGCAGCACTGTAGGTCAATCCACATGATTCACGGCTGCTGTCTGTACTTGTGGAAGACTCTTGGTAATTCTGGACAAAGCTGAGGACACAGGCACTCCCACGAATCTCCAGATGAGGCAAATGTTCGTGCAAGTTATGCACTCCTTTTGTGGCTGAGTGATTCTTAACCTGGTGTACGAGACAAAGTATCCTTGCCCAGAAAACTGCTGGCTCTTGTACATCATGGCACAACTAACAACAGCTAGACACTCCCCGATGTGATACCCACACACGGTTCTGGAGTGCAGTCCCTATTTTTGTTTCGATATCTGGGTTGCTGAAGTCTGGTAACGGAGACATTATGGATTGTTATACAGTTGTCTGCTTTTATTTCCTGCAATCTGTCTGCTTGGAGCAGCGACTGCTTTTCAACATGATATTCTGGATGTGATTGGCTGGTTAAAACAGCTTTCCTGTATATAGCACGATCACAGGCAAGCACCGATGAGTGGCATCCAAGTAACGGACAATGTGTTCTAATTCTGAGGATATAGAGCTACTATCTTTCCTCTGCTTTGGCAACAAGAGCTGGTCTTCTACATAGTTTGAGCCAGGATTCGTCCTCCTCTCTTGATCAATTCCTTGAACTTGTTGAAGGGGATAGTCAGGCCTGCAGGTCTCCCCACCTCACCAAGGTCTATTCAAAGATGAAGCTGTCATGTCTGAGCCAAATTCGGGTTAGTGATCATTCAATTTCAAGAGCTTCAGAGCCTACCACATAAAGAGGCTTTATGTCACTTCCAAGTTGCTGGATGCATGACTCTCTTTTGTGGCTTCCATTTGCAGTTTTACTTATTTTTTACCAGGATTAGACGGATGCATTTCTAAATCACAACCTTGGGAAACGGATCAATCGTTCAGAGGCTAGTGGGTAGACATATACCTACTGCGAAGAAAGCTGTCATTTGTGAGGGATCAGTGCAAGTAGAGCTAGCAGGGATCCCATCTTGTAGTTGAGAATCGTCTACTTGTCCACACTACAAGGACTGCCAGAGTGTCTTAAACTAGAGAGTTTTGTAAATGTTTGTTTGTGGCTGTTTGGGGGCAAATTTGTGTTTCTGAGGAGGATGGGAGTACCAGAAGCCTTGCATTGCAAAAGCGCGTATGTTGGGCATATGTTGGAGCAAGGGTGATCCTCTCTTTTGGGGGATCAAACAGCATCAGCAGCCACTGCAACTGGCCACGCTCTCTTCAACTCTATCAAGGGAATTGTGCCTGTACCTCCTCACTCTAGCTTTGTTTCATGCTAATTGGTAGCTTCTGGCCAGCCAGTTGAAGCTGTGTGTATTTATTATAATCATGAGTTTGGCTTTTCATTTCCTGTTTGGAGTTCTTACTCTTTTGGATGTTTAGGGTTTGGTTTGGAGTCTGTTTCACTTTCTTTTGCAGGTGCAAACATGCACAGATGTTGACTATCCCTTAGGCTGCTCTTTTATAACCTGGAATTTTTTTTCAATAGTGTCCCCTAGCATCACAGTTGCTTGCTAAGCCTTTGAACTACTGTGTGTGCTCTATTTTTTGTTTTTCTTTAGTCTTACGTGTAATTTACTACCTCAGAGGTATGGCAGGGCACTGTTGAGGCATTGCAACAAGCTGCTGATATTGAAAGGAAACAGAGTCAGTGCTAGACGATTAAGCTGTAGTGTGCGAGCAAGGACAAGGCTCTTGTGAATGCAGGAATAGTAGGAATGCAAAAATTGCCTTGTCTATTACTGCACTGGAGATGCAGTACACAAACAACATGCATTCCACGCTTCTCATAAGCCATAAAAGCGGACAGTGCATACTGCTGCATCCACCCTACAGAATTGTTAACAGGTTGCAAGCCAGCTAATTTTTGCAAACATCCTTGTGAGACTAGAATTAATTAGATGAGATTGTTCTGCAAACTCCCATCCGATTCAGTTGCAGCGTTATGATAGTTCACGAGTGCTCTCATGATTCTACACTACGTGCTATGTCTCTGCGTGCTACTGCATTTACAAGATGCGCTCGACATACCCCAGCTGCGAGATACACGCCTTTTTCTACGATATGGTAGTAAGTGATTAGTAACTAAAGGCGAGCTGCAATTCCAATACGTACTGCCTCTATAAACTTCTCCATAGCTCTCGGAGGGAGTGCGATCGCCACTTCCAAATTTTTCTTCTCCCCCTCACTTCCACCTGGCAATAGGAAGTAAGCTATGTCAGGCGGCAGGCCTCGAGTGACAGGTCCACAGTAAAAGGGCTTTCCCCACCCAAAGTCGAGGTCATAGAACCCCAATCGGGACCAGTCGGTAATTGCAAATGATGAATAATTGACCGAAGCTGGCCTCCTCTTTACGTCCTCCATGTTATCAAGTGCGGATCTCAAGTATTTGTCTGTGAGTGCAGCAACCCCTTGTTGTATAAGGCTCACTGCATAAGACAGAGGCTTGGATAGGAGCTCACCAGCCGTGGTCATAGCGCAGGCTGGATAAGCTGAGTTACCCACATAGTCGGACGGAACGGGCGGAATAAACTTTGAACGCACATCAACTGCCACGAGGAATTTGGTTTCCTGGGATGGCTCCATTTCAAGTGCTTTCGTGCGCGCGCGCCAAACATGGGCTGCTAGAGTCTCAAAAGTGGAGCACTTGCTCACATAACCCCCAGGCTCTCCCAATATTTGTTGAATTAAGTCTGTGAGAGTTTCACGGGTGAAATGGAAAGTGTTGTTTACAAAAGCATCACCCAAGAGATCTTCTGCCAGATCCATCTCGCCAAATTCATGGTGTGGGAAGTCAATCTGACGTGGAGATCGTGGGCGAAGCATTGTACGGTCTAAGGATGGAGCACTCAAAGGGGTACTGTCTCCACGCACTATAGCAGCCCAAGCATTTAGGAACTGCATGACTGAGATGCCGTCCATAAACGCATGGTTAAGGCCTACGCCGAGTGCGAACCCACCACACCTGAACCTTGTTGCCTGCTAGCACGGAGGGGGGATTGAACAAAACTTAGGTGTTTCTGATTCAACGTGAGGACTCAGACATGCAGTGTTGATTGTCCGACATACAATATTCTGACATGATATGAATCTAAAATCTAGTTGGGTCGTCGTCTATTTACTGAGCAAATCACCAACTGGACCTCATTAAGAGTGCAGGCATTTGAGGAAAGATGCATTCACATCCTAATGTAGTATCCGTTAATCAAAGTTTCCTCTGTTCTGGAAGGTTTTAAAACACTTACAGTGCGCAGGAAGTTTTAATCGGGCAATACATGCGATGCATATATGGCAACCATGAAACAAAATTTTGACATCAGTTATGAGTTACCTGAAGAACCACCGCAGGGGTCACAAGTTGCTGATGCAATGCGTCCTGATTCATTGCCTCTGGAACAAAGTAGACCAGTTGCATCAATCTCGGATCGGGCTTGCCAGACTCGGTATATTTTTCCAAGTCAGATATGGCGGCATCTGCCTCAGCTTCCACAAACAAGACCCCTTTGCCATTACAGTTCAGTTCGAGTTCCCCCTCCAAACTGATCTGAAGCCTTCCTGCTACAGGGTAATACGGGACAAGTACCTTCGCAAGTGCCTCTCTCATCGCTTTTGCTACATTGTCATGGTTTTCTGCAGGATAGGCATGATACAAGAAATAAACGTTTACTGTGAAAAGCACGGGCTGATCCATGTTGGAAAGATACATCACATGATTTCTGGTAGGAACAGCTGGAACAACCACAGTTGGGTCTTTCAAGATCACTTGGAGCTTTGGCTCAGCTACGATGCCCATGCTTTCTTGCAGTTGTCTAAGTGTTTCGGAAGCTGAGAGCATTCAAATAACCCCAAAACGGAAGTTACGAGGTGAGATACTTCGGACCATTCCTCCTTCTCGACCCAGTTGCAGATCTTCGGACTGCAGCTTATAGCTGTACAACATTCTGTCTCTGCCTATCCTCGATATCGTTCTTGCTTGTGAGTGTTGGCCAGAAGCATACAAGCTACAACGCCCATGAAAACATGATGAACTGCTAAGCCGTGCTAGTCTTGATCCGCCGGCACCTCTTCTCTACCACATTATATAAACTTTGAGGTCGCCACATGAATTGCAACACCCCCACTCTGGATTGCGAGTGATAAAACAGTCTACTTACCGTCACTAAATATTCCCTCCATAACCCTCGTTTACAGCCCGTGTGGTGGCGGACCTGCTCCAATAAACTTCATGGGATTTGGAGGAAGCTTGGCACACATGAAAGAAAGGGGGTCAGAAAAATGGTGGACTGAGGGGCCACGCAGAGTTGACAATCAACATGGCTTCCCCTGATTGGCTACACCCTGAGTTCACTTGACCTGCCTGCACTTCAATTTGGACAGATAGATTCTGTTTTTTCTAATGTCAAGAGCAGCGTTTCTTATTTTGGCGACCTCAAAAAACAGAAAAGAAAATTCCGTAGCAAATTCCATGTTTTTTCATGGATGAAATCGCCAAATTTCTCAAAACAAAAAAATTATGGATGAATTTGCCAAATATGGATGATATGAATGGATGAAAGTATGGATGTGGATGATTATGTCCTAATTTGAATGGATGAACAGAATATATGCCTAATTTTTGCAAAACTCTGTAGCCACTGGTGCTATTTTTCGAATTGTAAGAAAAAAACTCTGGTAAAGAGGCTTGTGGTAGTAGAAATGAGTTCTCCGGAAAAGGCATTTGTGCCATTTCGAGTTTTAGAATGGCCTACTTTGGAGACTACCTCTAATTTTGCAGCTCCATAATAGTTTTAATAATTTGACCCCTTTGCAAACACTTAGGAAGGATTATTTTCACCAAAAGGTTGGATTCATTTGAATTTTGGCATGCCAATGCCCACCCTATTGCATGTTTAGAAATTTTATGTTTGGCTCATAGGAAAAATCAAAGAACCCTTAATCGTGCTTGGTCAAGACAACCAAGCTGTAGCCCAGTGGTAATGGGCACATAGCACTTGGGAAGTGGTTGTGGGTTCGATCCACCAATTGGTGTCACAAAGGCGTCCACCTTCTTGTCGGATGCAGTAGCCCTTGGGCCCTCAGGATATTTGTAATCTAATCTAAGATTAGCCTAAAGAGAGGCCTTGTCCCTACAAGGCATGGGCTTTGTCATTAATGCCAAGAGCCAGGCCCAGGCCACTTGTCATTTCCTCCCCATGCCCCTTTGGCCAAACCCACCTCTTGTCATGCATGCGTGCCCTGCCATGCTCCATGCGAGGCCCCATGCCGCATGCTCCATGGTCATGTTTGTTATCCATAGATGATTTTAGTGGGATGAGTCTAAAATGGATGAGGTTAGGGATAAGGTTAGGGGTGGGTTTAGGCTCGTTAGGGTCACAACTGTTTCACAACTGTTTTAACATTGCTTATCTTGGCTCTCGTTCTATGGATTAGTGGACGCGATTATAAGTAGATTAGATTAGTGAGGTGAGCTTGTGGATCACTAAACTTGATCTGGTGTAGGCCTTCAAGAGCTTCGAGGAAACCGCGGTCGAGGTTTCCATGACATATCACTTAAGTGATACAAAATATGTTTAGAGGAAACCGTTGTCGAGGTTTCCCTAGCATATCATTTAGGTGATATAAGATATGTTTCGCAGTGGAGGTTTTCCTGGCATATCACTTTGGTGATATAAGATATGTCTAGAGGAAATTGCGATCAAGGTTTCCTTGACATGATGGTATACCTTAACCCTTAAGTGTCAAACCGACCGGTTTTGGGTTGGTTAGGTTTCCTTAACTAGCCATAACTTCCTCTAGTTAAGGCTGATTGGCCTTTTTTTTGGCTCAATCGACAGATAATCGGGTCCTCCTTCATATGGCATTGGCCAATGCCTGAAATGCCTGAAGTGGTAGGGATCTCGATCAATTGGAAGGGGGCCAACTCAGCTTTTGAGGCCATTTTGGCACCCCTAACCTGCCCAAGTTGCTGACATGGCAATTGCGGTCACGTTAGGATGAATGAATGATACCCCATAAAGGGATGGGCGGCACGCTTCCCCCAACCAATTGATTGCTCGGTGGGTATGGCGGCCTGCACAGGTCTGAGTATTCCCAGGCTTGCATCCTAACCTGAGATCGACGGAGGTGGCTGCTCCAGCCAACAGGATGGGCTCATAGCAGGGCAGACTGGAGGGAGTGCAGCCGCAATGGCGGCAAAGCTCGCGGCTCGAGAAAATCTAGGGTGGGCCAAACCCAGGCGGGGGTTTGATAGGGTTGCGGGTGGAGTGGCCCCCCATGAAAGCAGGGCTGGGTAGCCAGAGGAGCTCCCAAACCCCGCGCCCTTTTGGGCTACGGCTCCAAATATCCTAGGCGTGCAAGCTATACCAAAGGTGTGCCATTTGAAGTCTTGGGCATGGAACCTAAGGATGCGGTGCATTGGCTGATTGGCCACAAAGTTTTTCGGGGACTTCACATGGAAGCCCATGACATTTCAACCGGAGGGATTAGGGATTGACCGGCTGAATTTTTTTGTATAATTTTAGGAAGAGAGATTTTGGCCTGCCCAAAGAAAATGGCATATTTTGATCCCCCAATTTGTCACTACAAAGGAGCCCACTTGAGAATATTTCAGAAAAAGCTGAAATTGTATGAGAATGTGTGTTATCAGGTATGGAACAACATTCTTGAGACTCTGAAAAAATTAAAAATGCCCAAATACGAGCAAAAAACTGCTTTTTTTGGCACCTAGTTCTAAGTGGAAATTTTTTTTTGTCCCCACTCTACACTTTATAATCTTCAGATCTGGCAGTTGGATTTTGGTGAAACTTTTTGTGGTAGGAGGTGGGGTAGGTGGGAAGTAATTCCAACGGTCAGTTTTACAGGGACACAGATTCTCTAGATAAGAAAAAAATTTGTGGGCCAGGGTCATGTTTTTCCACGAGAGGGTGAAAATGAGTTTTGACACTTAATGGTTAATATGTGTGGAGGAAGCGCATTAGAGGTTTCCTCAGTTTGCAAAGAACTCACTAAGCCCCAAACAAACAAAACCCTCAACCAGCCGCCGCCCTAAGAGATCCTAACATCATTCATCCTAAATTCATCCCTTAATTCATCCATGGATAACAAACATGCTATGGAGCATGGGGCCTCAGGGGGGAGGGCTCATAGAGCATGGTAGGGCGCATGCATGGTGAGGAGTGTGGTGAGCAAGGGGGCATGATGAGGAAAGGACATGTGGCCCATTAGTGGTTGACAGCATTAAATGCCACTAATGAGTGGCTTCCTGTAGGGACAAGCCTCTCTTTAGGCTAATCCTAGACTATATCCATAGGGCCCTTCGGGTCAAGAGACACCATAATTTACGCTTCCTTAATCTCATATTGGGGGGCTTATTCATCATTACTTCTACTTCTATTAATTTATTATGTCATGGTTTGCATTTTTTTTTGGGCCCTGCCTGTGCAGAGCCCCCTAGGTATTAGTAAGTAGTTAGTTAGAGGTATTAGTAAGTAGTTAGTTAGATAATATAAGGCAGGGGAGAGAGCAGCCCGGCTCTCTTTATATACCCTCAGAGAGCGGTGGGACCCTTCCAGAAGGCCCCACACCCTCAAGCAATGGGACCTTCAAGGAGGCTGTCCTAACACATGTCGCTCCTAGAAACCACCACGCCTGCTTACCCCAACCTAACCATGAACCATCCCCTATTTAATAGGTCTTACCTTCCTGCCTTTCCCCCCTCCTTACATGACAGTTAGTTATTAATTAAACTCCTGCTCTAGCTTACTATAACTCCCGTCTTCATAATTCCTGGACCACTTTCCAATCCCCCCACCTTTCAAACCTGCCCCCTTATTTACGCTTCCTTGGGGCATCATATATATATACATATGCTTGGTCGAACTTGTGATTGTATTGTTTGAAAAGTATTTGAAAACCCACCGAGAGTCACGAAAACACTATAATTTTCCAAATTCTCACAGTGGAAATTTGGGAAATTTATGGAGATGATGAAAGTACCAAACAGGTAGACACTAGACACCTCTATTTCTGGTCAATTACTTTCGATGAAAATTGGTCAGTTGACGGCCTGTGTTCTCGTTCAAGGATGCAAAGGCAGTTAAGGGTTAACCCTTAAGTGGTATATCGACCATTAAACTGTTTCGGGTCGCCTCATTTTCTCATCCAATCGTAACTTTGTTGGATGAAGGCAGATGAAGCTGTCGTCTGAACGAAAAATGGACCCTGCAAAGACCGTACACGCTCCAATTGAAAGCACCAACAAAAAAAAAACAAAAACAAAAACAAAAAAAATCCCCAAAAAATTGATTTCCCTGCCCTCAGGAATTTTCCAAAGCGTGGGGAGTCTGGATTTTGGAGTGGATGGGCGGGGTCCACGTAGGTTGACTGGGCGAGGTGTAGGTAATACCCCACACGAGGAGGCTTATGCCAAGCGTGAAGAACGCACATGGAGCTGTTGTAATCCAGTAGCCAGCCTGGCGCGTAGATTATAGGATTCGATCACTGCAACAGCCTTGGACGGTGGATTCACGGATTTATTAAGCTCACCGTTTCCTTCCAGGGAAAAAGCTGCAGTCCTTAACGCATTTATGACAAGCGCCTTTATGGAGGCGGGCCACGCCCAATCCGTGGGCTGCCCTTCCACACCAAATCCCAGAGGGCAGGATGTCTGACGACTATGTAGCGTTTTCTAATCAATTTTCACAAGCAGTGCGAGCGGCCACATGTGTGCTCTACTACATGTGCGCGATATAAGCAAGCTGGCACCTCTACAAAGCTCGCTATGTGATACATGGCACGTTTCAATGGCTCTAAGATGGCAGTCCCTACTTACAGGTTTTTCCTGGCGACAACCTCGTGGATCATCCACCTGTTGAAGTTATGATAAAAAAAAATTGAAGTTATGACAGTCCCTTTAGGAGCCCAAAGTAAAAGCTAATTTTTCCATGGCTCCTAGCTTATCTTAGGGTATGTTGGAATTCGACAAAAAATAGAAATAAAAGATGAACTTATTACTGAGAACTCTCCACCCAACCATAGGACCACAACAAGCTGTCTGTCCACCCTCCCAACTCTCCTTATTTATACTCAAAGTCTAATCTAGAAATAGCTGAGATAACTATAGCATAACTTCATGTTTTTACTTAAGTTATCTCCACCTGCTATTTTGGTACAATGACTTGAGTCACTAATAACTGAAGCTAACTTTAGCTAACTGAGGCTTATCTCTATTGTTAGCTGTGACTTGTCAGCACTGCTATTATGGAAGCCTGACCTGTCATCACAGTAACTCTAGGTAATAGTAACTTGGTCAGGAGTTGATTTCCAGCAGGGTAGAAGTACAGGTTAGGTTATAGAGGTTATAGGGGCTGAGAGTTTTGAATGGCCTCGTGGGGCAGTGGGGGCCCGCCACCTCATTAACATAGACCCGCATGCGTCAAGGTCCTTAGAATTTGTATGGCTTAGGAAATTTATAACTACCTTCAGTAGTCTGTCACTATTGGTCACAACCTGCCTGAAGGTAGTTGTAAAAATATGCTAAACTACCTTCACAAATATAGTGATAAACTAAGGACTACCTCCATGAAAGTAGTTGTAAAAACATGTTGAACTACCTTAGGGCAAATAGTGACAAATTACATGGATGCAGTAGCCATGATCAATACCAACCACCCTATTTAGGATTGAGCCCACAACCTCCAAGAGAGCACTAACATCCTCGTAATACCAGTACATCCTTAACACTGGGTAAAATACAAGGATATACGGTACTGACCTAGCTTATTAGGCAATAGTTAATTCAAAATCAAGTGCCTAATTAAATTTAGAACATTTTTGGAAAATATGCCTAAAACTTGGAAAAGTTTCCTGAGAAGTGCCTAATTGCTCAGAAATTGTGAAAGACACCAAAATGTCCAAATATGTGGAAAATTTGCCTAAAGGGTATTATTTAAAATCCAAAAAATAGCAAAAATACCTGAAATTTATAATTTCATGTCCACACAACTTCCAAAGGTCCTGCATTGATGCAACTACATCTTCATAAGTTTCATCACCTATCTCATGTGAATCTTCTCAATTTGAGAGAATGTTAAGGTCAGGAACATGATCATCCTCGATATGTATGTGCAAGACATCAGCTTATGCTCTCAATGACAAGAGAATTAGGGTTGTGCCAGATGTCTCGTATAGGCAAAAAAAAAACAATAAAACAGATAAAACAAAACAAAAAAAAACAGTTGGAAAGGCTTAGGGTTTAGTACTTACAGACTTCACTGCAGCCATTCTTTTATCACATATCAAACAGTATGTTTTTTAAGAAGAAAATTAACTCAACAATAGTTTTTGAGGGAGGTCAAAAACAATTGTTGAGGTAATATCTATTTTCAAGACCATTATGTTTTTTTTTTAAACATTACCTCAACAATAGTTTTTGAGGGAGGTCAAAAATAATTGTTCATTATTATCTAGGGTCGACTTTAATACATGCCTAATGTTTGGAAATTACCTAGCTGAGGTGCCTAAATAATAAAAACGAATCTGCCTAATAATGTTCTATTTTTATTAATTATTAGGCGCGGAAGTGCCTAATAAGCTAGGTCAGTACATAGTAAGAAAATATATAATGTTTGATATGAGATAAAAGAATGGCTGCAGTGAAGGTTGTATGTATTAAACCCTAAATTTTTCCAACCGTTTTTGTTTTTTTCTTATGTCTACTTTTATGGAAGTGTTGAGAGATAGAAGTGAAGAGATGCTTTCAGAGCATGAGCAAATGTCTTGCAAACGTGCATATCGAGGATGATAATGTTCCTGACCTTAACATTCTCTCAGATTCAGAAGCTTCACATAAGAGAGGTGATGAGGCTTACAAATGTAGTTGCATCAATGTAGGGCCCTTTGGAAGTTGTGTGGACATGAAATTTTTAATTGTAGGCATTTTTCCATTTTTGGACTTTAAATAATACATCTCTCAATTACAAGAAGAGCCCTTGTTGCTAATCAGATTCATTCAGTTGGATTATGGTATTATGCTTCTTCCTGGTGCCCAAGCTCTAAACAGATTCAGGAAATCAAGCGCCTGCTTAGGAACTTTGTCTAGGGAGCCGAGACCTCATCCCAAAACAAACGACCGCTTGTAGCCTAGGCTCAAATCTGTTTACCCAATAAAAAAAAAGGGGTTAGGGACTCAATCCAGAAACACAGATTGTAGCTCTTCTTGGCAAATGGATACCCAGGTTTCTAGGGCCGGAGGGGGGATGGTGGAAATTCTTGGTCTATGACCACATTACAAAATCCTCCCCTCTCAAGACTACCCAATGGAGCCTTTCCCCACGTAACTCAAGGATTTAATCTTAAGACAGTGGGATCTGCTCTATGGTCTAACATCTGGTCAGCCTGGGGGCGGCTAAGGAAACTGCTTGTAAAAGCCCAGCCAAGTACCTTCTATGAAATTAAGAGACAACACTTGTTTCTAAACGACACTCCTCAGACCCCTTCTCAGAAAAACCAGGCAAAAAAGTGGTCCAAATGGGATTGCCTTGGCATCAGACAAATTCATAACATATGGTCAGGGATCGGTTTCATATCTCTACAATCTATGGCTCAGGCTGTAGGCCTCGTAAGGGCCACAAAAGGCCACCAACAACTTGTTTAATCTGTGTCGCGGCCCTTTGCCTTGAGGGCAGGGGGTCGGGACACAAGAAGGGCTGCCCCTGTGGGGGGGGTAGTGGCAACAATAGATGCAGGGGCTGAAGCACCATTGAGTACCCAAAGCACTCAAGGAGGCGGAGGCGCTCACTAAGTGGAGCCCCACACACCGGGTTGCGGTGGGGATGGTTCCACGAGGGGTGGTGGTAGCTTAGTGGGTCTTAGTGGGGGTGGCATAGGACTCACCATGGGGCGGAGACCTTGTGGTGGGACTCATCACGGTCCAATGGGGCCGTGGTGGGTGGGCCAAAACTCACCGGGAATCGAGGGTCTTCGTGGTGGCTAAGAAGTGCGCAAAACCCCGACAATTGAACATGACTCGGGCGACCACAGAGCTGTCGGAAGATTCCATCAGCCGCTTGGTAGAAACGGTGGTCGCCAAGACTTGCAAAGTAGGCACTTACTCTTGTGAGTTGTATCAGGAAACTGGCGCCTTGCGTAAAGGGAGTCAGTTATTGTTCGTGAGTGGGATAATTTCCGGAACTAACGTGTCGTTGTTGGTGGACACAGGAGCGTCGCACTCCTTCATGCACCGGCAACGGCACAGAAGCTAGGGCTCCCGACAAGTGATGTGGGGGCCTCTATTGAGGTGCGTTCTGCCAAAGGAGAACCACAATTGGCGACGAGGTTGGCGTTCGATGTTCCTCTTCAGCTGGGGAGTTGGGAGTGACGTGAGAACTTCACCATTTGCGAGATCGATGGAGTGGATCTCATTTTGGGGATGACATTTTTGAGCAAACCAAGAGCGGTCATAGATGGTAGATGGTAGTCACGCTACTGTGTGGGAATGGTGGCGAAGTTTTACGAGTTTCGGAAACGCCCAACCCAGTGGGAGGCGAATAAACCTACTGTCAGCAAAGGAGTGGGCCGTGGAGGAGCCACACGAGCCCCAGTTTTTGCTTTACGTAAGACAAGTAGAGGGAGAAGGCGATAGGGAGCCAAGCCCAGATTGGATCAAGGGGATCTTGGAGAAATACCAGGATGTGATGCCGGAGGATTTACCAAGTGTCTTGCCACCACGAAGAGGAATTGACCACAAGATTGAGGTGATACCGGGATCGGAGCTGCCTGCCAAGGCGCCCTACCAGTTGAGCCACAAAGAGTTGGTCGAGTTGAAGGCTCAGCTCAAGGATATAATGTCAAAGGGTACATTCGGCCGAGTAAGTCACCTTACGGAGCCCCGGTGTTATTCGCAGACAAGAAGGATGGGACGATGCGGATGTGTGTCGATTACATGGCTCTGAATAAGGTGATTCTAAAAAACCGGTACCCTTTGCCAAGGATCGACAACCTCTTCGATCGGTTGGCAAAAGCAAAGTATTTCAGCCGAATCGATTTGCGTTCGGGTTACCATCAAATCCGAGTGGCGGAAGGAGATGAGGAGAATTACAATCTCAAACAGTGACACGAGTGAGTTCCATTTCCAGAAATATGACCAAAGAAGACTACTCCCTTTCTCTTACACTCAATACATCCAGTTCTTATCCAATAGGCCTGTGAATCAATCTTATAATGTTGTGATTTCACAAGCTGTGCTTATTCTATACATTTCCAGCAATGCTGATTTAGCTGGGAAGGAGTGTAGCATTCTGATTAACACTCTTGGGAGGAATGGTTTCAAGACCAGAAAACTTGCTCGTATCTTGACAAGGTTCCTTGAACGTGGTTCATTCCTTGGCCTGTTCTTCCTTGCACAAGAGCTTATTGAGAAACTGAAAGGTATTTCCTAAACTTATCCAGAGCTAAGTATGCCATTGAACTCTCCGTTCTTTTCTAGTGATACTATACTAGTTTTGCTATGCTACATTTTATGCCAACGTTTCATTCTTGATCCGAGGAAGTGAGGATGTAGGATTCTACTCCTTTGGATAATATAATCTGAGAATAGAACTACATGGAAGAGGGAAAACTTTATGAGAAGAGGTCTGGTATGCACTCCCTTACGGGGTGAGTGCATACCACACTCACTCCATAAGGTTCTGCCATGCCAGGGGATTGGCTGGTGGGTCCCTCTCTCTCCCTCTCTCCCTCTCCCTCTATAACTCTTTGGATTTTATCTGGCCTTAACCTTTTGAGGTTATTTAGTTTTTCATCCCTATTTTTTTCATCCAAATCTGGATGATATTATTATAGGATGATGAAACTTAATGTACAGAAAGCTTGGTTTACCATCTATTTCTTTCATCTAAACTGGATGAACTAAATGAATAATTGTTACCTATTTTAAAATCCAAGAGATAATGAAACTACCATCATAAATGAAGGCAGTTATTAAACCTAAGCCTATACCATAACCCTAAAAAATACCTTTTTTATTGGATGTCATGCATTGACAAAGTGCTTCTCTTGATAAAATGTGATTTTTCATCCACCCTGGATGAGAAATCGAGAAGCTGTGCCCTAAGCAGGCCGACACATTTCACAGCACTGAACTCGTGCTTCAGTGAACCTTGATGATGCGCCGTGTAAACCTGCTCCCCTCATGGTACTCGTGATGGTTGACTCTTGGGATGCGCATTGGCGGTTAGGCAGATTCCTCTCTGGCAAACGATAAAGCGATGATCGCTTTGCTCAGAAACTCATGGTTATTTATTTTGCAGCGACGCTTTTACTCCTCGTTGGGAAGTACTCTATCCCTATTTATCTACAGATTACATGTTGCTCTCTTTTTGTATGAGCTATTCTTTATCTGTGAACGCTTCTACTTTGATTGCGTTCTGTTGGAGATGATCTGTTGGACGCCATGGCGCAGGGCATACCACAAACACTCAAGGTTTTTTGAGTTTACCCTTGCTTGAATTGTGATGTGTACATGCCTTAGAATTCAACACTGACATGGATAGCAACTGTGAAGACCTGCCACTCACCTGCTGCATCCTCACTAACACACATCGCTATGTGGTGGTTTTGGGACGGGCACAGGTGAGGGTCTTCACTTGTCTTGATTTCTTAAAGCTTGCAGTTCCTACTCTTGCAAATATGGGTGTTGCTGTTGCCTGCTGCTGAGCCTCTTGCTGCTTCAAAACTGCCAGCATATGGATGCTGACCTGCTTCAACCTGGCTCCAATGAGGAGCTACTTCTGCTCCTTACCTTTATTTTGGTCTCTTGCAACCATATCTACATGGCAGGAGGTAGGGCAGACATGAGACTTTATGGAATACAAATCTACCATTTCATTTATTGGTTCTTTTCCATGTCTCAATGCGGATATAAAGTAGCAGTTAGTACCTTGGCTGCACTGAAATTCGACTCTAGAATTAAACCTCTTGGTTTGTCCTTAGTAGACAACACACATTCTGCTAGGCCTCTATTTCACTTTGATTTCATAAGCTGAACTGCAAACAGGGTTTTTGAATCCTTTTCTACCCTGGCAGAGCTGTTTGTAAGGCCTTGGAATACTACTCCAGACTTGTAACTACTTAAAAAGACTTGGCCCTGGTTTTTGAATCCAGTTTTTGAATCCTGCTTATATCTTATGTCTTGTAAAACAGACATTGTGATTATCTATAGACTACCATGCATCACCTTGTTGGGTTCTTTTTAGACTACAAACTGTCTTCTAAAAAACCCCAAGTGATCTTTTGGGACAAAAACTGGTAAGCTCTATATGGTCTCTTAACCTACTCCCTATACTGTTCTTGCTTTGCATCTCTACTAGCATGCAATAGAAATACCAGATCCAGATTTACCAGTATGGGTGGGCTGGAATATGCTTAAGACATATATGTCTTGCTATTTCAATTTCAATTTAAAGTACTATGTGCTTGACTCTAGAGACTTATGTCAGACCGGCAATTTAGTTATTGAAATGAGATTACAATCTGCATAGTATGGTGATGAATGTTTTATGTCAACCCATGGTACTTTCAGGATATGAATGACCAGGAATCCCGCCCTCCCACTCTGTTTTTTCAGATACCCTGAAAAACAACGAGATATTCAAATGAGATGGTAAAAGGGGTTGTTAGATGGTGCCCTGTAAAGGGCTACATTGTCTTTCAATGACAATGACCTTAGTGGTCTTGTCCATGTCTTGACATGACATGTATATCTTCCCTCTCTTTTGTGTTGCTCACAAAAAAAACAAACCACAAAGGGAAAGAGGGGGTAGCACTACAACAGAACGCGGTATATCTGACTGCTAGGCCGCGGTAGTCATGGTTTTCCTGACTTTGACCATGACTTCCCTGTATTTTTGGACCAAATGGGGCTTCACGTAGTTGTTGAAATGACTGCGTGACTACGTAGTCCTCTGGGTGACTACGTTGGTAAACTTCGTCATGACTGCATGGCTCCGCACTAGCTGGAAGGTTGGTCAACGATGGTGGACCAGCGTGAGCTCACCACCAAATAGTTGTTGGAATGACTTCTAGTGCAAGCGTGGTAGCCAAAAGGTTAAAACAATTTAAAAAGTTGCTTATAGGGTTGCCCATTAGAGGGCTGGGACTTAACTTTTTTTCTTATTTCTCCTGCACGGTTTCTTAGTATCGAGCTGTTGTGTCATGGAACACGATGATCGCAGGATAGGGTGTGGGATGGAGGCTTTGCATTGAGCTACTGATGCGGGGCGAAGCGCAACCTGCACCGCAACCGCAATGGGCTCTTAGCTCATGTTAGTACCGTGATGTGGTATTCTTCCTGATGTTTACAAGGTTCTTGGGAGAGTCAGCTTGGTCTTGGCAGTCCGTGTTTCAATCGACGTCTGCTCAGCTGCACCATGGTGGTTCTCACAGACCAATCCGACATTACCTGACGATAGACACAAGCAGCACACACAAAAGGTCCTCTTGGGTTCATGGTCAGTCAAATCCTCCATGGGTCATGACACATGGTCGAGGACAATGTGGTGAGGGCACCTTCTTCTTCGACCTATTTCAGCCTGTTTTGCCCTCTCATCAGACTCGGCACGGAGCAGAGCTGGCATGAGTTTGTAAAGATCCTTCACGATCATGGTGGGACAACCGCAATCACAAGGTGTGGTTTTTTCTTAATGTACTATGTGAAGAAGTTAGTCCATCCTGCAAATGTGGGTTTTTGGCTCCTGATATGAAATGACAGCAAAAAGGAGGGTTATTTGCATCCTCAATGCATGTGCTGACCTGGGAGCCCTGTAAGTAGGCAAGAGGTTGATGCTGACATCATCAAAGCTGGGATTGCACTGGATGTAAATTTGGAGACTGGCCTTGCTGACATGAACGCAAAATGTGGAAGCATGCCTGGCAAACTCCGGTGATTGTAAGTTTTGGTTGTTGTTATGGTTGATGACCTGGTTCAGTATCTTTAAATAAATATACACGTGTACCATATTCTTGGTAGTTAGGGACTGGTGCTTGATTTCTGAATATCTATTGGAAGGTTAGGATTTCTGAGATACATCTATTGACTAAGTTTTCAAAGTTATATGCATTAAGTTACAATCTAGTTTGCCATGTACAAGCTCCCTGAGATTTACTATATTTCAGAGTCACTTGACCAGTCTGTGACCTAAAATCCCATCATTTAAAACTGCCTTGCTGTACATTTTTCACCAAAGGGGCTTGTGGATTCTCTCGCAATAAGTTTAAGCAAGAGGGTGAATGCAGACATCTGCAGCAGTAGCCAGATTGAGCATTGTATGGGAGCGAATCTGTAAACACAAGCAACCAGTTGTGGAGCCCCGTGAATCAGCCCTTTTCAACCAGGCCAATGTGGTAAGCTTACTCACTGGACCTTTTGTTCGAGATTTTTGAAGTTGGTAGATAGCGTATTATAGGCACAAACCTGCAAATGGATTTGAAGAGGGTGTCTCCCTTGTGAGAATACCTAGGACATTAAATTAGGATATGAATAATAATGTCTTCAGGTTGCCCACACCACGGGCATTGGCAATCCACTTTTCCTCTCTACTTCTGTTTGAACATTGTCCAAATGCAGCTTCCCGCTTGGTGTTTACATTCAGTTTACAACCGAGATTGACTTGAATGGGCCTAGGCTTTTGGCTTAGCCTTCAGATTTACAAAGTTGGTAAATAGGGGCACGTGAACAATTCCCTGAATGGATTCTCACGGGAATTTGCGATCCCCCTTCCTCTCTGATTCTGTTTGCTACTGAAAGGTAGGCTTCCTGTCCTAAGTTTAAATTCAGTCTAGTGCCGGGAGTGTGAAAGGGGGCCGGGGTTGAGCCTTGGCTTAGCCTCGAGATTTCTGAAGCTGGTAGATAGGGTATAGGCACAAACCTACAAATGGATTTGAAGAGGGCATCTCCCTTGTGGGAATACCTAGGACAGAAAATCAGGAAATAAATAATAAATTTGTTTTCAAGTTGCCCACACCATGGGCATTGGCAATCCACTTTTCCTCTCTACTTCTGTTTGTTGTCCAAATGTAGGCTTCCTGCTGGAGTTTACATTCAGTTTACAGCCAACATTGACCTGAATGGGCCTATGGCTTAGCGTTCAGATTTACAAAGCTGGTAAATAGGGACACCATGAGTAATTCCCTGAATGGATTCTCACGGGCATTTGCGATCCCCCTTCCTCTCTGATTCTGATTGCTGCTGAAAGGTAGGCTTAATCCTGCCCTAAGTTTAAATTAGTCTAGTGCCGAGAGTGTGAAAGGGGTTGAGCCTTGGCCCAGCCTCGAGATTTTTGAAGTTGGTAGATGGGGAATAGGCACAAACCTGCAAATAGATTTGAAGAGGGCTCTGGACCGAAACTTCTCCGCAACCACTTTGATTGTTACACTAACATTTGGCAAGGACCCAAGAGCTCAAGTTATGAAATGAACGGATGGTGTTCTGCACTATGGCCTCCTTGCAGGTTTGCAAAAGTACTCGTTGGAAATCTGACTTGTGAAACTTGTAATTGGAAGCAGACATAAGATTAACATGCTTTTTGGATGGGTTGTAGAGGTATGTAGGGTTGCTGCTTTGCTTTGTCGGGTTTTCAGTTCTGGCATTCTGATTATGACTTCGAATTTCATGCTTGTCTCTACTCTGACAATGACAGAGAGTAGAGTCAAGTCAACTAAAGGCAGCAGCTGCAGCGGCACAGTTGATAAAATTAGGCACCTCAACCATGAGCACAGCTTCTAGAAGAGGATCAAAAGAGGGAGTCCACAATGCCTCTTCTGGCACTTCTGGGCACGTGAAGATGCTTTGCGGCAGGCAGACTGACAGAGGCTCTACAGACTTTAAACCAATGAGGCATTTCAGCATATTCATGTACGTATGTCTGTCCCTTGCTTAAGTGCATCAAGATGGAAGGTCTGGACGCTGGAAAGTAGGTGCACGCACACATTATCCAAAGTGGATGCACGCCAAATGTTTTTCTACTCAACACCCTTGTCTCCATGTTTGTCAAGTGCAGGAGCATCATGGATGCTCACCAAGTGTTCAACATAATGTCTCAACGATCTTTGATCACGTGGAATATAATGTTGGCAGGAGTTACCAAGCATGGGTGTGGTATGAATGCTTTGGAGACCTATGAGCAAATGTTGCGCGAAGGGGTGAAGCCCAACCACATCACATTTGTTTGTGTTTGCAATGCGTGTGCAAGCCCGGGAGCTCTCGAAAAGGGCAAAGAGGTTCCTGGTGACATCGTCAAATCTGGAATTGTACCCAATGTCATTATGAACAGTGCCCTGATGGACTGCATGTATGCCAAATGTGGGTGCATCGAGGATGCAAAGGGAGTGTTTGACAGTATGGCTGAATGAGATGTGGTGTCGTGGAGTGCGATGATTGCAGGATATGCACAGCACGGGCACGGGATGGAGGCTTTGGAGACCTATGAGCAATGATGCGGGGAGGGGTGATTCCCTGTGGATCAATAGCTATAAGAAACTTGCATGGGTAGATGGTCAACAAAAGGCAGCAGCTGTAGCACTATGTGGTTAAGGTATGGAGTCTAGGCAGCTTTTGTGTTTGGTAAAATCTATAAAATCTGTGAAGAAAGGGGAGGGTCTTTGTGTGAAGAGATGGTGAGAATGACTCTGCCTACTCAGTTTTTGCAACTTCATCCTCTTCACCATTTCCAAGTTGCATTTTGCTGACCTGTTTTTGCTCTCACTGTCACTCGTAGTCTTGGCATTTGAAATCCTTTGGTCACGACACTCCTGATGCATCATTTCTTTCAAGAGGACATCCCCTACTCTCATGATAGAAACTACATGGTGCTCTCTGACCTCCTTCATTCCTTATAGTCATCAGTAAAGCTGCGTCTCCCCGGCACGAGGCCTTCACCCTTAGACAATCGCTAGAACATTAATTGTTATTTTTGGTTTCTGGATTTGTTCCTCTCTCATGTTTTTCTTCATTTTGTCCCATAAGCTCTATGAGCTTTCCATGGACGTTATAAAGCACCATTTCATTTCATTTCATTTCTCTTTGCTATGCCTGGAATCTCTCTCCCAGTTAGTCTCTCTCACACATAATTGGCCTTGCAGTTTTGCCCTCATGTCTTGTACCCTCTTTCATGCATGATCTGTATTGTCTTCTTTTTGTTGTCTTTATATTTCCAGCAAAGGGTGTCATGCAGGTCTGGGTTTTTGGTCATTTCCATCTGGTTTGTAAGACCTTCCATGTTAAGAGCCGGTTTTTGCACCCTCTTTGAACCTTGACATCCAACCTGGTTATGTTCAAGTTGTACATCACTGCAAGATAGGTGTGGTTTTTTTGGGCAGTTCACACTAACTATGCACTCTTCCCTCGTCCTAATTTCAGTGACGGTGCTGGTGTCCATGGGCTGGTCTTGGCAGGCCTGTAGTCTCTCACTATTCTCTTGACAGATAGATTCATGAACTCATGTGTTTGTGGTTGTGGTGTACATGCAGTGGGCATGGAGTTACTGCACATTCGTGACCTGGGAACCGTCTTGACAATAATTTATAACAAGACTGATGTAAGGTTGTTTGTCATGGCTAGTGAGCCAAAGCAGGAAATTTAACGATTGTGAGGGCAATATGTATGTTATGTTCGCCCCCTTAGACTCTGTTTTGAGGAGCCAGATTTTGGGACATGAGTGCTATTTTGTAAATCTAACTGGCAATTGTTTAAGACAATCTCTTTTTACATCTGAAATCAGTCCCTTCAGTGCTTTTGTTATGTCCTTTGCACTTTGTCGCTTTGTTCTTTCCTGTGAATGATGGTGGGTTTGTGATTTTCCAAATAATATTTCTCAACAACTAATTTGATGCCACGCGTCCAACCCAACAAACCACTCTACAGTAGGCACCATGACTACACAACACGCATCATACATTGACATGTGTCATATCATTGAGAAAACACCTGGCAATGAGCTCCTATAGGCATAGTCGTGGGAATGACTTTAAATACATTTAAAGTTCAAAATAAACTACTCATATGGTGCCACGTGTCCAGATATTAGCATGGTTGTAGTCAGGATAATGACTGCAGGACCTCCTCATGGATATGCCACGTGGCAGTTTCTGAAGACGCCATATGGTGCACATCCACAAAACCTCCTGGACTTATTAGAAAGAGACACGTGTACAGTTTGCAGCAGCACACTAAGTCATGTATGGTAGAAGTATATATGACTGCCACATGACAGTGAGATGTATCACTTGGTTCATCTGACTGCAGTCATCCATGACCGACCATACTGTGCTCATTGTATTGACTTGGTTTGCACGACTTAAAGTCATAGAAGTCATATGTACCGTTTATGACTACGGGATAGTCATATATACAGTCATATATACCGCGATCTGTTGTAGTGTAGAAAAAAATAAAAAGAGAGAGAGAGAGAGTGGGAAGATATTCATGTCATGTCAAGACATGGATAAGACCCTACTAGGGCCATTGTCAATTAAAGACATAAACAGCCCTAAACAGGGCACCATCTAACATTTCCATTCTTGTCATAGCCTCCCAATTGACAACACCCAATAATTCAAGATAAAACAGGGTGGGAGGGCGGGGGTTGTTCATGTAAGGGACAAGATAACAAGTTGTCGCAGTCATGCAAGAGACAAGGCACCATGGGTATGTACGAACCAGCCTGTAATTTTTTCAGATTCAAGACATGCATCCGAGCAAGGGTCTTGGAAAAGACAAAACGGATCATAAATACCCTATGTCATGCATCAAGCAAATTATCTTGCGCATATGAATCAGCCTGCCATATTACAGATCCAAGATATGTCTTCAAACAAAAAATCTTGGGCATGACAAAACAAGTTGCTGCTTCCTACCATATCAACCTTTTATTACACCAGGACATGCATCAAGCAAGGCGTCTTGGTTAAATGGACCAGCTTGCAATTTTTCAGATTCGAGACCCCACTTGGGCATGACAAGACAAATTGCAGCCTCATCCTATACCATTCGTAATTACCCCAAGACATGCATCATGCACGACATCTTGGGCGTGTAAGAACAGCCTGCCATTTTATCCATTCAAGGTATGTACACACAAGCACCATGAGCATCTGAGATCTGGCCCTCTTGGCCAATGAATCACTTACCAAACAAGGCATCATGGTTAAATGGACCAGCCTGCAATTTATCAGATCTGAGACATGCATCCTAGGCAGCCTGGCAAATTACAGGTTCAAGACATGTACATACAAGCATCTTGAACACCCGAGATCCGGCCCTCTTGGCCAATGAATCATTAAATTATAGGTCATGGGCCTAGTGTCATGACAAGGCAAAAATCACTAGTTGCAGCATCTTACCTTATCAGCTTTTTATTACATAATGTCATGCATCAAGCAAAGCATAAGGACCAGCCTGCAATATTTCAGAATCAGGACATGCCTCCAAGCAATCCACTTGGGCTTGATAAAACAGATTCCATACCATTTGTAAATACCTCAACAAGGCATCAAGGGTATGTGAAATCAGCCTGTCATATTGCAGATTCAAGACTATGCGATTGTCCTCTGACGCATAACGCCTTTGAACCCTCTCCAGCAACCGTCCCCTACTGCATCGTGGAACGACTCACAAGCATCTTGAACATCCGAGATCCGACCTCTTTGGCCAATAAAAACCTCAGTTTGCAGGTCATGGGCCTGATGTCATGACAAGGCCAAGAATACATGTAGAATAATAAGAATTTCTAACTCAGTGATACTTTAAAGCTTTTTAATGTCTTTTTCCATCGATATATTCTGCAATACCTTCGATATTGATGCGATAGAGCAGAGTTCTTCGATATCTTGTATGCAGCCAATAGTCTATCCTGGACTGGTGATAGAAGAAATGGATGAATGATTGTAAAGGATGGATAGAAGAGGTTGAGCGGTTATTGCAGTTGTTGAAGCACTCTGCTATATATTGCATTTATGTGAAGCAGACATTGTCAGTTAAGCCAGAGAGCCGTGACCTGAGTAGGGTGAGGGAGTTAGACTATGGAGTTATTCCTCAAGGGTAGATTAAGTACTGCGTTCTTGCAATGTTGTGTTTTATGAATTAATAGAAGAGAAGAAGGAGAAAAATGAAGTTCAATTCACTTTGTGTTTGTGTGAAGAATGGAGTGATGGAATGAAAATGTGATTATGTGTGTAAGAATTGAAGAACTATAATTATGTGAAATAGTGAAAATGTGCACAAATGGAGAATATAAGAATTCGGTGTGTGAATTAGTTCCTAGTCTACCAAGAGAAATATCGATACGGATATTTAAGAGTTTTTCTTGCATGAGGCAGAGTTAGTTTAATAGAAAGTGGGAATAAAGCCTGGAGAAAGGAGTTATCAAATTTATATAAACATCGCCAACTGGGACGTAAATGGATTAGTATGTGGTGTTGTCCGATAGATGGACATCCAGAGTTCATGGAGGAGAAGATTAAGGAAATGAAGATAAAGAGTCTTCAATTGGATTAATGGGAGAAGTACAACAGTGAAGTAAAATCATTTGCATGGCAGAGAGCAACGATGAGGGAAAATCCCTGGACCAACTGAGGAAACATGATTGGTGATAAAGAGTGATCGATAGTAATGTGTGGAAAAGAACGGATAGTGTGTCCTGTAGAATTAATTATTGAACTGCCTAATAGTTTGTCGTTAGATATTTTAAAAAGACTGCAATGTAGTGACAAAGGGATAATCAATTTATGGTTGGTGAATAAAGGATGGCGTCGAGAGCTATTGACCTTGTATCAAATAGATTACTGGAGATTAGTAGTAGATGAGCAATGGTATTTGATCTCATACAATGGGATAGAGTTGATAGAGAATGGAGGAAATATCATTGAAACTAGTAGGGTCTTAGTTGCTATAGATTGAGATAAGTAATGGTAGAACGTCCTCAGTGGGGAGAATGAAGAGAAATAAAGTAGCAGGGCATCATTATGTTACAGTCGTATAGTGCTTTCCCCAGCGAACGAACTCTAGACTGATTGATCTTTTTCGTTAGGGTTGATTATAGTTTTATTCTACTTTTTGGCGTCGCTGCCGGAGAAAGATGATGCGGTTTGCTATAATGATGCTTTACTAAAATTTCAAGACAATTACTTTTTGTTGAAGGAGTACGAGATGACAGGGGAATCATTCGTAATAGTAAGGTTCCCCCACCTGGTTTAAAAAACTGTCTTTATTGTAGTTTACGTAATCAGCAAAAGAAGGCAGAGATCCCTGACTGTTTTTGGAGTAAGAGGAAGGCGCGGAAGACGATTGAACCTCCGCGTCCTGAGTCAACAAAACGCGGAGATGCTAGCTCTAGCGATAGCTCAGGAGGAGCAGATTCAACTGTCACCTGAACAAGAGAGGACGTCAAGAACACTCGAATTGACTGTTGCAAGAAATCGAGGAGATCGCCTTGTTTTCTCAATTAAGAAGAAGGGGTTATGGGATATGAAAGAATCTCCCATAACCGCGGAACATAAGGCTAAAGTCAGAGCCGATCGATTGGCAGTACGGATAGCACGACCAGCATTATTAGCCGCACAGGCAGCTGCATCGGCGCCACCTATCGTGCCCCCTATTGCAATCCTCGCACCACCTGTTGTACCACCTATCGTACTAGCACCAATGGCGGTAGTACCGATTGCGGCCGCTCTCCAATCAATCCCAGTGGTGGTGAATGTGGGAGGGCCTAACGATTGAACTGTCAATGTATCACCCATGCCACAGTTTACGGGGCTTCAAGGGTCAGATCCCGACCGCCATTTGGCCCAATTTATGACAGCTTGTATTGCTAATAATGCCAGGACGGAATTCTGTTGTTTGACAATGTTCCCTGCCACTTTGCGTGAGTTAGCATTCCAATGGTATGATCGGCAACAGCATCACTACTACGTTTAGGGGAGATTAGCGACGCCGGGACCCCGGGCGCAACGACCCTCCTGCGACTGCAGAGCCGCGCAGGCGCCCGGCCTGGAACTTGCGACGTCAGCCCGTTGCCGCCGCCGCGCCGCTCCGGTGACGCTTCGCCTGCTTGCGATTCCGCCACATCGCTACTGTTGGGGCATGATCCGCCAACGAGTTGGGGGTTGCGACGCCCGGGCGTCGCACGTACCCTCTACGACGCTCCCGCAAGGCTACGACTGCCAGGAATCGCAACAACACCCCCTCACACTTAGGCACGTGGGGAGGGCCGAGTCAACTTGCGCTGGGTTTTGCGACGTCCAGACGTCACCGAAATGCCACAATGGCGAGGTTGCGATTCCTTGCAATCGCAGGCCTGCTGGGGCGTCGCAAGTGCCCTCTTGCCTAGGGGTCTAGGATTGGGGATTGCTGCTACATAATAATTGTTTTTTGGTTGTGTTTTGTTCTGTGAATTCGACCCTTGCACCACTACATCCGTACAAAATATTGGACCAAAAACAAATAAAAAATAAAAAAGTGTTTTCTTCGTTCACTATTGCAGAACTCTCTATGAATAGTGCATGAAGTTGAAGACAACTCAACTTTGGAGTGCAAATGAGGGAAGAAAATACGGTTTTGGGGCCAAATGGTTTTTATTCATTCTCAAATTTTCACACGCACATTGCATATGCTGTCATTAAGCATATGGTTTAAGAATGGAATAAAAATAAAATCATTTGCAAACGAAATGCAGTTTTTCGTCTCTAAAACACGTAGATGTGTTCAATACTTGAATGACCCATTGAATGAACTTGGTTCAAGCTCATATTTGGTCCACACGTGCTTAAGTATGTCCAAATCACATATGCAAAGTCTCAAAAGATAAGCAACATTAAGAAATATGCTCATCAACAATGCATGAACTTGAAGAGAACTCAACCTTGGAGTGCAAATGAGGGAAGAAAATATGGTTTTGGGTGCAGATGATGTCTGTTCATTGCCAAATTTTGCATGCACATTGCACATGTTCTCATTAAGCATATGGTTTTAGAATGGAATAAATTTATTTCCTCAACAGACTCTGGAATGTAAAGACGCTGCAAGCTTTCCCCGTGATACAACAAAGACGAAAATGGATTTGGAAAACTAAGAAGTTTTGGCACTGAGTTGTTTTCTGAATTGACAGAGACATTGGTTGGAGATGGAATGCATGGAGAATGCTTGCATTGTTTTTTTGCACTGTCTCCATAGAAGGCCAACGATCGTTGAAGCTTTTAGTTGCGTAATAATTTATGAAGATGTACAACAAGTAGAAGCAGAGACTGATATTATCACCCAGATGAGGAATTGAAGCAGATCATTCTTGTTGGAGATCCCTAGGTGTATAAAGCTTTGGCCTTATTTCAAAATCAACATCAAATCAAACTTCAAATCAACAAATCATCAAATCAAATCATGAATACAATACAAGTGCACGTCGTTGCACTCCAATTACACGTCGTTGCCTTTGTGGGAGTTGTTTGACATAATCACCTAAGCCGTAGCAGACAACCACTGTCAGGAGACAACATTGACATCTAGATACATCACTGGAATGGTTGGAGATGGAATGCATGGAGAATGCTTGCATTATTTTTTTGCACTGTCTCCATAGAAGGCCAACGATCGTTGAAGCTTTTAATTGCGTAATAATTGATGAAGATACACAACAAGTAGAAGCAGAGACTGATATTATCACCCAGATGAAGGAATTGAAGCAAATCGTTCTTGTTAGAGATCACTCGGTGTATAAAGCTCTGGCCTTATTTCAAAAACAACATCAAATCAAACTTCAAATCAACAAATCATCAAATCAAATCATGAATAGAATACAATTGCACATCATTGCACTCCAGTTGCACGTCGTTGCCTTTGTGGGAGTTGTTTGACATAATCACCTAAGTCGTAGCTGACAGACATCCATTGTCAAGAGACAACGTTGACATCTAGATACATCAGATAACTTGTAGAGAACCTCGGATTATGTGCATGCTAAACTTCTTTGGTGGCATCCTCAATTCCTTGACGAATTCGAAAGATTTTATCATAGAACGACGCAATTGCAATCGGCCCCAAATACTCTTCGTCACAGAAAAACGCGCGCACATACTCAGGTAGGATGGTAGAGAGAAGCACAACCTCGGATGATTTCGCTTTGTATATCGGATGAGATCCCATTAACATTTCCACCTCCATGTGATTTACATAGCGTAGAGTCTTGGGACCAATTTGCATCACTCGCTCTAGTTGCACGTCGTTGCATTTGTGGGAGTTGTTTCACATAATCACCCCCTAATCACCTAAGTTGTAGCAGACATCCAATGTCAGGAGACAACGTTGACATGTAGATACATCAGATAACTTATAGGGAACCTTGGACTAGGCGCATACTAAACTTCTTTGGTGGCATCCTCGATTCCTTGACGAATTCGAAAGGTGGACAATCTCATCGAAAAAATCCAAGAGCTTGAGAAAGCACCTCGGAATCTAAAGAAGGAGAGAGACAGACAACTGGGTTCTCCCTCCCCTTGAATGCCATCACAAAAAACTCGCGCACATGCTCAGGTAGGATGGTAGAGATAAGCACAACATCGGATGATTTCGCTTTGTAAAAAGCTTTGGCTTTATTTCAAGATCGTGGTTATTGGTTTTCAAGATCGTTGTCTCCACTCTCCGGAGACAACGTTCACATCTAGATACATTAGATAACTTCTAGAGAACGTCGGATTAGGCGCATACTAAACTTCTTTGGTGGCATCCTCGATTCTTTGACGAATTCGAATGGTTTTTTCACAGAACGACGCAATTGCAATCGATGCAATACTCTTCGTCACAAAAAAATGCGCGCACATGCTAAGGTAGGATGGTAGAGAGAAGCACAACATCGAATGATTTTGCTTTGTATAAAACTTCTAGAGAACCTCGGATTAGGTGCATACTAAACTTCTTTGGTGGCATCCTCGATTCCTTGACGAATTCGAAAGGACAACAATATCATCGAAAAAAATCCAAGAGCTTGAGAAAGCAGCTCGGAATCTAAAGGAGGAGAGAGACATACAAGTGGGTTCTCCCTCCCCTCGAATGCCAACACCAAAAACTCGCGCACATGCTCAAGTAGGATGGTAGAGATAAGCACAACATTGGATGATTTCGCTTTGTGTAAAGCTTTGCCCTTATTTCAATATCGTTGTTATTAGTTTTCAAGTTTGTTGTCTCCACTGTCTGACTTCACCCCTTCCCCCATCAATTGATCATAGGTTTCCAAAGCCACCAACCCATGTCTCTGTTGTGCATACCCTGCAAGCATAGCGTGCCACGACACCACATCTTGTTCAGCCATAGTGTTGAAAACTACCTTCGCATCCTTGGCATGAATCCACTTTGGATAATGTGAGTATGCACCTGCTTTCCAGCTTCCAGACCTTTCAGCTTGACAAACGTATCTGAAATGCCTTCCACATTTGGCATACATGTCCACGAGGGTATTGTTCACAATGACATCTAATACAATTCCAGCTTTTGTACCCATTCTGCTAAAGAAGTTTTACTTGAAGTTTATCTCATGCTTATGAGACGTTCAAACACATGAGTAAACGAGCTATATGATAAAACCTATCGAGACAGTTCAACGGCAGTGACAACATACAGATGCACAAAGTGCTTCCGCACACTAGGAGAAAAACATGGAATAACCACTCTATTAACCACTCATTGTGAGTGGTAAAAGACACTAAACCATTCTGGCCCCAGAGTGAGGAAGAACAGTGGATTAGGACAAGTGAGTGGTAAAAGACATTACGTGGCACTAGTGATTAAGGACAGTGGTTCGAACCACTCACGTCCGGGTCCACCTGTTAGCTGACGTGTCACAGTGGTAAACTGACGTGTTATATTGGTAAAGTAATCACTTCCGTTTTGTAGTGGACACATGTAAGCCGGTGGTCCGTGGATGATATTGGAGATTATGTTCACACGTGGCGACACTCTCAACATGGACACATGTCGTGTGTCAGTGCTATGAAATGGATGGAGTGAAAAATTCAATGACTTCCGAAACCACTCGTTGAGTGATCACGAAATGACTCATATAGTGATTATATGAAAACCGAGAATATACAATATCATTCATAGCGTGGTTATGTGAGTGGATGACGTCTCTCAGCAGATCATTGGAATGATTACCCACGGAGTGGTATGTAAGCTGTTTGAGTCATCCATGGTGTCTCTCTGAGTGGGAACTATGGATTGGAGTGATTACTAACAGAGTGGTGTGTAAGTGATTAGGAATACCACTGGAGGAATTCATACCACTAATACAGTAATATATAGGTGATTACTTATACCACTATATGAATGGTAATGTGGGCAATTGTGTGCATTTGGCTACTCCCATAGTTTTGAATTATACCACCATTACAGTGATGTGCAAGTGATTAGGAACATGACTAGAGGAACACATACCACTAGTGTAGTGAAAGAAGTACCATTGGGGATTCAAGCTCCACAAAATAGAATAGAATCCCAGAGAGTAAGTGCTGGAACACTGTCAACAAAATCCAGCCATGATAAAAGTCTGAGCCTAACTTCTACACGGCGTCTCCGCATGCATGCTAGGAACACTGAACTACTTTGTTGCCTTCTTCTCACTGCTAGCAATGTCTACGCCCAGGCGAATGAAATTCTAAGCCCTCTTCATGTTCTTCTCTGGCCAAAGACAATTCAGACCGACGACATCCTCCAACATTGTTTGCGGTGAGACCTCTTCCTCGTTAGGGTGAGGCAAGACACAATTGGCAATATAGATATCATTCACCTCAACCCGCCACAATCCTTCAGGTATAACACGACAGTGATATGTGTCTTTGTCAAGCACACCAGTGACAATTCCACTAGCAGCCCTGTGTCGTGGTAAATGAAGATCATACAGGCTGATTTTGTCCTTCAACTTAAACTGCACACAACACCCACCATAAAACCCACATTAATCAACCCATGAAGACTTACATGTTGGTGCACTGTCGGTGGCAATATCAAGAGTGGCTTTCTCAGCCTGCAAACATCACGCCCAACACCCCTTAGCAGTTACATTTAGCAATGCATCTACTAATAGTTTGAAGTACCCAACATGTAAATGGCCACATTGTATAGAACTGATAGCCAACAGGTGCATGCATGCTTACCTCTAGTATGGAAACTCCTGCATGGAGAGGTGCCTCCTGAAGGCCCACCTGACTCTTACTCCCGCTAGAACTTGGTATTATGTCACCATTTGCATCAGTGAAGGACTGTGTGCCTTTGGCAGTAGTGGCTCTGGTTACACGTTCTCCTTTTCGCATGTACTTCTTCTCAACTCCCTTCACGATGGCTGGGGCAGGGTCCTTTGCTTTAGTCCCCTTCTACATGCCAACAAAACAACAAGGTATAGTACACGAGTACGTCTTACCATACCTGATGCACACAATTCATGGCACACACCAATAAATAGATCATTCATGAAATGTTTTCAGAGTAAAAAACAGAAAGCCCAAGGACAAGAACCAAGATAAAGTCTTTGAGGGCGTACCTCTTTCTGTGGGGAAGTTGGCTTTACATGTTGATCTACCAACCCCCTACTGTCACCCTTACCAGCACTATCGGTGGAGCAGACGTCATCACCAGCAGCCAATATTGCTGTCCCGCCAGCTCCACCTCCCTTCTTACGTGGCAATTTATCAGGAATTCCCCTGCGCCCCAATTTTACTTGGGTCACCACAAGGTCCTCAATGGCAGACGACTTTGGCTTTTCCCCCACCTCAAGAGGTTCTCCCTGCACCCAAACAAAACATACCAGAGCAGTAAACTTCAAAGTCAACTAACACTGAATGGATGACAACCACAAAAATAAGTTGGGATGAAGGTGCACAAACCACCTTCTCCGTAGCAGTCTTGCCTCCCAAGCCTGCGTCGGAATCGCAAGGTTCAATAACAGTACATATTGGGATAGTAGTTGGAGGAGGGGCGGTTGCTGACATTCCCAACATCATTGCCATCAATGCATCCAGTTTTTTGCTATTGTCCATAGAAGCCTTAGCAACTTCTGCTTTTATAGTGGCCAATTCGCCCTCAATCGTCGGGATCTGAACGTCTGCCAAAGCAAGCATACTGCCCTCAAGGGATGACAGTCAAGACTGCATCGCACTGCCCCCTCCCTATAGAGCCAAAGAAAGAGACATAATCAGCCCGCATGGCCTGGCTACTGCTCCTGTGCATACCCTGCAAGCATCGCGTTCCACGACACCACATTTCATTCAACGATATTGTTGAACACTGCCTTCGCATCCTCAATGCTCCCACATTTGGCATACATGTCCACGAGGGCATTGTTCAGAATAACATCGGGTACAATTCTAACTTTGACGATGTCATCATGGACCTCTTTCCCGTTTTCCAGGGCTCCCAAGCTTGCACACGCATTGCATACACAAACTAAGGTGATGTGTTTGGGCTTCACCCCTTTGCAGAGTACACATAAGTTCCTTGCTTTGCATCCTCAATGTACCCACATTTGGCATACATGTCCACCAGGGCAGAGTTCAGAATGACATCTGGTACAATCCCAGCTTTGACATTGTCACCATGGATCTCTTTACCCTTTTCTAGGGCTGTCAGGCTTGCACAAGCATTGCAATCACAAACAAACGTGATGTGGTTGGGCGTGGGATGGAGGCTTTGGAGACCTATGAGCAAATGATGGGGGAAGGGGTGAAGCCCGACCACATCACGTCTGTGTGTTTGCAAGCCTGGCAGCCTGGAAATGAGCGAAGGGGGTGCATGGTTGCATTGCAAAAGCAGGAGTTGGTGAGAAGAATGATGAAGGTCAGAGGGGTTAGAAAAGAGCCAGGTCGTTGCTGCATTGAGATCAAGGTGCACACCTTTGCTGTAGATGACAGGTTGCATCCCATAATTAAGGAAATCCATGCTGAGATGAGAAGATTGTCTGGGCAGATGAAGTGCCTTCAAAACATTTCACCCTGTTTTTCCCTCTTATCAAAATCGTGCTTAAATTTTCATGTTGATTTCTGTAAGTTACTGGTTGAGTGAACCTTTGATAGTTTGCAATGCGTGTGCAAAGTTGGCAGCTTTGGAGAAGGACAAAGAGGTCGATGGCGACATTGTCAGAGCTGCAATTGTACCACATGTCATTCTGAACAACACCCTCGTGGTCATGTATGAAGAGAACAGTATGGCTGAACGAGATGTGGTGTCGTGGAACTCGATGCTTGCAGGGTATGCATAGCATGGGCATTGGATGGAGGCTTTGGCACCAGATGTTGTGCTTGGCACACTATGTAAACCCAGTAAGACCAGGGAGTAATTGAGCAGCTCAGTCTCAACCCTTTCCTAGTGCCAACAAACTCTGATGTGGATTCACGCCAAGAAAGGTCTGGAAGCTGGAAAGCAGGTCCATGGTGACAATGTCAAAGCTGGGATTGTACTAGATGTCATTCTGAACTCTGCCCTGGTGGACATGTATGCTCAATATGGGTGCATTGAGGATGCAAAGCAAGGAACTTATGTGTACTCTGTTTATGTACTGGGTGTGGCAGGGAGGCTTTGGAGATTGTGAATGGGTAATGCCTGGTAGGTGAACCTCATGTGTATTCTGATGTCTGTGCCAGTCTTTGAGCACTGAAAAAGTGGAGATGGATCTGTATGTATTTGTAAGCCTATACGTTCTGATGTGAGGTTCTCTGGTTTTATGACAGGAACAAAACTATTGTGAGCAGGAAGTGAAGGGCCATCTCCTATTGGAATTCCTCAATCAGCATAGCTGGGCCTGAATCAAACATCAATGGACTACGCCTTTCGTCTTCACTGGGTGTTGCTGCTAAAAAAATAACCGATTGTGAGAGGGTCCCTAATCGAATGATGCTTCCAGGTACATATTCTATTATGCATTTACGGCAAGAGAAAATATCTTTGTTGTACAGTCAGATTTCATTGATTCTGGTCCCTTAGGTCAACACCTAATCCTTGCATAGTAGGTCCCTAGATTACTGGCCAAGAAGTGGGCAATAAGTTTTTCTGTGCTGGGGACTAGTGAATTTAGATGTGATCCAAGCCTAGAATTACCACCTGTGTTGTGACGTCTATCTCTTTCACTAATGGGCTATTTGGAAGTAGTAGCTAGGACTCAAAAGCATAGCATTTGCCTCCTACCATAGCCATGGTTGTCCACTGCCTCTTGAAAGCTCTTCTGGCTGCATCATGCTCTACTTCTACCGACATGTCTGCTATTCATCTCTCTCTCTCTCTCTCTCTCTCTCTCTCTCTCTGTACCATACATACAAACAACCATGTCAACGTCGGAAATAGCCGACACAATAGACACTGTAACAGACCAAGAAATAACCCACCAAGACATGACAAACGTGATATACGACAGTTTCACGTCCAATGACCATCATGCCCTAAAGGTGGGGAACACATGGAAACGCCTGCCCTATAGTACAAACTTCCACAGCGCCTTGTGGAACGTCCCTTCGGACCGTGAAGAAATAGCAATCTTCGTAGGTATTGCAAAATTCCCCTACCTTGGCAAAACCGGGAATTGCAGATTCGTGACTTTCGCCGAAAAACTAAAAGACGCAAAATTCACAATATTGATAGAAGACAACCATTTCCTGTTCGACTATGCAAATACAATAACGGAATGGTTCGATCATTGGAGGAGGCGAGGACATGAGGTGGATGGGTGGAAACAACATGAGCTTCATAAAAAAGCTCCTAAAAGCTAACGCAAACAACTCTGGCTCGACGTCCGGTAACAACACAAACGTCAAAAAATAACAACGACGATATGTACAATACAATAGAAGTCCTTAACGAAAATGGCCAAAAAATGGATGTAGAATCCGTACGTTCAGGGGATCTCGTTGCAGTCAAGTGTAACATCCAATATTGGATGAATTTTCGTCACAAGAAACATGGGCTTTCATTCCAACTAAAAGGGGTCAAACTGTTGGCCAAAGCATAAGAGGAGACAGAGTCGAACGACGACAACTCGAGCAAAGGCGTAGCTTGGTAGAGCTTAAATTAGACACATCTAAACCTTCCATGTAAGGGCCACCATATTTTATAAAGACCGTCCTCCTTCTCCTCTTCAAAAAGTCTACATTTTGTCCCAATGCATGCTCACAACGGATAATAAAAAAAAAAAACGATTTATCATAGTCCAAATCTACTTGTTGTACCAAGACGACCAATGGAAAACCCCTCCAACTCCCTCCTCCCCCCACCAATCGGATCCGTACTCTCTCTCATGATCCTCGAGTATGGCCCATCCGTCCGGACGTCCTTCTCAGAAGTCGTCGCTAGTAGTGCGGAGCAACGCGAAACCCTAGTGCTCATATTTCTCCACTTAGAAAATGTGGCACAGCGGCTGGTACGTGCACAGTGTGTAGCCCCGGTGGTTCGGGGTTCGAACCCGTTGCCCAGTCCTGTGTGTGATTGTTGTGTCGCCCTGGTGGTTTGGGGTTCAAACCCGCTGCCCAGTCCTGTGTGTGGATTTTTCGTGACCAGTCTGGGGGTGACGTTTCCCTCCTGTGTGCCCGAACCTGTGATGCCATTCTCAATGCGAAATGTATGCCGTGCATGCGTCTGCCTCTCATTGTTCTCTTTCTGACTCGAGACCTTCTTCGGCATCTACCTAATAGCTCATCAGCAGATTATACCAGTCTGAAGCCTTGAATTCTTATCACATGACTATTACCTGCCCTTGCATTCTCTCGACTTATATATCTGTACATTCCCCGGTTTTATCTCTGTTTCCAAATCTTCCCTCGACTCTCACACCATTCATACGCCGATAAGAAAGTAACTAGAAAGCAAGCAAGCCATTCCACTTCAATCGACTCATTGAAACTGCAGGGACACTCAAGAACTCCAGCTAGTTGCAATTTCTGAAATCAAGTGACCATGTTCATGCCACTATTCTTGATTGCAACGCTCACCTCACGAGATTGAATGTGCACTGACAAACAGGTATTGTTCATGTAGTTTCATTTCTTGTGTGTATGAAGAGAAAAGTAAGATGCCATTGAAAGAGTTTGAGATGGTCGTAATGCAAGCGTTCAATACGCTAACTTCTGACTTCACTTTGAAGATAATGATGTAAATGAACCTAGTCCTGAACTGAGGCAAAGTCATCTTACTAGCTGTACAGTGTAGATAAGAACTGTGAACCTAAGTACTGGTTGTGCATATGCTCTAACCCAAAGGAGCTACTTGGAAGCTACTCAGAAGCATGTGTGTTTCTTCTGTCATTGTGTTTCTTTTCCCTACCCTCCTGTTGTGGCTGTTTTAAATGTCAAGCATCCTGTAAATTTACAATGAGAGGGAGGTGGATATAGGTTCCATACAGATAAGCTTCCATGCAGATGTCAGTTTTAAGGGGCTGGCATACTTCTTTTGTCACAGGTTGGTCAGATGATGGTATTTACTGGTCTGACGTTATCACTTCAGTACTGAAGTAGCATCTTGTTTGGATAGCTAGACTCTCTAGTTTCATGTCCTGTGGGGTTACCAGAAGGCCCTGAGAGCATTTTTCATGCTTACCTGATTTCATCTCAATAATAGGTTCTATTGGGATAAGTTGTTGTTACATTCAAAGTGTATGTCCTGTAAGCAAATTGAAGCTGATACTATTGGCTGTGGCTCTGTGAATGTCTGTGGGCATGACCTGTCTAAACGCATCAGCTATCCCATTCCTTAACATGTAATGTCTCATTTAATCGTATGCTTTGTTTTAATTTTGCTGCACACTAGAGTGGCAGAGGAGTTTAATCTGGAACAGTGGGGCTATGGTTCCACACTCCTGGCTGCAGTATTCACCTTTATTCTTAGGGATGACTTTGAATTGTGGAAGTACCTTGAGATGCTGCATGTGAGAAATAAATCTCTTTGTTGCCATGAGGCCTAGCTTTACTTGTTGTGAAGCAGCCACATCAGTTAGTCAACATGGTACAGTTTTTAGCATTCACAGAGAGAGAGAGAGTTGCAAGAGTGCTTATGCCTCAATGAGTGAAATGTTTTACTTCATGGTTCTTCTTAAAGCAATGGGTTCACTGATGTTTAGAGTTGGTAACCGAGATAGAATGGAAGAAGGTAATCTCATTTGCAAGTCAGATCTGCTTGTAGGAAAGGATACTGATATGGATGGTGGATGTTTTCGTTACAAGTTTTTGACTAAGTTGCTCACACAAGATCTTCCTCTACTATTTGTTCGCCCGAACAAGACAATGGTCAATTTTTTGAAAGGGAAAGTTGTAGGTCCTGTCTACAAGGATTTCAAAGACGGGTTGTTTTTAAGAGGATTTGCTGGAGAGCTCTCAATAACTCTCATAGAGGCACGCAATCTACCATATTTTCCCATTGGAACTACTTTTTACCTTGGCTTTTGTGGCAATTCATTCAGACAAGGCACCATGTCTGTGTCTCTCTCTCTGAGTCTACTGTACTGCTCAACGCACATCCCATCAACCGATGGACACTCTCAGAGTTCAGACAATATGTATGAGACAAGTAAGAGTTTACTGTGCAGTAATCTAAGAGCATATTCAAGCTCTAAGCAGAAGCTTTGTTGCAGAGTAGGTTAGCCCCACTCCATTCACCACATAGGAAGAGATTACCATGGAACAACCATCTCTAGTTTTCAGTATACGCATTTCAATCACACAACTTTCTAGAATGTGATGCAGACATAGAGCAATAGTTTCACCAATCTTGGGAAGACTTAAAACTACCTGCTATTGCCTTCCCTCAAGCAGTTCTTGCTCCTGAAAGCTCCACAGATTGTGGTGACTGGTTGGCACTCTTGTAGATAAGTTTTGGAGATGCATGAAATTTGGTGATTTTGTGAGATACAAGGAGTTGGTTGATGTGGATTTTTGGAGTGTGCAGGCAAGACAGAGCAAGTTCTTCATAGTAAGAAGAACAGTAAAATGTCCATAATCGGTCCCCCAGGCTCTCCAGTCTGGAATCAGGTGACATGTGACATCCAAGGTGAGTTGTGACTGCCTGTACTTATCTTTTACGTAGCACATTAGCTGCCCTGTAGCGGATCTTTTGCCTCCCTATCTCTCTCTCTCTAACTCTTTATATTGCCAGAGAGAGAGAGAGAGAGAGAGAGAGAGAAGGATGATTTAGGAGTCTGGCATGCAAGCCTCCCAAAAGCTGAATTTTTTTATTGATGGGCAGGTACTGGGAGGCAATTGGCGGAATGTGATGCGGCCAGGAGCACTGGCACGTGCATCCATTCCAGGTCGGTGAAGACTACCATAGCCGCCTATGAAGTTTGCCACATTGGTGGTTTGACAGATGGTTCAGTGATGGTTCAACAGCTAGAGGGACCAAGTATGCAAATGGGAAGGAAGCAAATTGATAAAGGACCTATAATAGCTATTTGGCTGTCACCATTGCGGCAATCGCCGCGGAGAGAGGTGTGATCTGTCACACGTAGCCTCTCCTTCCTATGCGATGGAGGTGTAGGTTTCGAGGTTGGGGTGGTAGGGGCAAGTTCATTTAATCAGATTACAGGTCCACTGATCCTGGTTGATTGATTTGCATGCCAGGATTGCAGATCACATTCCCCCGAACATAATCATAGCCAGGTAGGCAAATTTAAGAAATGTCACTAGGCTGCTGCGCCATGTGGGACGCCTGCTCATCAGAAAAGAAGCAGGCATGCAACGACTCTTTCCCCAGTGCGTTTCCTGTATGAAGCGCCAGAGTGCTGCACTTCACGATGGCAAGCATGCTTTGGTGTTCCACTTCTGACAAGGTTTTCCGGAGGTGGGCTCAATTCTGTAACTCTTCTGACCTTCTGTCAGTGGATTATATTGCAGGCAGTCCAACTCACATCAGAGTTTCAGAATATGGTTGTGCTGTGAGCCTTGAGTTGTGAATCCCCATGTGACTGGTGGTTAGGGTTCCAAGTGTGTTGAGGGGGCAAGTGTGGGTGGGATGGCAGCCACCTTACTGGACAGGTTTATGTATAGGAGCATTGCAGCTGGAGGAGCATAATATGGCCCAAAAATCATAAAGACTGCAGCCCCGCAAGGACAAGACACACTTAAAATCCCTAGTAGATTGGTAGATCATGCAATGAGGTTGATTATTTCTCTTGCTACCTTCACACGACTTAACGGCGGAATGTGGACCATTTGTACCTGAATGTGGATACTCCTCGGATTCTGATAGTATCTGAAGTTGTGCTTCAAAACTTCGAACTTTCCTCATCAGCAGAGCGTTATATTTCAGATCCAGAGCATCCTTCTACATGCAGACGAGTTAATATCCAGAGTAACCTTAAAGCAATATTTAATGTTTTGGACAAAGTGAAGTTCAAGACCTACTTTCTTTTGGGTTGATTCAACCTTTTGAGAAATGTGACTAAGCTGTTTGCAAAGAAACATTAACCCCTAAGCGACCCAACTTGGGTCGGTTGGGTTTAGAAAACAGGTTTAGAAAACAGGCTGGTTATCCCTGAGGTTAAGCCTGATGTGGGCCCACATAGGCTCATGCGATTGGAAATCAAGGCAGGTATGACGTGGCATTTCCCAATTGGTCATATGACCTGACAATTGTCACGTGGAGAGCGCGGAGTCCACACTAGACCCGCGGAGTCCACACTACACCCTAAACCCTGCACGTGTTTTACAGGGCCTTAGTAAATCTCAAGATATAAATGTTTTAGAGGGCCAGGGTCCAGTTTTTGAGGTCTTGGCAAAAATTGGCCCTTGTCCTTTAGGGGTTAAAGAGTTTACAATATATAAAAGTGTCATCATTTATTTTATCCTACATGCGAAAGCTCCAAGTGGAGAGTTTCACAGTTTCTCCTCCCAAAAACCCAATGATGGAGAACCTCCCCAGATCTCTCGCCCAGTTCCAAAACCTCCAGGCGGAGATGTTCTGAATTTCTCCAAAATCTAGGGTGGAGAGTTTCTCTACTTCTCCAAATTCATGGATAGAGAACCTCCCATATCTCTCCACCTCGGGATATTGAAGAATAATCCACATTCTCCACCTGGAGATGGAAGAATTTCAGATTCTCTCAGTGTAAATCTCCTGGAGATTTATGTGGATTTCTGTTCACAATCTCCGGGTGGAGAAACTTCAAAACCTCCTTGTTAGTCTTCCCTCCAAGTTGAGAACATTGAAGAAAGCTACTCTGTCGTGTTCTTCAAGTTTGTAATCTCTTTGCAATTTTCAAGAGCAACCCCTTTTTCACGTGGTCGACGGTAAGTTCCTCATTGGGGTCAACAAGTGACCATTGTAAGCGTCTAACCAGTTGATCCAGAAACACCAACATCTCCAGCCTCGCAAACTCAGCGCCAGGGCAGCTGTGTAGACCTCCTCCAAATGGTACAAACGTGTACTGAGGAGGTCCAATACCTTGGAATCGAGATGGGTCGAATTTGTGTGGTTCAGGAAAGTACTCTGGGACCATGTTGGAGCGGAATGATGAATTCATCACCTGTGATATCACATAGGACACAACATACTGGAAGTAAGATCTAGACCTAGCTTCAGAAATCAAGTTTTCTTCAATGGAGAACTGTAAATCTATGAGTTTTTTAGGCCTAGTTCTCAGAAAGTGTGAGCTGATCATGCGAGATACAGTGATATCCGACAATGCTGATTGCTTTGGACGAGTTATTGACCACTTGAACATGATGAGTTTAGGTGGTTTTGATCGATGAAGCCCAATGCTTGGATTAGTGCCCAATATTGAATAAGGACAAAGAGAGAATTAGATGAGCTACTGGGTGGATCTTAGCAGGATGTACCTTCCACCCCTTGGGAATTGTAAAGCCTTCGAATTCAAAATCGGTAATAGCCTCCCGAAAGGCTAATGGCACCACTGGTACTATGCGCATACTTTCTTGGATTACGCGCCATGTGTACTCCATGTGCTTCGTATTCGTCCAGTTCATTCCTACTCCAGGTTCCCTCTCTGCAGCAATCTGTCTTAGCTCTGCAAACTTGTACAAAAAAATCAGCAAGCACTTCTATTGGAAGAAGAAGAAGACGAAGGTAAGTGAACTCCTGCTGAAATAAGCGGAAGCCGAGTGCAATGCGAAGAGATAATTTAATAGCTAGAATAAGAAGTTGTTTCACTTATTTTTTGTTATATTATGATAATTTGCTGGTATACTAAAGACATCATATTGGGTTTACACATGTCTAGTGTAAACCTTCATGATTATGTATTAAGATTAAGCTTGGCTGGTAAGCACTTTCGAAGCGTCTTCTATGGTTTGGAGGTGAGCAAGTATACTTTATTATCATCTTTCTAGTCTGCTGGTCAATTTGCTTGTAGTGAATTATTGAAACAACTTCATCTTTGAGGTGTGTACAATCTACCACTTGATGGCCGGGCACGTTGGCATCAACCTCACACGCTATGCACATATTTCATGGGAAGCACCCTCACCCATGCCAATTCTCATATCAATGATGTCATAGGAAACGTACTACAATGTGGCATGAGATGAAGGCTACCTTTCAGAATCTCGTTCACGCAGGTCGGATTTTCAGCCAAGAGGCGCACCGTCGTGGAAAGGGCGGAGGCCGTGGTTTCGTGACCAGCAAACAGGAGAACAACAATGTTGTCTTGGATGGCTGCCTCGGAGAGGAACTGTTCATTCTCGTCCGGCGTCGTCAGGAGCACCGACAGAAGGTCTTGACGCGGCGATGCGCGTTTGTCTTTGAGTTCCTGCCACGGTCCAGATCTTGCATGGTCATAACAATGCTTGACCAATCCCTGATCTGTTGAAAAGAAAGAAAGACGGCAACTGTCTTCGAGGAGGTGTAAATGCATCTGCCTCATAAAAAACGGTCATTCAGCTACGAGCTTGAATTGCAGTATGTAGCAAGTGTAATAGCACCTAGTAAATTAGATGGTAGATCCCGCTTTTAGTTGTACAAGAGGTTCTCTTGTTACCTGGCGCCTTCTTGTCATGATGGCAACGAGGCAGCTCTGGATGGTCTGACGTGCCCGTTTAGCTTTCCAGAAAGTAGTGCCCGGGATATCGAAGGGAAGGCTCATGAGGCCTTCCACCATAGCGTTGAATGCATCGAAAAGTCTGTCGAGTTCAGGGCCCTCCTTTAAGCTCAAGAACAGGTCGCATGACAAAACAAATGCAAATAGTTTGAGGCACGTAGATCCTGTCACTTGGTCTTGATTCTCCCAGTGCTTGGATATGTGGGCCGCTGCCAATACCTCCATTCTTGGCACAAGACTCTGGAGCGATTCAGGACTGAAGAAAGTCATGACGATTCGGCGGATGCGTCTGTGCAATCTCCCCATAGTGGAGATTAGTTCAAAGCAGCAGCATTGTGCAGTCACTTGGGCGAACTTTTAGGAATTCTTATCGTGCGTCAAATTGTCTCACAATAGCAAGGTCGAGCACGTGCACATTGTTTGGATGGCAAGCTTATTGTGTATGAAGTTGCTGCATGCCAATCTACAAATTGTATTTTTGAATCTTAAGTAGAGCAGTGATCATCATACCACATGCCATGGTCATGTACACAGACATGCTGCAAATACTGCTTTAGACCTTTCTGGAAACTTGGTGAAGTTCTACGGTTGAACATTTGTTTGAAATAGGTACCAGTTCAAAGGAAGTCTGTAAGCAAATCGGTCACTTGTTTTGGCAAGTTTCTTCATTGACAAGTTTGTCCATTTCAGAAGACAATCATTCTTAAGGGGTATTATTTACCTGTGAGAGTTGGGGGTCGCGTTGAAAAAATTGGCTTCCCTTCCGAGAAGATTGACAATTGCGTCGGGCCAGCAATCTCGAACCAGTTTGTTCTCATTGGTAAACACGAACTTGTTTCCAGCAGGCGCGGGCAAGCATACAGTCTGTGTTAGCAACAACGATGTTTTTAACACCCTTCCATATTTCTCCTCCCGAGTCTGCGACCAGATCAAATTATGAGATCATTTGGCAGACAGCTCTGAAATCGACTAGATCTTGCGACTCAGAAATTGACCTATTGTGTCAACACTGTATTTCACTTATGCTACGTGGATGATCGATAATTGGATTAACAAATGCCACGGACTCAAACTAAATATAATAGCTCAGCTGCTCGTGGCAAGTTTTCCTTCCACATTTGTTATTAATCGCAACAGCACGCTGAGGCGGTATCCCACAACTGATGTCGACATGCAAGAGAACGGAAGTGTGTGATTCAATTACTCCAGAATCGCTTCGTCTGTTCAACACTCCACCCAACTCTATGGGAATCATACTCACTACGTGTTCCAGCACCGGAATAGTTACCCGTCTCACCGCCGGGTGTCTTCATGTTCCCTTCATGACGTACAAGGTTTCCAATAACATTGCTCAGGTGCATACAACAAGACCTCTTTCATTCGAGTACACGTATGTCTAGTCGAAGCATCTAAAATAGCGTCCTTGGCATTACCTGAAAGAAATCTCCGAGTCTGTTGATGCGCATCGCTGAGAAGAAGCTAACTGTCTCCCCAATAACTGGAAGCCCAAATCGACCCGGTGGAAGTGGGGGCCGGCCTCTGAGCCGATTCTTCTCCGATTGCAAGGGAATAATCCGGAAAACCAGCCACAACACCAGAGTGCCAAACAGCAGTGCAAAGAGTGAACCCAAAGTGTCCCCATTTCTGATCATTCCCGTATACACTTGCCACAGTCTGTCGATCTCAACCACTTTTGTCATACCTACCCACGGAGCCCTCCAGTCTAGAATCTAGACTCAACACTTCAGGCCCCGGCAGCTTTGGGTCTCAGTCTCTTCGCTTGAACTCGTAATATTACCGTCTACCCGAAAAGGAGCGCCAAATCACCAGCCGGCTTGCTTGCATGCTCATTTTAGGAGCCCAGAATGCGGGCTTTGCACATTTTGCAGATGCGAGGAACTCGTGCCTGGGTCTGGCGTTGCCTTTACATGTTCCGTGCAGGGGCGGCTGAGCCTACTGTCTCTCATGTTTGTGAAGATGTTCCATCCACTCTATTTCTTACGTCATGCATGCATCTGTGAACATACCCTACCTACTAGCCGGTGCCCATGTGGCAGTTCTGCGCTTCAACTGACATTGGCTTCAGAAATACAGTGGATGAAAACATCTTCACTTGAGGAGCCATCCAAACCTGACCTCACTCTTGTAACCTCACTCCGCAAAGTCGCCTGTAATAAGTATGTTTAGGGAAAAGTACTGTTCCTTCCCAGTAAGTTACCCAACGAGTTTTTAATTGTACCCAGCGCCCCCCCCCACATGGCGAAATTGAGCTGTTACCATCAATAATGCTGGGAGGGACTAACTTAATAAGGATCACTTGAGATGGTTTCCAATAATTCTGTCAGATACCATCGCTGTCTGGCACCATCACTCAATTATGTACCAGCTCATAATAGTCCACTTTATGGCTCACTCTCCCTAATGGTTTATCCTCCAAATTTATTTTTTTAGAGGGCCCTAGGACCTCCCATAGGAATTCACCAGGGCACCTTGGGCTTCAAGGTGTGAGACCTGCACCATCTGTCTGTCCCCAACCATTTCGCTTCGCCAACCTTGAGATTCATCCGTAAGCTAGAAGAGTCCAGAAAGTGGCTAAAAAATTAGCTTCCTCATTTGCTCAAGATAGGAACAGCAGAGAGAAGACATGACCTCTCAAATGTCTTGCTCAATGCCAAAAGGTTATTGAATTGAATATGCTGGGCCCTCAAACCATGGCTTCTTTTGCTCTGGCAAAACGCAACTTGACAGAATTGGTTAAGGCCAGGGAGGATGTATTATCTGCGTAGAAAGGCTGGAATAAACTGGTCGTTGAAAGGGGACAAGATGACCCGATACTTCTTCCTTAAAGCTAAGCAAAGGCGTGCAGCAACCACGATTAGTGCTCTCACTAATCATTAGGGAGTCATGCTCACTGATCCCAAGGAAATGACATCATTTGCTGCTTCTTATTTCTCCACCCTTTTCAACAAATGTGCTTAGATGACCCGCTGCAAACCTCTTCTAAGAATTCGATTCTTGCCAGTTTCCCCTCCATCATTACTCGTGATGATCTCCTCAGCCTTTCTGCTCATTTCTCTGCCATGGAGCTGGAGGACGCTCTGAATAAGCTTAGTTCTTTTAAGTCACCGGGTCTGGATGGCCTTCCGGTGGAGTTCTACAAAGCGATTTGGATGGAAATGAGTGATGATTTTATAGCTATGACAAACATCCTGAAAAAATAAATTATGCCTTCCCAACTTTCCCAGGGTGTCATAACCCTTATCTTCAAAAAAGGTACAGTCTAACCTCTTTAATATGACTCTCCATAATGTGACAACAAATTTTGTGTTCACCAAACTTTGTAAGCAAACTTAGCTCAGATCTCCCCCTATTATATGACTATGACTCTCTTTATTATGACACTCCAACACTTACTTTGTCATATTAAGGAGGTTTATACTATTTTAATGATGGTGGGACCCACCAACCTTTGGGCCGGGGAACATTGGGAACATACATAAGGAAATGGGAACAATTTTTTTTGGGTGTTCTCTTATCCCTTTACCGTTTTGGGCTGAAAAGCTGGGTGCAAAAAGCAAGGTATATAAAACACTTCTGTTCTGCTTTCTTGATAGATTATCATCATTTAGGCTCAGGCATCCTGTACCCTCCTTAGTGGCGCTCTATGAATGGTGAGGCCGGACACGTGGCAGTCATCCCACATGGGCTTCTGGAGCCTATTTAGGGGCGCGCTGCTGGAAGGAGGAAGCGCGTGAAAAGCATGGAAGTGTACCAGTGGGCCCTCTGTTGGGCCCGACAGGGTAGCGAAGAGATATATAGGTAATGCTCTGCGAGACAAGCTCAACTGTGTTGGGCCTTCACATACCTAACTAAGTCTCAATGCAGGAAATATAGAACCTCAGTAGTTGTCGTGATCAAGGGCGATCAGAGGAGAAATACCTACAGATCCGCTTTCCGGCTCTAATCGAGAGCTCCGCGGATGGGAATTGTGAAGGTACTCAGCCGATAGTCAGGTTTTGGGCAGCTGACGAGGTCACGAGACCGCAGCTGAACGCGGAGGGAGTTGGAGTTGCAACGTTGCTTATACTGTGATATTTGTCATCACGTTAAGGCTGCCACCCTCTTCATAACTCGGCTGCCCGCGCGCTTTCTAGTGGGCCACTAGCTCTAGTACTAGCTGCCGGGAGGACTGCAGAATGGTTCCCCAGCTTCAGAGCTCGTCTGAACACCTATCCCCTGTCAAGAATCCCACGAACGATGAGATGGAGCTTCCGCCTCTCGTCCCTTCCATGGTCATCAGAGGCCTCCCACCTCGGCAACAGAGCATGTTTGTAACTGAAGCCAAGGAACGCCTGATGAAAATTGCGGAGCACTGGCAGATCAACTCGTTTGAATCCTATTGTCGTCTGTCCATCTCGTGTGTCAGCTTTTTGTACAGCGGAGCCGTCAGTTGTGATCGTTTGGTAGCCATCTCTACTGCATACACCGTCATGTTCATCCTGGATGATCTTTTGTTTGATTCCCCAAACGACTTGCTCCTCGAGGAGTATGGCATCGATCGCGGCATCCGTGAGAGCCCTCACAAAATCGGAGAGTTCCTCAACAACTTGAACCTCCTCTTCCGGCAACAAGAGCCTCCGCGCGATCCCACCCCGATCGAGGGGATGATGTGGGACTTGGGTCAGGACATGAGACGCTTGTCCAACCCGGAATGGTTCAATACATTTACAGACGCTGTTATCGGGCACCACAGAGTGGGCGTTGCCAGCCTTGCAGACGCTGCAGGCAACCGCTTATATTTGCAAGACTTGGAATCTTTCACCCAAATACGCGCCTGGAACTTTGGAAGCTTGTTTGTTGTAAATTTCGTGGAGTTTGGCAAGAACGCCTTTCTTCCAGACGAGGTGCGCGCGCAACCCGTCATCCAACAGCTGACCAACGCCGCCGGCATTCAGGCCGCTTTCGCCAACGACATTTTCTCCTACCCCAAGGAGGTGGCGCAGGAAGACAATCCGCTCAATTTAATCATGGTGTTGATGCAATCTGAAGGCACAACGCTACCGCAAGCTGCGTGGAGAGCCGTGGATTTGGCAAACTCGTACGCTCGCGTCGTCCTGGAGCTGGAGACGCAGTTGGCCGTGTGTGAGGCGGAACCTTGGGCCCATGTTGTGCGCCGCTATGTGGAAGGTTTGAAGGAGCTCATGTCTGGCAACATTCACTGGAGCAGCCTGCACAAGCGCTACCGGCATCCCGACTCAGTTTTCCCAGAGCTCAGAGCCATCACCAATGTCCAACCATGAGTCCCAACACTTCCAATGTCGAACATGTCGGCATGTTATAAAATATGTTCCTCATATATACATGTCCGCAAGCTTGATCTGCATACCTACGAGGACTTTCAAGATATATTTTCATGTCGTCTGAATTGCAAAACCTGTGTTGGGCCTTCACTGAAATATTGCACTTTCTTAGCCAATATAGTCATCTTTTGCTTATAACATCAGCTGCCGTTTATTGCACAGTACAATTGGTTTTGGTTCATGAGCAATTAATCTTCATTATTCTAGATCAGATCCACTAACTTCCCATGCAAGCTGCTTCAGAAAGGGGTTTGCCCTTTGATCACCTTCGTCATACTGGGACCTTTGCAGTCATCACTTGCTTACTTCAGCTGCCATGGTAGTGAAATGTCATCGTGAGTGATTGACTACTATTGACTAGTCTTCAGTTTATAGATCTTTCTGTTGATCTGCAGCTTCCTCGCTCTAGAGCATGTATTGCATGTCAAATGGATTCACCCCTTCGAGACCCCTTCATTATAAGTTACACTGCTTCCACCAGGTCATGGACCTCAGACGCGCTGCTCCTGATCTCCAAGTTGTGCAAAATATGAAGAGTACTGAAGGGTACTGACAGATGTGTCGGCATTGCAGCATACAAAGCCACGCACTTCAGTTGAAGTTCTGAAGACTACAAACAAATCAAATCTAAAAATCATGCAGCATTGTATGTACGGATTTCATATCGTTATAGAAATATAATGTAAACAAACAATGCTACAAGTAACAACAACTTTCATGTTTTTCAAGCTTTTCGTTCGTTGCCATAGCTTTCTCGCTTTTTGGCCGATGAAGGTCGGAAAGTGGTGTTCGAAAGCCTCAATCTGGGCCTCAATCAAGATCTCTGCAGCTCTTCAAAGGGACCTGCATCCAGAAAGTTATCAAGATAACGAGTGCCACTTCCCTCGCTTATCACCTGTCGACACTACCATGAGAGGTGCGGTGCAGCTGGTCTCTTGCGAAAAGACATGTGGGAGAGTGCAAAATATTTAGGCCACGCTTTGACTCTTGATGGGCCTGTAATTAGAGATTCCATAATTGGTTCCTTTATACCGACTTTTTCCTTGCTATAGGCACCAGTTGAGGGAATCTACATCCAACACAAGAAATCTTTAGCCCTTGCAAGCAAGGTACATCTTAGCATATAAATCTTCATCCGTATGATTATAATATGTATACCTCCGGATATACGTCCTGGTTCGGGCTTGGTTCTGGCCTTGGTCTGGGTGGTCATCTTCTTCATCGCGGTGGCAGGAGTTTTAGTATTCGTGATATTTCTGGGGAGCCTTACAGGCTGGGATCCCCAGCAGCGGTTCCGGTGCTGCGTAATCCATTTCAGCCGCAGGATCAAGTTACCACATGATCTACTTACCATCCACGCCGTGCAATTCTGAGGAATGATCTACCATCAATTAAATTCCATCTTTAACGAATTTTGTCGACCTAGACATCTGATCTGGCTCAAACTGGAAGCTATAAAAATGATTCTGAACCTGCAGACTCTCCAACTGATGGGGATAATATCTGGTCTTGCAGTTTGTCTTCCTATGACAGTGTCTTGGTGATCCCTACGGATTCCCCTTTCTTTTTGTGCCCTCTCATTCATTAAGAGAAACTATGACCGAATTTTGTTCAAGACTTGGTATGCTTCTTCATAGACTTTGAAACCAACTCCTATGATCATATGACCATATTATGGTCATAGTTATTGCTAAAACGGAAAATTCGACATCATGTAGGAATCAGTGGCATATGCCCCTCACGCGATAAGATAAAAAACTTTGAAAACCCATCAACTCTCTCTCTTCGGAGAGAGTTCGAGTCCCAGATAATAACCGCATCATGCCGTATAATAAACCCTGTAAACCTAATCCATTTTAGGTGTGGTTTCCTTAGTCTCACATTCCTCAGTCTTTCAATTCCTACGGGCTCAAATAGCCCTTCGTAGTTCAGGTCTATTTGAGTTTTCTTTTCTTCTTCTCTGCACACCGTTTGTCTCCAACTAATTCTTGGCCCAATTGCAAAAGCTCCTATACTTTAGGCAGATTATCACATAGTGCCAAGTAGAGCCTATAGTGGCTCTTGCCACATTCCTGTCACACGCTTAGTGCTCACAATACCTTTCTTCATTCCACTCATGTATAATTACACGATAGCAACTCACGCCAAACATCGGCTCGAGTCCCAGCAATCTAAAACTCCCTGGACAGATGCAGTATGAATTCAAAACGATGGCACATGATACTGGAACATATCCAGTCCTCCCAGCCTCCACACCATGCACGATTCTCCCCCATTCCAGCTCTGTTCTTCAATCTCACGGCACTTTCTCGATGCCTTTTTCTCTATCCCTGTTCACAGCTCATATCTACGACTTTTCACGCCAGGGAGAGAGAGAGAAGAGAGAAATCCCTAATCTTTTCTATATCACATCCTATTCACATGTAGCCATGATCACATAGAGCCTGTCACCTCCTGCTTCATCACATGACAACCCCATTCTTCTCGCCAGACAGTTGTTGAACCGAGATGAACGCTTCAACGCCCCGCCAAAACTGTCACAGGTTCGAATTCACAGGGACGTTATACTTAGTATTCTGCTTTAAATCCCTATCACTCTCTACATGTTCTCTCCCTAACCGATGACTGACTGTTCTGATTGCTGGTCAGGTGTGTATTGTACTTTGCAGATGTCGCATTTCTAGAGTCTCCCAATTAATCTTTTATATCCATGACATTCTTGAGAAAGTAACTGAAGTATACTGGATTATGAAGCGCAATGAGTGAAAATCGTCATGTTGAGTGTACAAGGGGATTGAGCAGCAGCGACATCTAACAATGGGAAACAAATCCAGTATGGTAATAAAAAGGATGAATCTGGAAGCCATGTCAATCTTCGCAAACCTGACTTATTCATGTCGGCCTGTCACAGCTTTTTGGTGGTTCTGTGAAGAATTTGTCATCGGGGCATGATATTCCTTCTGAAGAGGAGATATTAGTGTGCTGCTGGTTGCTCGCTGGTTGGGGACCCTGGAACCAGCAAGTCGCAGTTGCTCCAATAGGTGCAAAAAATAGCGGCCCGTGGTATCTACACGAGTGGGCGGGGAAGCTCAGCTGTTAGGTTGACAGCATATGTGACGAGGACCCAGAAACTTGAGAGACTGTAAAGTCACAAGTACCCCTATAGGCTTTCCTGTATTTTCTTTTTCTCCACATGCTGTGAAGCAGGTTGGTACCAAGTGGTGGTCGGATGATATAGAGTAATCCGGATATCAATCCGGATACCAGTAGATCCGGATCCTACAGCTATTTGATATCCGACCAAGGGTCTGGCCGCACAGGGGGTTGGGAGCCGGAGTCGGCCAGCTAACCCCCACTTCCCGCTTAACGGGGGCCGCAGAGAGAATCTCCGTCGCGTAAAATACGGATCCTGTCGGGGGCATGTCGCGGATAATTTTATCGGAAATTTCGTTAGAATCGGGGGTTACCAACTGTACAGTTGGAGGTCCGTTTGCGGGAAATATCAAACTATCTGGATGAAAGTCGAACGCTCCGAGTTCTTCTATCATCGTGGGAACTTGGCACAGGGAACGTTGGGGCGGAGAGGAAGGCACATCGGCTTAGTGCTGACGCTTCGCAAGACTGCGAGCATCCGGATATGGGAGCTGGAGCTTGCAACAATGGAGTGGATAGAGGTTCACAAACTTCCTAGTGCGTCGAATTTTTGGAGCCTTTGTCACCTTTCACGCTGTGTGTCTGTTTGCGCCTTAGTGATCTGGTTTGTCTAATGATCAACTGCTGTTGCTGCTGCTGCTGTATCGAGCAGTTGCCACAAATTGGCATGCTATACATGAGAGACAGAATGTACTCATAAAACGTTTGCTGTGGGTTGTGGCCATAGCCCCGCGTCCAGTTTGGACCGAACAAGGGGGAACATACAGTACATACCTTTGTGAGGGGCTTGCTCCAGCAGTGGGACGTACCTGAAATGTAGAGAGAGAGATGGAGGGAGAGCTCATTCAATTCTGGTGCATGCACTAAATGGAAAAACCCAGGGACTTCCAAGAATAGTGAATGTGGATTTTTGTGGTTTCAACTAACTTTTTCTCTATTGAAGGATGTTCTGAGCTTCAGGAATATAGTCGGGGTTGCGAAAATATGTCTTACTCATTTTCCAAGTGCATGACTTCAACTGATGAAATGTAGGCTGTGCATACTGCGTGGGAAAATATAGGTCTTAAGATCTTGGAAGTGGGCTCCTTCACTTGTGAGGCTTTTGTCCTTTGATGATCAGTATGCAGAGCTGTCAGCTGGGTTTCTTCTGTAAGTAGACACTATTGATCAGCTGGCCCAAACTCGTTGGGTAATTTCCTTGTGCATGTCAAAAGTACATTTTTGTAGTTGATCTGCATAAGGATCTAACACAGGCTTTACCTGTAAATTCTTCAGCATGAAGGGATGCTCTTCAAACCTCCAGCCTTGTAGAGAACACGACGGGGTGATCTTGTTCAGAGGAATTCCAGTGTAAGTGGCCACCTCCTGTGAGAGGTGGCTCTTTGTGTGTGAAAATTGTTCTGGGCTGCATGACTCTCTTTTTGCAAGGCTTGTTTAAAATCTATAATCCTCTTGGCATTGTCTCATGTTGCTTCAACACTGCTGTGTATGTCCCAAGTGCCACCTGTCGTACCTTCCCCTGCGTACAGTGTTCTTGATCTTGGTTCCACATGCTAAGGGACCCCATTTCATAATTGAAAGCATGTGATTGGAATTTGCCATGTGTGCTTCACACAGAATTATTTCAATACTGTCCATTAGTGGGGTTAGGAATGCTCCTTGATGCAGTTGAGACCATTTTTTTGTTCAGTAGATATCAAAGAATGAATGAAGTGGTGCTTGAAGTTTTCTCATTTGCTTCATGACACGCCAAGACTTTCACCCGGAGTTCTTTGCTGGAGCACCCTGACGAGTAGTTCTTTAGTTCTTGTCTTGCGCTAGATATCTGGATGTGCGAAGTTCCTTTTGTACAAGTTACTTGGTAGCTTCTCTTTCTCAGGGTCTCATGCTATGGTAACAGGACCCGATTGGTGGGGAAATCTTTTCTCTATGCGGCTGTTTTCCTACTCTTCCTAGACCCTCGAATCTGTGACTTATATGATTATGTATTTGTTAGGAACAACTGGGTTCTTTGCGTTCTTGTCTCAAGTGCCAGTCTCTGTGTAGGTTCTGTTAGACAGTCTTATACCATACTTCCAAAGCAATCTATGTGTGAAGGAAAGCAAGGGAAGGGTAGGGAGAAAGTGCACATGTTTTGCCACACTTGATTTTGGATTTGCAGTTTTGGTATGATGTGTTACTTTGTTTCAGTCTGTTCTCACTCCAATGTGCATAAGTGCTTCTGCAATTTTCTAGAAATCATGTTTATGGATCCATCTCAGAAGATGGGGAATCAGTCAATACCTGGTTGTTTCTAGTTGGCTCCATCAGTCCCCTCTCTGTAATTTGGTTGGGAGATATTGCGTTCAGCTGTACTTTGAGGAGGGTAACATATGCCATTTGCGACCGTGTGGTGTTACCTACTTTGAGTAGCACGCTGTAACATGTTAGTCTTTGAACATTATGAGCTGGTGTGTGATTGAAAGTTGTCGATCTGTGTTGGGACTACTGATTTCCACTTGAGTTAATTCCTTTGTTCCCCTGCCAAGTGAAGTAACTCTCAAATAAGATTGGTTAGGGTAAAAATAGAGTATCTCTTACGTGTGTCTTTGTAACCCCGGAAACCTGGAAATTTTTGGTACACCAGGCACAATTGAAGGGAAAATAGAATTAGATCACGAAGGCTAAAAATGAACTGTGAAGCCCTGTGTAGATCCTCTCTCCCTTTGGTATATTTGGGAAGTTAATTCTATGAGCAAGGGATGTCAATGGTCGTTTCACAAGGTGGGCAACTAAACTAACATCTGCTGCCTGCATGTGCAGTTATATTGTTCAGCGATGGAGGATGTGGAGGGCGTCAAAATGCCTACACCGAGTCCTAGCTTCCGGACTCCAGCGACATATTTGAGGAGACCCTTGCTCCTGACGTGGGTGCCTTTAGTCAACCAGCTGCCTCCAATGCAGGGACAGGAAGAGGAGGAGCTCCAGCTCGTGGTCATGGGAGGCGGGGGGGAGAGCTGGCCGAGCTGCACCGCAAGCAAAAGTCCGAGGACCGAATTGGACAGAAGCAGAAGCCCTCATTCTTATAAAGCAAAAACGGTTGGAGTACGAGGACCGCCACCACCCAAACACAGCCACCAGCGAAAAATTCGTCTATGGCAAAGATGCCTGGAGGAGCATAATGGAGGGGTGTCATGGAGTTGCAGAATTCAGACCAAGGGATGTGGAGCAAATTAGCAACAAATGGGACACAGTGCAGAAGCAATTCAAAAAATTGAAAGATTACTTGAGCTCCAGCGGAGCTAGTCCGTGGTGGGGGCTGTCAAGGCGGAAAAGGTCGAAATTGCGAGGACCAGAAGACTCCTTCTTGAATTTTCTGAGGCCATGTACAATGCAATGGACCCGTGGTTTGGGAAGAGGACAATATTTTCTACAACAATGCACACAGTTGTTGACACCGATCGGAGGGCTTCCAACACCCAACAACGATTTGGACGTGCAGACACCTCTTCTTTTGTAGGCACAGCCACCCCTGTTGGTACTGGTACACAACCATCCAGCACCCCTACTGTCTCGGAGACAACCACTAAGTCCTCGAGTGCACCGCAGCAGATACCTACAACCTCCACTCCTGGCGATGGCACACCAGGTTCTAGTGGACGGAAATGAAGGTTCTGTAAAATGGGCCATTTCATTCCCACCAAGGAGACGGTAACGGCACAGGAGACCGGGCGACTTTACTTCGCCCACGTCTTCAAGCATCATGGACTCCTGAAGGATATTGTCTCGGACCGCGATCCAAAGTTTACAAGTAAATTTGGAGGGCACTCTGGAAGAACATGGGGACGAGGCTCAAGATAAGCACCGCCTTCCGACCTACGACGGACGGCCAAACGGAAAGGGTGAATTCCGTGGTGAAGCAGATCTTGCGAAATTACGTGGCGGCAGACCAATCGGACTGGGTGGAGCACTTGGACGAGGCAGAGTTCTATTATAATAACACAAAACACTCCGCAACGGGAGTTTCCCCTTTCGTATTGGTCTATGGAAAAGCACCTCTGGTGCCGACAAGTTGGGCCGCCCAAGACGTTGAGGAACCGACAGCAGGAGCGGTGCTGGAAGAACGCGAGCGTTTGTTGAAGCTCACAAAGTACAACATTGCGAAAGCTAGGAAACGGTATGAACGGCAGACGAATCAGAAGAAGGGAAGTTAAGTTTGAGGCAAGCACGGAGGTCTAGTTGAACATCAAGAATTTCCGACTACCTCCGGAAGTGAGTCCGAAGTTTGTACCTCCATATGCGGGACCCTTCCAGAAGGTTATGAATGAGGATGTGTATGAATTGGAGCTGCCGGCAAACAGCAAGGTGCATTCGGTATTCCACGTTTCCTTTTGAAGCCTTACTTCAAAAATGAAGCGCGTCCGAATCGGCATCAAGTGTTGCGTCCACCACATGTGATATTGGATCATGAAAATGAACCTGAGTACGAGGTGGAGGCAGTGTTTAAGTCGAGGAGGTTCAAGAATCGAGAAACAGAGTATCTTGTGAAATGGAAGGACTATCATCATGTGGAGGCATCTTGGGTGCGTGCCTCAGAAATGGGAAACGCATCCGGGGCGGTTGCAGTTTTCGAAGGGCGACCTCAAAAGCGGAAGAAGCGTTGATGGGGACATCAACCTTGGATCGTGGGGGAGGAAATGCATGCTTAGCCCGACTTAGCTAGCTCATGAATCCGATTGCAAAAACTTGTATTGTACAGATTTTGTTATAAATGAAATGGTTTCCAAATGTTGTGCGTCCTATTTTCTTTGGAATGGTGATGCATGGTATGGTTGGCTAATGGGTAGAATGCATGCTAGCTTACAAAAGTGGGAGAGGTAAATTGGATTAATCGTGTGTTTGCGTAGTGCCAAAATCGGGTGACTCCCATCCAAAGGGCAAAGAAACTTGCGCCCTCTTTGGGAGTTCACATGCTAGTGCGCAGCGTATGGACGTATTATAACTGCGCTACCGTGGGGGTTGCCTTGTAGTGCGGGCTAACGCGGAAGCTACGTGCTTCCGTTCACGTACTATAATCGTGTAGCCTCGAGACAAAGTCGTAGTGCGGCTTCGGCGTGTTCCCGTACCTCAGGCCAGCATTCCAAGGTGGACCCAATTGTAGTGATTGGGGCGCACGGTTGGTTCAAGGTTATTTTCCTAGTAAAAAAAAGGGTTCAAGGTGAACCCTTGCTCAAGGTGATGCCAAAAGCGGCATCATTAGTGGTCGCAAGCAATGTTGTTGCAGTAAGGTGATTCGATCCTTGGGAAGGATCGTTCCTTGGCCTTGAAGTGGGCCAAGAAGAGTGCACTGGGAGGAGTTTGAGAAGCTTCACCCTTGGCCGGGACTTGGAGGAAGTCGGCCGAATTAGCTAGTGGAGAGTAGAGTCAAGTGGGGGTTTGGTTCGTTGTCATGGGACGCCATGGTATGGAAACAAACTCCTTGATGTGGGACGCCACAACTTGGATGTTCATTTCTACAAAATGGACAAGTCGATGAGGACATCGACTCTTTTTTGATAGGGGTGTGTGTCGCGGCCCTTTTGTCTTGAGGGTAGGGGGTCGGGACACAGAGGGCTTACCCCTGTGATGGGGGCGGTGGCAGCAATAGGTACGGGGGGCTGAAGCACCTTTGAGTGCCCAAGGCACTCAAGGAGGCGGAGACGCTCACTAGGTGGAGCCCCGCACACCGGGTTGTGGTGGGGGGTGGCTCCACAAGGGGTGGTGGTAGCTTAGTGGGACTTAATGGAGGTGGCATAGGACTCACCATGGGGCGGAGACCTTGTGGTGGGAAGTCGTGGGGAGTCTTGGGACTCATCACGGTCCAATGGGGTCGTGGTGGGTGGGCCAAGACTCACCGCGACGAGGGTCTTCGTGGTGGTTCGCCATAGAATGGCAGGGTTGTTTGTGAAACCCCCGCAGATAGTCACAGTGATTGCATCGAATTTAGTATAGCAGTCATGAAATCCATCGAGACACTTTCCCAAGACCCCTCTGGAATCGGCAAGGGTTGTAACAGCCCCGCTTGCTTTTTATACTCGCTCCAGTTTTGTTGGCATGTGGTGCATATCTTGACATACTCCTCGGCCTCCTCCCTCAGTTTGGGCCAGAAATACTCTTTCTTCAAGAGTGTCGCGGTGTGCTTGGCTCCGCCGTGGTCCGCAAGCGGGCCATCATGGCATTCTCTCAAGAGACTATCTCTGATCCCTTCCTTCGGCACATAGAGACGCTTTTGCTTGTACTGGAGCAGTCCATTTTGCAAGTGAAACTGCGATTTAACCCCCATCCTTAAGTCCCGCATCACGGACTTCGCCATCTTATCCTTCTGGTAAGCCTTCCGGATCTTTCTTTGGAGCGTCGTCTCGCCCCTGTACACCAACATGAGCTGCTGCTTTCTACTTAAGACATTGGCCACCACATTGTCCCGTCCCGGTTTGTACTGCATATCCACGTCAAACACCGCCAAAGTGTCTTGCCACCTAAGTTGTTTTGGGGACAACTTAGGCTACGTAGCAAAATACTTCACCGTGACATTGTCCGTGAAAATCTTCACCGGGTTGGAACCAATATAGTGGCGCCAAAGCTCAAGGCAATGCATCACCGCCTTTATCTCTGTCTCGTGTGTTGGCCACCGTCGCTCCACATCATTCAGTTTTTTACTTTCGTAAGTCGCAGGACGTCCATTTTGCATAAGTACACAACAATCGCGAAGTCCGACGCATCTGTATGAATCTCAAACGGACGGTCGAACTCCGGGATTTTCAAGACTGGAGCTTCTGCCATCTGCTGCTTCAAGTCGACAAAAGCTTGGCCACAAAAGGTGTTCCATACCCATACCTTGGTTCTCCCTTACGCACGTTCTGCCTTACGTAAAGGGAAAACTGGGGCTCGTGTGGCTCCTTTACGGCCCACTCCCTTGCTGACAGAAGGTTTATTCGCCCTCCCACGGGTTTGGGCGTTTCCGACACATAAAACTTTGCCACCATTCCCACACGGCAGCGTGACTACTCTCTTGCGGCCATCTATGACCGCTCCGGATTTGCTCAAAAAGGTCATCCCAAAATGAGATCCACTCCATCGATCTCGCAAATGGTGAGGTTCTCACGTCCCTCCCAACTCCCCAGTTGAAGAGGAACAACAAACGCCAACCTCGTCGCCAATTGTGGTTCTCCTTTGGCAGAACGCACCTCAATAGAGGCCCCACGTCACTTGTCGGGAGCCCCAGCTTTCGTACCGTTGCCGGTGTCATGAAGGAGTGCGATGCTCATGTGTCCACCAACAACGACACGTTATTTCCGGAAATTATCCCATCCACGAACATTAACTGACTTCCTTTACGCAAGGCGTCAGTTTCCTGATACAACTCACAAGAGTAGTTGCCTACCTTGCAAATCTTGGCGACCACCGCCTCCACCAAGCGGCTGATTGAATCTTCAGACAGCTCCGTGGCCGTCCGAGTCATGTTCAATTGTCGGGGTTTCGTGCACTTCTTGGCCATGTGCCCGGGCTCCCCGCAATTGAAGCACACTCCATCGAAGGTCACCTTCTGTCCGCCATAAGCCGCCGCACCTGCTTTTCCTTTCGGAGCACCGGATGCCGCCTTGACGTGTGAAGGCCCTCCCTTCGATTTCCACGTGCCATTGTCGTCATGTGGCATATCCCACTTCTTTTCCGGTCGGAAGGAGTCACCTTCCCGTCGGGCCTTCTTGTGGTTCAGCTCCGTACGGCCTTGTTTTTCGCCCCTAGGGACATCCGAGAAACATTCAGCCCTCTCAATTGCCTCGTTCAAAGTCTTAGGTGGCTTCTCCTCCAACTTCCGCCTGGCCCATGGGGCTAGTCCCGCTACAAAGTTGAAGACCATTTCTGGTTCTGCCATGTCCGCGACTTCGAGCAACAACACATTGAAAGCCTGAACATATCCCCGAATGTCATTCGTTTGCTTCAAATTTCTCATCTTGTCCTGGGCGAGCCAGGACGCGTTGAGGGGCACAAACTGTCTCTTTATAAGTTCCTTGAACCCACTCCAGTTCAAGGTTTCCGGGTTTGGACCTCGGTCGTGAAGGCGTTTCTGCCACCATTGTTGAGCATAGCCCCTCAAATAGGTGGGAGCCACTTCCACCCGATCCTCGTCACTCAATTTGGCCGCCCGGAAATACTGCTCTAGCTCCATGAGCCAGGTGTTGAGTGCCTTCTGATTTCGGACGCCCTCGAAGGTGTCGGGTTCCTTAGACTTCACCTTAAACTTTGCCTTAGTGGAAGTGGCATTAGTTGCCTTCAACACGTCTTTCAATGTCCCGCCAAACTGCGCCAACAACCCTTTCCAAAAGGCTGCTGGCATGGGAGACATCTGTTGGTCTGTCGGAGCTCTCAGGGATTCCTCGGGCTCCGCCTCCTCAGATTCCTCCCGTTCTTGAGTGGCCTCGTTTTCAAAAGCATGCATCGCTTTCTCTAATGGCCGCTTTGGTGACATGTCGCTCCCATCGGGCTCACCAAGATCATCATCTTTCGGGCCGTTCCGCTTTCGCTTTGGCTTGCCCGACCCCATGATGAGGCCGATCCCAAGGATGATCGCGTATTGAACTCTAAGCTATGATACCAGGTGTCGCGCACCTCACTTCGGTAAGCTCCCCTTCAAGTCATAGTTACTCGCTTTGATGCACGCGCCTAACTCCCAACCTGGCCGCCGGGCCAACTTGGAGCTTCGGCTACTCACCGGGACATAACGGTTCCCCTTTACTCTTCCAAAAGACCCTCCACCAATTTGGGCCTAGTGGAAATTCCCTTTGGTAGATAGCAGTCCGGAATAACTCCCCACTCCTTGGTCGCTTTCCGGCTCGCTCGTTTACTCACTAGTTTTTGGTCACCAACGGGCTTGCACCGTTCTCGGGGTTGCTACTTCCTATATATACTTCTGTGACTATCCGCGGGGGTTTCACAAACAACCCTGCCATTTTATGGCGAACCACCACGAAGACCCTCGACTCCCGGTGATGAGTCGCGGTGAGTCTTGGCCCACCTACCACGGCCCCATTAGACCGTGATGAGTCCCAAGACTCCCCACAACTTCCCACCACAAGGTCTCCGCCCCATGATGAGTCCTATGCCACCCCCACTAAGTCCCACTAAGCTACCACCACCCCTTGTGGAGCCACCCCCACCGCAACCCGGTGTGCGGGGCTCCACCTAGTGAGCGCCTCCGCCTCCTTGAGTTCTTTGGGCACTCAAGGGTGCTTCAGCCCCCCGTACCTATTGCTGCCACCGCCCCCATCACAGGGGTAGCCCCTCTGTGTCCCGACCCCCTGCCCTCAAGGCAAAAGGGCTGCGACAAGTTTCTTGATATTCATCATAATAACGGCTGAGGTTTGGGTTGAATGATCAGTAATGGCTGTGAATTGTCTGTGGTGCAGAGATGGAGAGGAGACAGGCAGCTGAGGGGAACTAGTGTGAGGGTAGTGCAATTTGAAAGGCAGGGAGGCTGGTATTGTTTTGTTCACTATTAAGATAAGGCATAGCTAGAGAGGAAGGCAGCTCGATGCAAGGTATTTTCCTACGATTTGGTTTGGCAGCCAAGTCTTTGCAACACAACACCCAATATCTTTTGGGGTTCCTCTTATCCATGTAATAAATGAAACAGGGTTTGGGTGAAAAAAGAACTTGGCCCATTGAGTTAATAGCATCCTCTGCCAGTGTCTCTGCAGCTATCCCCGCGTGCTCCATAGGTGTCGTCGTGGGCTCCCTAAGTGCCCCTTCCACAGGGTCAATTGCTTCAGAGAAGGGCTGGCTGACGAACACGTCATTTTTGCTGTGTGATCCAGATTTGTCCTGCATATTCATTGTTAGTACCCCTAATTCCGCAGAGACGTTGGAGGATGATGAAGAAGATGGATGTATCTGAGGCCCATACAGGTAGTCCCGGGTTCTTTGCAGGTCCCTCTGTGATTGTTCTCGTCGATGTCTGCTTCTACAATAGCCTCCATGATAGAGAAGGCATTAGCCAACGTATCTCTATATCTGGGCTTGAGCCTGCTTACCCTTCTTGGCTCTGAAAGAATGCTCTTCTTGACCCAAATTGCTCCATTCGGGGGTGGTACCAAATAAATGTCCGCCTCTTCCATCAACGCCAAGATATGAACTGCTGGATTGCAACTGAGTCCTGGGAAGTTTTCGAGGAAGGAGTTCCAAAATACTCTGGTGGTGCCTGCTAGGTTGTACTATGGAAGGAAGGACAAAAGGAAATCTTGACAATTTGCAATGAAGTGTTGAACATCCTGGACCGTTATCCATAGAGAGGCAAAGTCTTCCCATGCAGCTTCTGTGACAAGTAGGGACATTGGGGGTCCCTTCCTGAACACCAGGGGAGAGATGCACGACGCTTTGGGGGTATCATCGGTGTTGACTTCAGAGGAGCATTGGAGAGAAAGGCCGGGAAATGATCTGATATCTCTTAGAATTTTTGCTAAGTGGCTAACAATCCCTATGAGAATTGTGGAACCTGATGGTGGGACGTTGGGGAGGATACTCGAGTCTGCCGGTGGCGGGGTTGGGGAGGGCAGTGCATCCCGTGCTGGAATCCATTTTCCTTTTGAGGTCCACGAAGCCTTTTTTGCTGCAGCTTCCACCCTCATTGGATCCGAATCCTGTCTTAGGTTTTTGTTGACCTGGACGGATGGGCTAATGGAGCTCACTCCCCCCCTCATGACACCGTTTTGACCTTCTTACCTGCATGAGATCTGTCGGATCCCTGGAGATGGGTGGCCCCTTTGGCTGGCTTGGCTGACTTGGCTGATTCCTTCCAAAGAAATTTGAGGCCATCCTCGGCGGTGTGATGCCCTGTTGTTGCTTAGGCGGGGGGGTTTGAGAATGGTTCCTGTTCCCATATCTCCTTTTCTTTTCTTCCTTGCATTTTGCCTTGATGTGACCCAACCTTCCGTAGTTGAAGCAGGCCTGTGACGATGTCTCTTCTATGAGCCCGATGGTGTAGTAATTACCCAACTCGTCAATGGGGAGCCTCACATAAGGCGGGAGAGTAGCCGCATTTGGCATCATCAATACAAATTTTGCACTTCCTGAATCATTAAGTCTTGATGCAATGGTGGAGGATCTCCAAGCAGGGTCATTCCTGATGTTGTCTGGGCACATGAAGGGATCAAACACTCAGAGGCAACCCATATAGTAACCAAAAGTGATTAGCAATATTTGGGAGGTTGTAAAGGTATTGATCTGGTATGAATGGCACAGATACAATTATGGGCCCCCACAGCTTGCCATTATGGTTGCCCATATTGGATGACCATGGAAAGATATTGATGTTGAACCCAAATAGATGTGGATTAAAATTGAGTGCTTGGGCTGCTGCTGCCTGGGATTCAAAAGCAATCGAAAAGAAGCCCCTTCCCTTTGCGTGGCAAAAATGTTGTTTGAGCTCTCCTGGCCCTCCCAAGTGGCGAATCACCCAGTCTCGAACTGATTTTCTACTGATCTTTCTTCCAAAGTCTACAAGGATTCCTCTTTCTTCCAGGAATTCCACCCTCTTCTGCATGTCAGGTACGTGCATGGAGATGAGATCCCATTCGCCATCCATGGCCTCATGTTCCTCCACATTTTCCCTGATGAGAAGGCCGTGATCGTCCTGGAGGGGAGTGGTGTCTGCCGCTGGACTGAGATCCGAGGACTGGCATTCATGAACCAGGTGTCATGAGATCTGAGAAGAGCACGTGGGGGATGGTGGTCTCCTGATGATGGATTGACGCGGTGGGATTGCCTACGCCTGGTGGGCCAGATTAAAGAAGCCCGTACCCGAGGTTGGCTGCGGGTGGCTGATCAGTGGAGTTCTGGATGGACCTTGACGAGGGCGTTTCCAAGAATTGGAAGAGCGATGCATTTGGGAGGCGTTGAAAGGGCCCATGCTAAGCTGAAAGGGAGAAGGTAGAAAGAAAAGAGTGAGCTTTAGCTAAGTCTGGCGTGCTTAGAAGAGTTTAGAGGTGGACAGAATAAAAGTGCGGGAGGGGCTTAGATTGAGTGTGATCGATAGGGAGAGCGGGAAAGGATGTCAGGAAGGCTAGATTCGTCAGCTGAGGGACCCGACCAGGTGGCAGTAACGAAATTATATGCCATGAAGTTGACGGCAATTGCAGGCCTTTCAGAATCCCGATACAGATGAATTGTGCCGCTTACTTGCGTGGAAATTAAGAAGGAGAGGTGGGATGAAGAGGTGATGATGAGAGTTCTGAAAATGAAGGTGAATTGTGACCGATTTGTTACGGGAAAACATAATAAAGTGGAGTTTGAGGATGCTTATGCTTCCTAGTCCTGGAATCTGTTTGGGATGTTTGTAAGGGACTGGCTAGGTGGTTGAGGTAGAGTCTGGAAGGGACCTTGGGAGAGACGAAGAGAACGTTGGAGGCTCTTTCTCTCACCGCAAACGGCGGAGCTCCTACATCGCTCCCCCGATTTTATTCGGTTAACTTAGACTTGTGAGCTAGGTTCCCGGTTATGCATAGTAGAAATTTTTAAAAAATCTGCCGGATATAAATAAGTCCGGATATTCAGATTATAATATCCAGCAGGACTGAACTATATAGAGTCCGGGGGGAGGATGATAGCCAATCGCAAGCCCCCCCCATGGAAATGCGGCGCCCTAATCCGGATATATGAATTATAATAATATTTTTATTTTATTTTTATTTTGACCTGGCAGCTTAATAACACTCGCCTATCGGTAAAATTAAGGTTTCGTCGTTTGGTCCTAATTATTAGGGCCTGATCAGCAGTGGCTCACTAAACTACAGGGTCCCCGAGCACCGTTGCCCAGGTGGTCATCTGAGCACGGGATTTTCTTCTGCTTCCCACTCTTTGGAAATTGATTCGCGATTACTTAGGGTCACAGCCCCAAGATGTGCTCCCACCCAACACAACAAACCCTCTGCAGACTGCTTTAAAGCTACCGAGCTATATACATCAATGCCATACACTCCTTACCGCCCTAGTAATCCAAAGTGCAACATTGAAAGCAGGCAACGAGCACAAAGAAGGTCTAGGATTCCTCGCAGAGCCCAACCCTGATAAGGAAGAGCATTGCAAGGGGAAGTGGTCCACCGGAGTCTTTAGTTGCTTTTGGGCTCTGTTAATTGTGGCCCCTCTCTCTTCTTGCTTCCCACAAAGCTCTTTGAGCTTCTCGTGGACGTTATAAAGTACAATTTTATTTCACTTTATTTCTCCTCTTCCATAGTCACCGATCTAGAGTCATGCATTTACGTTTTGACAGTGTCACCTTCGCTGCCGTCTCCAGCCCCTTTTGGTGCAACTGCTCTTGGAGCCCATCAAGCTTTTCCTCCACCTCTTAACTTGTAAGATTGCCTCCTCCTCGGCAAGGGCAGCGGCCAGCCTCAAGGTCCTCAAACTCCTGAGTTGAAGCAGCTAATTTTGCCTCACAACCGCCTGCCCAGGTTTTGACTTCCTGATGAGAAGTGTGACTCGGTTGTTAAGCGACATGGCCTCTTTTAAGACAATCCAGCTCCAGACAGTACCTAATCCTGGTTAACATACGCCAACATGAACCGGACTGTTAACCGGGTAACCGCCCAACCCTAATCAACTACTTGAAGCCGTAGACAAGGTGTGAGATCGGATCGACTCGATCGCACGGGTGTGACCTCCTTGAGTCATGAGCACTTTCAACAGCAAGCTTTTCCCGTTTCTTAGCTGCAGCAACAGTCCATTCAAAAATGTATGCTTCGACATCGGTGGAGTTCTTCTTGTGCCTAACCTAGACAACAGTCATGGCACGCCGCTGCACCCCACTCGATTCAAGCGTATACTGCGCAGCCATGTTTGGTTCCATTATCTTGAGGGCAAGCTATCCTAGGCGGAAACCTTGCACAGGGTGTCCCTCGACACCGGTTTCAATGCAGAAGATATTCAAACATTCGTTGACAGAGCGAGAGGTTCTCTCCGTCCTGTTACTGCAATTCTCCAACTGGTAGATGCTCTAGGTGCTACGGGCAAGCTCAAACTGTTCTGCATGACTAATGCTGCTAGAGAAGACCACGACTACCTCCTCGCGAGATTCCCAGAAGTTTTCCAGAAGTTTGATAGCAAACCCAACTTCGGTTATTTCCAGCACGTTTTGCACGAGACGGGTTGCAAAGCATCAGAAACCATTTTCATCGACGACACACTACAGAATGTGGTTGCTGCCGAGTCCTTGGGGTTCGTGAACTGGTGTTCTTGTCGGATCGGAAGAAGTCAAGGTGACGGTCAACCTCGTATTGTACCATCTTCGCACTTACGAGGAGAGGCTGTTAGCCGCTGCTGATTATTTGTTGCGGAGGAAGGGACCAGTTGATAGATGTCCCTCTCTTACGTCCGACGGCCTTCGAGTCACACAGCAGTTCGACCGCTTTTTGATTGCGGAACTGGTAGAGGACCCAGACTTCCTTCCCATGCACAAAGCTCCAGCAACCGGGACTTTTAACTTTTTCCCTCCAGAGGAAAGGCTGGCCCAAAGAGATCAAAATACCAACGCGGCCACCCACACAAATTTCCCAGATGATCTCGACACAACCTCACTGGCGCTAAGTGCCTTGTACAAGTTCTCAAAAGTGGACATGAAAACAATCGACGCCGCATTGGACAAGATGCTAGAAATGAGGAACGAGGACGGCTTTTTGTACTTCGACCCCTCGCGTCCACGGGTACATGCTGTCAATCAGGTCCACATATCCTACCTGTTTCACTAGCAGGCCGACCCGCACCTGCGAAGAAGACCGTTCAAAAAGTTTCTGTACAACTTGGTCAAGAGCAGAGCGTATCTGCGTGGGAGTATGTACTATCCCCTGCCAGACACCTTTTTGTGTCAGCTTGCTCGCCTTGCACGCAAGTTCAAGCTGCACTTCCAAAAGGCAGGTTTTCTGGAACTACTGGCGCAGCGGGTGAGCGAGCGTGCTGGAAAGCAAGGGAGCGCTCTGGCCCTTGCAATGAGACTGCTCGCTTGCGAGCTGTGCGGCATACGCAACACCAGCGATCGGGAGCAGCTGGCACGGTTGCAGAACGTGGATGGATCATGGGATCTTTGTCCCTTCTATACCTACAGCGACCCCCAAGGCTGGTTCGGGAATGAGGTCACTACAACTGCTTTTGCCCTGGCTGCGCTCCGCAGTGGATATCACAACCCCAACTTAGGTGTTGAAATTACATGCAATGCGACATGCACAGAGGCATGAACGGGAGACTCGTCGAGTTCTTCTCTTCGACTGGGCTTGAATTCTTGCAAGTAGTATCCACCATGTCGCCATCTCGAGTGGTTCAAATCGTTTTCTTCCACTACCTATTTGGGCTCATACAAACTTGCTGAAATGTCGAAAATCCTTGGGTTTGGAGTAGTATTTTGATATGTAAAACATTCTACATGCATGTGTTATCAATTGGTTATTTATTTCTAAAAAGTGCCACAATTTAGAAAGGCCTTACAGTCAATATGCTCAGGTCCAACCCTTTACTGTGACGCTCTCAAGACTCATACGAGGCTGGTATCCAATACCGACTTGAATCTGGAGTGTGCACTGTGCATTCTTAGTCAGGCATCTCCGTGCCCACATTACTCTGCTCTAGATTCTAGACCCAAGAACGTTATCATGTCGTGGGCATTCGAGGGGTTTGTGATATGATTTGTAAAGTACAAAATAAAATGCAGATCCCTCATCTCCACCGTTTCTTCATGAATCAACAAGTACAAGTTTTAGAAGTTCGGTAGTAGAACGAGTCGGAGCTTAGACCATGGGTCAAACAGGTACGTCACAGCTATGTCCTGTCACTGTAGCCTTGTGGGTATAAACCTTGTAGGCTACATTTCTTTTGGCATGAGCACATGTGGTATATGTATTGAATTCCCCACCTTCTTATTGCAGGTGCCTTAAGTTTAGTGACGTTGCTGGTCCTCAACACAAGTTCAAAAGTTTCAGATCGTAGTTTGTCAGCTTTGGGGACTCATCCGATACGGTAAGGCTACCATGGGACACCATGCCACTCGTTGGAGAGCCACGCTTTCTATCTTGAAAAACCTTCATGATTGCTGTTTTATCTTTTCTCTTGCTTTCTATCTTCTTTGTTTGAAGTTGAGCTGCTCTCTTTTGCAAAGCTCTGCCTTCATATCAGCTCTATCTTCAAAGCATATCGGTTTGACACCCTTGCAGGCAGCCATTGGTATTGTGCAGCTTCCTGCAATCTACCTTGACTGGATCTATTGGAATGGCTGTTGCTCAACATTCAGGCGTTCCCTCTGCATCCCTAAGCAGAAGAAGTTGAATATCAGAAAATCCCCATATGAAGGCCGGTGACGATCTGAGGGATTAATAAGAGCAAGCTTTGATCAGTGATTTGTACGAGCAAATATGGACTGTTGCGTTCCGGATTTTAGTTCAGGGCTGTTAGTCCATGAATTCTGGACCTCCATTGTGTCTAGCTAGTAACTGATCAGCAAAATTGCGTTGAAATAACACTCCCAACCTATGATTTACTATACACAGCTTTGGACTTATCTTGACATTAGAGTCCTCCCGTAATGTAGAGCACTATTAGATAGACTGTTCGTGACAGCTCGTCAACTAATTAGGCATTTAATTAGGCATTTATGTAGTGCATATCTGTAGAGTGGATTAAGGTGATCCACAGAATATTTAGATTGAGCTAAGGTCCATGCTGGCCTATTTACCAGCGTTGATCTAGCGATCAAAATTTGTATATATTGGACTCTTGTCCATTCTTATTGTATCAAGAAGTGTGCCTTTCACTCAGACCATGGCTTTCTACAAACTGGCACTATATATGAAGAGAGCTCACAAGCAAGTTACGGCAAGTTACTCCACTCCAGGTTAATTGTCGAGCGTCGGAGGGCGACGATGCAACACCACTGCATCAACTCTGCACTAGACAAACACAACCAATTGTAATCAATCCTGGTGCTGTTTCTCTCTAAAAGAAATGATTGATTGATGGAAGTCTTGGTCAATCCTGTTTAGCTGTTCCTGTGCAACCAAAGTTGGCTCTCTCGCTGGATCCTCTTCAAGGTGTCGAACTCCTTCTTCAGAAGTATGTTTTTGCTGCAGAGAAAATGACCTCAAGTACGAGCTTATTCAGGTTCTATGTACAGTAGTTTTCCATTTCCAAGGTCATCACTTGTTTCGATATTGACTTCTCCATGCATTTGAATGACCTAGTTTGGCACAGGAACTCACATTTTCAGAAAAACAGCAGGTAAGACGCGTAGCGAGTCTCCATCCAGCTACCACGTCAGTGCAGGTATGGATTCATTCCTCTTTGCGTATTGGCCAACCGTTGGTGCACCCATAAAAATGCCCTGACACCTTTAAAAAATGGGTGCTCCATAGGGGTACACGGGTGCACCGCATTTGGGGCATGCACCACGATGAGGGCTTCTAGCTTCTACCCTATTACCTTAATTTGATGTCTGGTAAGGGCCTGAGAGAAGTTGCATGGAGGGAGAAAGAACAAAGAACGTAGAGATCTTGTCGAGATAACTTGCGAAAGAAAGAGCCGATACAGGCCTACATGATCCACAGTGATTAGCTGCAAGTTTGCGATTATGTTTCTCTTCGTTGTAATGTCTGTGCGAGGAACTCGCTAGTTTGTCTTTTTTGAGGCTCTTGTTGTTGTATAGATGTCACAGGGTAAGTTACCATCCGGTCTGCAGGGGCGTGAAGGATAGAGCCAAAGTCTGTCGAGCTAGGTGCGTAGTGCACATGTGGTCAGGATACTCCCCTTAGAAGTTTTGTCGTAATCATGATCTTGGAAGTTTCGGATGTCTGATTTGGGCTGGAATGAGTCTTGAAATTTGGGTCGTGGGTGCCAGCTTCGTGCTAGCCCAAAATTCACCACCAAGGAAACATCACACACTGTTCCTACTGAAATCTTCTCAGCTTGAGTCTGTTTTCTGCTCCCCAGAGGTTGCTAAGATGAAAGGCTCCAGGAGGTTGAGGTCAAAGAACGTTCATGGAATCTGTCAAGGTGTTCGAGCACTTGAGCACAGAACCAAATGCAAAAGAAGTATTCAATCCAAAACCATTCAATGGTAATGAGCTTAACTCGCCACAAGATGATGAAATTGACTCTGCGTCTCTTAAGCAAATTCTGCTTTCATTCATCTTTGTTAGATGTACACAAAACAACTGGTAGGTTTTGCATACATTGGTGAATTCAATAGACAGAAAACATCAAGGAAACTCCAAGAATTGGATCTAACAAATGTAATCATTTAACCAAAACATGATATACAATTTAGATTCAGTAACCAGTGCATTCTCTACATGAGGCTGTTCAGATGCTGCCCCCCACTGGTCATAGAGTGAGTGACAAACAAACCTCTTGGGTGACATCCAGATCTGCTGTACGTACACAACAGCTGTGCATTGACAAACAAACCTAAAATGGTGTAGAAATTCAAGAGCTCCTTTGAGTACATCCTGATCTACACAGGCTGCTCAATATCAAATAACAGCTGTGCATTGACAAACAAACCTAAAATGGTGTAGAAATTCAAGAGCTCCTTTGAGTACATCCTGATCTACACAGGCTGCTCAATATCAAATATTGCGCAATGCTGCCAGTCTTTGCTCCAGATCATCCACATTTGAGCTGTGGACCCACACAAGCCACAAGATCAGCTCACTGTTCTTGTCTGTTACAGTATACTCATAAGACATTGTTGGCGTAGCCATAGACCCCGGCCAGAACAAAAGGGGACACACTACCTTTGTGGGACTTTACTGTGATACAAAGAATTTGTTCGGGCTTTCCAGATTTCCTCTAGAAGAAAGAAAGTAGGGAACTTCATAGTGTCCATGGGAAGCTCACAGAGCTTAGGGGATAAGGGGAAAGAGAAAAGAGAAAAGAGAACAGAAAAGTGAGGCCTCAAGAGAGGTAGAATACTCATATGACTCCGCCTGGTGCCATAGCCTTCCTACAAGGAAACTGATAACTTAAGGTAATCGATGAAACAAATGGCACTCACACAGCAATAGATGATATCCATCTTCAGGGTATCTTATGGTTTTCCATATATTGGAGAAGGATACCTTCCAGCATCTTGAGCCCTTGCCTTGCCAGCAAGCTTGCCCTTTGGTGCTGATGACAACTGTGCACACACCAGAAACACCATTAAGATTAGTCTTCTCCTTGTAATGGTTCGTAGACCTTGTGCACCTTCTGAAAATTCTCATTATCAGCGACCTACATCACACTTACACACACACACATCACACTTCTACTGTGGATGATTTGATGTATGTGTTCCAGCTATTTCAGTATCCGTTCATTGAAGACAACACTCTGAAATCTCTACAAATACTTTGTGCTGTGTACAATTAAACTGCAGCATAAGAAAATTCCTTGACTAAGTACCCCTGGTCTTGCACAATCAATCACACCCAAATGAGGTCTGCTGGCATTCATCTCACCCCCTAAATCAAAGGAATGCGCTCACATGCTACTTCAAATATGCAACCTGAAACATAAGCCGCTCTAACTGTCAACTACTACCAAGATTGGGAATTGTTCTTCATCCTAGAAACAACAACCACAAAAGGCCTATGCTTCCTCACCTGAGCTGCAATGTCAATTCCAATCTCATCAAGCACCTGCATTGACAGTTGCACATGTCAAACTAGGGTCATGCATCCCACACTGCAAGGTGGAACAATCCTGAGATAACCCAGAACCTACCACCAAAGAACTACTGGGGACCATGGGGAAGGAGAGAGACTTCAGTACAATGTGCCTGAGAAACAGTAAAGACTTTCTTTTCTGGTGCTGAATAACATGAAGAAAACATGAAACAGAGATCTGAATGCAGCTGACAGTTCTCGAACATCTGCAGAATCTCTACAGTATGTCATGGACAACAGAAGAACCTGGTTGGTGAGCTCCTCCGTCTCTTCCTCTGCCTCCTCATTGTCCAACGCATCATCAATGGAGTCCGACATCATCTCTGTCTGTGAGGGGTCGCAACCACACTTGATACATTACTAACAAATGCGACACACTGAACATTACATCAGGAAGTTATCTGCTCTGCTCTGGCTCCCGCAAATTGCGTCCAATATTTTATGGATCTTTCTTCCTTGATATTCGTAATAAGCATTCCTTGCATGTCAGTTAATCACATTGCCAAATACAGCCAAAGACAATACTACCATCAATTCACCGAAATGTACCAGTGTGCTCTAAGAAAAGGGAAACAACGCCAGGGTCTACTAACCGTCATGTCCATTTGAGCAGACTGTCGCTGGAACTCTTGCATCACTTTGGCCTGCTTTGCTGGTTCCATTTGCTGTTCAGTTTCCAAATGTGTTCAACATTAGTCCATCACACATAGCTTTTCATCCATTTTCCCTCTGTTGTTGGCTCTGTAACATGTTCTATGCATCCGTTACGGGAGATTATTGGACATAAAGGCAAGAGGCATAGCCAAATAATGCAGCTCACAAAATAATCTGTAACCCAAATCTGACTGTCCTTAATCAAAGTTCATCATTTAATGCCATTCCGCCCATATTGGCTAGGTGGAAACAGTGACAACAACACCATAGAAATGGAGTACGTTTGAACAGTCATGCAGTAGTTCCGGTGTGTCACATGGCAAGTTAGACTAAAGAACACTATACCTTGTTCATGGATGACATGGCCTTGGTGGCCCCTTTCATGGCGCCCGCCACTGCTGTGTTTGCATACATAGCCTGTGTTCCAATGCATGTCCCCGCCCTTTAGGACAGAAAGAAAGCAACACTTCACGATTTCGCAAGAAGCAGACTGCTGGACTTTTAGCTTGTCAAAAAATATAGGAAATAAGAAGACCCCCTAAATAGCATTCATAAGGAGAAATTGCCCATGTGCTCTCTTCTCTGTGCACACCTGTGTATGACTGGCCACACCGCGCATCTGGGCACGACTACCCTGCAGCTTGGCGATCTGCTGACGTAAACGTATTAGCTGCCGTGCCAATATCTTTGTCGCTGCCTGCACCCCTCGGGCAACCCATTGTTACAGATTGGTCGACACTTGAAGCTGTGACAATGGGAATCCAAGATGGTATTCATCAACTCTCCTTGTCGTGGCCCTCCATTTCTCCAAGAACTCAGCCTACTAAAGCACTCTCTGTGCAATATTAAGCAGACAAGGGAGAGACATGATTCCAAGAAAGACACATTTAGTTAGTCCTGATGAGGAAAAACAGCTTGACTCTGTACAATTTATATCAGCACATACTAAGAGACAAGTTAGTCCCTTATTCAGCTAATGAGAAATTGACATGACCATTTGAAGCTCCTCAAAGCCTTCAGCATAAACCGAATGCAGGTACCAAACAAACTTCTACATGGCAAACTTGACATGAACTTCAACAACAAGAAAGCAAAATTTGCACAGTTGCCATCTGGAGGAATACCTCATTCCCAGTTTTTGCTGTCTTCTTTATCTCCGCAACAAGTTTTTTCTCCTGTAACAATGTATCCCCTTGTCCTGGTGATGAATTTGGTTAACAAACAGCAATGGTGCTCTTGACCAGCATGACTGGCAGAGGACACATGACACAACCTACTTATGCAAAACCCAACTTGATAGCTTGGATTCAACCTTTTGAAGTCAAAACAGACATCATGATTTCAATGCTAATTCAGTGGTTGAAGTCATGCACATGCTTGATCCTTGACTCTCTGTGGATTCCAATCTTTGAGACCACAATACCTCTCAAGAATATCTTTGTTTGATGATCCTAGTCATGGATTACTGTACATTTGCCTATAGAGTCCATCTTGGAAATTTTGCCAGCTGGCATATTAGAAGATGTAGCTCCAAACTTGCCAAGGGTCTCATAGTTTCCACCATGTTTTGTCGTCTCCAAGATCAGCTACCATCTAATCGTTAGACATTTAACAAAGGGGTGATTTTGCTCAGAAAATGAGAGAAAATTGTGGGAGGCCCAAAGGGTCATAGTTGAACAAACAGAGAGCTGAACAACAGAGACAGACACACACTCAGACAAACACAAAGACCCTTTTGGGATTTGGGAAGGTGACTTCCTGTACCTCTAATTGTAATGTTCCAATTTCGCATTCAATCCCTGTGGAAACAGACCCAACAAAATGAATCACTTTAAAGCCTCCTGTCACTTGAGAAATACAAATAAGTGAATTTTCTCTACATATCAGACTTCTGACTTGAACTTTTTTCAATTCACTTGATTGGCCACCCTGCCATACACCATTTCCCACATTCTAAACTCTCCTTTCATGACGCAATATTTTTGAATTGATTGGCCACATTTAGCCTTCTCAGGCTGAAAGCTTGTTGCGTGGCTAGATAGGCCTTGTGTTCCCTCATTAGTGTTAATAACAAATGAAGTCCGTCTGTAACTCTTAAACCCATTTTGATTTGCTGCACAAGAGCATATTGACAAATAAGCAAGACTTTCTGTTTCAGGAGAGAGCCCACAAGTAGTGATTCTCACAAAACTGCAATTGATACAAACCACAAATTGGATAAGGACACTTCTAAGCACTTAGTCGGGCAAAACGTTACCTCGTGTTGCAATTGCCATCTCCCTCTTACTAGTCCGAAGTGCATCTGTGAGACAGATAAAACACGTTTTAAAATTAAGCCAAAGGAAACCACAGCTCTTATTAGAACTCTGCCTGCCCTGCTACACTTTGATGGGACCCCACTTGAATATGATCATGTGGTGTGGAAAGATTTATTGAATCTTACCCCACCATGAAATGGCTGGGAGCAAAGATTTCCACGACCGATTCACAATAAACAGCAGAATAATCTCCAAGCAAGTCCGGGTGAAAAATCTGATCAAATGACACAGTACCTTTTGACTGCATGTGGAGAGATAACCCTTCCACCCACAAATCCATTTTATTGGACAAGGTGTGGAGAAGGGGGGAGAAGGGGTGGTTAGCTCTCCGTCCATGGAGAAATAGGTCCATATAGGTCCATACAATTCCCCATACAACGAACACCTGGTGGCTGAACTAATAGAAGAAGGCATCATGAAATCCTCAGTAATCATCCCAAATTATCATATCAACCTAGTAAGGCAATAAAAACTCCTGGAAACACAGGATCGACTGGACCCGGTAATCAGCAGTACTGAGAGATTGGTTTTTATTGTGTTAGGACACACACCATCCTGCAACAGTAGACCTTTGAAGACGAATTCCAATGTTAGTTGGGGGCAATAAGTGGCAACGTTGAGTATACCACAGGACTTTTATGACGTCCACAGGATGCTAGTAGCTGGGTTGGGGAATTGACAGAGAAAGAATTACTCAGAGCAGAGGTCACATCGAGAAAGAGACAGAGAGAGGGAGAGAGAGAGAGAGGGGTGTGGGGGGGAGGAGATGGTCACTCTGAAGCAAACACAGCTCGACTTTAAGAACGATACCTTTAGCATTAGGTTTCTTCTTGAATATGTTCATCATAGAAACACAAATTTAAGAAAGATGGCTGATAACCGATGAAGACAACGGACTGTGACTTTTCCCCGCCTCGCTTTTGTCCTTTTGTCCTTTTGTCTCTTTCTTAGATACGTCTGTTCAAAGAACCGGGCCTCGGGCTGCGTCAACTCTTCGAGTGTCCTGTAACAAGTCCCTCAGCACTACGAAAGGTGGTGCAGATTTCTTGACCCCAAGTCGTTCGATCATTGGAAGGACGCAATCGATTGCGTACCTTCCTAGAAAACTCTCATTAGGATTTCGATTCTGTGAATCCTGACAGTGAGCTCTCCCTGCCTCCACTTCTCTCTTGTGCAGTGAAGTTTCTATCTCTGTAACAGCGAAAAAAACTGGGTAAAATCGTTGCAAGGACAAACTTAGCTGCCTCCTCTACAATGGATACTAACGAAAACGGAATTAAAGCATGTGCACAGAAGGGAGAGGGAGGAAAGCGCGCTCAAGACACAGAACAGGCCACAGCTTTCCCGCGAGGAAAGCGTGGATGGAAGGATGCACGGGACAATGTAGGTGATACAACAAAGGCCTGACGTACAACCAAATTCACAACAGAACCGCGGGGACAAACAGAGCTCGGGAAACACTTGGGATCATCTGGTCGCAGAGGAGTCAAGGCGAGAGAGACTCCATCAGAAAGAATAAGTCTAATCAATGTCTTCTGAAAATCAACGACTTCATATCCGAGTCAAGGCTTGGGATTGTGAAAAATCTTCACTGGGTCTTGAAGAGTAAGAACGACTCTGCAAAGAGAACCGACTCAAACACAATGAAGAAGCCTGCATTCATCAGTGTCTACTAAAAGTCCGAGACCCTCCCGTACATAAACCAACACCCAACAGAGAGAATCAACCTGGACAACCCACAACTGAAAGATGCACGCAAAGATGCAGGAACTGATGAAGCAGATGATGGTGGGTAGAGGGGTACTTCTGCGGCATGAGAGAAGAGACGCTGTGTGGGAAGGTTAAACCCCTGGCAGGATTTGGTCATCGTTGAATTATGATCGTTTCTTGTCTCCCTTCATCCCTAGCCAATGGATAGATAGATGTATGTAACTTCGGCTTTGCCTGGATACTCGCAGTGGCCGTTCGGGCAACGCAGCCACGTCACACGTTACCGTTGGACCTGACCCGATGCCCATTGGAGGAACAAGGTGAAGACATTTGGGAAGAAAGAAGGTTCTCTTCTCCTGCAGCACAAAAGTGACAGCCCTTTCTCCTCGCTTTAGGGCAAACCCGCGTGCACAGCAGCCAGCTCGCGGAAGGATCGCACTCTCCTCGTTCTGTAATGCGTAGTTTGCATAAGTGTACGGGTGATTTAATCAGCCAGAGCTGCACTGGCTCCCTGTGAGCTCACAAGCACTTCCATCATCCTATGCTGAGCTCACTGATGTGATGGTAAATCCTGCGTATAGCGAGATTAGTCTCCCACCGCCACAATGTTGGCCCTCCCTCCGCAAGAGAGTGAAGCAAGCGACTTGGGTTTGGGCAGGTAGCTGCACATTTCTACAAAATGTGCAGCTACCTGTGGCAGATCGATCACAGGGCCAGGGAATCGTTTGATGAGGTAGACGCACATCACAGATCTGTGACGGCTGAAAGTCGACCGTCTTCTGAGATGTCAAAGGCCTGTGAGATCTGCAACAACACAGTCGAGCAGCAGCTGTATAGTACAGAGGAGGTCTAGGGATCTTTCCAGCTGCATGTGCTGAGTCTAAGCACCTGCAAGAATGAAGGATCCGAGCATGCCATGCCATGCAGCAGTGGTCAACACCCCCGTCACCCGCCCCCAATGAGCTTGCCACAGATCATGTCAGAGTGGTTATGCCACAGTTAAGGCAGGCACACACGGAGATCATCGTTGAATATATCTCTGGCCTGCCAGTGATGGCAGAGAGCAATTGGGCTTCGGCACTAGACTCTCAGATTTGATTTGCCTACAGACAGGCTAATGTTCACCAGGCCATCAGCTGTCAATTGTAAGAAGTTGCACATCCTCCTCCTTAGCAGACAAGTGTTTGAAATCACTTGCTTGGGTCATATGGCGTCCAATCTTCCTTCTCTCTAGCCTTCTTCTCTAATGTGTGGTGGGCAATCAATCCCCAGTCTAGGACCATCTCCAGCATGTCACATTCTGTCTTATCTCCACCACTGCAGCATGGGACTGAACTATGCAAGATGTCATGTGACTGGGGTCTTCAAGCTCGTTCAATTTCGGCATCCCAAACTCAGAGAGACTTCTGTAATGTTGTTCTTGATCCTCCATTGCATGGCTTTGGACTCTTGTCGCAGGAATTGATAATCCAGCCCGTACAAGATTCAGAGCTGATTCACAGAAGAAGCTGGGGTGGGCAGATGTACTCAAATTATTACAAGTCATACCTTATGGTCCAAGTTCCTGCTGAAGTGATGGGCTCATGGAAAATGGACAAATGGATTGGCCCTTACTTGGCCCAACGCGAAAGTGTATTCAATGTCAGAGAGGAAACTGCCAGCCAATGTTCCGCAATAACCAGGATAGTATTTACTCCAGCATTTACTTTGCTCTTATTAAATTGTGAGACCTTAGAATGGAAGATACACAAACCAACAGGTAAAGAGACTCCAGTACCTCCACCACTGAATTCCATTGTGGAGTGACCATCGTCACCATCTACAGGGCCAGGGCTGCAAATACATCCAGGCAACTCTTGCCCCACCTCTGTAGGCAGAATATGTGCCTGAGAGTTGCAACTTAAATTGCACTATATTTACAGATTTATTCAATTAAGACTCCTCAGATATATGGGTCCCTTGCTGGCAAATCTACTAACAAGTGCTATCCATGTATGCCACCAGAATATCCCGCACAGTTCCCCGGTCTGGCATCTTGGCGGCTGCTCCATATATAGGCGCCATACCATCCTCAAATTTGCCTGGATTTTCTCGAACCTGTCAGTCCCAGAGTCGGGTTAGAAATGTGCCACCCTAGAACATTTGTTTTCTAACCTGCCTACAACATGAAACATCAGGTTACAAGTTCCCCAATCAAAAGATCCAAGAGTACGTGAAGGGGAGGAAGGAGAGAGATGGAGATGCGTACCAGGTCAACAGCTGCTGCAAGATCATCGAGAAACTCATCAACGAAATCCACATGTTGAAGGGTCACACAGATGTGAATGCTGCCCGATCACCACCCACACCTTCCACCATTAGCACTTGTCTACCAGAGACATTACTATCCCAAATGACCAATTTTCTTGCCACTGACAAATCAAACATTCTGATGCCCACCATGGACCCAGACGTAAACACACAGATGTTAACACACCTGCTTGGTTTGTGGAGCGCATTGAGACTCCAGCCTTTTGCTGTCATCGCATCATTCACCTTATACACATCCAATTGGAGGGAACCAAATGCAATGACTGTCATGTCAGGCTTCCCAAGCACATGTAGCCCTTCAATCTTCTCGATCCTGCACCCATTCGAAGGACACAGAAAATGAAAACTCGTTTGTGTGGACAATAAGTGGTGGCACACTATGTTCTCCTTCAATAGCAAGAGGACACAATGAGTCAATAGTCATCGTTATGATATAATCAAAGAGTTGGGCATTCAACCCTAAGACGTGATTCTTTTCGTATGAAAAGGTTGGAAGGATTACCCTGCTTGAATTCTCTTTGACGCATCCATCAACTTTCTCACAATCTCCAAGTAACCTGCTCAGTCACAGCCCAGCAGCCCGAAGTCCCATTTTTGGTGGATGAACCAGATCAGATTGAGTAAACATTTCATTACCATTCTTCAGCTTCCTACTATGTAATTTTCTATCACTAGGCGAGGATCATGATGATGCAAAACCAAAACTGACCAACAAACAGGCCCCGTGATTTTTGTGTTTCTCAATGATTGGGTGCAACTCACCATCTTCACCCAGGGACATCATTGCAGCCCAGGCTCCAGCAATTAGTCCCCCTGCTCGGCTCCCAGCCATGGAGGGCGAGATGTACAGACCCCCTGACCACTCTGTTACTGTTCCATTGAGAAAACGTGACCCAACCCAGAAAATCATAAACTCAGACATCTGTTGGCAACAGGATAGCCCAGAAACAAGGGTTGAGGCATATGTGCCAACCCAGCTCAAGTAGCACAATTGAGTATCAAGAGTAAATGGTCCTCTGGAATCTGGAAAGATATGAGCTGGTACATGATTTCAAGAATCCTCACGGACACACTTTATGCTAAAATGAGAGGAAGAGAAAGTAAATGAGCACAATTTCAAAACTAAATCTGAAAAAATCTGTTACCATCGTCCCAGGCTTTCAATGGAACACAAGAAAGGACAACACGAGGACCACTGCTCACCGGCAACAAACTGGAACTGAAGTTGTAAATGACCCATCGTGCGCAAGCAGCAGCCCCATGCATGGCACATCCCCATCAACTCATCAATACAGCACATTGACAAGAATGCATCAGGACAACATTTATCCATTATGTGCAATCATGAATACAAGCAATTACTTTTAATGGAGACCGTGTGGGGATGCGAAAGCATTGACACAAAGAAGAGATGAAAAAAGCAGGTAAAACTCTACCTCAGACGTACCCGTGTCAAAACATAGAAAGTCTGCAAAATTGAACAGGAATGACAGATAAAGTTGTACCAAATTATCACACAAAACACATCCCCAAAAGAAACCCTGCTGTTCCCCTCATCCCTCAAACTGGCTTGCTGCTTATATATCCTCTAGGCTTTGCATTGTGGCCAAGACCAGTTTGGGCAGATGCATCTAGGTACACGCATACAATCATTGGGATGATTGGAGGGAGATTGGAGGGGAGCAGAATGGATGCCTGTCTTCCCCCACAGCTGGCACCCTAAGGCTTCTCTCTCGTTTGTCACTTCAATTTGGCTGGCTTCTTCCTGGAAACTGTATAGCTTGACCACATTTCCCTGCCTAGGCTGAGCTCAGTATCCTTCTCTGCTTCTTCATCTCGTCTGGGAAGCTTGGCTTGCTAAGGTTGTGGTCGAGGGGATGTGTGTATAAAGGTTGTGCTGGGTGTTGCCCCTTTTCCTCAAAAAGAAGAACCAGAGAGAAACAAAGAAAGAAACTTCAGAATGTCCAGAGAGGGCCCAGGCAAAGTAGAATCACAAGAAACCTCAAAAATAAACCACACGCCCTAAGAGGAAGTGCCTCATCCAGGTAAGCTGCCTTCTGGTCCTCAAACCTCAATGCCTCAGCCAAAGAGAGGAACAAACCCTTCGCAGCTCTCGATGACGATAGAGCACAACACTTGTCCCTTTTGGACCAAGGCCATACTTATGTACATCCACTGATATTGAAGTTACTCCTGGCACCTGAAAATCAAAAGCAGGTATTGGGTACCTGCACCATCAACATCGCAATGTAAAACCTGCCACAGATTCTTAAACTCAGCACCCACTTCTCTAAGGTTGGCATACATCTCTCAGAAGAAGACACCCTATCACCTTAAGTGGATCAACGGAAAGCGAGAGAAAGAATGCAGCTATCCAACTGACTTTACTGAAACCAATTAAGTGCATGATCATGCATACCCAAGTTTGCGAGCAAATGGAAGAACAAAGCCTCCAAGACACAGGTCGACATGCAGACAAATTCCGCACCGCAAAGCCAATGCCCCTAGTTCCTACAATCCTCCCCCACCCTTCAGTTTCAGCTTTTTCTGCCATCAATATGCATTAGCAGACATTTTATCTTTGCTAGCATTCTGCCTTTCTGCCTCTTGTCCAAAGACTACCTTCCAGAAAATATGTCTGAGAAAAACAAAAAATGAGCAAAGGTTTCTACTTTCTTACCACAAAACCAGAACTCTCAAGTATTTACACAGTTCACAAGCAACACACAAGTAGAAGTACCTCAATAGGATCCATCACGCCATGTGGAAAGCCTGGTGAAGAGCCTACAATCTGCAGGCACCACCAATACAGCAACAGGGAGGCCATCAGGATTCTAGTATGCAGAGTCAGAGTGCACTTTGGCAGAAGCAAACTAAGTCTTCTGAAAAAGACATGTCAAATTATATGACTCCTGATAGGAGACCTGGACAGACCATAATGGTGTTTTTGTTGATGAGACGCTTTATGGACTTCACATCTGCACGTAGCTTCACAGTCACAGGAGCACGCCGTAACTTTATTTGAAAGTACTGTGCTGCCTTGTCATACGCAGAGTGGGCACTTTCCGGAATAATCCTGTGAACATATCAGCGAGCTCATCGTCAGGTTTGTGTAGAGTAGAACATGAAAAACAGTCAAAGGAGCAATAACCAACGAGGGATAGTCTTTCCCCCTTACCATCCAGGAGAGCTGCAATACATTGACTATCTCGAAGTCACAATCTACAGCAGCTCAGGAAAGAGCAAGAAGCACGGAACTCACATCTCAGGAGTGGAGATGCCACGAGTGGCTTTCATGAAATCGCGGGTGGACTTGACAGCCATAAGAATACTCTCTGTGCCACCCGATGTCATATTGCCACAAATCTGCCCTCCAGAGCTTGCGGCTTTGCTGCCCAGCATCGCTGCTGTCATGGCTACCACCTCTGCCTCAAACCGAGATATGCTTGGAAACATGTCCGGATGCAGTGGGTTCGTGTGTGAGAAGCTGCACCCTCAGTGACCCAAACAAGCACCTGCAAACCTCAAAATGTGCCCTGTGGCGCCTTTCTACTGGCAGATGGCAACAGCAGGTGGACACGTACATGGAGTAAGCTTCATTCACCAGCGCAAAGTGGCCTTCAGATTCGTTCCCTCCAATATAACTGCACAAGAGACTAGAGGTGTTCAATTCTTCCAGTTATGAAATAACAACTTTCAGACAAAACAGTCAGCAAGACTACAAACAGTCAGTACAAATTCTGGCCAACTAATCAAGAGCACTCCTGGAGTACATGGTACCACCTTTCTTTTCAACAAGAACATGAACTGCCATAAACAGAGACACAAACCACAAAGGGCCAATAAACGTAGATGCAGAAAACATAATTATCTACAATCTCAGACCTATTTGATACTCATTCTGCTTGTGTGGAGCAATCTAACAAGGGCACCGCATGACATATCCACCCAACTTGCTGGTATTGGGCTCAGCTTCCTAGTATGGACTGGTCCTTTCTGATCCACAGCAAGAAGCACAAAGGCGACCTGTATGCAGGACCAAAGAAAAATCTGAGCGATAAATACCTACACTGCTCCAGAACAGTGACCTTGCCAGTGTTTGTCTCTAGCCTTGACCATCTTCATGCGATCAAGCACCTGTGTTCCTAGCCCCTGGGCAGGCAGCTCTGATGTCCAACACTCTCGTTCACTTTTTGCACTAGACTGCAGTTTTTCTATCACCTGCCAAACATCAAACATCACACATCAACATTACCTTCACGCCTATCATTGGTATCACTCACTAATCACTACACCGATGCCTGACATAGGCAAAAAAACAAGTGAAAACAGACAAAGCACAGTCGTCCAACATTACATAGGACTGCCCCTTATTCCAAACTGAAAGGACCATGATCTGCATATCATCATCATGATGTACGACATAACCAAAAACACTTGCCCCCAGGATGATGCCAGGACAAATATCAAGGGCCTTTGAAATGCATAATAGAAATGTGGCCCACAAATATGCCAGAGGTAAGCCGTGCTATTCAACCATGTCCATGTGATGAACAGCAAAGGTTTCTCACCTTGTTTTGCTCCTTTTGAATGTAGGCATTGGCACCAGGGACACATCTGGGGTCGAATAACACACTGTTAGACATATCCCACAACAATGTGTTCTCCACAGGAATTCCAATATCAAAAGTGGATGGTGAGAAGCCAAATAATGGAAAAGCATCGGCGTTGGACTTTACTTGATTATGTAGAATATTACGCTTACGAGGGAACCCTTCAATCCTGCCAAGTCGGAGTCCACAGAGACGATCAAATTAGGGCGTATAGTGCTACAATGGGCAGAAGACAACTGTGACACATTGCACTAGTCTGCGAACTAGTCAACTTTGAGTTTGGAAAAACTCCACATATCACCACTTCACAGCTAAACAGCCGAGCTGTGTCTCAGGCTACCTAATAACCTCTGAATGAAGCAGCAGATCAGCAAATTTCAATACCGTGCTCATTCAATTTGAAGAACGCTGAACTGAAAACTGAGGTTGCAGTAGACAATAGGAGGCAGCCAGCCATGGAGGCGAGAACCAAGCCCAGGGGTTCGTACTGCGCCAGCGCCTCATTCAGTCTTTCCCGTAGCCCCTGAACACTGTAGTCAGCCATAACTAGTATGGCTTTACTTAGCGCTGAGGTGGTGTGAAGTCCGTGAAATTCCTGTGCCTGGGAATCACCAGGCTATTCTATTTCACGTGGTTGTCTCTTACGTAGTTGTCAGATACAGTCTCAATTTGACGTGCAAAGCCTCATTCCGAATCCAAATGAAATTCCATTTGGCAGGTAGATCGAGAGTTGTAGCGCTGACTCAAAACTCAGGAAACAGTTTCGTTTGTTATTCACAGACTGCCCGATGGTTGATTTTCCACAATAGAATATAAAACGTTGCACCTCAGTAAGCGTCCTCAGATTCCAGCCTAAGAGAGAAACAAGAGATATTCACCCCTGGATCTGATCCTCCTTGTCGATGAAGGAACTATTTGAGGAGGTTAAATCAGCACCTTCGTGTAATTTGACTGAGGCTTGCCTCCCGAGCAAGCTGAATGGAGAAAGAGCTGAGGAATTAGCAGATGAGAGAGACGAATTCCCCTGTCATTCACAAATCTACAACATACTCCGCTCCCTTTCTCACAACCAAAATCAAATCCTACTTTGCGCCCTTCCCGAACACCAATTTCGAACTCAAAATATCCTCTGCTCGCATCGAAATTCGATGCACTCCACCTATGCGAGTGAGGGAGGATTCAGAGCTCCATCGCCATAGCCACTGTCGACGCGCAGGATTAGGTACATGATTCTATGACCGACCCTCCCCTACGACCACGCAAAACTGTTTCGAACCGTCCGGGTCTCTTCAGACCAACGACCAGCCGTCCGATTGACCTAGAGTAGCGGCAGAACTCCCCGGGAATAGGGCAGCACGCAAACACAATGTGCCACGTGGGAAACTCACAGTGGTGGAGAAGCCCAGCACGAGTTCTTGGTACGACCTGTGAGCGGAACCGCCAAAGATGAGTTAGGTGACGTGGCCAAATTATGTTTTACTCTTTATTTATTTTTCGTCTATTTTCTTTTCTTCTCACCTCAAACATGGGATCATTTTGGATGAATTGGGTGTTTAGATATGAAGGGGTGAATGAGAAGAGGAAGAGGTGGATAGTTGCAACAAACTGAGAAGTTATAACTACTCAGCCCACTAAATGTGGCACATTTTTAGTGACACAAACTGTGTGTTTGGCTATTTGCCAATTTAATCAATCAAATTAGGAAGAATCTTTGGCGTTCAACATTTATCCGATGGACCATTAGATGTAGAAGTAAACTTTTTAGATCGGAGCACTTGGAAAAACATTAATTTGGATTTGGAGCAATGAGTCAATCCGACACCGAAGCCAATATTTTGGAAATTAAGGCTTGTCGCCTTTGAAATTTGAGCCGCATACAAATAGTTCTAAATATACAGTTGTAATAATAAAAACTCGAGATGAGCAGATGAATGGTTCTAGGTGGGATGGACAACAAGAATGAATAGTGGAGGCGGTTTGAACTTCATGTGAACACAGTGGTGCCAACGAGCCTACTTCCACTCTCTCTATGTCACACTCTCTCTATCTCTCAACCGATCTATCTCTCACTCTCCTAGATATTTTACTACAAACCTCACCACATGATTATATGCACTAAGTGTTTGTTGGAGGGATAGATAGAGACAAATTTACACTATAGATGTATTTGTGGGTTGGATAGATAAAAAGAGACGGAGAAAGAGGGGGGCAAAGAAATATAGTCCAGCTATAGAAAACTTTTGTATGTGACATTAAGAAAAAGGGGTTGGATATCGTCATTGAGTGGTAAGTAACACATAAACAATAATATGTAGAGAGGTTTAAGTATTGAATCTAGTTGTATTATACATAGAAAAAGATAAAGAACAAACCTCATGCCTAATCTTTTAGGTAGCTTGCTAGAGGCAGTGTGATATAAAGATTAATGTAACTTAATCAACTATTGATATGTTTAAAGAGCTTGCTCCTTCTTTTTTCACATGATATAGTAGTAATTGAATCAGCTTAGAGTTTGTGAAGTGGAAAGGCGGGGCTAGATGAGATCAAAATGCTCCTTATATCTCCAAAGAAAATAATTACAAGCCACTACATTTAAAAAATTGCATGTTCAAAAGATAAAAGCAGTTACTTGCACACTTGAAGAAGTATATTGGACATGGAAGTCATAACTTGTTCCTTCCTACATTACAATATGATCTCTTAATTGTCCTTTTACCTTCATAGAGTTTATAATAACAATGACCATGAAAAAAACAAATGACAAGTTATTTTCAATATGAAAGAAATAAGACGAGAAATAAGCTACTTGGACATGCTTAAAAGAAGGACCTGACCCAATAGAAGAAACTTTATTGACTAAATATACCATCATGTGTAAAAAATAACTTACTATAATTTATATCTAGACGTCCAATGTTAACAGTGTTGGAAGTTTTTACCCACATGACACACATTGAAAATGGGCAGGAGACTTTACTAAGGCATTGATTTGCATCTGATCTCCCTCTAATTAGGCCGCAAGGATGGGGTCCAAGACCAACCAAATTGTGTGGAAAGGAAGGTGTCCCTCCTTGAACGCCAAGTAAGAGATACTTATATTTATCTAAATAATCATGACATAAAACAATCAAATGTACAACATAACATACGAAAATGATTCCGTGAAAATTGAAGGTACTATAAATGAAGTACCTCTCAATTATGTTTGATATGAATTTGAATGGTTGGAGCATGTCTTACAAATTGGTTGTATTTTATATGATATAGACATACTTAATCAATGTTTGATTTCAAATATTGACTAAGTATGAAAAAAAACAAAAAACAAAAAACAAAAAACAACTGGATACATTGGTCACACTTCGATATTCTCTCAAAATCTGTGCAACATTGTTGCACTGAAATCTATTGACATTTATCCAAAATAATGGGGAAGACAAAAAAACAAAAAAATAATAAGCTCTCTAAGGTCATGTTTGACTCCTTCTTTTAGATGGTCTGAGAAACAATCTACCTCTAAGTTCATCAATGATTGTTTTGATTAATCATTAAACAATTGACTATGATCATAAGATAAAATATTGTACCCAGATTTCTCACACATGAAAGACGTTGATGGCATTGCAGACCCTATTTGATAAAGAGGTCATCAACTTCAATCATGGTTGTTGGGGTTGTGCTTCTACTGACAATGTACTGGCCAAGCATAGCAAAGTGTGAAGACGCCGATTTAATCAATCCCAATTGGGTTGAAGAACCAATCCTAACATTTGGGAACGATACTACAAGCAGTAGCGGAGCTGTTCCACTTATAAATGGGGACTTCGAAATGGTAAATTTCACAAACACAAATGCATCTATAACTACGCTTGATGTAACAAATATGACACAGACTACCCCTCTAGTCAATTGGGTGATCGGGGGTCTTGGTATACAAATATTGAACAGTAATACCTACCAGAAATCCCCGGGTTGGACGGCAGCGGGCAAAACTGCGCCTACAAATAACTTTATGGTTCACTTGAACAATCCTGGTACCGTCCTACCCAACAATACACAAGGTTCCATCACAACCACAATGGCTACAAATCCGGGGAGTGGAAAATCATATACTGTCCAGTGGCAAATGGCTAGAAATCCAGATTCACTGATGAATGCAAATGGAGATATAAGGGTGTCTGCATACGGATCCGATCCTACCAAGGCTCAATATTATGAAATATACCAAACTCACTACAATAATACAGATACAAGAACCTCGATCACTTGGAAGTCCTACAGTATGCTTTATGTGGGAACTGGAGCACTAACAAATATTAGACTCGAGAGCTTGTCGGAGAGATATGGACCCATTATTGACAATGTTAGGGTCCTAAGTGGGCCCCATGACCTTAGTGCAGCTCTTCCGCAGCTGAAATTGTATCTTTGGCAAGGCATCATGCCTATCGTCACTCTTGTTGCCTTTGGTGTGGGCCACCGGTTACTCCTTTGGTCTCACTGAATGGGTTGTCACATATTTGCTTTGACCGACTTACACACTAATCATGCGTCACTCAATATACGTTGTGAAGTTTTGCAACTATGTCTGGAGTGACCACTCTAGACAAAAAGAGATTTAAGACACATGGTCTAAAGCAAACATAAAAGCGTAGATGATCTTGGTAGACATCCTAGGGAAATCATTGGCAAATCGTTTTAAAGTTAATAATCGAGCCATTGTAAACTTAGTGGCTATGAAATAATCTCATAATTATGGTCATCGTCTTAATCTTATTACCATGGCATAGTGGGCTTGAAACTACAGCAGTAGTTTTGGTAGTTAAATCAATATACTTTCTTCCCCTCATTCTTTGACTTGGATGTACCTAATTTTTGTAAGATCGCAGTTTATAAAGCTGAGAAGTTTTGAAATATGCATTGTATTCCAAGATGGAATTAAACTAGTATAAAGATATCAACTGATGCTTGCACTCCAATTTCAAAGTTACCTATCGAATCCGAAACAAATTAGACAACATCTTCATAAAATACCGTAAAAAATCACAATAATATTGTTATAATTATTTTTCTTATTCTTACCAATGATTATTCTAATGACTAGAAGGAGAACCCATCTCTCTCTACTAGAAAGAAAGAAAGAGAAAGCTTCGGCCAAAACCAACATAACCAATTTGATGTGAAAATATCCTTTCAAAAGAAAGGATTACTCCAATGATGTTATTTTTGTTGTCCAACTCCAATTAGAGTAATAGACATATACTAAAATATGTCTTCAAAGTTATCCAAGTCGAAGTTATCACTCACTAAATCATTCTAGGGTGGTTTCTATAGTATCATCTAAAAGATATAAATATCACATGAATTGTACATCATGTAAGACGTGCAACTTCTCCCAACCAAAAACTATTAAAGGTGTAAAATAATGCATTCATACGGACGATAGTACATCTCAACCGTCAAATACACAAACAAACCAATAAGATGGAACCAAGCATCAACAAACATGTCATCATTACAAACTCACACTACAACACACCCTATGTAATTTCGACGATTTCGTTTGACGCTGGCATTGACTGTTATCACTTTCGACTGTTCCAACCATTTTGCAGTCAAAATTTATTTTAAAATATTTGAGGTGGTAGACAACCGCGAAATTTTTTTGACTGTAGTGAGAGACTTTGACTACCTAAAAATAAGCTGACTGAGACAACCAATTAAGAAATGGCACGTGTAATCACAATATATAAATTATATAGCAATATATATGTGGATAATAAGAAGTTAAAAAAATAACTATTTTTTCACTGACCCAGCACATTAATAGTAAACTAATCGCGTGCTGGTTAACGTTAGTGAAACAAAACAACTGAATTATATGAACGAATGATAAACAAACGCCTTGCTGGCAGCTATTGGATGAACGTATGAAAGGTTAGTGAAACAAAACAACTGAATTACCTGAACGAGTGATAAACAAACGCCTTGCTAGCAGCTATTGGATGAACATATGAAATATAATTTTTGTGCACTGGATGAACGTATGATAAAGAAAACGCCTTGCTGGCAACTATTGTATGAACGTATGAATGGATGATAATGCACTTGGCTCGAGTTTAGGGTTGCTAGGTCGCAGTGTGCAGCCTGGCTGGGACTTGGTGTTTTTTTGGGGTCGGCGTGGTTCGAGAGCTCCGCAGGCTTAGGGACTTAGCGTTTGTTTGTCTTTGTGCCACCATCTGTGTTTTCTTAAGGTTCGCGAACCAGGATAAGCGGTTTCTAAAATACTAGTATCTTGTTGTGTGCACATGAGAGAGCGGGTGGGCGGGGGAGGAGAGAATAGAGAGAGAGAAGTGCCGCGCAGCGAGTGTACTGTTTGTGGGATCGACCTGTATGTTTGCTCTTGTTGTGTCGGCCATTGTCACGACGTGTGCTATATGGGAGCTTTAGAGCGGAGACAGCAGGGAGTGTTCAGCAGTATGGCTGAACGAGATGTGGTATCGTGGAGTGCGATGATTGCAGGATATGCACAGCAAGGGCGCGGAATGGAGGCTTTGCAGACATATGAGCACCTTCTTCAACACATTTCAGCCTGTTTTCCCTGTTATCAGGATTCAGAGTCATCCCTAAATTTTCAGGTTGAATTCTGCAAGTTAGCTCGACGTTGGTGCAAAAAGGTGAATGCCTGTTGGAAGCGCAAGTCAGCATAAGAACTAGTGTGAGAAGTAGGGTTAGGGTGTTTGGTGGAACAAATCTAGGCTGTCATTGTCAGCTGCTAGCAGCAAAGCAAGGAGGTATTATGCATGATTTGTGCAGAGGTATGGATAGCCGAAGGAGCAGGGATAGAGTGTGGGTCCAGATTTATCCAAGAGGGCCGGATTTCAAGCTCCAAATTACCTATGAATCCCTGTGGAATGATAGCTACAAGAAACCTGCATGCGTAGATGGTCAACTGGAAGCCGCAACAGCAGCAGCGGCGGCACAATTGATAAAATTCAGGCACTGCTACTCAAGGCACCTTCTTCAACACATTTCACCCTGTTTTTTCCTCTTATCAGAACCGGCCCTAAATGTCTCGTAAGGCCTTCGGCAGATAGGTTGAACAGAGTTGCGTGGTTTACTTTTTCAACTTGATTTTCAGATCTTAGGGCATGCGAGAGACAGTGTCAACAATCAATCATTCTTCCTGCAAAGTCTTGGTCTGCACAATCTGAGACTTGAGATCCTCCACAAAGGCCAGCAAGGATCCACCCTCTGCCATATCCTCATGAGCACAATATTTGAGCTTCCCTACCCTGGTTCGAATTGCCATGCCCTCCTCCCCTGTCATTAGCTCCCTGATGTGTGCATGATTTGTGCAGAGGCAGAGATAGCTGAAGGAGCAGGGATAGAGAGTAGGTCTAGATTCATCCAAAAGGGCCAGATTTCAAGCACAAGATTACTTATGATTTCCTGCAGATCAATAGCTACAAGAAACCTGCATGGGTAGATGGTCAACTGTCATGCTGCAACAGCAGCGACACAACTGATAAAATCAGGCACTGGTAATCAAGGCACCTTCTTCACATTCACCCTGTTTTTCCCTCTTATCAGACTCGGCCCTGAATTTCCATGTTGAATTCTGCAAGTTAGCTGGTTGAGTGAATGTAGTTTGGAGTGACTTTGACATGATACTGCCACTGTGACAACAAGAAAGTATCCAAAAATACGGAACAGAGATGTGGAGAAGCTGTGGAATGAATACTTTTCTGACCCCAGTCAATGGTGGGACACCAGGCAAAAAGGTGAATGCTTGTTAGATTACAGGAGAGTAGCAGACGCAATTCAGTATAGGAACTAGTGTAATAAGCTGAGTTGGGTGTTTCCTAGAACAAGTCTAGGCTGTCATTATCAGCTGCAAGGCAAGGATGTATGCATCATTTGTGCAGAGGCATGGATAGCTGAAGGAACGGGGATAGAGTGTGGGTCCAGATTCATCCAAGAGGGCTGGACTGCAAGCTCCAGATTACCTTGATTTCAGGTGGATCAGTAGCTACAAGAAACCTGCATGTGTAGATGGTCAACTAAAGGCAGCAGCTGCAGACGTGGCACAGTTGATAAAATCAGGCACCTCAACCATGACCACAGCTGTTGAAATTAGAGGATCAAGAGAGGGAGTCCACAATGCCTCTTCTGGCACTTCTGGGCATGTGAAGATACTTTGTGCGGCAGGCAGACTGACAGAGGCTCTACAGACTCTAAACCAAGGAGGCATTTCAGCAGATTCAGATATGTCTTTCTGTTGCTTAAGTGCATCAAGATGGATGGTCTGGAAGCTGGAAAGCAGGTGCACACTCACATTATCCAAAGTGGATTCACACCAAATGTTTTTCTACTCAACACCCTTGTCAACATGTATGTTAAGTGCGGGAGCATCATGGATGCTCACCAAGTGTTCAACAGAATGCCTCAATGATCTTTGATCACGTGGAATATTATGTTGGCAGGATTTACCAAGCATAGGTGTGGTAGGAATGCTTAGGAGACCTATGAGCAAATGTTGCGTGAAGGGGTGAAGCCCAACCACATCGCGGTTGTTTGTGTTTGCAATGCGTGTGCAAGCCTGGGAGCTCTGGAAAAGAGGGAAGAGGTCCATAGTGACATTGTCAAAGCTGGAATTGTACCAGATGTCATCCTGGAAACAGAAGCGGCAGCAGCCCAATTGATAGAACAATTCGCTGAATGAAGGTACCTACATTTCACCCTGTTTTGCCATGTTATCAAAGTCGTCCCTAATTTCATGTAGAATTCTGCAACTTAGCTCGTTCATGATGTGAGCTGGCATGAGTTTTATAAAGATCCTTCACGATGGTGGGACAACCGCAATCACAAGGTGTGGCTTTTCTTAATGCACGATGTGAAGAAGTTTGTCCATCCTGCAAAGGTGAGTACCATGATTTGGTGTTATTCCTGATGTTTTCTCGGTTCTTGGGAGAGTCAGCTTGGTCTTAGTAGGCCGTGTTTCAATCTTTGCCTGCTCAGCTGCACCGTAGTGGTTCTCTCAGACCAATCCAACATTACCTGACTACAGACACAAACATCACACACAAGAGGTCATTTTGGGTTGATGCTCGGTCAAATCCTCCATGGGTCAAGGACAATGTGGTGAGGGCACCTTCTTCCTTGACCTGTTGCAGCCTGTTTTACCCCCTCATCAGACTTGGCCTTGAGATGCATATTGAATTTTGTAAGTTAGCTCATTGGGTGGATCTGTGGTGGTTTGGAGTGACTTTGAACTAGTTTGATAAGTAGGGTTGGGGTGTTTGCTGGAACAATTCTAGGCTGTCATTGTCAGCTTCTAGCAGCAAGGCAAGGATGTATGCATGATTTGTGCAGAGGTATGGATAGCTGAAGGGGCAGAGATAGAGTGTGGGTCCAGATTCATCCAAGAGGGCTGGATTTCAAGCTCCAGATTACCTATGATTCCATGTGGATCAATAGCTACAAGAAACCTGCTGCATGGGTAGATGGTCAAGTAAAGGTAGCAGCTGCAGCGGCACAGTTGATAAAATCAGGCACCTCAACCATGACCTCAGCTTCTGAAAGAGGATCAAGAGAGGGAGTCCACAATGCCTCTTTTGCTGGGCATGTGAAGATGCTTTGTGAGGCAGGCAGACTGACAGAGGCTCTACAACTTTAAACCAACAAGGCATTTCAGCAGATTCAGATACGTCTGTCTGTCTCTTGCTTAAGTGCATCAAGATGAAAGGTCTGGAAGCTGGAAACAGGTGCACACTCACATTATCCAGAGTGGATTAACGCCAAATGTTTTTCTACTCAACACACCCTTGTCAACATGTATGTTAAATGTGGGAGCATCATGGATGCTCACCAGGTTTTCCACAGAGAGCCTCAATGATCTTGATCACGTGGAATATAATGTTGGCAGGATTTACCAAGGATGGGTGTAGTAGGAGTGCTTTGGAAACCTATAAGCAACTGCTGCGCGCAGGGTGAAACCCAACCACATCACATTTGTTTGTGTTTGCCATGCGTGTGCAAGGCTGGGAGCTCTGGAAAAGGGGAAAGAGGTCCATGGTGACATCTTCAAAGCTAGATTTGTACGAGATGTCATTCTGAACACTGCCCTGGTGGACATGTATGCCAAATGTGGGTGCATTAAGGATGCGAAGGGAGTTTTCAACACCATGGCTGAACGAGATGTGGTGTCATGGAACGTGGGGGGAATGTGATGCTTGCAGGGTATGCACAACAGGGACATGAGGGAGGCTTTGGAGACCTATGATCAAATATTGATGCGGGAAGGGGTGAAGCCCAACCACATCACGTTGCAGCATATTGGTACTTCACAGCCATGGCGGCTCTCTCAGTTCCTCCATTTTTTTTTCTTTTGGTTTTTTTGGCGCTGGGAGAGAGCAGCAGCTCTGCTGTCTCCTTCCCCTTGCTTATGTCGATCATTAAAGGGGAAATTGTCATTCTGAACTCTGCCTTGGTGGACATGTATGCCAAATACATGGGTGCAGCAAGCCTGATCTGAAGGGAGAGTTTGACAATATGGCTGAACGAGTTGTGGTATTTTGGAAGTGCCATGATTGCAAGGTATGTGCAGCATGGGTATGGGATTAAGGCTTTGGAAACATAAGAGCAAATGATGTGGGAAGGGATGAAGCCAGACCAGGCCGCCATGTTCAATTGTTTTTGTAATATGCATATGCGAGCCTAGCAGCCCTGGGAAGGGGCAAAGAGGTTTATGGTGACATTATCCAAGCTGGAATTGTACCAGATGTCATTCTGAACATTCCCCCGGTGTACATCTACCGCAAATGAGAGCCTGGCAGCCCTCAAAAGGGCACAAAGGTCCATGATGACATCGTCAAAGCTAGGGTTGTCACTCTAAACACTGCCTTGGTGAATATGTATGTCAAGGCAGCCCTGGAAGTGGATGTCACTTTGGGTGACAAGGTAGCTGGCACCACCATTCTCTGGAACTACCTGAATTCATTCTCAAAATGATTTCTAATGTTCTCTTGACATGTCCACAATAGTGCTGGACCTAGCTGCACAGCAGATTATCCTTACTCAATGACTTCAGTTGGGCAGTGATCTATGGATATGGCAACATGGCCCTCATGTTGGTCATTTGTAGATTGTGGCCAAAACTTCTTGCTATAAACCAGTTTTGAGTCATCCAAATGTTTTTGGTTCCGACCTGTATTTGTATTCTATGTTTTGTTGTATTTGTAATATATTTTCAATGCAATGCAGCGAATCAAAAAATTTAAATACAATATCCACTAATTCACATACGTACAGATATAAACTAAAAGTAAATGAAAAAAACGAAATAACAGTAATAAACAAAAAAAAACAAATATTAAATAAAAAGCCTCCCAATTCATATATATATTGTGTATATATGTATGTATGTATTTTTATTTGTATATGTTTATATGTATATACACCTCCAGAGTGAAACCTATTTATTAAAATGTGTCCTCTTTTACTGCTTCACAGTAGAATATTACACTATACAGAGTCAAGCAAACTCACTATCACTGATTCACAGTCAAACCGTATGCTAAACATCATGGAACATAGTCAATATGTTCCACTTCAGTTAAACCACTTTACTACACGTCATGCATCCATGTCACTCTGCCCTTAAGCCACTCACTACACGTCATGCATCCACCTTATAATTCAGTTAAACCACTTTACTACACGTCATAGTCACGTCGCATTCACGTCATACTGTGCTGCCTACACGTCACCCCCTAGATTTTACTGTCACATTTCACTATCAGAACCTGGCATCTGGATTCGACTGCTTGACTGAAACGACTTGACCTTTGTCACGCATGTGCGACTATGGAGGCCGGGAGTAAAAATGTCGCAAACGACTAAAAAATGAGTCAAATACAGAGTCGAAAAGCCCAGCTTGTATTGTAGTGTCATTACTATAATATCCAAAACATTAACGACCGTCTGGTTGAACTTAGTTTTATATTTGGTCAAATGATCTACAATAACCTCCATGCCCACGAGACCGACAGGGTATGTCGTTTTATTTAGCTACGTAGTAGGTGTAATTGATGTGAATAAGTGGAGGAGTGTGTGTTTGGGTTTCCCAGACTCCTTATTGAGGGTGGAGGTTGATAGGGTGATGTCAACTGATCTATGATGGGCGGGTTCAATGCCGACTCTTGGCTTAATTTAAAGGGGCTGGTGGAGTGTCGTCTATATTTGCTTTGATTTGTTGTACCCATTACGTCTTGGTCTATTACATTGTTGTGTATGGTACATGTGTGTGCAAGGTTTGCCATGGAGGAACCTGCCATAATGATGCTGCATTCTACACCATGGAGAGGCTTTACTGGCATTGAATATTGCTGAAGATGTATACATGGAATCATCTTAGCAAGACATGCAACAGTGCATTTCCACACTCTGAAGGCGCTAGAGGAAGCAGTCCAGAACTGCGTCAAGGCACTGCGGATCTTCCCGGAGATTGATCGTCTCTACTGGAGCAAGCACACACATAAGTTCCAACAGAACCCACAAAGGGCCACAACATATCGGAAGTTTGTCGGAAAGGTGTCCTTGAGTTTATGGTACGATTCAAATACTTGCGATTGCTTGTCTAGAGACTGGCGAAGCTCGGGGAAGATGCACAGTCCCTCGAAGCAGGTTCCGACGGCTTTCTCTAGCCCCTCCAGAGACTGGAAATGGGCTGTGGCATCTCTTGCGAGGAGGCAAATCCTGGTCAATGCCAGGTATTTCTTACGAGGAAACTCCAAAGCCGAGGCCCCCTTTTGCAAGATAATACAGAACATCTGTTAGTGTCCGCCGCAAAGCCCCAAACTCTCCAACTTTGTTTCTGGAGAAGAGAAGAGGTAGACGCTCAAGGCAATTGAAGCTGGCTTGTTTGTTTTTTGTGTTAACTAAGTGTCCGGGGGTGTTGATGACGGTAATGGACTCAAGCAAGCCAAACACTGTATTGGCTAAAAGTGTACTTGGGGATATAAAAGTGTACTTTTGCATAAACAATAGGTTGTTGGATTTTACAATAGGGTGGTGTTAACTTATGCAACATGTTATTTTTCAAACATGATGTGTTAAAATATTTCTCCTATCATATAATCATCAAATGTGTGAATGTCGAAATGTGAATATGTGAAATGACTATGAATACACATTTGATAACATATATCCATTCTCCATATTCATCCATTCATCCATATATATAACATAAAATAACTAAAATATAGATTTATTCATCCATTAAAATAACTAGATTATACATTTATTCATCCATATATATATGATAAAATAAATAAAATATACATTCATTCAAATTAATTGTGATGAATCAAAATAAAGTAGCATACAAAGTGAAATACGCAAACAAAAGTCATATATTGAATCATTGAATTTTACATTACAATATGCTTTTGGTTTGGAATGTATATGAGCAAAATCATTACGCTAAATAATCCTATTCGTGTTCATCAACATCACCAATATCTTGAACACATGAAACCATGAGGCTCATGTAATTGTTGAAATGTACGTATAATTTGCGAGGGATGGTAATCTCCATTTTGGTTTTTGGTCTTTGAACTATCAGTTGTATTGCGCCATGATACAAAAGCACTATCTAATGTCACCATCATCACTAGGAACCCAACCTGTGTATAGACATCTTTCATATCGAGATGTCATTGCATGTTGTGACTTCATCCACATGCCTTTAGGTACTTTTGGCCAATACCAAAGAATCTTTATTTTGTCATCGTCATGTGTTTGTCTATCCACGCTTAGTACTTTTCCGATGGAACTCCAAGTTGAATTTGATCATCCTCAAAATGAACACCAACAAAATGCCTAATCTCAATATCTATTCTTGGATCAAATTCTCATATGTCCTCTGACAGCTTGAAATTTTTCCCATTTTGATGGGTTTGGATCATAAATGATCATCTTTCCGTGATCATTTCTTCGGTTGTCCACATCTTGTCCCAAAATATCCTCGAGGTTCAATGTCAGGCATGATTGGAAGAAGTGTTGTCATTTCCTCCCCGTTTGTATTTGAGCTATTCTGAGCATTATCTATTTCCACATTATCAAGCCAAAAAGATGTTGTCTGCATAACATCATCGCGATTTCGTACTGGAAATTACTGTAAACAATCAATTAATTTGAACGTTTCCTCAATCGCATCGAGGTTCGACGTAATATATTGGAGTCATTGTACTTGTTGTTCCTTCAATTGGATAAACTCATGCAATGATTGAATCTCTTGTGGCTCAGCTGCATTGACGGTGCAAATCCAGGTTTCGTCTTGGGGTTAGGAACAGATTTCAAGAATGGAATACCATCAGTAGGCATCCATTGTGGATCTTGAGCATAATTTTTATGCTGGATATAGTCTAGCCCAACCCAACCTCTGTATCCCTCTTTTGTATGCAAAGCATGGCCGGCTATACAATGGCGCATTGTATTGTTTCTGTGATTTGCTCTTTGCAGGCGAAACCTCGCTCTGTTGTGTGACTCGAACAAATTATTTGAAATGTTGAAGTTCAAGAGACACTATGTACTGGTATCAGAGCAGACGTACTCCCAATCGTTATGGCAGCTAACCTCCGGAGGAAGGTAGTGCTGCCATGACAATGCATGATCATGGTCGTAGGGTGAATCTGTTGTACAATTTACAGTCTATGTATTTAAGTTGTTAGCCATGACTTGTCGGCGATTTCATGCCGAGTCCTGAAAGGGACTACATCCTTCCTACTTATGCCACCCGCCTTGCTTTGGTGTCCATTAGGACGATCATAGCTATTTTGTTTTTCTAAACTACTTGTGATTGTCAAATTTTGACCATTTGTATTTAATATCAGATGTGACTATCACATTTTGGCGGTCATACCTATTATATAAATTTCTAAACCAGATGTGACTATCGAATACCAAGGGGTCGTACCAATTTGTGCTAAAACAAATTTATATGCGACCTCCAAATTCTGGTGGTCGTACCAATTGTTCTAAAACAAAAGTTACATTCGACCCTCCAATTCTTGTGGATGTAATTTTTATTTTTTTTGACAATTGGTTGTGAATGGCTAATTTTGGCATTCACACATTTTTTTCATTTTAAGTTTAATTTACTGCGACTGTTGTATTCAAGCGTTTGCATGTCTCTCCCCTTCCTCAACTTCCGGCGTCCGCCGAACTCAAGCGGTTGCATGCTTTTTCCTTCTCTTGAATTTGCTACGACCACTGAATTTTGGTGGTTGTACCAAATTTTTAATTTTATTTAAAAATATATATTTGCTATGACAATCAAATTCTAATAGTCACACCAAATGTTTTTTAAGCAATTATATGCGACCTCCAGATTTCTGGTGATCGAACCCTTTTTTTCTAAAAACAATCTGCTGCGATTGTCAAATTTTGACAATCGGATAAATATTTTTAAAAAATCAAATGGGACCGCTAAACTCTTGCAGTTGCAAATTACATGCAATTTCTGAATTTTGGTGGTCGCACGTTTTTTAGTTTCAATTTATATTTTTATATTTTAATTTTCTTTTTTGGTGCTAAATTTGCTGCGACCGCTGAATTATGGGAGAACATGCAATTTTTTAAATAATAAATTACATATGACCGCCAAATTATAATGATCGTGCGTATCATATATATATATATATATATGACCACCAATTTTGGCGGCCATATGTATATATTTGTTGGATTATATGCGACAATTTTTGGTGGTCGCACATTTTTTTATTTTTTTGTGAATCAGCTGCGATCGCCGAGTTTTGACGATTGGAGCTATTTATTTAATTTTTACTTAGCTGCGACTGTCAATATTGACAATCGCTATCAATATGTCAAAGTTTTTTTTTTTTGGTAACAGAACAGGGGATTGTGGCCTTGGAAATTTTATTAAGGTAAGGAAAAAACCTTACAAGAGCCATGAAGGCAGATGAATGAGATACCATTCGTAGCCAAGAGTTCCAAAAGAGCAAGCAGATAGTAAATGAGAGAGGTGAAAGGATAAAGAGAACAGAAGGAGTAGCACTAAGCTGAGTACCGAGCAGTACTATAGAAAGAGAGCAAGTTGAGTATAAAGCAACACTAGAGCAGCAACGTGTCTGTGAAGATGATGTGACTAAAGTGACAGTTTTTCATTCTCAAATATATTTATTATTATATGAGCAAAAAGAACGTGACACAGGTTGCAGCAGGGTCAGGTCTAACGCAACGTGATGTGATGTAATGTACTGACGGAAAGTGACGTGTGCAATCTTCATTATATGGCTTTCAACCGGACCATCAAATTCGTCAGTTTAAAAGTTCCAGACCAATGTACAACAAATTGAGCCCCCTAAGACATGGCTTTCCTTTGTTATTGATTTTACTTGAACTTTCACAAATTATCTATTGTAGCGCTATTGTCTTTTGCTGTCCAAAAAGACAATACGCAGAGATACTACCATGACACAAGCTTGTTGGAAACAAACATAGCGTTGTTGCGCATGGTATCTTGGACTGTCCCTATTGTGGTGATTAGGTTTGTGTTTTGGTTGCAGCTAAGTTCCCCCCGTGCATGCTCTTGCTGTGAAAAGAAATGGATAGGTTTTGACCAGTAATAGCCACCTTTAACATCACTACTACTATGTGCAAAGAGGGTTGGACCCTCCGGCACATGAGTATTTCAGCGAGGTACAAAATCTGAGTCAGGTACTAGAATCTGAATCCAAACTCTTGAATGTGCAAAAGAGTTGCAGGACGACTTCCATCATGTTTGAAATTCAACTTGACGAGCTCAATGGGAAGGATGAAGCTCCGACCTTGTTGATTCAAAGAAAACATGGATGTGTTTAGTTAAGGCTCTACCGACTTGGGTAGGACCAGTGTACTATCCCATGGTATTGTGGTGGAGGGAGCCTCCCTGAAACATCACCCATCTTTTGAAAATCCCAAGGAGAGGGTGTTCGGAAAGAGGTAGAGAAAACACTAGATGCTGGTGTTATTAGTCTTTCTATCTCCTCTTAGGCTAGTCCTCTGGTATTGGTAGAGAAAAATGACCATAGTACTCATTTCTGTATAGGGGAAGGGCAGCTGATGAGGCCCTTACATCGTTTGAGAATGTGTGAACGAAGGTGATAATCCGAATTTACGTTCGAAAACAGTGGAAGGGCCTCATCATCTGCCCTTCATTGACGTACGAATTAGGGTCTTACATTTGGCATTAGGTACCTCCTTATGTTAACGATTTTAACAAATGATTTTTTTAGGTGGTTTTTTACGTGGGAGGTTACTATTTTTGTTAGCCATTAGATAGCAGCCATTAGTCGAAATCAACGGCAAATATTTCACCAACGTTCCTCCAAAAATATGAATTTAAAAATATCTAACACAACTTGCACAGATTCACATGAGATTTCGGGCTATCCATGAAGAGAAAAAGCTTTGTCTTTTATTTATTCTTAAAACAATTTACAGAAAGAGGGACGGTGGCCTCGAAAGCTTTACATCATATGGACAAAAATGGTCCGAAAATACAAAATGTGGAAGTCTGGTGGAAAAAATAACCACCTAAAGGCCATGGAGGCTTAATGTGGGGAAACTACCCCGTAACCAAGTAACTACAAACTAGAGAGGAGAAAAAGAAGGGAGTAGGGAGGAGTGGGGAGTATCAAGTGGAGAAACCTAAATAAATCCTACAGATTGTGAACTGATTAATTGTGAACTGTGAGTAACTGGATTTTCTCCAGTATTGAGAATGATGGGACCTTATTTGCACACCCAAAGAGAGCCATGACTCGCAGTTCACAATCTTACATATCCGAGGACTTGCAGAATAGACAAGGGCCTACAACAACAAAAGATATCAGGTGCTCAAAACTTAAGCTACAACTTGATCCCGAGCCTTTTTCTGACGTCAACTGAAGTCACCTTCTTCCCCTTCCATTGGGGATTTCCCATTGTGAGGGGATGGCGTTTCCCCTAGAACATTTGTCCTTCATCATGTAATAAATATTAATGGCTACATTTCATTCCCACCTCTCATCTACGGGAGGGATTTTTTAAAAAATAAGCCCCATTACTACTCTAATTTCGTCCAACGATGACGGGTCCATGTTTCGTTTCACAAAACCGAAAATTTTGCTTAGTTTTTCCCATAATAGCTTGGTTTTCGTTTGACGAAGGCCACATGCCACCTCTCCTCCGAAAAACAGGAAAACAAGAAAAAGAAATCCTCACTAGCTCATTGTTGTCATGTTGTTTGCTGTCCCTATAGACAAAGAGGGTTTGCATGCATTTCGTGGTTTTGCTTCATCCTACAAATTGCTTTTAGAACTCCTAAGCACACATATAGGAGGGCTTATTCATCATTTGCTCTGCTGCTATTAATTTATTATGTAGAGACTGTTAGTATGCTGAGGTGATTTTACCTCAATAGTACATCCTAGCCGTTATTTGTAGGGAATGGTCAATGAGTACTTTTTGTTTCTCTCACCTTCTTCGCACTTGTGACACTGGAGGGGGACAGTCACAGGGGGGAGGGGCTTCTTTCAGCTTGACTCAAGGTAGTAGACCCTTCCTATTCCTACAGTGGCCTAGGCTGCTGTTCCAAACCAAAAATGGGCTGCTACCTGAATGCTCAGGTCTGGTCAGCTGACCATTGGTAGGCAGCCTATACTAAAAACATTCCACTCTGCTTTTGCATATCCAGAATGATTACCCGCTGCACAGCCAAGCATGCTTCTGTTCACCTGGGCTGTGTGTGGTGCTTGCAGGTGAGGGGGGGCACTCGAGGGGCAAGAGCATGCCGAGGTCCGATCATACACAAGCAGGGTAGAAAATCTCCACTCTCAATGTGCAGAAAATAATTGCCTTCACTATTAGTTACAGCTGAGCACACTTTTGTCCACATGAATTGTGTTGTGCCCTTGCAGGTGATTGGAGGGCCCAACCATTGACGGGAGAGGACACTAGAGTTGCATCATTTGTGGATTATCTATGGCTGCTTGGCTCAGAGACTCTGACGCCCCACGCATCTTAGCCTTAGTCCAGAAACTTGATGTGAATTCGGATTACCATGAAACAATTGAGAGCGATCTAGCCATCGTTACATCTTGCCAGGATATCATGCAAACTTATTATCCTGTACACAGCTTTTGCACTGATGTCCCAGGTGGCTGGAATGAGCCACCTTCAGGAGCACAACTAGGAATTGATGCTACTGGACACATTGATATATGCCGAACGATGGGCGTGAGTAGGCAGCCGTTCACCTTTCAGATATGGACACCATGGTTGGAAAATCTCTGCTACAAGCACTAAAAAGCAGATAGCTGATTGAATGATGGAGGGGGAGCTCCCTGCTTTGGGATCACTTATGAGTTAATCAGAGAAAATCGGTATATCATATCAATGTGAAATGGATACGGATCTCGAACAAAATGGTTCAGGAGAAGAACCTATGTAGTACAGCTCACCAGACTCCGGAAGATTCTGAGAATTCTTGGTCTTGCACAAACATGACTCGCAACATCACTTAAAGAACCAGCAAGCAGTCTCAATTTACATCTAATCAAATGAAAGGGATGGTAGTGAATATGGGGGACCCCAGTAAATTAAGATTTGAATTGACGGAAATCAATTTTACATTCACTACAGTGAAAAAGGTAAGGAGGTAACAATGCCCCTGGGCAAAAGGTAGTTAGAAGGCAAATATGCACGTCTTTCAATGCTTGTGATATGGAGGCTTTGAAAGGAAAGTTGAACACTATTTTTAACCATGTTGTTGGAGCGCACGTGGTGTGGAATTGCCACTACGAATTAATCAGGGTTTAATCTCTAACATGTGTCAATACAGCTAACATCCCTCACGGTGAATATCTGCTCAACACGAACAGACACCCAGAACTTTCACCACCCGACCTTTGGAGCTATATGAAAGATAGTTACTTACCAAGCAAATTTCAGATGGAGGAAGACCCCTCCAGATAACCTTGCAGGTGCCATAAATGATTTGGCCTGTATCTTTGTCGAAGTACACTTTAATGGCCCTTTTCATTGCAGCTCTAGTTCAAGTACACTCTCAGCACCCTCTTACTTTGATGTAGACATGTCAGTGTGAGGTTTCCTGCTTTTCTGCCTATATTTAGCAATGGAGTACCAGATGCCACCAGCAGTGTTGATGACCAGGCCCAGCACATTAAGTGCACGTACCTCAACACGACCCAGAAACAGAAACCCCAGAATCTGCAATCCTCAAAATCCCAAGAACGCCCTGCTTACTTCAGTGTAGGTGCACATTAAATTATGCTGACCACAGTCGCACATGACTACAGGTGGTGGGGAGAAATACACAAGTCATTTCCTAACCTGAGAGCTCACAAACAGAAAGATGTGCAGGTTGCAATAGCAAATTTTCTAGAAAGGAAGAAATTATAAGAGACGGGGCATACCGTAGCTCCAACTCCTTTGAGAACACCCACAATGGTGGTGGTAAGAGCCGAGTTGACAAGAGTGCAGAGAAACATGGTGAAGTTGAGCACCAAGCCCATAGCCAGTGACCCCACCACCATTGCCGCAAAACCCATATCCTTCATCTGTACTCACAACTCCAAACAGATCATAAGCATCTGCTAAAAATCTGTGGAAGAGAAGCGACAAAGATGAAACAGCCCAGTAAGTCCAATCTAGACATGCCCAGCATGGAAGTTGTCAGGAGATACTCACATGATGACCATGTTACCACCAGCTTTAATCCTGTAAAAACCAACTGGGGGGATTTGCTTCAGCTGGAGCATGATTTAGCTGCACTACTAGATGTCACTGCAGTCGTCTGGGAGTGCCCAGGGCATTTTGTTGCTAAGTGACAATATATTAAGTCTCAGAGTATTCGCAAACAGATGTTATCCACAAGTGTCATCATCCCATCATCTTTACCTGCAACACTAGTCCTCTGTCTGCTCAATTAGTGCTGGAGTTTAAGTTGGAAGACCACCTATCTTCTAGTAGCATCTCAGAATGTTGAAGCCATTGGATGAAACAAACCTGTAAGGATCGGCACAGCTCATTAGACTTTTTTTTGCACTAGCCACATAGTATGCAACTGGGCTACTGCAGAAAGGAGTCTTCTTGCTCAGGATTGGGGAAACGTTACAGCCTCCAAGGAGATGGATATGCATAAAATAATTTCAAAGGGAAGACCATGGAATAAATTATGAGAGGAAGAGCGGGGGCTGACCTTATCCAGAAGTAGGGGTCCCGCAACGCCGAGCTCCCCAGACCACGTGATGAGAAGAGTGAGGAAGGGTAGAGACAGAATGCTATTGTACAGCATCAGTTCAGATGATGACAAACCATCCTCTGCTCCGGACTTCTCGACCAACACCAAATATGTCGTCTGTCATCCATCCCTCTCATAGATTAGCAACTGCTGATATGAAGATGAATCGAGAGTAGCATCTGTGCCATTGTGGAAATACATAAGAGAAAGAGAGAAACAGGGAGAACTTACCTGGAAGAAGACAGAAGTAAGAGCCATCACATAACCAAAGAGATCAAAGGAAAAGTCGCCAAGACCTGCCACGATGACACCCAGGCCAGTCATACATACTGCGAAGAACACCTGCATGCACACAACCAAGCCTCTTCTTCAATCATCCAATTTGTACTTCTAAGTGGTACTACACTTTGCACAAGAACTCGAAACTCAGATAAGATAGCCTGAAGCTTGAACCCACAACTGATTCCAGCATTTTATTCATGTTCAGAGTGCTGGCTTGGCACACAGAAGGATGCAATAAGGTACCTGAGGAGGCGGTTTTGCCTTGTGAGTAAAGGCGCCAGTGATGAGCACTGCTAGTGGAGTGAGACGTTTCAGAGCAATGTACATGGGAATGTTGATGCCCTGTAAGCTGGCCAGGGCAAATGCAACATTGGCATTGTAGCACAGTGCAAGTGGGAGGAGGCGTCTAGCAGTCCGACCATCAAGGGGTCGCATCTGTAGGAGATCCATAAGGCCACCTCCCCCTAGCAGTATCACTGCTGCCACTTGCTGCCATTTCAAACTGTTAGGCTCCCCCTCTTGGCACACCTCTACCACCTTTTGCATCTAGTCGTGGGTCCAACAACAATCTTGAACAAGTGCGTGCATCAGCAGATATTATGTCTTCGATCATCATTGGCATTGTCACCGCTCTGTAAAAAGAGTTACAGTATAAGGCCAAATGGGATACCTGAAGGGTGAGAAGTACGAGGGAATGGGGATACTGCATGAGCACAGCCTTGTTAACGAGCACCATCGCCAACGATACAAGTCCATATGAGGGAGCTGCAATCAAACTAGACTGCCAACCACCACAAACCATAAGCCCTGATAATCTGACCCCAGCCAACAGGTGCCCCAGTTCTACGTTCTGCATTCCGTAATGTAAGTACTGAGGTATGCAGATACACAACTTGCTGGTCCATAATGCTGACTGTTATGAATGCACCAATTACGTCACACGTATTTTCATGGTTGTCACAGATAGCAGGAAAGGTTGTTGGTCTCCCCTGCATCTCATGCCAAAGCGCTGATCCACCATTCTTTGAGGACGGGGGGAAATCTTCCAATGCAAATGGTTAGCAACAGATAGACAATAGCCATCGACAATTTTGAAGGATTAATAAGTGGAGTATAAATCTCAGTCAATTGTCTTTTTGTAAGCGCCCCCAGCCAATACCATCACCAGTGAAGAATGGAAGAACCGATGAGGCAGCCTGATCGGCACAATGCAGAGCGCTAAAACCGTGACTACGAAGCAGCCACAATGTGCATCTGACTGGCAGACAAACTGATAAACATCTACTGCCACCGGACCTACAGGCGTGATACTGAGAAGGTCGAGGCAATCACATGCCTGATAAATGTTTCTTGTTTTAAGCTAGTGTGCAGCTTCCCATCTTCTGGATCTTTACGTATCGGTGAAAATTTGGAAGAGAGTGCCATTGTTTGATGCCGACTCGTTCACCTTCGTTTCTCCTTTCCCGCCTGCACTCAAAGCATGTACTAGGCAAAGAAGCGGATCTACCAGCTGGTCCCTGATCAGCCCACGCAGGATTTCCAATATGCAATTGCAGATCTGTGTGGAATTGCAACTCGTGAGAGTGAGAGTGCATCCAACATCGAGTCCTTTGCACTGTTGCAATCTGGCAGACCACAGGTGCCAGATTCACAAACCTCGCAACGTGCGAGTACCTCCTCTTCATTGAAGAAGCAGACTTGATGGCAGGCGCTGAACACGCGATCCATCTCCTTAGGGCAACAAATCATCTGCAGTAGCGCCCACTAATTTGTTCTGGCGCTAATAAAGGATGAGAAACTTACATCCTTGCAATTTCCGCGGTCATTACCGCAGTCAATCCGGTGACCCACCACTTCCACATCCTGTTGCTGGCCTTCTTCACACCTGGTTTCTTCTCCCTCCCCCAGTCCGACTTGTTTGGAATCTTTTCTGTCTGGTCTGTCTACGTCTGTCGTGGTTGGTTTTGTATGAGCATTCAATGCAATGACTTCACCTGAACAGCATGGAGGAGATGGTTGTAGTTTTTGGACCCAACACTGCAGTCGCCCCAAGCACGCATAAGATCTGGCGAAAGGAAGACGGTGGAAGGTATGGATGCCCTTGTGAGCGCTACAACTCCAGGTGTTAGTGGGTTTCATGAGTTCGGCACAAGGATTCCCAAGATCCGCACAGGTAAAACTGTGGTATGTACCAGTCGGAGTTGGTCGCGACGGGGTCTGGTTTCAGGGGCAAGTGGGCACCAGTGGCGAACAGCAGTCCGTGCAGGATGTATGCATAGAGAAGGGCGGAGTCTTTGCTGGTGTTTACCAGAAGGTATCGACTCACATACATGGGGGTCTTCATCCTGTACAGATGCTAGGCATTCAGATGTTGGCGCAAGGGACGGGCACGAAGACATCGTCAGGCTTAGCCATAGGGTAGATTGCGGCACATCAGATCGAGTTTTTCCCTTGGGTTGTATGAAAGGCCCGATTATCACAAGTGAGCATACTTGTGTAGCTGAAGTTGGCTACCCATTTTTCAGTCAACACAAATCTTTGTGGCGGTCAGGGGGAAGGATTACGACAAATAGCTGTCAGGGTAGGTTACATTCTGCTTCATTATGTGGTCTGAAAAGTAGGCATTTCACCAGTGTTTGGGTTCCGAATTGTCAACAAACCAGAGCACGCAAGAGAAACTCTATTTTGAAGCAAAATCTGAGCAGCAGTAACGGACGGCGCAGTAGAAATACAGTGTTGGATTCGACGAGAAACTGTTTAAACTCAAAAGTAAGCACTGGAGCGAAGGATTTACGAACAGAGGCTTCACGGCCGCGGCGAAGAGACGGAAGAGGGTTGGGATGCATACTAAGGAGATGGAAAATGGGACAATGGTATGAAATGGTGCCAGGTTGCACAGCCTGGAATGCCTCGCAGGCCGGCCCCAATGACCCCTCCTTTTTTGTTGAACAAGCAAAAGTGGAGGAAGGACAAAGCTCTGATCCGTTGCCTCAAGCAGCACCATCTATTTTATCATGGGTTCAAAATCTGTGGAAGGCAAGGTCTATTCTAAGTTCCAATCCTGGTTTTTCCTTGGCAAGCATGGTTGTGGTCTGTGGGACAACCCCATCTCTCTCTCTCTCTCTCCCCCTGTCCCTCTCTCTCTTCGTGTTCCTTCTCTTTATTGTGGGACTTCTGCTCCCGATGCTGCTATTGCATTAGATGTTTGAGACTATATTTCATGAATATCTTAGGGCTGTAACATTCAGCAGAACGGGGAGTCCTTAAACTTCACGTAGCAAGTGCACGCAATGCTAGCCAAGTTGTCAAGCTTTTCTCCATTTACTTGTTCTGTGAAGTCTGCAGCAATAGCAAGAATCTTATAGCACCTAATAGCAAGAAGACTTGTGTGGAACAGGTGGACTGGTTTCAGGTAATGCTTGGGCTTTCCAAAGGGGAGAAATTGTGGACAGTTCCGTGGACTGGGCAGACCATTTTTCAGGTTGATATTGCTTGTCTCATCTCCTGGACCCTCACAAAGTAGAGGATGGCATGTGCTTAAGTAGACATTTCAGTTTTGGATGGCAAACAGGTGAAGCCTTCCTCTAGTCAAGGCTTCCATGCAAATTGGTTGATACTGGGCCCCCTTTGTTAAGGCACTGCAGCAATCCTTCATCGTACATGAAAGTCAGATTTGCACTCCAGTCTTCATACCAGCTCCATACAGCTCCAAGTCAGTACTAACTCTTCAGGATGGTGGTATTGGGGCAGGTGATGTTCCTGTGGTTTGCAGCTTTTTGGCTGGTGGGTTCGTGGGTTATCCCAATAGCTGCACAGGCAGTGGGTTTCAGCAAGCACAGCCTGACGTACCGTGGCCAGGCCCTTTACAGCCTGATCACTGACATAGCAGAAGGGACAGTGGGGCTTGGCATCTTGCACCGTTGTTTGTCACGGTTCCACCCTCTTTCAGGGGACTGGTTCCCTGTCTCCTGGCAGGGTAAATGGTATGTGGAGGCTTGCCTAGCCTGCTTCATGTTTCCGCTAGTAAATCGGTTGTCGCAAATCAATCTTGACCTTTTACCCTTGCCAGGCCCATTTTGCTCATCCCATGTGGAGCAATCCATCATGGCTAAAGATCCTATTGCGACACTGCTCTATGCCATGGTGGTTTCTGTATGTGCACCAGTATGGGAAGAAGTCATTTTCCGGGGTTTCCTCCTGCCATCTCTCACTCGCTACATGCCAGTATGGGGCTCTATTGTTGTCAGCGCAATAGCTTTTGCATTGGCTCACTTCAGCATCCAGCGTTTGCTTCCCCTTACATTTCTGGGATTGGTGATGGGAATCGTATTCGTGCGGTCCCGCAATCTGTTGGCCTCGATGCTTCTGCACAGCTTGTGGAATGGTTTTGTATTTCTAGACCTGCTGCGATGAAAGTGTCCTACTTGCCACATACGCATCAACCTCATGTCAGAGACTGCCCCGAAGAGAGGGGAGGGGAGGGGAGGGGATGCTACGCAGGACATTTCCCACAAGGTTGTGGTATAATTACCTCATAGGTTGATACACAGATTGTCCTGTGGCCTCCATTATTTCATGTATACCAGCTCTTTAACTCAAGAGCCCTGAGCATCATGAGCAAGCTTGAATCTTCAGATGGATTTAATTGCTGAGATTTTCCTCTTGGCTGGGTTTTCAAAAATAAAAGTGAAAGATGCAGAACTATCTCCAAGCTCTCATTGTGTACCTGTGTCTGATTCTACTTCACCTTCACAAGTCTCCATATTATATGTCACACCTACCACAGCTGCACAATCAATCAAAGCAGGGGCTCTTCCCTTACACTCATTCCAGAAAACCACCATTCAAGCTTCTTCAAGTGACCATGGAGAAGCAACCATTTAAGGGAAGCTAACGAACGAATAGTTGACGAACGAACCCACTAACATTTCGTTGTGAGATGGCAAAGTAAGAAGAGGGCAGAGAGCCGGGCGTGGACTCGGAGGTTCTGGGACAGAAGGAAAGAAAGAGAGACAGGACGCGAGGAGAGAGGGCGACAGGAGTAATCGCAGAGGGCAATGGCGGGGGGATTGGACGTGCACAAGAATAAGTATGTGGAAGAATGGGCAGCGGCACGTGAGAATCTGGAGAAGACGTTTCGGTTCAACCGCAAGACCATATCTCTAACCCTCATCTTCGGTGTGTTGGTGCCCTACATCACCTACAAAGGGATCGTTGCAGAGTTTGTAAGTGCTCGGCCATGATTTACTATCTGCGAATTTCTTGTCTGTAGCTGTCTGCGCTCCCCACTTCATGCTGTCTACACTTGCGCTTTGTTGCATCCCCTTACTCCAGCTCTCAGTGTGAAAGTTGGCCACGGCCTACAATGCCCCTGAGCCGATCGTGGGGTTTGACCCTAGGAAACTCGGCCCAAGCTTTTCCAAAGCCAAGCACGTAGTTGCTGCTGTACGTAGAGAACCAAATTTGAATTTCAGCTCAGGCATGGACCTGACAGTAGAGGCTATTACTGAGCTACTGAGCTCTCTTCTTGACAGATGCAAGCATTTCGGGGAGCAATGGAAATCACACTTCCAGAGAGACGTCATTTGAAAGAGGACATCATTCCCTCATCGCTGCTGATTGCCTGCCTCTACTGTGAAATTCTTGATTTTGCAGACACACCCCACAATCATACTCAAAAAGATACCAAACAGATCACAGATCACAATCAAGAGAGCTGCAATCAGAATTTAGACCTAGAAATTTGTGTCCAACCATTTCTACAGGTTTCGGCCAAGGATATGCTGAAGAGTGAAGTGACTGAGACTCAGGAAGATTTTGCGGCTTCCACTCAAACCAGATTTTAGATGATGGTTGGGGATTGATTATTTGATTGATTATTTGTTGTAGGAGTAACACTGACTCACAGGGTGCATGGGTGGATCCTGGGTGCAGCACAAGCAAGATACGGATGCAGGCAAACCTGTGCGCAAATTTTTGGGTGCAGCATAAGCAAGATAAGGATGCAGGCAAACCTGTGCTTGAATTTTTGTGATATCACATGTCTGATAAGAGTCATGGCTGGATCTTTTCTCCATGACCTCTAATGTAAGGGAGACTTGGGCCACTTCTTCTCTTTTACTTATATAAAACAATTGCCTCAATTGAAGCCCAGTAATTCTTTGTGAAGGAGAGACTGGACACCTGCTCAATGTTCATCATCACACACAGCTGTTGCCTCTTATATCTTTATGCTGTTGAGGGGTACAAATGGCAGCATTTATTGAAGCAATGTGATATTGTCAAATAAAAATAAATCCTGCTACTAAATCATCTTCTGAGGAGACGACGGCCCCTTTCATTGGCACCCTTCACCCGGAAATTGAGCTCTTGGACATCATCATGGAGATGGTCTACTCCCTCATTTTGCCTACATGACAACAAGAACCACACAGCCTTTTCGGTGATAGTGCAGGTCACCAAACTGTACAAACTAGAAGTTCCTTGTCTGCCAGGAACACATCCTTTAATTTATTGATCATTTATCCATGTCTACCATTCATGCAAAATGCAGCACACATTCATAAGGGTAGCTGTCCAAGACAAGTACCAAACCCGCAGGTTGGAGCAAAGGAAACACAAGACCTTGAGATTTCAGAGTTCATTTCAAGCGACATGCCCTTTAGCTGGCCCAGAATGTTGCTCAAATCCACCAGGTCATCATCCTGCTCCGCTCTCTCCACCTGCTTCAACAGTGTTTGTGTATGAGAGAAAGAAGGGCATGAGGGCCATTGGGGAGAGCAGTTAAACATATGTTCAAAAAGATCATCTGTTAATTGTGGATTTCCAACTACCTACTCATGAAATGGAAAAACCTTACAGAATACATGACACTCCGAAACTGTTGTTCTTTTCTTGGATGACTGTGGATCCACTCGCTGTGGGGGGACTATGCAGGGCACAACTGGGCACCTACAACAAAGCCCAATTGGGTCTTTATAGTGACAGTGTCTAGCAAAGAGATAAGAAAGCACTTGTCATGGAGAAGTGACTGGAGAATGAGTGTGTTGAAGGCATAGCCCAAAGCAGTAGGCTCCCCATGCAAGACTGTAAGTATCATGAGGCACCCACAGCGAAGCCCTTGTGGAAGAAGTCTGACAAATGCATAAAGGCACTCAGCACAGGGAAATAATTGGTATCACTGTTTCCTTCGAAATATCGTAGTAAACTCTGAAGTTGAGAGGTAACCAAAGATGAAATGAGATAACCACCACCGAAAGACGATCTTTCAAAAATGGAAACAAACACATCAACTAAACTTCAAGAAACTACACATGGACGAACAATACAGAGAAGAGATCACAAAAAAGACATACCGAGTTTTTGTGCCTAGCTGAGATATTTTCAGCCTTCAAATTGACAAAAACTCCAGACAAAAATAAAGAAGACCTTGAAGAGGTAGCTCGAGCAGTAGGCAAAATATTGAAGTTGCTAAAGTAGTGTGAAGTCCACATTGGCAAACTTCTTGTTGAGCTCCAACATGAAAAGAACACCAAGCACAAGTCAAACCTTCTACATAGGATGAGTCTACAGGGGAGAAAAAATGTTTACCTCTAGCACAGGTTGGGCCTGGAGGCCAGTAGAGTGTGCTGTCTCCCCCACATTATGGGTATTGAGCCCCAAGGCTCCCCGCTCTGCTGCTGCACTGGACCCTTGCTTATTATATGACTCCCCTGTACATCCTTCTTCGCCTTATATTAGACTCGGTTTTCCTCAGAACCAACAATCTCTAAAATACGGGGAAGTTCCTCTTCATAAGTTTGAAGGAGGGGAAAGAAGGGAGAGACACACAGACATCATGGAGCTGACAATAAGACTGCATACCAAAAAAACTACAAAACAGAATATTCAAGGGCACTGGGAATGGGAGCATTGCACATGAGTGCACCAATTTTTGAACTGGAGTGATGATCAACATACACAAATGGAAGTAAGCAGCATTGTATTACCTCCAGTGAGCAGGGGGCCAGTGATAGTATGAGTTTTCTTTGGTTTCCAGCTCAAGGAAAATATGCCTCCAAGATTTGCCAGAAGCTTTTCTCCCTGCATTCCCACCATCTTTCAAAATTCAATTAGCAGTTGAAGTGTATTGCAAAACACCAAAACTATAAAGCAATGGCTGGTAGAATTTTCCTGGGTGGCTACAAGTCAGTCATAAAAACCCACTACACGCTCCACAAAAAGCCATTCTCATCGACGGAGTTACACACACTGAAGTTACTACAACATGGGGAGGAAAGAAGGTCGAACAGTTCACTGCTCAGCCAACTCGCCATCTGCAATTTCACTTGTGCGGATTTGGATTTGGACGTGCTGTAGTTAACCACCTCACTACCCTCCATCCACCCCCGAGCAGTCTCTACATACTCCTCAAGAATTTTTGTGTGTTTACATGTGAGAGGTAACGGATTGGATCTTACCGCGCTGAGGTACTGGTCGACCTTGACGGCCGTCTCATGAGTGCGACGTATCTGGTCTCCCTGCTCATGCAACATCGTCATTGTCTTTCCAGCCACATCCTTAGTCTCCTCTACTACCTTCAAACAGTTTCTGATGGTAGACGTTGTTTCTTTCGGTTGGTCGACCGCGTAGGTCTGTAGATCTTGCAGCGCCTTGTTCTCGTAGGATTCCTGAGATCTATACAAATTGCTTGCGCCCGTCAAGAGCTCACCCCTTTGACCGCCATTGTTGTAGTTATAATTCCTATCACCATGGATGTCTCCATGTTGAAGTTTGACCCTCTCAGGTCTGGAGGGCAAGAAGGGTTCTGGAGAAGAACGACCCCTGACTTGTGCCTGCGCTAAAGAACCCGATTTAGGCCGACAGAATCCTTGCACTGGTTCCGCATTTGCGCCAGTCTCAAGACGACTAAGGCTGCTGTGCCTCACTTTCTCGGAAGATGGAAACTCCACACCTCTCTCACTGTATCCATCAAGGCTCCGAGTGCTGCTGGCCCTGGGCCTATACAACATGGGTTCTTCGACCGTCTTCTCCAGCCGGTCGCCCCCTGGTGGAGAGTATTTTGATGAGGTGGCTTCATCGTCGAAGGGATTGTTATTCTCATACGTGCCCGAGGAAGACGAAGTGTAGGAGTTGTTGCTTTCACTTTCCGAAGAATCGAAGGGATTAATTTTCTGATGGTGGCTTGCCGCTCTCTCTCTTGCTCTTGCAATGGTAGACATTCCTCCCTGTTTTCCTGTATCCTTATCTCAAGGAATGTGTTCCGAATTGTGATGGATGACTCACCAGCCAGCCACCCAAATCTTCCAACGACTACACCTCGCTCCTGCACTCTCTTTCAACCCTGTCTCTGATCTCTACTTCAAAATCCTCCCTCTATACCAAATGCGACAGCACCAGAGCTCAAAATTCCCTAAACCAAATGCAGGAAAGATGTAAACGAGAATGGGCAGGCACAATCAGCTGCCTTTCCTCCTCAAGAATCCAGCAACGGCTACTTACATCGAGGAACGAGCAATCCACAGGCCGCGTCTGACCATCAGAAGAAGAGGTCCACGGGGTCCACCCGCCAGCAGGAATTTCAAACGGCCGGAAATAGGTCCCACCATGCCCCACGTTGATGGACACTGTTCCATACGGATCATGCTACTTCATTAGGGCAAGACTAATCCTGTGGAATCCAATGTTTTGTGATTGCCCTAACCCTAACTCTATAAGTTGATCGTCTCCCTCGACATTCTTCTTTCTCACCGACTCGGAGGCGGGCGGAGGCACGCAGGAGCCATGAGTTTTCGGGTACGTTCCAGTCTTTGCCTTACCGCATTCCTTGGCTGCCCTGACAAGAGCTTCACCTGGAGACAGTTTGAATGGAGTAAGGGTTGCGCGGCGAGGGCTTTAGTTGCTGGGGGGGTGTGTAGTTGTCACTGTCCTCGGCCATGGCACTGCGTATTCAGTCTCCTTGCCAGGATTTGTCTCTTTCGTTTCAGTGATTGCATGCGCTCTGGCATGAACATATCTGGGGTATGAATTGTGTGTTTGATGGGAGCAGTTTCACCAGTACCAGGTGGTGGGGCGGGCGTTGCCGACCCCCACCAATGAGCAGCCGAAGGCGTACCGCATGAAGCTGTGGGCCACTAACGAAGTGCGGGCAAAGTCCAAGTTCTGGTATAAATTCGCAATCCTTCCGCCTTTGCTTGTAAGAATCTTTCAGGTGGTTCTGGCATGAAGAATCCAGCTGGGAACTCAAGCTGCTTGTTTCACTCACATTACATACGTGAACTTCTGTCGGAAACGGATCATGATCTGCCAGCCAGCTTGCAACCTGGTGGGGAGTGCACATCGGGATAACTCAAGTACCGGAAGTGTTTAGGTACATCATAACAAAGTATAGCTATGCATGTTTGCACCGACGAGCTATACTCTTTGTTGGAAGTAGTTTAAGTAACCCAGTCCCAAGAAGGGGGGCGATCCCTGAAATTTTAGATCGGAACTTTTAAGTGTGTGCACTTTTACTGCCGTTCGTTTCCATCCAGTACTGCAGAAGGCAGGAGTGGTACCTATAACTATCTGATTTATTTTTGCTTTGTTGCGCAGGTACTTCTTAAGGAAGTTGAAGAAGGTCAAGAAGTCTCATGGTCAAATTCTTGCAATTAATGAGGTAATGTACCCTGCAAGTTCCAATTTCACCTGAGGCACTGGAAGAGAGCGGTGGCTTTGGAGGCTATTTCCACTCGTCACTAGTCTACTAAGAACGACCTCATGGTTATGGGGGAGTGCGTTAGACATGCTTTTCTTTCAATGAATGATGTAGATTTCCCACGAGTGAAACATTGACCTCAGAATCATACTCGCATGGACACAAAGCCATAGCCAACCCAGTTCCAGTTGTGAAGGCCCCAAGCAGTATGGGGCCTGACCCGCTGGCTTAGTGGTAGTACCAGAAGGCTGAAAAGGGTAAGGAAGGCCTCCACTCAGATACCAGATGGTAGGATTACTTGGGGTGAACAGTGCTGACAGTGCTGACATCTTTCTAAGGTGTTTCCGACATTGGCAGATCTTTGAGAAGTATCCTACCACAATCAAAAACTTCGGCATTTGGGTGAGATACCAGAGCCGAACAGGCTACCACAACATGTACAAGGAGTACCGTGACATTACCCTCAATGGAGCAGTGGAGCAAATGTATGATGAAATGGCCTCTCGCCACCGCGTGCGCTCCCCTTGCATACAGATCATCAAGACGGCAACCATCCCTGTTTCTTTGTGCAAGCGCGAGAACACCAAGCAATTTCATGACTCCAAAATCAAATTTCCATTGACTTACCGCAAGATTCGGCCACCCAGCAGGAAATTGAAGACCACATACAAGGCCAGCAAGCCCAATACCTTTGTGTAACTTTGGCCGCCGCAATGGGAGTTGGAAACTGTGCATGGCAGGGCAATTTTGTCAAAGTTTCCCGAAGTTCTGGTGATAATAAAGCATCTTGTTTGGATTATCTGAAAAATAATCTTACATTTCATTGGGTTACAGAGCATATCTATTTGATGGCAAACTGGAGCATCACACTCACTGCTTTGGCTTTACTATGTGCTTTACTATGGATGGGGGATTCATTGCATTGGCCTACAGGTCCTCTAAGGTTGGAGGTGATCTCTCTTTGCAACCATGGACTTATATAGTGTCAACAATTGTTGATTATGGTATTGTTGCTCACAAGTCACAGTGATGCGTTGCTGCAGTGTCAAACTGTAGTTGACCTTAAATGTCTCTTGTCCTTAATCCAATATGGAGACCTGTTGCTGTGCAAAACTACTTGTATAGGCCAAACAAGTACAGATGGACACAATACTTCTTATATTACATTCAAATATTGAGTGGCCAAGACTGGAGTTGGCTGAATGTTGAAAAATGTGCAAGCAACAAGAATTGCACAACTGGAAGCTACATAAAGCTTTAACCAAGGTGATGATAACAGGGCATATCTTAACATACCAATGCTAAAGATCATGTAGATAATGAAACTTGCTATGCACCTTCTTGAGGCCAAAGGCTCATCTATTGGCCGAGTATCAAGGAAACAACCATGTTTGCTAAATCCAGCCAACAACTTGTCCTTCTTGGCAAAGGTCTCATACAGCCAATCTGATGCCCCCTTTTCTGAGGCAGGAATTTCAGATACCGGTATTCGACGGATATGAATATGAACTTCTGCTGGGTCCATGCCAAACAGATTGTCAATGAAAGAGGGGCACCGGTGCCTGTAACCGATTGTCAGGTCATAAACTGCAAAACATATCACAGGAAGTCAACATTAAAGCGTATTCCAGCTGAATCTTCTATTTTATCACGGGGTGCTTGGTTTTCTGATTGAGTACCTTGAGGTGTAGAGCAATGTAGATTTGATCAAAAGACCTGAAACGGACCGTTCATCAGAGGAACACAATATCGCTTCACAGACTTCATAATAAACTGACGTCACAAAACCTCAATAGTTATGTTTACTGTGGGACAAACAGAAGCAATTACATGTCGAAGGTCAAATGCGTCTTCTTCAGATCCCAGTCAGCATCCTTTCACTGAACTGACGACTATTACCTAGTCAGCAAGATTTTCCTTTATCTGCCTGAGAGGCAGACAATCAAACAACATTTACCTGCATTCAGGGAGGTGCGGAGTTGCATGAAGCAGCTCACAAAACCTCGGCTGCGGGGTTGCAGCACATTGATCAGCTCTGGATAACCTTGTTCCCTGGCTAAAAGGTTGCCTTTCAACCGTTTTGCTTCCCTGTGACACACAAACTGAGTTAATGCAACAAAACAATGGGTTGATTAGAGGGGAAGGACCAAGTGGTTGGTTTTCCTCTGATATCTGACGTGTTCTGAATGTGACCTAAGGCTCTTGGATACTGGAGTACGCAGAAACCATTCGTGTTAATCTGAAGTGCCGTTTAGAGTAAAATCACCCGCAGGCCCATATGAATTTGAAACCCATTTAGGGAGGTGAAGGGGAGAAAGCAATTGAGAAGATGGCCAGCTCTGGCACCTGTCTTTCACTGGGGTAGTGTATTGCTGCACACTGCAAGCCACACATATGGTGCCCCAAGGTTGCTCCACTATTAACTGAGGAGTCCACATGCTCTTCACAAAATGTTAGACAAGTCTAGTCTCAGGTGATGAGATCCAAGGACCTCAGCAGGCAGCCATCAGCTCAGCCCAACCTAGATCACTTGTGCAAGATGAAGCTTAACAAGTGGCTTTCAACTAAACCTAGCCACAGCAATGACACTTCTGGTATGCAGGCCAAAATAAGCCCCAGAGGATGACGCCACAAGGTCTTTGCAGTCAATCATAGTAACAAGCACATGAACTAAGCTGAGGAATGGGTGAACATTGCAAAAATAAGCAGGATTGGAATGTGACATCTCACACTACCCTTCCAATAGTTTTTCAGTACGTGCCCAGAATTGAATTGAACAATGCTGACAAATCTTTCCCAATGTCGAATAAACAAATGTTGGATTGACTACATGCCTGGGTCTACCGTATCCAATGCTGCTCAACGAGGTCAGATGCAGAATGAGGACTGAAGTTGACCTGGTTGAAGGTTGGATCTTACGTGAAATCTGTGCCCTCTGGGAAGACAATCAGCCAAAGAGGATCGGCTGGATCCTGGAATCTGTCTAGATACGACTTGATGACAGGGCCGTCAACTTCCCATTTTCGATCCAGCATCAAAAACTCCATAACATGGAAGGCCCAACCAAAGACAGGCATGTTGCGTAACGAGCTTTTGACAGCATACTTGCAGTAGCCAATGTGGCTCTTCCGAATTGCCAGGTTCCATATGTACATCCAGTCCACCTCAGTGCGGTGGTTGCACACTAATATCACACGCTCCTCCTGGGGTACATTGTCCCCTGTGAAAACCACCTTCATTGCCATGCAAGTTTTTCTCAGATTGGTAATCCATGCGTCAGTTGTAACCAGCAGAGCTATTAGTTTCTGCCAACGGCTGGTGGGAGATTCATGAATTGGCTACAGTGAAGACTTCCCTGCAGGTCTTCAATGTGCATCAGGGGCCGTCCCTTGTCCAACATGCAGCTCCAGCAACACAATACCTAAGACTCAAGGTTGGTCTGGGGGGTTGGACGATGAAGAAGCATGATTAGTAAAGGAATATCAACTGAGAGTGAGAGAAAACACCATTTGAATGGATATTGTGATCACAAACCAACGCTGCCTTTAATCCAAGAACACTCTCAAACCAGACTACGCAGCAGTACCGAGCAGGTGGATTTTTGGTCTCAACAACAATTCATAACTTTTTTCTTTGCCCACAATCCTTACCACTGAGGTTCCGTGCGAAAAGGTGATTAGCTTTGAATTGTGATCATAACTACTCTGAACATGCACTCCGTTGCTAGCCTGTGTTCTATCTCAGCAGAAACCAAAGAAGAGGGGTTACCAAAGAATACAAGGCAAGAGCTTACCTTGGTTTCGTTGATTTTTTCGAACAAAAATGGCCACATGGAGAGCCAGTGCCCAAAGAAGAAGGCTGTATACTTCCGACTGTAATGCACGCTAAAGAGACGCACAAACAGAAAGGTGAAAGGAGACAAAAAGATGAGCGCCACAAACGCCGTAAGGATCAGGACAAGAACGCATATTATACCCCGCACCACTCTGAAAGGAGTCAATGGCCGGTGCACTCTTGACCCGATTGCCTGCACCCTCACCAACGTTGCTCTGGGATAGTTAGTGTCAAACTATCTCTCTCTTCTCTCTCTGTATGTCTCTCTCTCTCATCCCTGCTCTCGGACCATCCCTCCCGCCCCCTTTCCTGATCCGTCCCAACCGAGGGCGGGATACGTCTGATTAGTCTGAGTACATCTCTCTCTTTTGTGCCTTATACAGAATGCAGGGAAAAGAGAAGGGATACGCCCAGGTAAAGTAACCGAAATGATGTCGCTTGTTGCATAATACGCCTTCCGGTAGGACTAGGAGAGTACTTCCAAGGCAGACCTGAAAATCGCCGGCGATTCTGCGCTAGAACCAGCTGATTGAGCACGGCAGCAATCAGACCTCACTGTCTCTCATACTCCCCTGTATTGAATTCAGAACTCCCCTCACAACTATCACAAGGAAATCCCTTCGTGCATGCGATATGGAAACCATCACCGAACTGTGATGGCCCTGATTACAGACTAGTGCCGCAATAATGGGGACCAGACGAGTCAGCAGCGCAAAAATACTCTTAAGAACCAGCGCCACCCAGTGACCCACAGATGCAACCACTCCCCTGTTTGGATTGGTGACATTTAAGGGTGATCATCAATTACCCCTGGCCCTGTGGAGGCGTAGAGCGTGCTGTCACCATCTTCAGTTGCACCCTTCAATTTGTCATGCTCGGACATAGAGATCTCCGGAGGAAATGAGTCCTCACTCCCTTGAGAATGAGCTGTGGACACGGCCATGGACGCCTGCATCGCACGTCGGATTGCTGATAGCCAGTCTCTTCCTCCTCAAAGAATACAACCCTACAAAACCAGTTACGCGATATCTCTGCAACCCAAAACCCAAAAACGTGTGCAGATCTCTCCCAACTCCCTCACACAAAACTCTCTCGAATTCTCCATGCCCCCCTCCTCCCTCCCTCAATTACGACAGACCCGCACTGACGATCTTCTTGGTCAGTCAATTGCAAATCCTCGAGGGGGTTGTACTCGGGATTTCTTGGACTCAGACACAGCGCCATGTCACACAGACTATTCTTCCGTACATGTGTCATGTGAGCCATCCATCATCAAACAAACTTGTTATGCTATTATCTTATTGACATTTCTATTCATTTTGGCCAGGATTTAACAGACTGAGTCAGCAACGCTGTGCTTCAGTCTTGACAAAGCTGAATAGAAAACTGCTCCATCCACTCATCTATCGCTGGGAAAGCCTTGGTTGTTAATCAGGTATTGCTAGCCTCTACTTGGTTCATAGCTTCGGATTGGTCCCCTTGCCCCTTGATAATAAAGCAGATCAAAGTTCTTGTCCGTAGTTTCCTGTGGGGAGCTTCCCTTGCTGTCCCAAATCGTCGGGCCTTGGTAAGTTCGACCCAGATCACGCAAAAAAATATATATATTGGGGGGCCTGGGATTATTGACCCTCAAACCCAAATTATGGCGTTGTTAGCAAAGTGGGTACCTAGAACATTCACGCACATTACCATGGAACCTGCTAGTTAGACAAAACATTGTTGATTCTGGGCCTTCTCTTGTGGCCCTCTTCTTTGAAATGGGTAGCCCAGGGGACTCCTTCAAAAGGTGTTAGACATGGCTCCAGGGCATGGTAGTCTATTTGGACCGTTGCGAATCATGCCCCATCTCTCTGAGAAATCTCCTTCCACCATTGATGAGATTATGAGACAACCTTTGTTTGGTAATTCTGACAAATATTCGGAAATGCTTGTCTTTTGTTCCAAACAACGGGGTTTATGGGAGAAGGCATGGATTTCTCATCTATCACACATCTAGGAATATGGCTCTCCTCTTCCTAGGGTGATTCATGTCAGTAAGTATGGTAAGTTGTACAATGCTTACAACCGCTTCACCCCATGTTGTTTGGAGGGGTCGAGCCTCCCTCCCGGTCTGCCACCACCAGCAACCTATGCCTTAAATACAATGGCATGTTCTTTGACTTAAATTCATGTCATTGTGCGAGGAGAAGCTCTAAGCTCGGAAGCCCCATTGAATAGTACGGATTGTCTGTATGGATGATTCAATGGGAGATATCTGCAATGCCCACAATACAAAAGAATTTCACAGGCATTGGAGTAACGTGAATCAACGTAAGGCCCACATGCAGTGCAACCTGCATAACGCTTAGTGGTTTGCCCTGCCAACAACCCATATGCAGGATAACCGTGTATGGACCACATCAAGATGGCTCTCATGTGAACCTTTTTCTCCCCAAGGCTTGGTGACATCCTCAGCTGTAACTCCTATCCATAGTTGTTTCAACTCTCCTTCGGGAGGCATCATGTATGATTATGTGGGTACATGTGGACTGTTGAGTCTTTGGGGGAGAGGGTTGGGAAACTCTATTGCCCAGGTGAAAGTTGTTAAAAAGTGTTGACATTCCAAACCAAAGGCAGCAAGTAGCTATTGGGGACAAGACGTGTAACCATACAAGGTGTCAAGGGAATGTGAGATCAGCCTGTCATATTGCAAATTCAAGAGAGTGTGACACCATGGTACCATATGTTATGCTTGCTTCAGCAAAAGTCTTTCCCAGATCTCTACAAACATTATCCCTTAGGCTTATATCCTAATGACCTCTTGATAGTTTTTGTTCCTTTTACATAAAATTCTAAGAAATTCTTTGTCTTGGAAGGTCACGGTGGGGCTGATGAACCAGCAAATTTGAAATAAAATTTCAGAGTATTTATCCTATATTAACAAGAAACTCTTGATGCTTCGCTATAACCAGCCCACCATATTTTTGCAAAATATTGCATCCAAAGTCATACCATATATCAGGACCTTTTGGGCATCCAAAAGTTCAGGGAGAGGGAAGTTAAGATGACGAAAGATTTAATTTACATGATAATCTTATGTCTAGACATGCCTAAAAGAGGAGTTGAAAATTGAAACACGTTCTCTTGCAAATTATAATTATGTATTAACACCTTAGGGTTTCTTTTGCTAAGTTCCCTTCACCAAAATTTTATCACAGTTTCAAACACGAGGGGGACTTTGGCTTTATTCAAAAGGAAATATCAATAGCCGAATTAGGTTGTCATTTGAGAACTAGATAAGAGCAGTGAGCACCACCCAAGTGATTAGTATCATTACGGATGATGGGTCTTAAGTTCCCTTTGACAGCCTAGTAATTTGACCAATTCTACAAGGGACTGGAGTCATTGCTTTCAACATATAAAGCCGTTTGAATCTCCCTTGGCCCATAAATTTAACAAGACGTGATATACCCGTGCTGTACCCTGCTATTATTTTGTGAAATGATCATTGTTATTGTCACTAATAATATTCGTACAAAAACTAGAATAAATAAATAAATATTCCCAAGCTTTGCATCATTTGTCCTTCCTTCTGATTTTTCAATGATAAACTTGTTGTTTTCGTCCATATTTCTTATGTTATGCTACCATTTTATTTTGTTATCCTCCTCCATGGCCACCTATTTCATCATCATTGAATTTACTCATCTATTTCAGTAAGTGCAAAAACTAATCTCTGATGGATTAGAACACAACACCACTTTATCCACAATCACTTTTTTTGCTTTCTTTCTCCCCCTTCCTCCATCATTTTTGCTATTCTGTGTTGTGCTTTGACATAGAGGCACATAAAGAAGTGCATGGTTTTGAAGTTCTTGAGATGTGGAGGGAAATGGGCAGTTAATGGTTGCTACTACACACATGGAAACATCACAAGATATGACGAGGAACAAGCTCAAAGTAGAACTTAAGTTGCAAGTGTAGGGGGTCAGTAGTTGTGGGCCGATGTTGAAAGCTATTCTTCTAGGACAGAGGTGGATACTCAATAGAGGATTTTTGTAATCACATTCATTGCAGCTTGTTGGGGGACACCAAATACGCACTCATGTGGGGTGGAAGTGCCAAGCACTACCCACAGCGTTATTGTAGACATGTCTCATATCATTCATGATGAGGATGTGGTTTAGATTATCAAAAAAATTAAGTCCCAAATCTGGGTTGGGGCAAGATAGAGCTTGCATGAAATTCATTATCTCCATCTATTCACAACTCCATTTTTCTTTCTGACTCTCCAATATCTAGTAAAGTTCAATCATGTAGATATGATGATGTTTGCTTAGATGATGTTTGTTTGGGGTTTTTGTTCAGATGTTAATGACAACATATACCGTCCATGAGGTTGTTCCTATTATTATTCCAATTTTAGTGCAACATATGTAGATCGCCCTTAGTAGACTTGAGGATCTAGCAAATTCAAGAACAACTAGAAATGAGTTGCATGCATATGTGCTTGTGCATCATAGGTTCTCTTATGCATCGCCACTTCTGTTTGATAATATATCCATGGATCGTGGAGACCGGCCTCTATATTGCTGAAGCCCACTTGGAGGTGAATTTTGTACCAATATTTCCTCTTCACTCTTATGTCTCTTCTCTATGTGTTTTCTCCATAAATATGTCACAACAACAATTGGCAATAACTAGTTAGGAGGTTGTAGCAACCATTGAACAGTAGGAACTGAAAGTTTGTTGGACAAAGATCCTTATGAGGCTATGGCAGGGAGAAGGAAACTCTAGATAGTTATACTTTTATTACATTCGCTGGTTATAAGGGTTGCAAACATGCAACAAGTCCGATTTTCCATTGTATCTGTGTGTCTTATGGCCTACTGCCATTGGTGTATGACAAAACTACTAAAGTCTTTTAGTTTGAGCATCTTGTTGTTTGAGAGTACCCATTATCTTTGGGACCTAAGGCCGTCCATAGCTAGAATCCACTGTAGAGTAATTGATCTTTCGAATCATTGTCTCAAGATCTTTGTATGGTGGGAGAAAAAGAAGGTTGAAGCATGTATAAGGTGCTTGAATGCAAGGCTCATCTGATTTGTTCAAAAACTCTAGTACTGTAATTTTGGAACCCCCAAAATATACCTATCATGTTACGAATACAGCAAGTCGGGTGCACTCTGCATGTGACATAGCATGAATTGTCTTCGTGAACAATGCTCGTTGCATTTCATGAATGGAGGTATGGAATGATATCTCCCGTATGAACTGGTTAATCTCTATGGTACAAGAACCCGAGACGTGGTCCGTAGAGCCTCAGATCCCAACAAGTCTAGGCCTGCATGAAAGCATTTTTTTTTTCTTATATCTGTACAAGGGCTTGTTCAATGGCTTTGTAGAAGCCAACCCTAACTGCTTTGCCACACATTTTCTTCCATTGAAGAGATGACTCCAGACTAATATGCCCCCAATTTTCTTCTCAACTTGTACGTGTACGTGTAACACCCAAGATCTACACAAACTAGAATAGAAGTACTTCTCAACTTTTTTCCAAAACAACTCGATGCCTTTTAGGCTTTCATTGCAGGTTTATATACCCTTCACAATATGATTATTTATAAAGGTTTGACTTGAGAGCCTCAAGTCAAAGCTCCAAAAGTCAACCTTCCTAGGTTTGACATATTCTCCACAATACGACTTTATCAAAGATACTTGCTAAAGTCAACCTTCACAGGTTTGCCATATTCTCTACAATATGACTTTATCAAAGATTTGACCTACTCTCCATAATATGGATATCTTAGAGGTTTGACTTGAGAGCCTCAAGTCAAACTTCCTTAAGTCAAACTTCTTAGGATCTTTCCTAGTTATTCTAGAAACTTTTAGGGAACTTTCCTCCTCTATCTAGAACCTTCTAGATTCTACCTTGTTACAATTCTCCCCTCTTTCAAGAAGCAACATCCTTGTTGTTCGAATTTTCAAAAGCTTGAATTGCCAATTGAGCATTTGCGAGATTTTGCACCGGTTCTAAGTAGCTTCATATAATGGAAATCCTTTCCATAAAACCAAATACTCCAACACCTCATGTCGCCCTCGTTTGTATGTGCGTTTTTTCAGAACACAGTCGACCTCTCACTCTTCATTTCCGTCTATCAACTCTGGTAAATGTTATAGTTCTTGATTATATTTTAATATTGATGGTCGAGGTTCGTAACGACGTAGTAGAGAAACGTGAAACACCGGGTGGATCTTCATATGTGGTGGTAACTCCAGCTTGTATGCTACTGCTCCAATGCGTTTAATGATCGAAAAAAGACCAATGAACCGTGCCCCTAGTTTTCGCGATCCAATGATGTGTAAATTGGTTGTAGACAACTACACTTGATCCCCAACTACAAACTCCTCATCCTGTCGACGTGCATTTGCATACTGTTTTTGACGATTTTGGGCAACCATCAGCTTCTCTTTAGCTTGACGTACTCCCTGTCGAATTTGTTGCACAAATGCGTTAGTCGCGGCTACCTTGGATAACTCCTCTTTTGGTAAATTGAACTTCGTAAGAGTTGTTGGCACATTGGGTGTTCACCATACATAAAAAAGAAATGAGTTTCTTTCGTTGACGCGTTGACCGAGTTATTGTATGAAAATTCTACCAATGGTAATAACCAATCTCACTCTTCTTGTTCTTCTAACGTAAAGGCCCGCAACATGTCTTCAATTGTACGATTTGCTCGTTCTGTCTGTCCATCTGACTCCGGATGATAGGCTGTTGACATAGCTAATTTGGTTTTAAAAATACCAAATAAGTTTTTTCAAAACAACCTAGTAAATTGGGTACCCCTATCAGTAATGAGAACTTTAGATAGCCCAAACTCCAACATGTCCTGCTATCGCCGTATCATGAGCTTCAAACAAGACTTCTGTCTTCAATGCAGGTTTATCAGGGATCCAAAGTTTACCTTATGTGAATACCAACCCTCAAACTTCTGTCACTTTGCCCTTCTTTTAGCGTCCACGATCTCCCCATCATCTTTAGAAGCCGTCGTTATCTTGTTCCACCAATCGGGTTGAATGTTGATTTCTATCAATGTGTTCATGCGCGGCATTCTTGTCATTGCATCTGCCAGTTGCCGTTTTCCCTCCACATAGACGATCTTCATATTAAATTGTTGTCGTCACTCCGCCCAATGAATCTGTCCCTGCATCGGAGGTCGTGTGCCTAGAAGGATCACAAAATGTAGTTTTAGAAACAATTTGAATTCAACAAAATGTACTCGGGTGCAATTCGGGGAACCCAAAATCATGTCTTATATTCTGACAAGTGTTGTCTTTCCTATATCACGTGACTGTGGCATGACCAAACTAAAAAGTCGCGAAGGAAATGAATGAAATGGAATTATACGGGGCCGAGACATCTATACATCTATACATATTTATAACACTGATGCATATTAATATGTCATGTTGACTTAGAAATTTATGGTGGGCGGTATATATTATGGGGATGAACAATTCTTGCAAAGTGGAGGAGCAAACCCCAGTGGAGGGAGGGATGAGGGGAAGGGTGCAACACTGGGGGGACTTCTTGGGAGGTCACCCACGACAGTACTATTTCCACCTAAAGGTGCTTTATCTGATGGGATCTGTTGTGGTAGCCTTGGTATGACCACCATCCCTATCTTTTTAGGCGATATTCAGCCTAAAAACATAAAAAAAGAAGGTTACGCCGACAGTACCCCTCAACACTGACAAACTGAGAATGTGACAACCCAGAGCGCAAGTCCTCAAAAGTCCATAGCTCCATGAAAATCCATCTAACTTGCAAAATGATCTTACCAGCATGTAGGTATGGTGAATGGCTATCAATATTCAATCTCTCATTTGGGATGAAGATAAACTTATTTGCACAATGTTATAGATTATATGAAGAGCACTCACTAAAAAACTGTAGTGTGACGTCCAATCTGAGCCACCTGATCTTGCACTCACCCAAGCCATACAACAGAGTAAGAGCCTCCCATTGCATTTTTTCAGAGAATAGCAGTGCTTGCTTAGAAATGCCCATTCTGTCCGAGATATTTTCCACCATATTGAAGACCCAACCAGCCTCGCTGGTAAGCTTGGCTTACTCACATTCTTCCTTCGCACCGCTCTTTGTTTACTCCTTAGATCCATACAATCCTAGAAAATGCTTTGTGTTGGTAGTCAAGAGTATGAAGGAGGATGTGTGATTGCTTCTTTCTCTTCCTCTTCATAGTTTAGTGATTGGATCTGAGGATTTGGAATCACCATTTCCCTCTCTGTCTTGGTTCCTCGGCTGGCATGTAGCCATTTCTTCTCACTGCAACCCTCTCCTCCCCTCCAGAAAGCAATTTTTTTGTTTAATTATATGATCCATTAGCTCGTTGTGGTTCTTTAAAGGTGGGTTTTATCCCTCCAGACTGCAGGAATTGCCACCATGACTATTGTTGGATTTCTGTCCTCCCCCCCATGACAGTCCGTGTACCAAGTTCGCCTTCCTTCCCTCCGGACCATCTCATCTAGCCTTTGGCTGGGGCCTGATCTGGAACCCCCCATGTGAATTTTTCTATTTTCTCCCAAACGTCAGAAGATAAAGAGATGGGCCTCATCTCTTGCAGGGACTCCCCCGGCAATTATCTTCTTACAAGAGCATAAGCTATCCCTCAACAAAATCTCCTCCTTGGTCAATCAGATTTGGCCCTCCTCCAACGCTTGGTGGACTAAAACAATAGAAGACATGGCCGTTTGTCTTGTCAGTGCAGACGTGGCTTAGGGATAGGCTCCGGTGCATCTTTTTCTCTCTGGCACTTTGGGTGTTATTAATATCCAGTATGCTCTTAATGACACTTCTGACAGACTTGATTTCTGGAATTCCATCCGGCTAAAGATCGTTGAGAACGATGAGGTTGACAATTTTCTACATATTGGTGAGGTCCAATTTATTGAGTTCCACACAGCAAAGCAAAGCAAAGAAATGGTCGGTAGAGTGAGAGAAGAGAGAGAATTTATATACTGAGTCAGAGCTGACTTGTTCAAAGCTAAATTAGTGTATGAATTGGGGAGGGCCCGGGGCCACATGTATTTTCTGTACAGTCTTTTCATTCTTGTTGCCTGCACACAAGACTAGTGTGGTGTGGGACCGGGTGCAGATGCGACCCAGGCGATAAATAAGACAGTGCAGCTGCTGAGGAGGAGGGGGGAGACTGGAGTGTAGAAGCTGACCCACACTCTGCCATTCTCCGACCAAACAGTCCGCTACCTCAGCTAGCTCCCACCGACTCGGGGTTTCCATGCATGCAGTAGCTGGTCGATGATTCGCTGTGAGGAGGTGGGTGAAAGTAAAAGTTGGCAGTGGTGAGCTGTCTCGGACGTCCATGGAATGGTAAAGTTTTAGTTAACGTCCATGGAATGATAGAGAGTAGGGGATACAGAAAGGAAGAAGCGAGGGAGGTCCCATGGCGTGCGCCATGCCCACATCTACTTGCCTGCGATCCTTCGCCGCCTAACTTGGTCCGCACTCCAAAGGTTGCATGGGATTACTGTGCAGTCTTCAGCATGTGAAGTCTTGGAGACTGTGGCAGCTTGGGGGGTTGCTCCAGGGAGTGGATGTCGTGACTGGGTCTGTCATGAACTCCGTGTGACTGCCAGGCAGCCTGGGATAATGTCATTTTTGGGTCGCTTGCTCTTGCAGCAAACCACACCCAGGACATTTCGGTCCTCTTTGCCCTGCAAGGATAGTGAAGTATAGAATTCTCCAAGGCTGCACTCTGACTTAAACTTAAATATTGTTCTCACGAAGACTACCATCTGAAGTCACGATTGCGCGTAGCAGACTTTTCTTTGCAGGAGTATTTATGTTCAAGGCCCATTTCCTTCCTCTTGATTCGCTCTCACACCTACCACAGCAGAGCTCTACCCTTGGAAATTCAATCTCTCTAGTTTCCATCAACTGACCCTCCTCTTTAGCAACCTTGTACATAGTTCATCCCGGACAGATCTCAGTATAACGACGTTGTGGTATTTGAGGACCTGCTTCTGGTACTTTGCATTCTTCAGGCTTGCAAGAAGCCGAGGTCACCAAGTCACAGTTTAGCTTATACACCTTCACTACATTCAGCACCTTCACACGCAAACCAGCAGGCGTTGAGAAGTGGGTAGTTAGATCGATGGAAGCAGGGTTGCCGCAACAGCTACTAACTACATTGTTACTTCTGCTAGGAACGGTCCTACTGCTGTTCTTATGGCGTTCACGTTACAAGCGACAGTTCGGTGGGAAACTACCTCCTGGTACATTTGGGCTGCCAGTCCTGGGAGAGACGCTAGATTATACTACGCAAATGAGAACGTCCCAACCCTCATTCATGATGGAACATCAAAAAAGGCAAGTTTTGTTCAAGGCCCTTGAGTAGAGCTCTAAGTTTCTTCCTCGGGGTTTTGTATCGATCCCTTTGTCTGTAATCTCTTTGTCAGTCGATCTTGGCAGTTTTGAACACGACTGCAATCTGAGTACGAGGGGTGTCGAAGAGGTGGTCACACGCAACTCATGAAAAACTGAAGCCCAGGAAGCCCACGGTGTCACATGTGAGCTAAACGGCCACTTGATGTTTACCGACTGGTAAACATCATCCTTAGCTACAGAAACACCTTCGCAGTTTGTTCGATTCAAGTTTCAAGACCATCTAGATATAGACCACCAAGGCTCTAGATATAAATATTTGAGACTCAATCTCTAGCGCGGTATTTATAAGTCTGGATCTCCAAATTCTGCCTCACTTCATGTATGTTCATGAAATGCCAATTCATGTATGAGATGTCCAGATCTTGAAGTAGTATCGTGTCAACTTTTGTCAATCCGCACGAATTATTTTGCAGCATTAGTGCGTCTCTAACTTTCTATGATGTCCATCTGCAGGTATGGAGACATCTTCAGGTCTAAATTGTTGGGGTACCTGTGTATCATTCCTACAAAACCGGACGTTATCAAATGGGTGTTGTCTCACGAGAGCACATTGTTTGTGTCAAAGTATCCTCAGTCCTTCAGAAATGTGCTTGGGGAGTACACTGCGCTCAATTCGGCCGGTGAGAGGTGGAAGAGCGTCCGGAGGTTTATTGTTAATAGCATGCGCACAGAGAAATTGAAGGCCCAGGTTGCCATCATCGAGGGCCTCACTCTAGATTGCCTCAACACCTGGGAAGCCAAAGAACTGGTGACTATACAAGAAGAAACTAAGAGTGTGAGTAACGACAAACCCCAAGCGTTACCTGTTGTTTAAATAATTTTCATGCCCAGGATCTGTCACCAAATCTGCCTTGAAATATGCCTACTACCTTTATGGGTCCACATTCCCATGAGTAGAATTTGGGTTGAATTTTGATGTGAAAGAATGAAATGGGCATATACCCGTATTGACTTCTTGCGAGTTTTCATATGTTAGAGTCCCAACTGGTGGAAGAAGTGACTAGTCAGAATATTGATCTGTATTGCTGTAATGGGTTGAATGTTTCAGTTGGCGTTCAACGTCATTGCGCAATTTCTCCTCGGATCACGGCTGCGCTCTGGACCTACCAATGACAAGTTGAGGACTGACTTCTATGAGTTTACTGAGGGACTGTACTCAGTTCCTATCAACCTTCCAGGCACGAGATTCAGCAAAGCCCTGAAGGTATCATTTTCTGAATGTGAACGGTTGTACATGTATGTAACATTTGCACTGTACTAGCAATTAGCATCCTTTCAGCAGCTGGGTCACCGGGAACTGGCAAGCAGCTGATAGTAGTGCCACGATTTCATGGAGCATTTTAAAAGCATACATTTTTTAACTAACAGGATCTGGACAACATTTTTACAGGCGCGTGCACGAATAATCGAGACTCTCGAGAGTGAAGTGGTCAGCCAGCCCAGGTCTGAGAATGATGAAGACCAGTATGCCGACTACATGGAGCACGTGCGGAAGGACAACCCCCAGGGAATCACCGAAGAATCTCTGCTAGACCAAACACGGTGCCATATGCTTGGCATGCTGTTTGCTGGCCATGAGACAGCTGCTTGCACAATGCTTTTTGCTGTCAAGTATATCTCGGAGAACGAAAAAGTCTTACATGCGCTCCGGGTGAGATAGCTGTACCTGCCTACTTGGCATTTTCTTAATTAAGCTGCGCAAAGGCGTATCTCTAGCTCGAGAATATCTCATTCCCGGAGTTTACCTCATGGGCGGGTTAGGTAGATGATGCAAGACCTGTGTATTAATGTACATGTGATCAGGGCAAGCTCGGCTCGAGAGAGCTGCCTTGAACACAGCTTCACTTCTAGTCTAGCTCTCTAGTTTACCTCTGCTAGTGCTTATACAGTTCAGGGTGGACCGGGACAATTCGTCAAGGTATATCTCGAGCTAACATCCGAATTGAGCTGTGACTTGTCAATGAACAGGCCGAGCACGAGGGTATTCGGAGATCGAAACAGGATACTAAGGGGCTCACATGGGAGGATTTCAAGAAGATGTCGTTCACTCAACACGTACAGACCCTCTTACCATCACCCTTTAGATTATAACTTGCTCCAGCTCGTGCGACTGAAGTCAAGTACTAATCACGTTGACGTTCCTTACTTAGAACTAGCGGTGGGTGGGTGGGTGGGGGGGGCTGTGGGGGAAGCAATTGTCTAGATGCTCACGCTGGAAGACTTGTTGGAATATCGATAGTAAAGAACTAACTAGCCTGAGTCCGGCATTATGTCAGGTCTACGACTGATCATTCGCTCTTTGATCTGGATGCATTCAGGTGATCACTGAGACAATGAGGATCTGTAACCCTGTTGCTCTCCTGTGGCGTGAAGCTCTTGAAGATGTTCAGCTGGGTGGTACATACTCTGTCCCCAACTTTCCTGCTTGAGTTTGCAGTCACTTTAAGATACTGAAATTTCGTTGTAGGTGGGAACACTTACACTGGCACTTGAGGTCTGTCCCTGGATTAAACCACAGATCCCAATAAGGGTGGGAGACTTCAAAGACTACAACTTGAAACAAGAAAGGAGAGGTGGGCAATGGGTCAAAGTATTACCGCCGAGTTATCGCATCATCGTGTATGATCGATATAAGGGCCCTTTTGTCTCTCTGAACTGTCAAGCACCTGAAACCTTCAATGATCTTCATTCTTGACCGGTCCAGGAGTACTTTCTAGCTTTTTCTAAGGGACTGAAGCTGAACGACGTTGTTGTTGTCGTGTCTACGATACACGCCCGGTGTGCATTGAACTTCCAACCTAACTTCCAATGATCTTGATATCATTCACAGGATATGTAGTTCCAAGGGGATGGAAATTGTTGTGTGGCATCCGAGCAGCCCATCTGGATCCGGCCAACTATGAGAGACCATACGACTTCAATCCGTGGCGCCATCAACAGGTAAGACAACTGAGACTGATGACTATATTTCCTACAAGTCTATTAGATCGTTCATGGAGATCTAGAACATGAGCTGCATATGTAATTCTTAAGAGCAGGCAGGGCTGTAGATTATAAGTTAGTATCTCTAACCAGTACAAAATTCGACAAGTTTGTAATATTTAAAGATTGTGTTCATTTAACAGGTGGTTGAGCATCCAGCTCACAAACCGCCCTTTTTTGGATTTGGAGGGGGGCCACGGTACTGCCCTGGTGCCGATCTAGCGAGGCTTGAGATGTCCGTCTTCCTGCATCATCTTGTTACGAAATTCAGGTAGACAGCAGCTGAACCTTTACGGATTTTGAACGCTCAACCTTGAAATTCCCTTTTACACGTACATACACATGTATAAATTTCTACACTTAGAAGATCATACCTAAGACGATTTCGCAATGTGCTACATTTTACCGTAAGATTTCGCCTGCTGATAGTGTGATGGTGGGGATGGTGATGATGGTGGCTACAGCTGGGAGCTGAGCGGACTAGAAACAACGTCCTTCCTGCCACTACCAAAGATTTCCAAAGGGCTTCAAATTCGAGTGAAGGCGTTGCAGCAGTCGGCGGAGGTCATTAAAGGGGATATGCCTGGCTTTCTGCAATGTCCGCATCTAACTCACTAGACACTGACTATTCCTTTCATGAACACTCTGGAATCCCAGAGTCGCATCCCCAAGTAGAAATATTGTCTCTCGAACACTACTGCAAGCTGGATGGCAACTGGATGGCTTTTTCCTTTCTTCTGTCGGGATATCTGCATTTGCCAAGACCCAAACCCCATTTTGGCCTCTTCATTGCCAACCCATCAATTGGTGGGAAGAATGAGGATATATGTATTTGTACAGATACAGATTCAAAGAGAAGTCAATGTAACCTTCTGACATGAGTCAGTTTGCAGATTACAGTAACCACATCTCTTCTCTGAGAAAATAGAATGTACTCATAAGACGTTGTTTGGCGTAGCCTTGTGGCCTCTCTGAGAAAATAGAATGGCATAGAAAGGGAAAGAGAAGCAGGATCTTACAAGTAGCGACCAAGGGCTGTGTTACCATGGTATGCAGGTCATACCAATGCTACTACGCCAGATCCCATCAGAACTCTAGGTTAGAAACGAAGTCTCTAATAGAAGCCCACTTCTTCTGCTGCCTACAACACAATCATCACCCTCACTCCACTCACAGCGACCAGCATCTCGCTTGTAATGACCTTTCCATTTCAATTCAAATTTGCGCCACAAAATAGGGCTTAAAGCTTAAACCCTGGACTTCGGATAATTAATATCTTTCTCAGACAATGGATGAATCCACAAAAAATGATTATTTGATCGACACTAAGGGCCACCCAGGATGGCATTTTCGACATCTTCTCTGCTCAGTGCATAACTGAACTTCCTCTCTACATCCCTCTCCAGGTTCCCAGGTCCACTCTTCTGATATCTGCAATTCATACCGACCCCATTATTACTGCACCAAAACAATTTCCTACATTTTCATTCGAGAAACAGTCACAAATGAAACCTATAAAAGGAAAACTGGATCCCTCTAGTCCATCAACAGTTAAAGGATACAGAAAGAAGATAGCTAGAACATGTATGAATACTGCATGCAAAATAATCACAAAGGAATATGCCAGTAAGCATGTGTCCAGATAGACAGCCATTTGACAGCAGGGCATGTGCAACACATGGTAGAGCACAAACTGGAACTGACGACTCCTTGCAAATATGCAAAGAGAGGGGGAGCTGCAGGATTCAATATTTCAAATCACATGTTGATGACCAGACAAACCTGGCTATCACCCTTGCTACTGCACAAGCCAGGTTGTCACAGGCCCTTAGCAAAAAGGGTTTGGGCTTTAGGTTTTAGCTTGGACATTGACATGCTACATAGTGTGTATGCTCTGTGGTTCGCTTGGTGATTCTAACAGAATCGCCAGCCGGAGGATTCATGGGGAAGTAAATGAGGCCCCTACAGCAAGCTCCTCACCTGCCACAGTGGACCCCACCTGATTTGAGGATTAGGAACAAAAGTGATCTCTCACACAATTTTCAAACTGAGTGACGCCAAGACAAGGAAGACAGCAGAGCACTGAAAATGTTCATCAATTGCCACATGCTACTGGGTTGGATACAGATAACGTGAGTTGATTACCTGATATAGAGTTCTGTGATATCAAGAGAGAGTTGTGCATGCCAGTCAGGCCTCTCCGCTATCCACACCGAGCGGTCATCTTTGCTTTGGAAGAAGTTCAAACTCTTCAGCCATGCCTCGATGCAAGGGAGACTATGTGAATAGAGTGGCACTTTCTTCTCTGGTAGCTTCTTTGACCACTCTTCCACATCCGTGGTGGTAAGAGCTGACACTCTGTTATGGTGTCTGCGGGGCCTCACCTTGATATGCCATGGGAGCTTGTAAGCACCTACTGCCTCACCTACAAAGGAGACTAAATTATGAACTCGATAAAACTTCCATGGCTTGCCTGGACAACGCCTCTCCGACAAAAGTGGCAACCCTAAGGCTCATCCTCCCTCTGCCCCACTTCGATAGATCTACAACCTTCACACTTACCCGTAACGTGCAGTAAAGCAACCCTGCATTAAAGAAAAACTGACAGACCGTCACAGCAACCTGTCTAGCGATTCTGCGGTCGCATATCGCCACCCGATAAGCTATGCTCAACTTGCCAACAACAGAGGCAGGAGGAAGAAGAATCAAAACCACAGCCTGGCAATTGAAATTCAATAGGGCACAGAAAGCAGACACCTCTTAAACCTCCCACCAGACTCCTGGCTTGAGTTGTATACGTGCTGGGTGGTTGGCGAAAGGCGCAGAAGGAAGGAAATGGTGCTGAAGAAACGGAAGCCTCCTCCACAATGCTGGATTGCCCTCCTTGCCTACATTGCGAATTCCGCCATTGCAAGCTCGCGGCAGCTTGGCAGGGGACCCCTGCCAGCGCCGTCCGAAAGGACATGACAACGTTGTGTATATCTCGAACCCAAAGACCACAACCTTTGCAGGCACTTGGTAGAGAAACCCACAGAGATGCGTCTTCAGCTTCTTAAAGCCGAACGAATCTGTGCAACTCGTCTCTGTCTGTGTCGTCTGTGCAATGATACAAGAGAAATCTCTTACACTTTGCAAACGAGCAAAATCGAGGACAGTTTGGATAGACGGTACCCATCGCCCATTCGTCACCATTCAACTCGCCCCGGTCCACGTGGCCCACATGTGGCCCGAGAGAGACGGTCGAGTATAGTATACCTACACGACAGTTTAGCATGAAGGTCCCAGTGATCCTTGTCGATGGATATTTTTGTTCGGAACTCCTCTCGAAGTATTCCCTGATATCCGAAGTTACTTGCCCTCAGTTCTTTCTGCAATTGATTTGTGATGAAGAGGTATCCGGGCTACTTACTAAAGAAGCTTATCGATAACTTCTCCATCTTGGCTTTACGATTGTTTCTCTCCGTAATGCGAGTATCTGACTCTTTCAAAAATGGATCAAACTACAGTCTTGGAGTTTGGAGTGCTGCTTCAAAGAAAGTCAGTCTTCTGGACTCACTTTTTGTACGACTACAATTGGATAGTAAAGGCTCGAGGATCTTCATTTGATCCATGAAAGGTGCAACTCAACATAGAGTGAGAGCATTAGTAATGAGCTTAGGACCTGCATGTGTTAAAAAGAGGACAACAATCTTCAACAGCAGAACCTGTAATGTGCAACTCTTTTTGGTTTAGACTACATCAGACTGGATTGTCGTGGCCCAATTGGGGGAAACAGTTACACCTTCAATTTCAGTTATGCTCTACAAGAGATTCAATCTCATCAAGCTACATTGCCAACCATCACTGAAATTAAACCTCTAACAAAGTGGACTGGAATACTGACACTTTCATGCCTGGCAGACAATCTGGGAGACAGTAGAGTGAGTTAAAGACGGCCAGACTGTTACTGCAGAATCTGCTGACACTATGTGTATATTGGGTGTAACTTGCTAGAGAAATCACACAGTACTGGCTTTCCTATCACAGTATCTCTTTTCCTTTTCCTCCTGAAATTTCTTGGCAATCATGATCATAGAGTCAAAAACTTCAAGGAGGGACTCAAGGCCCTTCGTCTGAGGCTCAAGCAGTCTCAGTGCAAACACAATGCTCTCCACTGTTGACAAACAACCAGGCCTAGGTTGACGTCGCACATATCCGTACATACTGGGAGAGGATAAAGGTAAACGGTAGTGCGGCAAGGAGTGCAGCCATGGATGCTCAAAATAAATGCGTTTTGCCTTCGACCAAGTGCCGTCCAACACTATCAAATGTGTGGGGCGCTCCATTCTTTTGCAATCTCCCTTTTCCTCTGTCTCCTTGCTGTTGACTGTGCCTTCCACATTTCCTTGCTGTGAGGCAAGCAAACTGGATCCAACATCCAAAGAAACTGGCAACAGATCTACTGCCTTTTCACTGGGAAAGAGAAGCCCTACACCCTGTGGCAGGCTAATCCAGGCAGGGACAACATATGGGTCTACAGATTCTTCATCACCCTTACTCTGAGCATCACCTCCATTACCACTTGACTTACCCAGACTAACTCCAGTCCTATCCCATGAGTTTCTGGTACTATCTTCCTCAACTACAGAAGCAGCAACGTCTTCAATTTCAAGCTCTTTCCTTACTAGCTGACTAGATTCTACAGTTAGTGTTGGAGTCCTGGGGGAAAGAATGGATTCACCTCTTTGCTCTGCAAACACCTCCTTTTCATTGCGGACAACCTTCGACCATCCCTTCTTTCCTACCCTGCCAGCAAAGCTACGCTTGGACCCAGGAACTTTGCCGCGAATTCGGTAGGAAATTGAGCCTTCCACCTCAGGGATAGAGATCACTTCTATGTTACGCAGACTCAGCGCTGCTATCCTGGCACTCCCTAAATGGTGATTCTTCTCTTCTGGATGTTGTAAAATTGTTATCCCCACCTGGTTATCAATCACAGTCTTGATCTGGGTACAAATACACAGTGATGCAGCTTTATTGCATCTCTTACAGAACGGTCGCCTTGGGCGCTGGTTTTGCTGACCCGCCACAGAGCCGTTTGTATCATTTGAGCCCTTGGGATCCAAGTTCATCTGCTGGCTAAATTCCTCAGGCAGCTCCATGTGGGATCCTTTGTGGAAAGCACTCGAATAATCTTCTGGCTTTCTTATTTTAGTCTCCTCTTCACTCTCTGAAGTGTTAGAGCAGTACAAATCCACTGTAGCAGTGCAAGACTTCCTTCGCAAAACCTGCTTTGCCCCTGATACTACAGATGGTAAGCGACTGATGCAAATCCGACTTGCATACATTGATGCCGCAGGTGATGCAATCTGTAAATCTGTTTGAAAAACCTGGTTTCTGCCTCCTTGCTTGCAGAAGATGGGCAACAGCTGCAGAATCAGTCTTCTGTCGTTCAAATATCCTATTCATGCTGAAGCAGGTGCCTAACAAAAAGAAGGGTTCGCCCAAGCACAAGACTTACACATTGGATGCGAGGTCCTTCGACGTCCTATTGCAAGTGCAACTTGCACAGAGGGCATTTGGGGGCTAAAACCAAGTGGTCTCCCTGGACCCTTATGTCCGCCATCTGCTAAGATGCACACATCACATGTTTATCTGCACACGTTGAACTCTGGCAGTCCCACTCGCAGGCTCGATGAACGACCATGCTGCATCAAACTGCAACTGCAATGCAAGCAGCATAGGACAGTCATGAGAACTTCACTGGCCACAGAATGTCAGAGAGCATTTTGTATGAACAGCGAAACGCCCACCCAGTTATGGGAAGGAGCAGAGGAAAAGAATAGCTATCAAGGCATTACCATACACTATGATAGGAGAAAGATTGTATAAGCTAGGACCTGATGGAGTTCTTAAACGATGCTTGTACCACAATGAGGTAAATAAAGTTTTGGAAGAAGTTCGTAAGGGAGTGGCTGGAGGCCATTTTGGAGAAGAGACTACCAGTAGGAAAATATTACTTGCTGGTTACTGGTGGCCTACCTTGTTTAGAGATGTACACAAGTATTGTAAGAGCTGTGATGAGTGCCAGAGGCTAGGACCCTTGCAAAGATCTGGGAAGATGGCTTTGCATCTTACAATGCCTACTGAACCATTTCAGAAATGGGGATTAGACTTTGTTGGACCAAAACAGACTGGGAAGGTCATAGAAACATCCAACAAGGATGAAGGTCCAGACCACAAAACATCATTGATGCATTGAGACAGCTCCAAAGAATCTGAAGAAAACCAGAAAAATACAACAACATTGGGCCCTGGTCCAAAGACATCTAACTATGCTATGACTGCCACCCAATGACATCACATAACTGAACGTATGCAAGTCCCAATCTAAGACAGGCCCTTGTAGAAAATGTAGAAGCCAATCAAGCTGAAAACTTCCAATAAACCCTCAACGTCATCCCTCCCCTGCTGCAATCCACTGATAGAGACCTCGAGGGTAACCAGCTCTTGCAGGTGGTCTGATGGGGGGGTCTGGAGCTCCCTAACCTCCAATTTCAATTTTCAGATGCCTTCCAAACAAGTAACGAGGGTTTGTAAGGATCATCGGAGGTCACTTGACTCTACATTTTTTATGGCTTCCCATGCAAAGAAGAGCACAACCTCACCCACGTTTAAATTTTACAGTTTGAGGTCTTCCGCCAAGCAAAAAGGCTCCCCCAGATATGACAAGTTCATAACATATGACAGCAACACAAAAACCACCTCGGGTACTGACTCTGTTTCATCATGTCTGCAAACAACACGTATAATGAACCATAACGTCCTCATCTAAGCAGACACAGCGGTTGGAGAACACAAAAACAAAGACACAGGAACCTTCTTACAGATGATCAAAGACGGGTCTGCTTTTGAAGCTCTTAACTCACCCCACCGACTGACCACCTGAATTCCGGAAGAAAGATGGTCCTGCACACTGATAACTATGTCCCCATCCCCTCTACACTTAGAGCAGGCCAATCAGAGCATCAAACGGAACACCGGCAGGCAGCATAAACCCTTCAGTTCCAAGGAGGGTGCTCAAGCAACGACGGGGTTGGGGTTTTGGGCTCCGTCGAATCCTCAACTGTGCTCGTGGATGCACATATGTCTACAGAGACGGCCATTTTCATCCGACAAAAGAGAGCCAGTCACGAATGGAAGCAAAATTTCCTTTCCAGACACATTCATGCACTAAAGACGGACTGCGTGGAGTGTTCTCTTAAGACAGCAAGCTTTATTGATGTGGACCAAAGGCCAATGTCGACCTTGGTGATCACTAAACAAGAAGGCCTACAAAATTTCAGTTTCAGTTGCTACTACAATCACAGGCTCCAGATTGCCTTTCTACACAGACTATCTCAGAAAGGGCCCTGCCCATTCGATGATTTGTTATGGGGGAACGTTATCTCCGTGCGCTGTCATTGTAGGGAGGCAAGCCTTTCAATCAAGGCATCAACTGCAGGCTGGCGATCCACCAAGCTCACCCTGCAATACTGTGCGGAGACACCAAAAGCTTCTCCACCTCGTGCGAGAACGCCTGCTCGGAGGAGGGCCTTCCGGCAGTCTTCCTCCTCCTCGCTCTTCAGCCATAGAAATGCTGCCAGCAGACATCACCGCACGGTGTAAGAGTTACTCATTTCTTATTAGACTGCAATTTAAAACAGAAAAGTTTCACTCTGTGTTCCAAACTTGTACCTGGATTGGTGAAGTACGTCGTCCCCGTGAAGGTGCAGTAAGCAGGCGATGAGAAGTCAGGGATGGTAAACTTTGCGTTGCCATGTAACGCAGATCGAACTGCCTTCCAACGAGCCTCCATCACCTCCTTGCCGAAATGAAAAAATAGCTTTTTCTTTGTCAAGCCATTGACTGAAGAAGCTGAGTCTCCGCTGTCCACAGTGAGGTTCTCGTAAGGAGGCCCGCTTAAGCTTGACTGCTTGTAACCACTCAGAACAGCTCGAATCATAATAGTCGCACGAATCTGAGAGTCTTGAGATACACCAATGGTAGTCATCTCAATAAACTTCGCCATCTTCTGAGCCACCTGAGGGGATTTCACGATAGCCCACCTGCAAACGAAAAACGAACAAACGTATCTCAGAGATATGTCATGTTGTCCATGGAGCGTATAACCAAGACCTGTAACTGGTAATACAAATGATGTCAACTGTTGAGGAAAGTCCTGTACATCTGATCTAGGCATATCTAGACTTATGTAAGCAGACTAGAATCAGACAGACGAATTGTTGAGATCATACCCAATGCGCGATCCAGCATGTCCTGTGCACTTGGAAAGTGTGAAAAGCATCACGTCGTGATCTTTTGCACCTGTGATTGGTGTGAATGTTGGCCAGTAATAAGCGAGGTCATGAATCACTGATCGGCCAGAAGCGTTCACCTTCAAAGCTTCGCGTATTGTTCCATCGGGATTGTTGGGTGATGTAACCACCTCAATGTACGCATCATCCTCTGACTTCCTCGAAAAGGTTCTTGCATCGCCGCCCCACTTAAAAAGACCAGACCTCAGAAAGTCCACCTGTGCGGGATACGCCTGCTTGATGGGACGATCAACAGCACATGAAATACCGTTAGATCACAAATTGACAAACTAGAGCCACCGTTCTAAGGATCCATTTACTGCAAGACTGGTAGCAAAAAACATGTTGAGTCTCGCATGAAGACCGAACGAAAAGTTACTTAGATAGAGAACTGCCTGAACCTCACTGAACCTCACTAAGCAGGAGAATTGATAACAGATCTTTAATCACTGCAATCAGTAGTAGGTCAGAGGTCAGCACTTTGAAGTACATTAAGTTACAAAGAAATAAATCGATGAAATAAGCACGAAGATTCATACGGAGTAATATGGAGCAGCGGCAATCACTGGTGTTGGAGACGCTTCCTCTGGATTGGACAAAGAATAAACTGCAGCTAGGAAAAGGTTTGTCGATCCTGTGCCCACGATGACAAAGCGATCTTTCACAATCGCGTTGCCAACAAGATCATGCAAATCCCTCACTGCATCGTCAAGATCTGCATGGACAAACCAGATGCCTGCAGTATTGTATCCCTTGTTTTCCACAAAGTAGCTCATGCGATCATTGGCTCTGGTCAGATGCTCGTGCTCGACTCCTGCATAATCCCAGTAGGACTCGAACATAGTTGGATCCCCACTGCAAAATATAAACACGATCATGCGAGTGTCATTGTCTATCTTACTGAAAAGAGCCCAATTAAACAATGCATTGAGCTGCTGTAGTTCAGAAGCAACCTGCAAAGCGAGACAGTGCAAAACGGACAGGTGCATGAGGCAAGCCAGATCTATATACAACCCAAGTCATTCATAACTTCAGCTACGAGGGAATGCCAAATCAAACTCAGAGGTGAAGAGAGAGAGTTCTCCTGTCATGAGTAACATACTGATCGCAGTTCAGCATCGTCGTTGCAGGGTCCGCTGCCGTGGGGCCAATCGCATAGGTTGCTGTTGCCATCGATCGACTGGTTTGAAGGAACGAACTCTTCAGATAGACGCCCTCTATCTGTAATCACACTACCCTTCAGAACGACGAACTGCGTTCAGTAAGACTCCTCAGGACTGTATATATACTCAGAACAGGCTCAGAACTCTGGTGCTCTGCTCGAGACTTACGAAGGGCTCTCTACTGCCGAGGCGTGAACTGCCCTGCCACCAACGACGTCAACTATTCGGATATCCATGGGATATTTTATGGGATATTCGGAGAATGTTCCATCCAATCGGCGGCGCGTACCTGACCGAGGAATGCTCTGGACAAAGGGTCGTGCGCAGCCGTCGATGGCGAGCTCCACCCCCGAGACTCACGCAGGGCTCACTTATATATTATGAGGACATCCTTGACACACTCACACACGTTCTCATTCGCAGTCCTTCCTCTGTCTTTTGTGTGTTGCTTTGACGAAGAGGAGATGAAGGCAATCCCAGGGAGTACCGCGGGCGTGGTGGCGCTGCTGTTGGCAACGATGGCGATCAGCGCTGTGGTGGGTGTAGTAGAGATTCAGATCGAGGACGGAGTGTTACCCGGGCTGCCCGGTGCTAATCCTGACCCATCGGAGGTGCGAGTTCAATGTGTTTCTGAGACTCTGGGGGATCTCAAAGGTATCACAAATCTCACCTCCGGCCAGATTTACACCTTGACGTTTAATATCGACTATAATCACCCGCCATCGTGGACGTGCAACTTTGTGTGGAAGACGCATACGGCTCATTTCCTTTTGTGGCAGAACTCGTATATTGTTGGAGTCATTACGGATCCGATAATATGTGACACATGCATCTGGAAAGTCATGCCCTCTGGGTTCTGGTGGAAGGACACTACACTCGGAAAGCCCTACACATTTTACAGAGGTTGGGATGATTAAGGCTTGGAAAGGTGAATTATTTCTCATCAGCAGCTTAGTTTCAGGTATCTTCTTATGACCTGCTGTTGATTGACGTTTGTTTCTCAGTGGCAGATCTCAAATACATACCTTCAATGAAAGTATGATCTAGATCGACCGTGAAACTAATGTGTTTATAACCACCTAAGCGGAATATTCAGATCATTGAAACCCTGCATCGATCGATTAGTGCTTTGTTTATGGATCGCATGTTGTGGTCTTCTGTGCAGCAGAGACTGATGGGGAGCTCGTTCCAATAGCAACTGCCCTAAATTCAGAAAATGTGAACTGTCGTGACGGTAGGCATGGCAAAGCTACTGCGGTGTACGTTTGATGCTTTCAATATAGTCTTATAGAATTAGGAGCAGCCCTACTATTATTGATGGACCGTCTCCTTGGAATTGTCACGGTTGTGCACAGAAGTGTTCGCCACATCGATTCTATTCATGTTTGAGCACTTGTACTATTCCCTTGCTGCATGATCCCCTTGTGATGTTGTTGTGCATTATCCCCTTGTGTCTCTATCAAGTGACATATACATACCAGAAATTATCTGGAGCCCATTAGAGATTGAGTTTTATGTTGCCACATGTCCCTGCATTCAATGAATTGATAATAGAACTTTAGGTGGATGAATTTCAAGCCTCGGACCATAGTGCGGGGAGCCATGGGTTTTAGCCTTGTTTCGCATGTGGATTGCTGATTCTATCAATTGACCATACAGACTGCTCATGTTCGACCTCATTTCGACTTGAGAACTTGACCTTTGAAACTCCCTTGGAGGTATGTATTATACATATAGCTCTAGAGAAGAAACTTGTAGTTAACAAAGTGTCAACTGGTCTCACATGTGGCTCTGAAATGAACTCTCCCATTGAAGTGCCGTTGAACTACTCATCACAGAAGTGCGCGTTCTATTTTCAGTGAACTAGTTAGTCTGCAAGTCGGGAATCTCATGATAACTCTCGAGGAAGGCCTACCGAGAATCTTACAGGTCCACCGGCCCTCATGTGTTGACCCCTCGTAATTGACGGCCTTTCCACAAATTAGTAGGTGTAGATGCAGTACAGTTTGTACAATTCATTATCCATATATAGAAAAGGGCAAGCTCAGTGAAACCAATCGCTCTGGAGCTGTGGACCCAGAGCCGACAATCACTCCTGCAGACTGGCATGTACTCTAGCCACACGCTAGACATCTCGAAGGGTGGCAAAAGAAAAAAGTTGGCCCGGTCAAATGGAATGGCCTGTGAAAGAAAATTGGCAACGGATATACATGTATTCTTCTTCAACGTGCAGTCAGATAGGGATGCCCATATGACCCCCTCAAGTGCTTAAATTCGTCTTAATAAGTGATTATACCCTGGGCTACATGCAAAACCAAGGAGTGAGCACATCATAGGATTACCGAGGAACCCCCTTCCCATGAAAGCTTCAACGCTAAAATGCTTAGACGTGATACTTTCGTGATGCTGCATGTAATAGCTTAAAACTTGGAACGGTCTGGATACGACTACGATCCTCCGCACAGCTACGAAGGATCACAGTGAACTGGGCAATAGCAATTTACATAGTTGGCCCAAGGAGATTAATCAATGTCTGATGTACGTGTCCAGAACCCTCGGGCCAAGTAAGCTAATTTGTGTGTGTAAGTTTCACAAGTCCAGGCCCAAATCGCTCATGCAGGGAGTCGTAAGGCTACAACTGAAAGGGTATGTTAATTCTGATTAGAAGGTTTGTTGGTTAGACCCAGTTGTCCAGACTTCATGAATATGAAGGCATCGAGATCACCATGGCTGGTCATAGCGGCCTGGCAGCAAATCAAGTGCTGATGGCGTGAATTCGGTGCCTCCACAAATATCAATGCGCATGGGCGCCTGCAGACCTTGGAAATACAAATTATCAAGGCTCCGATCAAAAATATTATGAATTTCCCTTGAGCAATTTGAAAGTGCTTGGTATTTTGGGCACAAGTCCGACCATATGGAAGCTAGTTGGAAGTCTGAAAGACCATATCACATAGAAGTAGGCCTTCTAGAAGGCTCCACGACAGCTGCTTGAGACACTATAAAGAGGGTAAGGGGTACATTTTACACGGTTTCTTCCACCTCCACCTCACTATGGTGATTTGGAACCTAATTCATCTTGACCTTGAATTGTGTCCCGAGATGGATGGACAGAATATATATTCATATGACATCGTAATGGAATATATAACAAACTCTCTTGCAAATGTAATTTTGGGCCCAAAAATCATAGTCACATAGGCATCCTACAACATTATAATAAAAATATATGCTAACATATAATTCGTCACTCCGCATAGGTATAACACAAACTTTTACACCCTCTACCCTCCTCGGCATGCCCAACCAGTACTGGTGTGTTAAAAATGGTGCAGTATGCCACCTCATGCAAACCTCTGGGCTGATTGATAGCAGTTAGCATGTGAAGATTCCTATAACTAGGAAATGGTAATGGTGACACAGATAAATAAGGAGAGATATCAGGGAAGTTAGGGTGACCAGTAGCGGTCACTCCTTGTATTTAATTGCTACTGCTTGCAACCAAATGTGTGCGCTCCTGTTACACAATCCAATGTGCCTTCTCATGCATTCTCTTCACACTCTTTCTCTTTTACCCGTTGCGTTACACTGTGGACATAAAGAATAAATTGTATATTCAACCTTTGAGGCTCCTTGAAGCCTTCTTGCTCTTACTAGTCCTAGTTGCCACCAGCCCCAGCCAGCCTCTACCACGAACACCCCATAATGTCCCATAGTGATCAGCCTCCCCTACCACCTCTTTCCCCCTGCTAGTCCTTGTTGCCGGCCTCGCGTCCTCTTATATTAGTTAGTCCTCACTGCAAAGTTACTCGAGTACCGTGACTTCAACTAGCGAGGCACTACCTGATCTTACCTCCATTCCACTAGCCTCTCTCCATTCTAGAACATTCGGTCCCTCCAGACGCCTTCGCCAGCCATACTAGCCAAGTGTGATGCACTCAGCCATGTGGGGCAACCAGCCACCCTAGGTCAGACAAGGTGCTAGACGGCATGGGGCTTTTATTTTACTTTTACTTTTAGATGTATTGGGGGTACATATTGGTAGGCTCTGCATTCAAGCAGGTCCCTTACAAAAAGTAAATAATTTGAAAAGGTCTAAATCATCTTCAAATAAATAGAAATGGACATCAATATCCTTTATTGTGGGCTCAAAGTTACATGATTAAAAATATGATGCCTGAGAAGCGTAAATTATGTTGTCTCTTTAACACTAAAGGGCTACTGCCTTACAGCCGGAAGGTGGACACCTTTGTGACACCAATCCGTGGATCAAACCACAACCACTTCCGATGTGGCCACTAGGCTACAACTTGGTTGTCATCCAAGCAGAGTTGCACTCATGTTGGTGTCTGTGGATGTCCAAAGTGTACCCAACTATTTTTCTTTTTTTTCTCAGAGTCGATGGGTGCCAAATTCAAAACTTAAACCGAGCTTAGACCACACTTATGCCCCCACTGCACTGCTAACACATGTTAGGTTAGTGCTAACTATTGCTAACTAGGAAATCACAAGTGCATGTTGGGCAGCATGCCTCATTCAATTAGAACCGGAACCGACTGTTCTTTGTTTACATAAATAACCGCCCAATACTGGAAATCATTGCCGCACCAACCGGCTTTACATATTTTAGCTCTAACTATTGCTATCTACTCTCAAATAGTCATTCATAATTTGTGACAACTTTAGTAGTACCTCCCCTAGTGCTAAATCTAAACTGGCATGCCATTTTTGGGCACCTGCCGGCGCCATTTTCACCATTTTTGCCAGATCACCTTTTTGCTTTCTCTTGCTCATTCTCTATAGTTCTCTTTGTGCTTCTATAGTTCTTTGTAGTTCCTTTTGGGTGTCACAGACAAAGGAGGAACAATCAACGAGAATATCTTCCCTCTTACATATCCCTTACATTTGGGTCTCTATGGTTCTACTGCGTTATTCTACGTATACCCCTAAGGCCCTTGAGCCTCCCATGGGCTTAATATGTTTTTGTTAGAATCTAATCATTTTATAAACTCAGTGTGTAAGCATACAAGCGAAAGAGAGTTGAGACAGAATGGAAGCATTGTATTGAAGTCTCTGAATGAGCTAGCCTCATATATCAACAATTGTGTCTCTTGAGTATGAGATATCTACAATAGTGTCCCTTGAGTGTGAGACATGAAAGGGTTTTTAACTATTAGACTTACCTTGTGGATGTTACTATCCTGCTAACACCCCTACTTAAGTCTAATGTCTGTTAGAATCTAATCATTCTATAGACTCAGTGGCGTTGTATTGAAGTCTCTGAATGAACCTTATATATCTACAATAGTGTCTCGTGAGTATGTAACATGTCTCTTGAGTATGAGATATGAAAGAGTTTTCTAACTACTAGACGTACTATCCTAGTGGATATTACTATCCCACTAACACCCCACTTAAGTCTAATAATGTATATTAAAGATAAAGTCTACATTAACACTTCATTGTTACTTTTAACACTCGTGTCGTCATTTGTTGAGTTAAAGTCTTAAACTTTGGTACACCCCTCTGAGTTGTTCTTCATCTCCTCACTGTCACAGCTGCCTCGATGCTTCCACTCTTCTCCTTGTAGCACTGACTGCTTTCTGGGAATTGACTGTGGCATTAACTCCAAGAATTACACACTTGGATAAATTGGCCGTTAGTAAGACTTACTTGAGGTAATAATGATATGTGATGTCTTATATACAAGACCTAAAATGAAAATTTACTAATATTTGGAGATACAATTTTTCAAAATAACTTGTATTCCTCTGGGACTTGTGCAAAGAAACTCTCAGTTTTGATCTTTCCAGAGGCTATATTTGCCAAGACCTGCCAGCACTCCTTTTTTATGTGCCCCATCTTTTTGCAATAATTGCAAGGTCCTTTCCTCCTCTTACCATCTGGTGTATAGACGTCTGAGGGTTGATTGGGAGTTGGTGAGCTAATTCCACTCCGCTGACCTTGGTTGCGAGGATAACTAGGTGATCCACCTTGAGATCCAGTTATCTGCCTATTGGATTCATACACCTGAATTCGTGTACAAGGAGTTAGTTTTGTAGGTACAGCCCCTTTAGTTTAGGTAGGTCTGTAGTTCAACGGAAGGGTCAATGATGTGACTCCATCTGTTGGAGATAAATCGTCATTCTTCCTTCTACGAATGTCGTCAGTCAATAATTTGGCTGCAACATCCTGAAGGGTTAAACCGGGTTGACTACTCAAGGTCATAATCATGGGCTGGTATGATTTTGGAAGACTACTTAAGAGTATCTCTATGTTGTCTTCATCTGAATATATGACCCCCACTAACGTTCTAAGAGAAGTCTAAATTCATGAATGTGAATTTTAATATCACTCCCTTCTCTCAAACTGTAATTTACATATTGTTTTCTAAGATGACATTTATTCATCATGTCATTTGTATGATAAACTCTTTGTAATGCTACCCAATTCCCACTTGATGTGAGTGTAGAGGTCGCATGACCGAGACAAGTGTTTTTAACACTATCTATGATTATCAATTGTGTTGTCATCTCTCTATCTTCCCAGTTGACTATGGAACCTACACCATTGCCGGGTGGATTTGTGACTCTTCCACCCTGGGGGGGTAAGTACTTGTGTCAGGTTTGATTTCAGTACCTATGACTAAATCCTCCAGTCTTTCTTTTTAAAAAGATAGGATAATCTAATCTTCCAGGTTTGATAGTTAGAACCATCTAATTTCTCTACGGTTCTATTAGTCGAGGAGGATGGCGTTATTGCACTTTTCTTAGGATTGACTCATCCTATAGAATTTTAGGACCTTATGTTTTCTGAAGGCATACATTTGCTATGGTTTAGCAAACTCATGATAGATATCTACGTTCAGTTTTAAACAAGTAGTCTTGTCCCATCTAATTGTTCTATGTTAGCCATCATAGTGGCTCTGATACCATGTTAGAATCTAATCAATCTATAGACTCATTGTGTAAGCATATAAATGAGAGAAAGTTGAGACAGAATGGAAGCGTTGTATTGAAGTCTCTGAATGAACCTTATATATCTACAATAGTGTTTCTTGAGTATGGGATATGTCTCTTGAGTATGAGATGTGAAAGAGTTTTTTAACTACTAGACTTACTATCCTAGTGGATGTTACTATCTCACTAACAGTTTTGGTTCCAAAATTGAGATATTGAACTGAGATGAAGAAAACATGGGTTCACTCTTGTTGAGGCTTTTGGCTTGTTTGAGATCAGCAGCTCACTTGTTGACAACACTGGGAGTCATGCTAGCAATGAGCACATGCTTCCGCGGACACTAGTAATATCTCCAATCCTTGCATGGAAGGTTCACTGCTCTACAATTGTTAGGTACATGCTCCAAAATGGTCTCCAACCAATTGCGCCCTGTAGTGGGTGGAGTAGGTGGATTTTGTCCCACCCTTGAGGCTTGAACTCCAACATGCACAAACCAATGTTTAAGTGTGAGGAAGTCATGCAAATCCAGCGGCACCACTAAGCAATAGAGAGAGAGAGAAGACTCCGGCCGAGGCCGGTGTAACTAGCAACTTCACCTTGCAGCTACTGCCCCTTTTTGGGGGTGGGCCCTATAACAAAAAAGTGTCCGGGGGGCACCAGGTGACCGCTAAGAATAGAGGGGGCGAGGGTACCCCTAGGTACCCAGGGGTATCCTGGGGGACCTGAGGTGCGTTTGAAGTGTCGGATTCCAGTTGGCGTTTGTTGGTGATAATAGCTGTGAGTGAACGGAGTGCCGTGAGAGGGATTTCTTTGAAACATTTGTGGATGGGAAGAATGGAAATTTGGAAGTTATCGTGTATGTCCGTGATACTGGCGTTATGAATGCCATCTCGAGTGCCGGCTGTGATGACGGTTAACAGGCCGGTTTTCCAGCCACGCCTTAAGAGTGCAAGGATAAGCGGGGCATATTTTTGACGTTTTTCTAAGATTGAATCGTTTGGATAACGATCATGGCAAAATGTGAATTCAATGAAATGGATGGTGAGTCGTGGGGATGGTGAGGTGGGGGGTAAAGTGTTGATAGGTAGACCTTGGACGAGGAGTATGTTCGGGCAAAGTCAAGCGGGGCACGAGCATGGTGATCGGGTACATATGCATGGTAGTAGCCATGGTGGTACTGTGTGGTCGGGTGGCCGTCCCTAGTAGGTGCTTGCATTCATGAGCGAGAACCAACGGGTTTCAGCACGTTTTAGAAAGAGCTTATGGAGGTGTCAGACTGCCTGGTTATGACGCGTGATATGCAAGCCATGTATAACTGGGTGTGTACATTGGCTGAGGAGATGTGGCCAAGTGTCACGAGCTTGGTGGGTGGTTGCACATAACGGGCAGTATGGGGATGGGAACAGATGTGGCCAGAAGATGTGTTTGCGTTGGTGGCCCATGTATTGGGCATATCGGAATTTGAGTGTTTGTCGGATTTGTGCGTCGGTGGTGGCTTTGGTTAGCCGAAATCTGATTATAGAGTTTATGGTGCAGAACATTAGATTGAGTCCATTTTTGGATGTGTACTTTGGTTTGGCTGATGGAGGTTACCGCTTGTTTATTTGCTTCTCTGGTTAGAGTGGTCAAGAGGTTTTGGACTGGTCTGGGTACAGGGGGGTCCGGAACGGGATGTATGAACCAAGGGATGGGTGTGGGCGATGTGAATAGGGTCGATCAAGGGTTCAACTATGGGTTGGGAGGCACCGAGTTGGGCGAGTAGGTCTGCTTCTTCATTACCATGGATGTCAGTATGCGAACGGACTTTGAGTATATGGACTGGGTGGCCTAGGGAGATGGCCCTCTGGACAATAGTGGCAATGAGATTGCGGTCGGGGTGATGATGATGGGCAGAGGGGTGGGAGATGTGGTTGCGAATGAGGAATAGTGAGGTAAGGCTGTCGGTGAAGATGTAGTGTGTGGGGGGGGGGGGGGGGGGGGAGGTGTCAAGTAGAGAGAGGGCGTCATAAATGGCCATGAGCTCAGCTCGGAGGATGGTGGCAACAAATTATTAGGTTTGGAAGGTTGATATGCGAGAGGAAATGCCCTCAACAACACATCATAACCAATGTTCTCAGAAAATGGTGGATGAATCAAATAGCTATGCAGATGAATGAATGAAGCAATATACGTAAACCTTTCCAACAACATATTGTTTGACCAGTAATCCCACAAGAACAAACCCCATCTTTGAAGTGGTGAAAGCAATTAACATCCCGTACAACAATTGCTCGGCCAACAATCTTTCAGATAAACTTGGTGGCAGTGTGGCAGTCACCATAAGCCCCAAAGATTTTTTTATGACACAGAGAGGCGTCCCAAGGGCCATACTGATTAGCCCAAAACCAATGGCCAGCTTCTCACTATGGTGGCAAAGAGAAAGTTCATTTTGCTCCTCCCCCACATCATGCAAAACAATGTGTGTGTCAAGTATATACCCTACCTCCTTCATCTGGCCAGACAACTGTTGGAAAACCATCGAGAAACCCAGATCACTAGTACGAGATCATCAGATGTTGAGGAATGAAGAAGAAGATATGAAATGATTCTACTGATAGAAATATATACATGAGTCTCGATCCACTTCGGAAGGAAGTCTACTATTTTAATCTCCGCTGATATCTCTAGATAGTTACCACCGCTACCACCGTCATGCAGTGATAATGTTGCACCGCTAAACTAGTTGACGAGGAGGAAATCTGATATCTAACAACAACATTCTCAGCTCAGCATGGACTTCCTCAATTTTTGGAGTCATCTACAGCAAAGGTGTGCACCCTATTGCCAACCTCAACGGTGCAGCAACCTTGACCTTTTCTAACCCCTCTGACCTTCATCACTTCTCCACCTTCAAACTGAGGCGTAGATGTTTGATAGTAACATATAAATTGCGGCATCATGTTCATTCCACTTGAGAATAGATGTCGCGCGTTTAGCCGTCTCCACATTGCAATGAATTTTGCGGGCACTAAGCAAGGCCCTCCACACCACAACATTTGGATTAATTGGCATTTTGTTAATGAAGTCCTCTGCCTCATCCAATCGCCCTACACTGCCAAGAAGGTCCACCATGTAGGCAAAGTGCTCCACTCCTGGAGTAATTCCATGATCTTTACTCATGGCAAAGTAGGATCTGTCTTCCACTAACATTTCTTCCATTAGTTGCAGGGCCTCCATATCACAACCATGCTAGGCATATCCTACGATAATCACGTTCCACAACACCACATCTCGTTCAGCTTTGATGACGTCACCATGGACCTCTTTTGCCCTTTTCCAAAGCTGCCAATCTTGCGTGCACACGCATTGCAAACGCAAGCAAACATGATGTGGTTGGGTTTCACCCCTTCCCGCATCATTTGCTCGTATGTCTCCAAAGAATTCATAACACACCGATGTTTCATAAAGCCTGCCATCATATATTACATGAGATCAAACCTCATTGAGGCATTTCATTGAACACTTGGTGTGCATCCACAATGCTCCCACATTTAGCATACATGTTGATAAGGGTGATGTGGAGAGAGAGAGAGAGAGAGAGAGAGAGAGAGAGAGAGAGAGAGAGAGAGAGAGAGAGAGAAAGTACCTCTGGCACTATCCGATTGGTTCGATCAATGGCCTGAAAGGACCCAGCATTGCACAACCCCAAAAGAAGCATCACCTTTCACAGCCTTTAGCTACAAATCTCCGGAAACTATAGACCCACATACTGCTTTGCAATGATGACATAGAGATGACAAGATGCACAAGATATGTTTGTACTCTGAATTCTAACCTCGTCAACGTGACCAGCCATAAACACCTCCTAAATCTCTGTTACCATTCCAGCACAAAAGCAATATTATAGAACAAACCCTATTTTAACTAATTCTGGACTTTTGGCTTAAATCCGGACCAAACTTAATATGTATTTGAATTCAAATTAATTCAAATTTTGTTAATAATATCTTGGATAGTAATGTGTGATTGAACTTTGTGAAATTACAAGTTTTGTCATACTTGCTTCAAAATGTAACATATAAGATGTCCATTTGACATTGAAGTGCTTGTGAAGTTGCAGTGTAACTCAACAATTCATTGAACGTCGATTGGGAAGTCGAATGATGTAATATTACATTATGTTACAATCACGATAAACAAATGTGTCGAATCGAACATGGGATAGACTCATATTACTCTACCATACTTGATATAAGTTGATAGTAATTTTGATTGAATCTTCATGTTGACAAGCACAATATTCATAGACAATGCCATTGGAATGATGTTTTGGGTGTGAGAAGGGTAGTAAAATATTAAAATAGCGTGAACATTAGGAAGATGACCTACTAGGGCAGTAAAATAAGGTTTGGGGTGTAACTAGATATATTAAGTGCAATAAGGTCCAAGTTTGTGGTGACTCGGAGAAGGGTTTAGGGTTTTAAAGGGTTTAGGATAGAAAGAGAGAAATAAATATGGACGACTCTAAACCTCTGTAGAATGTAAAAATGTAAGGGGAATTTGATATCCATGTAATCATTCTATCATACGTTATCCAACTTGAAAATTAAAGAAAACTTCAAGAGAATGATACAAATTTTACAAGAGATAACATGGTAGTACAATAAGGTTTGGAGTTTATTATAAGTAGGGTACTACACTAAGGTTTTGGGTATATGGTAAAAGTAATGGTTTAGGGTGCTAAGGGTCACGCTTAAGCTTGGGTAAAGGATTATTAAGGGAAGGGTAAAGGGAAGGGTAAGGGTTTAGGGTTTGGATTTAGGGTAGAAAGGGACAAACAAATATGGAAGACTCACACTTGGTAGTACAATATCTTGGTTTGGAGTGTAAGTAGGGTAGTTACACACTAACCTGGTTTTTGGTATGTTATGGTAAAGAGTACTAATGGTTTAGGGTAGTAAGTGTCAGGCTTAAGCTTAGGGTAAGGATTAAGGCCAGGGTAAAGGAAAGGGTAAGGGTTTAGGGTTTGGATTTAGGGTAGAAAGGGACAAACAAATATGGAAGACTCACATATGGTAGTACAATAACTTGGTTTGGAGTGTAAGTAGGGTAGTTACACACTAACCTGGTTTTTGGTATATTATAGTAAGAGTACTAATGGTTTAGGGTAGTAAGTGTCAGGCTTAAGCTTAGGGTAAGGATTAAGGCCAGGGTAAAGGAATGGGTAAGGATATAGGGTTTGGATTTAGGGTAGTTCAAAGGGACAAACAAATATAGAAGACTCACACATGATAGTACAATAACTTGGTTTGGAGTGTAAGTAGGGTAGTACACTAACCTGATTTTTGGTATATGGTAAGAGTAATGGTTTAAGGTAGTAAGTGTCAGGCTTAATCTTAGGGTAAGGATTAAGGCCAGGGTAAGGGTTTAGGGTTGGATTTATGAGAGTACACAAAGGTTTTTGGTATATGGTAAGAGTAATAGTTTAGGGTACTAAGTGTCCGGCTTAAGCCTATGGAAGGGTTAAGGGAAGGGTAAAACGAAGGGTAAGGATTTAGAGGTGATGGTAAAGGTATAAATGGACAAACAAATAGAGAAGACTCGCACTCACTAGAACGAGACATTGCAAAAAAACATTTAGACCGGATTGGAAAAGAAGAATCCAGGGGTTGTGCCAGCATTTTTTTTTTTTGTGCATTGTCTGTTTTGTAAGCCAGAATCCCCCATGTCACGAATATATGTAGATGAACAGAATGTACAGCAGTGCAGAGTCCAACACGGCAGAAAGAAAATAGATGAACGTCCACTGCCCACTCGAGGTTCATTGCGACAGAAAAAGAAGACGGGAAGGATCACCCAAAGCAAACACGAAGGGAAAGAAGCGTAAAGAAATTTTTATATCTTAAAATGAAAGACCGGAAATAACCTCAACATTTAGTCCATGGATGGAAAATGGTTCGCAAGAAGAAAACCTTCAGGTATCTGGCTAAAGGTTAGCAACCTCCAAATTCGCGCGCGCCTTCACTGCTTCCACCGCTGTAATTGTCTTGGTGCTATTTCTTGTCGTATTTTTTTGTGGCGGCATTGTCCACACGACATTGTTCACGTGGATCCATTGAGCAGGATCTGGCGGGTTGTACTCCCAAACTTTTGACCAACAGTCCTTGTACCTCTCAAAGTCTGAGGGGTTACCTCCTTTCTTCGGTCTCCACCACTCCACCTTCACTTTCTTAAAATTGGGATCTTCCCTTTCTCGGATGACATCTGAAATTGCCATTCCCATCCAGACCGGGCACGTCGTTGGGTCATGAGGGCGAACGAGCACAAAATACCCTTTCTCAATATCTTTGAACGGATTCAAGGGTATCCTTGGACGCTCACACCTAGGGCCACAGTAAGGTTCTGGAACTTCATCCTCATCTTCCATATCTTCCAGTATCTGTGGCTGGATGTCATCCCTCCGATGTTTTGAGGACCAATTTGTTTTCGGCCAAAATCCCTCAAGAAACTGAATACGATCCGGAATGTCCTGCATTGGCTTATCAAGTTCGGCGAGAATATTTCCCCAGTATTGGTCATATTGTTCCATCACACCCCGGTAATGATCGTCAAGCAACATTCCTTTGGTCCAAAAATCTCTGTATTTCTTAATACATTTTTTATGAATGATTGTTTTTCTGAGGAGTCGTCCCTAACTCCCCATATCGGTCTTCTTGGAACAACATCTGGTTCTCCTTCAGGGAGATATGGAGTCCCATCAGGATTGGACTTCCACATCTTAACGCTGGAGTTTGTAGGAAGCCACTCCGAATCAGTAGCTGACTTCTTGTACTTCATAACGGGCCAACCATCCGCATCCTTAAAAAATCGAAAGACGTGCATCTCTGAGATCCCGACCAAAGCCTCATTTCCATCATGAATACAACCCTTAACAAACTTCTTGAAGTCGCGAACCTCCTGTGTGATTTGAGGAATGAATTGCATATCTTGGGAGATCATGAATGACCTCATCAAATCCGGAAGAATGTAGGTGTTGCGTTCCTTTAGCTTCGAGAGAGATAGCTAAAGAATCCGTCAATATCCTCATGGGTGTGCCCGACCATGAGAAAACCAAGCTGGATCTCTTCAAAGACATCTTTGGCAGTGAGGAGGGATATGAAAGCAAGCATCCATCTGTTCTTATTGTCCTTGGAGGAGTTGTCCATCTGCAAATAAAGTCGTCTAGGAAGTGGTCGAGCACCACGTTTATCGTGTGGCCTGCAGGGTTTCAGAGCCTCCAAACATCTCGATTTACCTCTCATGAGCGTTTCAAAAAAATCATTTTGAACTTCAGTGTCGAAAATGTTCCTGGATTCCCGGCATGTCGGCTTTTCCAGTTGGCGCAGGCACCGAGCCAGCAACCCAATTGTGAAGTTTGAATTGTCTTTCCAGAACTCAAGGGAAAATTGAGCGTAAGCTCCATCTCCGTGTCCGTGCGTAACCATTCCTGTCAATGAGACATGCAACTGACCCAATCCGGAGACCATCTTGTTCGTCGTCTGTAGCCTCGGAATAGCCGTTTTCCTATGATCCATCTTATCATGAATAATACATAGGAACTCCTCCGGAACCATAACGGACTCATTCCTCCAGCTATGGTACAGCCTTCTGCATGACTCTTGATGCCTCAAGTGCAAATCAAGCGTCCGCTTATGTGCGACCTGTTCGGAACTCCTCTTAATCGACTTCTTGATCAAGTCCTTGAACATCTCGCATTCTGTGCACTTAGCAAAGGTGCTTCCTGTTTTCCGAACCTCCACGTTAGGAAATATTCGATTCCGTATACGGCTTATAGCTGGCTTCGAGACTCCTTTCAAACCGAGCAGTCTGTTTGTCTGCACCCCAACTCCCCAACAATGTCAACGTCCACTGGGCAGTGGAGGTTTTACAAAGTGGAAGAACCTCCACTTTGAAAAACGAAAGGAGACAACGAATAAAAGTCACCTCGTTGGACTCCTCTCGAATTCTCTTCCAGTTCATTTCGGGTGGCAAAATTCTCAAAGTATCCCGACGTCCCTCTCCAATGCAACGTGTTTTGTGAGGCATAAGGTCAGTATTGGCATTGATAATGGACATAATGTTCCCCTCTGCCTGGAGTGTCCCTGGTCGCGGCCGCTTGACGCCACGAATTCCGTGGAAAGATGACAAACAGCCCTCTTTACTGAGCTTTTTGTACTCCATGTAAGTTGACCTTCCAATTCTGTATATTATCCACCATGCTTTCTCACAAACATCAACACCTTCTATCGTAACATACGACCTGCGCGATGACCCATCCATAATGTGAAGTCGTTTTGAAACATTCAATCCAAGTTCTCTCCTCTCATCGAATGACGAACCCCAAAATGCAGTACAAATTGCCAAGGTTTTTCTCCAATCAAAATACTGGCAGCACTGAAGCTTGCAGCAAGGTTTGCTGCTCACCGACCTCACTTCATCCAAAGTAAGATTTTTCTTGCACTTTTTTTAGTCCTCCATATTGGATGGATTTTTCTTCTTAGTAAAATGCCTGTATGCTGCTTTCAATACGCCTGTACCATGGTCGTCATTCTCCATGTCACTGCATGATCGTAGGAAATTTTCGAGATCAACGGAGAGTATCCGACCATTTTCAAGAAGTCTTGTTTTTGTTAACGGCCATTTCACAATCGACATCAGTGAACCGGACTCTCCAGAAATTGTTCTAGTGACCAGAACCCCAACATCGTTCTCTCCGAGTTTGTCATTCAGAATGATCTCGTTAGGAATGCATGCTTGAATTCAGCCTTCGAACAGGGCGTTTCCGTCCTCCCCAAGAAGAAGACACTGCAAGTTTCTCCAATATTCTCTCCCCAGACCTGCAGGCAGATCCCCCCCAGTCTCACCGTTGGACGGAATATCATTGCTTTCAGTGCTTTGTCCTTGATAATCACTACCTTCTGTGATGGAATGACATCCTGGGTTTCTCGGGGATGATGAATCCACAGTTTCATGCGTGCGAACACAGGACACGTCCCACACAACTGGAGTCCCAATCGCCTCCTTCAATGTGTCAGCATCCATGTGTCGATAAGGCAGAGGACATGAGCCAAATGCGTCATCACAAAATATCAAGGTAACTGAAATGGTGGACGAACACAAGTGGTGTTTGTGGCAAGTTCCATCCCCAGAAACATTCAGGCAATCTCCTGAGGCAACAACTGAAGGAGATCCAGGAAGCGACAGAAACACCCTTTGGCCTATTTGGAACCCCATGAAGTTAGTAACCTCCACTGGGCAGTGGAGGTCCAGTAAAATCCTATTACTGGACTGAAGATTAACTGAAGGAAAGAATGACTTGCCACCGAAAGGAGAAACTTTAAGTATAACTTTTTTGACGGTTTTGAATGAGAAAACAATATGGATTAAAAAAGTAAAGTCAATGTTTGGATCTACACTGGGACTGATAAAAAACAATTGGAATTAAATTGGAGTATGAGGGCGGAGTATAGACTACATCTATCGGAACTGTCAGATGAAGTCACAATTGCCAACCTCCACTGGGCAGTGGAGGTTGGATGATATCTGTTGATGAAATAAACCACATGGATGAACAATGGATAATGAAGAGGCCCTCTGTAGATGACAAAGTGATTCTATGGATGGATGAATAATAATGTGGCGATTGCCCAGTGGAGGTTTGGGAGTAACTTTAGACAAACAAAAGCAAGTTTAGTTGGTGCATATGGAGAGTACACAAAAAATTGAGTATCATACTATCCTACGTGAGAAATGTGCAGTTGACACCTGAGACTAAGGAAGCAGGGAGAGACTCAGAGGTTGCTTCAGAAGTACCCTATGGGCAGAGTGGTGCAGGATAGGCAAAGAGGTACAGGTTGTCCAGAGAGGTGCACGATGTCCAGAGAGGTGCGTGAGAGAAAAGAAGCAAGTGAGAGGTTCAAAGTGGGAAGTTGGTGTTGTGTGGATATGGACGTTATATAGAGGTGACATGTAACTTTCATCTTTGAATCGCTCCAATGGCAGTGTGGTATGCTTTCTCTCTCGGATCGATTTGTGGCCACCGTGGATTAAGGCGGAATCGAACGGCTTATTTCAACTCGCAAAATCTTGGCTTCATTGAAAGTGTGCACAATTTTCCATTTATTGACAGCAGCCACTGTCACATTAATTATGGAACAAACGATAACGGCCGCAATCAGACTGAATTCTATCGTACTTGTAGGTTAGTAGGACTACAAGTCTGGCATCATTATCGTGCGGCTCTGACAGCAGACTGTGGAATAAGTGTGAAGGATGTCGATTCTGACAAGTGGCCTGGAGAAATGAAGTCAGGCGGCTAATCGCCACAACTAATTCGGGACTGCACATTAACAATCGATCATTATAATTAGCTGGGAGGAATCCGGAGGTGAACCATAAAGCACTTTGAGATTGTTCTGTTTATATTTATCGTGCTATTACAGTGAATAAAACACTTGGGCAGGGCGGTTCATTATATGCCGGCGCATTGCATTGGACAGCGAGGGCGGTGCATTACAGGTGTGCGGAATGCTCTGTCGTGCCTTGCTTGCTTGCACATGTTTAAAGTAGGGATGGACCCCTCGTGTTGGGTATCCCTCGATAAATGGGCAGTCCCTATGGTGGCTCTGGACCTTAAATCGAGGAATGCCCGACACGAGGGGCCATCTACTATCCTTAAAGCCGTATGTCTATCAGGGAATATTGACGCCTGGAGGCTAACAGCCAAAAGTTATTGTGGACGGCTCAATATGAGACAATGATTATACAGTGTGACGAATCCGTAGGTACAGCGTTGTGTCCTTTGTTGGCTTCAAATCTATTTTAAGATTTTTGTAAGCGTGAGGGTTGCAGAGTCTGACCAATGGCGTCATTACAATCATTTCGTCCTTTTTCATTCGTCTATCCAGTCGTCTGTCCAAACGTGTGTGCATTCGTGGAACAAAAGTTGAACTAATTTCATGTGTGGATGCACAATATTAATGATAGTTTGCGTGGATGGGGCAGAACATCCATTTGGACCGCGCGACCGTTCGATTTCGGACGGAGGCGATGGTTCAGATCATCCGCTTATAAGGGGTGCGCTCTTTGAGCCCGGCCTTTGGGCTTCCCATTTTCTACACGTAAGCGCTGCGCGAGTGAGAGCTTAACAGTTGAGAGAGGAGAGCGTGAAAAGAAGAGTTTTGGAGCTCATTTTGCAGCGACTGGACACTGGAGCGTGGAGAGAAAGAGCAGACTTGGCCGAGTGCAGAGAGAGGAGAGGGTGAAAGGTGAGAGAGTGAAATAGGCGAAATTTGAAGAGCGGGGAGGAGAGACCGGACACTGGCGAGTGGAGATTGACGAGTGTAGAGGCGAGAGCATAGTGCAATTACCGGCAGGCGGAGGTGCGGAAGAGAGTATCAAATGAAGGACTGTGGTTGCAGGGGCACCAAAATGGCCGGCACAAGCAGGTACAACATAAAAAACTCCCTCTTTTCGTCTTCTATTTCACGTTTTGTGTTGGCCTGTTCTCAGTTTTGTGTTGGCCCGCTCTCGATTCATGTGGCATGTTCAAGATTCAATTCGTTTCGATCTTGCTTCATTCTCTGCTGCACTGCACTGTCTTCAGTGCTTCAGTCCGTGCTTTAGTGCACATTAGGTTTTTGTTTCATTGTTTGCTTCGTTGTTTGCTTCAATGCTGTTTCATTCTCTGTCAATTTATTTCACTCCTGCTCCATTCTGTGCTTCAGTGCATTCCCGAGTCATTGCTTCACTGTTGTTTTTCAATTCACCAATGGTTTGTAGGGTGGTTTTGTGTGGTGGTTTTGTGTGCAATTGGGTTTGTGTGTGCTTGTTCTGGTCGATTAGGGTAATGGTTTAGGGTGGCGGGAGATTACCGTGCTGGTTGTATTGCTTGTTTTGTTCATTGTGGTGGTTTATTGAGGACAGTGGTTTAGGAAATGCCCGGATGTTTATTTCTCAACCGTTTTCTTGATCCCCAAATCCAGCGTTAGTTGATGCATTTCTTCCCATTCACGATTCTGAAAGGAAATTTTCATTTCTTATCCAATTATATCGAATTCGGCAATTCTGAAAAACCACGATAGCCTAGTCTACTTGTATTCTACAGTAGACATATGCTAACAGGAGGCTTCGTGCAGGCCAGAGTAGAGTATTCGTAGACCCATGTCATACACATGAGCAACCAGAAACTGGAACCTCCACTGCCCAGTGGAGGTTCGTGTGAATTCTGTATGTGGAAGCTGAAAGACATTTATTTAAAGTAAGGACGAAATCGGATAATTACGGGAAAATTGAAATCAGTTTGAGACGATGTGGGAACGAGTGATGGAATCATATGTGTAACATTGTAAGTGTGACACATACTTTTCAACGAGACCGGGATACGATAATTGGGAACCTCCACTAGTTCGATATTTCTTTGGGTCAGCCAGTTACACACTCTGATTAGTTTTTATGTCAGAATGAGAAAGAGGAACGAGGGTGGGGAACCGGTGTCTGACGATGAGTACAAGACAGCCAGATTAAATTGGAGCAAGAGACGGTGTTTGGTAGACGTGATAGAAGCGGACCGTCCAGATCAAAAACATGGTGTTTCGGAACCAGATGAAAAATCCAGTTGGGGGTCTACTGAGCCGAACAAAGTGTCTATCAATGACGAAAATGTGACTGTAGAATCCCCGCGGAACGCATCCGAATCTCCGAGCAATACACCTGAAGTCATCTGTAAGGATACCCTGGCGGAAATAAGAGAAAGCGTTCATGTAAACAATGATATCAACGGATCTCCTGCCCACTCCCAAGATTATCCGACATACACCCCTTCAGACTATTCCCCAGACACATTGGCGGCGATACGAGTGACCGTTTTTGGATATCCAACATCTCCGGGTTCCTCGCCAGCATCTTCTGAATCCAATCAGGATCTGAAGGATATTATCCTCCAAACTTCCTCCTGGACACTGAAACGAGCGGGGGAGTCCTGGAACTATTGGACGTCTCCGGATCTCCAGGATACTCCCCTGCGTCTCCTGATAGTATCACCGGATCCCCAAAATATACCCCTCCAGACTATTCGCCTGATACACTCAGAGAGATAAGAATGAGCATTCTGTAGTTCTTGGGTATATAATCTAGAATCGTCTGAATATAGTGCGAGAAGTTCCTTAGTATATTTTGGACGAATTAGGTTCGAAGATTTCTATTGTAGATTAGTCATGTTTGAGGATGATGTACTCAATGGCTCCTTAGCCTCATTTTCATTAAAGTTTTTTTCTTCAACATCTGAAAAAAATGGAGGATTTCTCATTTCATGTAGAAAGAGTCGTACATACGAACCTCCACTGTCCAGTGGAGGTTTCTCATTTCTGGAATGATGGATGCTAGTAAGAGAGATCTTGTTATTTGATTATCTAATAAATTTGTGTTTGGTTGTAACAGAAGACATCCTACACCACCAGATTGCGTCCCGGGATTGATTGGAGATATTTGTGGCGCATTCGTATGCTGGAAGTCCTCACATTTCAAAACTGAGCATACCACTATTTTTTAGTTTAACCCAGAGGTGACAGATTGGGGCATCGTGTCTGTCGGTACACCTCCTGATCACAAACTGTCTTTTCATTACAGAAGTCTTGGAGTAATAACAGACTTAAAATACGCAGAAGCTCTCGATATAGAGCTTGAATCTGAAGAGGAAAACCCGATGTTGGTTTTGTTCCTGCATGAGGATGCGAGAACCCCCAGGACGTTTGGTTTCAAAGTGGAGGTGGGTCGTCTGAACAAGTCGTTGATGAGTGAATGCGTTGCACTGGGTTTTAGATTTCCAGACGAGAGCTCTGTATTTACAGACGTAGGTTTGTCGAGGGCCTGGAGTATTTTTCTGGATCTTCTGCACGCAATGGGGAACGACATTCGCAAGAAACGAGCACTAGAGAAAGCATCAAAGCCGAAGAGGGGAAAACGCAAGTTGTCGACAGCCGGCAATGATGACAATGAGGCCGGGACTTCCGCAGGAAAGAAGAAACAGAAGGAGGATCAGGATCCAGCATTGATGTCAGATAACAAGAGACCTAAAGCTGGGGAGATTTTTGACAAGGAAAAATGCGAGAAGATGGAGGAGAGGCTCACGAAGGAATACAATGATGTATTTCCATTCGGATTCAAGAGTACCTTCCTTGTGAAGGTTTCCATGATGGAACTAGCTCCAAGGAGCATGGTTTACAGGCCGTTAAATATCAAGCATAAGGACGAAGTGAAAGCGCGACTCTTCCAACTTCATTTGTTCGACTCCAAACATCCGGTGTATCTTGCGCCAATCAACCCTTCCAATCCCGAGAAGATTGCTTCATCGCGACCGAAACAATGGAAGGAGATGGACGTATCAAGGTTCTTCGTAATTGGTGGACAACACACCATCGTGGCAGCAAAGGTAATGGACTTCATTTCCTCCCAGACCTCTCTTTTAACGAACCTCCACTGGGCAATGCAGGTCCGTGTTGAACTACAAAATTGGATATGTCCCCACACTTTCAACTCTCTCACCCATTTTACATTAACTGTAGCATGAACTTCTCGAGGATCTTTCCGACAGCGAACTGAAGGAGTACTACCGGGAGTGGCCTACGAAGATTGCATGGTCTACCGATGAACAAAGACTCCTGAAGTTGTCAAAGCTCCTCAACGATCCCAATAAGGCGCAAAAATTTGATACAACAATGCCGGAGAAAGTTGCGCATGCGTGAATGCTATTCAACCTGAGGGGGAAGCCAAGGAAATACAATGATCACACCACAAAGTCCGAGATGAAACAATGGAAGGTATGCATTTATGGAATCAAAATCTACTATTCACATTCATTTTATGCTAAAGAATACTTCTGTTGTCGGAGTGACAACTAATTTATCCCTGAATGAATGTGCAGGAGTTCATGTTTGCCTGTCATTTGATACTAGAAATGGGTAGCATTAAGGAGGCAATGGTCCTGGTACTTTGCGACGACGACGTTTGGAAGATCTGGGAAGATGTTTTCAAAAACTAGGAGCAGGGAAAGCTACTTGACCCGCTTGGGATACAGTACAAGGGTGAACAGCAACAGCTCACGAAATCTGCTATCGCAAAGCTGCAAGGGTTGAACAGATGGTAGCTGATAAAAGTTGCGCAGAAAATCCTGGACCTGAAATTGACCATTCGAGATTACAAAGGTCAAGACAAATCAATTCAAGGCATGAACAAGTACATAGACGACATGAAAATGCGCCGGTTTATTGTCGACGATGTGATGGAAGTGTTGGGGTGGCCTCGGAGGAGAAACAGTGTACAGAACCGTACACTAAGGACGAGTGGCGTAAAGTGAAGAGAAAGTACCACTGCAATAAGACAGAGTTATCAACATTTAAAGACAAACTGGGGACGGATTACATCCAAAGCAAGATCAAGATGAACATGGAGACAAAATCACTCACGGCCGTTTTTGTTAAGTACGTCTCCTCCATCAAGAAAGCTTATGAGGATAGAGAGGATGCCATGGCAATTATTTCAGCGAGTTTCAAGACTCATTACGCTATCATGGGTGGAGAAACAAAATTCGCCGATGCCAAGTCCCGTCTGCGACTCGCACCGAAGAAACGGTTTGACAACATAGCGATGGTGTTCGTCAATACAGTTTCTGAAGACGACTCTGTCGTATTTGAGTCCAATGATTACGTGAACATACTGGAGGCCTTTGTGGCTCAGAAAATGAACACGAGTGCTTTTGTTTTCTTCTCGACGCAACCGTCCTCGGCCAATCTGGTCTCCTACATCCGAAATGGTCCCGGAAGAACATCGTATCTTGTCCATCAGGGATTTTATGTTCCGGGAGAGTATGAAAATATTGTGCTGTTTTTCCAGCGACACCTGAGGAGATGCAAAATCCGGACAAGCACATCTCCACCGTACTGTTAATCGAGCCAATACAACCCGATTCTGGAAGGGCCCTCTGAGAAGCCATCAGCTTTTGAAGAAGAGTGCAAGACTTATAATCATGAGCTACGAGCTGACACATACGACTATTTGGCCTCCATGTTTTGTCGAGACGGGATGTCCGCTGTCAACATCTTCGGAGGCGTGATGTTGACGTACGCCCTTCATGTAAGTGTAAAACCTTTTTGCATTTTAAATACGAATTTTACATTTTTGATCCAACAAGTCCTCTGTTTTACTGACTGGGTTTATCTGCGGGCAAGAAACATTCGAGTGCTTGACATCAACCACTCAACCAAGAAAAAGTTTTGCAAAGGAAAAGTTGAAGCTAATTTTAAGAAGCTTCAAATTGAGAATGACAATGTTGCTGAAGAGGTTGACGGCGGAGACGATGATGAGGATGAGGAGGAGGAAGATGAAGACTTGGAAGAAGGAGGCGGACATTTCGAATACGTAGAGGAGGACGAGGGCATCAATGGTAACGGGGACAACGAGGGCCACAATGGTGACAATGCAGACTGTTGGGAGGCTGGACACCTGTATGTGATTCATGACTTCAGAACTCAGTCACAGGATGGTATTGAGAACATCACCCAAGACGTTGCGGTCCACAATGTCGTGATTCTAGATGGGGATTCCTCGAGTTCAAGTGAGAGAACTAAGAGTAATCCTGCTTCACCATCAAGGGGTGCGGAGGCGAGCTCAATCGAGGTGCGCGGCAATTTGATTGGGAGTGTAGACGATTGGTTCAAACCTGTAGAAGGGGACGAGCCGGCGCCAATGTCCCCGTCTCCCGCCAAAGAGAGGGTAGAGAGAGCGAGGACAAAGAGCCCGTGTCCCACAAAAGACAGTGGATACAGAGGGAGGACTAAGAGCCCGTCCCATGCAAAAATGGACAGTGGTGACAGAGGCAGGACTAAAAGCCCGTCTCCAAGAAAAAACAGCGGAGGCAGAGGCCGAACTCAGAGCCCAACTCGCTCTCAAAGTGTCTCCCAGTATGTCAATTTGGATGTAGGTAACGAATGATACCTGGAGATTTATGGTGTCTTCAAGCATTATAAATGGAACAAATTGTGTGTATTGCATCTGGTTGTGTTCTGGTTGTGTTTTTGGCAATACCTGATCTGTATCTTAATATTTCCCACATTCTTGAAATCACTACAACAGATCGTGGTATATGTGACTGTATATATGACTATCCCGTAGTCATAAATGGTACATATGACTTCTATGACTTAAAGTCGTGCAAACCAAGTCAATTCAATGAGTACAGTATGGTCGGTCATGGATGACTGCAGTCAGATGAACCAAGTGATACATCTCACTGTCATGTGGCAGTCATACGTACTTCTACCATACATGACTTAGTGTGCTGCTGCAAACTGTACACGTGTCTATTTCTAATAAGTCCAGGAGGTTTTGTGGATGTGTGCCATATGGCGTCTCCCGAAACTGCCACGTGGTATATCCATGAGGAGGATCTGCAGTCATTATCCTGACTACAACCATGCTAATATATGGATACGTGACATATAATGAGGAGGTCTTGCAGTCATTGTCATGACTACAAACATCCTGATATGTGGACACGTGGCATGTATTGAGGAGGTCTTGCAGTCATGATCCTGACTATGACATGCTGATATATGGACACGTGGTGTCATATGAGGGGTTGTTTTGAACTTTTAAATGTATTGGACAAGCAGAGCCACGACTATGCTTATCTCATTAGGGTTAGTAGAGATTAGGGTTAGTATTATTCAATACTAAACAAAGAGAAGAACAAAGGGAAGAACAAAGACACAAAAAATGACTCTGCAAAATGAATGTTTTATTCATAGGCAAGAATCACAGGAAAGAACATAAAGACAACAGTAGATGTAAGAGCTTCTCTTAAACTGCTGCCAGTCAAATTTACAATATAGCACCTGAGTCCCAAAATCTGCTCCTCAAACAATAGTATGACAAAGTGCAAAGGACACTACATATGCACTGAAGATAACAACAGATGTAAAATGCGTATGTCTTTCTACATTTGCTACTGTTCCAGCATAACAACAAATCAGCATGATAGGGTGCACCCACATTTTGCATGTACATGTCCACAAGGGTACTGTTCAGAATGACATTTGGTAAAATTCCAGCTCTGACAATGTTGCGATGGACTTATGTGCCCTTTCCAGAGCTGTCAGGCTTGCACATGCATCGCAAATGCACAAAAATATGATGTGGTCAGGCTTCACCCCTTCCCCCATCATTTGATCATAGGTCTCCAAAGCCTCCATACCACGTCCGCCCTGCTGTGCATACCCTGCAAGCATCGCGTCCCATGACACCACATCTCGTTCAGCCATAGTGTTGAAAACTCCCTTTGCATCCTTAATGCACCCACATTTGGCATATATGTCACCAGGGCAGTGTTCAGAATGACATCCGGTACAATTCCAGCTTTGGCGATGTCACCATGGACCTCTTTCTGGCCCTCTTGGATGAATCTGGACCCACACTCTATCCCTGCTCCTTCAGCTATCCATGCCTATGCATAAATCATGCATACATCCTTGCCTTGCTGCTAGCAGCTGACGATGACAGCCTAGATTTATTCTAGGAAACACCCAACTCAACTTATCACACTAGTTCCTATGCTCAATTGCATATGCTACTCTCTATAATCAGACAGACATTCACCTTCTTGCCTGGATTGTCCCACCATTGACTGGGTAAGAAAAGTATTCATTCCACAGCTTCTCCTCATCTCTGTTACATGTTTCTGGATGCTTTCCTGTTGTCACATTCGCAGTATCATGTCAAATCACTCCAAACTATCAAAGGTTCACTCAACCAGCTAGCATGCAGAATTCAACATGGAAACTTAGGGTCAATTATGATAAGAAGGAAAAACAGGGTGAAATGTGTTGAAGAAGGTGCCTTCATTAGTAGTGCCTGATTTATCAATTCCACCGCTACTGCTGCAGCTTCCAATTGACCATCTATCCATGCAGGTTGCTAGTAGCTATTGATCCACAGGGAATCATAGGAGCTTGAAGTCCGGCCCTCTTCGATGAATCTGGACCCACACTCTATCCCTGCTCCTTCAGCTATCCATGCCTCTACCAAAATCATGCATTCACCCTTGCCTTGCTGCTAGCAACTGATAATGAAAGCCTTGATTTGTTCTAGGAAACACCCAACTCAACTTATCACACTAGTTCCTATGCTCAATTGCATCTTCTACTCTCTGTAATCCAACAGGAATTCATCTTTTTGCCTTGATTGTCCCACCGTTGACTCGGGTCAGAAAAGTATTCACTACAACAGAACGCTCCCAGGCTTGCACACGCATTGCAAACACAAACAAATATGATGCGGTTGGGCTTCAACCCTTCGCGCAACATTTGCTCATAGGTCTCTAAAGCATTCCTACCAACCCATGCTTGGTAAATCCTGCCAACATTATATTCCACATGATCAAAGATCGTTGAGGGATTCTATTGAACACTTGGTGAGCATAGATGTACACCAGGGGAATGTTCAGAATGACATCTGGTACAATTCCAACTTTGATAATGTCACCATGAACCTCTTTGACCATTCCCAGGGCTGCTAAGCTCGCATATGCATATTATAAACACAAATGAACATGACCCGGTCTGCCTTCATCCCTTCCCATATCATTTGCTCTTAGGTTTCCAAAGCCTTAATCCCATACCCATGCTGCACATACCTTGCAATCATGGCATTCCAAAACACCACATCTTGTTCAGCCATATTGTCGAACTCCCCCTTTGCATCAGGCTTGCTGCACCCACATTTGGCATACATGTCCACCAGGGCAGTGTTCATAATGACATCTGGTACAAATTCAGCTTTGATGATGTCACCATGAACCTCTTTCCCCTTTCCTAGAGCTCCTAGGCTTACACACACATTGCAAACACAAACGAATGTAAAGTGGTTGGGCTTCTCCCTTTCGCACATCATTTGGTCATAGTTCTCAAAAGCCTCCATCCACACCGTAACTGTGCATATCCTGCAATCATCGCACTCCATGACACCCACATCTTGTTCAGGCATACTGTCAAACACTCCCTTCATACATGTCCACGAGGGTATTGTTAAGAATGACATGTGGTATATTGCAACTCTGACAATGTCGCCATGGACCTCTTTGCCCTTCTCCAGAGCTGCCAGGCTTGCACACACTACAAACTATCAAAGGTTCACTCAACCAGTAACTTACAGAAATTCAACCTGAAAATTTAGGGCCAATTTTGATAAGAGGGGAAAATAGGGTGAAATGTGTTGAAGAAGGTTGCCTTCATTAGCAGTGCCTAATTTATCAATTGTGCCGCTGCTGCTGCGGCTTCTAGTTCACCATCTACCCATGCAGGTTTCTTGTAGCAATGGATCCACAGGGAATCATAGGTAGTCTTGTGCTTGAAATCCGGCCCTCTTCCAGCAAACACCCCAACCCTAATGATGAGAGGGAAAAACAGACTAAAACAGGTTGAAGAAAAGGTGCCCTCACCAATTTAGGGCCGATTCTGATAAGAGGAGAAAACAGGGTGAAATGTGTTGAAGAAGGTGCCTTGAGTAGCAGTGCCAGATTTTATCAATTGTGCCGCTGCTGCAATTTCCACAACTGAACTGACAGAGATTGAAACGCAGCTTGCTAAGACCAAGCTGACTCTCCCAAGAACCTTGTAAACATTAGGAAGAATACCAAATCATAACAAGAGCCCAAGAGCCCACATTTGCAGGATGGACTAACTTAGAACTTTACATGGTACATTAAGAAAAAGCCACACCTTGTGATTGCGGTTGTCCTACCATCGTGAAGAAATTCAGGACCGAGTCTGATGAGAGGTCAAAACAGGCTGAAATAGGTCGAAGAAGAAGGTGCCCTCACCACATTGTCCTCGACCTTGTGTCATGACCCATGGAGGATTTGACTGACCATGAACACAATAGGACCTCTTAAGTGTGTTGCTTGTGTCTGTAGTCAGGTAATGTCGTATTGGTCTGTGAGAACCACCACGGTGCAGCTGAGCGGGCATCGATTGAAACACGGACTGCTAAGACCAAGTTGTCTCTCCCAATAACCATCAGGAAGAATACCAAATCATGGTACTAACAGGAGCCAAGAGCCCATTGCGATTGCGGTGCAGGTTGCGCTTCGCCCCTTCCTCCATCAGTAGCTCAAGAATAGGTCTGCAAAGCCTTCATCTCGTGCCCCTATCCAGCGATCATTGCGTTCCATAACAGCTCGATACTAAGAAACCGCGCAGGAGAAAAAGAGAAAGAAAAACTAAGTCCCAACCCTCTCATGCGCAACCCTATAAGTAATTTTTTTTTTAAAATTAACCTTTTGGCTACCAGGCTTGCACTAGAAGTCATTCTGGCGACTATTTGGTGGTGAGCTCGCGCTGGTCAACCATCGTTGACCAACCATCCCTCTAGTGCGGAGCCATGCAGTCATGACAACGTCTACCAAAGTAGTCGCCCAGAGGACTACGTAGTCACATAGTCATTTCAACGACTACGTGAAGCCCCATTTGATCCAAAAATACAGGGAAGTCATGGTCAAAGTCAGAAAAACCATGACTACCACGGCTCGGCAGTCAGATATACCGCGATCTGTTGTAGTGAATTTACATGTGACTGACGGTAAGAAAACTCGTATAGATCCATGAACGGAAATTGGAGGAAATCACACAAACCCGGACAGAATCCATCGCGACTCAAACAGTGAGGAGGCAGGTGGACTTCAATAAGGGCCAGCCCAACTGATCCGGTCAAACAAACAACCTCCACTGCCCAGTCGACGTTGCGAGATGGAGGAGATGAGCCGGAGATGGTCGTTGCTCACCGCGAAGGAAAAGAGAGCGAGCAGCACCATCAGCAAATTCGGAACCCCTCCCCGAAACATGTATACACCTCATAACCATCTTAGCTATGTTCTTCTTTGTCCTTCTTCTAGTTTTCAAAATAAATTAATTGTTCTGTTATTCCACAGGATGATATGATTCACCCTCCAATCGACTATCACAAATCTGTGAACCCACAGGATTGGTATCGCCTCTCTGAGGGACCGAAAGGATCTCGACCACGATACTACGTCCTGGTTCTTGACGTCGACTACCTTGGTGAGGTTTACATCCGAGATGCCCTCCCGCAACCCATCCTTGTGTGTGCGCTGGAAAATTCAAGCTTGCAGTCCGAAATGGGTTGGACGACTTCCTGAAATGGGTCCTTAAGCATTTTGAGGTCTACTTTTGGAACACTGGACCGTTAGAAAATGTCTTGGATATAGGGCTGGCTTTGTTTGGAAGAAGGTTTTACAAGGTCAGGGAATTCAACAATGAGAACTGCGTGAAGCATAGACAGACGTTCAGTGCCGAATGGCCCAAATATCCGAAAGCGCCAATATATCTTAAACGTCTCTACGACCTTTTCACTGTAGACGACCCTGTAGCGTACAAATCAAACACACTTCTTATCGACACTGTAGAAAATATGTATAAGTCGTACTTGAACCCAAAGTCGCTCGGTATCATCCTTCCAAAATATAAAGCGCTCGTCGACCCATACAAGGACAGGTTTCTTCTTGATGAACTCAAACCGCACCTGGAAGAGTTGCGGTTATCCGGAAAAGACGCTGATATATTCAACGTGGAAAAACCCATAGGATGTCCACCGTATAATGACCAAAGGTCAAATGCCTCTTGCTATGGGATTTGCAGTGACAGGTTTATCTTAGAAAACAAAAATTTCCTGACGCTTCATTGGAACAGTTTGAAACGTAAATAGCTGCTCTAGATTTTCATGAACCTCGACTGTCAAGTGGACGTTTCTCCCAATGTCAATCTTGTCCTTGGTTTATCTTGATTACCACCTGAGTGGATGTATGAATTTCTCACAGATTGCAGCACCAGTTTCTCCAGTTGCGAAAGGATTGTGCTTGATAATTTTTGACCTGAATGGAGTTTTGTGCAAAGTCTTGAAGCACCAGAAGAGCTACCGTGTCCCCGAATGTCCGAGACAGACTACAGAATACCAGCTCTTGTTGGATTTCGACTTGTCTTTATGCAGGAAAAATATCGTGAGATGTGGACAGAGTTGAACAAACATTTCCGTCTAGGTATATGGAGCTGCATGATGTACAAGAACTTGCAGCCTATACTGGACTTTATGCTTTGGGGTCTTCCTCAGCCAACATTCGTTATGTCTTAGGAAGATTGTATCTCCTGTCCTACTTCTGTCCACCCTCAATTTATATCAGGATACGACCCGCTGAGTCTGTTCTTGAAGCCATTGATGACTGTCTGGCAAAGATTTGGTGGTCAGTACAACCTGAGTAACACTCTACTTATTGACGATTCAGCTATTAAGTGTGTGTTGAACCCGCCTGAATCCTGCCTGATTCTAAAATCGTTTGAATCCGTTGAGACGGACTCTTGCTATCTCCAGAAGGTTCTTCAGAAATATTTGCTTGGAATAAAGAAATCTCACACGGTTTCCAGTTATCTCAAGGAAAAGAGGATAGGACTTAAGCCTTGTCAGAATGTTTCCACCGATCCCAAGTTTAAGCCTCTCCTGGATTATGTTGATGATTCTAATTACGGGAATCTCCGATATGATGCTTCAAAATAAAGATTTTATTGATCAACCACGTCTGTGATTCAATGTTTATTTTTTATTGGTTTTTTTTATAGGTTGTATTGTTTTTCCAGAAAAACTGTTGTGTACTGTGATTTCCTTTTCAATCTGAATTGACATGGAATTGTTTGGTATTTCCTAGTCTCATCCAAGCGTTTCTCCACCCCATACCATCCCGATCCTCTGAGATACAGGCCTTCTCCGAAACTCGTCTCGGGGGCTTTTTCAAATCCGACAACCTCCACTGTGCAGTGGAGGTTATCCTGTGTCTGTACATTGACCTTGTAAGTTCGTTTCTGCATGTTCATGGCGATGCTGTTGATGCCAACTTCTTGTCGGGACTTCCATTGGAATCCTCCATATCATAAATTCGTCTACAGAGGGACAACATTCACACTACTGTTGAGATTTCTGTCATCGACGGTGAAGCATCATCCAGGCACTTGGCTTCCCTTCAATTGCACGACCCTCTTCTTCAGTCCATTCCTGAAAAGGATGTTCTGTCGCAGGATTGTTTAGGATTGAATGTCGAAGATGGAAGCCAACTTGTCAAATGTGTAGGGGATTTCGTGGACCTCACTCTACAATCCTCACCCTTCGTGTTAAGTGTCAATGGTGTGAAATCTACCTCGAGAATGTCATCCGTTGAGGACGCGGCTGAGGCTGTGGCTCCACAGCACAATGTTGCATCTCTTCCCTCCTTCTCTCCCCAGCACGAAGGTTGGACAGCCCAAATCAGAAGAAGTCAGGTAAAATTACTTATATCTGAATTCTAACTCGTCATTTTGTTTTCCTTAGTACTGGGTCTGATGTTCTTGTTTTACTCCAGACCAGAAAATATGCGGATTGTGACCTTCCTGTCAAACGACGTCTTCATTGGAAATCTGTTCCGAGGTAATCCCTTCGTTACGTGTGAATTCCATTCAGGATGTGGAGTGCTCAAGGGACAATTTCCATTCCGTTCCCCTTCTCCGAAACCCTTTCGACGAGGACAAGGACGAAACTTCAATTACAACTTCTGGGCTTCCCGACCCTGCGGTGTTGGCGCAATGTTCTGCACCGAGGAAGTGGAATAGGGCCCCCAAACCATTTCCATCTCTTCTACAAATCGATTACACCGGAGAGAAGCCCTTCGTCAGAGACAAAGCAGACTCGAGGAAGAAAAGGAATACCTCGGACATACCGGGGTCTCGTCAAAACACGTCCATTAGGATGTCAAGCCCGCCAGCGAGACTTTCCAATAAGGCGACATCAGTATTATTCGATATCATTTCTCCACTTTCTTCTTTTTTCTGTTCGTTTGGTTATGCACTAATTAACTCCATCTTTTCTCAACAGGCGGGGATGCAGCACGATACCTTCATCAATTTCCCTCCGTACAAGGTACTTTCCTGAACCTCCGCTTGGCAGTCGACGTTCATCTTCTTAGCAATATTAACCCTCCTCTTTAAACATTCCAAGCCCATAACATTGTGCAGTATTTTGCCATTTTCTGCACAATCGTGTTGATCTTCCATACACTCAATCATTCTGGGTCGTGGGTATTTTTCATGGCAGAAACACTAATGTCAGTGTGTGATTAACCTGCTCAGGATAACTTTGTCTCTCATCCTTTACATGCAACAGCGGGGAAGAGGAAACGGATGTTGTTAATTTTAAGTGTCAACGGACTCCTCTACTACCGGCCACCCCCAACCGGCGGTGAACTATTTAAGGAGAAATTTCGTTTCAGGAATGTGACACTTCAAGTTCCTGACAGACCGTTTGTGGTGCCTCGGCCTGGAGTCTTGGAGTTTCTGGACCTTGCATTGAAGCATTTTCACGTGGCCATTTGGTCATGTGCTGATAGAGGTGTTCTTTGTAGGATGTTGGAGAGCTTCGTCCCCACGAAAATAGCGAAGAAGTTTTGCTTCATATGGTCTGCTGAGGATTGTAAGGATACCACCGGTTATATGAGGCCCGGGATGAAATATCTCGTGAAGGATATCCGAAGTGTTATTGTCAGGTACCTGGTAGACCATTTGCTACGCAGGGGCAAATAATTCTTGTAGATGATGAGCCATCAAAAGGCCTGCGAAACCCACAAAATATTGGATTCTTCCCTTTCTCATTCAAGCCTTCACCAAACGGATTGCATGACCGGGATGATATGACAAAAGCAGTGTGGCCATATATATCAGAGATGGTTGGAGCTTCAACAGTCGTTGATTACATTAGCGAGAACCGAGCAAAGTGTTCTCATAAGCCTATTGGTCGAGACCATGCCTGCTGGGCCTAGTATGGAAGATATCTTGATCCTCGTATTTGGATCCCACAACAAAAGGAACCTGATTACCTTGGTAGGCACGTGGATCCCACTCTTCTCTTCTTTGTTCATAATTTGATTTTCCAATTCTTTTGCAGCTGCATTTGCACTCTTACCTCAACATATCCATATGCAAACTTCCACTTTGGGCCTAACATTTGTCATTTCCATCGCCTCTCCCCAGTTACATTCAAGGAACGAATTCTAAAAGAGGAACAAGAGTTGCGTGATTGGGAAGAATGGCGGGCGTGCCGGGAGGCTTCAAGGGCATCAAGTAGAGTTGGCAGTAACATTTCAGATGACAATGTCAGCCGGTTTCACCTTCTTGAAAGTATCTCCGTGTCATCTGGAGCGGAGACCGTTGCAAGTGGCTGTGGTAACCGGACGCGTCTTCGGACACATGCCTTGACTGTGAGCCGTTTGGGAGGCTCAGTATTATTAATGAGTTAGTATAAGCCGTAACGGTTCTATGCCTTCAGCATCAATGGTTTGTATGGCATTAAGTCCATGAACGGATGGACAGTTGACATTCATTTTTCTGTTGGTCCATCGTCTTGAATGATATAATCTCAAATAAAATATGAATGTTTCATATTATCAATGAACTCCCGACAGACTCGTTTTTCCATGTTGTCCTCTTAATCACATCCCATCATTGTTTCATATTTGGTTCTGCCATTATTCCATGTTTGTTTCTGGATGTCATTTTGGATATCGGAGCTCTCATCATTGTTTGATTCATTGCATCCTCCCATTCCTTTTAATGAACGTCAACTTGGCAGTGGATGTTCATCTAAGACCACAATACATACTTGTATTTTTGCGTAGAATGTGTGGAGGATTACATAATTTGTTGTTATATAGTGCACAAATAGTCAAATAATTATAGATATATCTCTTTATTTCTATTATAGATTATAATTATTCATATATCTTGTATTATTTCTAGACCAAACAAAAGTCCAGAATTAGTTAAAATAGTGTTAACACCGACTTCTCTGTAAACATGCTTGATATTGGGTACACAAAGAGAAAGAGATAGCATGCGACAGACAACACATCAAGAGATAGGAAGACGCGAACTTAAGGCCACAAGGTCATTGACATATGAGCCCAATCACTCACTGACCCAGCGATTAATGGATTTTGGGAAGCATACTATGGCAGCAGAGGCTATGGAACTCAATTAGGGATATGACCAATACCCAACACAATGGAAAAATAAAAGATAATGTGAGCATGAACCTGCTTTCCAGCTTCCAGGCCTTTTATCATGATGCATTTATGCAAGAGACAGACATAAGTATCTGAATCTGCTGAAAAGCCTCCTTCATTTGCCCTGCCTCACATATATAGCATCCTCACAAGCCCAGAAGTGCCAGAAGAGGTATTGTGGGCTCCCTCCCTTGGTCCCTGTCCAGAAGCTGTGGTCATGGTGGAGGTGCCTGACTTTATCAACTGCTCCAAAAGCATCAACATTTATGGAGGGGTGTAAGTCACTGTGGGCTCCATTGAAATACGCAATGAAGAACATATGAACACATCCAAACTTACACAAATGCTATACAAGCTTGTGCATGACAAGGCTGCCCCTCTTATCAGGTCACTGTGAGCCGCACTCACTTTTATCTGCAAGCTTTGAAGGAGCTGCACCATCTAGACTAGAATTAGAAGAGTAACCTGATATCTTTCCACCGTCATCTTTCCTTGGTTCAACAGACTTCTCGAAGTTGTGGCATGGCAATTTCTTTTCCTTTCACCCAGTAAGGCTTGAACCAACCATCAATCCACAAGCCCTCTTGTGTGCGCTGCTTATGATTGTAGTCTGGAGATTTTCGAGTGGTCCGAGAAAATGACCAGGGGCAGCTGAGCAGCCACAGTCTCAATTCTGCCAAGTACCTTACAAACTCTGGGGAAAAGACTTCGCACATCTCTCACATTCCTCGGTCTTTCAACTCCTACAGGCTCAAATAGCCCTTCGTAGTTCAGGTCTATTTGATTTTTCTTTTCTTCTTCTCTGCACACCGTCTGTCTCCAACTAATTCTTGGCCCAATCAACAATGCAAAAGCTCATAGACTTTAGGCAGATTATCACACAGTGCCAAGTAGAGCCCACAGTGGCTCTTGCCACATTCCTGTCACACGCTTAGTGCTCACAATACCTTTCTTCATTCCAGGCATGTACAATTACACGATAGCAACTCACGCCAAACATCCGCTCGAGTCCCAACAATCTAAAACTCCCTGGACAGGTACAGTATGAATTCACAATGATGGCACATGGTATTGGAACATATCCAGTCCTCCCAGCCTCCACACCATGCACGATTCTCCCCCGTTCCAGCTCTGTTCTTTAATCTCACGGCACTTTCTCGATGCCTTTTTCTCTATCCCTGTTCACAACTCATATCTACGACTTTTCACACCAGGGAGAGAGAGAGAGAGAGAGAATCCCTAATCTTTTCTATATCACATCCTATTCACATGTAGCCATGATCACATAGAGCCTGCCACCTCCTGCTTCATCACATGACAGCCCCATTCTTCTCGCCAGACAGTTGTTGAACCGAGATGAACGCTTCAACGCCCCGCCAAACCTGTCACAGGTTCGAGTTCACATGGACGTTATATCACCTCCCCTCCTATAAGGGAGTATTGTCCTCAATATTGAACTAGGGAAAGTTCTTACGAAGATCATCTTTGCTCTCCCATGTAGATTCTTCTACAGGGTAATTCTTCCACTTGATCAAGAATTCATTCCAAGAACGAGATCTCAAGGTTTTCACCTCTATCTTAAGAATCTCTTCTGGTTCTGCCACAATTTCTCCTTCAGTTGTGACCTTTGGCAAGTCTGGGAGAACATGACTGGGATCTGAAACATATTTCCTTAAGAGGCTCACATGAAATACGTCATGTATCTTCCACGTAACAGGCAGTTCCAGCTGGTAGGCGACTTTGCCAATCTTTTTGATAATCTTGAAAGGTCCACAGTACCTTGGGGAGAGCTTGTAACACTTTCCTAGGCTCAACTGGCTCTTCTTAGGGATCACTTTAAAAAATACTTGATCTCCAATCTCAAATTCCCTAAAAGACCTTTTCTGATCAGCATAGGTCTTTGCCCTTTCCTGAGCTCTCCTCATGCTATCCTTCATCAAGTCTATCTCTTGTTGCATCCTTGCTATCATCTGATTGACACTTTCGACCTTAGTATTTGAAACGTGCCAAGATGCTGGTGTCAAGCAATCTTGCCCGTAGACAGCTTCGAATGGGCTTACCCCAATAGCTGTATGTATGTTCTTATTATAGGCAAACTCACAAAAATGCAAATATTGCTCCCAAGAGCTTTGCCTTTGCCCCACATACATTCGGAGCATGTCTTCTAAGGTTCTATTTGTCCTCTCTGTCTGAGCATCAGATTCTGGGTGGTAAGCACTGCTAAAACATAATCTGGTATTCAAAGCTTTGAACAAAGCAGTCCAAAATCCACTTGTAAACTTCGAATCCCTGTCAAACACAATTTCTCCTGGCAATCCATGCAATCTGTATATCTCTTTTACAAAGAGATTAGCTGTGTCTATAGCAGTTGCACTCATCTTTGTGGGTATGAAATGCGCCTACTTTGACAAGCGATCAATTACCACAAAGATGGCATCATGTCCATTTCTTGTCTTAGGCAATGAGACCATGAAATCCATACTTATAGATTCCCACTTTGCCCTAGGCACATTCAGAGGTTGCAAAAGTCCATGAGTCTTGATCTGTTCTGTCTTGGTTACCTGACAATGGTAACACCTTTCAACATAATCTCGTATGTTCTTCTTCATCCTAGGCCAGAAAAACTGTTTCCTGATTGCAAGATACGTTTTCTGAAAGCCAGGATGACCTGCAATGGGTATGTTATGACTGTCGTACATGATCTTTAGTCTAAAGTGTGCAACCTGAGGGATGCATAGACGCCCGTCATAGTACAACAACCCATCCTTCAACAAATAAGGAAGATACTTGCCAATTTCATCAGGATTCTTAACCCCACGAGACAGGCTTTCAAACGGGCCAGCAAAATATGCGTCTTTAGCATACTGACCTCTTATCTCAGCTATCATAGTGCTTCTTATCATTGAAATAGCAGTTGCCCACTTTCTTCTGGACAACGCATCTGCCACCACGTTCTCTTTCCCCTTCACATAATGCATTTCAAAGAAGAACTGTTGGAGGAACTCTACCTAACGACATTGTCTGCGACTGAGGTTGGGTTGTGTGGCCAGATACTTCAAGCTTTCATGGTCTGTCTCAATCTTAAATTCCCTTCCCAACAGATAATGCTGCCGAACCTTTAAGGCATGTATGATGGCTAGCAATTCTTTTTCATGCACTGGGTAGTTTAGCTCTGCTAGGCTTAGTTTTCTAGACTCATAAGCTATTACCTGTCCGTGTTGCATTAACACAGCTCCTATGGCCAGGTCACTTGCATCTGTGCAAAGTACTAGACCACCTATCTTGTAATCCATTAATTTCAAGACATGAGCATGTGTTAACATATCTTTAAGCTTTTCAAAGCTTTCATTACAATCCTCGGTCCAGGTAATCGCTCCTATGCCTTTCAGCAGGCTAGTGAGAGGGGTTGCAATCTTGGAGAATGCCTTTATAAATCTTCTATAAAAGCTTGCAAGTCCCAAGAATGCTCTCACATCTGTTCTATCCTTCGGGACTGGCCATTCTGCCACAGTCTTTACCTTCTTGGGATCAACTAAAATGCCATCTTTTGACACTATAAATCCCAAGTATTCCATTTGGGAAACAAAAAACTCACACTTGCTCTTCTTAGCATAGAGTTTATTCTCTCTCAAAATCTCAAGGACACTTTTCAAGTGTTCTATGTGTTCTTCTTCAGACTTCGAATAGATTAAATGTCATCCATGAAGACTAACAAAAATTCCCCAGATACTTTCTGAACAAGGTATTCATTAAGCACATGAAAGTGGCTGGTGCATTTGTGAGTCCAAAAGACATTACTGTATATTCATAGTGGCCAAATCTAGTTCTGAAGGCCGTCTTAAACGTGTCCGAGTCTTTGACACTGATCTGATGGTATCCACTTCGTAGGTCTATCTTTGAAAATACTTGCGCACCATGCAAGTAATCAAATAAGTCATCTATCCTCGGAAGTGGAAACTTGTTCTTTATAGTTAGTTTATTCAACCATCTGTAGTCCGCACACAACCTTAAAGTCCCGTTTTTTTTTTTTTTTGAACAACACTAGTGCTCCCCAAGGAGACTTGTTAGGCTTAATATAACCTTTCTCTAGCTAATCAGCCAGCTGTCTCTCCAATTCTTCATTCTCCACCAAAGAATGCCTATAAGGAATCCTCGAGACAGGAACTACTTCAGGAACCAACTCAATGGCATGATCTACATCCCTTTCAGGAGATAGTCCAGGCAAATCACTAGGAAACACATCTGAAAATTCAAATAGGACCTTATCTGCTCTGTTGAGATTGTTCAACTCCACTTCAATGCCTTCATCATCATTCTCATGAATGCTTACGAAGAACAGCTGACCAGCCGTCTTCCGTATGCATCGCTTCATTTGAAGGGCTGACAACAAGGGAACATTGGGTAGGGCTCTCGTACCTGTAAGCTTGAATCGCTTACCACTAGGCAACACCCCTTCCATTGAGCAATTTCGGCATGCCACTTGAGCGCCCACAGCTACCAGTCACTGCATTCCCAAGATGATGTCGTACCTTGCGCCATCCCAAACCTCAAAATCTACCTCAGTGATGATCCCTTGCATTGTAACAGGGATCTCCAAGCTTCTGTTGTTGGTAGATCATGCATCTCCATTGGGCAATAGAATGGTACTGGTGCCAACCTCCTTCAACTACAGCTTGCACTTGTTTGCAAAATTTTGAGACAAGAAGTTATGGCTGCTTCCTGGGTCAATCAAAACAGTCGTGGTTTCTCTTCCCACCTGACCATTGAATCGTATGACTGTGGGATTATGGTCTATCTTCTCACCCATCACAGCTGCTGAGATCCTCAGCTGTTTACCTTTGTTTGTCCCAGGTGCATCCACATCCATCTTATCCTTAACCTCTTGCATAATCACAGCTGCAGCTGCGCGTTGTACACGTCTGGGACACTCGAACGCCCAATGGCCTTTCTCATGACAGATAAAACACTGACCCAACCGTCGGTGTTCTTCCTGTTCCTTCTTTGATAGGCGTTTGGTCGCTGAGGCTCCAAACTTCTGATTACCCCGAGGATCAGTCTTCGTTGTCTTCTTATTGAACCTTTTCCAGTTCTTTCTTTTCTGACCTCCACCAAAAGGGAGTGACCTCGGCTTGAAATCCCTATCAGTAGGTGCACTTGCGCCCAGATGTGCTCTGTGCTGGCTCTCAAAATTGATAGCTAGTCTATATGCATCAGCCTTTGTCTTCGGCTCATATGCCTGAACCAAAAATCTGATTGCTTTGTCTAGCCCAGTCAGGAAGAAATCCACCCTGTCAGACTCCTTCAAGGAATAGAAGTATGAAGCGTGTTCGTGAAACTTCACCTTGTAGTCTGCCACACTCATTCTTCCCTGGCTAAGTTCCATCAAACCCATCTTCATCTTGTGCGCATAATCCTCTGGCAGGTACTGTTCTTTGAAGACCCGCTTGAACTTAGCCCATGTGGTGATCGGGTCCACTCTCCCTTCCAGACCCGGCTTCTCTTTCATTCTAATCCACCATTCTTTAGATTTGCCTCTCATTTGCAATGAGGTTGTGCGGATCTTATCTGCATCCGTATAGTCCTCACTGAAGAACTCTTCCAGAGTCTTCAGAAAAGACAACACCTCAGTGCAAGGCTCATTTGGGCGACCATGGAATTCAGGAAGATGCGTCATCTTCCTAATTTCCTTGTCAACCGTTCTTCTCTTAGAATCCCTTGCCATCATGGAGCGGCTATCCTGCGAGGATGCACCAGAGGCAGAATCACCTCTAGCCTCTTTTCTTTTTGTCCTAGTTCTTGCATGTAGATCATTATGGGGAGCACTTACTGGTTGGTCTACTGCTTGCTGGTCGGGTAGCACCGCCGGTGGAGTTGGATTTGCTGTAGGTCTCTTGCCAACAGCGGCTATGCCCTCCTTCACTCCACTAGCCACCGCCTCGCAAATGACCTGAGCTAGATCTCCCGCTTTCATAGTGATAAGTTCTTCTGGTACAACAATTTCTTGTGTTTTCTCAATTGCAGCCTGTGTATGGCTTGTCTGTCCTTCCATCGACTCTGGATGTGCTACACCTACCTTTAGAGATTATATTCCATTGAAGCAACGAGCTTCCAGAGCCGAATGTCAATTGGCTCATAAACCACAAATCCCAAAAAGGTCGAAATCTGCTCTGATACCAAGATCTCACATTCCTTAGTCTTTCAACTAGTTTAGGTCTATTTGATTTTTCTTTTCTTCTCTTTCGTGGTCTATTTGATTTTTCTTTTCTTCTTCTCTGCACACCATCTGTCTCCAACTAATTCTTGGCCCAATCAACAATGCAAAGCTCATAGACTTTAGGCATTATCACAGTGCCAAGTAGAGCCCACAGTGGCTCTTGCCACGTTCCTGTCACACGCTTAGTGCTCACAATACCTTTCTTCATTCCAGGCATGTACAATTACACGATAGCAACTCACGCCAAACATCCGCTCGGGTCCCAACAATCTAAAAGTCCCTGGACAGGTACAGTATGAATTCACAACGATGGCACATGGTACTGGAACATATCCAGCCCTCCCAGCCTCCACACCATGCACGATTCTCCCTCGTTCCAGCTCTGTTCTTTAATCTCGCGGCACTTTCTCGATGCATTTTTCTCTATCCCTGTTCACAGCTCATATCTACGACTTTTCACACCAGGGAGAGAGAGAGAGAGAGAGAATCCCTAATCTTTTCTATATCACATCCTATTCACATATAGCCATGATCACATAGAGCCTGCCACCTCCTGCTTCATCACATGACAGCCCCATTCTTCTCGCCAGACAGTTGTTGAACCGAGATGAACGCTTCAACGCCCCGCCAAACCTGTCATAGGTTCGAGTTCACAGGGATGTTATAACATCCTAATTTCATACCAGATACCGATAGTAAAAGCAGTTTGCCTTTACTTCACTCAGCAACTAGGGTTCCAATCCAGTCCACACAATATTACTGCACCATAGTTCAGTCAAAGTCCCTCGGACTCCAAATGAAGAAAGCTCGCAGGTCCCAACATTGTGAAGGATCTTAAGGAAATCCTGCCAGCGGTGTTCCATGCAAAACAAATGAAGGTTGCCTGCTGCCTCTTCAACAATTACCCAACACAAAGTTCTACCTCATTCGCTCCTTCAATCGCTCCAACATTCTCCACGGACCACCTCCTGTTCAGTCAGCTTATCTTTCCTGCATTAAATGTTTCAGCCAAAGTGTTCGTGCAGATCGACACACGACCCACGACCTTCGGCTATGGCGTAGAGGAAGGAGGAGAGCCAGGAAAATTGGCGAGCAAAATCAAGGGAAATCGGGCAGGGGCAGGGTTCAACAATGGTTTAAAACTTAAATTGCGCGCTTAATAGTTTTGTGGCATAGTAAATAACCCTGCTCATCACTCCGTTGCCTCTCGCGTTCCCAGTTTGCCACAGAGAGTACTTGCACGATGATCTCTTGCGTTCTGGTAGTTTTGCAGCTCTATTCACTGATGATACATGGTTCAGATCATTGGCCAAATCTTCCGAGCTCAGTATATGAGATTCATGATAGAGCTCGATGACCCTACTTCATGCCGTTCGGTACTTTGCAGCTTGTCAGGATCCACTTTACCAAGCAAATTTCAAGTTCAACATGCCTCTAGAGCTATGGCTCCCTCCCATTTCCTTTGCGCAGACTTGTGCCCAAAAGACCGACCACTTCTAAATTGCTAACGTGAAACACATAATGGTTCTTTGACCTCCTTGATAATTTGTGTTTTCAAGGTCTGGCGACCTTGTGGAGGCGATGTACCGAATTCCCGCCATCAACACTTGATTTGCAAGCAGGCCGCTACGTCCGCCGTGGTGAGATGCCTCCAGACCCAGTGAGCTAATTTGTGCGTGTGAATTTCACAATTCCAGGCCCCAATCGCTGGTCATTAGGTTAGAATTACTGGTATCTTAGAGGGTTTGTTGGTTAGACCCAGCTGGCTTCTGAATTATATGGAAGGGGTGTTATGGACATGTATGTACATCAGCTTTTGATTGATCATCACCTCCAGGGGGCCTACTATATAAACTGCTTTTGCCCAGTTCATCCTACACGAGTAGAGCACGAGTAGGTGTACGGAGGATCGTATTCGTGGACCGTTCCAAGTTGTAAGAGCTCTAAATTACATATGATGCATCTGCAAGAAAGTGTCGTCTGCGTCAATTCAACGTTGAAGCTTTCATGGGAAAGCGGGCCCCTAATCCTGAATCCATGATGTGCACAATCCTGGGTTTTGCATGTATAGGGTGTCACTTACTAGTAAGAAAGAAAGGGGTTGACCAACATTCGAGCATCCCTGTCTGATTGCAGGTTGAAGAAGGAAAAGTTTGCTTATACATGTATACAAATTATCGGATCCGTGATGAATCTGGACCACCATATACGAATTCTGCGACAAAAGCAAATGAGCCGTATGCGTCTTCCACACAAAGTTGCACGTCCACGATGGCGGGTGATTATAGTCGATATAAAACGTGAAGGTGTAAATCCGGCCGGAGGTGGTTGTGATGATACCTTTGGGATCCCCCAGAGTCTCAGAAACGCATTGAACTCGCACCTCCGATGGGTCAGGATTTGCACCGGGCAGCCCGGGTAACACCGTCCTCGATCTGAATCTCAACACCCACCACAGCGCTGATCGCCATCGCTGCCAACAGCAGCGCCACCACGCAGTACTGAGGATTGCCTTCGTCATACTCAAAGCAACTCACACGCGACAGAGGAACGACTGCAAAAGAGCACGTTTTGTGTGAGGATGTCTTACAATATATAGTCCGGCCCTGCGTGAGTCTCGGGGGTACGACCCTTTGTCCAAGTTGGTCGATCAGACGGGTATGGAATGGACCACCAATTAGACAGAATATGCTCCGAATATCTCATCGGTATGGTTGGGTCGGTTTATCGATAGATTATGCCTCAGGGACAGCCTCGAGCACAGCACTTCAGGCCTAGGCTCGGGACCCTCGAGCAGAGCTGTTCAGGCCTAGGCAGTCCCGAGCGGCACCGGAGCCTCGAGCAGAGCAGTTCAGGCCTCGGCAGTCCCGAGCGGCACCGGAGTTCTGAGTATATATACAGGAGGTCATCTTCATGAATGCAGTTCACATTTCTGAAGGTAGTGAAGAGATAGAGGGCCGTCAAGGTCAGGATCCAATCGACTTTGTTCTTCAAACCAGTCCATCAAATCGGCTTCGCTCTTCAAACCAGTCTCGATCGATGGCAACAGCAACGATGATGCTGAACTGCGATCAGTTAAGTTATTCATGACAGGAAGAGTCTCTCTCTTCACCTCCGATTTTCATTTGACAATCCTTTGACATAGCTGGAGTTATGACTTGGGCAATGGGTCGTGTACAGATCTGGCTAGCGTTTAGCACCTATAGGCTTAGACTCTTTTTGGAATTCTCAAGTGCATGACCAACTGTTAAGTGTACTCCTTGAGCTTTTCTATCTACTTGAAATCTTAGATACTGTGTGCTTGCCTGAAACTGCACGATGATCAATGCCTTAGAGATATCGCCTTGGAACTGTAATTTGCAACGTAGTATTGTGACACAAGAGTAGCTCGGATTGCTCAGGCTTGCCTCCTGCACCTGTCAGTTTTTCACTGTCTCGATTGCTTGCTTCTGAACTACAGTGGCTCAAACATGCACTAGTTACAATTTCTCAATTTAATATCCTTCTATTCGGTGAGACTGACAATGACCACTCGCATGATTGTGAATTCATATTGCAGTGGGGATCCCACTATGTTCGAGTCCTACTGGGATTATGCAGGAGTTGAGCACGAACATTTGACCCGTGCCAACGATCGCATGAGCTACTTTGTGGAAAACAAGAGATACAACAATGCAGGCATCTGGTTTGTCCATGGAGATCTTCACGTTGCAATCAGGGATTTGCATGATCTTGTTGGCAACGCGATTGTGAAAGATCGCTTTCTCATCGTCGGCACAGGATCGACCCACCCTCTCCTAGCTGCAGTTTATGCTTTGTCGAATCCAGAAGAAGCGTCTCCAACACCAGTGATTTCCGCTGCTCCATATTACTCCGTATGATTCATTCTTATTTCATCGATTAATTTACTCCCTCATACCTTAACGTACTCGAAATGCTGACCTCTGACCTACATTAACTGCTTGCAGTGATTAAAGATCTGTTATCCTGCTTAGTGAGGTTGAGGGAATTCTCTATCTTAACTTATCGTTCGATCTTCATGCGACTCAAAATGTTTTTTACTACCGCAGTAAATGTATCTTCAGAACAGTGGCTCTAGTTCGTCAATTCAGGTGATCTAACGGTATTTCATGTGCTGTTGATCGACCCATCAAGCAGGCGTATCCAGCACAGGTCCACTTTCTGAGGTCTGGTCTCTTTAAGTGGGGCGGCGATGCAAGAACCTTTTCGAGGAAGTCATCTGATGATGCGTACATTGAGGTGGTTACATCTCCCAACGATCCCGACGGAACAATCCGCGAAGTTTTGGAGGTGAACGCTTCTGGCCGGTCAGTGATTCATGACCTGGCTTATTACTGGCCAACGTTCACACCAATCACGGGTGCGAAAGATCACGACGTAACTTTTCACACTTTCCAAGTGCACAGGACATGCTGGATCGCGCATTGGGTATGACCTTTAAACAATTCGTCTGTTTGATTCTAGTCTGCTTACACAAGTTTAATATGCCTAGATTGGATGAAGTCCTGAACAACATGGGTTAAATAGAATTTCTTCGTTATGTACGCTCCGTGGACAACATACATATCTCTCATCTCCAGAGGTTTGTTCGTTTTGTAGGTGGGCTATTGTGAAATCCCCTGAGATGGCTAAAAAGATGGCGAAGTTTATTGAGATGACTACCATTGGTGTATCTCAAGATTCTCAGATTCGTGCGACTATTATGATTCGAGCTGTTGTGAGTGGTTACAAGCGGTCAACCTTAAGCAGGCCTCCTTCCGAGAACCTCACTTTGGACAGCGGAGACTCAGCTTCTTCAGTCCATATTGAATTGATGAAGAAAAAGCTATTTTTTCATTTTGGCAAGGAGGTGATGGAGGCTCGTTGGAAAGCAGTTCGATCTGCGTTACATGGCAACGCAAATTTTACCATCCCTGACTTCTCATCGCCTGCTTACTGCACCTTCATGGGGACGACGTACTTTACCAATCCAGGTAGGGTCCAGGTACTTGCATGAGAGTTCACGAAACTTTTTTGTTTTAAATTGCATTCTATAATAGATAAGTAACTCTTACATCGTACTGTGATGTCTGCTGGCAGCATTTCTATGGCTGAAGAGCAAGGAGGAGGAAGACTGCCGGAAGGCCCTCCTCCGAGCAGGCATTCTTGCACGAGGTGGAGAAGCTTTTGGTGACTCCGCACAGTATTGCAGGGTGAGCTTGGTGGATCGCCAGCCTGCAGTTGATGCCTTGATTGAAAGGCTTGCCTCCCTACAATGACAGAGCAGGCAGATAACGTTCCCTCATGAAAAAATTATTAATGGGCAGGGGCCTTTTTCAGGTAGTCATGAGTCTAGAAATAGTCATGCCAAGTTCCAGGCAATGTCGATCCAGATTTAACTTGATCAGCCTATGATTGTTACTACATTACAGTAGCTGAAACAGAAACTTTGTTGGCCGTCTTGTTTAGTTTCGACATCATTGGCATTTGGTCCACTTCAATAAAGCTTGCTTTCATTGAAGAGAACACTCCACACAGTCCGTTTTTAGTGCAGGTATTTTCTGGACAGGAAAAATTGCTTCCATGCGTGACTAGCTCTGAATGCACAGGTTGTGAAGGCGTTGTGAAATGCATTTTCTTCACAGAACTTTTGTCGACTGGATGAAAACACCCGTCTCTGTAGACATATGTGTCATCCTGCACGAGAATAGTTGGGAGGCCAAAACCCCAACCCCGTCTTTACTTGAGCAGACCCTGCTTGCAGCTCAAGAGTTTATGCTGCCTTCCGGTGTTCCGTTTGATGGCTTTGATTGGCCAGCTTTAGGTGTGGAGAGGATGGGGAAGTAGTTAGTATGCAGAACCGTCTTCCTTCCGGAATTCAGGTGGTCAGTCGGTGGACGGGTGAAGTGAGAGCTTCAAAAGCAGATCCGTCCTTGATCGACCTGCTCGATGAACTCCCCAGGAAGTTATCCTTGAAAGTCATCATCGCCGTCGTCAAGCTCCATCTCCATGTTGATAGGTTCGGTCAACCTCATTTTTTATCTTTTTATCATCTCCCACTGAAGAACCAAGGTCTACTGAACTTTAAATTGGGATATCTTCATTGAATACCACATCCCGGCTGATTCTGAGCCTTCCGTTGCTTCCTCAATCAGCCGGTAAGCTTTAGAATCCAGACTATACCCCACAAAAACACAGTTAGTGCTTTTAGCTTCAAGTTTGTCTCCAGGGTGGTGTGCATATTAAGCTGCCTGACATCCAAACACCCGAAGATGCCCAACCTGAGGCTTCTAAGTGGTCCACACAAGTAAGTTTCCTCGGCATCTTCCCTTCCACCGATTTGTGCGAACTCCTGTTTTCCAGATAAACTGATGCTTAGCCTTCTGCCCAATACTTTAGACCCAAGCCTAAGTTGGTGTTGAATCATACATCTAGCAGCCTCCATGCACAATGGTCCGATTCAATCTCGAGCTCTCATGCCACCCCATTCTGCTGAGGGTTACGTAGGGTGCAGTAGGTTGTTGTTGAGGTCCGTGAGCCTTCAGAAATGCTTAAAACTCTTGGAATTGTACTCTCCTCCATTGTCGCTTCTTCAAATTTTCAGCTTCTTTTCTATGTAGCTTTCAGCCAGAACTATGTATTCCTTGAACTTCATAAAACACTCCCCATTGCTAAATTTCATGAAAACAGAACATCTTACAAGAATAGTCATCCCTACCCTAGACTACGAAAAAGTTGGGTACCATGTAGTAAAGGAGGGAGGTAACACATAACACCCTGTCTTTGTAGAATAATAGGGAGTGTGAGAACCGCGGTATAATAACAGCTGAGACATAGAGGGTTAAGTAGTAACACTTCATAATTATGGAGGGAACACTTAGAGAGCCATAAACATCCCACACTTTTGTGGGACCCCATACACACAGTCTGCCCTGGATAAATGTTACCTCTATAAACGTTAAACTACCATAAATGTTAAAGAAAATTTTACTCCCCTACTTGTGCACACTAGCAAATGTTAAGTGTTATTTGTTAACAAATGTTTACTCCCCTCTTTGTTAATTTGCCCTCCATAAATGTTAAGTGTACCAAAAAGGCTTCACCTAAGAGGAGAAAGTAGTATAAGTTCCAACTAGATTATGATAAGGCTCCATCTTAAAACATAACCAATCAGAACAGAAAGTAAGTGGGAGGTAATACTAAAGTGAATAGATGAAGCAAGTGCATACGTATACAACATTTCGAGACTTGATAGCCAAGAGGTTATTTCCAGTGTTGGGCGGTTATTTATATTTTTTGCTAACAGGTTACATTGGAACTCAATATTGAAATAACCTAGTAGGCCGGTTACTTCAATTTATTGACCTTCTAATATCCTGCTGGTTGCGGTTAAGATTTAAAAAGTAATATGGAATTATAGCTTAAACTAGTATCAATCATAAATATATTTTCAAGCCTGCACTAGTACAATAGAGCCGGCCTGTAGATATATTTTAGATATACACATGCATCTAGAATTATTAAATGGATTTCAAAAAATACAATGTCCTATCATAATGTTTCAATGTGCTTCAAAATATGAAGCCCTAGCAAGCTCAATCATGGATTTAGCCAAGGACTCACACCTCATAACCACCACTCATAACCTTAGGTTATTAGACCCAATATATATATTCAATATAACTGTGCACTTAAAAAATACCCAACCGGTTGTCTACATCAATTTTTTAAAATTTTGGCCTCCACCGGTTACTATTGGGACTGGTTATTTGTATGCCTACACTCTGCCGGTTCCTAACGGTACCGGTTATTTCAAATTTTCATCTCCTGCAGTTATATATATATATAACCGGATAGATAACCAACTGTTATTAGAGACAAGATTAAATAACCGCCCAACATTGGTTATTTCTGAGATACAACGAATGTATGTTCAGCATTTTGAGAATTGACATGCAAGATGTTTTCCAAAGACGAGATCACTTTGTACCCCCAATTCATTTGGCCAGTTTGGGAAGGTCAGGCAACTCAACACTATGGGAAGAGCCAATCTATGGGGTCATGGGAGGCTTGGAGATGAAGGAAGTGGGTCAATGGGAGTAGACAAATGCACTCTAAGGTGGTTGGAGTGGCCAATGGGCTTGCAGGTAGGAGTGCATGCGAGTGTAGTTAAATATTCTTGAAATACCTATGCAGTTTTCTTTTTGGTTGTTGATAGGTAGGCGCACCCACATATGATTAGATAGATGTGTGGTACTAATAAGTTGATTAACCCTTAAGAGCCCGCCATTGGGCAAATTTCACCCCTAAGAAAATAACCTCTAGTTCGTTAACTTAGGCTACACACCTACCCTATACATCCAAAAAAATGAACCTTACCAAGTTTATCTTGTCTACCATATACATCTACTCAAATTGTGGAAAAATTCACGGTAAATCATGAGAGATTTGTGTTTTAGTGAGAGGGTTTTTTTTTTTTGGGGGATTTTGTAAAGTATAGAATTTGAGCTTTGACCAAACTATTTAGGTGATGGGTGGATTTTTCCTGTTCCTGTCTCCCACATAGAAATGTGATATGTTGTCATAGCCAACTAATGTGGAAGTTTCAAATCAAACAACCTTTCTTTTTAATAGGGTCCTTTGTATGTGTTTGAGGTGAGGGCAAAATATTTTCCATAGCTTACTAATTCAAAGTGAGCCCTCACAGGAAATCCACTCCTTGATAAAAAGATGTTTCACTCAATTGCTATGATGAGGGTGTGACATGTAATACAATACAATAGTGAGCTTAGAAAAAAAGAAACTAGATCCACCGGTACAATCTACAAATGTGGGCCCCCAAGTGGGCCAAGTTACTTTCTTGCCCACATGCCTGCAAATTACCTATTTCGATAGAGGTTTTCAGCGACTGTTGAAGGGCCACCTAGACTTTCAACTTCCATCTGCATATGGCAATTTGACGGCTAAACGTGTGCCAAGTATATCTCACCACGCAGATGGTCAACTCTGCGTGGGCCCACCCCATGTTCCAATATTATGACCCCTGCGTTTTCTAGAAAATCTACATGTCAGAGAATTTATTAGAATGTACTGCTTTCAATCTGAGAAGGAGGGCCATGTTGCCAGAATATTAATTGTAGTTGAAACCATTGAAAAATATTAAAGATCTGCAAAAAATAGAGAAAAAAATTTACTTCCTCAAAACCTGAATCGGGTCTCTTGGGCCCTTAAGGGTTAATAAAAATAAAAGACAACTCACAAACAAAGAGAGAATAGAATACATTACACTTTATTTCATAAGTGTTATTCTCATAATTTTTATGTAAATGTTAGGCCCCCGCCGCACCGGGCTGTTAGCGTAGAACACCTGCTAACGGTTAGCAGGCCCGTTTTCATAACAGTTGCTCCAACTAACAATATCCCTGCCACACCAACATTTTAGCTTAACATGTTTTAAGTGCATATTGTTAGTTTTAAACATGCGTTCGCCTGCCCTGCCCGACTTCCTCTCGCCATATTATCGCGCATCCTTTCTTTTCGCCATAGCCAAAGGAGCGACGAGACAAGACGAGACAAGATCATGAGCTAGGAGCACAATGCTGCACATTACTCAAGGCTTTCAATGGCGAATGGGAATGGCGATGGCAGAGAATGGCGTGGGCATCTGCCCAAAAACGGCGCGCCTGTTTAGATTTAGCACTAGGGGCGGGGGTAGTGCTAGATTCGCTCTAAAGTAGGAAGGAAGTTTTTAGGATAGATAACTATAGTTATGGCTAAAACATTTTAAACATGTTAGTGCGGCCGCAATTTTCTATGTAGCAGTAGTTAGTAGGAGTGTAGCAGGCGATAGCAGGCTGGTGCGGGCTACACTAACCCCTTCATAAACTGTTAATGTGTTAACCTTGTCTAAATGTTATTTTTTTCCTACTCCCGACTGTTAACATTTATCCAGGGCAGACTGTATGTCGGAAAAACTCTGTCGCCCTCGATGCATGGACACACTTATCCCAAATATAAGCCTGCTATCTTCACAGTTATCCAAGTTGGATGTGGGCTTTACTATGTGTCACAGACGTACAACTTTTGGCAGGACGTTGGGAGACCATCTGAAGGTGAAGTTTATGTGATCGAAGATTGAATCAATCATATGGACATTGTTGCACACAGATCTTGCTTGGCCTTCTCCCTCTCCCTCTCCTCTCAGACCAAGCTTCAAAATTGAGTCCAAATCGATGCTTGAACATGTTCTTTGTATGTCAGTCCGTCACTGATCTCCTCCCCTCTCTCATGAACACAGCTGACTATTCCATCCTCCAGTATCTCAGTGTACACAAACTACACAGACCCACCACCTTGTGCACCCACAATGTAGTCAAAAGTATTTTATATATAAACCCATGGTACAGGTACCTGGAAACCGTAGTAGCAACAGTACTCTATCTATACAATACCACGACAGCCCCTTATTTTGTTGTGGTTTTCTTTTTCGAAAGGAGAATTAAGGGAAGCATAAGCCCAGAGACCTTCTGGCAAAGCCCTCACTGCCCCCTCACTGAGCGGAGCGTTTGCGTCATCACACACTATTCCACTCGTACAATCTCATATACGAACTACACAAAAGAATATTGTCGAGCTCTGGAAATTCTGGAAAATGCCAAGGCTGCTCGGAAGTTTCAGAGGTAGACTTCTCTATTTCCACTTGATCATGACTATTCAATTGAGGACCCTGCAATGATCGGTCCAGCCTTGTCCACAGTTTCAGACGAACTGTGGGGTACCTCATTGCGTTTGATCACGACGATTCAGTCATACAAATGGGCAGGCAACCGTGGCTCTGCAACAGCTTCCAGTGGTTGTACCCTGCCCAGTGTGATTCCGAAGTGTTCAGACATGTCCAAAGTGTTGGGGTCCTGCCCTTTTGGTAGAGACCAGTTGAAGCTCTGAAGAAGGCGAGCTAATACAAGATGCACCATGAGTAGTCCCAGGGACTGTCCCAGACATCCCCGTCTCCCGGTCCCGAATGGTATAAGCTGGAAGTGTTGGCCTTTTACATCAATCTCAGAATGCTCCACAAATCTCTCAGGTTCGAACTCGAGGGGTCTCTCCCAGATAGAAGGATCCCGCCCCATAGCCCACACATTGACGACCAACCGGGTTCTGGGTGGCAGATTGTAACCCGCAACTTGGCATGCCTCGCTAGACTCGTGTGGAAGCAGCAGTGGAGCGGGGGGGTGGAGGCGGAAGGTCTCCTTCACCACGACATTCAGATACTTCAAATGTGGGAGGTCTGATTCCTGGACAAGCCGACTGGTTCCCACCACAGCGTCCAGTTCGTCCTGTACGCGCTTCATGGCATCAGGGTGGCGCAGAAGCTCTGTCATAGCCCACTCTGTTGTGACCGAGGATGTGTCCGATCCAGCTTGCATCAAATTCTACATTCACATATAATTATAAATACACCAACATCAAAGATATGTCTCAGATCATGTAAACCAATTCTACTTCCTAACCCATCTCATATGGATTTCCATTCATGAATCAAGAGCAGAGTAACACAATCAATCATGTTGCATCATGGAGACTGCATCCGTACCATTGCAACCACCTGGCGGCCCCCAGAGTCCCCTGAATTGTGTTCCCTGGCCTCAAATCAGAGTCAGTTCACGAAAAGCAATTCAGAATCTTACCAGGATCACGATTCGTATGGTTTCATCGGAGAGATGGCCCTTGCCATCTTCCGAAGGCATAGAGAGCAGAACGTCGACAAAGTCGGCAGTTGATCCAGTTTTACTCCCTGTACGACCAGTTGCCGCTTCTCTGTGTTCGTCAATCACTCGCTTGAAAAAAATGTCAACTTGGCCACTCAGATTCCTTATTGAGGCGTCGACACCTTGTAGCTTTGACACCCACCGTAAGCTGCGATTGAGGTCGCCAATAATGAACTTCCCAGACCATCTCAGGAGCTGTTCAATAATACTCTTGAAGCTTTGCGCTTCTTGCTGGCTTTGTACGTCCTTCGTGAAGTACCTAAAAGTAGGAACCATGGTACAAAAAATCTCGCATCAATTGAAAGTTGGATTGTTTATTCATGAGCTTTGCAGCGTAATGCACATCAATGTCTCTTACTAAATTTGGTTCTGGGAAAGATTTATATGTTGGACAGAAAATCTAGTCCTTTGAAAAGTTATAAACAAGCGTAGATCATATATCAGGACTGGAGGCATGAGTAATAGATTGAGCCGGGACTGAACTGTCAATCGGTACAAACAACATAGGACCTCTCAAGCATTGCACGATTTGATTTTCCTAGTTTGACAGTCTTGATTCTTCCACAGACTTCGTCTTGAGTACAACACAGTCCTTTGGACAGCAAATAAATAGCCTGCGTACAGCAACATCTACTTTGGTTCGTTGAAGTGCACAAAACATTTGGACCTCCCAATCAAATTGCGTAACTTAACTTAAATTCATTTCACTAGAAGACCGCGTAGATCAACTCGCTCTCGAGGGACAATAAAATTCAGCAATTCCATGTTTGAACAGAAGTGAAATCAAGCTTTTGAGATTACCTTTTGTTCATCAGCATGCGCGTCATGTTGTTAGCACTGAGAGACCACAGCGTGAAATTAAGGTCCACCACTTTCCCCTCCTGCGACTCCTGAAGGATGATCTTGATTGCGGTCGTTATCTCTTCTGTTCTCCCAGGTTGGAACGAGTCCAAGCGTTTCTGAGTGAAGAGCTCAAGCAGGCACTGCTTACGCAAATGCTTCCACTCGGCGCCATTAGCCATCACCATCTTGGTATCGGGACTGATTATATTCGAAACCAAAGCGTCTGGTCGGTTGATAAACACTTGATCGTGGGTCCTCAAAAACTCTCTTGCCATGTCTGGGGAGGATGCAACGACAGTGTGCGTGGTTCCGAGCCTGAGGTACATCAGCGGCCCAAACTTCTGAGCCAGGTGCGCCAACGACTGGTGCGGCATGTGATCCAAGAGTGGAAGATTGCCTACGATCGGCCATGGGCGTGGTCCGGGAGGTAGTCCAGATGGCTTTCTCACGAAGAAATAGTGGATTGCTATTGCGCCGAGAATGCTGGCCAACACTAGCAGCCCAACACTGTCGTGAGCTCCCCAGTTGCTGTGCTGAGGTAGCTGGACGGATGCTTCCACGCTTCCTCTCATCTCGCTCTCCTCTTACTTTATCCACCTCGATCTCTATCCCTCTCTCCGCATCAATTTGGATCAATTTCGTGCTCTGCTGTCCACAAACCCTGCGCAATGCCGTACACTGAAGTCTGCAAAGCCACTTCTCAAAATCACGAGCTGTAATCCACAGCAAAGCAACGGATGTCGAGCTCCCGGGCAGCTCCGCAGCGAAACATCACACCACTTGTACACTCGCTTCTCAAGCGCTGCCCTGCCTCGCACAGCTTTTATGGCGCCTCTCTGCGGGGCACATGCGGAACTGATGCCATCCGTTGCCGTGCAAGGCCCCTCGTCGGTTCCAGGGACCTTCGGAATGTGAAGCAACCAACTTATCACAGTGTCGAGATCCCAAGCCCCGAAAAAGCTTTTTATATAAAATTAGAGGTAATATAAACAGCCAACTTTCATTGGCGGAACTGAGTACATTGTCAGGGTGTGTAATCTTGTTCGTGTTGGCATAAGACAAGGTAGCAAGACAAAAATTAAAATTAGGCCGGGACGAATTTTCTCAAGGCCCACCACCTGCTTTCCTTCCACATAATGAATAGAGGAGCATCTATGTCAAGACGAATCCATCCTTCCACAGGAAGTGGATGAAAGTGGATGAGTGTTAATGTGTCCGTGCAGGCTTCACTAAATGATGGGGTTTTCTCCGGGGAACTTGGGGAGCCTAAAACTATGAGCATGGGAACACGCACGTGTTGTAATGTACTGCGATCGTCTTTGTCGGACGCGTGATGCTCTTGATGGTCTCTCGAATTTGTGGTGACTAACTACTTATAAATAAAGTGAAGGATAAGAGGCAAAATGAGTCAGATTTTGTTCACAATGTTAAATCGCAAAGTGGAATGAACACACAAAAATGAGATGCATGTTGCATGAACAAAAAGTTTAGATACATGTCACATGTCTCCAAGTTTCTTGGGATCACATGACCACCTTGTAGCGCGGACTTTCTGCTTTGGTGCAAACATCATACTTCATTTTTGTCTTCTTGCCACTCTCTGACCAATATGAGTTCACATGTTAGTTTAAGTTTAGGGTTCACAGGTTTTCGGGAGTTCTCTGTTTTCCTCCTCGTTTAGTTCACTTTATGACGTCTCATTTGCAAGTGTGCATTGGCATACACCTCCAAAACCATCGACTCAAAAAGAATGAGGTGGCCATGTGCAGCCATGCATGTTGTACCATATCACTTTATTTTCAAATTTTTGTTTGTTTTTCTGATTGCTTGTTCTTCATTTGGTTCATTGATGGAACTGTCCGCTAGACATGTGCGACCCTGTGTACCACCCCGAAACGCCAACACACACTTATTCTGCAGTGTTTAATTTTTTTTTATCCCTAGTTTTGACAGGCTGAAAGACATATGTACGTTAATGCATACTTGTTGTGCAATAGCATAATCGGATTTTTTTTAATTATTTTTTTTTTAATCTGGTTTTGACATGGTCTGGAAAGCAATCGTGCATTAACGATTGCTTTGCAGCAGTCCAACCGGTTTTTTTTGTTTTTGTTTTTTTTTTGTCTTTGTTTTGTTTTGACGGGGGCCGGAAAACAACTGCGTTAAACGCACGCTTGCTTCCAATAGCCCAATGGGAAAAAAAAACAAAAAACAAAAAACAAAAACACAAAAAAAAAACAAACAGTTTTAACAAGGATTGGAAAATAAGTGTGCGTCAACACACACTTCAGCAACCCAATATCTCTCCCAACGTTTTACATCCACGAATTATTTACTTCTTTTGTGCTGTAAATTCATGAGGTGAAATTTTCTTGCCAAAAAATTTTGTTTCAAAGTTGCTGGATGGAATCTTTAGTGTACAACAAGTATGTAGCATCCATCCATTTTTCCCTAAAATGTCGGGACTTGTGCAGGCGGCGAACTGAAGGCAAGCAGGCTCGAGAGTCTTCCACAAGCTGGACATGGTTGCTCTCAGTCTCTGGGCATAGAAGTATGACAGCTAGAGTTTAAGATTTCGACTGTATTAATGGTGGAAGCTCTTGCCATGGGAGTTGGCACAGTTTTGGGGTAGTGTGGCTAGATGTTGTGACAGGGGGAACGATGGCAATACGAAGGGAATGAAAAGACGGCGATGGGGATTTAAGCCAGGAATAGAGAGTAGATGAGGGCTTTTTGGCTGGTAAAAGATGAAATGGGAAGCTGAGAGGAAAGAAGAAAAAGAGGGGATGGTTCCAGGTGCTCAAGTTGATTCCAGAAGAGACTATGTATGACTCGGTTATTCATCTTCTTTGGGGTTAATCTTACCTGGAGTATATTGATACATGGATAACTGACTTTCCACTGATCCTCACCCATTCATTTCTGATGTTTATTATCCATTTTTTAATGTAGGATTTGTGGTTTAGCTCTAGGAATTATGTGTCACCTCTGAACTACTCTTTTCACTTTGCATTGCACAATAGAGTACAACATCTTAGTAGCATTTCTCTATGATGGTTATGCAGCCCTAAGTCTCCTTATTGTGCGACCTTGCATTTTTCTAAGGATAAATCCTCAAGTGACATAAGTCATAGAAGCATAATCTAGAGTATTTGGTCCCTGCTCATAGTGAGAGAAAAATGTTGGGGTTGGGGAGAGACAATGAGTTCATGAGCTTTAGGCCAGATAGGCATCCACCATATGAAGAAATTTGGGAAGGTGATAGAGGATATCCATGTGGTGCTTGCATTTGAAGACTAACCATGGGCAGCCTTTTTCCTGGGTGGTTTTTCTGAAGAATGTTTCAGGACGAAGTTGTAGTATGCAATCATGAATAAAGATTTTGCATCACGAAATGGTGTCACTAAGAATCATGTCTGTGTTTTCTTCTTCCGCTACAACATAGGCAGGATCGTGTAAGAACCTCTGATCATGAACACTAGGTCATGGGTAGGATCTATGAGCGCCCATATTTTCACACCACACCTTCCTCCAATCGGTTTTTCTATTTTTCCATATACTCGGGAATAGGGTCATACGGTTCAGATACCATCCACGGTTATAGGGTGTTTTTTACTATTCTTGAATCATCTTCCAGCTCAAGCACCACGAATCTTGTTTTGTTGTAGGCTCACCGCTCGCAGGCTCACGCGAGTCTGCTCACCAAATAGCAATTCTGTCATTATATGCACCTAGGATCTTTCATGAGTCAACTTCTTGACTCATCAATCCCAATTCTCACATCGCAAAGACGATCAGTAGAGATCATTTCTAACAAGCAAACGACCGCTCCAAGGAAGAAGGTCGTGAAACTAGAAGCAACTAACTTGAAGGACGAAGGTGAGGAGAAAAAGTGTGGCGGTTCATGGAAGGTTCATGGAAGGATCATTGGGTTATTCATTTGCTAATGTTACGTGGCGAGATGCCAGATGTATTTTCCGCTTCACCAAAACAAGGTGAGTGTCGATACATCCAGCCACGATAGGATTTGTTCTTTGTGACTCGCTTATAACCGACTACGTGACACTGACTGGCACCGTCGAGAAGATTGTCTGGACTTGAGGCCCTTTGCGATTAATGGATCATATGACACATATGTCTTTTTAGTTCTGCGATATGAAAGGGTTACAAGAGTAATGTAAAACCAGATCTTGAATTCAGGGCTTTAAGTTTTAGTTTGATGTACACATAGGTAGGACTAATCTAACCCAAAACTCTTCATGTCATTGGCTGGAGACCAATTGATTTAAGCCATGTTGTGACACACCGTAAAGACGATGCCCACGGAGCACTGCAAATTGACATGAGACCATGACACCATGATTGCATAAGAAAGTGAGCCAGAAAAAGAGCCAGGAAGTGTGTACATGTTCTGAACTTTGAACACATAATAGCCAGGATGTGTACATACCTTGTCCATTGATTGTGGTGAAGAAAAAAGGGTTGAATTTTTGGTAAACGATATGAAATACATATTAAGATAAAGTCGAATTGGTGAAGGAGGTAAGAACCAGGGGCTGCATTTAGGATAAATGATTTGAGATTGATACTAAGAGAAAAAATTCTTGAAGGACAATAACAATACATGGTAACACAAATATCTTTCCATTGGTTGTGGCAAAGAACCAAGCTTGGCTGAATCAATAGCAAATGATTATGAGTTCTAAATTCTGTGTTCTGAATTTGGGTTCCACATCATGAATGTACTATGTTTAGTTTGAGGACTCGAGGCTCTGGTTGGTTAATGAATCGCTAGGATGATTATGTGTCTCTTCAATGTGAGATGAAAGGGCAAGACTTTCATCATGATTTGTCTGGTTGTAAGAAACAGGGGTTGAGCAATTTAGGGCCCGGTGATTGCAGCCTACAGTGTCCATTTTTTGCTGTCACAACACTGGTTTTTCCAGACATAGAATAATGGTAAATTATCATACTCCTACATGACAATGCCATCAATAAAAATGGACTAACATATAGAGGCTCATCTACATATACTCACACTTTTAAATCTCATTATCAAAAACCAATATCTCTAGGTATTACGGACTTTTAAAAAGTCCATAAGGAATTGGACAATCACAGTCTATAAAAAAAGACGTTATGGACTTTTTTTAATATAGGAGTTAAAACAAAGTCAAGAAAAAGGGAACTTGCTTTGGAGAATGAGGAATCTGGAATGAAAAATATCATTCAAAAATATGAAGTTATTCGTGTACTATTTTGAGCACTAAAAGAAAAATGGGACTTTGCTACTGGGCTTACTACTCATTGTAAGTAGTAAATGACACCCTACTACTGGTCGAGTCGGAGTTACAAAGAACCAGTGGATTCGGACAGTCTAGTAGTAAAACTCATGACATGGCATGAGTAGTTTATTCTAGTAGTTACCATTACTCCGATGTCCTTGCCATGTGGATGCTAACATGGCACAGTTGTCTAACCACCCAGTATTGTCAATGATTGGAGACAAAATCCGACGTGGCTGTTAGGCATTGGAACTTCTACTGATACACGTGTCTCCTATTGGTGGCTTTATTTCTAGATTAATTATGTGGCATGAAAAAACTGTCTAATATAATATTACTCAACTCAAATATAGTATATCAAACCACTGTCTCAGTAGTTAATATTACTACATAGGTAATGAGGCTCTAATTTCAGATCACTATATCAGTCGTTTTAATAAAGTTAATAAATTACTTCACAAGTAATTCTTATTCAGTTGTTTGGATTATTGGTTTAGTGGGGAATGTGCAGTTATTTTCAACTGATTGAGTCAACTGAAAGCAGGGTTGCACATGTCACTGACGTCACGTCACGTCGGACCTGACGCTGACGCGACCAATGTCACGTCAGTTTTGCCGAAAAATCAATAAAACGTGAGTTAGATGAAAAATATGCCACGTAGGTGGACACCTTGTATTCCAAGCGACACCTTGGCAAGTGAATGAATTGTTTTATAAATTACTCCATCCGCCAGTATTTGAGGTCATTTTTAAATCATTATTGTTAAATTGGTACGACCTCCAAATAGTGGTGGTTGCAGAATTTATTTTATTTTTTAATAGTTGCGACCACCAGTAGAGGGGTTGTCGCAGCATTTTTTTTTTTTAAAAATAGACGCGACCACCAGCAGGGTTTAGGGTATTTTTTTCTTTTCTTAAACAGTTGCGACCACCGCTACTGGTGGTCGCACAATTTTTATTTTATTTGTAATAGGTGCGACCACCATCAGGGGGGCTTTTTCTTTTTTCTTTTTTGCAAACAGGGGGTTATATCCCTGATATATTTATTATAAATTATTTGATGGGGAAAAAAATTAAAACCCCGGTTACACCATGAGGTACACACATTGTGATCAGTGTAGTTCGAGCCAACCTCTCTGAACGGAGATAAAGTCTAGGATACGAAAATAACTCCTATCTGACTCTTCAGTAAATGCAAAAAGAGCAAAGATTATTTTTACGAACCAAATAGCCACTCAGTGGGCTAATCCAGGAGACCAAAAACCCGGGCACACTGCCCTAGACCTGAAACGAAGCTTAGGAGAGACGAGTGTCTTGTTGGACTTTCTAAGACTGTCGAAAAAAGCAGGGGAGGAGTGGTGATGAGAGTAAATAGTCCATTGACCTTCTCCATGATAGAGATTGCGAATCTATATGTAGTGCAGCTTGGAAGCTGTCGAGGAGGGCTTCAGATGCTTCCAGTTAATGTCTCTTTCAAATTCGGGGGAAAGAGTGAAGTGGCAAACGGAGATCTCGCCAAGCTGCTGGGGGGAGATCGTTCCAGTAACATCGGTCCTGCACAGGGATACTGCATATGATCCCCTGTCTACCCCAGGTGTGTTGAAAGTTCATGTGGATGGCGTCCGCGTTCCTGGCATCCCGCTGTATGACTGCACATATTTTGGCCCACGCCTTCCTAGCTTCAGTTTGTAAGTCAAGAAATACAGCAGCCAGGAGGGCGGATATGGAAGTGGTCTCTCCTAGAAAGGTATTCTTGCACCTTAGTTTCCATAGATGCCACAAAGCTGATGCTCTTAAGGTTTAAAAAACAGGGCAGTTAATGGCTCTGTTTTTAGTGGATAGATCATAGTTTAAGAGAATGATAGTGACTGAAAGAGAAGAGGGGTTCCAGTTCTGATAGAAGACTTTGATATGGGGCCAAATTCTTCCTGGGGCTTGGCATGAAAGGAGGCAATGTTCTATTGATTCGATTACTGCAGTAGAACAGCAAGCACATAAAACAGAACCCTGAAACTGTAGCCATTCCCCAACTTTGAAAACCCTATTTACTAACTGCCATAGAATGGATGCAATCTTTGAAGGGCGGGATTTAATCCAAACTGAACCCCAAATAGTCTTCCAGTTTTCATCACAGAAGTTGTACAATCCCCATTTGGCTTCCCATTTCTTGTTCATAGATTGAGACACAGATAAAGCTTTGTATCCCTTCTTAGTTGTGTATGCAAAGAAAGGTTCTAGAGCATTGTTGAATTTCCAGGACCATTCTTGGGGGTCAGTATCCATCTCTGCGAGAGGTCTACCTAGAATCCATACAAAGGTGTTAGAAAGAAGCCAGGACCTGGTTGTGGTTGTAAGGGGTGGTATAGGATCCATGGCTTTATCTGGGGCTGTCCAGCAGCAGATTCTCACCGGCGTTAGAGTCATGAGATTCAAGTGAACTGGGTTTGGGTTTGTAAGTGTAAGCCTAAGAGAGAAAGAGTCAATAGAGAAGGTGTATACTGACATATCATTTTGACTGAGTTCATCTACATACAGGATGGTAAGCTTGTTTTGCATAATGACTAAAGCCCATGAGTTGGGAGTTGGCTGCGAAGGGCCAAGTGTCAGGGTGGCCAGCCACTATGGTGGGATAGTTTGAATAATATCTTGGTATCCCTTGGATGCACGAGGCCTCCCCACAATGAGGGCCAACTCCTCTTGAGAGCTTAGACTATCTCCCGACCATATGTTATGAATCTGTCTGACCCCGAGGCAGTCCCATTTGGACCATCTCATAGCCTGGTTTTTCTGAGGAGCAGTTAGAGGTATGTCATTGAGAAACAGATGTTGTCTTTTGATTTCATAGAAGTTGCTTGGCTGGGCTTTCGTGAGCAGTTTTCTGAGCCTTCCCCAGGCCAACCAGATATTGGACCAAAGAGAGGAGCTCACAGATTTAAGGTTGAAGCCTTGAGTGATCCAGCGCAATGATGGGGTCCAAGGGGTGTTTTTGAGTGGCGAGGAATTGGCAATGTGGTCATAGACCAAAAATTTCCAGCATCCTCCTTCTGGTCCAAGAAAGCGCGGTATCCATTTTCCAAGGAGGGCTACTATCTATAGTTCAAGGTCTAGCACCCCCAGCCCTCCTTTTTTTGTAGGTAAACATATTTGAATCCAAGCTACCTGTGGTCTCTTGTTTTGAATGGAGCAATCTGCTCCCCATATGAAGTTCCGGAGGAGACGTCTGATTACTTGCATCTATTTAGAGTTAGGGCGCCATGAGGAGGCATAGTACCATAGACCAGCTGAATGAATCTGATTCACCACTAAGGCTCTACCAACGAGAGAGAGATTTTTTGACCCCCAGTAGGTCAATTTTCTCTTTAGTTTGGATAATGTGGAGGCAAAGATTTGCTGGTCTGAGAGGTTAATACCAAAGGTATATCCTAACAAGGTGGTTGTTTCGCCAGGCTGGAGCCAACTAAGACCCTGATCCACCCCCCAAGAGGGTGGTGAGCCCATATTGGAAGCCGTTAGGTCACCAACGAGCAAGCCTGAAGTTTTGTTCCAATTAATTTTGAATCCTAAGGCTTTGCAAAAGGTACGCAGAGTATGTCCTGCTTGGTCCAAGTTTTCTGACTTTGCACTAGAAAAGTGTCATCCACGAACATAGAGTCAGTCAGGTAGGTGTATTGGCCCGTTATATAGTTTGAGACTCTAAGGCCTGTTATGAATTGGTTTTGCTGCAACATATACCCAAGGGTATCTGCCACTACCAGAAACAGAACGGGTGAGAGGGGACATCCCTGTCTAACCGATCGCCGAAGAGGGAAGGAAGAAGACAAGTGGCCATTAACAGTAACCCTATTGGATGAAGAAGTAAGAAGAATCTTGACCCACTTACAAAAGGAATGAGGGAAGCCAAATTTTACCAAGGCTGCAAGCAAGTAAGACCATTCCACCCGATCAAAAGCCTTTTCAAAATCCAAGAGAAGAAGGGCAATGGCCTGATTGGTCCTTAGGGCATAGTCCGGTATTTCCTGTGCAAGGAGGAGGTTGTCCAAAATATACCGTCCTTTAATAAATCATGTATGGTTGGGTCGAGTAATGAATGGAAGAAGAGGTTGAAGTCTAAGGGCAAGAGCCTTGGCAATGATTTTGTAGGCGACATTTAGAAGGGTTATAGGGCAGTAATTCGAAATATTCGTTCTGTCCCCCATTTTGTACATCAAGGTAATTACCCCTTGAGCCATTGAAGGTGGCATCTGACCTTGCTGAAACAGATGGTTGGCCATAGCTGTAAAATCCCCTGAAATCTCTGGCCACAATGCTTTATAAAATTCAACAGAAATGCCATCTATACCAGGCAATTTGTTGTTCTGCATCTTAGATAGAGCTTCTTCTAGTTCCCGGTCAAAGAAGTCTCCCTCAAGCTGCGCGGCGTATTCGGGAGAAAGCATGGTAGGAGTGTGAATCAGACAGGCTGTCTGGTCATTAGAAAGATCTAGGGAGATGTTGTCACTGTGAAAAAGGTGTTGGAAATGGTCCCCAGCATGGGCTGCCATCGATTTAGTGTTTGTGTTTGAGATCCCGGATGGTTGGGCAACAAGTTCAGAGATGGTCTGTGAAGCTCTTCTCAATCTGGTCTTGTCAAAGAAGTATTTTGTCATCTTTTCCCTTTTTGTTGACCAATTAACCCCCGCCTGTAGCTTCCACTTTCTTTCCTGGATTTTATGGTGAATGTCAAGATTGTTTCTGGCTTGGATATAAGTTTTGTAAGTATCTTAATCGCAATGACTGGATTCCAAAGCAGATTGGCATACTTTGAGGCATTTAGATAATGCCCTAACCTTTCTCTTTCGGATGAGTGCTAATTCTCGGCTCATTTTTTGGCTTTCTGTATTGACCACTTTTAGCCTGGCCAGGAAAAGCTCAGTTGGGTTTAGGTCTGGGTTTCCAGCCTGAGACCAAGCCTGCAAAATACCCTGTTTGAAGGAGGGTAATTTGAGGAGGAGATTATTCAGCTTGTAGAGGCCTCTGCCCCATTGGCATGAATGAGGGATTGAGATAGAAAGGGTGATTGGTGCGTGGTCAAATCCCAAGGGAATGGGTTCCTGCGGGGCTCTTTTAGAGAATTGTACCAAATTGAGGGAAAGGTAAGCTATGTCAAGACGAGCCATACTAAGGTCGGTGAGGGTTCTATTGTTGGTCCATGTAAAGGTGACATTGGATGCTTGACCGAAAATAGGTGTTGCCTCCTTGAGACTATGTGTTTGAGCACAATTGAACCATTGGTCCATCTCCTCTGAATTTGGGTTGAAGGTTCCAGCCCCTCGCCTATCCTCCTGGACTTCAACCATATTAAGATCACCTGCTACAATCCAGCTGTCTATGTTTAGTTGATCTTTGATTTTTGCATTGAGAAGTCTCCAAAAATCTGACCTTTCCGCATATGAGTTTGGTGCGTAAGTGTTCACTAATCCAATCGAGCCAGCGGCATTGGGTGGGGTTATTGCGCAGAATTGCAATCTGCCAGGTATCCAGATATCTTCTGCTGCGAGAAAGGGTTGTAAAGATGGGGATAATAATATCGCCGTCCCTCCCTTGGTGCCTGAAGAGGTTGGTTTCCAAAGAGAGTTTGTTAAAGGCCATAGATAGTCTGAAATGTTGTCTATATTGGTCTGGTCTAGCTTGTGTTCCTGTAGAAAAATTATAGAGTCACTGGAGAGGAAGGGAGCCATCCAAGTTTTGATTCTCAGCCTTTTGAGAGATGAAGGGTTTGATCCAAGGCCCCTGATGTTCCATGAGTGAAGGTTAAAGGTCATTGGTAGGGTATGGAGGGCCTGGACTAGAAACCAGGTTTGATAGCCCTTTGGTATGATATACGAATTTTACCCTATGATCCCTAGGTCGCATTGAGTTGACCCAGATGAAGTTGTTTGGGTTTTTGCGGGTTTTGTTGTGGATGGTTATGAATACACCCCTAGCTCTGCATGGATATTGGATGTCTGGTATTGGTTGAAACTGCTCCTTTGAAACAGTGGAAATAGTAACAGTCTGGGTAGTTACTCCAGCCGGGAAAAAAACAGCTAAAAACAGGTGCTGGAGTTCTGGATATCTTTGGAGAAGAGAACCATCCGAAGGAAGATTTCCAGAGGGAATGTTGTCAGGCAAATTGCATGCCGGTAGGATGTGTCTCCTATCCTTATTTTGGCTGAGATGCTTACTTTTACTACACAAAATCCAGCATCTGTTAGTATTTCCTGATTGCAGCTGGTAAATGAAACAGGGTGAGGGTGAGATGGGCACCTGAATAGGGGAGGGTAGAGGGGTAGGTGTTAAAACCCTTGGTGGAGAGGTGACTTGCGAGCTGGCCTGGGAGATGAGTTGAGTGGAGACCGGTATTGGTGGAGGCGATATTTGCAGACTTTCGACGGCATGGTTGAAGTTGCTGCTTTCCTCCTGAGTTTTGGTGTTTGTTGATTCCTCCTGAGAGTCCGAGGACTTGTTTAGGGATCCGAATAGCTTGTTCTTGTTGATGTGCTCCCTGGGTCTTTAAATTTCCATTCTGTAATTGTCGTGGTCAACCTCGGAACCCAGGTGAGCTTCAAGCAGCTGGAATCCACTGACTAATGTGTCCTGATTACGGATTTGCAATCTGTGGCTTCCTCCCGGAGCAAACAACCATTATTGGTAAGTCCAAATTGCCTCTATTGGCGGCGGTGCAGAGTAGATTTCTGCATCCTCTACAAGGGCAAGAATATGGGTTGAAGGTTTGACACTTAGCCCTGGGTGTTCCTCCAAATATGCTCCCCAGGAGATTTTTGTAAATGGTGAAAGTGAATAGTGGGGCTGCGACTTGTGGAAGAACTCCTGAATTTTGTATTTGAACAATATCTCAGGGCTGCTGTTGGGAGGGTTTGATTGCAGGAAGAGTTTTTTTAATAGGTGCGACCACCAGCAAAGGGGTGGTCGCAGCAATTTTCTGTTTTTTTATATCTGTGACCACGAGCATGGGGTGGTCGCAACATTTTTTTTTTTTTTAATAGGTACGACCACCAGTAGGGGGGTGGTCGCAGCAATTTTCTATTTTTTAATATCTGCGACCACCAGCATGAAGGTGGTCACAACAGTTTTTTAAAACAAATAACATGCGACTTCCTCGTGCGACCTAGAGCGGTCGCAACATTGGATTCTGATTCGTCGAGCGTGTGAGGCTTGGAGGCTGGAGGGTATATAAGGTGGTCACAATGTCTCTCACTTTATTTTGTGGCAAACACTTTTGTGGCGAGTGAATGTTCTCTATTCCTTGAGCAAGAGTGTAAGCCCAAGAGGAGGGTGCGGACCGTTTGCTGTTGTGGCTTCCACCAGAGCCACTGCAGCAAATTGTCGAAAAGCACAATACTACATAGTGCATTGATCCACTTGGATTGATGTCGTAGTATTGGGTCATTGCATTCTGTTCTAACTTCTATTGTTCTTGACAAATCTACCAAGTACACTAGTATTCTTCGTTCAACCTTAAGTCTATGGTTAGGGTTTTGGGTGTGAGGATGAGGGAGGGGTGGATCCCTTGGGTCACCGTAGACCCGCACAAAAAGGACGGTGTTCAATGCAATCTCTGTGCATTGAAGCTGGCGGGTCGCAAAGATCGCATGTTATATCACCTCGGCTACAGAGATGGGAAGAATGCAGGGGTTAGTTTGTGCCCAAAAGCTTCCATGCGAGTGAAAGCCCACTTGGAGCACGGACAATAATATGGCCGATATTTTGATGGTACGATATCCCCATCTATATTACCAAAGGTGTGCTGCTCATATCTTTGATCTCTTTTTGGAGGATTGGGGAAAAGAATCATGGATGAAACAACTAGTAAAAATGACAAAGTCAGTTGTGACGTTCATTCGTACACATCACATCCCTCTGGCATTGTTTAGAAAGCATGAACCCAAATACAGCCTTAGGAACCCGGGTGAAACCCGCTTTGCCACAAACTTTTTGATGGTGGATCGATTGGTGACTATGAGGGCGGGTCTGGAGCAAGTGCTCATTGACCCTCAATGGGATGCGTATGTGGGCACCTTACACGACTCTCGTAAGTTCAAGTCTTTGAGCAAATTGCTTTGCGGGAGTTTGATGGAAAACAACCAATAATGGGTAAAGCATGGTTGATATTGGAAAACCTTGAGAAGCACATGCAATCCTTGAGGCGTCCTCCATATGTAGAACAGTTTCATTCGGGCCATGATTCTACAATGGTCCAGGAATTACTGTGGCCCAGGAATTAGAGTGGGGCGCCTATGTAGGAAGGCCACGTGTATTAAGGAATGAGATGAGGGGGTCTAAGAAAAGAATGAAGAAATTGGCTAAATTTAGAATAGGGAGTCCTGTAGGGTTAACATGTGTCCAGGGTCTTCTAGAAAGCTCCCGGGGCAGGCTTCTAGAAGGGTCCTACCTCCCTGAGATGCTATATAAGCGAAACCCCCCCTCTTACTATGTACTAACTTATTACCTATTAAATCAGTAAATAGGTGCAACTACCAGCAGGGGGGTGATCGCAACATTTTTCTTTTATTTTAACAGTTGCGACGACTGCTACTGGTGGTCGCACAATTTTTAAAAAAAAAATATGTGTGACCACGAGGAGGTTGGTCCCCCTGCACCTGTATGTATGTTTGGAGAGGCAGATGAAAAGCACATGTATCGACTCCTCATGGATTTGTGAAGGGGAAGATGAATGTTGGGAGCTGCATCAATTGGGATGACACCATGTCGCAGCTCATCAACAACAAGGTCATCGAATGATGGATGCATTGCAGCATCATCGTCATTAAATTCATATGGGTCATGTGGAGGATTGCCCCCACATCATCGGACCCATCCCAACCGTCGAAGTCGGAGTCCCTCGCGGCGTAAGTGTCATCATTGTTGCTAGATTTGACCTCTGAGGCAGATTCTTCAGACAACAGATTCTTCTCGTACCATGCAGATGCGTCATTTGTTGTCCTCTCTCGCAGTAGCCTACAATTCGTGTAGACATAAACCAATTTGTTAGCCCTGGCAGGATTCAACCTGTTGCGAATCTTGTTGTGAACAAACGAGTAACTGTTCCAGTTCCGCTCACATGACGAGGCAGAGCACACTTGAGCAAGAATATGCTTTGCAATGGGAACTAACGTTCTTGCTCCAGCTCCAATCAGATCCCACCATTCATGTGGCAACATGTTCATTGCTTTTGGATCCGGCTTGTCATGCAAAAGATTCTGCCGAGAAGCATTGGTACTCGGACAAAGTTCACTCTGCGATGTTCAAGGGCGCAAGTTGCATGATGACCCGTACAAACCCGACATTGGCATCCACATCGTCTTTCAAATCCGTATTGTTCAACAAAAATGGATTCAGCAAGGCTCCCGCATAATGCAAATCCTTGCGAACCATCCGTTTGCGGTCGTAAAATGCATCATCGGTCCTTGCCGCCAAATCATCGTCCATAGAATTATTCGCATCTATTTAACAAAAAGAAAAATGGTCCGACCACCCCCCTACTGGTGGTCGCAGCTATTTAAAAATAGAAAATTCTGCGACCACCCCATTGCTGGTGGTCGCCCCTAAAAAAAATGATGCGACCACCCCCCCTGCTGGTAGTCGCAGATATTAAAAAAAAAGAAAATTATGTGAGCACCCCCATGCGAGGACCCCCCTGCTGGTGGTCGTACCTTAAAAAAAATGGTGCGACCACCCCCTGTTGGTGGTCGCAGTTTTTTTTTTTTTTTTTCGGGAAACACCTGGGAGCGACAGCTCACAAATCAGGCCCCTTAGTAGTGAGAAGAGAAAATAACCTCTTTCATTTATGCGCCATGAGGCGTAGGAATGGGGCATCACCCACGAACCATACCACACCCATCAAGTAGCAAGAATTGACCCCAGAATCGTCCGGGTCGCACTCAGTGCACTTAACCAACTAAGCTACTGACTGTTGGTAGATATTAAAAAATCGGAAAATTATGCGACCACCCCCCTACGACCACCCCCCTGCTGGTGGTCACATCTATCAAAGAAAAGGAAAATAGTGCGACCACTAGCAGGTGGTGGTCGCACCTATTAAAAAAAAAATAAAAATATGCGACCACCCCTGTCGCACCCATTAAAATAATAATAATAATAATCTGCGACCACCCCCCTGCTAGTGGTCGCACCTATTAAAAAAAATAAAAATTCTACGACCACCCCCCTACTGGTGGTCGCACATAATAAAAAAGAAAAAAAATGATGCGACCACCCCCTGCCGGCGGTCGCAGCTATTACTAGCGTGCGTAGTCATGATGACAGCGCGCGCCCCGAGTGTGGATGGGGGCTTATAAGGCCTTCGAGGCCATTCTTTCCCTCACTTTTCTCCACACCAGGACTTGGTGGGCGAAAGGATGTTGCATTCCTTGTGTCAAGTTAAATAAACACAGTGTGAAACTAACTAGAATAAATCTAGTTATTTGTATTTAATACTTGGAATTAGTTCAAGTGTTAAGTCAGGTGTCAAGTTTAGCTTGACACCTGAACCATCTTATCTTCACGAGCTCGTCAGTTGTGCGGCTCATCTCTCTCGAGTTGAGCCTGCACGACCGAGCTCCCTCGTTGCTTAGCATCCGAGTGTACTTATGGAGGGAGAGTAAGATGTTGTGGGGTGGAGTCCCCATAGCTTGGGGTGCCCCTGGCTCGACTCTTATTTTAACGAGTGATTGTGTTGTATTTCGTGTTTCTGTGTCAACAATGTGAGTTTAGTTTTCATATCACGAGAGAGAGATGGCTTGTGTCTTTTAGTACGATATACGAGTCTTAGTTAGCACTAGTGTCTTGTTTTTGTGTTTGAAGCTTCCTTAAGATGTCAGCTCAGTTGAGTGAGTGGAAGATTGAGTGGAAAAAAATTAGCAGTTGAAGGGATTACTCATGTCGAGAAAACCTGTAGTTAAGAGAAAAATGAAATTTTGAGAAGAAAGATTGGTTTGTTTACGTGCTTAGCTGCTGATTTCTCTGTGACGGAAGTGATGAAACTGAATACAGATGGCATGTGAGCAGTATCGATGGAGTTTCAGCACCGTAACAAGTGAGCATGTGGCGAAGGGATGAGGCAGTCTGCAACTCCTAGGTTGGGAAAGTGTAGCCTGGAGGCATTAACTACTTTGTGCAGGCACGGTATGCGTAGACAGCGGCCACTTCATACTGACTAGTATCGGCTTGCGGACAACTTTACTCTTGTATGATAAACCAGCGACGTATGATGAACCAGCAAATTGCCGAAGAAGAGGAAGGCAGTATCGAGGGCAACAACTCGCTCAATCACGAACGTCAGAATTTGATTCAACTGGAGGTGGTGAACGACTGAGTCCGGTGCCATTGGTGTTAGGTGCAATAGGGCATTGAAAATGTAAGGGCTAGAACCAGATGACCAGCAACGCCCTAGCAACGCTCCGAATGGTGTAGCCGTTGCTGCCAAGCCGTGTTGGAACCAGCTCATGACCTGCAACATCTAGCCTGTAATATGCCAGGGATAAGCCACACGGAAGAGTATCTGCAAGGGTTGATGTTGGCCGATCTTGTAAGCTAGGAAGCTGATAACAACACATGACCGGGCTGACCGCAACGTAGCCAGTTGGTTGGCGTCGATATGTTTACAAGGTACTTGCAGGCTGGTGCTTAAAAACCACAATGACAAGCAGAATATGGAGTGGCTTACTGGTAACTGAGTTAGCAAATATTATGAAAATCCGCCACTCAAGTTTATGGTTGTTAAGAATAGGAAGAAGCGGGGAGCGGCAGTGTCTCGGTCGAGCAACCTGACAGTAGAGATGTGAAGAGAAATGGAGCACGGTGTGAGGCCATGTTGGCTGGAAGAACTCAATGAATGATTTGCCATCAGAATATTGGGTTCGTGGTTTGGCGGCTTCCATCGACTCGAACAAAAGCTGAACAGACCAGACCCTCGTTTTGTTTTCATTAATCATATCCAAAGTCAACCTATCGGGCTGGAGGCTCTAATGGAGGACGATTAGCTAGCTCCATCGACGAACTCTGCAATGGTGGAGCTGCGAACAGAAGCTTGAATCAGAATTAACTTGAGCAATCGGCACTACTGCTCAGGTAGTCCTGGTTGGGATGTCCACTCGTCCATCTGTAGGTTTGATAAATCTACGGGGGCGATGTCATAGCGCACCTAGGTAGTCTTCAGTGACACCTCAGTGACACTTACGTTGCTGAGAAGGTAAGGTATTCATGATGGATTGACGTCAGTGGCAAGATGAACATGACGGATCTTGAGACTGTTGGAGACCTGCGAACAGTGGAGTTTGGATGGCCTTGACTCGAGAAAGGTGTGAAGAAGATTGACAAACTCCTCCGCCGTGACCAGGTTGTGGTGATCTCATTAATCTCTGTATTTTCCATGGTGGGCTATTTGAATTGGAACTGATCCGGGTTCGTTTTGCCTGCCATTCGAATACCAACATTCAACGATATGGCTGGCCACCACCTCAAGGTGAAGCTGGATTGAAGTTAGAAAATGGTGGATGGCTGTGAAATTGATTAGTCAATTCAAATGAGGGCCAATTGCTCTTGAATCGCTGGCCGAAGGTGGCGTCGGGCTCTGAACAGCTGGGGGATTTTGCGGGCACTCGCATGGCACTATATTTTTTAACTTGATGGGAACCTACAGGGAATCGCAAAAAAAACAAAACAAAACAAAAACGTGGGAACGAACCAAAAGAAACTAATTGAAAATAGTTTTTCCTTGTATTTGTTTCCATTTAAGGTCATATATTATGTTTAGAGAGCCCGTTTGGCCACATCTTTGTCAAATGAGCTCCATTTGACGCAGTTTTTGGGGAGATAGCTGCAGGAAGGGGAAATCTACCAACTCATATTCTAAAAATTGGTTTTAGTTTTTTGGACCTGACCAAAAATCTATAGAATTTTAGGCAATGCCATAAGTTTGAAGGGGGACCCCATTATCTATTCAATGAGCTTAAGGCTAATCAACCTTAACCACAGGGAGTAATGGCAAGTTAAGCAAATCTGACTGACCCAATTTTGGTCTATATTATACGACGCGAGGGTTAATTTGATGGAGAGTGACTGGTGTATTAAAAAATGCCCTTCTACAAACACATCCTTCAGATGAAGATTAAATTGGAAAACCCCCTAAAACATAAGCCACATAACTGGACACATTAATTAATTCTTCCATGGTGGTACTGCCGCTTTATTAACAAGTTACAAAAAGGTACAAAAGGTGGAAAACAGGTCTATACAATGCAGAGAGGACTAGCTAGAAGGCACAATGCCTACGACTAGATTGAAGAGTAATTGGGATGTAGTGTGGCTGCAGTCTGTCATGATTATGAATAGCACTCAAACTTTGCGAACCGTTACAGTTTGATGAGAGTGTCGTGACAACAACATTTTTGTCAACTCTTGTAGCCCCCAAGTCTTGAAGCCTAGAGAAAGCAGATAGGCCCTCAAAGAAAATGCTGACTATGTCAACCATGGTAAGCTCATTGGGTACTGAAACCATAGATTTCCAGATGGATGTGGATCTTTTGTAATCAAATTGCAAGGGGTTTCATTCAGTTTTACTTCAGGGAATAGTTACAAGTAAGTATATATTTTGGGACTATGACATAGGGTGGGCTGATTCAATGCATGATGCAAATCTCTAGGGTCGTACAACAATTGTGAAATTTTGTGAAGTTGGAAGATTAGCACCGTATGCTTTGGTTGGGGATGCAGCTTATCTTGCACGTCCATAGATGTTTCCACCATTCAAAGGTCACAAGGATGGTCTTTCCAGAGAACATTACAATTGGAACTTCATACAGAGTAGCACCAGGATGTGCATAGAAAGAGCTTTTGGTCTATTAAAGGGCCAATGGAGAATAATACTGAAAAGTTTAGATGTGAATCTCAAGTTAGTCCCTGAAATTGTTGAAACATGTCTCATTTTACATAACATGCACGGATTATCCATGGGGACAAATTCAACAACAAATGGTTGGCAGAGGCTACTGCAGAAGTGCACGATTATATGCAAAGTTTTCTCATACGTGGACAATCTCGTGCAAAAACGGATGCCATAGCTGGAAATTCACTCTCTAATCTACGTGGAGCTGAAGACAACTCAAAGGAGGAGCTCAATGAGCGAATAAAGAGGAAGCGGCAAAAAAATATGAAGTTGTCATGCAATAAGGAGGGAAAAGTACAAAGGACTTAACAGCTAGAAGAGAATGCATTGCCAAATCGTTGTGAAATTCAAAGAAGAGAACATGATTGGTTGATGAGATATTCCCTCCCTATTCCCTCACAACATGCAAGACCATGCTAGCAGCGAATGAACCATAACAGCGATTGATCTAGAGTTTCTCAACTAACTTCTTCATTGTCTCTTGCATGGACATCAATAAAGATATTTTGATGTCCTCATGTGATTTGAAGCTCTCCATCATTTGTTTTCCGCTCTCTGCGACTTCTTCGAAGCAATGCTTAAGAAAATGGTCATTTTTCTTTTTTTTCTCTACTGATTTTTCACTGCTTTCTTTGCTCTCTGCACTGCCATGGTCACTTTCATATTTGTCTCTTGAGAGCTAGTAGTGGGGTCAAGGCATTGTGGTCCTTCATGGTGCACTACCGTATGCATGAGAGACCACATTTGCTCTATCATGCATAGACTCATCTACCAAATCATACTATCGACATTTCTCTGACATATTACTCCCAGACGTGATGTTGCATGCCTTATCCTCTTTGTAGTCATTGTAGATGGATCTCCATTTTTTCTGCATGCCTCACTGTCCTTGTTGAACTTTGGACAAATACCCACCAACCGGGCATGAAGCCTACTCCAATTGTCAATCCCTACAATCTCCCATATCAAAATTCCACTAATATATTACTGGTACCGGATTTGTATGGGACAAAACAACAATTCCATGTTCTCATCCAAACCCTAGAAAGTAGAGACGAAATAATACACATATAACCGTGTGTTTGAGGACAGATAATTGCACAAACTATCCATGACATAATTGAAATGCACATTGGGACAGTTCATACGTTCATAGTTCATACTGTAGCCACACAAAGAGATACTACAATTTGTTCTGCTGGTTATTTCCACGAGTCCAACGCCGTAGCCATGTAGAATCGGTATAAAATTTGAAGGCCTATTAGACAACTTCCACTCTAGTACTTGGTTTTGGGTGTCATTGGATCTCGCGTAAACACAATAAGCATGATTGTGTTATGGTACAAAATATGCATAGGATTGAACGATTGAACCAAGAAATCCTCTCAGCCTCTCATCTGAATTAGTTAAAGGGTTAGGAGATTGAGTCCTACCTTTTCATATCTCACCTTGAAGAGACAAATGAAGTTTATAGCAATTGATGAAATTCCTACCCTTTTCATCCCCCCATTGAAGAGACAAGTTAAATCTTATCCTGAATTCAGCCCATGGTTCTTTACCTCATTTCTTTCACCAGTTCGACTTTCTCTTAGTATCCATTGATTCAAATCGTATGGGTGATTGCAAACTAGAGTGGACCCAAAACGGCAGATCATGAGTATATAAAGAGTACACAAAAGAGGATGTGGTGAATCCTCAAACATCGGATTTGGTTCAACTGACAATCTGACCTTTTTGAATGTTAAAACCAAGATTTTCAAATTACGATATCTAATATTAATTCATAAATAATTTTTTGAAATTTGATCATACTCAACTGTGCATTTATGGTGGATGAATGCGTCTAATGAAAAAAGTTTTGTTATTTCAAAAGAGTTTAATCATAAAGAACTTTATGAAAATAGCTATTTTTTAGGCTCCACTACAAGGAAAATGGGATTTTACTACTGGCCCATTTACTACTCATGTCTCAAACTACTGCATAAACAACTGACCAATGGTTGTAACTACTGGCCATTTATTAAATTAATTATTATGTCATGGTATAAGTACTCTTAAGATTTGGGTGAGAGTAGTTTCTACTACTCATGGTGACACGTGGATTTCACATAATAATAATTATTTAATACAATGCTCATGTGGATATTTACAAGTAGTACAATGTGAGTGATCAAGGACAACACAATGGTATTCAATTTGGGTGTGAGTAGTTTAAACCACTACTAATACGACGTGGATTTAAATTATTAAATATATATCCACAGTATTATGATGTGGATGTGTGTAGTGGTATAATACTGGTGGTTAATATTTAATTAGTCATTTTGAATACTAAGATAGTCGTCTTAAGTGCCAAGTGCTGATATCAGATGTATTTAAAATTATAATTACAATTGTGACGTGGATACGTGCACTAGTATAATATTAATATTCTTTGTGGACTCGGTAGTAGATATGACTAATTAAGTGATAGTGGTTATTCATATGGTTAAAATCTTTATTTAATAATATTGTCCACAACTGGATAAGTCATACAATATATGGATGGTGGTGTCTACAACTCTGTAAGTATTGAATAACTACTCTACAAGTATTGAGTAACTACTGTAGGTCATTCATGCAAGGTTAAACAAATTCAAAAAGTTACTTCTAGGGTTTCACTACAACAGATCCCGGCTTTAACGTCTGCCACATTTACCCAGTCGTAGCATATATGTCTACAAAATGCAACGGGGTAGTGCTGGTTGCCAAAAATGACCACCACGAGTCATATATGTCACCCAGTACCTCCGCCACATCAGGATCTGCGGCCAAACACATTTGACCAGATAGAAGAAGATGGTAGATACGACTACGAGTCATGGCCAAAATTGCAACAGGATGACGTGACATGGGAATGTATGACTGCACTAGTATTCACAACTACCACTACAGCAAATGGGGGGTTTTGCGACGCCAGCCGCGCCCCACGCCTCGCGCGGCGCTTTTTTGCAACGCCCCGGCGTCGCAATCCCCGCTGCAACACCATTACGACGCCCAGCCGTCGTAAGGTGGCATGAAGGGGGAAAGAGGGCCCTCCTGCGACGGATTTTTTTTCTTGCGACGCCCTGACGTCGGAAATCCAAACCAAAAAATTAAATAAATAAATAAATAAAAATTGCGACGCCTCGGTGTCGCAAAAGCGTCACTAAGGGCGCCCCAACGCCTCTACGACGCCAGGGCGTTGCACTAGCATCACACAGTGGGAGGTTTTTTTTTTTTTTTTTTTTTTTTTTTTGGGCTTTACGGCCTTCAACTTCACAAAAGCGTCGCTAGGACGCCCAACGTTGCGACGTCAGGGGGTCGCAACGTCGGCACAGGGGGTCGCAATGGTGTTGTGGTCAGCTTAGGTCCACACAATGACGTCGCTTGAGGCACCTGGCGGTGGGGGGTACGACAACGGCGACGATGCTGGGGTTGGGTTGGGTTGGGCACTAAGGTCGTGGAGGTTGCAACTCCCCGGCGTCACAAGAGAGACCCCCTTAGAAGGAACTTGAAGAAACTTGAAGGAAATCTTTATATGTATATATATATATATTTAGATTGTTTTGTGATATATAGATGTAGCGTAGGTGTGTTGGTTAGTTTGTAGTGTCTAGAAATGTTAACGTGGAGGTCTTAGGTTCAAGTATGCATTGCATGATATATGTAGAACAATGAACATATCGCCATTAGACAAAACTGGAGTCAATGGTCAACAAGTTTTTGAACTTCAAAAATTCAAATTCAAATTTTCCCGCCTAAATTCCAAATGTACCCCCTTAAATTGTGACGTCCGGGCGTCGCACTTTGCGACCCCCGGACGGTGCTAATTCTGCATTGCAGAGTAGGTTTTTTTTATTTTTTTTCCGACGCTCGAGCGTCGCAAATCGCGGTTTCGCATATTTGCGACCCCCATTGGTCGCAAATTTGCAACGTTTTTTTGGCGACGGGCTTGCGACGCCCGGGCATCGCAAATTTGGTTTTTTTTCCCGCCCGAAAAGGGCTATTTTACGATGCCGCGGCCACGGCGTCGAAACCCCCCCCCCCCGAAATTTTCCTGTAGTGTACACGTGGCAATTGTTGGTTGCCCAATGAATGTCTATGTGGACAAGATAAATAGATGAAATAGAACGTGGATGTGACTGCAAATGATGACGTGTCTACATATCATTGCTCATGTGGTTGAAATATTGGGTGGTGTATTGGATGCAAGTGCATCTAACGGCTGCAAATGATATGACTTCGAGGGTGACGTCGACTTACTGGTGATTTATTTTAAATTGTAAGTGGTTTCAACAACTTCACTACCAACTCCACAATTATATTTTAAATTCATGTAATTTAAAATAGATATTAGTTTTTAAATCGAATATACATTCATTTTAACTACTCATTTAATGACTATAAATATATATACCGTAGCCTCCTATGCGGTCCGACACTTATTAATTGCAAAAATGAGAAGTTGAAATATCTGAAAATTATCAAGCTCAAGTGTTGAAATTTTCAGATTTTATTTTTCATTGTTTTCACATAAAATGTGCTATAGAAACTGAATTTTATGAACATATTATGACTTTGTTGAAATTGTTGAAATTAAGTTTGGAAATGCCGGACCTCAATTCTTTCAAAAAATAATTATTCCGGCACCAAGGTGCTGAACCGCATAGGAAGCTACAGTATATATAAATATATTAAGCTAAAAATACCTTCACATACTAACATGCACTATGTAATCATTTTATATATTGTTAGGATGCAAAACGTTCAAAAACTTCAAAAAGTTGGCTTGAATTTAGGGTTGCTAGGTCGCAGAGTGCAGGGCTGCAACTTAGTGTTTTTTTGTCGTCTTCTTAGTGCCAAAGCATCGTGATAACAAGTCGTGTTTCAATTCTCACCTTCTTCTTCGACCTGTTTCAGCCTGTTTTGCCCTCTCATCAGGCTCAGCCCTGAATTTGCGTATTGAATGATGTAAGTTAGCTCGTTGGGTGGATTTGTGGTGAGGGCACCTTCTTCCTAGACCTATTTCAGCCTGTTTTTCCCTCTCATCAGACTCAGCCCTGAATTTGCATGTTGAATTCTGTAAGTTGGCTCGTTGCAAAGTGGATCTGTGGTGAGAGCACCTTCTTCTTCGACCTGTCTCAGCTTGTTTTGCCCTCTCATCAGCCTCAGCCCTGACTTTGGATATTGAAAGATGTAAGTTAGCTCGTTGGGTGGATCTATGGTGAGGGCAGGTCTTTTTCTTGCACCTGTTTCAGCCTGTTTTGCCCTCTCATCAGGCTCAGCCCTGAATTTGGATATTTAATAATGTAGGTTAGCTGGTTGGGTAGATCTGTGGTGAGGGCACCTTCTTCTTGGACTTGTTTCAGCCTGTTTTGCCCTCTCATCAGGCTCAACCCTGAATTTGCATATTGAATGATGTAGGTTAGCTCGTTGGGGTGATTTGTGGTGAGGGCACCTTCTTCTTGGACCTATTTCAGCTTGTTTTGCCCTCTCATCAGGCTCAGCCTTGAATTTGCATATTGAATGATGTAGGTTAGCTCGTTGGGTGGATCTGTGGTGAGGGCACCTTCTTCTTGGACTGTTTCAGCCTGTTTTGCCCTATCATCAGGCTCAGCCCTGAATTTGCATATTGAATGATGTAAGTTAGCTCGTTGGTGAGAGATTGGTAAGTCCCTACCTCATGCACCTCCCTATAGTGATATTATATCATCAATCAACTTCTCGAGGATGCCCTGGAGAAGGGCAAAGAGGTCCATGGTGACATTGTCAAAGCTGGAACTGTACCCAATGTCATTCTGAACTCTACCCTGGTGGACATGTATGCCAAATGTGGGAGCATTGAGGATGCGAAAAGAGTGTTCAACACTATGGCTGAACGAGATGTGGTGTCGTGGAACGCGATGCTTGCAGGGTATGCACAACAGGAGCGCGGGATGGAGGCCTTGGAGACGTATGAGCAATTGATGGGGGAAGGGGTGAAGTGCAACCACATCATGTTTGTGTGCGTTTGCAATACTTGTGCAAGCCTGGCAGCCCTGGAAAAAGGAAAAGAGGTGCATGGTGACATCGCCAAAGCTGGAATTGTACCAGGTATGATTCTGAACAATACCCTCGTGGACATGTATGCCAAATGTGGGTCCATCGAGGATGCAAAGGCAGTGTTTGATAAGATGGCTGAACGAGATGTGGTATCATGGAACGCGATGATCGCAAGATTTGCCCAGCAGGGTCACGGGATGGAGGCTTTGGATACCATGAGCAAATGATGGGCGAAGGGTACCACTGACAATTTGGATGCTGTGATGGATGCATATGTGTGGGAAAAAAAAAACGAACTGATAGAGTGTGGGTCCAAATTCATCCAAGAGGGCCAGATTTCAAGCACAAGATTACCTATGATTCCCTGTGGATCAATAGCTACAAGAAACCTGCATGGGTAGATGCTCTATTCCGTGGGGCTCAATCTGTCATTGAAGACTTCCATTACTCACAGGGAACATTATATCATTTTTGTAAAGTGCTAACATTCCTCGAGTAGGGAGGGCGGAGCTCCGCTCTCCCACCACCAACCGCAACTAAATCCGGTAGTCATGACTAATATTTAGGGATCTGCCATCTTACCGGTCCTGTAGTCTCATTTTTCTCAATTTTTAGCAATGCCACTACTCTAACCCTTACTTTCTTCTAGCTACAACAGCCGCCATGGCGCGAGCTCCAGCTCGTTGCGCAGCTACGTAGCTACCTTGCTGCTCTTCTTCCTTCTACCTGCTCAGAAAGATCAACCTCTTTTCAAAGCTCCGTTTAAGCTATTTTTCCATAGTTCTCTCCTGTTGTTTTCTTATCCTCTTGTTTTCAATGGCTGTTCACAATCGGCTGTCCACCCGTCTGCATGCTCAACCCGGTCCCAGGAGTCCTCTGTGTGCTACGACACCAAGCTACTCAGTTGGGATATCTCCCATCCCCCCTCTCTGTATCAAGCTTGGAGCCCCGCTTCGATTGATCTCCCTAAGGCGACACATCTTTACCATCGACCAGTTCAGGCTGCCAGCGAGCTCTATAGTGTGTCTTGGAAGACCTCGGGGCGCCTCACCTTCAGCACCCAATGATGATCTATACTCACAACGGAAAGGTTACTACCGCCCCCACGCACAACATATTCATTATCCCAAGTGGCGATCTTGAAAGTATGAGGGTTCTCTGCCCTTATGGTTCCTCCAGCGATTGCATGTCGGCAGTTTCACAACCTTTATGTTTGCTATCACTTTCGAATGCGGGGTGACTTCTTTCCATTAGGATATCCCCCCTGTGCCTCCGCTTCAATGATCTATAGGACAGCCCGAAGGCAAGCATATAGGACAGAACACTTCAGGGTTACATGGCATGCCCACGTAGCGGAGAGCGCGCTTAGCCTTCTTGCACGGAGAGTGCCTACCACTTTCTGGCTCACGACAACACCTTGGCGAGCTCGGAGGCTTCACCCCTATCTCTGGCGCCCTTTTGACCTTCAACCGACGAATCTGACTTCAGAGGCTACCTGCGTGAGGAGTTGGAGCTCTGATCACCGTAGTTCCCTCACCTCATACCACTCCAACTAGCTACATGTAGTAATACCCAGGCAACATCCAACCAACAGGTCTTCACTCCTTCTTTGTTATGGGCCCATCCCATTATGGATGTTCAGGAGCTCCCTATTATAAATGATTCTTAATACCAGGAAGCTGGTGGAATTGTACCAACTTCACTCTGAACAATACCCTGGGGACTTGTATGCAAAATGTGGGTGCATCGAGGATGCACAAGGAATGTTGACACTATGGCTAAACAAGATACGGTGTCGTGGAATGCAAGGCTTGAAGAATCTGCTTGCCGATTTGTTGTACCAAATGTCATTTTGCACACTACCCTGGCAGATTTGGACAAGGGCAATGAGGCCATGGCGACATCTACAGAGCTGGATTGTACCAACTGTTACTCTGAACAATACCCTGGCGGAATGTATGCAAAATGCGGGTGCATCGTGGATGCAAAGGGAGGTTTGACACTATGGCTGAACGATATATGGTATCGTGGATGTGATGCTTAAAGATTTTGTTGTAGTTGTACCAAATGTTCACTCTACACACTGCCCTGGCAGACCTGGAAATGGGCAACGAGGTCCATGGAGACATCTTCAGAGCTGGAATTGTACCAACTGTCATGCTGAATAATACCCTGATGAACATGTATGCAAAATGTGGATGCATCGAGGATGCAAAGGGAAGTTTGACTCTATGGCTGAACGTGATTTGGTGTCGTGGAATGCGATGCTGCAGGTGTTGCATTGTAGTTGTACCAAATGTCACTCTACACCCTGCCCTGGCAGATTGGAAAAGGCAAACAGGTCCATGGAGCATCTTCAGAGCTGAAATTGTACCAACTGTCACTCTGCACAAACCCTGGTGGACATGTATGCAAAAGTGGTGCATTGAGGATGCAAGGGAGTGTTTGACACTATGGCTGAACGTGATCTGGGTCGTGGAATGCGGTGCCTGCAGGGTTGCTGTGCTGTACCAAATGTCACTGCTACACACTGCCCTGGCCGATCTGGAAAGGGCAAAGAGGCCCACGGCGACATCTTCAGAGCTGAACCCAATGTCACTCTGAACAATACCCTGGGGGACATGTATACAAAATGTGGGTGCATCGAGGATGCTAAGGGAGTGTTTGACACTATGGCTGAACGTGATTTGGTGTCGTGGAATGCGATGCCTGCAGGTGGTGCTGTGGTTGTTCCAAATGCCACTCTACACACTGCCCTGGCAGATCTGGGAAAGGGCAAAGTGGTCCATGGCGACATCTTCAAAGCTGGACTCAGTATGTGTACACTCTTCCAGCCCTAGGAAAGGACAATGTGTCCATGCGACATAATCAAAGCTGGAATCTCACCTGATATCAGTCTGAAGACTGCCTTGCTAATATGTATGCCATGCTCACCAGCTCCCTTGGAGGCTCAACCTCTTGTCATGATTCTCATTATGCTTATGGCCCTCTAAGCAAAGATCTTCTTGCTGATTTATCCCTGCCTCTGCACCAGAAGCGGCAGGCCAAGTTGAATGGCCATGTCAAAGCTGGAATTGTTGTGGAGACCTATGATCAAATGATGGGGGAAGGGTTGCCAGCCCAACCACATCACGTGTGTGTGCATTTGCCATGCTTGTGCAAGCTGGCAGCCTGGAGAAGCGCAAAGATGTGCATGTTGACATCATCAAGCTGTGGAGTGGTACCAAATGTTGTCTCCAGCCTCTAACTTGCACATAAGTTGCCAGGTATGTACACGTTCCCTGAATTATCAGGCATGGAGCTTCATGTTGTTATCATCAAAGCTGGCATTATGCAAAATGTCAATCTGAAGACTGCCCTCTCTACCATGTATGCCAAATGCGGGAGCTTGAATGATGCCACGCTTAAATGAGCTAGGTTCTTTTGGAGTACAATGAATGATTGGATTATGCTGAAATGGATGCGGTACAGTGGCTTTCTTGAACTCACGTCATTGGAGGCCCTTGATAGAATTTCTTACAAATTATGAGCTCAATCACAGGAAGTTGATGGGGCAGCTACTTGATCGTGGTGTTATATTGAGAGATGGCAAGAACTCAGTTCTACTGTCTCCCATCCTGTTCCATGTATGTCCCTCCCCAGGTTCTCTTGCTTATGGCCTCTTGCTATGCATAACTGCTGCCTATACAATGCAACCTCCCCTCCTCTGTTTCTGCCCCAGAGACCTATGCCCTAAATGCTGGCAATGAGGCCCTTTTAAATGCACATAGGCAGGATTATGAACAGCCAGCCACATTACGCAGCCATACAAGCCTTACTGGGATATGACTCGACCAGTCTTGTACGAGCACATTCTTGCTGAGGTAGGCTCCTGGCGAAATGAACCTGGACAGGTCATGGTTGCATGCCATGCTAGTGCAAAAGACTGTGATATGAGCGGGGTTTGTGTCATCAAAATCTGCCTCCACATTCGAGACACCATCTCCAGCATTTGTCAAGACCTACCTAAACCCAAGGTTGCAAAAAGGTGGCCCAACTTACTGAAGAAGGTCGGGGCCTGCACTGATCGGCCTTTGTCTATGATGAGAGCAAGGATTCAAGCAATGAAGCAGCAGAATAAAGATCAAATATGCCACAGATCCGGACTGGGAGAGGTAGTTAGTTTGGAGAAGTGGGAGGGTAATTGCCCTGATCACGGTGCCGGCCATTTATGCCCCTATGTGCTGGATATATCAGCCAACACGTGACTACCTACATATAACTCTCCATCATGCACCAACACCGCAAGTCAGACCATCCAGGGAAGTCACCTTAGACGTCTGTGTGCTGCCAACTTTACCACCCACTCCTATTGTCGAATGCCACTGTATGTGCTTGATACTTATAACATGAAATCTCAAACTCCACATTTCTATGTTCCAGGAGCCTATACCTCCAATGCTGACATTATCCTATCGACATCTGATACGACAACTATTGTTGTTTATGCGTTGGTGCAGCTGACCACTTCTACAAATATCCGCCAACAATCACCAATATGCCTACAACTCTCCAGCTTGCACCAACACCACAAGACATGTCATCCAGGGAAGTGACCTTACATGCTCCAGTTGCTCCCTACACTGCCCCTAACTATAGATGTCAACTGTTGTTGTTCGTACTTATAACTGGTCCCATGAAATCTCACACTGCACATCTCTATGTCCCACGAACCTACACCCTCAATGCTGCCATCATCTTGTCAACTATTGGCTCCCTTTCCCTTCGCCTGAGAGAAAGCTACAACACTGCCATCTACCCTAATTTCTGGTGCATTGTAGGATGTCTGTACTGCAGCCGCATGTGGATCACAACCCCGCCAAAATCAATTTCTGTTGCAAGCTGCTAGCCCCCTTCGACTTTGCCGATTGGAGTCCATGCCTACCACCTTGCTCGTGTACTTCCCCGACTCGCTGCGCTCCCTCACATGCGCCAACCTACTGCGAAGCCCCGCGGCTCAATTTCGCTGCACCGACCACCTATCAGATCATAGGCTTGTTAGATATTGAGCTGCTGTTATCACTAGCTTATGTTGTAATTCCTGAGCACCCCCTCTGCTCACATTTATTCTTTTCAATATGCCCAACAAAGTCTTGGCCTCTCATCATATCACAACGCTATACCCTTACTGGCTTCACTCACAAATCTCCATCTCTCATCCTCCACAACTTCAGACTCATCTTGTATTATATTTTCTTCCAAATAAGCACCCCAACAAGCTTCTCATCTCATCAAAAAACGCCCCTCAGGTGTCATATATCTGCCTATCTACACCCTCACATTTTCAGCCCCCTACCTCATCAATTCTTGTGATATCAAATCAATCACACGGTCTCTCATCACCCCCTCTAGCATCCTATTCCTGACAGCCATTTCTCCTCAACCTTCCCACCCTCTCAGCTGCCAAGCATCTACCACAATCCAGATTTACCATCACCCAACCCTGCACCACTCCACACTGTACCTCTATCCCACTATCTATATCAAGGCCCGCCGAACTCATTCATCCATGGATGTTGGCCACTTATCCTCTTTCCCCCACTCTAGTTTATTATATACTCTCTACCCACCATACACCCATATTAAATTTTTATCCCCATCATGAGAGCTCATGTACAACAAACCTCCTTCATGACCCCAGACGAAACCACACAACTAACCCACCGCAATACCTTCCCCCACACACACACAAGCAACTAGCTCCAGTAGTACCACTATGCTAACACCAACTCTACCCCCCTCATACACTTTCTCACACAACTACCCCAAGCACCACCCACTCACCCCCTCAAAATCCAACTTATAACCACTGCCCACATGGATGATATCACCAGAGACCCCTTGCATCCAAACATCATCTCAACACCCACCATCCCACTTTAAGTCCTATCTACTTGCCTATGAAACGCTTACACTACTTTGCTGCGGCAACATCCCACCAAACCCAGGCCCCTATACCATCACTAGCATCATCAACAAGCTTCCAAAGGATCATAAGACAGATATGAATTATACTTCCAAACAGACACTATCACGCTCGTGCCTGCATATCAACACCTTAGTGACCACTTCTCTCCCTTTTTCCCTAACCCTCCTACCAATAACCGTAAACCCACGCACCCAATTGCCACATTTGGGCTCCCTACTTGCGAACACCCATCCCTAGTCACTGCCACCCATAAACTTAGCACATACCGCTCACAACACCTACTACTCTCACTAATCGTTGTCATCTCTCCATCCCCTCAATATGCAATGACTACTTTAGAACCCAACAGACATACACATACGTTTGCTACTACACCCAACTGCATGAGCTACCCACACTACTCATAGATACCTAGCACCCCCACACTACCTACCAATCTCCACGAATCCCTTGACCTACTACAAGCCAAAGCCGGAGTAGTTCACAAGATGCTTGGCGAACACCTAGCGCACCCAACTGCTACCATACACGAGCTAGATACTCTCACCAACAAATTCCCATTCCTTTCCAAAAATATTCTCACTGCAACCCCGCCGCACCCTTCTCTTTATCAGACATCAAAAAACTTGATAAAAGTATTATCCAGCTAACAAAACGTGTATGTGGTCTACCAACTAGCACCCCCAACGCCCTCACACAACTACCTACGGACCACTACGGCATTGGTTCGAGCCCATTAATCATCTCATATGCTCGCACATTAGGCACCCAATTAAAAGAAGTACTCAACGATCCTAGGTGTCTAGGTATCATTTATCAGGGTCTTCTCAAATACCTTGCATCTAAATACAATGGCCTATACTCACTATCATCCTTGCACCCACAAGCATGCCTACACTCCCCCACTACACGCACACTACTCATCCTACGCCACATGAAAATTAGCATACAAACTGATCTGCCTAACTATCCTAACACCTCATCATCCTTAGAACGCGCATGGCTTACAAGCCCTTCTCTACCACAATTTGACATTTCTTATCCCAAACAAAAGGTCCCCATCCTCACATATTTCAAAGAACGACACATCACCACCCTCACCCAACTTACTACTGCCATTGGCCATAGACTTTTAAAACTTAGCGAATTCACTCTTAAATTCTCTCGAGCCACGACCAAAACCAATCGCTACCTATATCAACTTCGTACCCTCTTCTGCCATCCCTCGACCGCCTGCACTCTACAATGTGACCTCCCATGCCTCTACTATCCGCATACGGCTCAAGACTTGCTCCCCCAGTAGCGTTCTACCCCTACTACCTCCATCTACAAAACACTCAAAAATGCATATGCCACCAATACCCATACAGACATAGAATCTGATTTCCCCTCTCAAGTAACTAACACACAACACCCTGAACCTATCCGCCACTTGCATACGCATCCAATCCCTCACCTACAAGGCAAGATTCCCACACCCCCCTAACCACCGCACCATCCCCCCCATCCTCACCACAATACGACGACAATAACAATGCTTACATCATTAAAGCTATACTAGGAGTTAAAACCCAAACGTCCATTGATGCCTTTGGAGCCACCTGCATTGATACATACTATCATTGTCAAAGGGTTGGGTACTCTTCCGCAGACAACACATGGCAGATAGAAGACGACCTCTTCGGCCTACATGACGATGCGACCCCGAACACAATCTTGCCCCTCCTCACCACCTTCCATAAATAAACCAAACACCAACTATCTAACACACATGCACCAACAACACACCACTCCCGCCCAACCTACAGATAAGAAGATAATCAACCACCTTATGCCCCCAACGTGCACATCTGCATATTGAATGTAATCCTGACAAAGATGTCAAGCATGATCAACCTCTAATCCACATGGGCCCCCGCCTTTCCAACATTTACACTCAACACGGCTGCTTCATTGGCCTCATCCCCAATACAAGACTGACGTGGCTCTGGGAGAAATACTCTACTACTACCTCATCCCACAATCGCTACAACCCCCGAAACAAGACTTTGCTACCAAATTATATTGGCTGGTTGATCGCTACCTCAAAGACACTCCCCCCAAGAAACCGCGGTCCCTTACTAAATTGGAAACAACCTGTGCGCACCATACTATACCCCAAAGATATTCTCTCCTTACTTATCAACACATTCCAGCTTACTCACTCATATTACTCCAACCCACTGACATGCCCTATGGCATTGCCCACATTCTCTAGCCCGCACCACAGAGACTGTATCTTTGGAGCCACTGGTACTGCCACCCAACACACCTGGGAAGGCCGGGGCCTTGCCCACCCTCCACCTGGTTTTCCTTCTCACGAAGCTCTTCAATGGGCAAATTTGTTGCGCACTCCTCTCCTATTGCATCCACAATTCTCATCCTCACACAACAAAACACTCCTAATATCTCTCACCCTCTTCTACAACTCCCAGAAGGGGTCAATCTACTCGCCACAATTGACCCAAACCAGCTTAAGTATATTCACACCCCTCCTCTTCCCAAATATCTCAAACGGAAGGAACCCACCATAACCCTGATTTAACACATCCAAAACCCTCGGCATACAGCCATACCGCCATCTTTCTTTTCTCAGCTCGAACAATTGCTCACCATCACTCATAAAATAAAGGCCACCATCCATTATCCAACCATCATCTCCCACACCCCTACACCCACCACATTGTCCTGGATCAAAACCAACAAAGCTTGGAACATTGCGACACCACGCCCTTCCCAGGTCGCGCCAACAACACCTCTACCCCCAATCCCTGCAATATATCAACAAATCACCATCCCCAAATACCCACTAGCCAATTCACATTACACTGACGGATCCCTCACCAAACCTAATGCAGGGTATGGAATCTATCACGCCGGCACCACAGTCAGGTGTTGCCTTAGGCTCCCTGGCCCACATCCTCCGGCGAACCATGGATTGATGACGCGGGCTCATTAGAGCCTCCACCCCCCCCCCCTGACACCCCCCCCCCCCCCACCCCCCCCCCCCCCCCCCCCACACTACACCCCCCCCCCCACACCGACACCACCCCACACTACATCTCACGACCTTACCTCACTATTCCATTCGCCACACCCTCTCCACCCCTCTGTCCATCATCATCACCCCAACCGCAACCTCATTACCGCTATTGTCCAGAGGGCCATCTCCCTAGGCCACCCAGTCCATATACTCAAAGTCCGTTCACATACTGGCATCCATGGTAATGAAGAAGTAGACCTACTCGCCCAACTCGGCGCCTCCCAACCCATAATTGAACCCTTGATTGACCCTATTCACATCGCCCACACCCATCCCTTCTGGTTCATACACCCCGTTCCGGACCCCCCTGTACCCAGACCAGTCCGAAACCTCCTGACCACTCTGACCAGAGAAGCAAATAAACAAGCGGCAACCTCCATCAGCCATACCAAAGTACACATCCAAAAATGGACTCAATCCAATGTTCTGCACCATAAACTCTCCAATCATTTCTGGCTAACCAAAGCCACCACCGACGCTCAAATCCGACAAATACTCAAATTCCGATATGCCCAATACATGGGCCACCAGCGCAAACAAATCTTCTGGCCACATCTGTTCCCATCCCCATACTGCTCGTTATGTGCAACCACCTACCAAACTCGTGACACTTGGCCACATCTCCTCAGCCAATGTACACACCCAGTTATACATGGCTTGCATATCACGCGTCATAACCAGGCAGTCTGGCACCTCCATAAGCTCTTTCTAAAATGTGCTGAAACCCGTTGGTTCTCGCTCATGAATGCAGGCACCTACCAGGGACGGCCACCCGACCACACAGTACCACCATGGCTACTACCATGCATATGTACCCGATCACCATGCTCGTGCCCTGCTCGACTTTGCCCGGACATACTCCTCGTCCAAGGTCTACCTATCAACACTTTACCCCCCACCTCACCATCCCCACAACTCACCATCCATTTCATTGAATTCACATTTTCCATGATCGTTATCCAAACGATTCAATCTTAGGAAAACGTCAAAAATATGCCCCGCTTATTCTTGCACTCCGTAGGCGTGGCTGGAAAACCGGCCCGTTAACCGTCATAGAAACTTGTAGACCTCTGACTGTATTAAATGATTCATGATTGAAAATTGGTTGAAAGGTTTAACGAGTCGTTCGGGGGGCAAATGATTTTTTCTTCGCTTGCAACTTTGTGTATGTGATTTGTACGTACTTAAGCACATATGGACCAAAGTTGAACCTCAACAAAGTTGTTTGAATGGGTTATTCAAATTCATAACGGAGGTATGTGTCGTATAGACGAGAAATAACCTTTCGCCTGCACATGAATTGTTTTTAATTCCATTTTGAAGCCATATGCTTGATAACAACATGAAGAGTTGCATGCAAAATATCACCATGAACAGACATCGTCTGCATCCAAAACACATTTTATTCCCTCATTTGCACTCCAAGGTGAAGTTACTTCAACTTCATGCACTCTTCATAGAGAGTTCTGCAATAGTGAGCATAGAGCAAAGGATGAACGTTTTTTTTCAAACATTTTTCTTTCGTACATTTTTTGGCAAGGATGTGGTGGTGTGTGGGTTCAACTCACAGAACAAAATCAAGCCAAAAATAAAATCATTGCGCCCCACAATCATATGCCCTCTAAATTGGCAATTGAAGCCCCTGAAATGGCAATTTCAGCCCCTCAAACTGCAAATCCAGCCCCTGAAATTGGCAATTCGAACTCCAGAAATGGCAATTTCAGCCCCTGAAATGCTATGGGTGAACCAATCATTCCCCTACCAAATGATTTTGGATTGATTTGAAACTTTGCGAGTGTCTTGTACATGCCCTCTTAAAGTTACTGGACAAGTATGATGTCAATGTAAAATGGTTCAAAGGGTGAACCAACAGTTTCCCTATTGGATGATTCATGATTAATCGTTAACGATTGATCTCATATTACACTAGGACCTATTAGAGGGTACATTGAACACACTGGCCAAGTTTCAAAGCGAACGAAAATCATTTGGATGGGCAACCATCTGTTGGCCTATTGAATGAATTTCAATTGATCTCATATTACTCTGGGGCCTCTTCCATGGTACATTGAACATACTTGCCAAGTCTCAAAGCGATCCAAAATCATTTCGATGGCCAACCATCCGTTGAGCCATCGAATGAATTTCGATTGATCTGATATTAGTCCGGGACCTGTGAGAGGGTGTCTCGAATAACTAGCAAAGTTTGGAAACAAACAAAAATGATTTGGATGGGCAACCATCCGTTCACCCATTGAATGTATTATGTTGGATCTGCTATTACTTTGGGACCTGTTGGACTACGTTTCGTGCGCTCATCTTTTTTTTTTCATTCTGTTTTTGAATGGGGCGTGTAGTGACTCCATATGCAACATGCGTGCCAAATTTGGGAGCGATCAAAATTCATTTGGACCCAAAACCACAGTTTATTGCCCTTTTTGCCTTCCAAACTTGATTTGTACTCTACTTCATGCACTCTTCATAGAGAATTCTGCAATAGTGAGCAAAGAGAACACTTTTTTTTTGGGGCATTTTTTATTGGTCCAAATTTTGGCGGGGGGAGTAGCGAGAGGGAGTAGAGCAATTGAAGCCGCAGAACAAAATTGAGCAAAAAACAAAATCGATACGTACCAGAAACCCCCAATGAAAGGCAGTGCAAACCTATTTATTGGCTTAAAATTAATTTAAATTCAATTACATTCTGGAATGGCTTGGTGTCGATGGAGAGGCAAAAAATTTATTCGTCTGTTGTGTCTTCGTACATGTGTCGCACACATGTTCAAGCACATGCGGGCAAAAAAAGGGCTTCAACCACATCCGTTCAATGGGTGCAATAGCCGTGCACGCATTGCAGGATTTCTTTTTCACAATGAATAAAAACCAGATGACAACTGAACGCCTCATAGGCCCATCGAACGAATTTCGATTGATCTCATATTACATTGGGACCTATCAGAGGGTACATTGAACACACTGGTCAAGTCTCAAAGCGAACGAAAATCATTTGGATGGGCAACTATCCGTTGGCCCATTGAACGAATTTCGATTGATCTCATATTACTCTGGGGCCTCTTCCATGGTACATTGAATATACTTGCCAAGTCTCAAAGCGAACCAAAATCATTTCGATGGCCAACCATCCGTTGAGCCATCGAATGAATTTCGATTGATCTGATATTAGTCTGGGACCTGTGAGAGGGTGTCTCGAACAACTGGCAAAGTTTGGAAGCAAACAAAAATGATTTGGATGGGCAACCATCCGTTCACCCATTGAATGTATTATGTTGGATCTGCTATTACTTTGGGACCTGTTGGATTGCGTTTCGCGTGCTCATGTTTTTTTTTTCATACTATTTTTGAATGGGGCGTGTAATGACTCCATATACAACGTGCGTGCCAAATTTGGGAGCGATCAAAATTCATTTGGACCCAAAACCACAGTTCCTTGTCCGTTCTGCACTCCAAACTTGATTTGTGCAAACCAAAATCATTTGGAGGCAAATGATTTATTCGTCTGTTCATTTATTCGTGATTAATCGTTAATGGTGAAAAGGATAAACCAAAGGTTCCTTGATAAAAAAAAAATTGAATGATTTGAAATTTTGCGAGTATGTTCTACATGCCCTCTTACATGGACCGGACAAGTATGAGATCAATAAAAAATGGTTCACAGGATGAACCAATGGTTACTTGATGTGCCGATTTCTGAATTCTTTCAAACTTTGCCATTGCATTGTACATGCCCTCTTAAAGGTACCGGACAAGTATGAGTTCGATTTAAAATATTGCAATGGGTGAACCAATGGTATCTTCATTTAGCAATTTTTGATTGTTTTGAAACTTTGCCAGTATATTGTACATGCCGTCAAACAGGTATCGAACAAGTATGAGATCATTCAAAAATGGTTCAAAGGATGAACCTCGTATTTCCAAAAATTACGTAGACTATACAGTGGGTTGCACATTTAAGTTTTCGCAACCTGAGACCTTTGGCCTACTCCCTATGTTTCTAGCATTTCTAGTCATCTTCATCTAGATTAATTACTTCGTTGTCGTTATCTCCAGATGTTGATGAAGATGCTCCGGGTGTAGAGGACGTGCCTCCACCAGTACGGAGAGCTCGAGCCTGGGCTTGAGTGGTCAAAGAGGGACCCAATGTTGTGTGGTCCACCCTTGCCATCATGCGTAGCGTTCTAGGCGAGTGCTGACTCTCTTCCACATTTGCCAGAGTCGGGTTTGTCGCTCTTGCTACGACTTCGTGCAATTTTTCAATTAAATCCGATATGTTTGGAAGTGACAAGAACACCCCTGGAATAGAGGCAACTTGGTCACGCCATGTGTTCTGCCAATACTTTACAATACTCGTGATGGCAGCCTTGAAATTGTCCAACACCTCCTCCTGCTGGGGGTCTCTGCGCAACTCTGGAGGAAATGGCCCTTCATCCCGACGAGGCACCCAGTACCTCTCATTCATATCATCCTAACGGATGCTAGCGGCCTCCAATTCCCTCAGAAATAGGTCTCTCCCAATCGGTTCACGATTGTATGGGTCGTTTTCCGTTGGCACCCACGGATCTTCAAGCAGTCGGAAGAATCTTTGTCTGATACAGCTCCAATGCCCTCCCAAGTTCCGGCAAAAAAGCTCCGTTTGGACTGGGTCCTGTATGCTTCTAGCACACACGGTTATTTCCCAGTTGGATGTCACCCAAAAGGTCACCGGATCTTTAACCCTGGATAACGTCATAGCATCCAAGGCGTGCATCTTTCTTGGACCATGTCATTGTCTCCCCCCAGTGCTGACAATTTAAAAAATCGTAAGGCGATACATCCAATGGCATGTTGTACCAGTTGTACTCGTATTCCGTGGGCATATTGTCTTGCAGCCCAAACAACTCGTAGAAACATCGATGGATTGGTCCACGGCAGTCAGGGCATTGGCTGGCTCGCATGGCTGCCGATATGAGACATGTGGGGTGGAACAAATGGCCACATGAACCAAGCATATAGCCTCCCTCCGATCCGTAAGGGTTTAGGCACATTGTGCACACCGTACCATTTGTTACCCATGACGCTGGATTGATATCCTCGGCCTGCTGTCCTACTCCTCTACCTCCAAATCCCAGTTTATGCTCTTATTGGTATCGGAAATTGTATGCACACAGTGCTCAAGCATGACATCCACATCATCCCATATGGTGAATCCAGTGTACTTCGACGTGAATACATCACGCACAGTGTCGTGTCTTTGCAAATTAGCAGAGATGCTATCTACGCTTCGATTCGACAAACGTGCTGCACGTTGGAGGGAGGACAACGCTTCTTCTATCCGTGTTTCCCGCGATGCTAGATGGCCCGTCCATGTCACCCAATTCCGCCAATTCCCCTTCAACCATAGCCACGATCAGATTTGCATGACATTTGAGTATCGATATGCAACAGCCCTAGCTTGCTCACGTTCCCCCACAAGCTGCTCTAATTCCTGTTCCTGGGCCGATGTAATTTGCACGGCTGAACATTCTTCAGTTTCCACTATGGGGTCCTTCCATTTTCTTGCCCTCTCCGTCGCAAGTCTTTCTTCGTCAACCCTCGTCAGGTCCAATTCGCACTTCATTCCCATGCCCGATTGAGTCAACCCCGTCGATGACGCGGTCAATGTCCATTGGTGGCATATCCAAACACGCCAATATGTCTTGCTCGTTGGTGATTGGCCTCGGGTCCTGAAGCACACCGCGTACGCTGTCGAGAGTCCCCAACCCCATTCTTTCCAGCAACTTCGCTATTTGTCACCGTTGCAAATGAACAATGTCATGTAGGTCATTGATGTGCTGTTCATGTGCGGCCAACCGTTCCTCCAACGAAAAGCGTACCTCGCCCCCCTCCACCTCAGACGTTGAAGGCCCGGCTACGGAGACCTGTTGCGGCGTATAATCTGGAGGTTGGTCCCCCTGCACCTCCCACACCACCACTGCGTCTGCCTTTCCTCATTCTTCCACCTCGTCATTTCCATCCAACCGTATGATGTCCTGCCCCTGACGTATATACAAGTCTGGGATATCAGAGAACATGTATAGTCTAGTACGCTGTCTCGCAGTGGTAGTTTGCCAATCCACTGGTCGCAATAAAATCAACTCTGTGTACAACATGGCCGCAAATAAATACGGGACCTTGTTGTTGACGAGCGGTTGATCCCACAATGTTGTATGTACCTCCTCTGCCTTGTGGCGGAAATGCGGGTTGGCGCAGGAAGACAAGTTAGCTTGATTTTGTTTGGTTTGTGGATCATGCCTATCTCTGGGCCACAAACAATTTATGTGATACCAGTCCACAAATTTCCTGCAGTCACCAAGCGACCACCGTTGCCCCAACCTCCAAACTTCCCAACCTGGTTCCGCAAGAATGTTGGGATCATTGTATATGTCCCAACGAAGTTTGCGTCTCGCCCTTTTCGGTTTTTTTTTGGGAGGTCCAGGTTCATTATCGTCATCCGTGGGATGACCTCCTTTGTCTCATCCTCCGCCATTTATGGCTCTGGCTTACCCCTACTCGACAGGTGTTTGCTAAGAAAAATGCTCTCCCAACCCTCCTAAATTGTACCTAATCCTACTCCCTAATGAATCCTCCCCAAGTACTAGAGGCACGTGTCACTCCCTCCGCAGTTCTAAGTGATATGACGCAATGTGCAATGAAAAAAATGTGGGTGCCAGAGGAGGGCTTCCGAGAGGTACTCAACATCGATTTCGTAGAAACCAGCGGCCCAAAATACCCCCCACCCAACCAATAACACCCCTCTCCACTCGGACTCAATGACAAGTATCGTGCGCATACGTTTCGCTACACAACTACACCGCTGTCCAAACCACACCACACATATATGCACAATAAAGTAGTCTGCCACAATAGATATGAAAACTAAACTCACACTGTTGACACAGAAACACGAAATACAACACAATCATTCGTTAAAATAAGAGTCGAGCCAGGGGCACCCCAAGCTATGGGGACTTCACCCCACAACATCCTACTCTCCCTCCATAAGTACACTCAGATGCTAAGCAACGAGGGAGCTCGGTCGTGCAGGCTCAACTCGAGAGAGATGAGCCGCACGACTGATGAGCTCGTGAAGATAAGATGGTTCAGGTGTCAAACTAAACTTGACACCTGACTTAACACTTGAACTAATTCCAAGTGTTAAATATAAATAATTAGATTTATTCTAGTTAGTTTCACACTGTGTATTTAACTTGACAGTTGTCGTGCGCATACGTATCACTACACAACTATATCGCTATCCAAACCACACCACACATATATGCACAATAAAGTAGTCTGCCACAATCGCCCCCTAGCTGGTGGTTAGATCCCTCTAACTCCAAATAGCTACAAGATGTAATAGCCACAGCCGTACTAGTCCTCTATCACTGTCCCTATTGTACTCAAACTCTATAGACCAAGAGGCCGGGTACAAGAGTAGCCCCATCGTTAGTTGCCGTCTTGCAATCTGTGAACTTGAGCCAGGATCTCGTGTGTTGGTCTCCTAGTACCTTGGCCTTGCATTTCATGTTAGCCTTCCATGGTTGTATCCACTCCCACTATCCAATGCAATGCGGACATAATCAATCCCCATCAGGAACCATCTCAAGAGGTGGAGTCAAGCATCCCATATGCCAACCTCTAGAGCATCGATCACACACCAGCATGGTGGCTGCCCTTCTAGCAGACCCACACAACATGCACCTCAAACTTGCAGGTACCACTGCCAGGTTTGGGTCAATCATGCCATCGACATTCGGAAGGTGACATGGCACGCAATTACGCACATGGTCCTTCCAAGTCATGCCATCCCGACCCTCCAAGATCAGGACGCCTGAGGGCAATACCTCTCGAACCCTCAAAATAACACGTCCTACAGTCACATCCAGGGTCGTTGGAGTAGTCTGCTGCAGATAAACATAGTCACCAGGGTGAAATCTCCGAACCCCAGGACGATAGCCCCCACCACGTATGGTAGCATACCTCAACGTATCACGATGTTGTGCAATGACAAGGTTCTCGAAAGCCATGGGCATGACTTTCTTGAACAACTCCGCGTGTTGACCACATACATGTGCCCACACGTCCGGATCGTCAAGATTGAAGACTACTGCAACCTCCCTACGAATAGATGCAGGCAAATCTGGCTCTCGGCCAAAGAGAAGGAAATAAGGCAAGAACGATGCAAGTGATGCTTGCTTGTTGAACCTGTAGTCCATGGCTAATCAGGGTAGCTGAAGGTCCCAATCTCCAAGGTGTCCCTTCTGCAAGCCATACTTGCGCAAACCCCACTTGCGCAAACCCCTTTTAACCGTTTGCACAACCCTCTCTGCCAAGCAATCGGCCTCAAGATGATCCCGAGAAGTGGTATGGTGGTCTATCAAGGCCTTGTCACACAACGCCTGAAACTCCCCCAAGAACTCTCTCCCTTGATCCGTGAGTACCTCAGCTGGAGCACCGAATCGGCTAAGTACACGATCCAAGAATGCATACGGAGCTCCCTCACTGGCCTTATCAAGCAATGGAACCAACTCTATCCACTTGGAGAAGTGCTCCACCATCACCAACATGTACTTGTTGTGGCGCATGGTCAGTGGCAACGGCCCCTGCGAAGTCAAGACTCCACCTGTAGCCCAATCCCATGATCGGAAGAGGGTGCAATTGTGGTGTAGGGGCGTTGAATGAAGCACGTACCCTGTCACACACCATGCACCTAGCCACAAATTGTTGCACCTCTGTGTGCATACCACGCCACCAATACTACCCCTGTAGTAGACTATGAGTGCATCGCACCCCAAAATGCCCCAACTCCTCATGGGCATGCCGCACTAACCGTGCCCGCTGTGTTGGGTGAGGCACAATCCTCACTCGACCATCCTCCCACACTTGGAGCAGGTGTATCCCCTCCCACGTGAACCTCTTGGCTCGTTGTAGGATCCAATCCCTCTCCTTGGCAGTCATAGTGGTTGTCGTGTCTTTGGAGATAGTCCAACACAACTGAATCCTCATGTATATCTTTGGCACCACCTTGCTCATTGCTGGCCTTAAGGTCCTCAGACACTCGGTCTACAGTCGTCCCTATTGTAGGTCCAACCTGGCCTTCCGCTGCCAAGATACACAGAAATGCAGATGTATGCCATCCGGGCACCATCTCCTCGTCTGTCTCACCATGCCACCGAGCTCCAGTGTCATCCTGTTGGCTCGTGCATGGATTGCGACTCAACCCATCCGCGTGGTATCTATGCAATGGCCTCTACCTTGGTCTGCTGTACCCCCAATCCTCAAGGATATATCATGTGACCCAGATACTCAATCTGGTTGTGGAAAAACTTGCACTTCCCCAGATGTAACTTCAATCCGTGCGCCCTCAAGCGCTCAAATACCACCTGAAGGTGTCTCTCATGCTCCTCCACCGTAGCACTAAAGATGATGATGTCATCTATGTAGCATCGAGCAAACTCCACCCCTCCTAGAATCCTGTCCATGACTCTCTGAAACTCTGTAGGAGCATTCTTAAGCCCAAATGGTAAGAACCGCCACTGGTATAGGCAATCCTTCCTGTGCTCATTGATCCCCCAGAATGTCGTCTTCTGCTTATCCGCCTCCTTGATTGGCAACTGGTGATATCCGGATCGTAAATCCAAAGTGCTAAAGACCTTGGCATGCCCAATGGCATCAAAGATCTCTTCTGGTGTTGGCATGGCATATCTATCGAACTTGGTCTGACAATTTACAGGTTGGTAATCACCGCACATACGTCTCTCCGTCCAATTGCCATAGACATCCTTCTTGGCTGGCATCATTGTGGCTGAAGCATACTCTCCACCAGATAGCTCCACCAAACCAGCCTCCCAAGGTCCTAAGTCCTCATCTGAATCAAGGACCTCTCCATGTCACTGAATCTATAGGGTCTCCAAAAGATTGGCGTGTCAGTGGCCAATTCAATGCGAATCTCTTGACCCTTCAGTGCTCCCAAGTCCTTCAAACTGAAGGCAAAGCAGTTCCTGTAAGCCCTCAAGAACCGCCGTATACGTCGTCTCTCTCCTCCGGTGACTATGGGTCCAACATCAGGCTCCCAGTTGTCCTCCGTGACTGCAACCTTGAGTCCAGTAGGCTTAGAGGTAGAAGACGCGTCGCGTGGTTGCTATGCTGCAACCTCTTGAGCAGTAACCACTGCCTACTCTGTCAGTGACAATGCCTCATCCTGCCCCATCATCTCATCCTTGAGGACCTCCTCAACCCGAGAAAAATCCCCAACCTCATCCATCACCGCCGCCTTGGCTACCAAATCCCTCTGAACCTCGAGCACCTCCCACGTGTGCCATGGATGCGGCCTGCACCTCGTGGTCCGCATCTGTTCACCCCCACTCGCTGCCTGTACCGTCTCGATAGGCAGAGAGATTATCAAGGGAAGTGTACTCCGTACTCTACGCTGCTCAGCCATAGCCAAGCTGATAGTCCAGGTCAAGCAATTGAGATCCATTGCTTGCCCGAACACCTGACGACGTGATGCCTCAGAAAAAGATGGCACCGCCATGGTACCAGTGGTAAAATCCATCGCCTGCTCGCGTTCGTTAGCATTGGGCTCCACTAACTGCTGCAACTAGCTATTCCATAAGAGGCCAGGTCCACTATCCCGGAAAGCATGAGATCTTGGAAAGCTGAGCAGTGTAGGCAATGCTGCTTGTGGGTGACCCACTTTATTGGCCACTGCCAAAGGTGATCGGTCATCGTGTCTTACACGCTGAGACTGCCTCCCTATGTCCAAAATTTTATCCACCGTCAGGTTTGGTGGCCGTTGCACCCCATCAAATGCACGCTTGAGCAGTGCAGGTGGCATCAAGTTGGTCCACCATAGTCGTGGGCGATGAGCCCGTGACCCCATTGCAGCTGCATCTAGCAACACTGCTGACCCAAGCCAAGACCGCACTTGATGTACACTGGCCATCACCTTGGCCCGAGAATCACCTATCAATGGCACATTCTCCAAGACATATGCCAGAGAGTCTGTCTGCTGAAGCTGTAAATAGCGTAAGACCCTCAATATCTCCCAAAACAGGCGTGACCTTGAGTCTTGTAACCCATTGCCATACCCGGCTGATGAATGCCCTTGGTAGGGCCAACCTGCCACTACCAAGTGAATATGGCCAACCCGCTCCAAATCATGCGCCCCCATCAAAGAGATGTCTGCTGGCAAGGCTTGTTAATATCCACGAACTGCAGACACTGGCAACAAATCAGGGTACTGCTACACCAACTGAGCAACATAGCGCAATGAGACGTGTCATGCAGTCTCATCCCTCTCCACATACATGTAACGTCGAACTCGTACACCTGCCTGCAGCACTGCAGCCAATCCAGTGCTGATCCCGCAAAACAAGTCCAGAAGACATATGCCTTCATCCGAGCACTGCCACACAAGAGGTGTGGTATCCAATGGCGACAACTGAGGTGGTCCTGGTGCAATCACCGCACTCTCCTCCTCTCCTGACGGTACAAAGGCCTCTACCCATGCTTGTTGCACCCGTCTATCAGCAGCTTGCTGCAAATCCTTGCTCGTACCCCACAATGGAGTGTGAGCAACCATGGCAGGCAACTCCGCCGTACCATGCATGTCATCCTGCTCTACTGGAGGTAGCACATCCTCTGCATGGGTATTGCCCTCCAGCAACTCTCCAGGCCAACTAACTGCAGCTATGAAGGCTGCTAGTGTTGGCATCTTGCCCCGCTGGGCAGCAGCAACACCCCCAATGAATGTTACAGGGAGCTGTACACGACGACCATCTCCTAACTGCCATCCAGGCCTGTAGGATGTTGACTCCTCCCAAAAATCCAGGGTGAAGCCCATGGGATACAACACTGCCCCACCAACGAGGACATCGTAAGAGACCGCGTCTGTCACAATGGCTTTGGCTCGCATCACTGAGCTATCTATAGGATGATCTAGCTGTAGTCTAATGGCCAACTCACGCCGTGTCATGCCCCGAGCCTGCTCTGATCCTCCCAGAGATGTCTGTATCTGGAAAAGACAAGGCTCCATATCCGCCTCCATGAGGCCTAAACCTACAATAGCAGCTCTGCCCAACATCAGTGGTTGAGCTCCCGAGTCCAACAAGACCCGCAGTGGCCGGTACCTCTTGCCTGCCGGTCCACTCAAAGAGAAAATGTCATCCTGGTTGTCTTACAAGACAACTCCAGGTGTCACCATGGCGCGCTCAAAGGCTAGCCTAGCTGGCAGCTTCGTCAACCTGGCAGCTGCAGCTTTCCATGGCGCAGCCGTGGCAGTCGTGACCCTCAAATCCAAGGATCCCTCTGCCACTACACCTTCCACTAGCTCCGCAGAAGATGAAGTGACATCCCCACTCTCACAGAGTGTTGCTGCTAGTCTGAACACTGCAGCTGGTCTTATCCCCGGCGTCGCAATCATGGTTGCCGAGAACAGTGGGGCCTGACACACAGAGGTGGCCGCCCCCAACAACACACTGGCTGCACTAGCCTTGGCAGCAGGTGTCAGTGCTGCACGTTGAGCTCTCCCGAATGGCACAATAACTGCCTCTTCTTTGGTATACGTCGGGCGAGAACTAGGTGCCATGGATGTCGTCAACCCTGTCTCCGCCAAGATTAATGATTGAGGCAACCTAGCCAAATGGCGTGCCTTTCCACGTTGTGAATTCAACTCCACCTCTGCACCTCGTGGCTCAGGAACTCGTGCTGCTCCTCGAGTGACGGCTGCAACAGACTCCACCTGCACTAGTGGTAGTGCTGCCCCACACATAAATCCCATACCTCCCATGTCTCCTCCGTCAGGATGACGCTGCCGAGGAGGAACAAGAGGTGGACCCTCAGGTCTTGGAGCTGGTACCACCTGAGCTGTGGCCATGGCAGCAAGCCTTTGCTCTAGCTGTTGAAGCCGGTTGGCCATGCCTTGGTCAACGCCCTGACCTCCATGTTCTTGGCCATACTGCGCTTGCCCTCGTCCTGCACCTCGTGCCTGACCACCTCGTCCTCTCTGAGGTGCTCCACCTCACCCTCGACCACCATTGTTCCCTTGGAACTGGCCTCGCCTCAACTCAGGGTGCAAGTCATAACATTAGGCATCTCCATGCCCATACTTGCTACAATGCCCACACTGCAACTGTGCAGGCTGTGCTTGTGCCGTCCCTTTGCCACTCTCTGGGCAATCTTTCTTGACATGGGGTCCTCCACATTTCCAAGATACCACCCCTGGTTGCTGTTGGCCTGCAAAAGATACTACTGGCCTCTGCACCTGAGGTCCCCTGTAAGCTCCATGGAATTTGGGTTGGGCAACCTTGCCCCCCTGACCACGCTGTTGGGCAGTCCCTTGTGCCTGTTGGCTGGCAGCTGCGCCTTGTGCAGGCATGTCCTTGCTAAATCCAATGGTAACAACTCGCTCTTCCACCATGTTGAGCTCAATCCACTCAGCCAGCAGAAACACATCTGCTAATGTGGGTTGGGCCACTTGTAACAGGGTTGCATCCCGCACCCTTCTCCTGAGCTCCTTGTCCAAAATTCCATACCAGAACTGGACTGCCTGAGCTTCAGTAACCCCTTGGGTCACACTTATCAAGCGCCTCATACGAGTGTAGGCCTCTCGCAAGCTCTCACCGGATTTGCGTTGGAAATCTTGCAAACTTCGCAGCTTCTCTGTCCGTACGCCTTGGTAGTTCAGCCGCAATTCCTGGAAGAACTCCACCACTGGGTTGAATCTAGGCACATGTGTTGTAGCTGTGGTAGGAGGAGTAGTAGCACTTTTTGAACTGGTACCACCTGCAGACGTACCGGCACTACTTGTCCCATTACTAGTGCTGGCAGTGGGAGATATTGGTGCTGATGCAGCTACTGGTCGCGTCATGCCTCGAGTAATGGAGATGTAGTCAGGTGACCAATACATCCTCCACTCCTCAATCTCTACTTCATGTCCTCGCCTGAACTCGTGGTAATCGTCCATAGACGGGCCTTCCAAATGCTGGAACAGTCCCTTCCACGCCATGAATGGGATGAACAGCTGTGGATTGCGCATCTGCTGCAAATCACACCAGCTTCGAATTCCTAGATAAAGTCATCCAGCTCGATTGTGCCCACAGCTCCAGAGTACCTACGAGGCCCCTTGGTAGCTCCATACATCTCCTCCATGTCGTCCCACAATAATGGCGAAGAAAACTGCACACCTGTTGATGAAGCCTCCGAGTCTGTGTCAGACTCTATACTAGTTGAGGGTGGAGGTGAAGGTGGTATGAACCGAACACCTCGTCTTGTGAACCCACTCTCACTGCTACTGCCTGTAGCCGTACTCCCCTCAAAACCCTTGGGTAACTCCGTGATGATACTCACATCCTGCACCTCCCCCACGTGACACTATAAGGCTCTAGTACTAATTATAATAGTGACACGGGTGGGCACCTGTTGCGGTTTAAGGGTCATATCCCAATGGCTCAGGGCACCTGCACCTGCATCCACCCAAAAACACATATGGTTGGCTGGTCATCAACCCAGTCTCACCATAGAAGAAGCACTGGTGGTCTTGCTGGTCATCACTCCAGCCTCACCACCGACAACATACTTGACCGGTGATCAAATCCGGCCTAATCCCTATGAAAGCAAGCGCCCACACAAAACCAACATGGCGCACAGTCAAGCATGCAGGTATTGGGGGGGATCCAAACACAAGAAATCAAAACATCAACACCCCCACACCAAAATCCCTCCTCAGCGCTGCTCCTGCAGAATACCCCAGCCCAAAAACCCGGACTGACTCTTGCCTCCACCTATGGAAAGGTTTTGGCCTACCGAGAGGATGGAAAGCTATGGGGAGGAGAGACTAAAGCAATTCCTAACCCCAACATGTCATCATCCCGACACTCTCCATTTCCTCTCTAGCCATACACTAATGTCAAATAGTGACATGTGTGTTACGAACAGAAAGCTTGGTGATCATCCCTGACTTGAAACAACTTATTCAATGGACCTCAAATATATGTGGGGAGGATCTAATTGGTGGAATTTTTTACTAAAAGTATTAAATATATCATATCTATCATCTAAAATTAAATATTTGGATAAATCCCTCAATTTGAGGTACCTATATAGACTTTCATGGAGGAAAAATCTGCCTCTTTTGGTCCACCGTACCCTGCAACTACCCATGGAGATATCAAGTTGGATACTTGTTAGACAAGCACATATCTATCATGATTGAGAGACAGAGGACAAATAGAACTAGGACATCTATTTGCAGATAAGAATAGAACTAGGACTTCAAATAGAAATATCAAAAATTGAGGTTTGTGTATTTATGAAGGCTTTTAAGCCATTGAGTTCATTTCTTTTCGAAATGAGTAGTATTTCTCCAGTATGAAGTGTGAAACCTGTTTTTGTCTTTGTTCCTACATTACTTGTATGACTGTATGTTGAAGCTAGAGTACTCAGTATCTTTTCTCCTATGAAAATCTTGAAGCACCACCATGAGCTCTGGTGCAACCACCACCTTTAGGAGAAATTCAGGTCAATATGTTATAGGCCCCCACGTTCAGATGAGTTAGGGATTGTGCCAAAGCTCCTTTAGACATTCCCAAAATTTGGTGGTGAAAACTTTCATATATGGAAGTTCAAGATGTCTATGGTGCTGAAAGAGAGGAAGGTATGTAACATAGGAAATGGGACTGAGCAAACTTGACCTTCAGAACGTAATACTACAAATTGATTCCAGTATGATGAGAGGGATCCGGAGGGCAGAGGCTCTAGTTGTTCGAAGTTTACATGACTTTGAATGGTCGATGCATGTGCATACAATTACAGTACATGCTGGATTGGTGAAATATGTCGTCTCCATGAAGGTGCAATAAGCAAGAAGAACACGAACTACCTTCCAATAAGTTGCCTCCATCACCTAATGAAAAAAAACTTGTGTCCTAATGATCTTTGTCATTGATTGACGAAGAGTTTGGAGTGGTTGTCCTTGAGATCCTGCTTAAGTGATCCGGACGACTATTGTAACCACTCATAACAGCTTGAATAACAGTCGCAAGGCTCTAAGTGAAAAGATACCGTACCACTTAATAGTAAGAAATTTCCAAGAACTTCCCAAGAAATTTCGCCATCTTTTAGCCACCTTAGGGGATTTTACCATAGCCCATGTGATCCACAAGACCAACAAAGCTGATACATCTCAGAAATATGTCATGTTGTCCATCAGGCAAACCCTCAAATTCGGAGATCCGATAGATCTAGGCACATATATATCTAGACTAACCTTTGTCTCAAGACCATGCGCAGACTTCTACATAATAAGTCACATTGAGATTTCCAATTGAATGAATCATCAGAAGGTTGCTATTCACTCTATATAATTTCTGTTGAATTAACCCTTGACTTCCTACGGAACCGTTTCGGGTTTCATAGAACATGGTATATTAACGTAATTTTTGCAGATCTTAATATTTTTAGGTCGTTTCTTCAACAATAAATGACCTGACGACATGGCATATCATCTCCAATTGGCAGCATGCCATTTGGAGAAAGTCTGCCACGTCCACAAATCTCCAAACCCAATGGGTCACAAATGCTCTTGCATGGAGTGAGGCTACATGGCCAATGCTGATTGGACAACACTTCAGGCCACTTTAAGGGGGGGGGGCGGCAATTTTTACAATTTTTGCCATTGGATGTGGGCATAATTTGGACCAAGGTGTGAAGAGAGTCAAGACAAGAACTGTACTGAGCGACAGATGGACACTGAACTCGTTCTTGTGATAGGCTTCTCCCTGGGGATTTTGAATTTGAGCAATATTTCATAGCATCTTTGTGGAGGCCAAGTCCCAATTTCTAAGTCTTTGTAATGATGGTAGTTTGTCGGACCCCCAAAGAAACACTTACAAAGTACCCCTATGCTAAACCTAACTTTTGCCCCTCATTTTTTGCATTGACATGGCATTCCTACCACAGATTATGAATGTGTGGAGTAAACACTCCACCAAAAATTTAAAAGCCTCTCAAATTAGTTGGTCAAGGCTAAAAAACAATGTTTTCAAAAATAAAAACAAATAATCTATCCTCCCTAAAACCATATAATCTCCTATATTTGACGGTGAAACAAATTCATTTTTGGTGAGTGCATGCACCGGGTGGCCCTACGTGTGTAAACGTGTTAAAGTGATAGATCTGCAAGGCGTTGTGTGTCACCTTCTGGCTGACCAGTCCCACCGGCCCTCATGTGTTGACCGAGGGTTGGTAAATTTGAAGTACGTGCACACTTGCAGTCGCTTACTCAACAATTCGTCAGTGAAACCCACCCGCAGAACGCCACATGTATACTAGTCTATGTAGCAGCTCGGTAAAATGGAATGGCTTTCTTGGCTATGGATCAGAATTTCTGGGTCACAGACGAGTGTTTGGAGTTTGGACAGCAGGGCTGTGTCGGACGAGCTTCGAGTAATATCTCAATCATTATTAACGGACATAAGTAAGCAGGCCTTCCTCTTCCATTTTCAAAAAGGCAAATCCAAGGATGTACTGTTTAACAGATTACGAGGCTCATTACTACCAGGGGACAATCATGCTGCATTTGTTGCCCACCTCTATTCCTCGTGTGCATGCTTACTTAACACAATCAAGACGAAGCAGTTCTAATTAAAAAAACTAAAGCAACTAGAGTTTCAGTAGACAGAAGGTTTTGTATAATCTAGCTGCTCCAATTCCTCTCATAGAGTTACAAAGTAAGTTAGTGTAGCTTGGTGAAGCATGTCCATGACAGAGGGAGGGAGAGGATGACATGCAGAGCAGGACCCGAGTAGTTGGGGTGGGCCAAGAATACCCAAGACAAGTGGCTAATCAGACACGTAGCCACGTGACCACACATAATTCCAAGCTACAATTAGAAAATCCCTGACGAAAAGCTGCAGTCCTACAAGTGTCCCTTGTAGGCCGGGTTTCTGTTTCCAGCCCAGTGACGTAGCTACACATGGCATCTGCCTCAGCTGTCGATTGCAAGTCCAACCTTCAGTCTCCCTTATATGCCACATGTCCTCTCCAGAAAATTTGAAACAGAAACAAGAGAGCGAGAAATGTAAGAGATATATAAAAAAGAAAAAAGGCTGTGAAGGAAGCAGGCGATGGTGGAGTGCACGTGCAGAGAGCAGGGGTGCCACGTCGGGAGCGTGCTGCTCTGATTTAGACTGTACGTGTTTCTCGAAGCATTCTTGAATGTTTGCGTGCGGATCTCCGGTGTCGGGAGCTCGGTGGTGCACAGCATCTTAGCTTCTTAGCTGTACTGTATTGGGTCCCCATGTTTTTTCCTTATCTGGAATGATGAATGCTCCATATTTTGAGGATTGGGTTTCTTCTTGGTTGCTGCTCTTCCTTGTTTGTAGGCGGGGTTTGTAGTGGGAGGAATTTTCCGCTTGAATGATAGGGTAGGGTTGCGTTGGGAGTCTGCACTGTCTAAGCCCTGCATTGCCTGGACTTAAGCTTGTTCTTCGAGGTCAATTTCCATGCTTTCTAAGGTGGTGAGCTTTTACTCTGACTGGAGGGGAAAGAAGCTGGTGGATGCGCTGAGAATGAGTGTCGAATCGGTTCACCTCTGTTTCTGAACTCTCGGTGCAGTTTCTCTGATTTTAAGCCGTTTCTCTCGTCATTGTACCTCACACATTGATTTTAACGCACTATGTTCATCGAGGTAAGGAATTCAGGCATCTGTGTTGGGTTTTTGAACCTTTCACCAATTCTTTCTTTCTCTGTTGCTTTATCGAAGCAAGTAATAGTAAGAGAAAACTAGCAATTATGAGTGGAGGTGGGGTGCCCTCGCATGGAGCGAGAGCAGGAGTAGCGGAGAGGTGGATATCATCGCAGGCGGGACCCAACCCGAGCACTTCCCAAGGAAACTCTCCCAGGGCGATGGATGATTCGTCTCCAATGTCACGGTCCTGGACCAACAAATCCCTACCCCCTACCTCCTCTGTGCCTGTGCAATCTGCTGTTCTTTCGGCGCCTTCGTCGGCGCACCCTTTTGGACGTGCCATGGCAGAGAGCTCTCTGGGAGCTCCGTCGACGGATTCTCTGTCAGGGTTCGGTAGCCCCTACTCGCAGTCAGGTGCTCTGTCAAATTCTCTCCCAGCCAAATCTGCATCTTCAGGTTTTGGCTCTGAAGTGCAGAATTCATTCCTTCCTACACACGGTGGACTGTCCCAGCAAGACTACTCTCAGGCTGCATCTCAGGTCTCTCAACAAAAGCCAACAATGAATTTCTCAGCCCATTCTCCTTCTAGCTCTTCAGTAGGGCTAGCTTCTACTCAGAATGGTTTGGCCAGGCTCCGCCTCTTCCTGCGTGATCACAAGGACGATCCCATGGATTCATCTCAACCAACTTCAGGCGCACCCGAGAATAGCTACCCCTCTTCTGGAAACGAGAAGCTATACGAGGCCTACAATGACCTTCACAGCCTAGCACAAGATTTCCACAAACCCTTTGATGCACCTGCAATTCTGGTAGTCGGACATCAAACTGATGGAAAGAGTGCTCTTGTGGAAGCTCTCATGGGCTTCCAGTTCAACCACGTGGGTGGGGGCACCAAGACGAGAAGGCCCATCACTTTGCACATGAAGTATAATGCTTCCTGTACCGAGCCCCGCTGCTTCCTGGTCACAGAAGATCGGCCACCCAGGGAGGAGGAGAAGAGTCTTGAAGAGCTCCAGGTAAATTTTACTTCCCAACCAGGAGAATTGCAATATAATGTCCGCCAAAACGGAGAGATTGAGATGAAGAACATACTGTTCATGGAGAGCCAGTGGTGCCAGCAAAGATTCTACTCTTCAGCCTCTGATGGAAGTGGTTCGGTGAAAGCCATTCACATGTTCAGTGCACCATGGTGACAGTTACCACCTAGGAACCCCTTACAGTCTCTGTGAAAAAAACCTGACTTGGAGAACACTCACACAAGTACTCAGAAGGTAGGCATCTCATAATTCCCTTAGTTGCACCATGGGTTGCATTACCGGCAGTTTCCCTGTGAATGAAGGGAGCTTACATACTTTCCTTTTGATCAATGGAACTCAATACATGGCTGCAGCATGTAGATCCTCAGAGGGGAAGTGGGCGACAGATGCTTTGACTACAAAGCTGCCACGATAGTGTGGCAAAGTTGTTTTAACAGAGGGCAATCCTTGGTGTTGACTATGTTAAGTTTCCACTACAAAGAAAGATCTTGACGGCCCATGAAGAAATCTCCACAAGCTGTACTGACTAGGAGAGCTGAAATAAAGATACTTTCCCACATATCTAATTTGTTGTCATTGGTCTACTGCTTGTTGTCATTGGGTAGAAAGAGAGAAAGAAAGAAGGAAGAAGGTCGGGAGAGCAATTATTGATGGAGGCTCTATCAAGCCAGTAGAAGCCAGCGGATGCAAATTCACCTTTCTTCCGTCACGTATGGACAACCATTAGGCAGACATGTGTGTAATTTACACAAAACTTGATTTTTTTCAGACAGATCACCAATGGCATTTCTGGATTACATACTAATATCCCAATATCATACACAAGTGTTTAAGCCTCTTGATGATTTCTATTGGGTTAGTACTCTATGTGATGGTGCAGTTGAACATTCTCTGCACATGATGTCCAAGCACATATGCTTTGTTCCTGTGCTATGTGCAAGACAGCCTGCAGTATGGGTTTCAATTAGAGTGTTATACTTTTCTGTTTTCCTTTCACGACCAGCTTATGAACCACTAATTGGAGACCTTGGACTGCATTAATGTGTGTTCCCAATGTCTCAATGCAGGGATATATTGAGGCAGAGAACATGCGGCTTGAGCGGGAAGCGTGCCAGTTCTGGGCAAAGGAGATAATATTGAAGATAGAGTATAAGTCTTGCCCCAATCTTACAATTATTGACACTCCAGGTCTCATTGCTGCTGCCCCTGGCCGCAAAAATCTCTCTCTTCAGGTCTGTTAAACCATCCGGAGATTCACTGTGCTACTTTCTAATGGGTACTTAGGTACTTGGATCCAACATGCTCGCTAAATTGCTTAAGAAAGTGGGACAAGTGATCGCTTTAGATCTTGCTAAAATACAAGCTGGTAGATTAGTTTGAACTTCTGTTGGTGTTTGTCCCACTTCTAAGCTCTCTTTCTTGATGAAATATCTTTCTAAGTACACTGCTTGATTGCCAAGCTGTCATCTCCCTCTTTCTTCTTTTTCAGTGTCATATTGTTGGTAACAGGCACAAGGACGAGCGGTGGAGGCATTGGTACGCACCAAAATGCAGCACAAGGAGTTTATTATCCTCTGTCTGGAAGACTGCAGTGACTGGAGCAACGCTACCACCCGTCGTGTTGTCATGCAGGTATGCCAGTCTGTGTGTCTACTTTTCTCATTTTCTTTCTTCTTACTGTCTTCTTGGGGTTTCTTAACCCGTGTTTATTTTTCCCCATGCACAAATTCGAGTAATTGTCCAAATTTTCGGGCTTGTAGCGGACATAATGAACGGGTCCTCTCTCTATTGTCTTTCTTCCTTTCTCTTGGTCTCTGTGTAGGGTCTTATGCATGAGGCACTTTATTGTTTGGGTTTTGTTCTCCACTCTGTTGCCCTACTGTCCTCAAGGGGGCTGCAGGGCCTCTTGTGGATGTTAAACGGGGGCACTTATTCTGTCTAATGCAAGCGAAGTCTAGTGCAAAATGGTCTTATTGAAAATGAGGTCCTCACTGTTGTTTCGTATAAGAACTTCAGGCTGTCTTGCAGCAAAATTGACCTTTCAGTGGTCAGCATCTGACAAGATCTGGACATGTTTCTGGCAGCAGATTGACTCTGATCTGTCACGGACAGTGGTTGTATCAACGAAATTGGACACACGTATTCCTCAGTTTGCAAGCCGTGCTGATGTGGAGCTCTTTTTGAGGCCCCCCACCCGCTTGCTGGATGGCAACATTCTGGGTGATACTCCTTTCTTCACCTCTGTGCCCTCGGGACGAGTGGGTAGCAGCCGGGATTCAGTCTATCGATCAAATGAACACTTCAGAGAGGTCAGTCCTTAAGGGATCCCTTTCTCCCCTGTTTGTGATGTAATATACCTCTTTGCTAGTGTGAGTGTTAATGCCTGGAGTTGTCTGTTGGTTCAAAGTTATCTGCATATTATGAAGGTCCAAGTAGACGGGGAATTTTACTAATTTGCAAGTGTTGCACTGCATCTTTGGTATGATATTTGGCAGGTGGTAGCATTACGGGAAGCACAGGATGTAGCCTCCTTGGAGGAGAAGCTGGATCGCTCATTGTCTAAAGAAGAACGTGCTCGTGTGGGAGTCAGCCGTTTACGATGGTTCCTTGAACAGCTGCTGCAGCGCCGGTAGGTATCACTATCCAAGAATCATTTTGGTCATTGTCACTAGCACAAAATATCTGCAAATTGTAGGTGGGGGAGTCCTTCAGACTGGAGCTGTGATTAAGCCAGTCGCTTTCAATGCAATACAAGGGACCGAGCTTGCAAACTGTTGGGGTCTCGGGAGTACATCCTCATGGCAGGATGTGTCCACCTAATATCAGCCAAAACTGGCCTTGTTGCATGTGTAGAGCACTATCGATCCCAGCCAGCAGCTTCTTGACCTATTTGCTGGTCTGAGTGTTGATAGTAGTGATTAAGTTGGGTAATGGCTGTGAATGAAGGTACATGGACAGTGTGCCAGCTATTGTACCCCTGTTGGAAAAGGAGTATCGCCATGCCACCATCAAGCTCCACCAGACTATTCAGGAGCTCGGGTTTGCCTTTTCCTCCCTCTCTTTGGGCCTCCTATGAACATTCTGAAGTTGTTTTCTCCCTTTCTTGCTTTCTCTTTCAGGTTTAGGTTAACATTTGGGAAGATGAGTGGACCTCAGTATCTATCCACACATAAAATTTCCTTTAGTCTTGACACTACTGCTTTCTCACATATTCTGGTCCGCAGGAAGGGCAATGTCTTTTTACATGATTATAGGTGTCACTTCCTAGAATTGCCAGAAATTGAGCTTATCACACCTGACTACTGACATTGAAATGGATTGCAGCAATTTGGATGGAAAAAAGTTGAAAGAGAGAGGGCGAGTGTTTCGGGATTCCTTCCTAGCTAAGGTTTGTTATTAAATGTAACCTCACACAAGGCTAGCACTTGAGAGTACAATTAGATGATTCATCAAATTTCAGTTTTTTCGAAAAAATATTTTTCTTGGCTCTAGCTGATACAGCTATGTGAACAATCATGTTCTGTTTCCAGAATTGCAAGTTGTCTCTAGATCAAAAATGTCATCTGTGCACTGGTTGCCACTTCATTTTCACATGGGACTTGGCAGGCACAGGGTTCATAGTTTTGTTGATGGTGTAAATGACCCTTGTCGTTTTTCTTTACAGCTATCGCTATTGCTCAGGGGGACAGTTGTAGCTCCAATTGACAAGTTCGGTGAGAAACTTTGTTACTTGTTGGATTGCCTTGAAGAGAGAGATTTTCTTATGTACCAAGCATGTCCAAATGTCTGTCAATGGACTTAAATCTTGTAGGTCTGGAATAAAGCTTGCATAGTACTGCTATTGACTGACAAATAATACTTGGACATGTTATAGAGTTGCATGGATCCACCCGGCATGGCATAAACAGTTTCTATGGTTAGAATTATCATCTCAATTGAGACCTGATGTAACATGCTGGAGGGCCTGCGAAGTCATAGGCTGTTCCAGTGCTCTAAGTTGTGTATCTAGTGATTCCAGCTTCGATTAGATTGTGGTGAAATCTCAGAGAGTTACTTGACTTTCTGTCTGTAGGATTAGGTTAATGGACATTGCAGTCATTGTTGAGACTTAAAGTCCATAATCTGGCATTTGGCATGGTTTAAGAGTGGTTAGTACAACCAGTCATGACAGGTGAGTTTGTAAATGGCTATCCTGCTTCGAGAATGTACTTTGAAATCAACCATGAAAGATCTTTTGAACCTGGGAATTATTTTGCAGGAGAATCACTTCAGGACGAGCGGGTCCACGGGGGAGCATTCGTTAGTACTGATGGTTTACAAATGCCTTACAAGCATATGCCAGTAGGCCTCTCAACCTTGTTTTTACCAATTGCAGAAAGTTTGCAATCTAATTTTAGAAGTAATTGTGCAGCTTTTGAGGTGCACAATTTGAATCTGTATATCAATCCCATTGCAGATTTTGAAAACAAAATTCTCCACAAGCTACAACCAGTCTGGGCCTTAATCTCTCAAAAAGAGAACCACTCCAATCACAGATGAGAGGAATTGGGGTATACAAAAGTGATGGGTGTCCTCCTTTGTTGACAGAATGCAGGAATGCGTCTGTATGGTGGGGCCCAATATCACAGAGCCATGGCTGAGTTCCGGTTTGTGGTGGGAGGGGTCAAGTGCCCATCCATAAGCCGTGAAGAGATAGTGAATGCATGTGGTGTGGAAGACATCCATGATGGTACCAACTACTTCAGGTACTTTCATCCTTGTAAGCTGAACTTGGGTTGTTCTAGTCATGGAAAATAAGAAAGAAAGAGGGGCTAATTAGAGAGATAAGAAAAGAAAGAAATACGTTAAGCGGACACAAAGGGCCTGTGGGCCATAGTAGGATTGCAGGCAATCTTACTTGAAGAATGAATGGAAGAAAGTAACTAACAGGCGTCCATATGAAGCCCAAAGAGCTACAGACACACCAAAGAGTAGACAACCAGGTCTAGATTGCCTCATATATTATCTAGTGTTTGAGTGCTCTTAAGAGATTGTTGGATTTGATGCAGAACGGCATGTGTGATAGCAGTTGCAAGAGCACGGGATGTGTTCGAGCCATTTTTGCATCAAGTAAGTCTTCTGACTCCAATCTGTTGCATGGTTGTTCACATTACTGGAACTTGACTTTGTCGATCAAATTTCTGTAAAGACTACAGCCTCTCAAGGAGGTGTTTGCTCTGTCCTCCAGACATGTGGCAAGATGCTCTACTGGTTGAGAGTCAAAAGCTGGGTGCTAAATACCTAGTGTGACGTATGGGAGTGTGGCATAGTTCGGGTGGAGGAGTTTGACTCCTGTCAGAAATTGTCCGTGTATATACATTCGTCATGGACATTCACACGTAGCATGGCTGTGTATGTTGTGTCTGGTTAAAATTTTTCCCTGCCAAGGTGTGGTGTCTTATTTAACCCCAGTTTGTTCCTCTACTCATACATGAGACAGATTTCTCATCAAGTCGTCATTCATGGTGCATGGCTGCAGCTGGGGTTCAGACTGTCGCACATCTTACGGAGGCTACTTTCCATTGGACTCTATATGTTGCAGGTGTGTGCTAGAGAGGCATGCATGACTTGTACAGTATATCAAGATTCATCACACAGGTGAGAGAGGAGGAATTGTGAGTGGACAAAGAGATTGGGAAGAGGGAAACAGAAAGAAGAGTTGGATTTTTGGAGACCAGTATGTTCAGCTCCTGGAATGATCTGTCATATCTGTATTTTGCAGAAGGATGGAGAGTACCTGAGTGGGCATGATATGTTTGTAAAGCGTGTATCAACTGCTTTCCACATGTTTGTGGAGTCCACAGAGCGAGCCTGTCGGGAAAAGTAAGACGCACCCTTTTTTCTGCATTAGCAGAGCAGTATTCTGTAAATCCCCTTTCAAACATCACCTTAGTTGGGAAAGAACAAGCAATGGAAGGCTCTGTGGCTAAAATCCATCAAGAGACAGAATTTTCTGGTTGGCAGCCCATAATTGTAGATGCTTGGGCTATAGCTTTTCACATGGTTTCAGATTCCCCCTCAGCAATCTTTTTTATCTGATTAGACTCGGGACGGGACCAGGTGTATGGATGACCTACTAAGCACAACGCGGTATGTCACATGGTCATTGCATAACAAGGTAACAATCATTCATGGGCTTGAGTATGGTCTGCATCAGAAGGATTATTTTTTTCCCTCCCCTAATGCTTAGCTGTTTGGGTGTCTGATCTGCTGTAACCATTCTACCTGTGTTCGTCTCATAAATTTCACTGACAAACCTTGCAAACAGCACCTCTCTCTGAGATTTTGGTGCTTCTATTTCTTATTTTCAAATTCTGCAGACCTTTTCCCACACTATCCCTCAAGAATCTCTACCTGAAGGAAGGTATCTGGGAGAATTTTCTTTGTAAACCAGAAACCAAAGTTCTATATTGGCTTGAAGTGCTTCCCACTATAAGCGCTAACCATAACCATAGTGAATGACTTGACTGAGGAAGCTGGTTATGTATCCACACAGAGCCTGAGCATTTAAACAGTGAAACTGACTAAAAATATAAGGGACGTCTATTTTTGGGGATGCATGGGGTAAATCCTGCCTACGGTAATTTCCCCACATTTTTCTACACTGGAAGGGACTTGCGCAGGGGCCATCACCAGGTCATAATTTGCTTCCATCTACAAACTTAAGCATTGATAAATTCATGTGTAAATATGGCTACAAAACCCCAGCAATGGTTATTGTGGAAAGCTACAGCAGATGGGTCCAAACTCTGTTTCCTATGTTTTCTGTCTCCTATCTGTCTTACCCCTTCTCTTCTCATTTGGGGTCTCCCTTGCAGAATCGGTCTGGCCTGAGGCAGTTTCTGGACACACTGGGCACCAATGAGCTGTCCACAAGCCTTGTAGCAGGAGCGATTACAGAGGGGACTGTGCCATCAGTAGGAAACAGCAATAAGCAAGAGAGCAAGGCCCGTCCTGAAAACAAAATTGCTGGCCCCAACCAAGAAGGTGGACAAACAGCTCAGGCACGGCTGGTTGACCTGCTGGAGAGTACTCTCTGGAATCGAAGGCTGGCCCCAACCTCAGAAGAGATCGTGAATGCCCTGGTTTGTCAAATCTTTGAAGGCATTCGTGATCACTGCGTTGCAGCTGCCGAAATGAAAGTATGCCCTTCCCCTAATGCTAAGAAATTCGATGTTATACATGGTTGGAAGTTCTGAACAGGGATACCCATGTAGGATTGGTCAATCCGGCTTAAATGTGGGGGACTTCAAGCTAAAACTGTGTGGGGCTGGGCATGGGATGTGCAGTTCAACTGCTTCTTTTTGATGCCAGTAGTGGATAAATTCCCAACAATGTTGCGTGAAGAATTGGAGGCAGCCTTCGAGGAAGACATTGATAATGTTTTTGATGTGGCCCAAGTCCGTCGTGCATTGGAGCAACAAAAGACTGAGCTTCAGCTGGAGCTACGGCGGGTATGTACCTGTGTTGTATTCCCTCTGACCAACCATTTCTGTATCGTATTGTATTAATATCAGGTATTTAGTCTCTTTCTTTGATGCTCTTGTATGATAAAAGCATTTGCCTTATCTTTAGTCTCATGTCAACGTCTACCGGTTTTTCCTGTCGATGCATCCTGTTGTTCGTTGGACTGCTTTGATGTTTGGCATGGTATGTAACCTCTGCACTAAACTCACCAGTTTCAAAGTCTCTCTCTGTAAATACTTCTACTATATCTCTAAATTTCGGCCCCTATCCCTCAATTGTTGCTGGAAAGTGGATCCCAATAAACTGAACATATTTGGCACCACAGAATACATTGAATGATGGGGCTGCTGATTGCTTCAAGAGTATGAAGGCCTCTCCATCAGGAATTTTTTTTCCTTCTCTCTTTGTCTCAGCTATCTGAAAACCCTGTACATACTCTGCTCATCATATGTTTAAATTGGTGCACAGGTGGAAAGGCTTCAAGAAAAGTTTGCTAGTATTCACCATCAGCTCAGTAATTCACAACCAGTCTCACTCCCTCAGAAGGAGGTAGCAGAAGAGATTTCCATGTTCAATAATGGTGAATGATCGTAGCCATCGAGCTCCCATTCTTCCACCTCCCTGTCCTCTACACCCTATTTTTTGAGGCAGGGAATAATAAATCATATAGGCCTGTAGCAAAACAGATCAATGTTGGCACCTGATGACTTGGAAAGCATTACAATAAGGAGCTTAGCATGGGGTCTTTTTGGTATCTAACCAATGCCTTAACAGGGTAGGTACATACAGTGATTCTTTTGCAATCTGTGAGGGAAAGTATTTATTTGTGGTTAAACAAATGGGTCTTATCTGTACATCAATAGCAGAATTTGAGAGTAGTCTTTCTCTTCCTCCTGCACATATGTTTTGTCTTATTGTTTAATGAAGTTCACTTTGAAACTTGTGTTGCTTTCACAATGAAGTGTAAGAAATGTGCACATCACACTTGTGGGAACTGTGATGATTGACGCCTGACAATGAACGAGTGGTTTCGGTCCCCCAAGCAGCAAGCATTCCCAGGACCCTTCACTCAATCAAAGAACATACAAGAAAAACCGCACACATATCTCTCTGCAAACCTTTTCCTACCGTCCATCCCTGCATGCTCCGTTACCGTATGTAGAGTTAGTTGAGGTTAGTCATCCGCTTTTTTGAGTTGGAAGTGCTACGATTCAAGTACTTTGGAAGTATCATGCAACAAAACTTGTAACCTGGCAGAACAGTATGCCCCCCACAATTGCGTTCATTTCTTCATAAAACCCATCGTGGCTCACAATCAAGAGTGTCTCCTCAATGCCCTTTACTTCTACCACCAGCCGCAAATACTCAGGCCGGTCGTGGACATAGAGCACCACTTTGACCTGGTACTCCTCGTCCAGCGCCGGATACAAGTCCTGGTTGCGGGGCGGTTCTGCATTCCGCTCCGTCAATTTCTTAGACAACTCATTCTGCTGGGGTAGCAAAATACCCCTTTTTCTGAGCAACTCCAAATCGACCCTTGTGCCCTCTCTGACAGGCAAACTATCATTTCTAGAAGCAGCATAGTCACGGCTGCCCGGTTGGTCTCGTTGAAACAGTACGCTACGATCCCACCACACATAAAATGACTCCGATTCCAGCAACGGTCCCACCAGGAATATGAACACCACTAATTGCAGCCCTACCAGAAGAAGCAACTGGTGCCCACGGCAACTGTTCAGTCCACTTCTTTGGTGCCGCATAATTTCGAGTCACCCTTCATCACTTCAACTCCAACTGTGGCCGATACACATTACAGAACTCGGTTATAGTCAACTGCCTGAAGAAACATCTTCCTTCAAGGGACCTTTGGTCTTCCGTGGTAAATTTGTGTCTTTCTTCTTTCTCTCTCTCCCCCATAAAACACCCAAATTTGCATATGATTGATAGCTAAGCCGTTCAGGAACTTCTTGTCAATGCATTGACTGCTACATATTGAGAGGAATCTGCCATATCTATTCTATGTAGTAGGTCTGTGTGCGGCACGCTAAAGAAGAAAGTAAAGTACCCCAATTTCTTGCAAGAACGAAAAACAAAACCGAAGAAACTGAGAGCTTCGTCAACAGATTGGAGCGACATTAATGGCAGACTCATTTCCCTCTAAAAACTGTCACTGAGATCTTCGTCAACAGATTGGCACATGATTCACTGATCATACTCCACCGCAAAACCGAGCAGAGCTCTGCCGAGGAAGAAGAAGGGCTGCAAAACATGGATGATTTCACCCCACAAGCGACGTATTTCATCCACCGAGGCCGTCAAGACAGGGCTAGAGTCGCCTCATCTCGGTTCGTGAGTAAAGCTCCGCAAGATTCATCAGTAGTCCTTACGTCCTTACCTTCGTCCGTCTTTGGATGGGACGAACGCGAGCCGTCGGATGATCCAGGGTGGCGATCCCGAGGACCGAGATGGCACCAATGGGGGCCCTCGTAGAAGTGCTATTTAACAGCTGGGAAGTACACGCGGCCGAATTTCATTGGGGTATCGTGACAGGTGGCATATTTCGTTTGGGTAAAGGGGAAAAACCCTAAATGGAAGGGTGGTGAGCACTTCGTCAGTTTTCCCCCTCTTGCTCTCCCTGCAACTCTTGCGCTGCCGTCCTCGGAGGTCGAGGCGATTGCTGTTTATCTGCTAGAGGTGCGAGGTGATCGCTGTGAGGCGGGGCTTTATATGTGTGCAGCGGAGGCTTGAGAGGTGAGGGAGAGGTGATCTGGTGCGGGAGAGGGGCTGTGTGCTTGGAGTATAGTTGTAGAGAAGTTTGGTTTGGCATCATGAGTTCCACTGGTGGAGCAGCCGGCGGAGGAGGCCGAGGGAAGACCAAGGCTTCCAAGTCCGTGTCGCGGTCGACGAAGGCTGGCCTCCAGTTCCCTGTTGGAAGGATTGCGCGGTTTTTGAAGGCTGGAAAGTATGCAGAGCGTGTTGGAGCTGGTGCTCCGGTCTATCTTGCTGCCGTTTTGGAGTACCTCGCAGCTGAGGTGAGATGGGTTCTCTGCCTTGTGATTTGGGCTATCTTATCCGATCTCTTGGTTTGTCCTTGGTCTTTCTTCTGTTGCTTCCAAGTTTACCTCCACAGCATGCTCACCTAATCTGTTTGTGATGCTGTTGTATGTCTGGTTGGTGTGTCTCACCTTATCACCGGGGGTTTTGAGTCTTTGCTATAGATCTTTTTCGTTTTTATTCCACTGATAACTTCCACCGTTTCTTGATGTTACGGATGAGATCGGGTTTTATGTCATCTAATGTTGTCCGGATGATTGTCTTGCCTGGGGTTCGTGTTGCTTTTGTTCCTGTTGCGCATGTTGGGTATGATTTTTATTGTGGATCATTTAGGGTATCTCTTCTACCTCACTCTAGTCTTCTGAAAGCGACCTGTACACTTCGCTGGCCTTTTGAAGTTGCACTCCAAGGTAATCAGAGGATTTTTTATTTGAATCAAGTCCAGATCGTACTGAAAAGTGTTGTGGGGACTGGTATGAGTCCGATCGTAGATGGTCGATGGCTACCAGTTCTAGCGGATGCCATGGTTGGTATTGATGAAGTACCAAAAGTTGGGGGAGGTGGAGTTGTATTCACCTAAATATCTAGACTAACGTACCTCAATCTGACGATGTCTGTTATTGTGACCGCAGCTGGAAGAAAGTGTACTTTCTGTATGTAATGTGGCTTGACGACTTCATGCTTATAAGGAACTGTGCTCAATTTCGACTATGTCGTTTCATTATGTGGATGTGTGGAATAGTAGTCCCGGTTTTGGTGAATCCAGGCCGGCTTTCCTTCAATGACAATCTCAGAAAGAAATTTTCATCGAAGTTATTGAAGTGGAGTGGGTTTAAGTATGCTGCATTGTTGGAATATTGAGAGTTTGGCTTGACCAACTTATACAGAAGCTGTATGCGAGATAGTGCATGACCCTATGCCATTGGATCAATGCTTGTTGTCTGTCTTCTCTTCTTGTGCTATCTGGAACTGGATTGTGTGGTTATGCCTTTCTCTTGCCATAAGTTCCGGATGTTTGATGTTTGTTTCTAGGACCTTCACTTTTGTGTCTTTGATGGTGGCATTGTCTTGAACTAACTAAAATATTTCTGCAGGTGCTGGAGCTTGCCGGAAATGCAGCTAGGGACAACAAAAAAAATCGAATTGTGCCACGCCACATCCAGCTGGCAGTGCGCAATGATGAGGAGTTGAGCAAGCTGTTGGGCACTGTTACCATTGCTAATGGTGGTGTGCTGCCAAATATTCACACTGTGCTGTTGCCTAAGAAGTCAGGCAAAGGTGGAAAGGGGGATATGGGCGGCAGCATTTCCCAGGAGTTCTAAGCTCCAAGATGAAAGAGCTCTGTATATATGCATGCTCCCTCTGAACTCAATTGATCGATTTTAGTGATGCAGTCCAGTACAGATTTTTTGTTCTGTTTTGTCACATGGTCCATGAGGATGTGATCTTCTAGTGGTTTTTCATTTTACGGATATTTGTCTCTTAAGTGAGCAACTATGTCAACTTTGTTTCTTCACCTGTTTGTTTATGATCACATTGGGATTGTTGTGAGCTTGCAAACAGCTGTTTAGATTAGGGTTTACATGTGGTAGTTCGGTCTTGTAGATGTGATGTTTAGACAGTAAAGGTCTGTATTTTTGAAGGAGATGATTGTTGAGTCAACTGCAAATATCAAGTTATGATGCAAAGGTAAACAAGGGATGATGGAAGTGACTGACTCCCCTTCGGATTGGGTTCTGACATGAATTCATGGATATGGTTCTGTCTGGAATGATAGTTTATGTTTCTCCATAGCATTTGTTTTCCTGTGGCTGAATTCAATTTCTGGAATAGCTAGCTAGATGCATTGTTTGTGCATGTCAAGACTCCATTGTGCTGTTATGAAAGGGGCCCGGGGAGGGTCAGTCAGCAGACAAAGGGGCTTGCTTGGAACTAAAATCCTTAGTCAGAAGAGTCGGTTGTCATGCTATTGTATTATTTGAGTCTTCGTGAATCATTTCTGTCTCATCTGGATTTCAAATGAATTCTATTGTTGCTCAGGTGTGAAGTGTGAACCACCTAAGACCTGGAGATGTGGTGTCCTTGTAATCATTGTAAGCTATGTACTAAGTTACCTTGCATTTAGGTAGTGATTTGAAAGTGAAATTTCATGTCAACATCAAAAGTCTGGTGGTTGGTGTGACTTCATCATGCTGAATTGTCTTCACTCAATGAAGCAATAGCATTCAATTGTGAGTAATGTCTTGTGGGCAGGGCCTTCTTTTCATACTCTTGCAAGATAATTGACCCTGCCTTTAGCAGTCACTAAAAATGCATGGAATGGCCTTACATTTTGAGTGGGCATATGTTCCTCCAGTGTTCCTTTTGTGGATGAACATAGATACTTACGAATTTATTGACTGATTTCCCTTAGCCTTCTGGAAGACACTGGAATGATACATTCTAAGAGCTTCATTATACTTAACAAAAATGAAAGTGTCATGATTGCATCCATGTTGAACAATTCACTGGTGTATCATGTAGGGTAGAAGCACCGTTCGTGGGCATGTGCCCCCATAGTGGCGCTCAAAAGTGCGCCCATGGGCAAGAATGTATGCCCAGTTTTGGAACGTGTCAGGGTGGGGTGCGCCATGATAGGCCAGCAAGCTTACCCAAAAAGGAATGAACTACAGGACACCATTCATGAAATCACTTTACACTCAAATTATCCTAGGTAGATGAACTTTACTGAAAATTGTTCCAACTACAAAATGCTGAGGCTCATCAAGAGCTTTCCAATGGTATCTTTATTTCCTAAAATGGTTAAAATCCAAGGTACCAAACAAGCAATATATCTTGTGCGCCATGATGGGCCCACTTGTTTTACCCTTCAATTGCTATGGGTAGATGTCCTCTAATTTCTCCAACTACAAAAAGATGGGCCACATTAAGCGCTTTCCAATAGTATTTTTGGTTTTGTATTTGGTTACCATCTCAGGTAGAAAGACATTAATGTGATCTGAATGAGTCATGATAGGAACAAGGTGCGCCAGAGGCTGACATTGACATCCTCTACCTCTATCCACTTTTAATAGCAGATAGAGTCAGAATCTCGTTTAACTTTCAACTAAGAAAAGTTGTGTTATCTTAAGAGCTTTCTGTTAAGGTATTACATGATCTCATAGGTTAAAAGCACAAAAAGTTATTACATTTACCCAGTTTCCTGCGCCATGAAGAGTGCTTCTACCCTATGCATCTGTTCAAGCTAGTCACCCTGTTCATTTGCATTGTGTAGGCAGCCTTGTCTTGAGCCTCCTTTTGGATTCTTCTGCAGAGCTCACATCTTTCAGTAATAGTTGGGACCTAAAAGGAACTGCAAGAAAATGTCAGATATCCCAACAACACGGAGAAAGTTGTTAGAAGTTAGAACACTAAAAGATAACACTCTCAGTTGGAGACTGGGGGAGAGTGGGACATTGGTTAGGGTAAGTAAGACATGATTGAGTTAAACCTTAAACGGCCATAGTTTGACTTTTTCATAAGTAGGACCCCTGCAGTGAAAAAATGGTGTAATGTTTGGAAAGTTGACCGCAGATTTTATGCCGCACATTACATTGAATGTGGGACCTATTATTAGAAAAATATAGCATTTTTTTTGTAGTTTTTAAAAGATTTGAGTGTCTGGATCAACTCCAATTGAGGAGATTTGGCAGGCTTCATCCCCTTGGGATCCCCTGGTCCAACAAGCCAAAAATCATCCAATTTGGCCAACACATGTAGTGCTGCCACTTGGTCAGATCCCCTAACTATAAAACTCTCTCTCACACACGTGTAAAGAAATCTTAGCAAGAAAAATGCAGAATTACCTTCATCAAAACCTGACCCCCTTGTTGATGAGATAATTTTGCTTTAACGCCAAATTAGGACAATCAGTTGCCCAATCCTGACACTGTGCACGACCGGGACAACTCTATGACACGAATTTCATAAAAATTGAATCAGATCTTAAAACAAATGGGCCCTAAGCCCGTTTTGGGGCTGGTGCCTTTCAGGTCAATGAGTAACCACCAGTGTTGGACCCATATATAGGTGGCGGGTATCAACTATCAACTAGGGTAAGGGTAATGGTACGAAGGATCATACCATGCGGGTATGTTCATGGGGCAGGGTACATGGACTTCTAAAACCCTACCACAAACCAGACGAGTCTGGTCTTCTTCCTCGCGCTACCACTCCAATAGCGTGCATGCGTTGGCCGAGGGAGAGGATGCATGGGTAGGGTTTAGGGTAGTTCATTAGGGATACTCGTTACATGGAAACATGACACGTTGACACTTTTGAAATGACACACTCGAAATATCAGTGTTTCTTGTTACTTGCTATGTCATTTCATGTTCAGTTTGCAAAATTGTTTCAATTTGGTTGAGTTTTTCTTCTAAATGGTTGTGAAGGTCATTGTAAAGCACTTTGCAGCTGGTACCAATCCTGGCACATACCCAGCTGGTATGACTTTTAAAAATTTGTTGTATACCATACCATTCAGATTTTCACTTTGATACCATACCCTATACCATACCAGGCTGCCAAATTTTCGCGTCCTTTGATACCAATACCATATGGCTTGAATAAGTCAACTCCACCCCCAATACCTTTACCCTGGTGGTATCAAAAAACCATGATACGAGTCCAACACGTCCAACACTCATACAGTCGACCCTGGCTAAATGTGCCCTCTTTATGTGTTATAAGGGGTGTAATTGTTATCTTTTTTTACTCCCTAAAATTTTACACTATGCTGCAGTAGGGATGTTATATGTTAAACGTTACAAAAATGGTGCTCCCTCCTTTGTAAAGTGACCCTTGATATACGTTATGTCCACCTCTTTGTTAGGAAAGTACAATGAAGGCCGCCTAAAGTAGGTTGAAACATAAATATTTCCATTGACATTTCATTAAGAAATAAATAATGTGGAACCACCGACTTGTGACGATTAAATTTCTGAATTAATATAGGGATGGATGTCTAGCAAATTGGCTCTATATAATGCAATGTAGTTATGTTTCTAACTATGGGGGTTCACAAATTTGTTCATTAGGAGGAAGAACACGATTTGAACACTCCATATGCACCTACGGAAAGCCTAGGAACACATTGATCCATGTGCAAACATTGAAACTGAAGATGACGAAGACGAACCTATTTTAGATTCAGTGGCATAAGTGACATTTTCCAATGTTCAGGAGGAATTCAAAGTGATTAATATGTTTCTAGAACAACAACCCTCGGTGGTTGGTTGAGAGACTTTCTAATAGGGTTAGATCTGTAGAAAATAGTCCAAGTTATCTAAAGCCAGCTTTTGCTTTGCCAGGCGCTCTACCGTTTAGAAACAGAACCTTACTAAGGTTAGTGCTGGGTGCAATCCTGAGATCTTGCTCATGGCCCGTGGGGGCGCTTAAAGATCTCAACGGGGTTGGATAAAAATAATAATTACCAGCTTGGACATTAACTTAGCTGGCTGACAATCCTCTCCCTCGTGTGTGGTGTACGCAATGAACATGCTTCAAAGCGACAACCAACATGTAGCCCAGTGGTAATGGGCACATACCACGTTGGATGTGGTTGAGGGTTCAAACCATGGTCTGGTGTGTCATGAAGGTGTCAAGGCAGTAGCCCTTGTGGTGAAGTGACACCATAATTTACGCTCCCTCTATATTTATTTATTTGCTTGAAAGTTGTGGTCGTTCGCCATGCTCGCATATCTGCAGACTGCAACACATCATTCAGAGTTTGAAGCTTCTGCAAATTTGTGATGTAGTTTTCCGTGTGAATCCTGTAGAGCACAAGAGGGATTGTGGAGCCTCTCATTTTAAGATAATAGTGTCTTCAATGGGCACGTGCGAGGTGGCCGGTGGGCCCCACGCACGGACGCCCGGCTCCCCCCACCCCGGCCGCCCGTCCGCCGCGCAGCCAGTCCCCCGCCCATGAGTCTGCTGCCCAGCAGTCTGCCAGTCCGCCAGTCTGCCCGCCAGGCCGCTGGCTAGTCCCCTGCCATCCACCCGCTGACGGCGCAGGATCTCCACCGTCCGTTCCCATAACCCATCCGAGCCCTCCATTTTTAGGGCTGCGAAAATGGCAATGATCTTGCCACCAAATCCCGGCCGCTCTCTTTTGACGGCTCTTTGTTGTCCGATGTTGCGGTAGGCGTTTCCATGCACGCGACTGTTCCTCTTTTGCGCGCGATGTTCATGATGATGTTGAAGCGTGTGCTTGAACATGAGAGGACTGTCTCGGCACTACAGCCACCGTTGTGCATATGCTTCCACTATTTTTGCCTTCTTGTTGTGCTTTCGGGAACCTTCGTTTTATGGTGTGGTTCTATGTCATAAATATGGAAAATGTGGACATCTGTCCTCGATAACGTCCTCTGCTTGTGATCCGTCATGATACGTTTAGCCCCTTCGTACTACATCCCTCATGAGAGCCTTCACAAGTTTAGTTCGTTAAAGGAACCCATGGGTAACATGGGCGCGAAAATGGCGGAAACGTATGCACATGGGGGCGTGTATTGCAGATTTCGTATCGGACGATGGGATTGTTTATGTGACCAAGTATAGTGGCTTGCATCCGTCGTGCATAAGTTGTGGAAAAGGGTGGAGAATATGAAGAAACCCAGCTTTGTGATGGATCCACATGGTATTATATAAGGGATGGCAACACAAAAAAGCAATACGAGTCGTCACGGAACACCATCCAGTCCTAAGGTCCTCAAACATCTACACGTACCTGTTGAATGCAGATGTCTGAGCCACAACGGGAGTAGGTGCATAATCGGTACATTGTCGCATTTGCCAGGAGACGGACCAGGCTGAGACAATTGCATCTGCAAATGTGCATGGATGTTTGAGGTCCGTTGTGCCGTGAGTCTGTTCGCAGTGGGTCCGCTGGCCCGTCAATGCTCTGGATATTCCCCTTATCGCGTGCATAACAGTCAGTTTGGAGGCGGTCTATGGGAAGTCCGTCTGTTCAGTTTGTCGCACTGTGAATTTGTCTGTTGTGTCGGAAGTCTGTCGCAGTAAGTCTGTTGGACTTCTTATTTTCCCTCCGATCAGTCTTTTGGCTTGTTCTCCCGCCAGTCTAGCGAAACGTCCGTCTGTTGAACAGTTCTTCTCTATGGATATCAGTATGTTGGACTGTGCATGCATCATTCTGTTGTGCCGCGAGTTTGTTCGCAATGGGTGTGTTCGACTTTCCTCTTCTCCCTTTACTCTATTTTGTCTTCATTCCGCCCGCTTCTTCGCAAACCAGTCTGCTGAACTGGAGGTATGCTAAACAATCGTTCCCTGATGATCTGTTCGCCTGGTACTTTGTTAGTCTGTTCTACTGCCAGCCTCTTTGTAGTGTGTCCGCTGGCAGGGAAGTGCCTCCAATATGAAGCCGCTTCGCCTCAGCAAAGCGAACAGTCCGCTGGATTGGCGGTTCGCTGGACTCTCGGCCCGATGAGAAATGAGTTTGTTGCACGTGCGAGGACTGTGGATGAATTTAGTACGATGCGTTCGTTCGGTGGACGTATTCAATGCGATGACGACGGATAGTGGGCGCCTGTGAAATCGCGTCACGTTGGCAGTGCCATGCCCACTTTCCCCCTTCTACTTCTACTTTCTTCTCATGTTCCCTGTGTTGACTCCATTCTCTTCGCGCCTGTTTCTTCGCATTGTTTCGTTTTCCTCTTTGCGTTTCCATCACCGTAACAAAAGATGACCGTTCATCCCTAGGTGTAGAAAGTCGCGGTGAGCCACGAAGCGTCGCAAACACGCTCACCTTCGTAACAACTCGAAGTTCATCGGCTCGGTGAGCTTCTGACTTGCTACGGTGTTTCCATTCCATTTTGTGTCCTCTTTTTGCTTAGGGTGAGTCTTTTTTTAGGACTTTTGTCTGTAGCTCATTGTCCTTGCACCCTCGTTTCATTCTGCAGCAATGGAGGATGCTTGTGAAAAGGGTGGAGCGGACTGGGTGGATTTTGTGCACCAAACCAGACTGAAGAAGGAGCGAAGGTACTGGTACTCACCAGAGGAGTTTGATCATAAAATAGTGGAAGCATTTGTAGACCTCCGCGCCCGGAAGCCCAAAAACTCGAATTGGCAGAAGGACAAGCTCTTATGTCCCTTCTGTGAAGAGGTTATCAATGACAAAATCCAACTAAATCGGCATCGTGTTGACATGGGTTGCAAGGAGACTGTTGCAACGATTCCACGGGATTTCAAGCCTTGGCCGATACTGAAAGAAATGTCGATTGTCAAAGAGGCCACAATGCGCATGCGCAGATCAGTGCTTGATCCCCGCACTTTGGAATTAGACGAAGTGCGCGCATGGTATGGCGTCCATTCTACTGGCTCGTCAATGGAGGATGTGCAAGTGTAGGGAACGCCGGACGCTGCCAGAAAACGTAAACAAAGTGATGGGGCCCAAAAAAAGGAGAGGCAAAAAAAGGAGAAGGCTGCAAGATCTGCTCGCGAGGCAAGGGCAAAATCCACACAACAGACTGAACCCCGTCCTGGGCGGCAGACCCACACCATTAGCACTGATACTGAAAGTGAATCTGCTCCAGGGCGGGCAAACCATTATCCGGAATGATGACTTCGAAGGCCTGGAAATGGTGACAAGTCCAGTGGATATTGACTTGCCTGACCAGACTGGGCAGTAGACTCATACAAATATGGCAACCCATGCCAGAGGTTTAGGGTCAAAACCAAAAACTCAACAGAGCACTGAAGGGCCAGTCTGCCCTGGCACATTGCGTCTCGTTGACTTTGGGTTTTTCCCACCAGAGTGCCCACCAACTGGGGATCCAGACTTCTTCCGTTATTTCTACAAAGTTGCCCAGTCAGGTCTGCTACGCACATTCATCCGACAGGCGGAACATAACTGGTTGAACAGCTTTGAAGATGAAGATGACGATGAAGAAGTAGAGGAGGTAATGGTCAGTCTGACCGCCCAGTCTATTCTCTGTGCTGTTTGAGTCCATCATGGGGGGTCACATTGTCTATTCAGTCTGGTCAGTCCGCTGGCTCAGTCCGCTCATCAGTTAGTCTGTTTTATATCGCTGCATTACTTACTAAGTCCGTTTGTCAGTCCGCCAGTCCAGTCCGCTGGTCCAGTCTACTAACTGGCTCCACCATACGTACACACGATATGTCTGTGAGTCTGTTGGTCTGTGAGTCCAGTCCGCTACATGAGGTGAATATAGAGTCCACGTCCATGTTCCTGACGTCCAAGTTATCTGCCGTGTACCAGGATGAACGTGTTTCAATTCGTAGGGCCATTCAGGCTTGGCGGATACCAAGCAATGATGCTCTTTTACAAGTGACTGCGGTGCATGCGGAAGTGGACCGCGTACGGGAGTACATATTATTGAAGTATCCTGGGTCATCTGCTGCTATATCGGCATTACATATTCAAGACACGTCGGGGGGGGAATGAGTCTGGGACAGCTGAGTATGCCATCCAGCAGACTCCCATTCAGCAGCCTGTCATCCAGCAAACTCCAACGGAGCAGACTCCCAACGAGCAGCCTATCATCCTGCAGACTCCTCTCCAGGATCCCATCATGCAGCCCATGCCAATGGGAAGACCTGTCATCCAACAGACTGCGGACCAGCAGACTGCCTTTCTCCCACATTGTCGCGCACCTCACTTCAGTAAGCTCCCCTTCAAATCATAGTTACTCACTTTGATGCACGCGCCTAACTCCCAACCTGGCCGCCGGGCCAACTCGGAGCTTCGGCTGCTCACCGGGACATGACGGTCCCCTTTTTTCCCCCAACAGACCCTCCACCAATTTGGCCCTAGTGGAAATTCCCTTCGGTAGATGGCAGTCCGGAATAGCTCCCCACTCCTTGGTCGCTTTCTGGCTCGCTCACTTACTCACTAGTTTTTGGTCACCAACGGGCTTGCACCGTTCTCGGGGTTACTACTCCCTATATATACTTCTGTGACTGTCCGCGGGGGTTCCACAAACAACACCATCCTTTTATGGCAAACCACCATGAAGATCCTCAATTTCCGGTGATGAGTCGCGGTGAGTCTTGGCCCACCCACCACGGCCCCATTGGACCGTGATGAGTCCCAAGACTTCCCACGACTCCCACCACAAGATCTCCGCCCCATGGTGAGTCCTATACCACCCCCACCAAGTCCCGCTAAGCTATCACCACCCCTCGTGGAACCACCCCACCGCAACCCGGTGTGCGGGGCTCCACCTAGTGAGCGCCTCCGCCTCCTTGAGTGCCTTGAGCACTCAAGAGTGCTTCAACCCCCGCATCTATTGTTGCCACCGCCCCCACCACAAGGGCAGCCCCTCTCGTGTCCCGACCCCCTGCCGTAAAGGCAAAGGGCCGCGACACACACCCCTACCAACAGGGAGTCGATGTCCTCATCGACTTGTCCATTTTGTAGAAACGAACATCCAAGTTGTGGCGTCCCACATCAAGGAGTTTGTTTCCGTACCATGGCCCCACTCTCCACTAGCTAGTTCGGCCGACTTACTCCAAGTCCCGGCCAAGGGTGGAGCCTCTCAAGCTCCTCCCAGTGCACTCTTCTTGGCCCACTTTATGGCCAAGGAACGATCCTCCCCGAGGATCGAATCGCCTTATTGCAACAACATTGCTTGCGACCCCTCATGATGTCGCTTTTGGCATCACCTTGAGCAAAGGTTCACCTTGAACCCTTTTTGACTAGGAAGATAACCTTGAACCAACCGTGCGCCCCAATCACTACAATTGGGTCCGCCTTGGAATGTTGGCCTGAGGTACGGGAACACGCCGAAGCCGCACTACGACTTCGTCCCGAGGCTACACGATTATAGTACGTGAACGGAAGCACGTAGCTTCCGCGTTAGCCCGCACTACAAGGCAACCCCCTCGGTAGCGCAGTTATAGTATGCGCACGCGTGAGGTGCGTACTAGCACGTGAACTCCCAAAGAAGGCGCAAGTTTCCTTGCCCCTTGGATGGGAGTCACCCGATTTCGGCACTGCGCAAACACACGATTAATCCAATTTACCTCTCCCACTTTTGTAAGCAGGTTGGAGGTGATGACCAGCCAACCATAGGAGTGCTTGCGGTGGATGCAAGTACAGGTGTAGGCTATGTTAGAAACTTAGTATTCCAAACCATAAGCCGCAACAGGTTCTCTACCCGGTTACCTTGTGGAGAGGGGGTTAGGGACATGTTCATGACCGGTTGAGTGTCAACACGGAGGTGCCACTAGTTGCTGGGGACAGTTCCGGTTCGAGCACTAGCAATACTAGTGGGTACACGAGACGAGGTGTGCGGTTTAGGCCACCTTCACCTCCTATGTCTTCTACGGAAGGTTCTGATTCGGATTGTGAATCAGGAGGACTCATACCGGCGGTGCAAGTTGTTTCTTTGCCATTGTTGTGGGACACAATGGAGGAGATGTATGGAGCTACCAAGGGGCCACGAAGGTACTCTGGGGCGGTGGGCACCATCGAGTTGGATGATTTTATCCAAGAGTTTGATAGTTGGTGTGATTTGCAGCAAATGCGCAATCCACAACTATTTACGCCTTTCATGGCATGGAAGGGGCTGTTTCAGCACCTTGAGGGGCCGCCTATGGATGATTACCATGAGTTCAGGCGGGGGCATGAGGTTGAGATCGAGGAGTGGAGGATGTACTGGTCACCCGACTATGTCTCCATCACTAGGGGCACTAGAGCCACGAGGGCAGTGGCTACACCTGCCGCTGCACCGGCAGCTTCAGCAAGTAGTAGTGGGACTAGTGGGACTGGTGATACAGTAGCTACGACGTCCACCCAAACCACTACCACACCAGCACTAGCACCCGTGCCTGCCTTCAACCGTGTTGTGGAGTTCTTCGAAGAGTTGAGAGGGAACTACCAAGGACAGAGAAGTTGCGGAGCTTGCAAGAGTTCCAACGGAAGCCGACCGAGAGCTTGAGGGAGGCTTTCACTCGCATGAGGCGCTTGATAAATGTAACCCAAGGGGTTACGGAAGCTCAGGCAGTCCAATTCTGGTATGGGATATTGGATAAGGAGCCGAGGAGAAGGGTGCGGGAGGCAACTCTCCTACAAGTGGCCCAATCCACCTTAGCAAATGTGTTTTTGCTGGCAGAGCAGATAGAGCTCAACATGGTGGAGGAACGAGTGGTCATGGTGGGATTTGCTAAGGAGACACCACGGGGTAGTGGTGCTCCTAGCCAACCACTACCTCAACGTGCTCAAGGCAACAAGGGGGCTCAGGTGAAGCTCAGGGAAGGGCAGAGAGGACCTCAGATGCATGGGTCTCTCCCTTCATTTGCTGGCCAACAACGGGCGGATGTGGTGTGCTGGACATGTGGAGGACCCCATGTCAAGAAGGATTGCCCAGAGGGAGGCAAAGGGCCGGCACATGCACAGCCTGCACAGCTGCAGTGTGGGCATTGTGGCAAGCACGGGCATGGAGAGGCCCAATGTTATGGTTTGCATCCTGAGTTGCGCCCAGGCCAGTTCCAAGGGAACAATGGTGGCCGGGGGCGAGGTGGAGCAGCCCAGAGAGGATGAGGTGGCCAGCCACGAGGTGCAGGCCAAGGGCCAGCTCAACATGGCCAAGGACGCGGAGGTCAGGGGGTTGACCAAGGCATGGCCAACCGGCTTCAGCAGCTAGAGCAGAGGCTCGCTGCCATGGCTATAGCTCAGGTGGTACCGGCTCTAAGGCCGGATGGTCCACCTCCTGCTCCTGAGGGAGGAGATATGGGAGGCATGGGATTCATGTGTGGAGCAGCACTACCACTAGTGCAGGTGGAGTCTGCTGCAGCCGTGACTCGAGGAGCAGCACAAGTTCCTGAGCCACGAGGTGCAGAGGTGGAGTTGGATCCACAGCGTGGGGAGGCAAGCCGTCAGGCTAGGCTTCCTCAGTCATTCACATTGGCAGAGACAGTGTCGACGCCATCCATGGCACCTAGTTCTCACCCGACTGTTACCGAGGCGGAGGTTACTATGCCATTGGGGAAAGCTACACGGGTAGCACCACTACCTAGTGTTGCCAAGGCTACGGCAGCTAGTGTGCTGCTAGGAGCGGCCACATCTGTGTGCCAGGCTCCATTGTTCTCGGCTACCATGATTGCGACGCCGGGGGTAAGACCAGCTGAGGTGTTCAGGCTGGTAGCTACATCCTGTGAGAGTGGGGAGGTTACTTCATCTTCTGCGGAGATAGTGGGAGGTGTAGTGCCGGAGGGATCCTCGGATTTGAGGGTCAAGACTGCCACGGCGGCGCCATGGCAAGCTGCAGCTGCCAGGTTGATGGAGCTGCCAGCTAGGCCAGCCATTGAGCGCGCCATGGTGACACCTGGAGTTGTCATGTTAGACAACTAGGATGACATTTTCTGTTTGAGTGGACCGGCAGGCAAGAGGTACCGGCCACTGCGGGTCTTGTTGGACTCGGGAGCTCAGCCATTGATGCTGGGCAGAGCTGCTATTGCAGGCTTGGGCCTCACGGAGGCGGATATGGAGCCTTGTCCTTTCCAGATACAGACATCTCTGGAGGATCGGAGCAGGCTCGGGGTATGACACGGCGTGAGTTGGCTATCAGACTACGGCCGGATCACCCTACAGATGGCTCAGTGATGCGAGCCAAGGCCATTGTGACAGACGCGGTCTCATACAATGTCCTGGTTGGTGGGGCAGTGTTGTATCCCATGGGCTTCACCCTGGATTTTTGGGAGGAGTCAGTTTCCTATAGGCCTGCAGGGCAGTCAGGGGAGGGCCGGCGTGTGCAGCTCCCTGTGACGTTCATAGGAGGAGTTGCGGTTGCCCAGTGAGGCAAGATGCCAACACTAGCAGCATTCACAGCGGCAGTGAGTTGGCCTAGAGAATTGCTTGAGGGCAACGCTCATTCAGAGGATGTGCCACCTCCGGGAAAACATGATGACATGTATGGTATGGCGGAGTTGCCTACCATGGTTGCTCAGACTCCATTGTGGGGCACGAGCAAGGATTTGCAGCGGGATGCTGATCGACGGGTGCAACAAGCCTGGGTGGAGGCTTTTGTACCGTCAGGAGAGGAGGAGAGTGCGGGGATTGCACCAGGACCACCTCAGTTGTCTCCATTGGACACCACAACTATTGTGTGGCAGTATCCGGATGAAGGCATTTGTCTTCTGGACTTGTTTGGTGGGATCAGCACCGGATTGGCTGCTGTGTTACAGGCAGGTGTACGAGTTCGGCGTTACCTGTATGTGGAGAGGGATGAGACTGCACAACGCGTTTCACTTTGCCATGTTGCTCAGTTGGTGCAGCGGTACCTTGAGTTGTTGTCGGTGTCTGCAATTCGTGGATATCAGCAGGCCTTGCCAGCAGACATTTCGTTGCTGAGGGCGCAGGATTTGGAGCGGGTTGGCTCCATTGATCTGGTAGTGGCAGGTTGGCCCTGCCAAGGGCATTCATCAGCCGGGCATGGCAATGGATTGCGAGACTCGAGGTCGGGTCTGTTTTGGGAGATGGTGCGGGTTTTGCGCCACTTGCAGCTTCATCAAGCTGTATCTCCAGCATACATCTTGGAGAATGTGCCACTGATGGGCGATTCTCGGGCTAGGGTGATGGCCAGTGTGCATCAAGTCCGGTCATGGCTTGGGTCAGCAGTGTTGCTAGATGCAGCTACAGTGGGGTCACGGGCTCATCGTCCACGGCTACGGTGGACTAACTTGATGCCACCCGCACTGCTCAAGCGTGCATTTGATGGGGTGCAGCGGCCAGCACATCTCACAGTGGATAGCATTCTGGACACAAGGAGGCAGTCTCAGCGTGTGAGACACGATGACCGTTCGCCTTTGGCAGTGGTCAACAAGGTGGGTCAACCACGAGCAGCATTACCTACACTACTCAGCTTTCCAGGATCGCATGCTTTCCGGAATAGTGGACTTGGCCTCCTGTGGGATGCTCAGTTGCAGCAGTTAGTGGAGCCTAATGCTGACGAGCGTGAGCGGGCAATGGGTTTTACCACTGGTACCACGGCGGTGTCGTCTCTTTCTGAGGCATCACGTCATCAAGTGTTGGGGCAAACAATGGATCTCAATTGCTTGACCTAGATTATCACCTTGGCTCTGGCTGAGCAACGCAGAGTGCGGAGTACACTTCCCTCGATTGTCTCTCTGCCTACCGAGACGGTACAGGCAGTGAGTGGGGGCGAGCATGTGAGGACCACGGGGTGCATGCATCCATGGCACACGTGGGAGGTGCTCGAGGTTCAGAGGGAGTTGGCAGCCAAGGCGGCTGTGATGGATGAGGTTGGGGATTCTTCTCGGGTTGAGGAGGTCCTCAAGGATGAGATGATGGGGCAGGATGAGGCCTTGTCATTGACTGAGCAGGCAGGGAGTACTGCTCAAGAGGTTACAACATAGCAACCACTGGACGCGTCCTCTACCTCTAAGCCCACTGGACTTAAGGTTGCAGTTACGGAGGACAATTGGGAGCCTGACATTGGACCCATTGTTACCGGAGGAGAGAGACGACGTATACGGCGGTTCCTGAGGGCTTACAGGAATTGCTTTGCCTTCAGTTTGAAGGACTTGGGAGCACTGAAGGGTCAAGAGATCCATATTGAGTTGGCCACTGACACGCCAATCTTTCGGAGACCCTATAGATACAGTGACATGGAGAGGTCTTTGATTCAGATTAGGACTCAAGATCTCTGGGATGCAGGTTTGGTGGAGCTCTCTGGTGGAGAGTATGTTTCAGCCATAGTGATGCCAGCCAAGAAGGATGTCTATGGCAATTGGACGGAGAGACGTATGTGCGGTGATTACCGGCTTGTAAATCGTCAGACCAAGTCCGATAAGTATGCCATGCCAACACCGAGGAGATCTTTGATGCCATCGGCATGCTAAGGCCTTTAGCACTTTGGATTTATGATCCGGATATCACCAGTTGCCAATCAAGGAGGCGGACAAGCAGAAGACGACATTCTGGGGGATCAATGAGCACGGCAAGGATTGCTTATATCAGTGGCGGTTCTTACCATTTGGGCTTAAGAATGCTCCTGCAGAGTTTCAGAGAGTCATGGATAGGATTCTAGCAGGGGTGGACTTTGCTCGGTGCTACATAGATGACATCATCATCTTTAGTGTTACGATGGAGGAGCATGAGAGATACCTTCAGGTGGTATTGGAGCGCTTGAGAGCGCACGGATCGAAGTTGCATCCGGGGAAGTGCAAGTTTTTCCACAACCAGATTGAGTATCTATTATAGACGGTTTGTCAAGGGATTTAGTACCATTGCAAAAGCTCTAACCAAGCTAACCAAGGTGGACCAGGAGTGGCAGTGGGAAGATGAACAGGAACGAGCTTTTCAAGAGCTCAAGGCGAGGTTGACCTCGGCGCCTATCCTGAGACGACCTATCAGAGGGCGTCTCTTTCAGCTGCATACGGATTGGAGCATGCTGGGGCTTGGAGCGGTGCTCACACAGGTGGATGATGAGGGAAGAGAGTTCGTAGTGGCTTATGCTAGCTGCTCGAACAACGCTGCAGAGGCTAAGTACAGCTCATATGAGGGAGAGTGCTTAGCTGCAGTGTGGGCCGTGGCACACTTCAGGTGCTATCTATACGGCAATCTTTTCACCCTTGTCACGGATCACCAGCCACTCAAGTGGTTGATGGAGTCAGACAAGCTTACGGGGAAGCTTGCACGGTGGGCACTCATACTCTAGGAGTATGACTTTCAGGTTTTGCATCGACCGGGTTTGGTCAATCGGGATGCGGATGGATTGAGTCGCAATCCATGCATGAGCCAGCAGGATGACACTGGAGCTCGGTGGCATGGAAAGACGGACGAGGAGATGGTGCCGGGATGGCACGCATCTGTATTTTTGTGTATCTTGGCATCGGGAGGTCAGGTTGGACCTACAACAGGGATGACTGTAGATGGAGTGTCTGAGGACCCTGAGGCTAGTGATGAGCCAGGTGGTGCCAGAGATATACATGAGGATTCGGCTGTGTTGGACTACCTCCGCACGGGAGACATGTCAGCCACTGTGACTGCCAGGGAGAGGGATCGGATCATGCAATGAGCCAAGAGGTTCAAGTGGGAGGGGATACACCTACTTCGAGTGTGGGAGGATGGTCGGGTGAGGATTGTGCCTCACCCCACACAGCTTGCACGGTTAGTGCGGCATGCCCATGAGGAGTTGGGGCATTTTGGAGTGCGACGCACTCACAGTTTACTGCAGGGGCAGTATTGGTGGCGTGGTATGCATACAGAGGTGCAACAATTCGTGGCTAGGTGCATGGTATGTGACAGGGTGCGTGCTTCATTCAACGCCCCTACACCATAGTTGCATCCTTTACCAATCATGGGATTGAGCTACAGGTGGAGTCTTGACTTCGCAGGGCGTTTGCCACTGACTATGCGCCACCACAGATATGTGTTGGTGATGGTGGAGCACTTCTCCAAGTGGATCGAGTTTGTTCCATTGCCTGACAAGGCTAGTGAGGGGGCTGCATATGCATTCTTGGATCGTGTGCTTAGCCGATTTGGTGCTCCAGCTGAGGTACTCACGGACCAAGGGAGAGAGTTCTTAGGGGAGTTTCAGGCTTTGTGTGATAAAGCCTTGATAGACCACCGCACCACTTCTCGGGATCATCCTGAGGCCGATGGCTTAGCAGAGAGAGTTGTTCAGACGGTGAAGAGGGGTTTGCGCAAGTATGGCTTGCAGAAGGGACACCTAGGAGATTGGGATCTTCAGGTTCCTTGGTTAGCCATGGGCTACAGGTTCAGCAAACAAGCATCACTTGCCTCCTTCTCACCATATTTCCTTCTCTTTGGCCGAGAGCCGGATTTGCCTGCAGCCATTCGTAGGGACACTGCTCAAGTCCTTAACCTTGACGATCCGGACGTGTGGGTACGTGCATGTGATCAGCGTGCAGAGTTGTTCAAGAAAGTCATGCCCATGGCTTTTGAGAACCTTGTCATTTCACAGCACCGTGATACGTTGAGGTATGCCACTATACGTGGTGGAGGATATCATCCTGGGGTTCGGAGGTTTAGCCCTGGTGACTATGTTTATTTGCAGCAGACTACTCCAACGACTCTGGATATTACTGCAGGGTGTGTTATTCTGAGGGTTCGAGAGGTGTTCCCCTCAGGGGTCCTGATCTTGGAGGGTCGGGATGGCATGACTTGGAAGGACCATGTGCGTAATTGTGCGCCATGTCACCTTCCCAATGTCGATGGCAGAGTTGACCCAAACTTGGCAGTGGTACCTGCAGGTTTGAGGTGCATGCTCTGTGGGTCTGCCAAAGGGGCAGCCACCATGCTGGTGTGTGATCGATGCTCAAGGGGTTGGCATATGGGATGCTTGACACCACCTCTTGAGAAGGTTCCTGACGGAGATTGGTTGTGTCCACACTGCTTGGGATAGTGGCAGTGGACATGACTGGAGGCAGCTAACAAGACATGGGAGGCCAAGCTCATAGGAGTCAATACATGAGATCCCAAGCTCAAGTTCACAGGATGCAAGACGGCGACTAATGATGGGGCAACTCTTGCACCCGGCCTCTTGATCTATCGAGTTTGAGTGTAGTAGGGATAGTGGTGGAGGACTTAATGAGGCTATTGTCACTATCACATCTTGTGGCTACCTAGACTTAGAGGGACCTAAGCACCAGCTAGGGGGGCGATTGTGTGGACTAGTGACTGCCATAGTGGGCAGCATAGTGGCAGCCTAGTGACTGACTAGTTGTAGCCTAGTGGTTGGACTAGTGGCTGGACTAGTGGTGGACTAGTGGTATACTAGTGTGTGGTGTGCACATGTGTTGTGTGGTTTTGGATAGCGATGTAGTTGTGTAGCGATATGTATGCGCACGACACAAGGTTGATGTCCCCATCAACGCTTCTTCCGCTTTTGAGGTCGCCCTTCGAAAGCTGCAACCGCCTCGGATGCGTTTCCCATTTCTGAGGCACGCACCCAAGATGCCTCCACATGATGATAGCCCTTCCATTTCACGAGATACTCCGTTTCTCAATTCTTGAACCACCTCGACTTAAGCACTGCCTCCACCTCGTACTCAGGTTCATTTTCATGATCTAATAGCACAGGTGGTGGACGCAACACTTGATGCCGATTCGGACGCGCTTCATCTTTGAAGTAAGGCTTCAAAAGGGAGACGTGGAATACCGGATGCACCTTGCTATTTGCCGGCAGCTCCAATTCATACACATCCTCATTCATAACCTTCCGGATGCGAAAGGGTCCCGCATACGGAGGTACGAACTTCGGACCCACTTCCGGAGGTAGTCGAAAATTCTTGATATTCAACCAAACCTCCGTATCTGCCTCAAACTTGACTTCCCTCCGCTTCCGATTTGCCTGCCGTTCATACTGTTTCCTAGCTTTGGCGATGTTGTACTTTGCGAGCTTCAACAAGCGTTCGCGTTCCTCCAACACAGCTGCTGCTGCCGGTTCCTCAACGTCTTGGGCAGCCCAACTTGTCGGCACTAGAGGTGCTTTTCCATAGACCAATACGAAAGGGAAAACACCCGTTGCGGAGTGTTTTATGTTATTATAACATAACTCTACCGCTTCCAAGTGCTCCACCCAGTCCGATTGGTCCGCCGACACGTAATTCCGCAAGATCTGCTTCACCACGGAATTCACCCTTTCCGTTTGGCCGTCCGTCGTAGGTCAGAAGGCGGTGCTCATCTTGAGCCTCGTCCCCATCTTCTTCCAAAGTGCCCTCCAAAATTTACTTGTAAACTTTGGATCGCGGTCCGAGACAATATCCTTCGGGAGTCCATGATGTTTCAAGACGTGGGCGAAGTAAAGTCGCCCCTTCTCCTGTGCCGTTGCCGTCTCCTTGGTGGGGGCCATCTCATCCTTCCGGTAAGCCTTCCGGATCTTCCTTTGGAGCGCCGTCTCGCCCCTGTACACCAGCAAGAGCTGCTGCTTTCTACTTAAAGCATCGGTCACCACATTGTCCCGTCCCAGTTTGTACCGGATATCCACGTCGAACACCGCCAAAGTATCTTGCCACCTAAGTTGTTTTGGGGACAATTTAGGCTGCGTGGCAAAATACTTCACCGTGACATTGTCTGTGAATACCTTCACTGGGTTGGAACCAACATAGTGGCGCCAAAGTTCAAGGCAATGCACCACCGCCTTCATCTCTTTCTCGTGCGTCGGCCACCATCGCTCCACTTCATTCAGTTTCTTACTTTCGTAAGTCACTGGACGTCCATCTTGCATAAGTACACCCCCAATCGCGAAGTCCGACGCATCTGTATGAATCTCAAACGGACGGTCGAACTCCGGGATTTTCAAGACTGGAGCTTCCGCCATCCGCTACTTCAACTCGGCAAAAGCTTAGCCACAAAAGGTGTTCCATACCCATACCTTGGATTTACACAGAAGGTCTGACAGCGGCCCCGCGATCTTGGCGAAATTTCTCACATACTTTCGGTAATAGGAAGCGAGTCCTAGGAAGGATCGCACTCCCGGGACCAAAGTCGGAGGCTCCCAGTCCAAGATCGCCCTCACCTTTCTGTCATCCATTTTGATCCCATCCTGTGTAATCACATGCCCTAGGAACTCCACTTTTGTGACCCCGAATTCGCACTTTGAAGCTTTGGTATATAGCTTCCCTTCCCGCAATTTCTGGAACACCCTTTTGAGGGGCTCCATGTGCTCTTCCTTTGTTTTCGAGTACACCAAGATGTCGTCGATGTACACGATTACAAAGTCATCCAACCACTCCTGAAAAAGACTATTCATTAGCGTGCTAAAGGTCGCGGGTACGTTGGTGAGGCCAAAAGGCATCACCAAGAACTCATACGAACCATATCTTGTCCTGCACGCGGTTTTCTCCTCATCTCCTTCTGCCACTCGGATTTGATGGTAGCCGGAGCGCAAATCGATCCGGCTGAAATACTTCGCTCCTGCCAACCGATCAAAGAGGTTGTTGATTCTTGGCAAAGGGTACCGGTTCTTGATAGTCACCTTATTCAGAGCCCTATAGTCGACACACATCTGTAGCGTCATATCTTTCTTGTCTGCGAATAGCACCGGGGCTCCGTAAGGTGACTTACTCGGCCGGATGTATCCATTTGACATTAGATCCTTGAGCTGAGTCTTCAGCTCGACCAACTCTCTGTGGCTCAACCGGTAGGGCACCTTGGCAGGCGGCTCCGATCCCGGTAACACCTCAATCTTGTGGTCAATTCCCCTTCGCGGTGGCAAGCCGCTTGGTAAATCCTCCGGCATCACATCCTGGTATTTCTCCAAAATCCCCTTGATCCAATTTGGGCTCGGCTCCCCATCGCCTTCTCCATTCACTTGTCTTACATAAAGCAAAAATTGGGGCTCGTGTGACTCCTCCACGACCCACTCCCTTGCTGACAGAAGGTTTAGTCGCCCTCCCACGGGGTTGGGCGTTTTCAACACTCGTAAACTTCGCCACCATTCCCACATGGTATCGTGACTACTCTCTTGTGGCCATCTATGACCGCTCTGGGTCATCCCCAAAATGAGATCCACTCCATCGATCTCGCAAATGGTGAAGTTCTCACGTCCCTCCCAACTCCCGAGCTGAAGAGGAACATCGAACGCCAATTGTGGTTCTCCTTTAGCAGAACGCACCTCAATAAAGGCCCCCACATCACTTGTCGGGAGTCCCAGCTTCCGTGTTGTTGCCGGTGTCATGAAGGAGTGCGACGCTCCAGTGTCCACCAACAACGACACGTTAGTTCCGGAGATTATCCCACTCACAAAAATTAACTGACTCCCTTTACGCAAGGCGTCAGTTTCCTGATACAACTCACAAGAGTAGTTGTCTACCTTGCAAGTCTTGGCGACCACCGCCTCCACCAAGCGGTGGATGGAAGCTTCGGACAACTCCGTGGTTGCCCGAGTCATGTTCAATTGTCGGGGATTTGTACACTTCTTGGCTATGTGCCCGGGTTCCCCACAATTGAAGCACACTCCATCGAAGGTCGCCTTTTGTCCGCCATAAGGCGTCGCACCTGATTTTTCTTTCGGAGCACCGGGTGTCGTCTTGGCGTGTGAAGGCCCTCCCTTCGATTTCCACGTGCCGTTGTCGCCGCGTGGCCTATCCCACTTCTTTTCCGGTCGAAATGAGTCACCCTTCCGCGGGGTCTTCTTGTGGTTCAGCTCCGTACGGCCTTGTCTTTCGCCCTTAGGGACATCCGAAAAACATTCAGCCCTCTCAATTGCCTCGTTCAAAGTCTTAGGTAGCTTCTCCTCCAACTTCCGTCTGGCCCATGGGGCCAGTCCCGCCACAAAGTTGAAGACCATTTCTGGTTCTACCATGTCCGCGACTTTGAGCAACAACACATTGAAAGCCTGAACATATCCCCGAATGTCATCCGTTTGCTTCAGATTCCTCATCTTGTCCCGGGTGAGCCAAGACGCGTTGAGGGGCACAAGCTGTTTCTTCATCAGTTCCTTGAACCCACTCCAGTTCAAGGTTTCTGGGTTTAGACCTCGGTCGTGAAGGCATCTCTGCCACCATTGTTGAGCATAGCCCCTCAAATAGGTGGGAGCCACTTCCACCCGATCCTCGTCACTCAACTTGGCCACCCGGAAGTACTGCTCTACCTCCAAGAGCCAGGTGTTGAGTGCCTTCCGATTTCGGACGCCCTCGAAGATGTCGGGTTCCTTAGGCTTCACCTTAAACTTTGCCTTAGTGGAAGTGGCATTAGCCGCCTTCAATACGTCTTTCAACGTCCCGCCAAACTGCGCCAACAACCCTTCCCAGAAGGCTGCTGGCAGGGGAGGCATCTGTTGGTCTGTCAGAGCTCTCATAGATTCCTCCCGTTCTTGAGTGGCCCCATTTTCAAAAGCATGCATCGCTTCCTCAAATGACCGCTTCGGTGACACGTCGCCCCTATCGGGCTCACCAAGATCATCATCTTTCGGGCCGTTCCGCTTTCGCTTTGGCTTCCCGACCCCATGATGAGGCCGATCCCAAGGATGATCGTGTACTGAACTCTAGGCTCTAATACCAAGTGTCGCGCATCTCACTTCGGTAAGCTCCCCTTCAAGTCATAGTTACTCACTTTGATGCGCGCGCCTAACTCCTAACCTGGCCGCCGAGCCAACTCGGAGCTTCGGCTACTCACCGGGACATAACGGTCCCCCTTTTTCCCCCAACAGACCCTCCACCAATTTGGGCCTAGTGGAAATTCCCTTTGGTAGATGGCAGTCCGGAATAGCTCCCCACTCCTTGGTCGCTTTCCGGCTCACTAGCTTACTCACTAGTTTTTGGTCACCAACGGGCTTGCACCGTTCTCGGGGTTACTACTCCCTATATATACTTCTGTGACTGTCCGCAGGGGTTCCACAAACAACACCATCCTTTTATGGTGAACCACCACGAAGACCCTCGATTCCCGGTGATGAATCGCGGTGAGTCTTGGCCCACCCACCACCGCCCCATTGGACCGTGATGAGTTCCAAGACTCCCCACGACTCCTACCACAAGGTCTCCGCCCATGGTGAGTCTTATGCCACCCCCACTAAGTCCCGCTAAGCTACCACCACCCCTCGTGGAACCACCCCCACCGCAACCCGGTGTGCGGGGCTCCACCTAGTGAGCGCCTCCGCCTCCTTGGGTGCCTTGGGCACTCAAGGGTGCTTCAACCCCCGCATCTATTGTTGCCACCGCCCCCACCACAAGGGCAGCCCCTCTCGTGTCCCGACCCCCTGCCCTCAAGGCAAAGGCCCGCGACACACATAACACGGCTCTTTTTGCAATCTGACGATCGCCATCACCGGTAATTCGACCCGGAGCTGAAGACCTCACACTTCCCCGGCTTAGGGTGGGAGAAATTAATCCCCATTTGGATTGGCATAATGAGCTCCACCGGATTGTTGCGGACCGCCGGTGGTCATTTGTACCCTTTCATTATTCCATGGAGTTTTCTGCTGTTGCCATTGAAGCCACAACCGTCCAAAATGCGCTGCCTCTACTTGTGCAGCTGATTCTCATGGATAACCCACGGCCTGAAGACCTCAGACATATGCCTATGGCACATCCAACCTTTGGGGTGCGAAGAAAGCATTTGTTCGGATTGACTGAGGAGGACTTTGAGCGCATGACAGCTTCCTTCCTACAACACAGATGGATGCAAATTTGGCAATTTCCGCTCGTACAGCAAGTTGATGAAGGATCTACATAGTTTGAGGATGGACTTGCTCCATGGAACATACCATTCACAGAAGTTTGTGGTGGATGACGCATTGCAGTGGTTTGCATTGGTGATGGAGTGAGCAGTATTCAACATTGTTTTGCAGAATCTCAATGTCTTCAAAGTCCTGTGGTGTGGGACCCCAACTGAAGACCGCATCAGCGCCATTGCTCATCTCGATGGAGCATGCTTGATGCCCCCATATAAGCCTCATTAACATAACATTTGATATGTTGAATATAGTATTGAAAAATGGTCACTGGGTGAGGGTGGCCTCATTCAGATCCACAATTATGCTTGACCCACTCCCAAGAGCCTGCCCCCACCTACCTCATGGCCAATTGTTACTATCAACGATGCCCCTTGTACATTTTTGTATGCAATTTACATGTCCAACATCCCAGAGCATGAATGGATAACACTACCTTGTTTTTGGACGTGTTTGAAAAATTTGGGTTCCATCTCACCGCGAGGAGCAATCAACTCCTCCCCATCTGAATTCACTCAATTTTTCTTGGCATCTTCGTCACCATCTCCATCGGCTCCTTCTTTTGTTGCCACTTTCTTGACTGCATTTTTTCATGGTATGCTAGCTCTTTTGTTTGGAGTAGGGACCACAATGATTTCCACATCATCATATTCATGGTCTTGGGGATTATTAGGGATTGCACAGCCGACCCTTCTCTTTCACCCTACCTCTCTCTCATCTCCCAGGCCCTCTGCCAACTATGTTGTGGCGAGTCACGACCAGACCGGGATCTTCAAAAGGTGACATTGCTGGCAAAATCTCCATTGTTGCATCAATACTTTGTTGTAATGGCTTGTAAGCACATGCGTGTTGAGACGTGCCGGTTGAAAACATCTCATCTTCCACATTGCTACCTTGATGAACAAAGAAAGAGAGACTTTGTGATCCTGCTGTCACATAAAAGCTCCTTGAAAAGTACCAGTGATGATGATATTTTGTAAGAATATTATATTTTAATCATGAACATCTTAGGCCGGAGTGCGAGAGTTGGGTCCCCAAAACAAGAGGTATCTTTTTCATTGGGCTGGCTCAAGAAGTTGCTGTCAAAACTTATGCTATGTAGGTGCCATGTAGGCGAATGGCCTTTGTTGGTCTATGAGCCAAGATCCCTGAGGGCGTCTCATGGCTTTCGCCCTGGTCGTTCGTGCCACACCGCTCTCGGACAGGTCAAACGGGAGTGGAAGGGAACCCCTTGGATAATCGAGTTTGACATTGCAAAATGTCACGACACCATCTGTCGTGAAAAGTTGGTGGATATCATATGCCATATGGGGGCGCTTGGTAGAATTTACATGTGGCCCTTCTGGCGATATTCTGAAAAAAAAAATATGGAGATTCTCTAGCTACCGTAGTGGGATATTGGCCAGTTAGGCACTTGGCTACCTAATAATTATTTTTGGGGTCATTTGGCAGTTTGGCACTTTCAAGAAAATTTTCTAAATTAGGTGCCATCTTGGATGTGTAAATTTGTAAAATTAGGCAACTAAGAATAATGACCATAAGACAAAACTATAAAAATAAAATGAAAACTCATTAGAGGCGGGTGTTCCAGCTACGGAGGTGAAGGTGATCAGATATCCAAGATGCGTGAGTGGGCAACTCTTTGGTTATGGGAGGCTTGGTGTCATGTTGGATGTCATACACAGATGATTATGTCTGGTTGGGAACAATGTGGCATTCTACGTGTATTTGAACACATGTTTCAAGGAGAGGCTATGAGAGCTAACTTTGCAAGTGACTTGTTTGTCACCTTTGATAATATCTTCGAAATGGATCTTATTACGGAAGATGTCCCACGGGTATATCTATCTTGGTCTCAGTGTAGTTGATAACATGAGTAGATGTTTGGCAAATCTGCATATTGAAGACTAAGAGCTTCCTAACCTCAATGATAGTTCAGAATCCGAAGGAGAGCTTGAGGGATACAAGGCAAACTATGATGAGATAGTTGAGTCAATGCAAAGACCTATGGAGGTTATCTGGAACTAGTACATGCATCAAATAGTATGAAGTAGAAAGAAACTGGATATCATTTTTAGATTTTTTTCATTTTATTATTCGTTTTCTAATTTGAATTCAAGTTTTTATACCATTAGGCATTTTTGGAGAAATTTTTGAAAATTAGGCACTCTTGCCAAAATAATTTATTTTGATTATGCATATTTTTTTGGCGAGGACTACATTTAACTAACAAGTTTAAAGCAAGCATTGAGGTGGTGGGGCCGTTGGACGGAGCTCCGAGAGGCTGTGGCAGGCTACCAGTCAAATTTCATCCCCCAATTGGCACCTCATGTTCCCTACCTTTAGGACCATGTTCCCAAACATTCTCCAATTTTGCTTCCCTGTCCCCGCTCCTTGATCCCTGCTCCTTGATCCCTGCTCCCAATTGGGACAAGGGAGCGAGGAAGGGAGCGGGGACAAGAGATATGGATTGGGAGGGGAGTGAGGATCTTGGACTTAGAATTATTTTGGAGATGAGATGAAAATGTACAATAATTAGGGCCGCTTTACACGTTGACCCAAGCCCAAGACCAAGCCAATATGGAGCGTTTCCATTGGTCGAGAGCTGAAAATTGGGCCCAACCGCTTTACACTACCTCTTGATAGAAAAAAACGGACACAAGATTCTGGTCTCTCCACATGCGCACACTCTCGGCATCATCAGCGTGTTTTTTGAAGGTTTGCCACGTACGTTTCTTGACAAGGTTGTGAACATCTTGCTCCAACAAGAAATCATCACGGGTCCATGCATCGCCCAAGCCGGTGTTGTTCATCACGTGCTCTTTATGCTCCATCTTGATTTGGGCGATCGACAGGCCTCGACACAAACACTCGATGACCCAGGCTTTCAATTCCTCGCTAATGTGTGGTGCATAGGCGTGCGGGTGTTCCTGAACTCTGCGGACTTCCCATGCAAGGGTTTTCATTGCGCATCTGTATGCTTCATGTTGTTGTAGTACGTGAGGACACAGATGGCATGGGCGAGAGAGCATTGCTGGACCTTGAAACAACATTGGCAACCACACTTGTAAGACTCTCCATACTCCGACTTCTTTCTTCTTGGGCCTTTATGAGGGCAAGATGTTCCAGCACCCACTTCTGTTTTGGATCCTCCACTATTGCTTTGTTGGTGCGCTTGTCATCAGGACCGTAGCAGTATTGATACCTGGACATAAAATTCAAAAATCGATATCCAACGACTTGTGGAAGATAGAATCAGAGAACTCGTGAAACAAAAAATGGCAACAGACATGCAATGAAACGTCAAAAGGACTGAGGACGGTGCACACATAATACTGGACAAAAATGTGTTGGCTCTGGGCGCTTTTCGCGTGCCGGGTTCCACTTTAGAATGGACACTCACCCAAAACTGAGTGGGGTAGTCCTCTAAACTCTCCTCTCCCAGGACAAAGTCACCAACTCTATCCCAAGGTATGCAGACCTTTTCAACATTCATTCGCACACCTATAAAACCCATATTGCGTCTCACTCTTCCAATGGAGATCCTTCCTGTTGAAGGGTCCTGGTTTTGCTGTTTGCAAACATTGTCGAAGAGGCCGTAAAAGCAGGCTTTCCGTGATCAGTATATCATCGGGTTTTGCTTCCACGTCCATGCCATATACAATACAAAGGACACGCTTCTGAACCTGCAAGAAACGCGCCGCAGTACCCAAGACACGTAATGTGCCAGGAGAACAATGCGCACGTTCGTGGCTGTTGGCAAGCGGCAGACTGCAGGGATAAAGGTTTGAATTGCAGCCCTAAAAATGGAGGGCTCCGATGGGTTATGGGAACGGACGGTGGAGATCCTGCGCCATCAGCGGACTAGATGGCAGGGGACTGGCGGGCATACTGCTAGGCAGCGGACTTGCAGACAAGGGCAGCGGACTCATTGGCGGGGGACTGGCCGCGTGGCGGACGGGGGCGTGGGCGGGGCGGGCGCAGACGCGGTTGCTGCAGCCGCGCCCACGGCTGGCCGACCGCGCGCAGCGGCAAGTGGGGCGGACGGAGCCAGGCGTCCGTGCGCGGGCCCACCGGCCACTTGGCACGTGCCCATTGAAGACGCTATTATCTTAAAATGAGAGGCGATTGTGGATCCCTAGCAGATACACAAATTCGAGAGACCTGTCAAGAGCAAAGAGTGAAGATTCTGATCACACATTACGAACACACGTGCATGTTCCCACTCTCATAGTTTAGGCTCCCCAGAAAACCCAATCATTTAGTGAAGCCTGCACGGACACTTTATTCATCCATACTCATCTGAACTGGATGGATTCGTCTTGAGCCAAATGCTCTTTCGTTCATTATGTGGATGAGAAGCAGGTGGTGGTTGAGAAAATGAGTGCGGGCCTAATTTTGGTCCTGTCACCTTGTCTTATGCCAACACTAACAAAATAAAGTTCTGGCAGCTGACGTGTGATAGAGGAATAAGGGAATCATTTTCTCCAATGAAAGATGGCCACCTGGCTGTTTAGATTACGTCTTATTTTATATAGAAAGCATTCTCGGGGCTTGGGCTCTCGACAGTGGGAGTTGGTGTGCTTGGTGTGCGTTCCGAAGGTCCCTGGAACTGACGAGGGGCCTTGCACGGCAACGGATGGCATCAGTTCCGCATGTGCCCCGCAGAGAGGCGCCATAAAAGCTGTGCGAGGCAAACCAGCGCTTGAGAAGCGAGTGTACAAGTGGTGTGATGTTTCGCTGCGGAGCTGCCCGGGAGTTCGACATCCGTTGCTTTGCTGTGGATTACAGCTCGTGATTTTGAGAAGTGGCTTTGCAGACTTTAGTGTACGGCATTGCGCAGGGTTTGTGGACAGCAGAGCACGAAATTGATCCAAATTGATGCGGAGAGAGGGATAGAGATCGAGGTGGATAAAGTAAGAGGAGAGCGAGATGAGAGAAAGCGTGGAAGCATCCGTCCAGCTACCTCAGCACAGCAACTGGGGAGCTCACGACAGTGTTGGGCTGCTAGTGTTGGCCAGCATTCTCGGCGCAATAGCAATCCACTATTTCTTCGTGAGAAAGCCATCTGGACTACCTCCCGGACCACGCCCATGGCCGATCGTAGGCAATCTTCCGCTCTTGGGTCACATGCCGCACCAGTCGTTGGCGCACCTGGCTCAGAAGTTTGGGCCGCTGATGTACCTCAGGCTGGGAACGACGCACGCTGTCGTTGCATCCTCCCCAGACATGGCAAGAGAGTTTTTGAGGACCCACGATCAAGTGTTTGTCAACCGACCAGACGGTTTGGTTTCGCATTTATTCAGTGGCCATACCAAGTTTGTGATGGCTAATGGCGCACAGTGGAAGCATTTGCGTAAGCAGTGCCTACTTGAGCTCTTCACTCAGAATCGCCCGGACTCGTTCCGACCTGGGAGAACAGAAGACATAACGACGATAATCAAGACCATCCTTCAGGAGTCGCAGGAGGGGACAGTGGTGGACCTTAATTTCACGCTGTGGTCTCTCACTGCTAACAACATGACGCGCATGCTGATGAACAAAAGGTAAATCTCAAAAGCTTGATTTCTCTTCTGTTCAAACATGGAGTTGCTTGAGCAATTTTTCTGTCGCGCTTGAGAGCGAGTTGATGTGCAAATAAAGGGAGCCGACAATTACTTAGTCTATGCGGTCTTCTGGTGAAATGAAGATTAAGTTACGCAATTTGCTTGGGAGGTCCTATATTCTTTGGATGCAACGAACCAAAGTAGATGCTGTACGTAGGCTATTTATTTACTGTACAAAGGACAATGTGTTGTACTCAAGAGGAAGTCTCAAGAGGAAGTCTCTAATCTCAAGAGTGAAGTCTCTAGTCTCTCTCAAAATAGGAAAATCAAATCGTGCAATGCTTGAGAGGTCCTACTGATTGACAGTTCAGTCCCTGCTCAATCTATTACTCATTCCTCCAGTCCTGATATGTGATCTATGCAGTTTTGAAAGGACTAGATTTTCCGTCCAACATATAAATCTTCCCCAGACCCAAATTTAGTAAGATACATTGATATGCATTACGCTGCAAAGCTCATGAATAAACAATATGGTTCCTACTCTCAGGTACTTCACGAAGGACGGAGAAAGCCAGCAAGAAGCGCAAAGCTTCAAGAGTATCATTGAACAGCTCCAGAGATGGTCTGGGAAGTTCATTATTGGCGACCTCAATCGCAGCTTACGGTGGGTGTCAAAGCTACAAGGTGTCGACACCTCTATAAGGAAGCTGAGTGGCCAAGTTTTTCATTTTTTTCAAGCGAGTGATTGACGAACACAGAGAAGCGGCAACTGGCGGTACAGGGAGTAAAACTGGATCAACTGCCGACTTTGTCGACGTTCTGCTCTCTATGCCTTCGGAAGATGGCAAGGGCCATCTCTCCGATGAAACCATACGAATCGTGATCCTGGTAAGATTCTGAATTGCTTTTCGTGAACTGACTCTGATTTGAGGCGAGGGGACTCTGGGGGCCAGGTGGTTGCAATGGTACGGATGCAGTCTCCATTATGATGCAACATGGTTGATTGTGTTACTCTGCTCTTGATTCTTGAATGGAAATCCATATGAGATGGGTTAGGAAGTAGAATTGGCTTACACGATCTGAGACATATCTTGATGTTGGTGTTTTTATAATTATATGTGAATGTAGAATTTGATGCAAGCTGGATCGGACACATCCTCGGTCACAACAGAGTGGGCTATGACAGAGCTTCTGCGCCACCCTGATGCCATGAAGCGCGTACAGGACGAGCTGGACGCTGTGGTGGGAACCAGTCGGGCTTGTCCAGGAATCAGACCTCCCACATTTGAAGTATCTGATTGTCGTGGTGAAGGAGACCTTCCGCCTCCACCCCCCCCCCCCGCTCCACTGCTGCTTCCACACGAGTCTAGCGAGGCATGTCAAGTTGCGAGTTACAATCTGCCACCCAAAACCCGGTTGGTCGTCAATGTGTGGGCTATGGGGCGGGATCCTTCTATCTGGGAGAGACCCCTCGAGTTTGAACCTGAGATTTGTGGAGCATTCTGAGATTGATGTGAAAGGCCAACACTTCCAGCTTATACCATTCGGGACCGGGAGACCTGGATGTCTGGGACAGTCCCTGGGACTACTCATGGTGCATCTTGTATTAGCTCGCCTTCTTCAGAGCTTCAACTGGTCTCTACCGTAAGGGCAGGACCCCAACACTTTGGACATGTCTGAACACTTCGGACTCACACTGAGCAGGGTACAACCACTGGAAGCTGTTGCAGAGCCACGTTTGCCTGCCCATTTGTATGACTGAATCGTTGTGATCAAACTCAATGAGGTACCCCACAGTTTGTCTGAAACTGTGGACAACGCTGGACAGATCATTGCAGGGTCCTCAAATGAAGAATCATGATCAAGTGGAAATAGAAGTCTACCTCTGAAACTTCTGAGCAGCCTTGGCATTTGACATCCAGAATTCCAGAGCTTGACAATATGCTTTTATGTAGTTTGTATATGAGATTGTAAAGTGGTGTACAGTGTGATGACGCAAACGCTCCGCTCAGTGAGGGGGCAGTGAGGGCTTTGCCAGAAGGTCTCTGGGCTTATGCTTCCCAAGTTTCTCCTTTTAAATAAGAAAAACACAACAAAATAAGGGGCTGTCGTGGTATTGTATAGATAGAGTACGGTTGCTACTACGGTTTCCAGGTACCTGTACCATGGGTTTATATACAAAATACTTGTACTACGTTGTGGGTGCACAAGGGTGGTGGGTTTGTGTACACTGACATATTGGAGGATGTCCAGAATAGCCGGCTGTGTTGATGAGAGAGGGGAGGAGAGTGATGGACTGCGCATATAAAGAACATGTTCAAGCATCGATTTGGACTCAATTTTTACCTCATTTTGGTCTGAGAGGAGAGGGAGATGGAGAAGGCCAAGCAAGATCTGTGTGCAACAATGTCCATATGATTGCTTCAATCTTCGATCATATAAACTTCACATTCAGATGGTCTCCCAGCTTGTCAAAAGGTGTGGACATAGCTGCAGATTCAAGTAAATAAGCCCCGTTGAATTGGATGTGTTGACAGGTTTTTGATATTCTCTCAGTGAGTATGATTTTGCTCATGCTCTGTGTAAAGTTGGATGCTAATTACATCTTTTGGGTTCTGTGGACTACAAACTTTGTACAATTTTTGTGGTCTCTTCTATATTGTTTGACTTGGTGGGATATGTTTGTCGTGGTGCACAGGAGTAACAGTGTTCCTGTGTGGAGCAGCAGCTGCAATACTAGGGAACAAGTGCAACGTACCCACATTGATGCTTGCGAATCTCATTGCCACACCTGTAGAACTAATGTAGGCTTTCCTGTTGATTACTGAAATCCTACTAGGAGAGGTTGGGATTAGTCACATACTCAATTTGTGTAGGTTTGCCAATGGTGATTTTGTTACTCTTGTTCTAGTTCTTTGCAGTTAGTGGTATGGAATTTGGTTCTTTATGACTCATGGGTGGTCTGATTGGGGCATATGTAAACCAGTTCAGAATCATCTGTACGTGTTGTCTTGTTCCACCCGTTGTGCTGACATTTTGTCATGATTGGCGTGCTTGGATGGATGCAGCTTGGTAGTCCCCTTTCTGCGGTTGGGTGAACTGTTACTGGGTGGGCATCCTTTCATGCACTTTGGAAGGCAGTTACCTTAAAGGCTTCTAGCAAAGTACTGGGGGCACTTTTCACATGCCGTGAGTGTTGGTTTCACCTCCAATTTCGTAGGAGGTAGTAGACAGTCTTCTTGTTCTGGTTGTTGAGCTGTCAAATGAGACTTCTAGGACAAGCGTAGTCTATCCTAGGTCTGTGCTGCTTGACAGTGTTAGTTCCATTGTCATGGATATGCTTGGGGCTCTTTCTCCTTAAAACTTGAGCCAGTATAGTCTTTAATTATACTTTTGATTTGGGAAACTTCCTGATGCTTCAGCTAGCAAGTCAGGTTTGAAGGGGTGACTGGTAGTTATGGGCTAAAAGGGTTCAGTAGAGTAGATGTGTGTTATCATCCTGATTATGTTTATCCTGGAGTTGCAAGCTTGAATTACTGAAAGGGGTCATGAGATTTTTATTTGATGAGATTTTGGATTTTGTTAAACACAACTTCAGGTTCGGGCTTTGTTATGTCATCTCAGACATGGGGTGCAGTTCCAACTTGGAATTGTATATGTACTTCAACTGAGTAATACTCATCTTTGAGCATGGGATGGGTGGTGGTGCGTAGTTTTGGCAGTTGGTGGGTTGGGTGATTGCTGCACCCTTATGTCCTTGTATATTCTCTTTCTGCCATTGTTGCACCGTGCTCGACAGCGTTTCGCTGCCAGCGATCTTCCCATAAGCCAATCATTGGTCCTGCTGAGTGAGGAGGTTGCTTCTCCGAGTAAAGATGCAGTCTTGCAATTAATTCTTTTTCTCCGATTGATATTTCACATTCCATTTTTTGTAGATACATAGATTTCCAAATTCAAATTCAGGTGGATTGTATTATCAAGACATACACCTTCATATAATTGTCTTCATTGCTTGATACATTCAACTGGGAGTGAAATAACCCCATCTTCAAAGTGTTCCGATACCACAACTGCTCGCCCAGCAACATTCAAGATCTCCTCCGCATTATGCAATACAAACCGGGTATCAGGAACATACCCGGCCTCCTCCATCTGCCCAGACAATCTCGTCAGCTCAGTGTGGATTTCCTCAATTCGTGGATGTAATTTGTCATCGACAGAAAAACATGTGCACCTGGTTGTAAGTGGAAGCATGCTGTGGATCACACTTGAGAAGATATTTCGCTGCACATTCTGCTTGCTCCACCTCCCCATGAGTTCTGCAGGCACCAAGCAAGGCCCCCCAAATTGAAGCACCTGGTTCAATCGGCATTTTGTTTATAAAATCCTCTGCCTCATCCAAGTGGCCAGCACGGCCAAGTAGATCCACCATGCAGCCAAAATGCTCCAGCGTAGGGGTGAGGCCATAATCTCGACTTATGGAACTGAAGTAGTGGCATCCTTCATCGACCAGGCCAACATGGTTGCATACAGAGAGAACAGATATAAAGGTGACAATGTTTGGCTTGAAGCCTTCTTGTTGCATTTGTTCAAATAGTAGCAGGGCCTCCCTTCCACAGCCATGCTGAGCATATCCTGCTATCATTGCACTCCAGGACACCACATTTTGTTCAGACATATTGTCAAACACTTGACGTGCATCCTTTATGCTTCCACACTTGGCATACATGTCAACAAGGGCACTCTCCAGCATCATATCCGGCACAATTCCAGCTTTGCTGATGTCAGCATGAATCTCTTTGCCCATTTCCACAGCTGCCAGGCTGCCACATGCGTTCAGGACAGAAATAAATGTTGCCTTGTTGGGAGTCACTCCTTCCCATATCATTTTTTCATATACATCCAAAGCCTCCCTACCACACCCATGCTGACAATATCCAGCAATCATGGCATTCCACGACACGACATCTCGTCCAGCTATCCTGTCAAACACTTGATGCGCATCCTTCATCCTTCCAGATTTGGCATACATGTTAGCTAGGGCAGTTTCCAGAATGACGTCTGGCACAATTCTAGCTTTGATGATGTCAGCATGGACTTCCTTGCCCTTTTCCAGGGCTGCCAGGCTGGCGCACGCATTGAGAACACAGGTAAAGGTTACCTGGTTGGGCGTGACCCCTGCCTGTACCATTTGCTCATAGATCTCAAAAGCCTTCCTATCACACCCATCCTGAGTGTATCCTGAAATCATAGCGTTCCATAAGACCACATTTCGTTCAGTCATATGGTCAAACACAACTTGCGCATCCTTCATGCTTCCAGATTTGGTATACATGTCGACAAGGGCACTGTCCAGAATAATATCTGGCCTAATTCTAGCTTTGACGATGTCAGCATGAACTTCTTTGCCCTTTTCCAGGGCTTCCAAGCTTGCACAGGCATTGAGAACGCCAATGAAAGTGACCTTGTCCGGCCTCACACCTTCCTGTACCATCTTCTCATACATTTTCAAAGCCTCCCTACCACACCCATGCTGACCATATCCTGTGATCATCACATTCCATGAGACCACATTTCGTTGAGCCATAGTGTCAAACAATTGACGTGCATCCTTCAAACTCCCACATTTGGCATACATATTTGCTAAGGTGGTCTCCAGAACAATATCTGGTGCAATTCCAACGTTGATGATGTCAGCATGTACCTCTTTGCCCTTTTTCAGGTCTGCTATGCTTGCACATGCATTGACAATGCAGATAAACGTGACCCTGTTGCGCAACACCCTTTCTAGTAACATCTTCTCATAGATCGCAAACGCATCCTTGCCACACCCATGTTTCGCATATCCTGCAATCATCGTATTCCATGTAACCATATCCCGTTCAGGCATTTTGTCAAACACTTGGCGTGCATCCATCATGCTTCCGCACTTGACATACATGTTGACAAGGGTGTTGAATAGAAAGATGTCTGGAATAAATCTACTTTGGATAATGTGAGCGTGCACCTGCTCTCCCTCCGCGAGGCCTTTGATCTTGATGCACTCCTGCAAGAGACAGATTGTACTCATAAGACGTTGTTTGCCGTAGCCTTGTGGCCATTGACCCCGCGCCCAGTTTGAGCGGGAACAAAAGGGACAGAACCTACCTCTGTCAGGGGCTGACATTGGTAGTAAGACTTACCTTCATATAAAGAATTAATCCGGGTTTTCCAGATATCCTCTAGAAATCCCTTCACACAAGCATCAATCTGCTGTGTGTGATTTGCCCAAAAACTAGGCCTCAGGAGGGCCTGCTATAAGTTTAAGCACAGGAACCAACCCGAGCCCAAGTGCCGAGTATGCTATACAGAGCATACGACTGCCCAATTTGGGCGGAGGGGCTACCCCCAAGCGGTAGGGGTCCGCTTGTTACCATTCAGAGATCACACTCCAGGGAGTTGCAGGGAATGGCCCATGTAGGCATATTCTAAAGAGGGAAAGGCCCCAAGCTTTCCAACTAAATCCAATGCACTACCTTACCTGGAGCAATGCGCTTCAGGTCGAAACAAACAAGGACACGAGGTCACAAGGCCGGCATTTAGTCACAGAGACATTAATGTACTCCCGTATCAAGTCCACCCAATGGCAATAGGCTTCCTAGAGGACAGGGAGAGACCTGCAAGAGACAGACATAAGTCTTGGAGTCTGCCTTCATTCCTCGTTGGATCAAAGTGTGAAGCGCATCTTTCAGTTGTCCTGCCTTACATAATGTCCTCACATCCCCACAAGTGCCAGACGTTTTCTTCTCAACCACTCTTGGACTTCTTTCAGTGGTCAAGGTGGAGGTGTCTGGTCCAGGCCACAGTGCCTTATTCAGCCGTCCCATCGTACAATGCTGCCATGCAGCCAGACCCAGCAGCTGTAATTGCCTGCCTCCACTCATGATCCTGTTCATGATTTCCAAAAACAAACCCCTTAGCTATCCATTCTCAAAGTGCACCCCTCCCTGAAAGATTTGCTCCTCCAGTCATATATCCCTTCATCAGTGTTGCACTACCAAAACTAATAGGACAACGTTCAGTCTATGATCACAGTTGTACAGGACAGCATCATAGGCGATTAAACAGATAGGGCAATGAATGAATGAACACCACCAGCCTACAGTATCATGAGAGCGACAGGACCTCTTGGTTACCTGAAGATCTGTGGCAGCATATACACCCTCTACTGACGTATCAGTGCTGCCATCCTTGACTATCACGTAGCCAGCTTCATCGAGCTCCACTTGGCCTTCCAGAAACTGGCTGTTAGGCTGGTGTCCAATTCCATAGAACAACCCCTGCACACCCAATGTTCTTTCCTCCCCACTTTTGCTGTCCCGAAGCTTGAGACCTGACATCTGGCCCTTTTCATTGCTGACTATGTCCAAAGTCTCTGTGTTGAAATGCACGGAGACGTCGGGATTGTTGAAAACTCTGGCAGCCCACGATTCCAACCCCAATAACAATACATCTTAGATAACTACTGGCAGACAGCAGTGTGAGGTGATACAGGCCTTGCAGATGTCAAGATTTTGTGTCAGCGAGGGTCCTCAATTCTTCCTTTACCAATGAGATCAACCAGTGTGCGTGACGAATCTGTCTGCATAATGTTTGTGCAATAGCCCTATTACTAAGCCCATCAATAATCTTAGCACTACATCTGCAACTAGTGCAACCACAAAGAACTTATCGATGACACCTTACAAACATTCTGAGACCTAGAGTAACATGGTTTAAATGTGCCAGTCTGCCTTGATCTTACATGCCTCAATGAAATTAAACCCTAGCATGTAACCTAGCCCAACTGTACCAATTACAACGAACAGCAACCATGGCCTTCAATGCATACCTATCTTGCATAGCCTTGGACGCCCGGAGTTTATCTCTTCGCACCAGAAGATGGACATGGCGAGCATATTTTATAAGATAGATTGTTTCCTCCGATGCAGTATCACCCCCTCCCACCACTGCGAGTTCCTGCCCTTTGTAAATAGGGGATGCTCCATCACAGATAGCACACAGACTGATGCCCCTACTCCAAAATTCATGCTCCTTTGGCAGTCCTAGCCTCTCAGCTGTTGCGCCCGTAGCAATTACAATACTGTGGCACTTCACCTGAAGCCAATAGCTTCTGAGCATAAGCTCAGGTCTAACAACATTCGACCAGTTGATTATCAATACTAATCTGTTGAAAGCATTGCAACGGAGCAGGGAGGGAGCATGACATCACACACTATGATTGTCTGTTAGGGAGGAAAGGATGACAGCATTTGAGGGAAAGACACAGTTATCTGCAGGGGAAAAAAGACAGAGCAAGAGGTCTGGATATCTGCTTTCTTTGCACGTACATGTGAGTGCATGTCAAACAAGCGAGGAGAACACGAAACCAAAGAAAGAGGTTGCAAAGGGCGTTACTGTGCCATGACTGTAGGAACCAAAAGCAGCCTATAGTCACCTATACTCATAATGACTTACATGAATGAACAAGCCAATTTATATAATTTGAAGCAAATTGCTGTCTAGACACAGACTTTTGTCTGGTTATCCATGCATCCACGTATACAAGCTCAGATGCATACGTACCTCATGTTCACTAGTTCTGACTGTGAAGGGTCGATTTTTACAATCAACAAACTCAACATCTTCTGTAAACAGCTCCGCCCCCCATCGCTCTGCTTGCCTTTTCATCCTGAAGCCATGTACACCCAACCAGAATGTTAGCAAACTGAGACCTTAGGTGATGCAGAAGGTGCTAAGCAGAAATGCATGAAGGAGACAGTAGCTGCTAGATGGTGTTGTTGAAACTTGATTGTCACCAACTTTTCTGCCCCAGATATCCTCTATATATGCCTACGTACAGGTCCATTCCAGCCCTTCCAGAAAACACAACCAAAGAGAGTTCTCTTGCCTTTTGGAGGCGCGTGACTCTCTTCTTAGGCCCACTCTCCCCTAGTACACTCCAGCACACAGAATGTGGCAACTACAAACCCCGCAAGGACAATACCCTGGCCCCCTCTCTGGGCACCCCTCTTTGAGCAAAGGGTCAATTCCAAAAGCAACAGAAGGCATGAGCAACGCCTGTCCATTAAGTCAGGTCCAGTGATCCCATCAGGAAATCCTGGAAAGTTTTCAACTTCATTAGTTGTCATTAGCTGGCCTCCAGGGACCCCACCAACCTGCTGGCCTTCAAACACTACAGGCTTCAAATTGGCTCGAGCAGCATATATTGCTGCTGTATAGCCTGCAGGGCCTGACCCTATTATCACCAAATTCTCCACTCCACCCTTTGGCACTGCAATGACCAGGTGACAAATGTGATTGTGGGTTCAAGAAAAGTGCCTTGCCAATGAAAACCGTAGGTGATATTCTCAGAAAACAAGAACGGGATGATCATATCCCATTGAATCAAAAACACTGCTTAGGATTCACAGTAAGCCTAACTCATGACTGCCCACTTGTGAATCGTTTTCTAACCATAATACGTACAACAGTACATGGCCTACAGAAGGAGGGAGAGTGGGATAGGAGACAAAAAGATTCACGTTTTTTGAATCGCTCTTCGCGGGTAAAATTTATTTCAATTATACTGAAATGCTCTAGGGTCATTCTACCGCTGGAGCTGTTCCTCCTAGTGATTCAGTGTCACATTTCGGCTACCGATAATTTGAGTCAGTATCTGGGCTGGTTTGCATCCAGGTCAGCAAAAGCCCAGCATCGTTGAAATTCTTCACATTGAAAACGTCTGAAGTAGTTGCCTCTACCCATGCGCATTATTATGTTGGGTCTGTACTTGCCATGAGAGCTAGTGAAAACCCCTTAAACCTCTGAAATCCCTAGGAATGGACCAAAGGTCACGTAAATTTGATCCAATCCACAGACGCACGTCGACCAGATGTGCGTCCATGTATGAACCACTCTTAATAAAAGAACTGACTCCAAGGAAAACAGCTTCCAGATCCTGTAAGTCCTATCCTATGAGTCTGCATTGCGTTTGCCAAGACGAAACGAGTGGACAACACTTCAAAGTCTCGACCGTGAACTCAATTGATCAATCTCAATTTAGCGGTGGACAAACTTAGCGCCAATTCCCAAACCCTAGTTCCTTGCAAAGCTGCAGCAGGCTGGACAAGTTTTCAGCAGGCTTACCAGTGTCGGTACTTTGGTGTTGTAATGAAAGCGACACACAAAGAATGTCGATAGTGCCCCAGTACGAAATTCTGTAAAATTCCTGACAAGGGAGGATATTGCAATGGAGCAGCCAATGCGGACCGAGAACAACGTGGAGAGAGACACCAGCGCAAGAGGGAGCATATGGGAAGAGACAACCCACAAAAGAATCCTCTTCTTAAGAAAGACCTTCCTTCTATGTCGTCGCTGAGTGTGAGAGAGCTGAGAGAGGAGTGTAGATGCCGTGCCGTGTTATGCCTCTATTACTCTAAGCGACGACCGAGAGTCGGAGACTAGTTTAGCGTAGAGCAGGAATAGGGTGCTATAGTTCCACGTCATCGTAACCATGCCATCGTCACCACGTCATCATCGTCACGCCACGTCGTCGTCAGCCACGTCATCGTCATCATTTTTGTGTGTTTGTAACGGAACCACGCACAGTCGGCAGCGATCAATGATCTCTTGTTGGTTTGTCAGGACAGTGAGGCTTTCTCTCTCAAGCAGCGCAGCATTCAGGGTTTCCAGCATCTGGCCTCTCAAGTGTTTCGTAGTATGGCTGAACGGGATGTGATCTCATGGAGTGCAATGATCAGAGATTGTGCCCAGCATGGCTATGCTGAGAGAGGTTGTACGACTATTTGAGGAGATGCAACAGGAAGGCTTGAAGCCGAACAGTATCACATTAAATGCTTATGCTCGGCATGTAGCCATATGGGCCTAGTGGATGAAGGCCGTCACGACTTTGAGTCAATGAGTCACAATCATAGCCTTACTACTACAGTTGAGCATTTTGGCTGCATGGTGGACCTTCTCGGCCGGGCAGACCGGTGGGTGAGGCAGAGGAGTTCATTTACAAAATGCCAATCAAACCAGGTTCTGTAGTGTGGATGGCCTTGCTTGATGCCTGCAAAATTCATGGTCATGTGGAGGTTGCAGAACGTGCGGTAAAAAGCATTCTGAAGAGTGATCCATAGGATGCTGCAGCTTTTGTCCTGCTTTCGAACATCTATGCTGCAGCAGGCAGGTGGGACAATAAATCAGAGGTGAGAAAAATGATGGAGCGAAGAGGTAGTGGGAAGGAGCTAGGGTGCAGCTGCATTGAGGTTCATGACTGGGTGCAAACACTGATTGTGGAGGGTGAATGGCATTCACGAATAGAGGATATTGGCGTTGAGCTGAAGAGGTTGTCTGGGTAGATGAAGGAGGCCAGAACATGAATGACACATGCAACAGTTGGTCTTTTTTCGACTAACAAGCACATCCCCTGGGACACCTATCTGCATCATTGGTACTGCAGGTTTGTGGTGAGTGCCGCACTGCCACCAGGTTTATGTTGAAGATTGTTAGGCAAGCAGTTGATGAAAAGAGTATCACGCAAAAGGAGTAGCACGAAACCCGTTGTTTGTCTCATTATATTAAATTCTTCAATTATTGTATGGTTTATTTCTGTGCCTAGTTCTGTCCCTAAACCCTAATAACATGCCTTTTAAGCAGAATTCGAAAGTTCACAGCAAGAGGATGCTTCGGCCACCGCAGCACACGCGGAGGCGGAGGCACTCTTATCAAGTAGTCCTCACAGAGTAATCCTAAAATCTCTCTCAATTGCCCCTTAGTAAAGTGCTGCTCATTCAATGCCCACTGAGTGAGGACATCAATAGCATGTTTATACCAGTGTTGGGCGGTTCTTGCCTTTGTGAAGGAACCTTCTGTTCCGGTTCCACAAATTTTTGAAGAGACGGTTCCGGATCCGGATTATTAAGGCGGTTCCGGTCCGGTTCAGGTTCTGACTTTTTAACATGGGGGCGGTTCCGGTTACTGGTTAGTTGCTGGAAAAAAAACACCGGTTCCGGTTAACCAGTTGCTGGAAAAAAAACACCGGTTCCGGTTAGGTTCCGGTTCTTTTTTAAAAATATATTAAATTCTTTTAATTTTTTATTCTTCTGGAAAATTAGATGAATTGATCTGATTGGTCATTCTGAGAATTTTCAACTAAAACCAGGGAATTTATTAGTAAAACAGAAGTAAATAAACTTATATGTTTTTTGTGATTGTCTTTTATGGTATATATAACTAGTTATATACGCATGGTCTCCATTAAAAACGGAAAACCAGAGATTTTATAAGTTGTCGTACGGTGTAGCAAAGAACAACTAAAACAAACTAACTACATAAGGATCTTAATTCAAAATACAAAACAAATTAAACATGTGTAATTCTATGGTTACCTTTTATGGTGCAGCAAAAGCACAACTAAAAAAAACTACATAAATTTGTGTTTTTTGGATGATGCTTTGTCAATATAGCATACAACAAACTAAGTACACGGGATGTCACTGAAATTTTCAATAAAAATGACAAATAAACAAACTCCAATCAAAGGAATATAGTGTAATATGTTCAACAATAATTTGTCTCTAAGACAAATCAGTCTACCTCAAAGAGGTTTGCCTCTGTAATCAAGTCCTCATTCTCATCTAAGAGGACTTCTTCCCTATCCAAAAACTCTTTCATGGAAGTACTAAAGCAACCAAATCTATCATCATTTGGCTAATTCTTGACTACACTCACAAGCATATCAAGGTTTTCAATATTTAACCTGCACCGTCTCAAGTTTGTTATGACACCTGCAATACTAAAAACCCTCTCAGCTTCAATCTGAGATCCAACTATGCCCAAAATTAGCCGTGCCAAAAATCCCACATACGGAAAGAGAGACTCGTGTTCTTTCCACCATTTCAAAGGAGCCACGCACTCACCCTCATTTATCTTCGTCCTTCTGAAATGTGATAGTTGTTCTCTCACCACTGTCAATGTCATGTCTTCATTGTGGTCATGCACACCAAATAAGGACATCTCGTCCATTGTGGAAGTGGGCTGTGATTGGGCCGGAGTATCCGGATGTAAGACCTTGAAACACTTTACCAAAAGAGGCTCTAACACCATACTATCATATTGGGACACAATATGCAAAGCACGCTCTTTGCCCACATATTGTGATACCAATGACAACCCCTTGTAACGTGGGTCAAGCATAAGCGCGAGCATATTGTGAGCTTTGCGCGATTGAAACCCTTCCAAAAAAGAAAGAAATGGTTCCAAGACATATACCACCTCTCGAGCCATCCGCCATTCCAACAATGTCAACTATGTTGAGAAATCCCCCATGCAATGATCCACAGTTGCAGCCCCCCCAGCACTACTTCCTCGCATGCGAATTGTTGTGGCAATGGCTGCATTAAGAGCATCGGACAACAACCAAAATCCCCCAGATTGATTCATAATGCACTCATGAACCACAGGCCCTAGAACTGTAGAAATTGATTGGGCAATGGCCCACACTTGTGGACTTGGTATGCGAGACTGCAGTGCCAATGAGGTTTGCCTAGAGTAACAAGTGATTATGGCTTGCCTAAACTCCAAAGTCTCTTGGAAGAGGATCACCTTGGAAGCAAACCGTGTCTTCACCGGAGTCTTCAGTTTGCGGGGATGAATGTCGCTGTCCACACATGCCTTTGCCCATTCTTGTCTCCATTTGCCACTTTTTTTGGTCCAAGTAATGGTTTTTTGCAACTCTGATTGGGCATTTTTTATAGAAACCGATCTCATATCTGCGCATACTTTTGCATCATTTGTTGCATACTGGCAACACTTGGACATTGCATGCCCAAAACAGCTACCCACAAATGGAGAATCCAACCCCAAACACGCACATGAGACCACCGAATTCAAAGCATTGGTCAAAGTGGCCAAGTTACCTCCCTCATCTTTGACGTAAGCAATAATGCGAGTATTGAGGCCATACTTCACAAGAAGATTGTTGACTTGATGTGCCATGGCAGCCCCAGATGTGTCAAATGTCTCAAACATGCCAAGAGTCACATGACATTGCTCCCACTGTTCATTAATAAAGTGCGCTATGATGACAAAAGTGTCAGTTCCCCCTCTTGACATCCACAAATCAAAACTCACGGAGCAAGTAGCACAACTCTGAAGAGATGGGGACATGTAGCGCTCTTTCGTCTTCTCTGCCAAGATTGGAATGGCCTCATTCACAAATGTCCGTCGAGAAGGGAAAACAATCCGAGGATTTTGCCTCAACACCATCCTTCTTAGCCAAGGGGATTCTACCAAAGACAGTGGAACCAACTCCTTTGCAATGAATAAGACTAAATCCTCATTGAACTGCTTCTGTTGATCATCATTTTGGTTGTATGGAGTGGAGCTCCTAAAAAAAAAAACTATGTTTCCAGGAGTGGGGCCGGGCCTCTTTTTGGCTGGCCTACGGGCCTTCTCAGGTCCTTCATTTTCCCTCTCAATCCACCTACGCAAAACAATGTCATGTTCTTGATCCACATGCTTTCGAAGGGCAGAGATACCATTGGTTTTATTATAGGTCACAATGCCCTTCTTGCTTGCAGGAGTGACACCAACAGGATGACATAGAACACACCTCATTTGTTGTGGATTTGTTATGTCCACTGGAGCAGAGTCTTTTGTTGCATAGAATGCCCATGTCGAAGCAGTGCGACTGTGGGGCTTCCAAAAATCCCGTTGTTTGTCAAGTACTGGGAGCTGCGCCTCCACATCCAACACCGTGTGTGATGGCGAAACTGTGGAAGATGACATTGCAGCCGAGGCTTGATGAGCTGATGTAAATGAGGCTTCATGATGAGCATCCTCCGCAACATGGCACTCCACCAAAGCTCTCTCATTATCAACATTGATGTCAGGAACAACTTCCCTTTCTAGTTCATCGAAAATATTGGGCTCCATGACATAAAAAGCTTGTGGAACAACTCCTGTGTAAAAACAATGCAAACAAAGAATCCAAAAGGCATTTAATAATTGTGCACAACTCATATATTTACAACTAAAAATGTAAACAACTAAAAAAATAAAGCTCAATGAAAGGGAGTTACAAGCGGGTAATGGTGGCTGGTTGGCAGGTCCCTCCCTACTTTGGGCTCCCTCCCTCTCATGCAGAATCTGCTATAACAGAAGCCAAAGGGGCCATCTCATTAACCCCCAATTGTATCAAGAATTAAAAAAATTTAAAGAAAGAGAAGATACTTACCAGTGATGATCAATGTGGGCTGGTTGGCGGGCCCCTCTTTGCTTGTGCTCCCTCCAATGTAAAATCTACCCTAGTGGAGCAAGGGCTATCAGCCCCTTGGTATATCATCAAAGAAAACAGGAAATAATAATAATAAAAATAATGATGATCAATGATTACCATGGACCAAGGGGCCTGGTTGCAGGTGGGCCCTCCTTACTCGTCCTCCTTACCTCTTGCACCACATGCCATAGCAGAAAAGGAGGAAGCTGATTAGCTTCATGGTGAACTAAAGCTAAAAACAGTAAAATAACCAAAAGTGGTGGATGCTTACCAACGTCACTAACTCTACTTGCTACAGCATTGATATCCACTCGATTGCTTAGATCATTCTCTTTTGAAAAGCCCTCTCTAGTAGCTGAACAACACTTGGAGACGACTGGATGACTAAATTACTGACAACCAAGACCAGGTTGACTTTCAAGTGAAGACAGCCAGAATGCAGTGCCACGTGGAGTAGCCAGAAACTATGAACGAGAGAGCCCCTGAAGGAGAGGATGGAAGAGACGGGGGGATGGCTGCTCACATACCTCCTCTCGCCAGTCAACATTGTTCAAGATTCTCCGACACACAGCGAAAAGAGGAACACCCTTGTACAAAACCTACATAAGCACCTTATTCAGCTCCACTTGCAGCTATCCTACCATCCCACAATAGAACTTCTTGGAAATGAACAGTGCGGAGACCCCTCTAATTTGGTGCAAATCAATTCTGCCAATACAATAACCCACAGAATGGTGAACAAAAGAAAAGGGGGTTACCTCACTCGCTGCAAAACCTGGGTAAATTTCAACCCCAAGTTTCTCTGCTTTCCCTCCTAGCCACCGCACCAGCTCACTCAAGCTATTCAAAGCATAGCACATGGTTATGGAAGGCTTCAACAAGCATTGCCAAATAGCTGGCTCTCACATAGAATAATACCCCTTGCATTTGTCTCTGTGGTTAAGCACAAGTGTTTGTTCCAATCGAGGGTTTAGGATTTACCAAGCTTCCTGGGATTTGGTGGCCCACTGAATCATGGTGGAAGACTTTAGTATGCTAGTTTCCTGCATGCAACTGTCTCTTCCCCGTCTCTCTGTACACTTCAATACCTGTTCTACATAGGAAAGTAGCAGCATAATTTCCACAAAGTTGAATATGTGGAGAAAACAAAAATATTGCACTCAAGCCGGAGTAGGAGAGTAGAAGCTGACCTAATAACAAAGTTACTATTGTTGTTGAAGGGAGATGGGAGTGGCAGTGCACGTTTCTCAAATAACATCCAAAACTTGTCTTCCACAACTGGCACACGCAGTGGAGCCTGTGTCAAAAGATCCAATTGATATCCTTCAACCAATCCTCATCAGCGATAATCTGCTATTATCAAATTATCATGAACGGATGTGTCTCAATTGATTAGCACTCATCAGCAATCACTCCATTTCCAGCTGAATAACATCATGAACGGAAGACAATCACTTCCCAAGCCATCTACCTCTCTTGCATCATCCAGTTTTCATAACTATGGACTGAGGACATACGCCTTGATCCTTCCAATCTGGAAGGAGCTCACTGAGTGCCCGTGGTTCAAACACATTTCCCGAAAGTATGTGTGCACCTGCCACATATACAGGAACAGTCAGGCGCCGAGGTTCTGTATAAATCTCTGTTGCACGATGAACAACATTGATCATGGCAATAGACACTGAGGCAAGGAAGCAACCTACTGTCATTACGCCCCAACCAACTTGCTATCCATTATGTGCTGCAAAAGTACAAATTGGTCATCCAAAGCTAGCCTGGCTGTCATCCAGATTGTACAACTAAGCACCGTACAAGAGAGGGGCAGAGAGCTGACCTCTTTCTAGGTTAATTCTTCTCGGTTGGTCTGAATTCATCTAGATTATGTAGCTAGCACAGAAGCGAATAGTCTCAGTCGATGGTCGTGGGACTGCCAGGGTCTAATTGCATGTTTGATATTCAGCTATACGAGAATGATGTTCGAGTGGTACCAAGAGAGCAAGTTTTGGTTTCCGCTATGGAAAGTGCTGATGATGGCGCTGCAATTGAGGTAGAAGTATGGTGTACGCGTTGACCTTCCCTTGGAGAGATTTTAGCCCCACAATTTTCAAAGTGGCAAATTTGTTGACCAACTACAGCGCGAGGTGCAAACCTGCAGAATCTATCTCACTGTACACCCGATTTGATCTTCGGGGAGCAGCAGCAGTTGTTGGTCTATTTCTTCGCTGCTCCAATATATTGTCCAGGTGACTCGATGTGGGCCATTCTGCACTTGCGCTGTCTGAGTCAATACACTTGTCTTGCTGCTCGCTCTAGATAAGCAAATTACTCCTAGGGCCCTCGTTCTGAACAGCACATGGGTAAGCGCATTGATCTTTCGTGTTATGATGCAGGTCCCCAAGAGCAATTGGACACTACAGCCTTGAAGGCTTACACCTTACTGTCAGAGCTTCAGTAACAACAAGTTTACTGGATCCATGAGTACTCTGCAAATCACTCCACTCACGAGGGCCATCGGCGCCGTGGTCGAAGGCATTTCTCTGGCGGAACCGTTGCAGGATGCAGAACAGGCAGCCATCAACGACGCCTTACTTCAGTATCAGGTGCTCTTCTTCCGCAACCAGCCAATCACTCCACACCAATAGCACGCCTTCGCCAAGCGTTTCGGTGATTTGCACATACATCCAATCTACCCAAACTTAGGCCCCGAGTTAGAGGAAATCATGGTACTGGATGCTGACGGTGATCACCCCCCAGACAATGATAAGTGGCACACCGACGTCACTTTCATTGAGACACCGCCCTTGGGCACAATCCTGAGCGGCAAGCTCATACCTCCCGTGGGTGGTGATACCCTGTTTCCCTCGTTCTTGAAGTGCAGATGGATGAACTTAAAGAGCAATTTCAGTGATCCCCAGCAATTCCCATTTCACTTGTGACACTTTGCACATTCAACTCCAGTCCTGGGTTCTGTTCAAACTTGCAGATAGAGCCTCCTCTTAGGTGCTGTTGTCGACCCTATCCCGATCTCTGCAGCCATACCATCTTTGCAACTGTTTCAGATCTGAGCATACTGATGTGAGAATTTCTTGCCCTAATAAGCACCAGAATTCCACTAATTAAGAGGTTGACATTGTGGTCTAGGCCATCCAGGAAACTACATAGGAGGTGAGAAAGACAGGTTCTCTATGCAAGAAACAACACATGCTTGCCACACATCACTACAAGCTTAAACGCTACCAGTTATAAGGATGGGGATGAGCATGCATCATCCCTTTCACCTGCTCATTTTCTTTCTAGCTCTCACATATACACAATCATGTGCAGGTAAAGAGCTCATACAATAGACAAAGAAGGCCAACTTAAGATTTACAGATGCCAGCTACTTCTTTGTAGAACCCCCCAAATAGAAGCCAAGGCTGCTGAAAGACTGATTGACAGAGATGTAAAAGCTTCCTGAGGCGAGATATATTTGAAAGAAAGAGAAATGAAATGATACTTTCTATTGAAATCCCAAAGAACTGAAGGGACTAGAGAAAGAATGAAACAAGAAAGGGAGTGGGGCCCTCAACAAGCAGCTGAAAAACAACTGATAATCAAGGGATTGTCTAAGAGTCAAGGACTTTTGTAGATATGCTGCCAAGCATTTCTGATCCTCGTAATGGAAGACCTCTATGAAATATTGGCTATCTTGGAATACACAATAGATCACAGAAGAGAAAGAGAAGAAAACATATATCTAGAAAGGAGAGGGCACAGGAAAATCCAGAGCTCGGAACAAGGAGGCACATTTCCTGTCACACCCAAGTTGTTCCAATCGGACAGAGGGAGACTTCACTATATCTGAGCCACTATGTGCAGTTCATGTTTGGCTTCAGGCACTTGATCAAACGGTAAAAATTTGAGAAGGTATTTGCAAAGTGTATTACTTCTTGGCTGCATACAAATATATTACAGAACTACCTGGAAATACAAAGCTCACCGAAGATGCTACAATCGTAGGGACACGAGGGGAATTGGCTGTATCAAACTTCAGGGCGCTTTAGGGCGCTTCAGGGCGCTTGATCAACGTAGGAATTCAAAAATGTAATTGCAATGTCTTTCACTTCTGCATATAACTATACTGAGTAACAAAATAAGCTGGAAGGAGAGGGCATTCTAAAACTCCAAAGCACTCGTCTCACCCAAGATATTACAATCGTAGGGGCAAAGGCGGAAATTGCTATCTCTGAGCCACATTGGTAGTTCATGTTTGGCTTCAGGGCGCGCGATCAGCGTCACAATTCAAGAAGGCAGTTGCCATGAGTTTGACAACATAACTCTAATGAGTTATACATCGAGCTGTTCCCAGCTCATTCCCCAGCGGATCCGCACAAAGGTAAAAGAGAAGAAGACAAACAGAAGAGAGAACGAGAGGCAGACCAGTAAAGGAGAGGGCACAAAGGGAGCCCATGAAGACGGCATAAAGAAGCATACATATTAGAAGACAACGGACTTCCACAAAACTGTGCTTGACAGAGTGTTGCAGCACTACGAAGCGAACAAGAGATCACATGCCTGCGATCCAATCGGCATTGCAGCCTTCGAGGCGCTCTCAAAGCCATTGCAACAATTTCTTCTTGGGCTAAAAGCAGAGCATAGCTTCGTCAAGTCATTCTCGCAGCCCCGGTACCATACGAAGGTCGAGGGGACCCCAAGGCGCTGTGGGAGGAAGCTGTGAAAGAGCACCCGCCAGTGGTGCACCCTCTCATCCGCACTCATCCTGACAGTGGGCGCAAGGCTCTCTTCCTGAGCCAAGGATTCCTGACCCGCATTGTGGATCTGCAAAAGGACGAGAACAATGCATTGCTGGGATTCCTGTTTGCGCATGCTACAAAGCCCGAATTCACAGTGAGATGGAGATGGTAAGCCAATGATGTGGCCTTCTGGGACAACCGCATATTGCAGCACTACGGCGTGGCCGATTACCTTCCGCATCGCCGCATCATGAACCGCGCACGTAGAGACTAGAGACACTTAGGGCTACAGCCCACGGGTGGAACCGGAACCGGAACCGAAACCGAAACCCTAAACCCCAAACCCGGTTCCCACACATGTGGTTGTAGCTGGAACCGCCGGTTCCGGTTCCCACACAATCCCCAATTTCCGGTTCCGGTTCCGGTTCCGGTTCTGCACATGCGGGTCCGGTTCCGGTCCGGTTCCACATAACCGGAACCGGAACCGGCGGTTACCCGGGGCCCAGGCGGGTAACTGCCCAACACTGGTTTATACCGCAGCGGAGGTGTTGGTGGCTCCAAGGCATCACACACCTTGCGCTTCACACCCATCTGAACCTGCGCCCAAACCCTATCACCCCACCTAATAAGTAAGAGTAATGCAAATGAAGATCGACCATCAATGTATTCGCCATAGTTTTAGCATTACGTCAAAACTGTTTCAAATATATAGCGGATTTAGGTGCTTTAGCCAAAACTATTCCTATTTCAGCTATTACCCCGTCTATTATTATGTTTCCATACGCAGGAATACCCCCCGTTAGCTGGATTTCGTAGCAAATCCTATTTGTTTTTCGCCGTTTTAGGCTGCGGGAGGAGTTGTTACTAGCGTTATCAGTTGTTTTTATTATATACGCTTTGTGAAAATAATGTATTTTGATACACCTAAAACAGATGCGCTGAAGGTTATTGAACAGAGGCAGCCAGAGAAAAGGGACTTAGCATGAATGAAAGAGCCTGCGAATTCATTTCAGCACAGAAGCGCCACCCGCCTGCTAAATAGGCACCCCTAATGTATATCTACAAGCTCATGTTCCAAATATTTACAGCTTTGGTATCCCTACAAACACTTTAGGGAAATACAAAGTCACAATAACCAATACCATCCAAAACACATAAATACCATACAATAATTGAAGAATTTAACCCTTAAGTTCCCAAGCCCTTTTTTGACTTTTTACCAATTTTGGGTACCCAACTGTGGTAAATTGCCCCTAGAAACCTACCAAAAATCATCCAGAGATTCCAGCCTTATAGTAGTGGGCGCAGCTCATTTATGCATGACATACCAAAAAATGAGCCAAGTCCACCATGGAAATTGTGAGATTATAGCGTTGGCCCATACCTCAAATATCAGGTCCCAAAGAAAAAGTGAGAAAGAAATTGGTTTGACCAAATCAAAACCCAGCTTTATCCAATTTTGCTTGCCCCAAGACCCACCATTTCCAAATCAATAGTGGAGTGGCTATGACCCCACTAAATTGCACGTCCAACTGATTTTTTCACCTATGCTTGCTATTCATGCAATTACACGGGGGTTGAAATCTCAAAATTGACAAGAGAAAATGTGCCTCCAAATGATTTTTCTACAAAAGTTTTGAAAGCCAATGGTGGATGTGTGTATGTAATGCTCACACACCAGATGGTAAAGTGTTTTTTCCAAAATTGCTAATTTTCTGCCAAAAATGGCCTTTGGAGTGCAATCTGTTTTGGGCTTGTTTACCTGCCACGTCAGCGGTCAACAAGCCCTTTTCAGGCCCAAAACGTAAAAATGAGATCTAAGATATTTTTTGTAGGTAGCAGCTTTTGTTTTTTTTTAGTTTTGTTTTTTGCATCATACTCGAGACAAATCCCTTGTCATTAAAGCTTCAGGAGTGGGCCCCATCAGATTAGATCTGCAAAAACTAGGTCGAACCTCAAATTCAAAGTGACCCGATTCAGGTCACTTGGGAACTTAAGGGTTAATATGATGAGACAAACGGGTTTCGTCAGCGAAATAAATCAAGTTGAGTTTTGCCAGCAAAATTTCAAGGTATCGTCTAATGGTTTCATGGACGAAACAAAATGAGTTGTGTTTGGTTTTGCGGTAAAAAGACGACATAAGGTTGGTTTATTTTGCTAACAAATTGTTACGTACTTATTGTTTTTATGGACAAACAGAGACACACGAGAGGCAATCGAGATGAATGGGAGACGACCATTGGTAGAGAGGGCACCCGCCACTAACACACGAGAGGAAACACGTTCTAAATGAAGCTGATGTGTCTAATGACGTGGAAGGTTTTGGAAGCCGCAAAGACTTCCAAGCTCTTCCGGCTAGAAGTGTCGCACAGCTCTGAAAGACTTTGTCATGACGTGAAATGTAGGGCCCACCGTCATCTTCATTCTTCCCGGAGACTTCTTTCACGCAGCTCTTTACTATGGAGATCTACACCGTCGATGGTTTCCACAAAATCAAGAAAATCCACGACGGATCACCAATGGAATGTCTATCAACTTCCACTCGTGTGTTTGCTGTAACATCCACCCTTGCTTATGTGTCACTTTTCATTGGAAAAATGGGTGGAAGAAGGGGTGTGAGACGCTCTATTCCACTATCGCTCGTGAGAAAAAGGCCTGAATTGTGTCTAGTTTTGCATATTGCTAATTGCTACAAATGCCAACTGCACATGAATAAATACGCAACTATTAATCAACGAAAAGTGTATCTTCGCGTGGCTTGTGCTCATGTGCTATTCACGTGAGCACAAATTGCTAATTGCTACAAGTGCCAACTGCACATGAATAAATACGCAACTATTAATCAACGAAAAGTGTATCTTCGCGTGGCTTGTGCTCACGTGCTATTCACGTGAGCACAAATTTCACATTTTAGTTTCGCTAAAGCATTTTTCCGAAAAACATTCTTGGAATATGTGGCATATCCTCTTCTGCTCACGTGAGTAGGCACACAGAGGCATAGGCACGAGCCTGCCCATGTGGTACCCAACCTCTTCCACGGTTGTGATAGCAAATTGTGTGATATATGCTTACATGTTTTTTGCTAAACCCTGTAATCAAACAAAAAATTCAATATAATTAAAAAATACTATATCAATAATTATGAAAGGTAATAGAGCTAATAAAATATTCTCAATTAAACACCAACAAACTCATGGCACTATTACCAAACACTCAATATTATAACTAAGGCATGATATACAAGATACATCTTTGCAATTTTGGACTTAAGGTAATGAAATAGTTTTATAGGAGGCATAGAGGGCTTCCATCAGTGTTGGGCGGAAATAGACTGATCCGGATACCAATGGATCCGGATCCGGAGGGTTTTTGTTATCCGGGTTTTGTTTATATCCGGCAGATATGTGAATCAAGAGATTGGATCTTATCCGCCGGATAGAATAAGGGTTTAATATCCGGAACACATCTGGATACCTGGGTCAATCAAGGGATCTCATCTGGATACAAAAGTATGACGCCTCCTGAAGGAAGCGTAACTTATGGAGTCACTTCACCCCCGAAAGGCTACTGCCTTTCACTAGGAAGGTGGACACCTTCATGACACACCAGACCGTGGTTTGATCCCACAACCCCATCCAATGTGGTATGTGCCCATTACCACTGGGCTACATGCTGGTTGTCTTTGGATACAATAATGGATCACCTTTGTTCACCAACTTTGAAAATCTTGAGGCTGACCCTAAAGCCCTGGCCTTGTTGCCCGTGGGAGTTGCTGGCAGTTCACACATAGCATTAAATGCATGCTTCCTACATGTATTTCTTCTTGCCTCATCAATTTTTTGCTTTAAATGACATTGTTGGTTACTTTGTGGAGGTAGTGGAGGTAGTTTGAGTTCTTTCAAGCTCAAGCTTAAGCTTTAGCTCTTTCCTTTTCAGCTCCAGTAAAGAGAAGACTCCAGCTGAGGCTGGCGTAACTAAGAGCCACTTCGCCTTGCGGCTACTGCCCCCTTTCGAGGGTGGGCCCTATCAGCTCTAGTATTATATTTTCAGAGGCTAAGTCATAGTGAAGAATTCAAGATGTTTGCTCAATTGGCAAATAGCCATTTTCATGGTTCATTTTCCATGGTTTCTTTTCAATATGATATACAGGGCTTCCTCCCCTTTATAAAAAGAAACAAAACTTAGATTGACTTAACCATTGGTCTGAATTAACTTGCTATCTAATTTTATTATATTTTAAAATATTTAAACTGTTTAAACTGTTTAAATATTAAATTAATAATATCATATTACCTGTATCCGGATTCTATATCCGGACCACTCTATAACCGCCGGATATTATAATATGAATATCTGGATTTATATATATCTGGCAGATTTTGAAAACACATTTTTAAGCATAATCGGCGGATATTAGAAATTCAGATTTTGTCAATATCTGGATCTGCCAGATGCATCCCTCTTTAATTTGGCAACTATATATGAGAAAAAACTAACACTGGTTTTCATTCACAAGCAGCCATCAGATAACGCGAGCAACCTAAAATCTGTATGGGGGGATAACTTCTAGTGATCCTCCATGCATAAGGAACATTCGTTCCTAAGACCAAGCCCTACATAACAATTCACAGAATGGGAGCTAAAAAAACAGTTCTAATTTGTATGGGGGGACACCGCCCCCAGGATTGCAGTACTATTTTGAGTGCATAAAAAGGGGGGGTTGATATCACGTTAGCACAGCGGTGAGCATGCTCACGCGCGCGTGAGCACAACCCACGGTCATGGGAGTTTTATGATTTTTTAACCTCTGTCATAGGAGTTATATGTTTTCAGAATGGAATAAAATCATAATGAGGAAGGAGGCCCTTCAAATAAAAAATATCGCACCAATTTCATGCAACGAAAACAAAATAGTTGCAGTTGCTAAAAAATACAATTTTAATGCTATTGAAATGTTATGCTAAATAGAACTTGGAAAATGTATTTGTTCTCTCGTCCAAAAATAACCAAAACACAATAAACAGAAAATATAGCGATATTGATTGAAATGATTTATAGGACAATATAGACAGAATAACAAATGATGATACTTTCGCTTACTGAAATTTCCTTTAACATGTACATTTGTCATTTAGATCATCAATAAAACCAGGATATTTCTTCTTGTGCCGTGAATTTTAAACTCAACTGATTCTGGATTTTTGGATTAAATCCGGACAAAACTTAATATAATTTTACATTTAAATTAAATCAAATAATTATAATATTATGAAGCAATGATTCAAAATTTAGTTTTCAAGTGAATGTGCATGACTCCAAATTCCTTAAATGTCGACATCAAAGTCGAATGACATACATTAGACAATGCAAATAATACATATTAATAATACAACTCCAAATTCATTAAACGTCAATATCAAAGTCGAATGATATACAAATTTAGCCAATGCAAAGGATATATACTAGCATTATAGGGATTTAGCACAAGTATCCATGAAACATCATTACCCAGTACATGTTGTCAATTAGTCTGCTATCGAAACGTTTAAATATCTGCCATCTCTTCCATTAGCAGTTATAACCAATCACCATCATGAAGCTATAGGCCCGATGCGAAATCCCAATCGGAACCTACATCTTCCTCCCCCTTTTTGTCCTTATTTCGCTGTCAAACCCTTCATTCTATATGGAAGGTTCAAAAGGGAGCTTCACATTTCCCCCCATGATCTTGATTTTGGGAATTCTTTTCGAATGCAACGCTGTTAGGATATGGGTAGCATTGTCGTCATCACAGGTTGGCCGGTCAAATAATGGAAGATATTACAAAGGAAAGGTTGAAGCTGGCCGCCAGTATATGTGTTCTCTCTGCGAATTGCCAAACTGGCTTCATCAAGAATGTGCAGGGTCGCAATGTCCTCACTATATAGTCCACAAACACCCTAGCCCTGAAACTAGAACATCTACACATAAGGTTGACATTCAGAAGATTGGGTGTGCATCGCACAAAAATATGTTTTTGCAAATGCCTCCGCGTAGATAGGTAGCTTGTAAAAATGAAGACTCGAACTTAGACAAAATACTTTGTTTTGTTAAAAAAAGAATATCGGTCTCGAATCCAAATTGACTCCTGCAAAAGAGTAACCACGGATATAAATTAATGAATACTAACACATGAATACAAGGCCCGAATGCGAACTAAAAGGTATTTAAAATCAAAACGGTACACCGAAATTAAAAAAAAATCTTACTCACATGAGAAATCCGAATCAACATTAATAAAATGTGGAAACATGTATGGAACCTATGGAACTTCTAGACATTTTTAATCGAAATAATTTCTCCAAACCAATGTATCAATGTACTCCAAAGCTATGTACATTTATTTTTTCAATGACTCGCTTCGGGATATGAGGTTTTGAGGTATTGTAGGGTTTAGGATAAGAAAAAATGTGAAAAAGGGGAAAAAAGAAACAACGGTGCATCGAACCTATAAGAACTTTCAATCAAATATCTCAACTTAGAATACATTGTACCCCAAAGTAAGAATGTGTTTTTTTAACGAGCTTCCAACATGGATATAAGGTTTTAGGAGCATAAAGTCTTAGAAAAATTATAAGTATGAAGCACACAAAATATACAGGAAAGTTTATGACCTATAAAACCGTTCAATCAAGTAATATTTTAACCATAATTGTATTATTCCCAAAGCTTGAAAAATGATTTGAATATACTTCAAATATTTGAATGAGGTTTAGGGTATAAGAGGTTGGAGAAATAAAAGTACTATCAAGTACAAAATAAAATTGGAAGAATGTGTAGAACATATGAGAATTTCCAAGTAAATATCCCGAGGACTCTATCATACATATAAGCTAGAATAAAATGAATCAATGAGCTTCAAATGTAGAAACTACGTTTTAGGGTATACTAGGGTTTAGAATAAGCAAAAGTGTGAATGATACAAATAATGGGATACTGTTTAGGACTAATACAAAATTTCAATTCAATATTCCAACAACTCTTTTTTATTAGTATGCAACCCCAAAGTTATAGAAGGGGACAATCCTATGGATGCAGATAGATACAAAGATTATTGGTCCAAAAATTGGGAGTTCAACCCAATGGATCTCGCTCAATGGATTCATGTTGACAATGTAATGTGGATAATGCCGCCGAGAAAAAATACGACAAAAGCAAACACAAAAAAGAAAACTGCTCGAGAGGCGGATAATGCTAAAGCAAATTTGGAACCAACAAATCGTCAAGATAATGAAACTAAAATGGTATGAAGCAGACAACTCTCCAACTTTCTTGATTCTTTGTAATGTTTAAAACCTCAATGACTTTGAATGATGGATAAAAAATAGTTGTTCTACTCAATTGTAATGTTGTTCATTCTTCTAGCCAAATTTGGATCACTTTCAATAAATTTTGTATGAATAAATTTTGTTAGAGTGGTTGGGATTTTCAAAAAAAACCTTTTGCTTAGTAATACTTGCAATTTTTTATATAACCTCCTAAACATTTTTCCATTTGTTTTTGGATTGGTTTGGATTTTTTAATGACATTTTTATAGGTCCTTAATGTTATTCTTTCATAATATTTGTTTCTTATCTAATATACTTTAACTTAGCCTAAGCCGAGTACCACAAAAATATCTTTGTAATGTTTGAAGCTTGTCACTCGGAATTAATTGTTTTTCTAACTTTGAGGTTGCATACTACAGTGGAATATTTAATTAAAAACTTGTATAGGTCCTAAACACTCTCCCATCACCCCTATCATTCATCCTTTTGTCGGAGACTTAACCCAATAGCCTTAACCCTATAGCCTAAAATGTAATTGCTACATTTGAAGCTCAATTAATTACGTTTTCCAGCTTACATGTATGACAGAGTCATCGAGATGTTTACTTGGAAATTCTTACTCTTCCATATGTTTTTTTTTACTTGAAGTACTTTTGTTTATCCGAAACCCTTTACCGCAAAACCTCATTCAAGAAGTTCATTCAAATCAATTTTTATTTATTTTATTTTATTTTATTTTTATTTTATTTTTATTTTATTTTTTAAGGAACATGGGGTTATATCCAGTGTTGGGCGGTTACCCGCCTGGGCCCCGGGTAACCGCCGGTTCCGGTTCCGGTTATGTGGAACCGGACCGGAACCGGACCCGCCTGCGCAGAACCGGAACCGGAAATCCAGGATTGTGTGGGAACCGGAACCGGAACCGGCGGTTCCAGCTACGACCACATGTGTGGGAACCGGGTTTGGGGTTTAGGGTTCCAGTTCCGGTTCCGGTTCCACCCCTGGGCTGTAGCCCTAAGTGTCTCTACGTGCGCGGTTCATGATGCGGCGAAGCGGAAGGTAATCGGCCACGCCGTAGTGCTGCAATAGTCCCAGAAGGCCACATCATTGGCTTGCCATCTCCATCTCACTGTGAATTCGGGCTTTGTAGCATGCGTCTGCATTGAAGGATCGGACAGGGGAGAGATGGAAGTGTGGGAGGGGCGTGTGATTTGTTTGGGTCACAACGTTTCTACTTTGTTTCGGGAGAAACAAGGCAGGGAAGGGGAGAGCGGGAGTATGATATGTTTCACGCTGTATGCCTGATTACAGTAATGTGGATTCTGGTAGAAGCAGCTTAGGAGAGAATCCGTGTCGGACGCTTGTGTTGTGCAATACATTGGTGGGGTCGTGATTCAACTCGACCGGATTCAGGAAGAAGCAAAGGAAAACGGAACGAAGGCATGGCGGGGAGAGTGCCAGAACAGCGCCAGGTAATACTTCTGCTCAGACTGTCTCGAAGCGTATATAACTTGTCATTCAGTCTCTCTCCTCCATTTTCACGATGCATATATGTATGGAGTGAATGCAAGGGCAATTTCTTATGAGGATAAACGGATTCTTTACATGAGGTTTTCCGCACCCTAAGACACAAATGCACACACCAGTCTCTTTCCTCTCTCTCGTGAGCTCCTTGGCTCCCACACCCCCTAAAACAGTGCTGGTTTTGGTTCAAGTTCTACCGTATCCTACAGGCCCTCTGGTGGTTGGCCTCCTTAGTTTCTCCCTCCTCTCTCGCAGCTTGCCTTCTCTCTCTTCTCTTTTCTCTTGTTTCTCTCGGCTTGTTTCTCTCGGCTTTCAGCGAAACAGGGGCTGTGTGGATCATATCTTCACTCTAAGCCAGATTATTCAGGGAAGGAAAAAAGAAGGGAAACCCACTTATGTTTTTTTCCTGGATGTCGGCAAATGTGCAGTGGTAGCATTCAACGACAGAGGAGAGGGAGGAAGTGATCTTGTGGCAGTGGGGTAGCCAAGAGATCCCGGTCCTCCCTTCCTACACTTACCTGGGCGTTGAGTTTTCCTCCGTTTGTAGTTAGGATGCACATATCCGGAAAGTTGTTCAAACTGGCAAAGGCAAAGCTCTGGGGCTCACTAAATTTTTCCACTGCAGAGGGGTCATCTCTGAGGTTAAGAAAACCATGCTTTGTCGCGTTATTAGACCTGCCTTGGAGTACGGATCTGCTATATGGGTTGATAACTCCAACCAGGCTAGAATCCATTCAAGTGGGGGTGCTTAAGGAGTGTATGTCAGCATGCTCCAAAACAGCCAATGTGGCTGTTCGGGGTGAGTTTGGCATTCCATCCTTAAGCTCCCGACGAGATGAATTCAAGGTGGGGTCAGCTGCAACATATGCCCAACACCAGATATCCTAAGTTGATCGACTCTATATCTTGGAAACAGGACCGCCCTGTCAAACAGGCTAAGTCCTAGCAAAAGATAGTAGAAAAGATTCTCAAGGACCTGGATCTGGATCCGCAAGTCTTGACCCTGTTGGATAAATCTGCCTTAGAGGCTGTAGTGTCTGAGGCCATGTCTGTTGCCATGAGATTGTCTGATGAAAATGAAGTTAGGCAGAGAACTTCCCTGAACTTGTTTCCAGTCAGTGACATGGGGGTGGACATCTTGGATGACCTCAAGGGTCTACCCACTCTCGGCACTAGACTGAAATTTAAACTCAGGGCAGGAAACCTACCTTTGAACAGCAAACAGAAGCAGAGAGGAAAGGGAGAGTGCAATTGTCCGTTCTGTGGGCAATCTGAAGACAGTATTCATTTTCTGATACGCTGTCCGGGGTTCTCTCACCAAAGAGAGGCTCTCTTCAATTTTATCAAGGGAATTGTGCCTGTACCCTTGTTTACCAACTTTGAAAGTCTCGAGGCTGAGCCAAAAGCCCAGGCCCTCCTGAGGCCTAGTTTTTGGGCAAATCACACACAGCAGATTGATGCTTGTGTGAAGGGTTTTCTAGAGGATATCTGGAAAACCCGGATTAATTCCTTATACGATGGTAAGTCTTACTACCAACGTCAGCCCCTGACGGAGGTAGGTTCTGTTCCTTTTGTTCCCGCTCAAACTGGGCGCGGGGTCAATGGCCACAAGGCTACGGCAAACAACGTCTTATGAGTACAATCTCTTGTTTCTCTCGTGGCTTCACCAGCGTGAGGTACGCCCTCTCTGAGGGAAAGGCCCCCCTGCAGGCAGGGTCTGTGTCTGGCATGGCTAATCCTGGTTAATAGGCCAGTGCAAGTTGATGCTGCAGCTTAGCCTTCCAGAACCCCCTCCCTGTCCCTCTTCACCTTCCTGTTCTGATTAATCCCACCTCGGAGAGCATGCCCCTGCCTCATAACACGAAAGATCAATGCGCTTACCCATGTGATGTTCAGAACGAGGGCCCTATGAGTAATTTGCTTATCTAGAGCGAGCAGCAAGACAAGTGTATTGACTCAGACAGCGCAAGTGCAGAATGGCCCACATCGAGTCACCTGGACAATATATTGGAGCAGCGAAGAAATAGACCAACAACTGCTGCTGCTCCCCGAAGATCAAATCGGTTGTACAGTGAGATAGATTCTGCAGGTTTGCACCTCGCGCTGTAGTTGGTCAACAAATTTGCCACTTCTTTAGTTCACCATGAAGCTAATCAGCTTCCTCCTTTTCTGCTATGGCATGTGGTGCACAAGTTTAGGAGGACGAGCAAGGATGGCCCACCTGCAACCTGGCCCCTTGGTCCATGGTAATCATTGATCATCATTCTTTTTTTTTCTTTTTTTTTTTCCTGTTTTCTTTGATGATATACCAAGGGGCTGATAGCCCTTGCTCCATTATGGTAGATTTTATATTGGAGGGAGCACAAGCAAAGAGGGGCCCGCCAACCAGCCCACATTGATCATCACTGGTAAGTATCTTCCCTTTCTTTAAAATTTTTAATTCTTGATACAATTGGGGGTTGATGAGATAGCCCCTTTGGCTTCTGTTATAGCAGATTCTGCATGAGAGGGAGGGACCTGCCAACCAGCCACCATTACCCGCCTGTAACTCCCTTTCATTGAGCTTTATTTTTTTAGTTGTTTACATTTTTAGTTGTAAATATATGAGTTGTGCACAATTATTAAATGCCTTTTGGATTCTTTGTTTGCATTGTTTTTACACAGGAGTTGTTCCACAAGTTTTTTATGTCATGGAGCCCAATATTTTCGATGAACTAGAAAGGGAAGTTGTTCCTGACATCAATGTTGATAATGAGAGAGCTTTGGTGGAGTGCCATGTTGCGGAGGATGCTCATCATGAAGCCTCATTTACATCAGCTCATCAAGCCTCGGCTGCAATGTCATCTTCCACAGTTTCGCCATCACACACGGTGTTGGATGTGGAGGCGCAGCTCCCAGTACTTGACAAACAACGGGATTTTTGGAAGCCCCACAATCGCACTGCTTCGACATGGGCATTCTATGCAACAAAAGACTCTGCTCCAGTGGACATAACAAATCCACAACAAATGAGGTGTGTTCTATGTCATCCTGTTGGTGTCACTCCTGAAAGCAAGAAGGGCATTGTGACCTATAATAAAACCAATGGTATCTCTGCCCTTCGAAAGCATGTGGATCAAGAACATGACATTGTTTTGCGTAGGTGGATTGAGAGGGAAAATCTTGGATCTGAGAAGGCCCGTAGGCCAGTCAAAAAGAGACCCGGCCCCACTCCTGGAAACATAGCTTTTTTTTTTAGGAGCTCCACTCCATACAACCAAAATGATGATCAACAGAAGCAGTTCAATGAGGATTTAGTCTTATTCATTGCAAAGGAGTTGGTTCCACTGTCTTTGGTAGAATCCCCTTGGCTAAGAAGGATGGTGTTGAGGCAAAATCCTCGGATTGTTTTCCCTTCTCGACGGACATTTGTGAATGAGGCCATTCCAATCTTGGCAGAGAAGACGAAAGAGCGCTACATGTCCCCATCTCTTCAAAGTTGTGCTACTTGCTCCGTGAGTTTTGATTTGTGGATGTCAAGAGGGGGAACTGACACTTTTGTCATCATAGCGCACTTTATTACTGAACAGTGGGAGCAATGTCATGTGACTCTTGGCATGTTTGAGACACCTGACACATCTGGGGCTGCCATGGCACATCAAGTCAACAATCTTCTTGTGAAGTATGGCCTCAATACTCGCATTATTGCTTACGTCAAAGATGAGGGAGGTAACTTGGCCACTTTGACCAATGCTTTGAATTCGGTGGTCTCATGTGCGTGTTTGGGGTTGGATTCTCCATTTGTGGGTAGCTGTTTTGGGCATGCAATGTCCAAGTGTTGCCAGTATGCAACAAATGATGCAAAAGTATGCGCAGATATGAGATCGGTTTCTATAAAAAATGCCCAATCAGAGTTGCAAAAAACCATTACTTGGACCAAAAAAAGTGGCAAAGGGAGACAAGAATGGGCAAAGGCATGTGTGGACAGCGGCATTCATCCCCGCAAACTGAAGACTCCGGTGAAGACACGGTTTGCTTCCAAGGTGATCCTCTTCCAAGAGACTTTGGAGTTTAGGCAAGCCATAATCACTTGTTACTCTAGGCAAACCTCATTGGCACTGCAATCTCGCATACCAAGTCCACAAGTGTGGGCCATTGCCCAATCAATTTCTACAGTTCTAGGGCCTATGGTTCATGAGTGCATTATGAATCAATCTGGGGGATTTTGGTTGTTGTCCGATGCTCTTAATGCAGCCATTACCACAACAATTCGCATGCGAGGAAGTAGTGCTGGGGGGGCTGCAACTGTGGATCATTGCATGGGGGATTTCTCAACAGAGTTGACATTGTTGGAATGGCGGATGGCTCGAGAGGTGGTATATGTCTTGGAACCATTTCTTTCTTTTTTGGAAGGGTTTCAATCGCGCAAAGCTCACAATATGCTCGCGCTTATGCTTGACCCACGTTACAAGGGGTTGTCATTGGTATCACAATATGTGGGCAAAGAGCGTGCTTTGCATATTGTGTCCCAATATGATAGTATGGTGTTAGAGCCTCTTTTGGTAAAGTATTTCAAGGTCTTACATCAGGATACTTCGGCCCAATCACAGCCCACTGCCACAATGGACGAGATGTCCTTATTTGGTGTGCATGACCACAATGAAGACATGACATTGACAGTGGTGAGAGAACAACTATCACATTTCAGAAGGACGAAGATAAATGAAGGTGAGTGCGTGGCTCCTTTGAAATGGTGGAAAGAACACGAGTCTCTCTTTCCGTATGTGGGATTTTTGGCACGGCTAATTTTGGGCATAGTTGGATCTCAGATTGGAGCTGAGAGGGTTTTTAGTATTGCAGGTGTCATAACAAACTTGAGACGGTGCAGGTTAAATATTGAAAACCTTGATATGCTTGTGAGTGTAGTCAAGAATTGGCCAAATGATGCTAGAGTTGGTTGCTTTAGTACTTCCATGAAAGAGTTTTTGGATAGGGAAGAAGACATCTTAGATGAGAATGAGGACTTGATTGCAGAGGCAAACCTCTTTGAGGTAGACTGATTTGTCTTAGAGACAAATAATTGTTCAACATATTACACTATACTCCTTTGATTGGAGTTTGTTTATTTGTCATTTTTATTGAAAATTTCAGTGACATCCCGTGTACTTAGTTTGTTGTATGCTATATTGACAAAGCATCATCCATAAAACACAAATTTATGTAGTTTTTTTTAGTTGTGCTTTTGCTGCACCATAAAAGGTAACCATAGAATTACACATGTTTAATTTGTTTTGTATTTTGAATTAAGATCCTTATGTAGTTAGTCTGTTTTAGTTGTTCTTTGCTACACCGTACAACAACTTATAAAATCTCTGGTTTTCCGTTTTTAATGGAGACCATGCGTATATAACTAGTTATATATACCATAAAAGACAATCACAAAAAACATATAAGTTTATTTACTTCTGTTTTACTAATAAATTCCCTGGTTTTAGTTGAAAATTCTCAGTATGACCAATCAGATTAGTTCATCTAATTTTCTAGAAGAATAAAAAATTAAAAGAATTTAATATATTTTTAAAAAAGAACCGGAACCTAACCGGGAACCGGCGTTTTTTTTCCAGCAACTAACCGGTAACCGGAACCGCCCCCATGTTAAAAAGTCAGAACCTGAACCGGACCTGAACCGCCTTAATAAAAAATAACCGGATCCGGATCCGGAACCGTCTCTTCAAAAATTTGTGGAACCGGAACCGAAGGTTCCTTCACAAAGGCAAGAACCGCCCAACACTGGTTATATCCCTGATATATTTATCATCAATTATTTGATGGGGAAAAAAATTAAAACCCCTTTACACCATGAGGTATACCCACTGTGATCAGTGTAGTTCGAGCCAGCCTCTCTAAACAGAGATGAAGTCCAAGATACGAAAATAACTCCTATCTAACTCTACATTAAATGCAAAAAGAGCATAGATTGTTCCTACGAACTAAACAACCACTGAGCGGGCTAATCTAGGGGACCAAACAACCGGGCACACAGCCCTAGACCTGAAGCGAAGCTCAGGAGAGAGGAGTGTCCTGATGGACTTTCTAAGACTGTCTAGAATGGCAGGGGAGGAGTGGCAATGAGAGTAGATAGTTCATTGATCTTCTCCACGATGGAGATTGTGATCTATCTGTAGTACAACTTGGAAGCCGTCGAGGAGGGTTTCAGATGCTTCCAGTTGATGTCCCTTTCAAATTCAGGGGAAAGAGTGTAGCGGCGCACGGAGATCTTGCCAGGCTGCTGGGGGGAGAGCGTTCTAGTAGCATTGATCCTGCACAGGGCTGCTGCATATGATCCCCTGTCTACCCCAGGTGTGCTGAAAGTTCCTGTGGATGGCCTCCGCGTTCCTGGCATCCCGCTGTATGACTGCACATATTTTGGCCCATGCCTTCCTAGCTTCAGTTTGTAAGTCAAGAAATACAGTAGCCAGGAGGGCAGATATGGAAGTGGTCTCTCCTAGAAATGTATTCTTGCATCTTAGTTTCCATAGATGCCACAAGACTGATGCTCTTAAGGTTTCAAAAAAGGGCAGAGAATCCTTTTGATAGTGACATAGTAGTCATGAAATCCATCAAGACATTTTCCCAAGACCCCTTTGGAATCGGCAAGGGTTATAACAGCCACACTTGCTTTTTGTATTCGCTCCGGTTTTGTTGGCATGTGGTGCTTGTCTTGACATACTCCTCAGCCTCCTCCCTCAGTTTGGGCCAGAAATACTCTTTCTTCAAGAGTGCCGCGGTGCGCTTGGCTCCGCCGTGGTCTGCAAGCGGGCCATCATGACATTCTCTCAAGAGACTATCTCTGATCCATTTCTTCGGCACGTAGAGACGCTTTTGTTTGTACCGGAGCAGTCCATTTTGCAAGTGGAACTGCGATTTAACCCCCATCCTCAAGTCCCGCATCACGGACTTCGCCATCTCATCCTTCCGGTAAGTCTTCCGGATCTTCATTTGGAGCACAGTCTCGTCTCTATACACCAACATGAGTTGCTGCTTTCTACTTAAAGCATCGGCCACCACATTGTCCCGTCCCGGTTTGTACTGGATATCCACGTCGAACATAGAGAGTGCTTTAATATGCTGAGTTCTTGGAGAAATGGAGGGCCGCGACAAGGAGAGTTGATGAATACCGTCTTGGATTCCCAATGTCACAGCTTCAAGTGTCGACCAATCTGTAACAATGGGTTGCCCGAGGGGTGCAGGCAGCGACAAAGATATTGGCACGGCAGCTAATACGTTTACGTCAGCAGATCGCCAAGCTGCAGGGTAGTCATGCCCAGATGCGCGGTGTGGCCACTCATACACAGGTGTGCACAGAGAAGAGAGCACATGGGCAATTTCTCCTTATGGAGCTATTTAACACATCTCGTTTCACCCCTGAGTATGAAGTCTCACTTGAAGACAGATGCTCTTTCAGAAATGGGGTCTTCTTAAGGGTTTCAGATGTTCATTGCAAAAGTCACTCACCCGCAAGGTATAACCTGGACGAAGAGAACAATTTTTTGACAAGCTAAAAGTCCAGCAGTCTACTTATTGCGATGTTGTGAAGTGTTGCTTTCTTTCTGTCCTAAAGGGCGGGGACATGCATTGGAACACAGGCTATGTATGCAAACACAGCAGTGGCAGGCGCCATGAAAGGGGCCACCAAGGCTATGTCATCCATGAACAAGGTATAGTGTTCTTTAGATCCAACTTACCATGTGACACACCGTAACTACTGCATGACTGTTCAAATGTAGTCCATTTCTATGGTGTTGCATTGTTTCCACCTAGCCAATATGGGCGGAATGGCATTAAATGATGAACTTTGATTAAGGACAGTCAGATTTGGGTTACAAATTATTTTGTGAGCTGCATTATTTGGCTATGCCTCTTGCCTTTATGTCCAATAATCTCCAGTAACGAATGCATAGAACATGTTACAGAGCCAACAGCAGAGGGAAAATGGATGAAAAGTTATGTGTGATGGACTAATGTTGAACATATTTGGAAACTGAACAGCAAATGGAACCAGCAAAGCAGGCCAGAGTGATGCAAGAGTTCCAACGACAGTCTGCTCAAATGGACATGACGGTTAGTAGACACTGGCGTTGTTTCCCTTTTCTTAGAGCACACTGGTACATTTCGGTGAATTGATGGTAGTAATGTCTTTGGCTGTATTTGGCAATGTGATTAACTGACATGCAAGGAATGCTTATTACGAATATCAAGGAAGAAAGATCCATAAAATATTGGACGCAATTTGCGGGAGCCAGAGCAGAGCAGATAACTTCCTGATGTAATGTTCAGTGTGTCGCATTTGTTAGTATTGTATCAAGTGTGGTTGCGACCCCTCACAGACAGAGATGATGTCGGACTCCATTGATGATGCGTTGGACAATGAGGAGGCAGAGGAAGAGACGGAGGAGCTCACCAACCAGGTTCTTCTGTTGTCCATGACATACCGTACAGATTCTGTAGATGTTGAAGAACTGTCAGCTGCATTCAGATCTCACTTTCATGTTTTCTTCATGTTATTCAGCACCAGAAAAGAAAGTCTTTACTGTTTCTGAGGCACATTGTCCTGAAGTCTCTCTCCTTCCCCATGGTCCCCATTAGTTCTTTGGTGGTAGGTTCTGCGTTATCTTAGGATTGTTCCACCTTACAGTGTGGGATGCATGACCCTAGTTTGACATGTGCAACTGTCAATGCAGGTGCTTGATGAGATTGGAATTGACATTGCAGCTCAGGTGAGGAAGCATAGGGCCTTTTGTGGTTGTTGTTTCCAGGATGAAGAACAATTCCCAATCTTGGTAGTAGTTGACAGTTAGAACGGCTTATGTTTCAGGTTGCATATTTGAAGTAGCATGTGAGCGCATTCCTTTGATTTAGAGGGTGAGATGAATGCCAGCAGACCTCATTTGGGTGTGATTGATTGTGCAAGACCAGGGGTACTTAGTCAAGGAATTTTCTTATGCTGCAGTTTAATTGTACACAGCACAAAGTATTTGTAGAGATTTGAGAGTGTTGTCTTCAATGCACGGATACTGAAATAGCTGGAACACATACATCAAATCATCCACAGTAGAAGTGTGATGTATGTGTGTGTAGAAGTGTGATGTAAGTCGCTGATAATGAGAATTTTCAGAAGGTGCACAAGGTCTACGAACCATTACAAGGAGAAGACTAACCTTAATGGTTTTTCTGGTGTGTGCACAGTTGTCATCAGCACCAAAGGGCAAGCTTGCTGGCAAGGCAAGGGCTCAAGATGCTGGAAGGTATCCTTCTCCAATATATGGAAAACCATGAGATACCCTGAAGATGGATATCATCTATTGCTGTGTGAGTGCCATTTGTTTCATCGATTACCTTAAGTTATCAGTTTCCTTGTAGGAAGGCTATGGCACCAGGCGGAGTCATATGAGTACTCTACCTCTCTTGAGGCCTCACTTTTCTGTTCTCTTTACTCTTTTCTCTTTCCCCTTATCCCAAGCTCTGTGAGCTTCCCATGGACACTATGAAGTTCCCTACTTTCTTTCGCTGTTGCAGTGAGCTGATCTTGTGGCGTGTGTGGGTCCACAGCTCAAATGTGGATGATCTGGAGCAAAGATTGGCATCATTGCGCAATATTTGATATTGAGCAGCCTGTGTAGATCAGAATGTACTCAAAGGAATTTCTACACCATTTTAGGTTTGTTTGTAAATGCACAGCTGTTGTGTACAGCAGATCTGGATGTCACCCAAGAGGTTTGTTTGTCACTCACTCTATGACCAGTGGGGGGCAGCATCTGAACAGCCTCATGTAGAGAATGCACTGGTTACTGAATCTAAATTGTATATCATGTTTTGGTTAAACGATTACATTTGTTAGATCCAATTTCTTGAAGTTTCTTTGATGTTTTCTGTCTGTTGAATTCACCAATGTATGCAAAACCTACCAGTTGATTTGTGTACATCTACATATACCTGGTTATGATATTTAACATGCTTACATCACATCTTTTCAACAAGCTCTACAGGAAAGCATGCCCTGATAATCTGAATTTTTTTGACAGAGAGATAGGAGGAAATGAATGGACTATAGCCAGCCGCAGGGAAACAAGAATACAGTTGAGTTGAAGGTTCAATCTCAACTTCAACAAGTCACTCGAGAAGTCTGCACTCTAAGCTAATTTTCTTGAGAAACTTATTGGGTGATGAAGGGGGCTTGCAGCGCAGCTAGAGGACCAAAGATGAATGAAAGCAGAATTTGCTTAAGACAATTTCATCATCTTGTGGTGAGTTAAGCTCAATACCACTGAATGGTTTTGGTTTGAATACTTCTTTTGCATTTGGTTCTGTGCTCAAGTGCTCAAACACCTTGACAGATTCCATGAACGTTCTTTGACCTCAACCTCCTCCTGGAGCCTTTCATCTTAGCAACCTCTAGGGAGCAGAAAAGAAGATTTCAGTCAGAACAGTGTGTGATGTTTCCTGGGTGGTGAATTTTGGGCTAGCACGAAGCTGGCACCCAAAACCCAAGCAATTCTGCAGCTCTATGTAAATTCCAAGACTCATTCCAGCTCTATCTGTAAAATTAATCTATCTTCAGGCTGCAAGCCCAAATCAGACATCCAAAACTTCCAAGATCAAAAACTTCTAAGGGGGAGTATCCTGATACGCACCTAGCTCGACAGACTTTGGCTCTATCCTACACGCCCCTGCAGACCGGATGGTAACTTACCCTGTGACATCTATACAACACCAAGAGCCTCAAGAAAGACGAGCTAGCGAGTTCCTCGCCCAGACATTACAACGAAGTGACATAATCGCAAACGCGCAGCTAATCACTGTCGATCATGTAGGCCTGTGCGGCTCTTTCTTTCGCAAGTTATCTCGACAAGATCTCTACGTTCTTTCTCCCTCCACGCAACTTCTCTCAGGCCCTTGCCAGACATCATATTAAGGTAATAGGGTTGAAGCCCCCATCGTGGTGCATGCCCCAAATGTGGTGCACCCGTGTACCCCTATGTAGCACCCATTTTTTAAAGGTGTCAGGGTATCTTAACAAACATTTGAAGCATCAAGAGTCTTGTCGGAGGCTTTATCATAGTTGGAGAAATGAATCCGCCATGATGGGAAATGAATTTCTTTGCATCATCCATGATAAAATGGATCACTGAAAGACGGCTCTTCCACGTCTACAAACCACAAACAAGGTGATATCAGGATTGGGTCAGCTTCCAATTTCCTTGACTTGGATGGTAACTCATGGACACGGAGATGGAGCATATGCCCAGTACTCGGTCGATTTGTGGCCTAGAGATCCGAATTTCACTATTGGTTCTGTTGCAAGATGTCTCCGCCAACTTGAGAAACCTACTTGCAAAGAATCAAGGAATATTTTTGACCATCCATTCCAAAATGATTTTTTTGAGCAATTAATGTGGGGAAAGTCCAGATGCATAGATGCGTTGAAGCCATTACATCCAAGAGCCCAAAAGGGACCGCGGCCATTGCCTCGGAGATTATATTTGCAAATGGATAATTGTATGAAAGGCAACAAGAATAGGTGGATGTTGGCATTTTTTTCTTTGCTCACAGCAAAGGGTGTATTCGAAGAAATTCAATTGGGATTTATGAAGGTTGGTCATATGCACGAAGATATAGATGGATTTTTCAGCTATCTTTCAAAACAATTGAAATAGAACAGCACTTATGTCCTCTCAGATTTAATGAGACATTTCATGGTTTTTTAGGAGTTGCAGTTTATTCCACAAATCATTCAAGAAGTTCCTGACTTCAAGGAGTTTGTACATGATCATATTATTGATGGAAAAGAGGCTCTTGTTGGAGCTACTGATATACATGTTTTTCAGTTTTACACGGATTCAGAAAATTGGCCTGTCATGCAATACAAGAAATTGGCCTGTCATGCAAACCGATTCTGATTGGCTTCCAAAACAAGGTGCAGTTAAAATGTGGAAAACTCTTGACGATGGATCTCCTTCACTCCTCGTGGGTGAGCCCAAGTAAGTGCCCATGAGACCAATTTGGGGAGACAACGAAGATGCGGTGCAGAAGCAATCTATCATCAAATCCGGACTAAAAAAGTATCTGGAGTTTTGGAGAAAGGGAATGAATATTGATGAGCACTATGGAACTGTCATGAAAAAGTATGATCAATACTAGACTAATATTCTGGAGGAGCTAGAGCTTCCACTTGAGGACCCAAAAGATACTGGTCTTCTAGAAGGATTTTGGCCCTCTACAAAATGGCGGGAAAGCCACATGAGAGATGGATTTAATGCTCACTATGACGAATCAAATGATCATGAAGTTGAGGAAATTGTTCCTTATTGTGAGCCAAGGTGTGATCGTCCAAAAGAAGGTCTAAATCCGTACAAAGACATTGAAAAAGGATTTTTTATCCTTGTTCGCCTTCATGATCCTAATACATATCCAGTTTGGTTGGGAATGGCATCATCCGATGTAGTTCGTGATAGAAGGAATATCAATTACAAAAAGGTCTTTGTTGAGTGGTGGAGACCAAAGAAGGGTGTCGTGCGCATACATATCGCTACACAACTACATCGCTGTCCAAACCACACCACACATATATGCACAATAAAGTAGTCTACCACAATGATAACCAAACTAGATAAGGACACACACTCTCAACACAAGAAATATGCAATCCCTCAACATCTCTTTAAGATATAGTCGAGCCAGGGGCACCCCAAGCTATGGGGACCACCCCACAACAACCTACACTCCCATCATAAGCACACTCAGATCTGAAGAATGCAGGAGCTCGGTCGCGCAGGCTCAACTCGAGAGAGATGAGCTGCGCGACTGCCGCTCTCGTGAAGATAAGACGGACCAGGTGTCAAACTAAACTTGACACCTGATTTAACACTTGACCTAAATCCAAGTGTTAAATACAAATAACTAGTTTTATGCTAGCTGTTTTCACACTGTGCTTATTTAACTTGACAGCTGTCGTGCGCATACATATCGCTACACAACTACATCGCTGTCCAAACCACACCACACATATATGCACAATAAAGTAGTCTACCACAATCGCCCCCCTAGCTGGTGGATAGGTCCCTCTACCTCCAGATAGCTACAAGATGTAATAGCCACAGCCGTACTAAGTCCTCTATCACTGTCCCTATTGTACTCAAACTCTATAGACCAAGAGGCCGGGTACAAGAGTAGCCCCATCGTTAGTCGCCGTCTTGCAATCTGTGAACTTGAGCCAGGACTCGTGTGTTCAAGGTCTCCTAGTAGCTGGGCCTTGCGTTTCTTGTTAGCCTTCCATGGTTGTATCCACTCCCACTATCCAATGCAATGTGGACATAACCAATCCCCATCTGGAACCATCTCAAGAGGTGGAGTCAAGCATCCCATATGCCAACCTCTAGAGCATCGATCACACACCAGCATGGTGGCTGCCCCTTTAGCAGACCCACACAACATGCACCTCAAACCTGCAGATACCACTGCCAGGTTTGGGTCAATCCTGCCATCGACATTCGGAAGGTGACATGGCGCACAATTACGCACATGGTCCTTCCAAGTATGCCATCCCGACCCTCCAAGACCAAGACGCCTGAGGGCAAGACCTCTCGAACCCTCAAAATAACACGTCCTGCAGTCACATCCAGGGTCGTAGGAGCAGTCTGCTGCAGATAGACATAGTCACCAGGGTTGAATCTCCGAACCCCAGGACGATAGCCCCCACCACGTATGGTAGCATACCTCAACGTATCACGGTGTTGTGCAATGGCAAGGTTCTCGAAAGCCATGGGCATGACTCTCTTGAACAACTCTGCACGCTGCTCACATGCACGTGCCCACACGTCCGGATCGTCAAGGTTAAGAACTTAGCAGCTTCTCTGCGAATGGATGTAGGCAAATCCGGCTCTCGGCCAAAGAGAAGAAAGTATGGTGAGAAGAGGCAAGTGATGATGCTTGCTGAACCTGTAGCCCATGGCTAACCAGGGTAACTGAAGGTCCCAATCTCCTAGGTGTCCCTTCTGCAAGCCATACTTGCGCAAACCCCTCTTTACTGTCTGAACAACTCTCTCTGCCAAGCCATCGGCCTCAGGATGATCCCGAGAAGTGGTGCGGTGGTCTATCAAGGCCTTGTCACACAAAGCCTGAAACTCCCCAAGAACTCTCTCCCTTGGTCCGTGAGTACCTCAGCTGGAGCACCGAATCGGCTAGCACACAATCCAGGAATGCATACGCAGCTCCCTCACTAGCCTTATCAGGCAATGGAACCAATTCAATCCACTTGGAGAAGTGCTCCACCATCACCAACACGTACTTGTTGTGGCGCATGGTCAGTGGCAACGGCCCTGCGAAGTCAAGACTCCACCTGTAGCCCAATCCCATGATCGGAAGAGGGTGCAATTGTGGAGTAGGGGCGTTGAATGAAGCACGCACCCTGTCACACACCATGCACCTAGCCACAAATTGTTGCACCTCTGTGTGCATACCACGCCACCAATACTGCCCCTGCAGTAGACTATGAGTGCGTCGCACCCCAAAATGCCCCAACTCCTCATGGGCATGCCGCACTAACCGTGCCCGCTGTGTTGGGTGAGGCACAATCCTCACTCGACCATCCTCCCACACTCGGAGCAGGTGTGTCCCCTCCCACCTGAACCTCTTGGCTCGTTGTAGGATCCGATCCCTCTCCTTGGCAGTCATAGTGGCTGCCGTGTCTCCCTGCGGAGGTAGTCCAACACAACTGAATCCTCATGTATATCTTTGGCGCCACCTGCTCATTGCTGGCCTCAGGGTCCTCAGACACTTGATCTACAGTCATCCCTGTTGTAGGTCCAACCTGGCCTTCCGCTGCCAAGATACACAGAAATGCAGATGCATGCCATCCGGGCACCATCTCCTCGTCCGTCTCACCATGCCACCGAGCTCCAGTGTCATCCTGCTGGCTCGTGCATGGATTGCGACTCAACCCATCTGCATTCGATTGACCAAACCCGGTCGATGCACCACCTGAAAGTCATACTCTTGAAGGATGAGGCCCACCGTGCAAGCTTCCCCGTAAGCTTGTCTGACTCCATCAACCACTTGAGTGGTTGGTGATCCGTGACAAGGGTGAAGAGATTGCCGTATAGATAGCACCTGAAGTGTGCCACGGCCCACACTGCAGCTAAGCATTCTCCCTCATATGAGCTATACTTAGACTCTGCAGCATTGTTCGAGCGGCTAGCATAAGCCACTACGAACTCTCTTCCCTCATCATCCACCTGTGTGAGCACCGCTCCAAGCCCCAGCATGCTCCAATCTGTATGCAGCTGAAAAGGACGCCCCCTGATAGGTCGTCTCAAGATGGGCGCCGAGGTCAACCTCGCCTTGAGCTCTTGAAAAGCTTGTTCTTGCTCATCTTCCCACTGCCACTCCTGGTCCACCTTGGTCAGCTTGGTTAGAGCCTTTGCAATGGCACTAAATCCCTTAACAAACCGTCTGTAATAGTTTGCTAACCCCATGAAAGCTCGAACTCGGCTCACATCCGTGGGGCGTGGAACCTGTGCAATGGACTCTACCTTAGTCTGCTGTACCCCCAATCCTCCAGGATATATCATGTGACCCAGATACTCAATCTGGTTGTGGAAAAACTTGCACTTGCCCGGATGTAACTTCAATCCGTGCGTCCTCAAGCGCTCAAATACCCCCTGAAGGTGTCTCTCATGCTCCTCCACCGTAGCACTAAAGATGATGATGTCATCTATGTAGCACCGAGCAAACTCCACCCCTGCTAGAATCCTGTCCATGACTCTTTGAAACTCAGCGGGAGCGTTTTTAAGCCCAAATGGTAAGAACCGCCACTGGTATAGGCAATCCTTCCCGTGCTCATTGATCCCCCAGAATGCCGTCTTTTGCTTATCCGCCTCCTTGATCGGCAACTGGTGATATCCGGATCGTAAATCCAACGTGCTAAAGACCTTGGAATGCCCAATGGCATCAAAGATCTCCTCTGGTGTTGGCATGGCATACCTATCGGACTTGGTCTGACGATTTACAGGCCGGTAATCACCGCACATACGTCTCTCCGTCCAATTGCCATAGACATCCTTCTTAGCTGGCATCACTGTGGCTGAAGCATACTCTCCACCAGAGAGCTCCACCAAACCTGCCTCCCAGAGATCTTGAGTCCTCATCTGAATCAAAGACCTCTCCATGTCACTGTATCTATAGGGTCTCCGAAAGATTGGCGTGTCAGTGGCCAACTCAATACGGATCTCTTGACCCTTCAGTGCTCCCAAGTCCTTCAAACTGAAGGCAAAGCAATTCCTGTAAGCCCTCAGGAACCGCCGTATACGTCGTCTCTCTCCTCCGGTGACAATGGGTCCAATGTCAGGCTCCCAATTGTCCTCCGTAACTGCAACCTTAAGTCCAGTGGGCTTAGAGGTAGAGGACGCGTCCCGTGGTTGCTATGCTGCAACCTCTTGAGCAGTACCCCCTTCCTGCTCAGTCAATGACAAGGCCTCATCCTGCCCCATCATCTCATCATTGAGAACCTCCTCATCCCGAGAAGAATCCCCAACCTCATCCATCACAGCTGCCTTCGCTGCCAACTCCCTGAACCTCGAGCACCTCCCACATGTGCCATGGATGTCTACACCTCGTGGTCCTCACCGGCTCGCCCCCACTCGCTGCCTGTACCGTCTCGGTAGGCAGAGAGACCGTCAAGGGAAGTGCACTCCGCACTCTACGTTGCTCAGCCATAGCCAAGCTGACAATCCAGGTCAAGCAATTGAGATCCATTGCTTGCCCCAACACCTGACGACGTGATGCCTCAGAAAGAGAAGGCACCGCCGTGTGGTCCCAGTGGAAAACCCCATAGCCCGCTCTCGCTCGTCGGCATTAGGCTCCACTAACTGCTGCAACTGAGCATCCCACAGGAGGCCAGGTCCACCATCCCGAAAAGCATGGGATCCTGGGAAGCTGAGCAGTGTAGGTAATGCTGCTCGTGGTTGACCCCTGTTGACCACTGCCAAAGGCGAACGGTCATCGTGTCTCACACGTTGAGACTGCCTCCCTGTGTCCAAAATGCCATCCACGGTGAGGTGTGCTGGCCGCTGCACCCCATCAAATGCACGCTTGAGCAGTGCGGGTGGCATCAAGTTAGTCCACCATAGTCGTGGACGATGAGCCCGTGACCCCACTGCAGCTGCATCCAGCAACACTGCTGACCCAAGCCACGACCGGACTTGATGCACACTGGCCATCACCCTGGCCCGAGAATCACCCATCAGTGGCACATTCTCCAAGATGTATGCCGGAGATACAGCCTGATGAAGCTGCAAGTGGCGCAAAATCCGCACCATCTCCCAAAACAGACCCGTCCTCGAGTCTCGCAATCCATTGCCATGCCCGGCTGATGAATGCCCTTGGCAGGGCCAACCTGCCACTACCAGATCAATGGAGCCAACCTGCTCCAAATCTGCGCCCCCAACGAAATGTCTGCTGGCAAGGCTTGTTGGTATCCACGAACTGCAGACACGGCAACAAGTCAGGGTACTGCTGTACCAACTGAGCACATGGCGCAGTGAGACGCGTCGTGCAGTCTCATCCCTCTCCACATACAGGTAACGCCTTACCCGTACACCTGCCTGTAGCACAGCAGCCAATCCGGTGCTGATCCCGCCAAACAAGTCCAGAAGGCAAATGCCTTCATCCGGGCCGCTGCCACACAAGAGGTGTGGTGTCCAATGGCGACAACTGAGGTGGCCCTGGTGCAATCACCGCACTCTCCTCCTCTCCTGACGGTACAAAAGCTTCTACCCAAGCTTGTTGCACCCGTCCATCAGCAGCTGCTGCAAATCCTTGCTCGTACCCCACAACGGAGTGTGAGCAACCATGGCAGGCAACTCCGCCGTACCATGCATGTCATCCTGCTCTGCTGGAGGTGGCACATCCTCTGCATGGGCATTGCCTTCCAGCAACTCTCCAGGCCAACTAACTGCAGCTGTGAAAGGCGGCTAGTGTTGGCATCTTGCCCCGCTGGGCAGCTGCAATACCCCCAATGAATGTCACAGGAGCTGTGCACGGCGACCATCCCTGACTGCCATCCAGGCCTGTAGGATGCTGACTCCTCCCAGAAATCCAGGGTGAAGCCCATGGGGTATAACACTGCCCCACCAACGAGGACATCGTAAGAGACCGCGTCTGTCACAATGGCCTTGGCTCGCATCACTGAGCCATCTACAGGATGATCCGGCTGCAGTCTAATAGCCAACTGATGCCGTGTCATGCCGCGAGCCTGCTCTGATCCTCCCAGAGATGTCTGTATCTGGAAAGGACAAGGCTCCATATCCGCCTCCATGAGGCCCAAACCTGCAATAGCAGCTCTGCCCAACATCAGTGGCTGAGCTCCGAGTCCAACAAGACCCGCAGTGGCCGGTACTTCTTGCCTGCCGGTCCACTCAAAGTGAAAATGCCTCCCTGGTTGTCTAACAAGACAACTCCAGGTGTCACCATGGCGCGCTCAAAGGCTGGCCTAGCTGGCAGCTCCGTCAATCTGGCAGCTGCAGCTTGCCAGGGCGCTGCCGTGGCAGTCTTGACCCTCAAATCCGAGGATCCCTCTGCCACTACACCTTCCACTAACTCCGCAGAAGATGAAGTGACCTCCCCACTCTCACAGAGTGTTGCTGCTAGTCTGAACACTGCAGCTGGTCTCACCCCGGCGTCGCAATCATGGTTGCCGAGAACAGTGGGGCTTGACACACAGAGGTGGCTGCCCCCAATAACACACCGGCTGCACTAGCCTTGGTAGCAGGAGTCAATGCTGCACGTGTAGCTCTCCCCAATGGCATAGTAACCTCCGCCTCGGTAACAGTCGGGCGAGAACTAGGTGCCATGGATGGCGTCGACACAGTCTCCGCCAATGTGAATGACTGAGGAAGCCTCGCCTGACGGCTTGCCTCCCCACGCTGTGGATCCAATTCCACCTCTGCACCTCGTGGCTCAGGAACTCGTGCTGCTCCTCGAGTCACGGCTGCAGCAGACTCCACCTGCTCTAGTGGTAGTGCTGCTCCGCACATAAATCCCATGCCTCCCATATCTCCTCCCTCAGGAGCAGGAGGTGGACCATCCCGCCTGGGAGCCGGTACCGCCTGAGCTATAGCCATGGCAGCGAGCCTCTGCTCTAGCTGCTGAAGCCGGTTGGCCATGCCTTGTCAACACCCTGACCTCCGCGTCCTTGGCCATGTTGAGCTTGCCCTTGGCCTGCACCTCGTGCCCGACCACCTCGTCCTCTCTGGGCTGGTCCACCTCGCCCCCGGCCACCATTGTTCCCTTGGAACTGGCCTGGGCGCAACTCAGGATGCAAGTCATAACACTGGGCATCTCCATGCCCATACTTGCCACAATGCCCACACTGCAACTGTGCAGGCTGTGCTTGTGCCGGCCTTCTGCCACTCTCTGGGCAATCTCTCTTGACATGGGGTCCTCCACATGTCCAACATATCACCCCTGGTTGCTGTTGGCCTGCAAAAGATGCCACGGGCCTCTGCACCTGAGGTCCCCTGTAAGCTCCATGGAACTTGGGCTGGGCAACCTTGCCCCCCTGACCACGCTGTTGGGCAGTCCCTTGTGCTGTGGGCTGACAGCTGTGCCCCGTACAGGCATGTCCTTGCCAAATCCAATTGTAACAACTCGCTCCTCCACCATGTTGAGCTCAATCCGCTCAGCCAGCAGAAACACATCTGCTAATGTGGGTTGGGCTGCTTGTAACAGGGTTGCATCTCGCACCCTTCTCTTGAGCTCCTTGTCCAGAATTCCATACCAAAACTGGATTGCCTGAGCTTCAGTAACCCCTTGGGTCACACTTATCAAGCGCCTCATACGAGTGTACGCCTCTCGCAGGCTCTCACTGGGTTTGCGCTGGAAGTCTTGCAAACTTCGCAGCTTCTCTGTCCGTACACCTTGGTAGTTCCTCCGCAACTCCTGGAAGAACTCCACCACCGGGTTGAATCTAGGCACATGTGTTGTAAGTGGCAGGAGGAGTAGTAGCACCTTTTGAACTGGTACCACCTGCAGAAGTACCAGCACTACTTGCTCCACTACTAGTGCTGGCAGTGGGAGCTATTGGTACTGATGCAGCTACTGGTCGCGTCGTGCCTCGAGTAATGGAGACGTAGTCAGGTGACCAATACATCCTCCACTCCTCAATCTCTGCTTCATGTCCTCGCCTGAACTCGTGGTAATCGTCCATAGGCGGGCCTTCCAAATGCTGGAACAGTCCCTTCCACGCCATGAATGGGGTGAATAGCTGTGGATTGCGCATCTGCTGCAAATCACACCAGCTGTCGAACTCCTGGATAAAGTCATCCAACTCGATTGTGCCCACAGCTCCAGAGTACCTACGAGGCCCCTTGGTAGCTCCATACATCTCCTCCATGTCGTCCCACAACAATGGCGAATGAAAGTGCACACCTGTTGATGAAGCCTCCGAGTCTGTGTCTGACTACAGTATTGAGGGTGGCGGTGAAGGTGGTCTGAACCGAATACCTCGTCTTGTGAACCCACTCTCACTGTACTGCTGTAGCCGTACTCCCCTCAAAACCCTTGGGTAACTCCGTAATGACACTCACAATGTGCACCTCCTCCACGTGACACTATAAGGCTCTAGTACTAATCTAATAGTGACACGGGTGGGCACCTGTTGCAGTCTAAGGGTCATATCCCAATGGCTCAGGGCACCTGCACCTGCATCCACCGCAAGAACTCCTATGGTTGGCTGGTCATCAACCCAGCCTCACCATAGAAGAAACACTGGTGGTCTTGCTGGTCATCACTCCAGCCTCACCACCGACAGCATACTCTAGGATTGACCGGTGATCAAATCCGGCCTAATCCCTATGAAAGCAAGCGCCCACAAAACCAACATGGCGCACAGTCAAGCATGCAGGTGTTGGGGGGGATCCAAACACAAGAAATCAAAACATCAACACCCCCACACCAAAATCCAGCAGCAACGCTGATCCTGCAGAATATCCCAGCCCAAAACCCGGACTGACTGGCCTCCACCAAGAGAGGCTTTGGCAACTACAAGTACAAGGTAATGAAAATAGTACAGAGATGGAGGGGAAGAATAGAAGCCCGCCCAAGCAAGATCTAATCCTGATCTATGCTATCAACTTCCAGACTTCTCTCAAAGTGCCTCGCTCTGCTTGATGGTAAGGTGTAGGAGGTATATCTATGTCCAGAAAAACCTGCCACTAACCTTGTCCCAAGCTACAGTAGCTCGCTCTAACCAACCCTCCTCCTCTTTCTGCCAGGTAGAGACAAAGCAACACTCTGCTATCTCCCGCTCACTGAACACTAAAGAAAACAAAGGTAGGGTCTGATAGTCTCTCAACTCGAAAGCTTTGAGACGGTTGCGGGTGTCTCATTGCGAATGACTGCATCGCCTTCAAACAGAACAAACTTGTCCTCGCTAATGAACCCCCGCTCGTGGTTGCCTTGTGCAGAGCGTGTCCGACTGCAACACTGTCTAATTGCACAAACTTGTGCAGCTCCTGCTCCTCTGCTCCAGTACACCACGGCCTTGTGGCTGAACACCTTGGTCCCCGGGGCTGTCTTTGGCTGTGTTCCAAGCCTAGCTTTCACCCACTTTGGTATTTCACCTACAGCTGCAGAACTGCTGGCTCCAACAGAGTTCTGACTGTCCAAGGCGATATTGAGGCCCTCAATGCCAACTACAGCAGTCTGTTGTCTACTGCTAATGCCTGACTCCCAGTATGCAATCAACTCGTCCAACTGTTCTCCACTCAAATCAGTCTGAGTTCCTTGGGAAACATAAATCTGTCCCCTTGTGTGCACAGACTAAGAGAAGAGACCTGCCCTTCAATTACGTCCTCATTTCCCCCAGCCATGCAGGAGTACATCCACCAATTTGTCTCTCATATAGACCAGCACAGGTTCTAGAGACAGGATTGTGGATCTTTCATGGCACACTCACACTCTAAAAATTCCATAGATTTTTAGCAGAGTCCCCAAAACAGAAACCAGGTTTAGATAGGTAGATTTCCCCTTTCTGCAGCTATCCCCCCAAAAACTGGGTCAAACAGAGTCCATTTGACAAAGATATGATGAATTTGGCTCCAAATCATTCAAATTAGATTAAAAAGGGGTTTTTTTTTTTTAAAAGGTTTTCAAGTTTTAAAAATTCAAAGTTACACCAAAATATCTGGTAACTGGTTCCCGGTTCCCTAAGTTCTATATGGCATCCTAGGTTCCCTGGCCACGTGCCTGCTGTTCCCCTCCATTCATTTGAGTTCAACAGCTCACCATGCTTTGGAATCCCAACCGTCTTCTACCACAAACCGTGGTGACGATGGAGTTCGTGAAGCGATCCTTCCCAGTGAACCCTCGAGAGACGAGTCCCCTGTGCACTTGATATACACTCTCTTAATAGAGATCAAAATCAGCAAGGAGACACCATTGACGACACCCAGAGATCAGAGACAAGTACTTGCGCAGTTTGGAGGCCACAGCATCCCCTCTGGACACTGAGCGGGGAATAGCTGCTACACAGCAGCTCAGTCTATCGTCAGCTCCTATACCTACTAGCTTCCTGCCCCTGCCATAATCAAGAGACAAGTGACACAACACCAGCTGGAAACACCTTTCCTGAATTTTTGTATCGAGAGCCCATCACAAACAAGAGAAGCCCTGAAACAGCAACACCGATAGAGGACGCAAGGACAGGGTTCGAGGGCAGGTTCAGATAGACATAATAGAGGATCAGAGCTGACCCTCCCCCTGACAGCAAAGACTTGCTGCTCCCAGATTTTGCAAATCCGATCACTCCTCCCAGACCAACAAGGACTGCATACGCCAAGGTCAGCTTCTGCGACATAGACAGCTTCATCTTTCCGTCACCACTTCCCTCTTCCTGTCCTCCCTCACCACCGTTCCTGTTGCCTCCATTGCCCGACACTTGGGTTACATGCTCAGCCAGACCTTCAAAAAACCTGGCCCAAAATTCACTGGCTGCTCGGACACTGACATGACCAAACCTCTTTAACTCCAATCAGCCTGCTGCTGAGTTACGATCTCATCACCAAGCAAAATCTATCCCAATGCCCAGTTGAGCTGCCAGTCTCGCATTCACTTTCCCCACCAAGGCAGCTGCAGTACACTGACTGTCTTAGCTCCCTCCATGACAACCTCCCGCATTTGGGCAAGTTCAGCTTCACGGACCTCCCAGCGACTTAGCAGCTGCTTCAGGTCATGGTCCTAGCTAGCGCATGCTGGGCTGCAACCAGTTGCAGATCCTTATCGTGTAGAAACCCCTTCACTGCTCTCTTTCCATCTCCTGATGCCATGCTCCATCCTCCAGCCACTTCACTTGTTTCAGGCACCCAGGTCCCTATGGGCAGGTCACATGCTCCTGTGCCAGCCAGAACAGTGACATTCGACCCCTTCGTCTTCAGGAACAAGCTGGTAGCTTCCTTGATGTCATCAGTTTCCTGGACACTTAAACGGCAGTATGGTCGCCACCTCTAATTGAGGCAGTAGTGGTGACGAAAGGAGAAGAGAAACACAGGGAAAGAGCGAGGAAAAATAAGGGCGGAGAACTGCTCATGTCAAAAGGTCAAAGCCAAGAGGTCGAAACATTGTGCGAAGGGGGACTGTGTTTCTGCTGCCCTCTCCCACTTCAGCGCAACATTCAGCGTCCAGAGAGTGAAGTCCCTCAAAATTTAGAGAGTGAACCCACCGGCAACAGGAGTGCTCTCAAGCGGACATTGAGCGCCCTCCACTGACTCAGTTGAGTGTGCAAACCTTTCTGCTCATGCAGTTCCAGCAGTCAATACTCACTCCTAGTGATGATGATGTTCATGCCCTAGAAGACCACCCTCTCCTATCACCTTCAACTGAAAGACTGGGCTGCAGACTGAGCATTCATACTGTTTGTCCTTCTCCAGCTTGAACCATGTCACATCATGCTCATCCTCACAACACCTCCTGAGCACCCAACTATCCGCTCATCATAGTGTGACTCCACAATTGCAGGGGCATCCTTGGTTCCAAAGGGACCACGAGGCGGATCCAGATCAAAGCGCTTCCCACCCGAGCGCTCCGCTTCCAACTCCTCCAGCTCAACTCCTGTTGCAATTCCAAAATCGCCCGAGCTGCCTCCTGCACTTGCCAAATCACGACTACGATGCAAACCACCGCGCATATGAGAGACCCCGATGTTCTGATTGCTCCGCTTGCAGTTGCGGGTTACACAGCAATGTCGGTGGAGGCACACATGGTACACGCCTGGATGCAACCAACCGTGAGAGCCTGCATCCAGCCGTCCTCAACATAGCGCCCCACTCCCTCTGGGCCTTGCCATCACACCACCAGCTGCCATCGATATATCCTCCGCAGCCGGCGACGCCCTTACAGTGGAAGCACACCTCGCCAATGCCAACAGAAATATGGGCAGACCACCATTACTCTCTCTTCTACCACACCATTGCGACTGGAGATGTGAGACGAACTCAAGCTAGAGCCGTTCTATGCTCCTTGCTTGAGCTGCGTACAAGACCATGACCATCTATATTATAATAGTGCTTTAAAAAAAACAAAAACATCATATCTAGCTTAGCACTGGAAAACTAGATAGTGCTCATCTCTCTCGAGTGATAACCAAACTAGATAAGGACACACACTCTCAACACAAGAAATATGCAATCCCTCAACATCACTCTTTAAGATAATAGTCGAGCCAGGGGCACCCCAAGCTATGGGGACTCCACCCCACAACAACCTACACTCCCATCATAAGCACACTCAGATCTGAAGAATGCAGGAGCTCGGTCGCGTAGGCTCAACTCGAGAGAGATGAGCTGCGCGACTGCCGCTCTCGTGAAGATAAGACGGACCAGGTGTCAAACTAAACTTGACACCTGATTTAACACTTGACCTAAATCCAAGTGTTAAATACAAATAACTAGTTTTATGCTAGCTGTTTTCACACTGTGCTTATTTAACTTGACAAGGGAGGTAATCCATTTGATTTGGAAAGGTACATGGATTGTTGGACAAAGACTTGGGAATTCAACCCCGAAGATCCTCCACAGTGGATCCATGTTGACACCGTTGTTTGGACCATGCCCGCGAGAAAGAATATTGCGAGGTCAAGCACAAAGCGGATAAGTGTCAAAGAGGCAGAGAAAACGAAAGCTAATATCGATAAAGCGAATCTCCAATGTGACGCAGAAACAAGTTCTTTGCGTAATTTCGAACAATCTGAAGACATTAACCATGATGTATGATATGTTAACAATGACATATTGACGTCAATTCAATCAAAGTTTGATTTTAATAATAGAATTCGTGTCACCAATTTTTTTTTTATCAGATTCAGTAGTTGTATGTTTATTATTATTTTTATCTTGATGTTGTTTTTGCTACAATGTGATAGTGATTTGAAGTGTATGACATATCATTTTGTACTTTGGAAATCTTCCTCGGGTGTTCATTAATTATTGAAACAACCAGAAAATATTGTTTTAGGCATTATATGTATATTAATTGTAGGAATTATGATAGGTGAACTCAACATATCATTATAGTGGGCATGATAAGATGGACATGTTTGTATTTAACGGGCGTCATTATTAGAAATATAGGTAAGACTTCTACCAAGTGGATAAGTTATATATATACGTGTATGTTGCGAATTATTTTTGTCAAGAACATACATTGGTGTAACTAATTAATTGTAGGAACGACAAGAAAACATTGTATTGGGCATTAGGTGGTTAGTGTGTGCATACGGTCTGAGCATTGGTAAATATGTATTGACAATATCTATCAATAATACACTAATCAATTGTATGAGTTACCAACATGATTGCATTATAATGGACACTATGAGGTGGATGTCATGTTTGTATGGATGGGATGTCATTATCAGAAATTTAGGCATTGATATGGTGGATATAATGTACTAATATGCTAATAAGTGTGTGTTGACAATTATATGTATGGATTTATGTGTTAAATGTGTGTTGACAATTATCTTTTGAAGGTTTACTAATGTATATTAAAAAAAAAATTGTTTTTACATCAGGGTTTAGGGTTTCTAGGGTATTGGTACTATGATTAGGGCATGTAACTTATTTCATGAATAGAAATGTTTGTTCCTTTTGAAGCTTACTAATATGTTACCTTAAATCTATTTAAATTTCTCTTCACATCATATATAGGGTTTAGGGTTTCTAGGATAGTATTTTCAAGTGTACTATTATTAGTGCACTCTAAATAGAATGAGAAATTGAAAAGCTTACTAATATTTACTCAAATCTGTTTTTATTCTTATTACATTATAGTTAGAGTTATGTTGACACATGATGTCAATTCTGCATAAAAGATTTCATGAAATTAACATCAATGAATATTCTATATTTTTCAACGTGAATCACTTTGATATATTGGACTATGATATCATGCAAATATTATAGAGTCCGGCGGTATGTCTTTCGTCAAGAGTCTTGACTTTTCTCTCTCCTTGTGTGAAGGGCTTTCTAGGGGACCCATTTATCAAAGTTGAACATGTGAATTAAATTGACTTCAGTGACTAAACTAAATAGCATTATCATCAAATTTGTTCCAAAGATTTCTCATTTGTATTATAAACTTTCAAGAATTAGAATTTTTAATAGTTCAACTTCAATTTCGAAGTGAAATAATTAAATATAATTATTTCTCATGTTATTTGTTAAATTAAATTAAATTGTCACGTATACTAAGTTTGATCTGGAATTAACGAAAAAAATCCGGAATTAGTTAAAATTGAGTTACTGCATGCTTCTGAACCAATATGGAGGGATTTGAACTGAGGGATGTAAATGTATTCACCTACACAAGAGTTTCTCAATGCAAAACTCTTCTCTGACAGTGTTTTTGTTAAAAAACTTGCATGTTTTGAACCAGTATGGGGGGACATGGACTGAGGGATTTGAATTGCTTTGCCATAAGAAAAAAAAGTTTCTCAACACGAAACTCTCATCTGACAATGTTTTTGTTCAAAAACCTGCATGTTTTGAACCAATATGGAGGGACGTGGACTGAGAGATTTGAATTGCTTCGCCAAAACAAAAAAAGTTTCTCAACACAAAACTCTTCTCGGATAGTGTTTTTGTTCAAAAACCTGCATGCTTTGAACCAATATGGAGGGACGTGGACTGAGAGATTCAAATTGCTTCATCATAACAAAACTGTTTCTCAACACGAAACTCTTCTCGGACAATGTTTTTGTTCAAAAATCTGTATGCCAATATCGAAGGGAATGGACTGAGGGATTTGAATTGTTTCGTCATACAAAATAGTTTCTTAACACGAAACTCTTCTCTGACAGTGTTCTTGTTCAAAAACCTACATGTTTTTGAACCAATATGGAGGGACATGGACTGAGAGATTTGAATTACTTTGCCATAACAAAAGAGTTTCTCAACACGAAACTTTTTTGTGACAGTGTATTTGTTTGAAAACCTACATGCTTTTGAACCAATATCGAGGGACGTGGACTGAGATATTTGAATTGTTTCGCCATAACAAAATAGTTTCTCAACACAAAACTCTTCTGGGACAGTGTGTTTGTTCAAAAACTTGCATGCTTTTGAAGCAATATGGAGAGACGTTGACTGAGAGATTTGAATTGCTTCGCCATAACAAAAGAGTTTATCAACACGAAGCTCTTCTCGGACAGTGTTTTTGTTCAAAAAACCTGCATGCTTTTGAACCAATATGGAGGGACATGGACTGGGAGATTTGAATTCTTTCGCTATAACAAAAGAGTTTATCAACACGAAACTCTTATGTGACAATGTATTTGTTAAAAAACCTCCATGTTTTCGAACAAATATGGAGGGATATGGACTGAGGGATTTAAACTCTTTGCCGTGACAAAAGAGTCTCTCAACACAAAACTCTGTCTGACATGGGTTTTGTTCAAAAATCTGCATCATTTCTTCAACACGAAACTCTTGTCTGAATTTTATTTTTGGATGGATATGAATTGAGGGATTTGAACTGCTTGACTGTAACAAAAGAGTATTTCAACACGAAACTCTTGTCTGACAATGTATTTGTTCAAAAATTAGTATGCTTTGAGACGATATAGAGGGATATGAATCGAGGGACTTGAAGTGTTTTCCTGTAACAAAATAGTTTCTCAACAAGAAACTCATGTATGACATTGTTCTTATTCAAAAACTTACATGCTGTTGAACCAATATTGAGAGATATCAACTGAGGGATTTGAACTATTTTGTCGTGACAAAAGAGTTTTTCAACACGAAAGTCTTGTCTGACAGTGTATTTGTTAAAAGACATGTGTGATTTCTCTGGCATCTCAAGAATATTTTTCATATTTTTTCATGTTTGTGAGCATCCTGCACGCTACCCAACTTCTCTTCAGGATCAGAATTTTGCACTGCAAATGCATATCTCAATATGAAATTGTACTAGTTGTTAGGGGAGAGAGTTTCGCTCTGCAAAAATATATATGGGTATGGCCTTGAAAAATGACATATTCATCATTTCAGCTATAATGTGATTTCTTCTCAGGCTGGTTGGTACAGAGTTTCGCCGCGCGAAATTATCCATGGGTGATGATCTTAAATTTAAGGTTTGGCTTCACTGCCCACTCTCATGCTTGTTATAAAAGGCCTGATATCGTGTGAGCATAACGTGAGAAAAAACCACGCTTATAGGGTAATATGTTCATCAGGTATAGGGGCTACTTGTTCTTTATGGGTTAGTTTCGCAAAATTGTTAGTTTCGCCAATTCCGTTTCGCTGTGAAAATTTTGCAAAAATTTCGTGGAAATTTGGAGAATATGCCCTTGTGCTCACGTGAGCATGCTCACGCGCTACCTAACATCCCTCAAAAGCTATTGAATCTGACTATTTCATCACGATGGACATCAATGTAGTTACTATATATGCTTGAATGCATTTGCCAGTTGTAACGAGTGTTGGGAGGTTCTTTGATTTAGCTACAAACCCCAGGAGGACTGAGGTTATCGAGAAGGATGTGTGGATATATAATGAAAAAAACACGGAACTGGCAAAGGCTCATAACCGCTGGTACTTAGTTGTGAAATAACAAGCCTGAAAATCGGTAAAGATCCGCCAAAGACCTACCAGTTATTTGATGAAAACCTCCGGATCTTTGAGGTTCTTACCAGTGTTGGGTGGTTCTCTGGTTTTGGGTGAAAGAACCACCGTTTCCTGACCTGGGTATATGCCCCCCTTAACCTCGGGTATTAAAATTTCAAATACCCTAGTCAAGATTGAACCGGCGGATACCAGAATCTATTTACCCGTGAACTTCACCGAACCGGAGGGTAAGGGACCTTAACCATAAGAACCTGACCTACGAGTTGGAATGAGAGGGGAGGGTAAGGGTAGCTGCACCCGACACATACCCTGGGTATAAGGGCGGTTATCTAGGGTTAGCGTGGAAGCCTTGAGAAAGAAGAAGGGTAGTGAAAATGCTAGAACTGAATGCCAACAGGCCAACAGTGCAATCTAGAGGAAGTTTAGTATTAGTTGTGCTAGAAAATGAGCTTAGTTATTGACAATTGTGGCCATCTCATACATGCCCATTTATTTATTTATTTTGTCCATAATATCTTTTGAACTCAGAACCAGGACTTGGAACCAGGTCATCTCTCGGTTCTCTATACGGTTCTCTACCCATATACTCGAGCACCGGATTTGGCAGATAATTGCATTAAAGAACCGGTATAAATACATACCTGTGAAAATGTAACTCAGAGTTATACCTTGCACCGCAGGTTCTCTAACTGTCCATATTTTTAAGTACCGGGCCCCAGAGGTTCTCTATTTACTTTCCACAAGATAGAACCTACCCTGCAGGTTCTACCCCAAACCAGAGAACCGCCCAACACTGGTTTTTACAATAAACCGGAACTGAACTGATGGTTCTTTCTATAAAAAAATATATGAAGAAACCAAAACCGGAGATCCTTCGATTCTAAGGTTTTGTAAAAACCAAAACTAGAGGTTCTGAAAAAAATCAGATAACTGCCCAACATTGATTGTAACATGTTCTCGAAAAAACTAACTAGTACATCACATATGATCTGCTTCACCGCATGATTCAAGGGACTGCCTAGTCCCTTATATGCAGTGCTATAGACACCGGACAATCCTTTACCCAGTTCTCCTAGTCATTGTGAATGGCTACAAGGCCTGTGCATGTGGGGGGGGGGTTGGTATCGCATGAGCACAACCCACAATCATGGGAGTTTTATGTTTTTAACCTCGGTCATAGGAGTTATATGTTTCCTAAACGGAAAAAACCATAAGCGGGTATAGAGGATTGGTGCATATATACGGTACATTTGCACCAATTCAGTGAGGCGAAAACTTCACCAGTGTAGCTAAAAACCCTAAACTTATAGCGGTAGCGACGAGTTTCGCATTGAGAAAGACTTGGTGATATGGGCACAAACCTATGCAGCGGGTTTCGCATTGAGAAACCCTTACTGGTATTTGGTGATATGGCCACAAACATGTGCAGTGGTGGGTTTCGCATTGAGAAACCCTTAACTGGTATTTGAGAAAGACTTGGTGATATGGGCACAACCTATGCACCAGTGGGTTTCGCATCGAGAAACGAAGTACTTGGTGATATGGGCACAAACCTATGTAACGATGGGTTTCGCATTGAGAAACCCTTACTAGTATAGCTTGAGTCGAAACTTTTTATACGAAATCCCATCACCCAACAATCCCACATCCAATTCAGGCTAGTTGGTACAAAGTTTCGCCGTGCGAAGTTATCTTTCACTGTGATTTCTTCTCAGGCTATTTGGTAGAGAGTTTCCTTGTGAGAAACTAGCTATGGGTGAGGACCTACAATTTGAGGTGAAGTCTCACCGCACACTCTAGCGCCCGTTATGGAAAAAAAGCCACACCTACAGGGTAATATGTTCATCAGGTATAGGGGCTACTTGTTCTTTATGTGTTAGTTTTGCATAATGTTTAGTTTCGCCAAGTTCGTATCGCTGTGGAAATTTCGCAGAAATTTCATGGATATTCAGGGAATATGCCCTTGTGTTCACCAGGTTGGGTGGTTGGCAAGAGGTTGGGAACACGGGGATGTCATTGGAACTCCGGAATTCCCTCGAGGAACACATACATTCTCTGAAATGTGGCGCCTACTTCTTGCTATAATTTTTGCAGTTTATCATCAGTTTGGATGTTGAAGGCCTTGCTGTTTTCGTTGATATTCATCTGTGCTTTGCAATAATGTGAAAGATCCACCGGGCAATTGTCTTGCAGGAAGGTAACTACATGACCTTCAACCATCTATTGTGTCAAGATCTATCAGACTTGTCAGAACGACATCTTATTTCCCTCCATATTGGAACAAGTATTGCCACATCTATTAAATGCCATTTATGAAGATAATTATTACTCAAGTCTGTTGCTCCAGGTCCACCACATCTATCTGTAATGGATCAGGAATTGTGTATGACTTACCGCGCTCTCCATGCAACATCTGTTTACATGCACTTGAAAAAAGATATACATGCCTTTGTTTGAGATGTTTGAAAGCCAAACAGCACTTGACACCGCAAGGAATATGTAAAGAGTTTCCCAAGGCCAGTGAAATAGAGCCACACTTGGTGATGAGCACCCATAATGTGACACCTTCATCTGTACTCAACGAGGAGAAGCATTCCTAGGGTGCAAACAACAGCCATCAAACACAGGAAACCAGGACAAGAATAGTTAACCCAACTTTCACAACCTCCTGCTTAGAGAAAAATAGCATCATTGAATGACAAGCCACAGCAACAAACCCTGTGCCCAGTACATATAGAGCAAGACCAAAAACTCAGAAGATACTCTAGCTTCTAATCTCAGATTGCTGCACCAGCTAGAAGCAGTCACCTGCACATTAGGTGTACCCACATGGACTCCGTACAACACATAAAGAGAAACATGTTCAAACTACAGTGTAATCAAGAGTTTCAGAATGATATCAGAATACGTTACCACAGCAGAAGTCAAGCATCTAATGAGTCTGAAGTGCCATGCACAGTTTCACTCTCCCGTTTAGGCGAAAATTTTAAACAAATGTGTTCGGCCTGCTGGCCTTGAACGTAGTCTTCAAGTTCCTGCTGGGTGGTCTGATCTTCCGATGAGTCAATGGAAACTTGATTTTGGAGTCATGAAATTGCTTGGTATTTTCGCGCTTGCATAAAGAAACAGGGATGGTTGCTGTCTTGATGATCTGAATGCAAGGGGAGCGCACACGGTGGCGAGAGGCCATTTCATCATACATTTGCTCTACTGCTCCATTCAGAGTGGTGTCGCGGTACTCCTTGTACATATTGTGGTAGCCTGTTCGGCTCTGGTACCTCACCCAAATGCCAAAGTTCTGGATTGTGGTGGGATACTTCTCAAAGATCTGTCGAAATTGGCAACAGAAAGATGTCAGCAAAGTGTAGTCTGTCCACAAATTCAAGTACTTACAATCTCCTGTCTGTTCAAGGCCTGCGTACCCTCTTCCTCGTGTAAACATTCTCTCAGTCTTCAGTGACTACAACAAAGCAGGCATCTCGCATGTACTCCCCCCTTCCCCTTCTCACCCCCAGGAAGTCCACTTTTTACATAAGACTGCAAACTGAAAACAGTAACGTAATGGCTCAATTAGAATGCACAATGCTGGCCACCTTACCTCATTGATGGCAAGAATCTGCCCGTGTGACCTCTTCACCTTCTTCAACTTCCTGAGGAAGTACCTACACAACAAATGCCAACATCGTGCAAATCAAGTTCTTGCAGCCCACTGGTCCAGTCCTCTGCCACTTTGAGTTCATTGGAGCTATACCAGTACTACCAAATTCACTGTGAGCTTCATACCCAACCATCAACGATGTCAACGGTGAAAGACTGCCGGAGTTGGTGCAAATTGTCGACTTTCCAAAGCATGAAGCTACAACCAGGGATTACCCTTCACACGTGCAGTCCACGTAATTTCCTCCGGCCCAAAAGCATGACCGATCCGTTTGTGAATGCAGATCACAGATATAAAACATGAGAGTGATTTAAGTTTGGTTTCCTAACGACTTTAACGATGCAAGCACCAAAACAGGGACAAGGTTCTTAATTGTACATAGGCAGAAGGTTTGTGAGTTAGGTCATACCAAAACTTGGACTTTGCCCGCACTTCGTTGGTCGCCCACAGCTTCATGCGGTACGCCTTCGGCTGCTCATCGGTGGGGGTAGGCAGCGCCCGCCCCACCACCTGGTACTGGTGAAACTGCTCCCATCAAACACCTCATTAACTCATACCACACCATATCGGAAGCAGACCAACAGTGACAGCGAGACTAAATATGCAACAAAGAGAACATATCAAAAGCAAAGAAACCAACATCGCCCAACAGACACCCATCGTTGCAGAAGCAGTTTCCACGCGAACACTTGTTGGTGTGGCACAGGCATGTGGTAAGACAGGACAAGAACGTACCCGAAAACTCATGGCTCCTGCCTGCTCTCTCTCTCGGATCAGAGCAAGAGCGTGGAAGGGGCTGCAGCAAGCAACTCGTTCCGGCCTCCAATTAGGGCTAGGGTTTCATTCCCTCGTACATCGACCAGGATGAATGTTTCACGAATATGAAGCAATGAAGAACTTATTGTATAGTTGTTAGGGTTTGAGGTGGCAGACGTCAGGTGGGGGTGTAGAGGACCCACGTTTGAGCCGCCGCCACCGACGTCAGAGTCGGTGGAGGTGATGGGAAAAGTTGATGCCTTTGTCTGATCTTTTGGTGCGCTTCTTCTGAACGGGGGCTGATCTTTACATTGCTTCATGCACTCACATGAGCTGTTTCATTGTTGCTATCTCCCGCCGAATCAAGTACACAAACATATGTATATATATATATATGTAGAGCTCCGTTGTTTATGACTATGTTCATTGAAGACAAGTTTGTAGAGGCAATTTCACCGTTCGTCTTTGATCTGCAAAGGCTACTGAGAGGCTACTATCTGAATATAGTCTGGACATGTGTACATGAATAAGGTTGACTGGGGATCTACAGCCCGAGCTTTCGGCGAAATTGTACTACGATCTTACGATTTTTTTTATTTCAAAATGCGCACATTGAGGTCAGCAATCTGGAGAGTATTGAAACGATGGTACAAGCAGTCAAGCGCATTTTCAAACCCCTTAACTTTCAGGAACAGATGTCACCCTCACAATGCTCACAACCATACTTTTAAAGGCTTGATCAATATTCCGGATTCCAAAATTTTCCAGGGCCACGGATCAAAGAAGTGTATAGATCTTAAAGATTTATCTCCATCAGCTTCATATATTACTGCGGATTACGCATGAGATGTACACTGCTCGTCTCTTCATGTAGCTATAGTGATTCGTTCCTTATAGCTTTTAAACTCCAAGCCAGGTTGATGCAGTAACCTCGGCAGCACTCCTGGAGTGTGACTTCAGATGGTCTTTATATCTACTACAAGTAAATATTGGTTACTGGTTTCCAGTGCTTCTGTGTAGAAAAATTAGTTTGCTCAAGTGTTATGTTGCAATCTTCAGGTTTATAACATACGATCTTCTTCTAAAATTACTGTATAACGCCCGAGTAACGCCCTGGAGACCTATTGCTCAGCTTGTGCTGACGAGTTCATCTTCAAGCTGCAACTATCATGATGGCTTTCAAATAAGTAGGCCCTGAGGACCTGCAAGCACCTGGAACACACCGCCTGACAATCCTCTCCGACCGCCCAGCATACCTTATATCTTTGATGTCACATCATGGATCTGACCTCCGATCAAGATTCTGCATTCTGCCTAGGTCGCACAGGTTCTAATTCTATCAAGTTCCTTTCTTTCTTCTTAACCCAATGGCCTGGAAAAGGTGATTCGCCTAAAAGTTTACTTCTTGACAATTCTAGAGAGCACGAAGAAGATTCGTAAGGGAAGACAAGTTGCACGGTCACATCTTGAAGCTGAATGGACGCACGAAGTCATCGAACTGTCTGCGAAAGCCGATATTCTTATCAAAACCCGACTTCAGAGAATAAAGTGTGCATCCCCATGTTTTTGCTGACTTTCGATGGGTCCAAGGGCCACTTGAAGCGTTGCCTGCTTCACATCGGAAACGAAGACGATCAAAATATAGTACATACATGTATGTTCGTTACAAGGCTGATCGAGTTCCGGCACTGCCACTCCCGGAGGAAAATTCTGTTTGGAAGTATGATATGAGGATCAGCTTCCCCTTATGCCAAACTTAATCATGATATATTCACAGCGAGATGGTGCACGAGCTTTTACCTCTGAAATATGGAAAATGTCATTGACGGTCTCTGGTGTTCGAAATTTATGTACGGTATGTCGTCCCTACAATTGGACTCATAAGAATCTTCTGATGCCGCGAGTGTACAGAAAGTCTATACACGCTTCTCTGTGGAGCCCTGGTCGAACCATGAATCTATCTGACTGTATGACTGCAGGTCTAGTAATTCCTCAGGTACGGTACCTTTCAGCTGCATTCCTTGACGTGGTCTGTTTTGGGGTTCGGAGGTTCCCTCATCTAATCTAGTGGGATCCGCCTTGGCGGCAGATGTGTACCCGGTATCTCGCGATCTGTCACTCCCAATTGCATCCCACAACAAGGGAATGTCACGAGAAGCAGATTTTGAAGTACTTGTATCTGGTAGTGATCTATTAAGAGCATATAATGACATCAATTGAGACGGATAGATTCCCAAATATGGAGCTGTACTGCTGTGGCCCAGTTCCATATCTTTCTGGAAAGGGAGAGAGCATGGCAACACTTCAAGACCAGATGAATGAGATGAGATGAAAGGGAAGGGAGAAACTCTATTGCTTTGTTGCACTTGGTCCCTGAACTCGAGAGATGTGGGGACTGCATTCACGGCTAGTAAACCATGTGTATCTTCCATGGGTACAGCGCGCTTCGGCTGCGGTCGCACTACATGCGCCCCGGTGGCTAAACCTGGCCCAGGAATGCCTGTGAGCTTCTGCACCATCTCCCGAAACTCAGTACTGCTTGCCTCCAAAATCGTAGTAGGCACACGCCGAGACGCTCGCGACCGCCGCTTCGTCACTCTGGTGGTGGCACCGCCCACTGATTCTGTTGCGTTGGTCCGCTGATACCTATTGTATGGCACTGTGGGCGTGTCCACAGACTCAGCCTTGCAACGGTCAGGCACCATAGAAACTGCCTTACTTAACGCAGACTCAGCTGTACTAGGGGAAGAGGCGTTGCTCCCATGAATTTGGATGTCCTTGCCTGCAAGGTAGCCAGCACGAGTGGCCGTCACCGCGCTTGCCCATGTGTGACCAGTGCTCGAGCAGACCTTAGTGCTCTGGGGCTTGGAGTACGTGAGAGAGCTTCCCCCTAGGGATTCTGAGATGAGATGAGAAGTGGACGAGCCCGTGACATACTTGGATCGTAATTCTCGCTCCAGCTGGGCTGCTTCGGACTCAACCTGTGTACTACTAGGATGTGGCGAAAAATCCTTTTCTGACCCTTTCACCTTGCCTGATCCATGGTCATACTTCCACTGAGCATTTCCCTCCCACCTTTCCATTACGTCCTCCCTTGTAGCCTGCACTTCTCTCGCACTTCTGGGTGATGATGCCACCCCACCGGACACTTTTCCTGTCCACCTCGTCAGCTCGGGGCATTATATCTGCCTGTCTACAACATGATCTCCCTCTGTCCTCCTCTTTCCAGATCCTTGAACCGATCAGCACCCTTGTCAAACTTACCTTGAAGATGGGTTAACGAGATATAGCAACGAGTTGTAATCTGCAAACGGAGGAAGACATGTAGTATACCTATTGAGACATGGCCAGCCAGAAATGTGCACCTTGAATCACAGACTGGCTACATACATATCCAGAGGAGAAGTTTTGCGTGTCCAGTCTCCAAGGACTCGAGAGAGAGCTCGGGAAGCACGCGGTTTTTCTGGGAAGAAAGCTCCTAGTTTGACTGGCACCCTTACCCCGAGTTGAATTCGTATTTTTTAAATCTAGTATTGGCATGCCGTAGTATATGGTAATAAGTTAACGAATACAGACATTGTTTTGCGTGCCCACAATTCAATTGAACTGCCAAAAAATAAAATCAAGCAAAGCGGGGTGGACGTCAAATAGGACTGTCTGAAGGAGGGTGGTTATTGCATGCGGGCTCCACATGGCTATTGCATACCTCTGGAAGTGGCAATTAGATGGATGGTGTTAAGAAGATTTTTTCCCCTTTTGGAAAGAAATTGAATTGCAAAGACAATTCAACTGATTTGCATTTTTGGTATGTGACGAATTGAATTGCTGCCTCTTTGGTATTCCCTAACCTACGAGGGTCCGAGCCCGGCTATCATGGGACACAACAAGCCTTCCTAAAGTCAAAAGGTGGCGGGCCCTAATAAGCAATGACAAGTAGGATGCAGGTGCCAGAACTGGGTGCTTATTTCTCTTTGAGGAGAGGCTCATCATACTTGATTCTACAGCTTAATCTGCTCTGGATGATGCATGCAGAGGCGTCGGCAATATGCCTGTAAGCAAAGCTTTCCATCAATGGATACAACAATGTAGTTAGATAGTGATCTGAAGCTGGGATGGATGCTCTATGGAATGGGCCAGGATTATAGCAGAGGGGAAACCCAGATGAAGATCAGGCACAATGCTGGCCAAAAAATCAGAGTTGATATTGAAGAGAGAAGATGGACAGCAGCAGCAGCGTGAAGGAGGGAGGGACAGAGCAGAACACCAGTCGGATGGGAACACGACAGCGGCAGCCGAAGCTTCTGTGACGTAGAAGGCGAAATGGCGTAGCGGACGTAATACGAGTGGGGGACCCCCCACTGTCAGGGTCCGCCATGGCTGCAAAGATCTTCTCAATGCCCCGAGGTGAAAGCTCAGTGGTGTTGAAGAAGGTCGGCAAGAAAGTCTGCAGGAACGCGCGAAAGAAATGCGAGGTTTGTTTGAACCATCCAACTTCGTCGATCTTCTTCTCCAAGTCATCCCCTACAGTAGCAATTCTGCTAACATTCCGACCCCTTTTCCTGCCATCAAGTCAGCACTTGTTTTGTATGGAGGATGGAGGTATGTAGCATCATTCTGCTGTAAGATTCAAGTGCTACGCAGTTACATCATCTGTGCTGCTGCTGCCTTGACCCGTGTGTCTTTGCTGACCTCGCCTCGTCACAGGCTTCCACTTTGAATTTCGAAGACGAATCGCACAAAAAAGCCGTTGAGACAAATTCTCCAATTCACTCAAGGAAGAAAGAATCTGGAGTGTAACGTTCTGTTTTTGGATTTCTCTGTTCTTCGGAGGCAATTTGATTGGGCAGATGGAGTAAAGACGTAGGTATACGAAATTTGTAATCAGACATTGGACTGTAATATAAGGGATGGCTCGGAAGTGCTCTCGCGTCACGTCGTGCGGAGGGAGCGGGATCCTGTCGATTTGCCATAAGTTAGATACCTCACGTCAGTTAAGTAACGGGCAGCTTCACGACTTTCGAAACCACAGACAGTGGAGTTGGTGGTGGTCGCTCGTCATCCACCTCCTCATTATGATTGTGGGGTAGAAATTGAGACTTTGACTGAAACAAGCTGCTGGGTAGCTGCTGCTTCTCAAAAGTGTGAGGCTCTGGTCCCATCTAGGTACAAAAAGATCTGAAGCTGTACCTGCAGATTCCCCGGAAAGAGATGAACCTAAGCAACGTCTATCTCTTCACCCCCACCTCCTAAAAACCCACTCAGGAGTGCATCCTCTGCAGTTTGTCGAAGGAATGCTCTTCACAAACAGTTTTCAGAAAAACTATGCTTGATACAATGCAATTGGATTTACTACAGGGTCCAATGTCAGCGGAACTGGTTCCTTATAGTGCTGTGTATCCAAGTTCATGAAGAAATTTGGGGATGAAAACTTGACTCTACACCTGAAAAAAGTTTAACTGTTGTATGTGGGACCAGATATTGTAAGCAAACTTGATCTCCTGGCTGCAGAGGTGAAAACTCCTCAACCATCTGCCTCGGGAATCTCAGAATGTGAGTTAAAATGCTCCAAGAAGAGAGAGAGATACTGCACTAGGGTACATAAGGAAGACTGCTGCACTTTCCCAGTTAGACTGTTCTTCCTTTCAGGAAGGTCATCCTTTTCCTCTTTAGTTGAGTGGCTCCCTATTTTCCTTGAAAAAAATTCCTGGAAATTTAAGGGTTCTGATTCCGAATGACCGTCTTGGCATATCAAATAATTACTCGACAGCGATTACCCTTTGGCCAACAAATCTTGTAAAATGGTGTACATAGAGCAGAGGACTCTGTAAGTACTCTAAATTGTGCAGAGGCACTATCTTTGTTACTTTAATGCAGAGGTGGCGACTCAGCCATTGAAAGGAAGTGTTTGATAGCCTTCACGCTGCTCACTACCTCCTTGCAACTGCCTGGCGTCTGCTGCAGTTGCCCGGTTGAACCACCGGCTCAGCTGTTTCTCCATTGCACTCACCACTGTGCGCCTCTCTCCCACCCCATACTTGGCCCTGTCTACTGCCTCCTTGAAATCCTCTACTGCGACTGCTGACCGACCTGCATCCCCCAAGACTCTTCTCATCCCTCTTTAGATATAGACAGCAAACCGTAGCCATGCACTGTTACTGAGTTCAGGACATTTTCAACTTCTGAATCACTACCTCACACGTAGTCCCTGAACATCCACTTCAAGTTTGGAGAGAGGGTACCATCGTCTCACAATCCATAACTCTGATCAATACCATGCTGCTGTATACTAAAACCCCATATTGCCTGCCAATAAACTATTTCCAATCCTTCAAGTCGACGTTACACCAAATTTGTAGTTGTACAGCCCTTGCGAAAACAACTCGCTGTTTCACGACTTGCTGCTCAGGTAGAGTTAAGAGGGTACGGATAGCAACACACCTTGCCTTGCAGCAAGGAGAGCGGCCTCATTCACAACATTTGCAAGATCAGCACCCACAAAGCCGGGGGTGAGAGAGGCCACAATTGCACATAAGCTGGCTGCATCCTGCTCCACTGGCACAGAACGCATGTGCACTGCCAGCACCTGCTTCCGCCCCTCAAAATCCGGTGCACGCACATTCACCCTACGGGATATGCGGCCAGGCCTACATAGTGCTGGGTCCAGCACCTCCGGCCGGTTGGTGGCCGCCAGCACCAGCACCCCTGTCTCCGAATCAAATCCATCCATTTCGGTCAACAACTGCACCCCAAATGTTGCAAATCAGCCTCACCTTCACTAGAAACCACATACAGAAGACACGGATTCCTTCAACAAGGGAGGCTGGTGTTATGAGACATAAGACACCTCACCCTTGTCAGGGATCCATCCATGCCTATCACACCACACACAAGCCAAAAAAAATAGAAAACAACCTGATTCAGAGTTTGGTCCCGCTCATCATTAAAGCTCCTACCACGACGGCCACCCACAGCATCCAGCTCATCAATGAACACAATCGAGGGTTTGCTCTTCCTGGCCTCAGCAAACAGTTCGCGAATACGCGCTGCTCCCCTGTAACCCACCAGCCCTTGTAAGTACATATGTGGCACTACCTGGAAATGGTGCAGTCAGGCCAAAACATGTGACAATGCCCATGCAAGTACCTGCCTACAAACATCTCCACAAACTCGCTCGCTGAGGCTGCGAAAAAAGGGACTCCAGCTTCTCCAGCCACCGCACGTGCCAACAGTGTCTTTCCAGTACCAGGAGGGCCTACTAACAAGACCCCCTTAGGTAGCTTTGCACCCAAGCTTGCGAAGTTGGATGCTCCTCTCAGGCATGCCACAATCTGCAGTGGTCCCCGCACATACATCATCATCATCACCATGGACACAACCTAAAATGAGATATGAACATGATCATCAGTATGCGTATTTTGTAAGCCTTGACCCACAGTATAAAAATCAGAAGGGGAAAGGCCCAAAGGAGCAGTCTGCAGTCAGCAAAAGTAGACGGTGAAATAGTTAACACTGACATTGTCTATGATAGACAATTGTCACAAATTCAATTCCATGCTAAGCTACTACATCTAATAGCAACGAGTCATCTGCTTTCTCTCACATTTCAGCACACACCTTGTCCCCTCTGCTTTTCGAGTAATTTGTTTTTAGAAATTAGGCAGTCTAGAGCTTCAGCCAGAATCCTTCCATTCAATTCCAGTCACAAGGACACTCTGCATTGACATACCTCCATGAGTTCAGCCTTGGCAGTGTCAATTCCAGCGACATCATTGAACTTGACCACCTGGGAACTTAGTCGCCGCCTCTGTGCAGATGATTTGCTGCCAGCCATCTGGCGGTGCATGAGCCAAAGCAGTGGACTGAGTGGAATCCAGAGTGAAATAATAGTTAGCAGCAGAGTACGCACCGCAGCAGTCACTGACTGTGGTGCAGAGCTGTAGTGCACACCTGTCTCTCTCATTAGACTGAGTAAATAGGTCTCGTCGTGCTTTATCCGCCGTGTCAAGTAGTGCCACTCACTCCTCTTCACTGCCCTATGTGTGCTTGCCGCTCCTGACATATTGGCCTTATCGCCAACCCTTTGTCCCTGCCACGTTTCCATTTCTTCAGATGGGCTGGGACCTCCCACTCTGACACCCTTCACAGTCTCTAGTGAAACGGCAGCTACACCTCCATCTTCGACCACTGTGGGCAGCAAATTGAAATACAGTTTGCAAGTGTTCTCTTCGAAAAGGGCCGAGCTGACGGAGCCTTCATGGAGGTTGTTCACAAGCTGCGAGTAAGGCACTACAAGTGCTGGCGAGGTGGCGGTGAGGTGCAGGGAGATGGCAGCCACCCCGCATGTGCACACCACCAATGCCCCCAGCAGCAGCGGCCGCCACGGTAGTGCCCGCGGAGGTGCCCAGCACCGCCGGACATAGCGCAGCAGTAGCCTCAGACGCCCACGCAGCCGCAACTTCCGTTGCACGCCCTTGCGCTCTCGGCTCTTGTCTGCTACCACTTGCTTACTACACTGCACCCTACCCACCCTCCTCCTGCTTCTGTTGTCAAACATGTGACACTGTGAGCAACTGCCCCAAGTTTGCGTGCTTGAAGAATTACAGTGTGGCAGAGGTATCCTGATGATACCCCTCGTCTCTTCAACGACAACTCTACGAATCCGCAAGGCTTTTCTCCCTTTAAGGAACGTACACGTCTCTTCACAATGTAACTGAAAGACGTTGGGTCTTCCTTCACCCAAAAACCAGCTCCTCTCTAATCCATATGCCATCGTTGACCTCCATTGCAGCTTATGGCGGCCAAGAAAAGATCCCACAGTACTGTGAAAGCATGAGGAAAGATTGCTTACATTTGGAAATGAGGATGAGATGACCCGCTGCTCCAGCATGCCTTGCTTGTCTGTCAGAATGCAATGAGCCTTGGCAGTGCAGTAGGACCCAACTCCGCAATGCGGATTAGAGGATGCCATCTGCCGTGCCCTTCTCCGTAAATTTCCTTGTCCCTCCACTAATTCTCAGTGACCTAGAGGAACATGGAACCCACGATAGAAGATGGTGAAGAGCCACATCCACACACATCTAGGCAGCCAGTTCAAGATGCCCGCCAGTGCAAGCTACATGAGCAGAGGCAGTTTGTCACGGACCGGGACAGGAAGGTGTTCCGTAAGAGATTACAAGCAGCAAAGGACAAACCCAGAATCGTTGCAGCACCTACAGTGAACAGCTTCACCAGAGCTTCAGGTCCAATGATAAAAACATTCGATTGAATGCAGGCTTCACACCCACCTCACCCACCTCACCCAATCACCCAAATTGCCCTTCCGTGTGCTCGCAGCCAATTGAGCAGTCATCCCTTCTCTCCCAAAGGACCTCTTCACCCTGTCCTTCTCCTCAAGCACAACCTCACGTGTTCTAAGGTTCGGTGGTTCAATCCGAGCCGTGTTTTCCCCAATTGGTCCTGGGTTTGGTGTTTGGTCCGGGGTTCGAATTCCGGTTACTAGATTGCACAATGGTGTCTTACTTCTTCCCTTCTTCATCCATTCTTTGCAGCCGCTTGTGTACCTCTCGGCCTTGAACAGTCTCTGTAGAGTAAGTACATGTCTTGGATCTGAATTGCACCCGACCTAATCAAACCATGATTCCCTAGACAGTGAGGTTTTACCTTTTACATGGAGAATCTCCCAGGGACACGTTTATTTTGCTGTCCTGTGGAATTGTATGTGTCTTCCAAATCAGTTTTGGGATCACAAAAGTACCTCGGAGCCTACCTGCTTGAGGCACTTGGGGCGACAGTTGATGTCTTCTGATGGCTGTCCCATGGGCCTCTATACACGTTGTAAAGTTTCTTGCTTCTCAAAGTGCAACCTCAGCCAAATGTGTAGTATATGTGTGTTTCAGCAACGGGTCAAACGATCAATATGATCTGTACTTTCCGATCCTTAACTCACCTAAATGGATATGTTGGCCTCTATGTTCTACAAACAATTTTAGGCTCAGTTTTTATATCTAGTGACACTGTAAAATGAGCCGTAGAAGGATTACTATATCTCCAGGCTATCTCCGTCCTCAGTTTGATATAGGGAACTTCAAGGATCACATCTCTGCTCTCTTCAGACAGAGTAGATACTATTGGTTGCTTTGTTGAGCAACATTTCGATGCCTGTAGAGGAGGAAACTACTTTAAAATACCTCCACAATTCACTACTTTATAGTGTAATGTGAGCACCTATAGGCACTCAGCCTGAAATCCAGATTGTTGTCGGCTGTGGCACAAAGGGAATTCCTTTTTGACGAACTCGGATAACTACGCGGCTGAAGCTCAGGAGGGTTAGGCCAGTGAAGGACTGGCCAGTAATTTATATCCATTCCATCTCTGCAAGTCAACCGTTGCAAATAAATCCAGACCTTGGTCAACAGTGGGACATTTGTTCGGAGACCTTGTCATTACCAAACCAGCAAATAATGTCTTACAGACTTAAGGGAGATGAACCTTAAATGGACAGTTTACCTAGTGCTCATGGTTGGAATAAGCATACATATGTGGGTTTGCTGTTTGCTCCGATACTTTGTGAGCGATGCTTAGGTAGTGGATCCTCAATGCACTTACGAGAATGGAAAACACTGCTGCAAGCAATGAGGAAAAGGCAATGCGATGTCAAGTATGATCGTTGCTCATTCCCCAACCTCCAAGGGGCTCTCAAACTCTTCCATCGAAGCAACTCGACCCAAGTCAAAAGCTTCGACATGAAGAGCTGATTCTGCTTTGCACTTGAGCAGCGCTACCAATACGGGCTTAGGAAGGGGATAGAGCTCCCGCACTCCACCATTCCACACTCGCTAACGCCATCGCCACCTTCATTACGTCCAGAACTGGGAGTGTGCTACTTTTGTACGAATGGGTAATGCGCCCCACTTTGAAACCTCCGTTGCCGGCCTCGTGCCGCCATCCCCCTATGTTTTGAGCAGGCAATACAATACAACGCAACGGCCTACTTGCCAGGTAGATCTCAACTACTGCCCACGCAACCTTGCCTCCAGAGACTGCAGCAGTGGTTTAGGGCGCGCTGCAATCTGATGATCCGTGCGAGCTGCACAGCGGCTTGGTGCACAAATGGAGTTGGTAAAAAGCATTTCACAGATTTTGTTACTGAAAAGTGGAGAATTAGAGGTATTCCTCGATAGGATCGTCGCTGTGGCAAGCTGGAGACATGTCGCCATGTGATCTGAACGCGAGAGCGGCGGTTTCAGAGCAGCGATGCAGGAACGCGATGGACTGAAGGTGAATACTGTCGTCGCGTTTCCAGTCCAGGGAGCGGCGGCCATTGCTATGCAGGTAAAAGCGCTGGTTAGCTGGTTATACAGGAGACAAAGGTAGAAGAGACCATCGAGTATTTTGGGGTTCTCTATAAGGCGCACTCTGCCGGTTTTGCCAAATGTTGCTGGGCAGCATTGAATCGATCCGGATCCGGTTTCTGTAAACCTGGGGATGTGACGTACCTGGGATCTCCTGATTGCTACCAGATTTTTCTTTCATTGTGTGCATTTGGTCTCAGATTCATTCAATTTGCTACATTCATGACATCGTGAGGAAACTAGTCATGAATGTTGGCAAGAGGAAGTTTGTTTTTGCAAGGTTCAATTTGCTTGTGTGACTCAGTGGGAGAGAGGTGCACCCTGGCGACCAGCAGGGAGTGTAGCAAACGTTGTCATACCTGCGGTATGGCTGTGCAGGATGAAGCATCACAGCTTCTGCACTTAACGATCCCAGAAGTGATTTTGTTGCCCAGGAGACGGATGTGACAACCTATTATTCTTGTAGAGGTGTGGTTCCTCATGACATATGCCTGCTATTTGATCATTTCGCCCTTGGTCTGCTTTGGCAGCACTTCTGACTGCATCAGTAATGTGCTTCATCTCCAACCAATCCTGTGACTGCAACAAGCTAAATGAGCTGAACTGAGCTGCTGAGCCTATCCACATCGTTTCAGGTTGGGATACAAAGGATACTTTTATGTCAAAGAAAATTGGTTGGCTTTAAATGATCGTTGTCCCAGTGAATGGATAACAGTCTTTTCTAATGTCACTTAGAGACTCCTCAGAAATGTGCCAAGGGTTGGTAAAATCTTTCCTTTCATTCATTTGACTTTTGTTTGAAAACTGTTGCTATCACTCTCATATTGAGTGTTGAATATTTTTGCTCTCTGTCTGTCGCTTGAAATTTAAACTCAGGGTGGGGAGCCTACCTTTGAACAATAAACAGATGCAGGGAGGAAAAGGAGATTGTAGTTGCCCAATGTGCAGGCAGCCTAAAGACAATATCCATTGCCCGATACATTGTCCAGGGTATCCTCACCAGAGTCACCGTCGTCAGGAACATCAAGAACATTGTTCCTGCACCTGTGTTCACCAACTTTGAAAACCCTGGCCCTGCTGGGGTCTTATAGCTGGGCAACTCACTCACAGCAGATTGATGCTTGTGTAAATGGCTTTCTAGAGAATATCTGGGAAGCCCGAACTAATTGTTTATACCAAGGTGTCCCACCACCATAGTGAGCCCCTCACAAGGTAGTTTCATTTCCCTCATGTTCCGCCAAACTGGGCGTGGGTTCTCTGGCCACAATGCTATGGCAAACAATGTCTTATGAGTCTCTCTCTCCCCTCTTCTCCTGTCTTCCTCTGTGGGAATCAACTTTGAATGGAAGTGCTATCGCTACGGTGGTCATTTGTTGGGGCCACATTCTCACAAACGACATTGTACAGCTTCTTTCTGTCCAGGGGCCACCATTCTTTTATTTTCTTCCTCTTTCCCTCTCTTTGCACACTTGAACAGAAGCTATCACTCTTAGTCTTCATTTCACAACTGTTAAAGAAGTTGAAGGACAAAGACTCATCCACAAGAAGTGGCAGTTGGCAGGGAGTTGCATGTTATATGGGAAGCTTGAACAGCTCTGTCAGCAAATTCAAGAGGGTCAGTGAATTCGTCAACAGGTAGCTCTTCAATCTTTTTCATCCATCTCCCTTCTTCCACTTCTAATGTCTGTTGAATACAATACTATGACTTGTGAGGAGCTTTGGCAGATGACTCCTTTCTGGTGATTGGTATGCTATGTGTTAAGGTGAGAGCAGTGGTAGCAACTGTCAATCTGCTGGGCCATATGTAAGCCCTGCATGATTCTCGATCTGTACTTTCTGCATTCGTTCAGTAAGTTCTAAAGTAGCAATGCATGTGTGTGTGAGAAAGAAACAAAACTTAAAAGAAAGATTTATCAAGTCTACTGATGGGCCAGTGGGACAAAAACAAAGTTTGAAAGGACATTTGCAGTACCAAAATTGAAGAAGAGGAGGACAAGAAGAGATCAATTTCATCCACTGGAGGCCCAGAGCAGGGCCAGTGGAACAGGCTAGAAAATAACAGTAGAACCACCAACCGAAGAACGCAAGAAATGGAGAAACTGAGAGGTCGAACCAAAATAATTGTCGTTGACAATTTCACAACCATCTATACACTTGCCCTCCACTTTTACTTCCTACCAAATCCCAACAGTGGTCTCCCACTGTGTGGGTCCCAGCAGCAAGAGAAGAGGACAGAAAATATTGCTATCTTGCTGTGGGCCCTACATTACTCATCTACATAGTTTGTAAAATGGGTGATATCCTACTATCAGATTTACTTGAAGATGGACCTGATTCATACCTCCCTTCTCAATGTGCTCAGCAGCTGCTATATATATATCCCAGATTGGTGAAAGGAAGAGAACTGCTGGGCCATGCTAAATTCCTTCTCCCATACCTCCTTCCCGAACAAACAAAGTTATACAACTGCAAACAAGAAACAGGACACAATCCTTCTTGAGCCGAGCCATATCATGGCACACTAAGCGTAACACGTGGCAGCCGGCTTAGGGACTAAGAAATTCTTGCAAAGTAAAGTGGGGGCAAACCCTAGTGGAGGGCAAGGGCCCCCGGGAAAATAGGGAGAGAAAAAAAATGCGAAAAGGGTGCAGCACCGGGACTTCCCGGGAGGTCACCCATCCCAGTACTATTCCGGCCCAAAGGCGCTTAACTTCAGAGTTCTGATGGGATCTGGTGTAGTAGCCTTGGTATGACCGCACCACGACATCCACGCTTCTGGCTTGCTACTTATACACTGCCCACGCAAACAAACACACACTGCTCCCACTAGTATTTTCCATGCCCCTTTTGCTACTCTTCGTTGATGGTTGCTCTTCTAGAACACCGCCATACATTATTTTTGCATGCTTACATTGGTCGGGCTCTGCCCGGAAGGAGATTTCACAAGATTTTTTCTTCTTCTTAAAAACAATTTGAATTCAACGAAAACGGACTTCAAGGTGCCGCCGGGGGTGGAGCACCCGCAAAATCACGCCTCAAATTATATGTTTCCGAACGAACGTGTTGTCTTTCCCCTGGTCACGCGAGACCGTGGCATGGCCAAACTAAAAAGTGGTGAAGGAAACAAAATTCGAAACGGAACTTAACGATAACTTGGGGGCCGGGACATCCATACAAGAAACAGGACACAATCCTTCTTGAGCCGAGCCATATCATGGCACACTAAGCGTAACACGTGGCAGCCGGCTTAGGGACTAAGAAGAAATTCTTGCAAAGTAAAGTGGAGGGGCAAACCCTAGTGGAGGGGCAAGGGCCCCCGGGAAAATAGGAGAGAAAAAAAATGCGAAAAGGGTGCAGCACCGGGACTTCCCGGGAGGTCACCCATCCCAGTACTATTCCGGCCCAAAGGCGCTTAACTTCAGAGTTCTGATGGGATCTGGTGTAGTAGCCTTGGTATGACCACCACGACATCCACGCTTCTGGCTTGCTACTTATACACTGCCCACGCAAACAACACCACACTGCTCCCACTAGTATTTTCCATGCCCCTTTTGCTACTCTTCGTTGATGGTTGCTCTTCTAGAACACCGCCATACATTATTTTTGCATGCTTACATTGGGTCGTGGGCTCTGCCCGGAAGGAGATTTCACAAGATTTTTCTTCTTCTTAAAAACAATTTGAATTCAACGAAAACGGACTTCAAAGGCCGGGGTGGAGCACCGCAAAATCACGCCTCAAATTATATGTTTCCGAACGAACGTGTTGTCTTTCCCCTGGTCACGCGAGACCGTGGCATGGCCAAACTAAAAAGTGGTGAAGGAAACAAAATTCGAAACGGAACTTAACGATAACTTGGGGGCCGGGACATCCATACAAGAAACAGGACACAATCCTTCTTGAGCCGAGCCATATCATGGCACACTAAGCGTAACACGTGGCAGCCGGCTTAGGGACTAAGAAGAAATTCTTGCAAAGTAAAGTGGAGGGGCAAACCCTAGTGGAGGGGCAAGGGCCCCGGGAAAATAGGGAGAGAAAAAAAATGCGAAAAGGGTGCAGCACCGGGACTTCCCGGGAGGTCACCCATCCCAGTACTATTCCGGCCCAAAGGCGCTTAACTTCAGAGTTCTGATGGGATCTGGTGTAGTAGCCTTGGTATGACCGCACCACGACATCCACGCTTCTGGCTTGCTACTTATACACTGCCACGCAAACAACACCACACTGCTCCCACTAGTATTTTCCATGCCCCTTTTGCTACTCTTCGTTGATGGTTGCTCTTCTAGAACACCGCCATACATTATTTTTGCATGCTTACATTGGGTCGTGGGCTCTGCCCGGAAGGAGATTTCACAAGATTTTTTCTTCTTCTTAAAAACAATTTGAATTCAACGAAAACGGACTTCAAGGTGCCGCCGGGGGTGGAGCACCGCAAAATCACGCCTCAAATTATATGTTTCCGAACGAACGTGTTGTCTTTCCCCTGGTCACGCGAGACCGTGGCATGGCCAAACTAAAAAGTGGTGAAGGAAACAAAATTCGAAACGGAACTTAACGATAACTTGGGGGCCGGGACATCCATACAAGAAACAGGACACAATCCTTCTTGAGCCGAGCCATATCATGGCACACTAAGCGTAACACGTGGCAGCCGGCTTAGGGACTAAGAAGAAATTCTTGCAAAGTAAAGTGGAGGGGCAAACCCTAGTGGAGGGGCAAGGGCCCCCGGGAAAATAGGGAGAGAAAAAAAATGCGAAAAGGGTGCAGCACCGGGACTTCCCGAGGTCACCCATCCCAGTACTATTCCGGCCCAAAGGCGCTTAACTTCAGAGTTCTGATGGGATCTGGTGTAGTAGCCTTGGTATGACCGCACCACGACATCCACGCTTCTGGCTTGCTACTTATACACTGCCCACGCAAACAACACCACACTGCCCACTTTTCCATGCCCCTTTTGCTACTCTTCGTTGATGGTTGCTCTTCTAGAACACCGCCATACATTATTTTTGCATGCTTACATTGGGTCGTGGGCTCTGCCCGGAAGGAGATTTCACAAGATTTTTTCTTCTTCTTAAAAACAATTTGAATTCAACGAAAACGGACTTCAAGGTGCCGCCGGGGGTGGAGCACCGCAAAATCACGCCTCAAATTATATGTTTCCGAACGAACGTGTTGTCTTTCCCCTGGTCACGCGAGACCGTGGCATGGCCAAACTAAAAAGTGGTGAAGGAAACAAAATTCGAAACGGAACTTAACGATAACTTGGGGGCCGGGACATCCATACAAGAAACAGGACACAATCCTTCTTGAGCCGAGCCATATCATGGCACACTAAGCGTAACACGTGGCAGCCGGCTTAGGGACTAAGAAGAAATTCTTGCAAAGTAAAGTGGAGGGGCAAACCCTAGTGGAGGGGCAAGGGCCCCCGGGAAATAGGGAGAGAAAAAAAATGCGAAAAGGGTGCAGCACCGGGACTTCCCGGGAGGTCACCCATCCCAGTACTATTCCGGCCCAAAGGCGCTTAACTTCAGAGTTCTGATGGGATCTGGTGTAGTAGCCTTGGTATGACCGCACCACGACATCCACGCTTCTGGCTTGCTACTTATACACTGCCCACGCAAACAACACCACACTGCTCCCACTAGTATTTTCCATGCCCCTTTTGCTACTCTTCGTTGATGGTTGCTCTTCTAGAACACCGCCATACATTATTTTTGCATGCTTACATTGGGTCGTGGGCTCTGCCCGGAAGGAGATTTCACAAGATTTTTTCTTCTTCTTAAAAACAATTTGAATTCAACGAAAACGGACTTCAAGGTGCCGCCGGGGGTGGAGCACCGCAAAATCACGCCTCAAATTATATGTTTCCGAACGAACGTGTTGTCTTTCCCCTGGTCACGCGAGACCGTGGCATGGCCAAACTAAAAAGTGGTGAAGGAAACAAAATTCGAAACGGAACTTAACGATAACTTGGGGGCCGGGATCCATACAAGAAACAGGACACAATCCTTCTTGAGCCGAGCCATATCATGGCACACTAAGCGTAACACGTGGCAGCCGGCTTAGGGACTAAGAAGAAATTCTTGCAAAGTAAAGTGGAGGGGCAAACCCTAGTGGAGGGGCAAGGGCCCCCGGGAAAATAGGGAGAGAAAAAAATGCGAAAAGGGTGCAGCACCGGGACTTCCCGGGAGGTCACCCATCCCAGTACTATTCCGGCCCAAAGGCGCTTAACTTCAGAGTTCTGATGGATCTGGTGTAGTAGCCTTGTATGACCGCACCACGACATCCACGCTTCTGGCTTGCTACTTATACACTGCCCACGCAAACAACACCACACTGCTCCCACTAGTATTTTCCATGCCCCTTTTGCTACTCTTCGTTGATGGTTGCTCTTCTAGAACACCGCCATACATTATTTTTGCATGCTTACATTGGGTCGTGGGCTCTGCCCGGAAGGAGATTTCACAAGATTTTTTCTTCTTCTTAAAAACAATTTGAATTCAACGAAAACGGACTTCAAGGTGCCGCCGGGGGTGGAGCACCGCAAAATCACGCCTCAAATTATATGTTTCCGAACGAACGTGTTGTCTTTCCCCTGGTCACGCGAGACCGTGGCATGGCCAAACTAAAAAGTGGTGAAGGAAACAAAATTCGAAACGGAACTTAACGATAACTTGGGGGCCGGGACATCCATACAAGAAACAGGACACAATCCTTCTTGAGCCGAGCCATATCATGGCACACTAAGCGTAACACGTGGCAGCCGGCTTAGGGACTAAGAAGAAATTCTTGCAAAGTAAAGTGGAGGGGCAAACCCTAGTGGAGGGGCAAGGGCCCCCGGGAAAATAGGGAGAGAAAAAAAATGCGAAAAGGGTGCAGCACCGGGACTTCCCGGGAGGTCACCCATCCCAGTACTATTCCGGCCCAAAGGCGCTTAACTTCAGAGTTCTGATGGGATCTGGTGTAGTAGCCTTGGTATGACCGCACCACGACATCCACGCTTCTGGCTTGCTACTTATACACTGCCCACGCAAACAACACCACACTGCTCCCACTAGTATTTTCCATGCCCCTTTTGCTACTCTTCGTTGATGGTTGCTCTTCTAGAACACCGCCATACATTATTTTTGCATGCTTACATTGGGTCGTGGGCTCTGCCCGGAAGGAGATTTCACAAGATTTTTTCTTCTTCTTAAAAACAATTTGAATTCAACGAAAACGGACTTCAAGGTGCCGCCGGGGGTGGAGCACCGCAAAATCACGCCTCAAATTATATGTTTCCGAACGAACGTGTTGTCTTTCCCCTGGTCACGCGAGACCGTGGCATGGCCAAACTAAAAAGTGGTGAAGGAAACAAAATTCGAAACGGAACTTAACGATAACTTGGGGGCCGGGACATCCATACAAGAAACAGGACACAATCCTTCTTGAGCCGAGCCATATCATGGCACACTAAGCGTAACACGTGGCAGCCGGCTTAGGGACTAAGAAGAAATTCTTGCAAAGTAAAGTGGAGGGGCAAACCCTAGTGGAGGGGCAAGGGCCCCCGGGAAAATAGGGAGAGAAAAAAAATGCGAAAAAGGGTGCAGCACCGGGACTTCCCGGGAGGTCACCCATCCCAGTACTATTCCGGCCCAAAGGCGCTTAACTTCAGAGTTCTGATGGGATCTGGTGTAGTAGCCTTGGTATGACCGCACCACGACATCCACGCTTCTGGCTTGCTACTTATACACTGCCCACGCAAACAACACCACACTGCTCCCACTAGTATTTTCCATGCCCCTTTTGCTACTCTTCGTTGATGGTTGCTCTAGAACACCGCCATACATTATTTTTGCATGCTTACATTGGGTCGTGGGCTCTGCCCGGAAGGAGATTTCACAAGATTTTTTCTTCTTCTTAAAAACAATTTGAATTCAACGAAAACGGACTTCAAGGTGCCGCCGGGGTGAGCACCGCAAAATCACGCCTCAAATTATATGTTTCCGAACGAACGTGTTGTCTTTCCCCTGGTCACGCGAGACCGTGGCATGGCCAAACTAAAAAGTGGTGAAGGAAACAAAATTCGAAACGGAACTTAACGATAACTTGGGGGCCGGGACATCCATACAAGAAACAGACACAATCCTTCTTGAGCCGAGCCATATCATGGCACACTAAGCGTAACACGTGGCAGCCGGCTTAGGGACTAAGAAGAAATTCTTGCAAAGTAAAGTGGAGGGGCAAACCTAGTGGAGGGGCAAGGGCCCCCGGGAAAATAGGGAGAGAAAAAAAATGCGAAAAGGGTGCAGCACCGGGACTTCCCGGGAGGTCACCCATCCCAGTACTATTCCGGCCCAAAGGCGCTTAACTTCAGAGTTCTGATGGGATCTGTGTAGCCTTGGTATGACCGCACCACGACATCCACGCTTCTGGCTTGCTACTTATACACTGCCCACGCAAACAAACCACACTGCTCCCACTAGTATTTTCCATGCCCCTTTTGCTACTCTTCGTTGATGGTTGCTCTTCTAGAACACCGCCATACATTATTTTTGCATGCTTACATTGGGTCGTGGGCTCTGCCCGGAAGGAGATTTCACAAGATTTTTTCTTCTTCTTAAAAACAATTTGAATTCAACGAAAACGGACTTCAAGGTGCCGCCGGGGGTGGAGCACCGCAAAATCACGCCTCAAATTATATGTTTCCGAACGAACGTGTTGTCTTTCCCCTGGTCACGCGAGACCGTGGCATGGCCAAACTAAAAAGTGGTGAAGGAAACAAAATTCGAAACGGAACTTAACGATAACTTGGGGGCCGGACATCCATACAAGAAACAGGACACAATCCTTCTTGAGCCGAGCCATATCATGGCACACTAAGCGTAACACGTGGCAGCCGGCTTAGGGACTAAGAAGAAATTCTTGCATAGTAAAGTGGAGGGGCAAACCCTAGGGATGGGCGAGGGGCCCCCGGGCAAAATAGGGAGAGGGAGAGAAAAAAAATGCGAAAAAGGGTGCAGCACGGGACTTCCGGGAGGTCACCCATCCCAGTACTATTCGGCCCAAAGGCGCTTAACTTCAGAGTTCTGATGGGATCTGGTGTAGTAGCCTTGGTATGACCGCACCACGACATCCACGCTTCTGGCTTGCTACTTATACACTGCCCACGCAAACAACACCACACTGCTCCCACTAGTATTTTCCATGCCCCTTTTGCTACTCTTCGTTGATGGTTGCTCTTCTAGAACCCGCCATACATTATTTTTGCATGCTTACATTGGGTCGTGGGCTCTGCCCGGAAGAGATTTCACAAGATTTTTTCTTCTTCTTAAAAACAATTTGAATTCAACGAAAACGGACTTCAAGGTGCCGCCGGGGGTGGAGCACCGCAAAATCACGCCTCAAATTATATGTTTCCGAACGAACGTGTTGTCTTTTTCCCACTGGTCACGCGAGACCGTGGCATGGCCAAACTAAAAAGTGGTGAAGAAAACAAATTCGAAACGGAACTTAACGATAACTTGGGGGCCGGGACATCCATACAAGAAACAGGACAAATCCTTCTTGAGCCGAGCCATATCATGGCACACTAAGCGTAACACGTGGCAGCCGGCTTAGGGACTAAGAAGAAATTCTTGCAAAGTAAAGTGGAGGGGCAAACCCTAGTGGAGGGGCAAGGGCCCCGGGAAAATAGGGAGAGAAAAAAATGCGAAAAGGGTGCAGCACCGGGACTTCCCGGGAGGTCACCCATCCCAGTACTATTCCGGCCCAAAGGCGCTTAACTTCAGAGTTCTGATGGGATCTGGTGTAGTAGCCTTGGTATGACCGCACCACGACATCCACGCTTCTGGCTTGCTACTTATACCACTGCCCACGCAAACAACACCACACTGCTCCCACTAGTATTTCCATGCCCCCTTTTGCTACTCTTCGTTGATGGTGCTCTTCTAGAACACCGCCATACATTATTTTTGCATGCTTACATGGGTCGTGGGCTCTGCCCGGAAGGAGATTTCACAAGATTTTTTCTTCTTCTTAAAAACAATTTGAATTCAACGAAAAACGGACTTCAAGGTGCCGCCGGGGGTGGAGCACCGCAAAATCACGCCTCAAATTATATGTTTCCGAACGAACGTGTTGTCTTTCCCCTGGTCACGCGAGACCGTGGCATGGCCAAACTAAAAAGTGGTGAAGGAAACAAAATTCGAAACGGAACTTAACGATAACTTGGGGGCCGGGACATCCATACAAGAAACAGGACACAATCCTTCTTGAGCCGAGCCATATCATGGCACACTAAGCGTAACACGTGGCAGCCGGCTTAGGGACTAAGAAGAAATTCTTGCAAAGTAAAGTGGAGGGGCAAACCCTAGTGGAGGGGCAAGGGCCCCGGGAAAATAGGGAGAGAAAAAAAATGCGAAAAGGGTGCAGCACCGGGACTTCCCGGGAGGTCACCCATCCCAGTACTATTCCGGCCCAAAGGCGCTTAACTTCAGAGTTCTGATGGGATCTGGTGTAGTAGCCTTGGTATGACCGCACCACGACATCCACGCTTCTGGCTTGCTACTTATACACTGCCCACGCAAACAACACCCACTGCTCCCACTAGTATTTTCCATGCCCCTTTTGCTACTCTTCGTTGATGGTTGCTTCTTCTAGAACACCGCCATACATTATTTTTGCATGCTTACATTGGGTCGTGGGCTCTGCCCGGAAGGAGATTTCACAAGATTTTTTCTTCTTCTTAAAAACAATTTGAATTCAACGAAAACGGACTTCAAGGTGCCGCCGGGGGTGGAGCACCGCAAAATCACGCCTCAAATTATATGTTTCCGAACGAACGTTGTCTTTCCCCTGGTCACGCGAGACCGTGGCATGGCCAAACTAAAAAGTGGTGAAGGAAACAAAATTCGAAACGGAACTTAACGATAACTTGGGGGCCGGGACATCCATACAAGAAACAGGACACAATCCTTCTTGAGCCGAGCCATATCATGGCACACTAAGCGTAACACGTGGCAGCCGGCTTAGGGACTAAGAAGAAATTCTTGCAAAGTAAAGTGGAGGGGCAAACCCTAGTGGAGGGGCAAGGGCCCCCGGGAAAATAGGGAGAGAAAAAAAAATGCGAAAAGGGTGCAGCACCGGGACTTCCCGGGAGGTCACCCATCCCAGTACTATTCCGGCCCAAAGGCGCTTAACTTCAGAGTTCTGATGGGATCTGGTGTAGTAGCCTTGGTATGACCGCACCACGACATCCACGCTTCTGGCTTGCTACTTATACACTGCCCACGCAAACAACACCACACTGCTCCCACTAGTATTTTCCATGCCCCTTTTGCTACTCTTCGTTGATGGTTGCTCTTCTAGAACACCGCCATACATTATTTTTGCATGCTTACATTGGGTCGTGGGCTCTGCCCGGAAGGAGATTTCACAAGATTTTTTCTTCTTCTTAAAAACAATTTGAATTCAACGAAAACGGACTTCAAGGTGCCGCCGGGGGTGGAGCACCGCAAAATCACGCCTCAAATTATATGTTTCCGAACGAACGTGTGTCTTTCCCCTGGTCACGCGAGACCGTGGCATGGCCAAACTAAAAAGTGGTGAAGGAAACAAAATTCGAAACGGAACTTAACGATAACTTGGGGCCGGGACATCCATACAAGAAACAGGACACAATCCTTCTTGAGCCGAGCCATATCATGGCACACTAAGCGTAACACGTGGCAGCCGGCTTAGGGACTAAGAAGAAATTCTTGCAAAGTAAAGTGGAGGGGCAAACCCTAGTGGAGGGGCAAGGGCCCCGGGAAAATAGGGAGAGAAAAAAAATGCGAAAAGGGTGCAGCACCGGGACTTCCCGGGAGGTCACCCATCCCAGTACTATTCCGGCCCAAAGGCGCTTAACTTCAGAGTTCTGATGGGATCTGGTGTAGTAGCCTTGGTATGACCGCACCACGACATCCACGCTTCTGGCTTGCTACTTATACACTGCCCACGCAAACAACACCACACTGCTCCCACTAGTATTTTCCATGCCCCTTTTGCTACTCTTCGTTGATGGTTGCTCTTCTAGAACACCGCCATACATTATTTTTGCATGCTTACATTGGGTCGTGGGCTCTGCCCGGAAGAGATTTCACAAGATTTTTTCTTCTTCTTAAAAACAATTTGAATTCAACGAAAACGGACTTCAAGGTGCCGCCGGGGGTGGAGCACCGCAAAATCACGCCTCAAATTATATGTTTCCGAACGAACGTGTTGTCTTTCCCCTGGTCACGCGAGACCGTGGCATGGCCAAACTAAAAAGTGGTGAAGGAAACAAAATTCGAAACGGAACTTAACGATAACTTGGGGGCCGGGACATCCATACAAGAAACAGGACACAATCCTTCTTGAGCCGAGCCATATCATGGCACACTAAGCGTAACACGTGGCAGCCGGCTTAGGGACTAAGAAGAAATTCTTGCAAAGTAAAGTGGAGGGGCAAACCCTAGTGGAGGGGCAAGGGCCCCCGGGAAAATAGGGAGAGAAAAAAAATGCGAAAAGGGTGCAGCACCGGGACTTCCCGGGAGGTCACCCATCCCAGTACTATTCCGGCCCAAAGGCGCTTAACTTCAGAGTTCTGATGGGATCTGGTGTAGTAGCCTTGGTATGACCGCACCACGACATCCACGCTTCTGGCTTGCTACTTATACACTGCCCACGCAAACAACACCACACTGCTCCCACTAGTATTTTCCATGCCCCTTTTGCTACTCTTCGTTGATGGTTGCTCTTCTAGAACACCGCCATACATTATTTTTGCATGCTTACATTGGGTCGTGGGCTCTGCCCGGAAGGAGATTTCACAAGATTTTTTCTTCTTCTTAAAAACAATTTGAATTCAACGAAAACGGACTTCAAGGTGCCGCCGGGGGTGGAGCACCGCAAAATCACGCCTCAAATTATATGTTTCCGAACGAACGTGTTGTCTTTCCCCTGGTCACGCGAGACCGTGGCATGGCCAAACTAAAAAGTGGTGAAGGAAACAAAATTCGAAACGGAACTTAACGATAACTTGGGGGCCGGGACATCCATACAAGAAACAGGACACAATCCTTCTTGAGCCGAGCCATATCATGGCACACTAAGCGTAACACGTGGCAGCCGGCTTAGGGACTAAGAAGAAATTCTTGCAAAGTAAAGTGGAGGGGCAAACCCTAGTGGAGGGGCAAGGGCCCCCGGGAAAATAGGGAGAGAAAAAAATGCGAAAAGGGTGCAGCACCGGGACTTCCCGGGAGGTCACCCATCCCAGTACTATTCCGGCCCAAAGGCGCTTAACTTCAGAGTTCTGATGGGATCTGGTGTAGTAGCCTTGGTATGACCGCACCACGACATCCACGCTTCTGGCTTGCTACTTATACACTGCCCACGCAAACAACACCACACTGCTCCCACTAGTATTTTCCATGCCCCTTTTGCTACTCTTCGTTGATGGTTGCTCTTCTAGAACACCGCCATACATTATTTTTGCATGCTTACATTGGGTCGTGGGCTCTGCCCGGAAGGAGATTTCACAAGATTTTTTCTTCTTCTTAAAAACAATTTGAATTCAACGAAAACGGACTTCAAGGTGCCGCCGGGGGTGGAGCACCGCAAAATCACGCCTCAAATTATATGTTTCCGAACGAACGTGTTGTCTTTCCCCTGGTCACGCGAGACCGTGGCATGGCCAAACTAAAAAGTGGTGAAGGAAACAAAATTCGAAACGGAACTTAACGATAACTTGGGGGCCGGGACATCCATACAAGAAACAGGACACAATCCTTCTTGAGCCGAGCCATATCATGGCACACTAAGCGTAACACGTGGCAGCCGGCTTAGGGACTAAGAAGAAATTCTTGCAAAGTAAAGTGGAGGGGCAAACCCTAGTGGAGGGGCAAGGGCCCCCGGGAAAATAGGGAGAGAAAAAAAATGCGAAAAGGGTGCAGCACCGGGACTTCCCGGGAGGTCACCCATCCCAGTACTATTCCGGCCCAAAGGCGCTTAACTTCAGAGTTCTGATGGGATCTGGTGTAGTAGCCTTGGTATGACCGCACCACGACATCCACGCTTCTGGCTTGCTACTTATACACTGCCCACGCAAACAACACCACACTGCTCCCACTAGTATTTTCCATGCCCCTTTTGCTACTCTTCGTTGATGGTTGCTCATCGCGTGGGTCGCAGTTCGGGTCAACCTTTCCTCCCTCCTTCCGGAAAGCAAAGGTGGAGTTCTCCTTCACAAAGCAGTATGCATCGAACTGCTTCGTCTGCATACACAGGGGGAAAACGATTAGAAACCGAATGCGGCACCGCATTTGAAAACACCCAAGCAAATCAATGGACGAGTGCCAGTGTCGTAATCACCTTCTTCCCTTCCGACCGAAGGCCCAGTGTGTTGATGCACGTCCACTTTTTTTTCAGAATCGGGACGGCGCTCTTGCGGGTCCACTTGGCAATTCCTGTCTGAGTGTTTTTTCCTCTGCTCGCCAGGACAACCACACAGCCTCTGTCGTCCAATACCATGCGGGCAAGCCCGAATCCTTTCTTCCAAAAGTCCTCCGAGTACCTGTTCCAAGATGGCAAAGCTTGCAGTCCTTCCACAGGCTCTCCGTCCGGAATATCCAAGATGATCATATCGCAAGACCACTCGGTGGCATTTCCGCCCTCCTGCAATCCTTGTCTGCACACACCCTCTCAAAGAACGAGACCATATTCTGAAATCCTGGGGTGTCGGAAGGCTCTTCGGCAGTCGCCTTCTTCAGTGCTCTGCCCTTCAGACCCTCCATGGTCTTCATGTATGCCAACTTGGCTGCCCGTCCATCCAAAGCCGCCAAGAAACTCTCATTTACACACTGGACTACTGTTTCGGGAGCCACTTTCGGCCTCTTCATTTCCACCGGCTCGAAGGGTGCCCCCCTGGGGGTTGAAGAGTGTCTTCTTTGCCGAGCTAGTTCTCGTGCCTCTCGTGACAACGGTGGGCACAGGGGAGGCAGCCTGCGTTTGGGGGGGTGGGCTGGTTGCAAAGTCTCCATCGGAGTCCTCTTCGTCACCCTCTTCCTGAACAGGCTGTTTCTGCTTCTTCGTTTTGGCGGGTGTCACAACAGCTGCTCCTTGCTGGCGAGTCCTCTTCTTCGACCCCTTCTGTTGGGCCTGCACAGCTGCATCCACCGTCTTTTGTGCCATCTCAGCTGCCTTTCTGGATTCTTCCATAGCAGCAGATTCCTTTGCCGACTTTGGCCCAGCAGGGACACGTCTTTCCTTTCTCTTCTCTTCTGCCAAGGCGTGCAGATCTTTCTCATACGTCAACAATACCGCCAGACATGTCCAGGTACCACGGGCATCCAACGAGATGCACGGGGATGCCATTGTTTCTGCATCTCGGGTGTGTAGACACAGCTTGGGCCCGCCACGGTCCAAGCCATGAAGAACGGGGGCTCTTGAGCCAGGGCCCCTGTCTGAAGGAGCACGTATTTCATATACCTGCAAGGCAGTCAGCATGCGTGAGCAAAAGTTGAGACCAACCTACTGGCAGAGTGCCACCGAAATTAAAAAATGCGAATGCGGTGCCGCATTTCCGAGACAAACCGAAAAACCAGGCTTCGCATACAAGGGCAGCTGTGCTTCACCTGTAAACAATTCGCATTGCAGCTTTCCCCGCTCCCTCCTGATGTGTAAACTCCACGCTCCTTCTTGTTGTCTGTAGCTCTCTGGCGAAAAGGTTGTCCTTGTACGCACATCTGAAACGTGTCACGTAGTCTTCCAATGTCTGTGTTCCATCCCATTTGACGTACAAGCCGAACGAATTTGTGTGCATGACGACTTGCTCCTTCGCATTCGACATTACCTGCCATTCCCAAATCCATTGTCACGTAGCAGTTCAGGGAATTCATGTCAGAAAAGCAAATCTGGGGAAGTACCTTGAATTACCTGGAACCACCAAGTCATACGGTTGAGCCACACATCCACTGCAAGGTCGGAAACTTCGAGTGGAAAAGACCACATTGTCCTTATGCTCTCGGATGCATTCCAGATCGACAGCCACCGTGTCTGCCATTTCCGATCCAATGTCAGGAGCTGCAAGAGAGTGGCAATGCTAGGAAGGAACTTCAGTGCATTGAAACCTCACCTTCTCTTTCGCCTCCACACATGCCGTTGAGAGGTGATGCAGTTTCTCCAATTGCATGGTCGGCTGCATGGCCCGAGAATAGTGTTTTGCAATCTCGGGGATGAAGTCCTTTCCAAGTGTCGGATCTGCAATTGCCACCAGCTTCACAAGCTTTGACTTGTATTTGGTTCTGGACTTGACACCGGCTTCCTTCAAGTGCTCAGTCAATGACTGCAACGTTTTGACCTGCCCCTCACTTTCCATGAAGAAGCGTTTGGCATGGGCCAAATCCAGCTTGATGTTTGACTGCCAACAAAAACATGTAGAAGCGTTACATTCGATTCATGTGGAAACATTACTGAAAATGGGGGAAGGATGAGCAGAGGGAAATTGGAGCACGACTTACTTCGTATATCACCTCCACCATTCCATCCATAGTGAGACGATACCATGTCCGGTCTGTTTTTGCAACGGCTTTCTGAATGAGCTCCGGCTCCAGCATTTCCGCAAACATCTGCGGATCAGTGAGTCCAGTTTTCCTCACCCTGTACAGCATATGTGCCATGTGGGTATGCATGTACGCATTCTCAGTGACCCTGCAAGGCACACTCTCCAGTTCAGTACACGGAAGCACGGAATCAAACCAGAATGGAAACCGAAATGCGGCACCGCATTTCGAACGTGCTAGGGAGGGTTTGAGTATCTTACGAGTTGAGGTCCGCCATGGCATTCTTGAGCAGGGAGGAGTCTGCCGCCTTCACCTTGAGGATGACACACTCCACCATGTAATGCCAGCCAATGTGCTTGGCATGGTTCTGCTTGATGTACTCCCACCAGGCGAGAAGTCGGTGATTCCCGTCCCACACAAAGAACATTTTACCCGACATATGGCCGAAGTCGGGATCACCCTTCAGCGTCGCCTCGAATTCGTGGTTGCGAGTGTGCCAGTGGGTATCCCACGTTGACAATTCATCGGCAGTGGGTCCACGGGTTTCGCCGTCCTCATTCTCAATGGAAACGTAAAACGCTGCCGATCCCAGACGGTACCCTTCTCGAAATGCGAACTTGAGCTTATCCACATCTCGGGAAGGGCCTGCCTGACGATGGGAAGGGAGACCATGCGACAGAGTGGGATTCGAAGAGTCCGCTGGAATACCCTGCTGCCCAGAACTCTGCCAATGCTACTGTGTGTCTCCTCCAACATTTTATCCGCTGCACTTTTGAAATCCTCCGGAGACATGTCTGTAGGTGCCGGTAGTGGCTGAGCAGCTGGAGCATCCTGAACTGGAGCTGCACTCTGGGGCCTGTCTGCGGGCAATTCTGCCATTGCAGAGGCCTCCTCCGGGCCTGCTTGCTCATCGGTGGTGAGGTCTTGCTGCGAACGTTGAGCGGCAGCACCCTCCTCCGGTACCAAATCGAGATCAACGGTCGATCCCATTGCCTTCGCTGCAGCAGAGTCGGCCCCAACATCTGCAGGCGGGAAATCCTCCAGGAACTGAGCTTCAGCTCGTGGAAGCGGTTTTGCGGGAGATTGTTCGCCCGTCGCCCTGATTGCCTTCTGCTTCCTCATCCTTGCAGGTGAAGGTGTCTGCTGCAATTGAATCTGTCTTCTACCCTGCTGCTTCATTCGCGTTGGGGGGGGTGAATCGGCCTGAGCCGGTTCAGAAGCCAGTAGAGGGACGGGCTGCTTCTTCTTCGACTTTGCTGGAGAATGGCCCGACCCCTGCTGGCGATTCTCCATGATCGAAGAACGCGAGTCGATCTCTGGGACTTTGAACTTGCCCTTCGAAGACGCGTCTTTGAATCGCAGAGGGCTAGGCCCGGCAGGAATACCCGTGCTCGGGGATCGGGTGGGTGTACGTGCTGCAGCTAGCTCCTCGGACTCTTCCTGCGGCTCTTTGGATTCCTGCGATCCCTCCAGCACGTCCACCTTTCCTGTTAGGCATGCAAACATGTTCTGCATTCAAGTCTCCTAGCATTCAGTCTAAGAATTACAGAAGCAAAATGGGGGGTTCGGTGCTCGATCAGCTGCGCGCAGCCCGATCGCATGGAGCTCTCACTGGTGGCTGGGTTGCCTGAGTGGCCTGCTGCTCGGAGATGGCAATCTCCTCCTGTAGACGCATCTGCTTCCTCCCCTTCGGCATTGGCCTACGTCCGAAGTATAATTTCCGGAGCTTGCGACGAGGTCTCCTGTCTGGTGCACGAACTCCCCCCCTCTCAGGTTCGAGCATAAGAAGAACAGAGAGAGGGAAATGGGGCAAAGAGTGCAGATGGAAAGGGCGCGAGAGGGGTGACTGAGGAGACACGACAAAAGTAGATGAAACGGCGGTGATGCACCACTTGGGTTCGAAAGGGTTGAAGGAAAGTGTCTCCTCGTGGAGTTTGCGTCATTACGAAATTCGAATCGTTCAGGGTACGCCTGCCGTCCGAAAAACAAACATCATTATCCAACGGTCAGGCCGCGCCGCCTCATGCCCCTTCAGTCAGATAGAGTGCCGACATGTGCAGCAATTCCGTTGCTCCACGTGTTCACATTTCAATGTATTTCCGTCCCAGCGTCTGATCAGTTGGAGCGAAAATGCGAATGCGGCGCCGCATTTCCGTTAAGTACCATCACAAAGCTACACATCCGTACTTGTTGGAGGAAAATGCGGCACCGCATTTCCGTTCCACCTTCACATACCTTAGTTGTTGAACGGAAATACGGTGCCGCATTTCCGTCCCACAGCTCCATGTATGAGATTCAAAAGGGAAATGCGGCGCCGCATTTCCGTTCTGGAATGTCGAAAGTGCGATTGGGACGGGAATGAGGCACAACATTTCAGTTCCCGTGGTTCATGATTTTCAATGTGAACGGAAATGCGGTACCGCATTTCCGTTCCCACTTCACATACGTTAGTTGATGAATGGAAATGCCGAGCCACATTTCCGTTCGGGAAAGTATAGAGGTCTCATTTGGACAGAAATGCGGTGCCGCATTTCCGGTCTGGAAAGTTTGAAGGTCTCACATGGATGGAAATGCGGCAACACATTTCCGTAGCACAGCTCCATGCCTCACATACAAAACCGAAATGCGGCGCCGCATTTCCGTTTTGGAATGTCGGAAGGTGCGACTCCGACGAAAATGCGGTACCGCATTTCAATTCCGATGTTTCAGGATATTTCATCAGAACGGAAATGCGGTGCCGCATTTCCCTTTTGAATCTAATACATTCCGTTCTGGAATGTTGGGAGGTGCGACTCGGATGGAAATGCGCTGCCGCATTTCAGTTCCGATGGTTCACGATTTTCAGTCAGAACGGAAATGCGGTACCGCATTTCCGTCTGGAATGATGGTAGGTGCGACTCGGATGGAAATACGGTGCCGCATTTCAGTTCAGATGGTTCACGATTTTCAGTCAGAACGGAAATGCGGTGCCGCATTTCCGTTCTGGATAGTATGATTGTCTCAAGCGGTCGGAATTGCGCTGTATGAAGGTGTCGGAATCGCACTCGGCTCCATGCATCAGATACAAAATGGAAATGCGGCGCCGCATTTCCGTTCTGGAATGTCGAAAAGTGCGACTCGGACGGAAATGCGGTGCCGCATTTCTGTTCCCGTTGTTCATAATTCTCAATCAGAACGGAAATGCGGTACCGCATTTCCGTTCCACCTTCACATACCATGCTTGTTGAATGAAAATGCGGTACCGCATTTCCGTTCTGGAGAGTATGAATGTCTTTTAAGGACGGAAATGTGCTACAACATTTCTATCCCTCAGCTCCATGCATCAGATACAAAATGGAAATGCGGCGCCGCCTTTCCGTTCTGAAATGTCGGAAAAGTGCGACTCGGACGGAAATGCGGTGCCGCATTTCTGTTCCCGTTGTTCATAAATCTCAATCAGAACGGAAATGCGGTACCGCATTTCCGTTCCACCTTCACATACCATGCTTGTTGAATGAAAATGCGGTACCGCATTTCCGTTCTGGAGAGTATGAATGTCTTTTAAGGACGGAAATGTGCTACAGCATTTCTATCCCTCAGCTCCATGCATCAGATACAAAATGGAAATGCGGCGCCGCCTTTCCGTTCTGAAATGTCGGAAAAGTGCGACTCGGACGGAAATGCGGTGCCGCATTTCTGTTCCTGTTGTTCATAAATCTCAATCAGAACGGAAATGCGGTACCGCATTTCCGTTCCACCTTCACATACCGAGCTTGCTGGATGGAAATGCGTTACCGCATTTCCGTTCTGGAGAGTATAAAGGTTTCCCCCGGACGGAAACTCGGTGCCGCATTTCCGTCGCTCTGGTGCATGACCAAGATGCAATACGGAAATGCGGCGCCGTATTTCCGTCCACCAGCAATCGAAAGAATCACACGGGACGGGAAATCTGGAACCTGAATGGGTTGCATTGTTCCGAAACAACACAATTGCGGCCAGTCTTGATGAGCACAACTTGGTTGTCTGACCGTTTGAACCAGCAGTCCTCGTCAGTGCGAACGTTCCTGTCTGCACCGAGAATACTGCTGGATCCACTCTCAGGAGAAACTGTTAGGAGATGTTATTTCGTCGCCGAATCGGCCATCATTGTCATACTCACTGGCTATGGAATCAAACCTCCCACCTTCATGCATGTAGCTTGAAACAATACTTCCCACTTCAATGTGCGACTTCCAATCGTCGATGGACTCCGCAGATCCACTTAGATGGTGCCTGTGAGCCTTGGTCTGTCGCTAAACTGAACCTCGCACTTGCCAACTCCGTGCGGTGTTCCATGGCTCCGAATTCCTACGCTATAGTTTGCTGTCCTCCGCAACTTGGGAGAGCCTGGATCCCAAACGAGGGAGGACTTTGCAGAGTGACTGAAACTTACCTTTGTTCCAAATTCAAGCTCAAACCGGGCACAGTTTATTTGGAAGAAGAAAGGAAGGATGTTCCTGGACAGGTTGACGAGACCATTGTCGTGCTAGGTAACGACGGAGGTTGCGGAATCGAATGGCACGTTCCCCCGTCAGACACCATCCTGTACCGAGCTGTGGGAATGCCCATTCCCTTTCCGAATCAGTCGCTGCCCACACCATCCACAAAGGAGTCCGGAAACCGAGAGGCGGCCACTGCCAACAGAGAGGTATGCAACGATAATCATTCCCGACCTGGACCGTCAAGACCCTCCATAGCTTCTCGTGTGGACGTATTCGACATTTCCGACGAGGAAGATGATTGCATTGAGGTACCCATGTCCTCCACACGGTCGTTCAAATCCGGCATGGACGTCTCTGTAGGTGCTACGCATGTGCCCTCGAGCATAACTCCAACCCGGTCCATTGTGCAGCTCCTACGACAACATCACCTCGATGGTTCTCGCTCCGAGCTGGCTGCTCTCGACTATGCCAAATTCCCAGTCAGAAAGGTAACTTTTTCTGCCTCCCGAAGTCGATGGCAATGTCATCTTCGAGTTTCCACCTGTTTCTTCGTCAAAGAAAGCCTCCGGGATGTTAACAGACATGGATCGAAAGCATGACGGACACCCCTGGTGTGTGACGAAGACCAGTAGCACGAAAATTGCTGATGGTGTTCGTGTACGATATGTCCTCTGTGCGGGGAAGCTGAGGTGCCTCAATCCCACCTGCTTCCACTTTCTCTCCAAAGGAGGGCGGAGAAACGAGACGGATTGGACTGGCACAACGCATCATCCATTCATTGTCTCCAGCCAAGCTCCTGCGGGTTCTTTCAAGTGTGCACATTGCAAAGAACCACCGACGTGCATGTCCATGTGCAGAGCCAAGCAATATTACGTTATCCATTTGCTCCCGGACTTGACTAGAGCTTGCATACACGTTGGGGTCCACTGCCACCCCTTGGCGAGAGGCAACATGCGTGAGGCTATGCAGGAAGCACACGACATCATAAAAGAGGAGGTGAAATTGAGCCCCGGAGCCAGACCAAAGCAGATTCAGCTGAAGGCAGCCCACAAGATTGCTCTTGGCAAAATCATGTCTGAAGATGGTTCCGACCGAGAGCCCTTGACCGAAGATGAGATGCGTGACCTCTTGGAGTCCGTCTCGCACGTTTGTAGTCCGAATGTGCGGAATCACATCGTATCTTGCAAGCAGGAGTTCGGCAGGGGGTCGGACATGTACTCAATCCTGGAGGTGAAACGAATGACTGGATATGACTACATCCAAGGTAGCAGGTTTCCAGGGCAAGGCAGCAAATCCGATCGTTGTTACATTTTCAAAATGTCGACGTGTGGGCCTGGGAGTGGAGTCGACTTGGTCACTCGCATGACAACTGGAAACTTGTCGAATGCTTGGGTGATGTTTGATCACATCAAGCGAATTACAAACCATCAGTGGGTGACTATGGGTGCGCATGTTTATGACTATCACTCCAAGAGGCTCATGACGATTGCAATCTGCGAGATGAAAGGGGAGGACACACAGTCCGAGATGCATCTGTGGGAGGGCATAAACCAGCAGATGGCAAGGGCGGGATTGCCAGAGCCCAATTTCAGGGGATTCATGGCAGACAACGCTCAGGCCAACTGGGCAGCGGTGCGGCGTGTGTACGGTGAGGACCCCAATGTTCCAATGGAGGGGAAAGAGAGATCCTGTGGATTCCATTGGATGCAGAGTCTATCCCACTACACTACCAAATTTGTTGCTAGCTCATTCCAGGCTGAACACCGTGTCCTTTGTACGGCGTGGAAGGATGCACCCACATTTGATGACGCGGAGGTTAAGTTTGCTATCATCGAGGCTTGGTGGAACACGTCAGGTGCAGTGGAGACAACCAATCTGGGAGCATTGCACAGCTGGTTGGGGTGGTGGCATTTTTGGTATCGACAGTTCGGACAGTACATGCGGGAGGTAGGCTGCTGTCAATTTCGTTCATTTGTCTTTCTGTTACGGACATTTCGATTGGTCCCTCACCTCACCATTGTTTGTGTCCTTCTAGGAGCGGTGCTTGGATTCCGACACGGACATGCCGAACACGAATATGGCAGAATCGGTCCACTCCTCCTGGCGAGCGTCTTCTGCCGCACATCTGGTGGACGTAGTGACGGCCACAACGGAGGACATCGACAGAGCAATCATGCAGCAAGCCACGTACTACAAGTTCATGAGCGGCAAACAATGGGGCTTTGGGCCGGACAGGGAGGAATTGTTGGTACGAACAGCTTCGAGGTCCAAGAATCCAGTGAAATGGGCGACAACATTGCGAGAGAAGATCAAAGGGACGCCTCTGCACCGCAGAGGTGAACACCTAGAGGGGGACGTCCGGACTCGCCCTGTCAGGCGGAGGATTGAAGAGGAACCCGGGTGCGAAGAGGATTCCTGGAGATCCGACAGGAACATTCGGACAGCACCTCGAGGTCCCGTCATGTTGCCGCACAATGTGTCTTCCAGCAGTGGAAGCCCAAGAAATTCCAGATCGCCGTCGCCTTCAACCGGAGATTTCGTGCAACAAATTCCCACCGCTCCCTTGCCCCAGATTCCGCCCGCTGTTATGCAGTATGGCCAAGCCATTGTGGAGACGACTGTGTCTGCCTCACAGTGGAGAATTGCTCGCACAAAGCCGTCGTTTCGAGGAAGGTGTTCCGCAATTCGTGTGGATACACGGCAACGTTGTTTATAGATGATAAGGATGAATCCAGATGGGGCTGTCCCTGCTCCTACTTTTACAGGAAGATTTGTCCATGCAAAGTTTGCGGAGGCGACAACCACCCAGTTCTGGTTATGCAGGCACGACATTATGACTTGCGTGTATGGAAAGCCCAAGTACGGCATACAAACAATGCCAGAGGCTCCCCCGGTGTGGCCGGTGGAACCAGGCTGCGATCTGAGTCAGGTTGAGGCCGACGCCCTTACCGCCGCAGGATTTCGGATGGTGCAGCGCACTGACGTCCCCAGACAACCATTTCCGCTTCCACAGCCTCCACCACCGACCCCTGTGAGAGCAAGAACAATGGGACACGACAGCTCTAAGCATCCTACACACCGTTGGGGGAAACCGAAGAGGCGGCGACCTCCCTCAAAAGTGAACGAGACAAGGATGGGGAATGCACTTCGGATGAACTGTACAATCCAGAGCTCGACAGAAGTGCCCCCACCAGGATTCGGGCGTGTGTATCAGATGGCCACGGCGGGCTCAGCTGTTCGCAATGAGGTGTACACCATCACCATTTCAGAATTACCCACCTGCAATTGCACCGACTTCCAGATCATGGCGAACAAGGGGGCATCATACTGCCCTTGCAAGCATTTGTACTACGTGTACCTAAAGAGACTCCGTTGTAATTCCACAACTCATCACTTCATACATGCACCAGGGTTGAGCCCCCAGGAGGTTCACACTCTTCTGAATATGGATCCAGGGGACCAGTGAGCTTGGCTTGCGGTCCACATACAATGGTACGCCCATCCTTTTCGGATAGTAGAATTGTACTGCTGCCAGTACCTCAGACTCTGGCCACACAAAGGTCCGACATATGTCTTGCCTACCAGTAACCTGTTTTGATCAACTAAGATATTACTATATCGTTCACTTGTTTCCACGTGCATGTATTTTTGTATGTTGGAGGGTTCATGTTTTTCTGCTTTCCGAAAACTTGCTCTCCTCATTCGACCTCCGACAAGGAAATGCGGCACCGAATTTCCAAGTATCGTCGTAGGTACCCCCAGAGGCGGCCTTCGCCAACACCAAACCGCTCCGAAATTTCGCACGTGCGAACCCTAATGCGGCACCCTATTTCCCAGTTCAGTTGCAAACCTTTCCCGCCGAATACCCGAAGAAGACAGAATTGTGAAGTACTACAGACTGTATTGGTGCAGACTCCATTGGTTCAATCGCGGCAAAAGGGTCAGCTTCATTCCAATGTTAAGGCATGTAAAACCGCGGAATACTCTATACAGGCCAGTATGCGACGTCCTTTTGCAGTGGTATACTGGATTTCCCGTTGCACGGTCACTTATTTCCATGAGCGGATCTAAAAAACCATGAGCGGACTTGTTGCTGACGACATATCTTCGCCGCATTACATGATCTGGAACGTCCAAAAACGGCAAGGTCAAATTAAAAAACTATTATTTTAATACTTGTTTAATCTGCCGCATTTCCAAATTTGGAGGAGTCCGCTCATGAAATCCGCGTATCTTAGACTTCGGCTCACCGCTCATGCGGCTCATGCGGCTCATGGCTCATGGCTCATGGTTTCTGCTCATGAAATAGTAAACCTCCTTATATTGGGTCGTGGGCTCTGCCCGGAAGGAGATTTCACAAGATTTTTTCTTCTTCTTAAAAACAATTTGAATTCAACGAAAACGGACTTCAAGGTGCCGCCGGGGGTGGAGCACCGCAAAATCACGCCTCAAATTATATGTTTTCGAACGAACGTGTTGTCTTTCCCCTGGTCACGCGAGACCGTGGCATGGCCAAACTAAAAAGTGGTGAAGGAAACAAAATTCGAAACGGAACTTAACGATAACTTGGGGGCTGGGACATCCATACAAGAAACAGGACACAATCCTTCTTGAGCCGAGCCATATCATGGCACACTAAGCGTAACACGTGGCAGCCGGCTTAGGGACTAAGAAGAAATTCTTGCAAAGTAAAGTGGAGGGGCAAGGGCCCCCGGGAAAATAGGGAGAGAAAAAAAATGCGAAAAGGGTGCAGCACCGGGACTTCCCGGGAGGTCACCCATCCCAGTACTATTCCGGCCCAAAGGCGCTTAACTTCAGAGTTCTGACGGGATCTGGTGTAGTAGCCTTGGTATGACCGCACCACGACATCCACGCTTCTGGCTTGCTACTTATACACTGCCCACGCAAACAACACTACACTGCTCCCACTAGTATTTTCCATGCCCCTTTTGCTACTCTTCGTTGATGGTTGCTCTTCTAGAACACCGCCATACATTATTTTTGCATGCTTACATTGGGTCGTGGGCTCTGCCCGGAAGGAGATTTCACAAGATTTTTTCTTCTTCTTAAAAACAATTTGAATTCAACGAAAACGGACTTCAAGGTGCCGCCGGGGGTGGAGCACCGCAAAATCACGCCTCAAATTATATGTTTTCGAACGAACGTGTTGTCTTTCCCCTGGTCACGCGAGACCGTGGCATGGCCAAACTAAAAAGTGGTGAAGGAAACAAAATTCGAAACGGAACTTAACGATAACTTGGGGGCCGGGACATCCATACAAGAAACAGGACACAATCCTTCTTGAGCCGAGCCATATCATGGCACACTAAGCGTAACACGTGGCAACCGGCTTAGAAACCGTCAAAGCGCGGAAATTATCGAGCTCCCAACCCACCATCCCTGATTTATAAAAGGAAAGCGTAATTGCAACAATTCAAAAGCAATGTCTTGAGTGCCTTCTTCATTGTGTAATGGAAGTTGATGGCTATCTCCTCTTTGTCTCGATACATAACATTCTAATTTGATTTGTGTTTGTTGGAACCTGGATATGGTGCCTGTGGCCCCTGCCTGCAACTAGGGAAAGGGCATCAGATAGGCCCATGGTCATGTTGTTCAAGGTATGACACAGCTGAAAGAAGCTGGAAGAAACTGTGGTTTTTCTCTTGGAAGGTAGTGCCAAAGAGCTGAATGGGGTAGGCCATAGCCATTCTCTTCCAAGTGTCGTCCTCTGACCAAGGCGATTGAGGAAAGAATAAAATATGATCATGTGAGTTAGCACTGTTTAATAGGGATGGATTACCTATGTGGTCTGTTTAGGCATGCTTCTAACTCACATTCTCATAATTATTATCTTGAAGCAATAGAGCAGCATCAGGCGGGAGAGGCACCCTGGCAACTTTCACCTCCCTCCTCTTCCGTCCAAGGTGTTGACTTTTACAAAAGTATCTCCCAGCTAAAAATCCTAGAAGACCTCGCCAGAGCATACAAGCGGGGCGACTCCGCTCCGGTTGTCAATGAACGCCTTCATCATGACAGCGCTCTCGTTCTGTAACATTAGTCGCAACAAATTGCCAAAGAGGTGAGCATGTCGGATAAATGGCCCCGTTACCTTTCTGGGCCATATCCTCGATAGCTTTCGAGGACCGCACTGCAGACCTTTGAAATGATTGGCTGCAACACCACAGACGAGAGCTTTCGCAGTCACAACTCTGCGAATTCAGCACTACGCCCTCTTATCCACCAGTTGGGGCCTTTTCGCCATCCCCACATCTCTAAGGTGTTCTACCTCTATGCCATGCCGAGGATTAGGTGAATTTACGTCACAGGTCCCGAAATCCTTTAGAATGTTTCACAATTGGCCCAGAAACAGTATGCAATAATTTCAAACAGTGCATGCACAAAGGGAGACCATGGAATCTGAGAGACAAAAGGGGGGGGGGGGGAAGTTGGCAACTGAAGGAAGAGACAAGCAAGTAGGAAGAGACAAGTTGTTAGCAAGGCGATCGACAATGATCTCGTTCACAAAGTACTGCATCATCTGGAATCCGCCTCCCCTTCCAGCCATCGCTTCCCTGTTCTTCGCAACTCCTACTCTTCCAGACTGCTTCGAATCGGTGGCAGCAAAAGCCCCCTAAGCCCTGAGCGTTAGGGATTTCGGATACAGGGAAAGCGGTTATGGGTTCCAATTCGTATAAGCGCGTCGCACCCGCTGGCCCACCAGCAAACTTCGGTACTTCTGTTTAGTAATTTTACCCAATAACTTACATTATTTTTTCATTCGCGCAAACATCAGTCAACCCTCTGGACGGTTGAGGTGAGGTTCATTCGGAATAGAGGACTGCTTTCGGCATGGGAGGTGTAGCTCTGGTTTTGGGTGCAAGCGAGCACAGCAATGGCAGGCAAGAAAAGGAAGCGGAATGCCGGTTATGTGATGGCGCAGCTGGAGGATGCCTTGCGATCGGAGCCTGCGGTTCTGGACAGAGTGGTGCGCAAGCTGTGCATGATGTTGCAAGGGCAGCCTCGAGATTGTATGGAAGGAGTGGCTTCCGACCTCATCGGACGTGGCTTGCTCACCCGGCTACCGGAACTCTTGCAACACCCGTGAGTTCTCTTTTTTCGTACCTTCTATGTGCAATTTTGATAGGAAATTGGTGGGATGGGCGGTCAAATGGTAGCAGGTCTTTGATTAGCCTTACAAACATGACCTGAGGGACTGTAACTAGCGAGCTTTATAGGTACTTTTCTTTCAGGAATTTTTTTTTATCGTGACAAGAGTGATAGTGTAGATTCCAAGCAGAAATCTCTTTTTGCTCATCTGTATTGTGTTAGAGATTTCGTAGATTTCGTGAGAAACGTTTCCAATTACCGAGCAACTGTTAAGCTATGCAGGAACCGTTGTTGCATATCTAGCTACGCCTGGCTCTGTTTCTGCTTGAGTATGTTAGAGACTGCATTATATCCTGTCTGACAAAAATGTTGAAAATACTCCCATGTTCGCATAGCCGTATGTGACGTGGCTACTAGTTTTACGATCCCTTTTGTACGAGCAGCTCCCTTCCGCATTCCCTCTCTGGTTTGAAGTTGTTTTTATAACAGGTGTTCTGAAGTAGGGCTGAGATACTTGTATCCCCTTTGCTTGGCATGGATGATGTATAGTACCTTTCTCTTCCTGAAATTGAAGTGACGATAACAGGTGTCCTGAAGTGGCAGTAGGAGCGGCTGAGGTACTTGGCTTATTGGCAGTTAGTTCATATGAAATCAACTGCAAGGTTGCAAGTGAGGAAGAGGTTTTAAAAGCATTGGGTCAAATGCTATTGAGTAGAGATGCAGGACGCCTCATGGGAGCTTGTGATGCTGTCATGGATGTGGCTGTAACACCCCTTGGCTGTATTTCTTTGGGAAAATCACCTGGTCTTCAGGAGCATCTTCTGTGAGTAATTGTACCCTGGATATTTTGTGGCCTCTGCTGACTAACTTGACAAGCTTTTGCATACATACAGTTTTTTAATCACATCTTCCACTCCCACAAATAGGTTCCTCTGCCTTCTTAGTGGAGCTTATATGTTTCATTTGTACTGTCTTCTCTTTCCTTTGGATCCTAGGGTACACCAACATGGATTGTTCAGCTTGTGTTAGGGGGATATAATTCTAGTGGGGACGGAAGTCACAGTCTATAGTGTCTCTAGGTGCTATAATATAGTAGCAAATGGTCATTTCACTTGTGAACAATGCACAGGGAGTTGCATTGTGTTCTATATTCTTGACAAGTTGTTCCTAACACTTGCAGTGACAGATGGCTACTGTCTTACTTGGCAGATGTATTAAGTGGAGGGGTGAAGACCAGTAGTCTTAAACCAACTGAGCTTTCTGATGCAAGCTCTGTGGAAGCAAAGCGCAGAAATTCTCCTCCAGAATGTGCTATTGCTAGGGAGAAAGAAGATACAGAGCCTGAAGAGTTCCCAATCAAATGTATTGCACCGAAGTTAACTGGCAGAGAGGTGGAGGAACTTTTTGATCTGGCTTTGGCTTCTGCCAATGTCATTTTCTGTGACAGTGGAGACCATGACTCCATCACCTCACATGTGCTTGCTAGTTTGCGAAAGCTTTGGGAAAAATCAAAGGATTTGTGGTTCCAGCAACTTAAAAATGTGACAGGTGTATGTGAGAAAGGACTGTCCAAGCAAGATTGCACTCTTTCCAATAAATGCCACCAGCTCTCAAAATTGATTGTGCAGCTCGCTATGTGCCAAAAGGTTCTGTTGCACTCTGTGGACACAGTGAGGCATAATCTTTTCAAGGGAACAGATAGTTGCTTCGAACACTTCTTTCAAGAGCACTGGGAAACTTCCCCAGCTGTTATTACCAGAGGTTTTCCGGAAAGTGAGCTGTTTGCCTTATTTGGGGACAAAGTCTGCATTGCTAGCCCAACAAAGTTGTTGAAGGATTTAGTGTGCTGCATGGTCAGTTGCCCTCCAGCTTCTGCAGATGAAGTGGATCCTGTACTTCTTTTTAGAGATGTGGAAAACAATCTTGGTGAACCACCGGTTCAGGGGCAGGACATTCACCTTGTGAAGAGTGAGGCTGGCATGGAGGTGCACTACATTGGAGACAGAGGGACAGGATTTGTAACTGCTGAAGACTGTGTGCAGGCCTATGAGAATGGTTACACTGTTGCAATAAGAGGTATGGAATTTCGTTTTCCTGAAATTGCCGCTATGTCAGAGGCTGTAGCCCTGGCTTTGGGACAAGTAACTGTTGGGGCGAACCTCTATCTGACCCCTCCAAATGCACAGGGTCTCATAGCCCATCATGATGATCACTGTGTCTTCGTCTGTCAGCTAGCAGGGCACAAAAGATGGACAGTTTATCCTGCAGAGCAATTGCTTCCTCGTCTGTATACTTTTAAAGCTCTTTTGCAGGAACCCAGGAAGGACTTGGCCAATCAATTGGTGCTTGACGAAGGATCTGTACTATATATACCGAGGGGTTTTCCACATGAAGCACATACTAAGTGCTTGGAGATAGGGAGGAATGGTCCTTCATGGGAAACCGATAATGAAAGCAGACAAGAATTGTGTGGGCATGCTCACTGTCCCATCGCAGGTTGTCCAGAACACATGACGACCTTGTGCAGCTGGACAAGACTTTCAAATGAAAGTGTCAAATGCAAATCAAGAGTGCAACAGCCAAAGTGGGCAGGTGCCTCACTTCATCTTTCGTTGGGTGTGGAGGTGGAGCCTGCATTTGAGTACGTTATCCACTGCCCTTCTAGAAACATCCATTGGGACTGTATGGGGAAAGAGACAAACCTAGAAGAAAAATTCCTAAGAGGATGTCTGACACCGGAGAAGCCAAATGTCCTGGGATCAGGAGAGAAAGATGGGCAACATGAGTGCACATCCTCATCTGAACTCGTTTTCTTTGTAGTTTTTCCTTGAGCTATGACCCTCTTGTCAGAATATCTCTTTCTTGATCTTGGACCTGTTGTCTGTGTCACCCACTACAGAAACACTCTTCCTTTGCTACAATGTCAACAATTGTAGTCTAGGTAGCACATTTTCACCTGGTGAAGTTTCAAAGTTGAATGGAGTACATGGAATTAATTTAGCAGTACTAGAAAGTGAAAGCAAAGTCTCAATAAGTTGCCGACAAGATCCTTGAGGCAGCCTCTTAGTTGGCCGATATATGCTGTTGAGTCTAGTGTGTTGCTGAGATGCAGGTGGGAAGGTTTGCTGCATATTGCGCTGCGAATATGGGCACATCAACAGCAGCAGCAGGCCACACAAAGTGCAATAAATAAATGTAGAGTTGAAGACCTTTCTGAAGGGCTTCTTCATACTGCAATAAGAAATATAGCAAAGAACTCCAAGGCATTCCGAAAGGCTTGCATTCTTGCAGGGCCAACTCCCGCTATGAAAGGAACTACAGGAAAAAGTTGCATGAGGACTGCCTTTGCAGAACAAGTTTTCAGCACTTTGGTGAAGGAGATTGCTGAAACAGCTAACTTCCAGGAAGCTGTTCAAGAACACCAAATGGGTTTGGCATGGTTGGGCTGGTTGCGCCACTTGCCTGTAGGTATGATTCATTATGAGTGGAGTCCTAGTGAGTTTAGTGCTGATCTTCTTCAACAGGCATTCTCATACATGACACATGCTTTTGGTCAAGAGGCTGCATTTATGGGAGCAATGGAAGCTCAATGCTCCATGCTTGGGGCCTTTAGGAATTGCCGCAGAAAGCTGATCAATGGAATGTTGGCATTGCATTCGAGCTACACAATGTAAAGCAAGTCAGCATGATGAACTGACTCTCTAGAGTATAGAGTTACATGAATTGGAACAAAGTTGTTGAAGGACAGTGTGCTGTATCAAACACCTTCTTCCAATACAGGGCCAAGAAAGCTTACCGAAATCTGAACTCCAGCTCACTCCCTTCTGTCAAATGGGACGCTAAAAGGAGCTCCTACAGGTTCCAAAGGAAACAGTGGCAGGCAGTTTGGAGGAGGCAGTTGGCTAAATTTACACAGGCCGTCGTATGCAAATGCTGCGCCCTGGTACTTGCTGAATCATTAGAGCATTGTTTGTTACATTGCCCGATCACCATAAAGATCTGGCCGAGAATTACAGACATCAGTGGGACATGGTTCCCAAACCCTCTGATAGCAACAACCATCCTCCTAAACTACAATCCCATCACAAAACAACTTGCCTCATCATCCATGGGGTTTGACACATTAAAAGTGTAGGGTAAAGAACCGGGGCAAGGGGGTTCACCAGTTTAAGCCGATGAGGGCGGATCAAAACTCAAATTCTCAAAATACTCTTGTATGGTCAATTTTGAGATTTGGGATTCGCTTATCCCATATTTCCGTTCCCTTGCCATCAGCCATCTCCACCGTGTACTGGTATGGTGAAGGTTCCATGGGTAAGGGAATTAATATGCGAATATGGGATAAGCGAATCCCAAATCTCAAATTGACCATACAAGAGTATTCTGAGAATTTGAGTTTTAAGATTACCAAGTTGAACATAACCATGTGTGAGCTTATTACATTATGCATGGATCCAGTGTCAAACAATACAAGTACCTTCTCACCTTGCACCTTTTCAATCATCTTGATGAGATGTGCCCCCTCAAAATGATATCCATTGATGGCCTCTTGCGAGAGGAAGCAGTGGTGTGCATGCGACACCGTCTTCTTCATTTGGTAAGAGGCCAGCAATGGATATCAGTTTGAGGAGGCACATCTGATCAGGATGATTGGAAAGGTGCCGAGGGTAGGTAAGCCTTGAGTGATCTTTATGGTGTGTGAGCATGGCTGTGTGGACAGCAAGAGGTCAAGAAAGATGCAGCAGCAAAGCTGGTAAGGTACATTGACCCTGCAACTAAGGCAGTCTTCAGGGGTTCTCTGAGGTTAAGAACTACAACATCACAGTTGGGCGACCAAACCTTACCAAGTGGATTGAGGTAAGGAATCTAGTCCTCCCAAAATCATTGGTCATATGTATTGCATCCATGAACATGCAATTGATTGCTGCAGCTTTACTGTTGATAGATAGCATAGTTGAAACAGATGCACGAAGCAGTTTTCTGCCATAACCCAACTGCTAAGACCCATCCCTATTTTCCTCCAAAGATCTAGGTGAGTCTTTGGAGTCAATCTCCCTTAGGGACTCCCTAAAATCATGGACAGGTGAGGGTGTAATGGTGCTCCCAATCGTGTCTCATCCAACCTCTTTGAAGCTGGAATGCATGTGCAGGTCTTCTGGAAGGGCTCAACTGGCTGAGATGGGGACGAAGTCTGGTCTAGGCTGCCCATATAGATCTCCAAGGCAGAGATCCCACTTTTGTCTTAGATTTCAAAGACCCACCTTGCACCACCACTTAAGAGAGGCCATAAGTGCGAAGAGGGGGTGGCTCGGAGAATATGTTGCTTGACCAAAAGGCACCAAGGAGCATTCAGATTACTAAAGATCCGCGGAATCCATTTTGCGAGCAGAGCACATATATGTGTGTCTGGATCGAGGATCCCGAGGCCACCAAACCTTTTTCTTTTGAGAGATCTGCGCCCAACCGAGGAGATGAACCAGCACGAACCCAATAACACCTGATTAGTAATTAAGGCCCTCCCGATAATCGAGAGGTCTATCATTTATTTATTTATGTTTTTCCCGGCATTTCGATAGATGTCGTCGATGATCATCGTGAAATCATGATCATGAAGAAATTGTCCGGGGGGGGGGGGGGGGGGGGGGACGACGGAAAAAAAAACAATAAAAAAGTGCGTCAACACACTCAATTTCTTCATGATCGACAGTGTTGTGTGGGTCCGGGTTTTCACCTTCGGTACCCGACGGGTTGGGGGAAAAATAATAATAATAATAATTTAAAAAAATATATATTTTTTTTTTTGTCCCCCTCCCCCCTTCGCAGAGAACTGAGTGCGTCAACATACTCAATTTATTCATGTTCATGATTTCAGGATGATTGTCGCGGCCCTTTGCCTTGAGGGCAGGGAGGTCGGGACACAAGAGGGGCTGCCTCTGTGGTGGGGGCAGTAGCAGCGATAGGTACGGGGGCTGAAGCACCCTTGAGTGCCCAAGGCACCCAAGGAGGCGGAGGCGCTCGCTAGGTGGAGCCCCGCACACCGGGTTGCGGTGGGGGTGGCTCCACAAGGGGTGGTGGTAGCTTAGTGGGACTTAGTGGGGGTGGCACAGGACTCACCATGGGGGTGGAGACCTCGTGATGGGAGTCGTGGGGAGTCTTGGGACTCATCACGGTCCATAGGGGCCGTGGTGAGCGGGCCAAGACTCACCGCGACTCACCACCGGGAATCGAGGGTCTTCGTGGTGGTTCGCCATAAAATGGCATGGCTGGTTGTGAAACCCCCGCGGACAGCTACAGAAGTATATATAGGGAGTAGTAACCCCGAGAACGGTGCAAGCCCGTTGGTGACCAAAAACTAGTGGGTAAGCGAACGAGCCGGAAAGCGACCAAAGAGTGGGGAGCTGTTCCGGACTGCCATCTACCAAAGGGAATTCTCCTAGTCCCAATTAGGTGGAGGGTTTTAGAGGGAAGCGAAGGGGGACCGTTATGTCTCGGTGAGCAGCCGAAGCTCCAAGTTGGCCCGGCGGCCAGGTTGGGAGTCAGGCGCGCGCATCAAAGCGAGTAACTATGACTTGAAGGGGAGTTTACCGAAGTGAGGTGCGCGACACTTGGTATCAGAGCTTAGAGTTCAGTACGCGATCGTCCTTGGGATTGGCCTCATCATGGGGTCGGGCAAGCCGAAGCGAAAGCGGAACGGACCAAAAGATGATGATCCCGGTGAGCCCGATGGGGGCGGCGTGTCACCGAGGCGGCCGTTTGAGGAAGCGATGCATGTTTCCGAAAACGAGGCCGCCCAAGAGCGGGAGGAATCCGAGGAGTCGGAGCCCGAGGAATCCTTGAGAGCTCCGACAAACCAAGAGATGCCTCCCATGCCGGCAGCCTTTTGGGAAGGGTTGTTGGCGCAGTTTGGCGGGACGTTGAAAGACGTGTTGAAGGCGGCTAATGCCACTTCCACTAAGGCAAAGTTTAAGGTGAAGCCTAAGGAACCCGGCACCTTCGAGGGCGTCCGAAATCGGAAGGCACTCAACACCTGGCTCTTGGAGCTGGAGCAGTACTTCCGGGCGGCCAAGTTGAGTGACGAGGATCGCGTGGAAGTGGCTCCCACCTATTTGAGGGGCTATGCTCAACAATGGTGGCAAAAACGCCTTCACGACCGAGGTCCAAGTCCGGAAACCTTGAATTGGAGTGGGTTCAAGGAATTGTTGAAGAGACAATTTGTGCCCCTCAACGCGTCCTGGCTTGCCCGGGACAAGATGAGGAATTTGAAGCAAACAGATGACATTCGGGGGTATGTCCAGGCTTTCAATGTGCTGTTGCTCGAAGTCGCGGACATGGCAGAACCAGAAATGGTCTTCAACTTTGTGGCGGGACTGGCCCCATGGGCCAGGCGGAAGTTAGAGGAGAAGCCACCCAAGACTTTGAACGAGGCAATTGAGAGGGTTGAATGTTTCTCGGATGTCCCTAAGGGTGAAAAACAAGGCCGTACGGAGCTGAACCACAAGAAGATTCGGCGGGAAGGTGACTCCTTCCGACCGGAAAAGAAGTGGGATAGGCCACACGGCGAAAATGGCACGTGGAAATCGAAGGGAGGGCCTTCACACGTCAAGGCGGCACCCGGTGCTCCGAAAGGAAAAGCGGGTGGAGCGGCTTATGGCGGACAGAAGGCGACCTTTGATGGAGTGTGTTTCAATTGCGGGGAGCCCGGGCACATGGCCAAGAAGTGCACGAAGCCCCGGCAATTGAACATGACTCGGGCGACCACGGAGCTGTCGGAAGATACCATCAGTCGCTTGGTGGAAGCGGTGGTCGCCAGGACTTGCAAGGTAGGCAAATTTTCTTGTGAGTTGTATCAGGAAACTGGCGCCTTACGAAAAGGGAGTCAGTTATTGTTCGTGGATGGGATAATATCCGGAACTAATGTGTCGTTGTTGGTGGACACAGGAGCGTTGCACTCCTTCATGACACCGGCAATGGCACAAAAGCTGGGACTCCCGACAAGTGACGTGGGGGCCTCTATTGAGGTGCGTTCTGCCAAAGGAGAACCACAGTTGGCGACAAGGTTGGCGATTGATGTTCCTCTTCAACTGGGGAGTTGGGAGGGACGTGAGAACTTCACCATTTGCGAGATCGATGGAGTAGATCTCATTTTAGGGATGACCTTTTTGAGCAAATCCGGAGCGGTCATAGATGGCCGCAAGAGAGTAGTCACGCTGCCATGTGGGAATGGTGGCGAGGTCTTACGAGTGTCGGAAACGCCGAAATCCGTGGGAGGGCGAATAAACCTTCTGTCAGCAAGGGAGTGGGCCGTGGAGGAGGCACACGAACCCCAGTTCTTGCTTTACATTAGAGAAGTGAAGGGAGAAGGCGATGGGGAGCCGAGCCCAGATTGGATCAAGGGGATTTTGGAGAAATACCAGGATGTGATGCCGGAGGATTTACCAAGCGGCTTGCCACCGCGAAGAGGAGTTGACCACAAGATTGAGGTGATACCGGGATCGGAACCGCCTGCCAAGGCGCCCTACCGGTTGAGCCACAGAGAGTTGGTCGAGCTGAAGACTCAGCTCAAGGATCTAATGTCAAAGGGGTACATCCGGCCGAGTAAGTCGCCTTACGGAGCCCCGGTGCTATTTGCAGACAAGAAGGATGGGACGCTGCGGATGTGTGTCGATTACAGGGCTCTGAATAAGGTGACTATCAAAAACCGGTACCCTTTGCCAAGGATCGACGACCTCTTCGATCGGTTGGCAGGAGCGAAGTATTTCAGCCGGATCGACTTGCGCTCCGGCTATCACCAAATTCGGGTGGCGGAAGGAGATGAGGAGAAAACCGCGTGCAGGACAAGGTATGGTTCATATGAGTTCTTGGTGATGCCTTTTGGGCTCACCAATGCACCAGCGACATTTAGCACGCTGATGAACAGCCTTTTCCAAGAGTGGTTGGATGACTTTGTGATCGTGTACATCGACGACATCTTGGTGTACTCGAAAACAAAGGAGGAGCACCTGGAGCACCTCAAAAGGGTGTTCCAAAAATTGCGGGAAGGGAAGCTGTATGCCAAAGCTTCAAAGTGCGAATTCGGGGTCACGAAAGTGGAGTTCTTGGGGCATGTGATTACACAGGATGGGATCAAAATGGATGACAGAAAGGTGAGGGCGATCTTGGACTGGGAGCCTCCGACTTCGGTCCCGGGAGTGCGATCCTTCCTAGGACTCGCCTCCTATTACCGGAAGTATGTGAGAAATTTCGCCAAGATCGCGGGGCCGCTGTCGGACCTTCTGTGTAAATCCAAAGTCCGGGTATGGAACACATTTTGTGGCCAAGCTTTTGCTGAATTGAAGCAGCGGATAACGGAAGCTCCAGTCTTGAAAATCCCGGAGTTCGATCGTCCGTTTGAGATTCATACAGATGCATCGAACTTCGCGATTGGAGGTGTACTTATGCAAGATGGACGTCCAGTGGCTTACGAAAATAAGAAACTGAATGAAGTGGAGCGACGGTGGCCGACGCACGAAAAAGAGATGAAGGCGGTGGTGCATTGCCTTGAGCTCTGGCGCCACTATGTTGGTTCCAACCCAGTGAAGGTGTTCACGGACAATGTCACGGTGAAGTATTTTGCCACGCAGCCCAAGTTGTCCCCAAAACAACTTAGGTGGCAAGATACTTTGGCAGTATTCGATGTGGATATCCAGTACAAACCGGGACAGGACAATGTGGTGGCCGATGCTTTAAGTAGAAAGCAGCAGATCTTGTTGGTGTACAAGGGCGAGACGGCACTCCAAAGGAAGATCCGGAAGGCTTGCCGGAAGGATGAGCTGGCGAAGTCCGTGATGCAGGACTTGAGGATGGGGGTTAAATCGCAGTTCCACTTGCAAAATGGACTGCTCCGGTATAAGCAAAAGCGTCTCTACGTGCCGAAGGGAGGGATCAGGGATAGTCTCTTGAGAGAATGCCACGATAGCCCGCTTGCGGGCCACGGCGGAGCCAAGCGCACTGCGGCACTCTTGAAGAAAGAGTATTTCTGGCCCAAACTGAGGGAGGAGGCAGAGGAGTATGTCAAGACATGCACCACATGCCAACAAAACCGGAGCGAGTACAAAAAGCAAGCGGGGCTGTTACAACCCTTGCCGATTCCAGAGGGGACTTGGGAAAGCGTCTCGATGAATTTCATGACTGCTATGCCGCTGTCAAAAGGATTCGATGCAATCATGGTGGTGGTGGATAGGTTCAGTAAAATGGGCCATTTCATCCCCACCAAGGAGACGGCAACGGCGCAGGAGATAGGGCTACTTTACTTCGCCCATGTCTTAAAACATCATGGAGTCCCGAAGGATATTGTCTCGGATCGCGATCCAAAGTTTACGAGTAAATTTTGGAAGACACTTTGGAAGAAGATGGGGACGAGGCTGAAGATGAGCACCGCCTTCCGACCTACGACGGACGGCCAAACGGAAAGAGTGAATTCCGTAGTGAAGCAATTCTTGCGGAATTACGTGTCGGCAGACCAATCAGACTGGATGGAACACTTAGACGCGGCAGAGTTCTGTTATAATAACACAGAACACTCCGCAATGGGAGTTTCCCCTTTCGTATTGGTCTATGGAAAAGCACCTCTGGTGCCGACAAGTTGGGCCGCCCAGGACGTTGAGGAACCGGCAGTAGCGGCGGTACTGGAAGAACGCGAGCGTTTGAAGAAGCTCGCAAAATACAATATTGCCAAAGCTAGGAAACGGTATGAAAGGCAGGCGAATCGGAAGCGGAGGGAAGTGAAGTTTGAGGCAGGCACAGAGGTCTGGTTGAACATCAAGAATTTCCGACTACCTCCGGAAGTGAGTCCGAAGTTCGTACCTCTGTATGCGGGACCCTTTCGCATTCGGAAGGTTATGAATGAGGATGTGTATGAATTGGAGCTGCCGGCAAACAGCAAGGTGCACCCAGTATTCCATGTCTCCCTTTTGAAGCCTTACTTCAAAGATGAAGCGCGTCCGAATCGGCATCAAATGTTGCGTCCGCCTATGCTGTTGGATCATGAAAATGAACCTGAGTACGAGGTGGAGGCAATACTTAAGTCGAGGAGGTTTAGGAACCGAGAAACGGAGCATCTCGTCAAATGGAAGGGCTATCATCATGTGGAGGCATCTTGGGTGCGTGCCTCAGAAATGGGAAACGCATCCGAGGCGGTTGCAGCTTTCGAAGGGCGACCTCAAAAGCGGAAGAAGCGTTGATGGGGACATCAACCTTGGAGCATGGGGGAGGAAATGCATGCTTAGCCCGGTTTAGCTAGCTCAGGAATCCGATTGCAAAAACTTGTATTGTACAAAAATTTGTTGTAAAGGAAATGGGTTCCAAATATTGTGCGTCCTATTGTGTTTGGAATGGTGATGCATGGTGTGGTTGCTAGTGTGTAGAATGCATGCTAGCTTACAAAAGTGGGAGAGGTAAATTGGGTTAATCGTGTGTTTGCGCAGTGCCGAAATCGGGTGACTCCCATCCAAGGGGCAAGGAAACTTGCGCCTTCTTTGGGAGTTCACGTGCTAGTGCGCACCTGGCGCGTGCGCGTACTATAACTGCGCTACCGAGGGGGTTGCCTTGTAGTGCGGGCTAACGCGGAAGCTACGTGCTTCTGTTCACGTACTATAATCGTGTAGCCTCAGGACGAAGTCGTAGTGCGGCTTCGGCGTGTTCCCATACCTCAGGCCAACATTCCAAGGCGGACCCAATTGTAGTGATTGGGGCGCACGATTGGTTCAAGGTTATCTTCCTAGTCAAAGAGGGTTCCAGGTGAACCCTTGCTCAAGGTGATGCCAAAAGCGGCATCATGAGCGATCGCAAACAATGTTGTTGCAGTAAGGCGATTCGATCCTCGGGGAGGATCGTTCCTTGGCCTTGAAGTAGGCCAAGAAGAGTGCACTGGGAGGAGCTGGAGAAGCTCCACCCTTGGCCGGGACTTGGAGGAAGTCGGCCGAACTAGCTAGTGGAGAGTAGAGTCAAGTGTGGGGTTTGGTTCTTTGTCATGGGACGCCATGGTACGGAAACAAACTCCTTGATGTGGGACGCCACAACTTGGATGTTTGTTTCTACAAAATGGACAAGTCGATGAGGACATCGACTCCCTGTTGGTAGGGGTGTGTGTCGCGGCCCTTTGCCTTGAGGGCAGGGAGGTCGGGACACAAGAGGGGCTGCCTTTGTGGTGGGGGCAGTAGCAGCGATAGGTACGGGGGCTGAAACACCCTTGAGTGCCCAAGGCACTCAAGGAGGCGGAGGCGCTCGCTAGGTGGAGCCCCGCACACCGGGTTGCGGTGGGGGTGGCTCCACAAGGGGTGGTGGTAGCTTAGTGGGACTTAGTGGGGGTGGCATAGGACTCACCATGGGGGTGGAGACCTCGTGATGGGAGTCGTGGGGAGTCTTGGGACTCATCACGGTCCATAGGGGCCGTGGTGAGCGGGCCAAGACTCACCGCGACTCACCACCGGGAATCGAGGGTCTTCGTGGTGGTTCGCCATAAAATGGCATGGCTGGTTGTGAAACCCCCGCGGACAGCTACAGAAGTATATATAGGGAGTAGTAACCCCGAGAACGGTGCAAGCCCGTTGGTGACCAAAAACTAGTGAGTAAGCGAGCGAGCCGGAAAGCGACCAAAGAGTGGGGAGCTGTTCTGGACTGCCATCTACCAAAGGGAATTCTCCTAGTCCCAATTAGGTGGAGGGTTTTAGAGGGAAGCGAAGGGGGACCGTTATATCTCGGTGAGCAGCCGAAGCTCCAAGTTGGCCCGGCGGCCAGGTTGGGAGTCAGGCGCGCGCATCAAAGTGATTTAACTATGACTTGAAGGGGAGTTTACCGAAGTGAGGTGCGCGACAATGATCATCGACGACATCGACGACAGTGTTGTGCGGGTCCGGATTTTCACCCTGGGTACCTGACAGGTTGGGAAAAAGGGGGGGGGGGGGGGGATAAATAAATCTTGCTTTTTTTGGGTTCCCACCCCCCGCGGAGAACTGAGTGCGTCAACACACTCAATTTCTTCATGATCATGATTTCAGGATGATCATTGACGACAGTGTTGTGCAGGTCCAGATTTTCATCCTGGGTACCCGGCGGGTTAGGGTCAGCGTTTTTCTTATTGGCAATTTTTCGCCATTTGGCCGCCTGAAAATCCCTTTGGCGAATGAAACAAAGGGAAAAAAATGTCCAAATAAGGCAATTTTCGCCAAAAATTGGGGGTCTCAAAAAAGTCTTCGCTTGTGGACCCACGGGGGCAGCACAAATGTAGCCATGGCGGGGCCCATACAAGATGATCTGATGGGCCAGATGAGGAGTGGGTTCAGGATTGTGGGGCCTCCTCCGTTCCCAAGGACATGCTCGTCGCCGGTCTTGCGAGAACTATACACCTCATTGCACCAATTAGCCTATGGTTTTCACATAGAATAGAAAGAGTTCCGTCCTATAGTTTTTAACTATTTATGTACTTCACCTTCTATTGCTCATCAACCTCCATTTGATTCGCAAAATATGGCAAGGGTGGAAATACATGTAGCCTACCAATTCGAGGACAATTATCTAGAGTGGGCCACTTACACTAGCCTACACCCAATATATATAGCCACTCCTACCCCTTTTCAAAATTCCTAAAAAAAACCCTGGTTAGGGTCCGGGTTACCTATCCGGATCCGGACCCAGACTCGCCATCTAGGTCCAGAACCCATTAAACCCGCTATTCACGGGCCAGAGTTGGTATAGCCATCTTCCCTAGTTCACTAGTTGACTTTCTAGATAGTTTTACTTTCTAAATAGTTCTACTATTGTCGGTGGGTTGAAAAGCAACTCACTAGTGGGTGTGGCTGCTGCAGGAATATACTTATAAGAACAGTGACCAGAGAAGGTTGGGGCTTGGTGAAAGTGGGATGTTTGGATCTTCTGAGCACATGGATGATGTGGGAGAGACCAGTTGTGCTGATAACAAGAATGGTTCAAATTTGCAGGCTCCTGGCCACTAAGGTGGTGACAGAGGGTTTCCTTGTTACATAGCTCATGGCCAAGCCGCTGCACCCTGGAGCCCCTAGTGATGTCAGTGTGAATTGATTATTTTTAAAGAAAATCGTTGAGAAATACAAGTGTCATTCAATATATTATATGTAACCGCCAATTGCATATATATCCGCCAATTTTAGGACACCTCTAACCATCCTATTCATAACCGTCTAAATTTTCAGAATTTTGTAGAATAGATAACTGGTGGATATACTAAAATAAAAAATTCATCCTTATACATAACCATGGAGTGTGTCCATCCTAAAAATATTGAAGTAACCTTAACCAGCGGATATGTAAAATTCTTATAGCCGGCCAACACTGGCACATACCACCTCAGAAGTGGTTGTGGGTTTAATCCATCGATTGGTGTCACAAAGGTGTCCACCTTTCTAGTGGAAGACAGTAACCCTCCGGGGTGAAGAGACACCATAATTTAAGCTTCCGTTGGGTGGCGTCATATATTATTATATTATTATTAGTTGTCTCTCTCTTGTCTCACAGCTATTGTCTCAAGTTATTTTGTTGGCTCAAGAGTAGAATCCACCTCTTTCATAGTAGTATCATGCAATGATGTGGGTCATACCGCGGAGGTCGTCGAAGTTTCTTGACGTTCAACAAGACCTCCATGTCTGCTTCAAACTTGACTTCCCTCCGATTCCGGTTTGCTTGCAACTCATAGCACGTTCTTGCTTTGGTGATGTTGGATTTTGTAGCGCATGTGAACTTCCTCCATCACCACCATTGCCACTGGAACCTTTTTCCCATTCCCTCTAGCCTCATCTTTCGTTGCTTGTATTTGCTTTAGGCATTGTTGGCAACTTGATAAAAAATAAATTTGTGAAAATATTTATAATCACATGATTATTTTTTCATAAATTGAAGTATAAAGATTCTTTATTTAGTTCAACTACACCACATCATCATTTTATTTCACATCATACATGTAGAGAAACACATACCATATCATCATGTGTACATCAAGATCCACTATTGTTGATTGCTATTGGTGAAATCCAGCTGATTTTTTAATATTTATTCTAAAATCCATATTTTATATTATTCAATATTTTATTTGAGATATTTGAATAAATATGTAATCACACTGAGACAGTTCAAGAACAGTCTTCGAGAAAAAGAGTGGAAACTTCTATGTTTATAGACTGAGTGTTCGGAATATAAAGTGGAGTGAATTGTTCTATGTTTGTGCATTTCGATTCTTCAGAATAAAGAGTGGAAAGTTCCAAATTGTAAGTAATTACAAAAAAAATCAAATAAAAAAATGCAATGTTGCAAGTTCAAATGAAAGTTGTTCAGTATACACTGTAATAAATAGAATGTATAAAACAGTTTTTTTTTTTTCATATTTCCAAAATCGCAAGCGGGGCCACCTGGGAATTCTATCCGCCCATGTGGCGAGAATAATGAGGTGAAAAAGTTAGAAAAAATGGCCATACTCCAGGTGGCATGTTTAACTGGCCCATGTTGGCAAAATTAGACTCCTGAAATTCATCTGCTGGTGCTTTTTGGCAAAAATCTCGGATTTTACCCCGATAATTCCTTTGTACAAGTAGCCAACCGTTTTTCAGGTCAAAATCTGACGATTTTTCGCCAGGAAAAAAAAACACTGATGTAAAGTCTAGCCTAAATTATTCAGTTTAAGAATTAAGTGTTGGGTTCACAATACAAAGAAAAAAATAATTCGTTTTTAAACAAAGATTGGAACGACTTGTGCATATCAGCAAGCACAAAAGGTTACTACAGCTTACAAAGTTGGAACTTTGTTTGTTCATGAGGTCAAAGCCTGCATGATTCAAAGAGAAGAGAGTTCAAATGAAAAAGAGTTCTAACCACTGAAGTTCAATTTGGTGAATGTAGTCAACATTTTCCATTGACAATAGATCAAGTATACGGTGAATATCCTTATAACTCATTCTTTAAAATATGTGACGTTCATATTATTTTTCCATTGTCTAGTGTAGTGTGAAAAGAAGGGGCATAAATCCCCTTCTATGTAATTCTAACTTTACTTCTTCCAGAAAAAGAACAACCTAGTAATCTACCAACGGTACACGGTTGTGGATTTCCCTCCTATTGTTTATGATCAGAGTTCATAAATCCTCATCCACGCCATAGCGGAAGAGAAAACATGGATGGGGATTGAATCCTTCTTGTTCATGATTTGCACAATTTTTATACAATTACAACACCAATGGTGCTGCTGTGATGTTTTCAGTGATACAACCAGCCCTATGACGGAACTAATGGCAGCCTATGTGGACATCACCCTTGAGCAATGCATGTTGAAACCCCTTTGTAATGAGATCACTAATAAAAAGAAGACAACTCAGATCTGCCATGAATTACAGGCCTAGTGATTCTCTGCAAATATCATGGTTTTTCCTCTATCTCCCAGTTGACCATCCATAATTACCCCTTTTACTAAGCAGCTCTCTCCCTTCCCAAACCTTTTCTCTCTCCTTTCTTCTATAAAAATCCCCAATTCATTTTCTTCCAACCAACAGCCTATCTACATGCAATGCAAACACATTTAACCATGTATCCAGTTAATCCAGTCTTGGAATTAACCATTTCTTTACACAAGACATAATCAGCTCCTTCATGGTCTTTCTCTCACCCAAAACAGACCCTCCCCACTATTTGCCTCCAGAGACAGCCCAGTTTGTCAGTCAGTTCCCACCCTTCTATAAATGTGCATCTACACACCCCCAACAACTCACTTTTGCACTTTTAGCTTTGAACCTACAAAGTTCGCAGGCTAAGTCCACTCTGTACTAGTTCTAACCTCAACTTCAATTCAGCTTGCAGACCCATCCCTCCCTTAGTAATTAAACTTGAAATCTAATTGCCTTACAGTGTGCAAGCATTCTGATTCAATGTGCCTTACGCCTTGCATCCAGCCATCCACACCTTCCTCTTTCTGTTTACAAAGAAATCGTAGCTAACCCTCACTAGTGCTCACATCAACTATATTGGATTGCATGTACATCTAACCATCAAAATCCTAGAGCCGCATTGTATGCAGATTCATAATACTGAAGCCAAAGGAACAAAAATAAAACAAACAACAAACATTCTGTCATTGTGGGTGAACTACATCTGCCCTCAATCAGCACTCCCACAGACATATGCATCAGATCCATTCATCTCCACAATCTCCTGGTTTGAAGTCCAGAGCCCCCATTCCATTTTCCAAAATCTTTTTCTGTCTCTCTCATTTTCCAGTTTGAGAGTGTCTCTACCAAAATTCCACAGCCACTATTCCTAAAAAAAAACCTAGCGTCATCGCACTTAGCTGTTCTTATATCCTCCCTTAAGCGGTGGATGCCTATCTATCAGTTCATCCCTTCCCCGCTTCTGCTACCAGCTCGATCTCATCTGTCGTTGTCACTGCCATACTGACGCACCCAGAAAGACATCATTCATTACTCTATGGTGCTAAAATCTTTATGTGACGCCCGGGACTGCTGCTTCGGTCATTGAAGACAAAAGGGAGGTGGTGGTGAAAAAAGAACAAACGTCCTCTACTCCAATCGTTGAGCTTTCGGATTCGTCTGATGATGACATAAGTGAAATTCCAACTCCAGTCCTTGCTACTGTAGTTGTGGAGGCGGATGAAGAAGAGATTTGTAGTGTCATTCCAAAACTACGGACGATGGGAAGAATGGCAGGTTTCAAAAGTGAGTTGCGGGGGATTGATTGGGAATCTTTGAAGCAGGTGCCAGTGAAGTTCCTGCCAGAGACTTTTGATGGGGATATCCTATTCGAGCTGCCTCCTCCTCCGCGAGTTGAAGGTATAACAAGCATGATGCACGGAATGGACAAGAAACGCGACGGGCACCCATGGTGTAGAACAAAAACATCCAATATTCAAAATGAACAAGCTTGTTTTCAATAGAACAGTTTGCAATGGACACCTTAGGTGTGATAATTTGAATTGCGGACACTTTCTTCAGTCTGGGATTCATAATCAAAGCAAGTGGGAGGGTCTCGCGGAAAATCCATTCAAGCCTGGGGCTGCTCCTCCACCGGCAAACACTTTTGTTTGCAAATTCTGCAAACTTGTACCATCCTGCCTGGCGCTGTATGGAGCAAGAATGTACTATGTCATCCACCGTTTGAAAACAATGACAAGAGCTTGTGTGCATTTTGGTTTCCATAACCATCCTGTCTCGAAGGGGGATTACAGGGAGAGTGTTGAGACAGTTTCGAGGTTGATTAAACAATAGTACGAGAGCAACCCATCCGCAACAATATCTACAATTGCTCTTGGCGCAAGCAAGTCCTTCTTGGAAAGCCATATTTTGAGTGAAGGGGATTATGTGGGGACGAAGGGTATACACAGTAGGGGCACGAGATGGAGGCTTTGGAGACCTACGAGCAAACATGATGGGGGGAGGGGTGAAGCCTAACCACATCATCGCAAGGCATTTCAGCAAATTCAGATATGTATGTTGTCTCTTGCTTAAGTGCATCAAGATGGAAGGTCTGGAAGCTGGAAAGCAGGTGCATACTTACATTATCCAAAGTGGATTCACGTCAAATGTTTTCTACTCAACACCTTGTCAACATGTATGTGCGAGAGCATCATCGATGCTCACTAAGTGTTCAACAGAATGCCTCAACGATCTTTGATCACGTGGAATATAATGTTGGCAGGATGTAATGTGTGTGCAAGCCTGGGAGCTCTAGAAAGGGGAAAGAGGTCCATGGTGACATTGTCAAAACTGGAATTGTACCAGATGTCATCTTGAACACTACCCTGGTGGACATGTATGCCAAATGTGGGTGCATTAAGGATGCGAAGGGGTTTCCAACACTATGGCTGAACGAGATGTGGTGTCATGGAACATGATGCTTGCAGGGTATGCACAGCAGGGACGTGGTATGGAGGCTTTGGATACCTATGATCAAATGATGGGGGAAGGGGTGAAACCCGACCACATCACGTTTGTGTGCATTTGCAATGTGTGTGCGAGCCTGGCAGCTCTAGAAAAGGGCAAAGAGGTCCATGGCGACATTGTCAGAGTTGCAATTGTATCAAATGTCATTCTGAACAATACCCTCGTGGACATGTATGAAGGGTGTGTTCAACAGTATGGCTGAACGAGATGTGTTGTCGTGGAGTGCGATGATTGAGGGAGTACTGTTGAGGGAGTACTGGTGTCATGGAGCATAGTGATGGAGCAAAGGTCAGGGTCTCCCCCCCCCGCCCCCGAGTTTGAATTAAATCTAGTGTAGAGAGGGTGAAAGGGGCTGAGCTTTGGCTTAGCCTCAAGATTCAGAAAGTTGGTGCATAGAGTCCATGCAAAGGGAGTACTGTTGGGCAGACCTGGAAAAGGGGGAAGAGGTGCATGGTGACATTGTCAAAAGCTGAAATTAATGTACCTTATGTCATTCTGAAGAGTGCGCTGGTGGACAAGTCTGCCAAATGCGGGTGCATAGAGGATGTAAAGGGAGTGCAGACCTGGAAAAGGGGGAAGAGGTCCATGGTGACATTGTCAAAAGCTGGAGTGTACCTTATGTCATTCTGAATAGTGCCCTGGTGGATAAGTCTGCCAAATGCGGGTGCATAGAGGATGCAAAGGGAGTGTGGGGCAAACTTGGAAAAAGGGGAAGAGGTCCATGGTGACATTGTCAAAAGCTGGAATTGTACCTTATGACATTCTAAAAATTGCCCTGGTGGACAGGTCTGCCAAATGCGGGTGCGTAGAGGATGCAAATGGAGTGTGTGGGGCAGACCTGGAAAAGGGGGAAGAGGTCCATGGTGACATTGTCAAAAGTTGGAATTGTACCTTATGACATTATGGGAATTGCCTTGGTGGACAGGTCTTCCAAATGCGGGTGCATAGAGGATGCAAAGGGAGTGTGGGGCAGACCTGGAAAAGGGGGAAGAGGTCCATGGTGACATTGTCAAAACTTGGAATTGTACCTTATGTCATTCTGAAAATTGCCCTGGTGGACAGGTCTGCCAAATGCGGGTACGTAGAGGATGCAAAGGGAGTGTGGGGCAGACCTGGAAAAGGGGGAAGAGGTCCATGGTGACATTGTCAAAACCTGGAATTGTACCTTATGTCATTCTGAAAATTGCCTTGGTGGACAGGTCTGCCAAATGCGGGTGCGTAGAGGATGCAAATGGAGTGTGTGGGGCAGACCTGGAAAAGGGGGAAGAGGTCCATGGTGACATTGTCAAAAGCTGGAATTGTACCTTATGACATTATGGGAATTGCCTTGGTGGACAGGTCTTCCAAATGCGGGTGCATAGAGGATGCAAAGGGAGTGTGGGGCAGACCTGGAAAAGGGGGAAGAGGTCCATGATGACATTGTCAAAAGCTGGAATTGTACCTTATGTCATTCTGAAAATTGCCCTGGTGGACAGGTCTGCCAAATGCGGGTACGTAGAGGATGCAAAGGGAGTGTGGGGCAGACCTGGAAAAGGGGGAAGAGGTCCATGGTGACATTGTCAAAACCTGGAATTGTACCTTATGTCATTCTGAAAATTGTCGTGGTGGACAGGTCTGCCAAATGGGGGTGCGTAGAGGATGCAAAGGGAGTGTGGGGCAGACCTGGAAAAGGGGGAAGAGGTCCATGGTGACATTGTCAAAAGCTGGAATTGTACCTTATGACATTATGGGAATTGCCTTGGTGGACAGGTCTTCCAAATGCGGGTGCATAGAGGATGCAAAGGGAGTGTGGGGCAGACCTGGAAAAGGGGGAAGAGGTCCATGGTGACATTGTCAAAAGCTGGAATTGTACCTTATGTCATTCTGAAAATTGCCCTGGTGGACAGGTCTGCCAAATGCGGGTACGTAGAGGATGCAAAGGGAGTGTGGGGCAGACCTGGAAAAGGGGGAAGAGGTCCATGGTGACATTGTCAAAACCTGGAATTGTACCTTATGTCATTCTGAAAATTGCCTTGGTGGACAGGTCTGCCAAATGGGGGTGCGTAGAGGATGCAAAGGGAGTGTGGGGCAGACCTGGAAAAGGGGGAAGAGGTCCATGGTGACATTGTCAAAACTTGGAATTGTACCTTATGTCATTCTGAATAGTGCCCTGGTGGAGAGGTCTGCCAAATGCGGGTGCGTAGAGGATGCAAAGGGAGTGTGGGGCAGACCTAGAAAAGGGGGAAGAGGTCCATGGTGACATTGTCAAAAGCTGGAATTGCTGTACTTTGTGTCATTCTGAGAGTGCCAAATTATCCAGGGAAGGAAAATCACTGAGGGATACATTTCACCCTGTTCTTCCCTCTTATCAAAATTGGCCCTAAAATTCCATGTTGAATTCTGCAAGTTAACTGGTTGAGTGAATCTAGTTTGGAGTGACTTTGACATGATATTGTCACTGTGACAACATGAAAGTATCCAAAAATAGGTAATAGAGAGGAGGAGAAGCTGTGGAATGAATACTTTTCTGACCCCTGTCAATGGTGGGACAACCGAGGCAAAAAAGTGAATGCATGTCAGATTACCAGATTTCATTCTGAACATTGCCCTGGTGGACATGTATGCCAAATGTGGGAGCATCAAGGATGCGAAGGGAGTGTTCAACACTATGGCTAAACGAGATGTGGTGCCGTGGAACTCGATGCTTGCAGGGTGTGCACAACAGGGGCGCGGGATGGAGGTTTTGGAGACCTATGAGCAAAGGATGTGGGAGGGGTGAAGCCCGACCACATAACGTTTGTGTGCGTGTGCGAGCCTGCCCTGGAAAAGGGCAAATAGATCCATGGTGACATCATCTACAATTGTACCAGATGTCATCCTGAACACTGCTCTGGTGGACATGTATGCCAAATGTGGGGGGCATCGAGATGCGAAAGAAATGCTCAACACTATGGCTGAACGAGATGTAGTGTCGTGGAACTCGATGCTTGCAGGGTCTGCACAGCAGGGGCGCGGGATGGAGGCTTTGTAGACCTATGAGCAAATGATGGGGGAGGGGTGAAGCCCGACCACATCACGTTTGTGTGCGTTTGCAATGCGCGTAAGAGCCTGACATCATCAAATTTGCAATTGTACCAGATGTCATCCTGAACACTGCTCTGGTGGACATGTATGCCAAATGTGGGAGCATCAAGGATGCAAAAGGAGTGTTCAACACTATGGCTAAACGAAATGTGGTGTCGTGGAAAGCTGATGCAGGCAGGCTATGCACAGCAGGGGCACGGGAGGGAGGCTTTGGAGACCTATGAGCAAATGATGGGGGAAGGGGTGGTCCAGATTCATGCAAGAGGGCCTTCGATTCTCTGTGGAAGGATAGCTACAAGAAACCTGCATGGGTAGATGGTCAATTGGAAGCCGCAGCAACAACGGCACAATTGATAGAATTAGGCACTGCTAATGAAGGCACCTTCTTCACCACATTTCACCCTGTTTTTCCCTCAGGAAAGCCAAGTACTTGATCTCAAGGGACAGCTTACATACTATATCAGCCTTGAGTTTCATCGACATAATAAATTACAATCCCAATGCCCTTTATTACTTAGGCTTTCAGTTCAGGGAGCAACTTACATTTGTACTAGCCGTGAGTTTTATTGACAGAGCAGCATATACTCTTAGTGCTCTTTATCATTAAAGTATACAGAATCTATTGGCATGGTTCTGTTCACCAGCCATATATAAGAGTATACATTGTACCATTTGGTGGCTAATCCAAAGATAACATTATGCATCAGAAAACCCCGGACTCTTGGAGATAAGATGTCTTGAACAATACATTCTGATTCAGAACTGAAACCATGGTACTATTTAGTATTTAATCAACATGGTAGGTAGCTTAAAAACTACTCTATAAGCTGGCCCAGCTTATTAGTATTATGGAAGATATGTGGTGTTGGAGGGAAACACAATTACAATGACCGGAAAGTCTTTGATAATCTTATCAAGGGATTTTTTTTTTAAATTAATTTATTGGATTTTATTCTGTTTCTAAGTGAATAAACTTGATATAATGTAAAAACATACATATACATATATGAGGGTTAATTTAATGATTGAGAAGGAGAATACACATACAGAAGGGGGTACATTTAAAAATTGTAAATTTTTGTATATGTACAGGAGATGGTTTTATAATCCTCAAAAAGTATGTACAAAGGGGGTATAAATTATCCAAGGACCCATATACAGGGGGTTTTTTAATTAGTCGGCAAACGCTCGTGATACGCACATTGTATAAAGAGTGCACCCCCCACGCCAATGTTTTGCACGCCTGTGGAGCCTTGTGAGGGCTATTTGGACGACAATTGAAGGTCCTTGGAGGCCCATATTGGGCAGACTTGTGGAGCTTTTCTAAGAGCTCTTTGGGGGACTATTGCAGGTCCTTGAATGCTAATACTTGGCAGATTTGTGGAGCTTCTTGAGGGCTCTTGGGAAGACTGTTGGAGTCCAAGTTTGCGGACTTCTTGAGCCTCGGTGGGTCTATGTGAGGAGCTGATTGAGGGCAGATTTCAGAAGTTTATGGTAATAATTTGAGGGCTCTTGAGAGTTATTTGAGAGGTCCTTTAAGGATAGTCTTATCTATTGCTCAAGCAAGAGTGGGATGTGAAGATAGGGGGAGTATTGGGATGAGAGCTTTCTGGGCTTAGATATTGTTTTAACTTCTCTTCTCCATAGTCTTCCATTATTCTTGTAGGCCAAAGCTTTTCCATAAGTGGAGGCAGAGCTAGTTTAGATAGAGACTTGGTCATCTTGCAGGTTTATTGGAGCTGCAAGGAGGTCGATTGATTTAAGGTGTGGGAGGTGTTGTTGTTTGAGTTTCCTGTGTTTGGATCCTCCTCCCACATATGCATGCTTGACTGTACTTCATGCTAGTTTGGTTTGGGCGTATTATTTTATAGGTGGTTGGTCCGGAAATATTGTGGTCGGCCAACCCTAGAGCGGAGCGCAGCTACGGCGTGAGCCTAGCCGCGGGAGCCCAAGAGCTCGGCTCACGCTTTGCCCTCTAAGCGTGAGCCCAGGGGTTTAGTGGAGGAAGAAGCAGGCCCCATACCCGAGTCCTCTGTTTAGAGAGGGTCCTATTGTCGTGGAAGCAGTTATAGCGCTTAAAAAAAGAGGTATAGAAAACATGGAATGGTCATTGTGAAAGTTACTGAGGTTTTCTTATTGAAGAAGAGGTGAAATAAAAGGTTGGGTGAGTCATCATGAATCTTACTTAGGGATTCTTGCATGAACAAGAGGCAAGAAAAGTTTGGATGCCATTGTCAAGCTATCTGACGTTTCCAGTATTTCATCCATGGTGGATGAATGATGGATGGATGAAATATTGAAGGAGAGGATTAAAATAATGAGGACGGGCAAAAACAGGCCCCAAAATATGACCACTCATTGTGAAACGGGCAATGGTTTTTATTAATGTAGATGAGGTGAAAATTTGACATATGACCATCTTCAAGCTTATTTAGGCTTTGTTTGTGAAAAAGAGGTGAAAAAAAAGTTGAGCTCTATCATTGTCAAACTTCTTCAGGTTTCTGTTATAGAAGAAGAGGTGAAAAAAAAACCAGATGGTCATCATGAATGCTTATTTAGGGAATAAATTAGGGATTGTTTGTGAAGAAGAGGTGAGAAAAAACCAGATGGTCATCATGAATGCTTATTTAGGGTTTCTTTGTGAAGAAGAGGTGAAAAAAATTGAGCTCTATCATTGTCAATCTTGTTCAGGTTTCTGTTGATGAAAAAGAGGTGAAAAAAAAATCAGATGGTGAAGAAGAGGTGAAAAAAAAACTTGAGCTCTATCATTGTCAAACTTCTTGAGGTTTCTGTTATTGAAGAAGCCTTCCAAAGCGTGGGACAAGCTCTGTGCTTTTCTCCAATCGGTAAGCAATTATCATGCATGTGTTTGAGTTTTGTTTTCTTTGTTTTATTTTTGCTCGGATCAGAAAGGTCGCTTATAAAACATCTTTCCCTTCTTACACGCTATATTGCTTGCAGGCATGGAGGGGAAAGGAATCTTGGGTGAATGGTGCACTGAAACCGTTTGCTTCGGAGATGGTTGTTGTGGACATTCCGGACGGGCATCCAGTCCCGGATATTCTGCCCAGTGACACCTGCCCAACATGGAACAAATTTGACGAGAGGTATTGGAGTTGGGTGTTTTCCTTTTGCAAGTTTTTCCTTTCCGATGCAGGGGTTCTTGTTATCATACAATCTGTCACGATGAGATGTCGCCGGGAGCTGGCAAGCTACTTGAAAGCGTCGGGGATGCGGATTATCAAGACCTGGAATTGTGTCAACAGCCTATATCTGATGAAGGGGGATTGCCCAGGCAGAAGGTACGTTTCAAATACTCTATTTTTATGCCTTCTCTGTTGAAGTTCCACTGTACTGACTGTTATAAAGTCATGTTGTTCGCACTGCCTGAATTGAGTGCTTCAGCGCACTTAGTTTTGGCGGTGCATGCGCAATGACTCTGAACCCGTTCCATCCGGAATGGGTCTGCACTCCCACCCAGATGTGCTATGAAACATTTCTCACTAATTATTGACCTCTTCATCGCAGACCCGTCTATTTGAGGCCGTCTGTCTCGTGAGGGTACATCCACTGTCGACTCCCACCACAGTGGTTGAGTTCGAGCTTCATGGGGGAGGATGTTTCATAAACGAGAGGTTCGATCCTGTCGTCAATGACATGCACTACAACTATGTGGACTCCAACGTATGTTTGCGAAAGCCAAATGGAACGCCTTGGAGAGGGGCCCGTTAAAAAAACCCGGCTTTTATCCAAACGATCATTGAGAGTTGTTCTCGGCCAGGGGCCCGGAGATGTTATCTCCACTTGAGACGCAAGCAGACTCGTCTTTTTCTAGTCGAGCTTTCCGAGGCCTCTCTCGCCACCATAGCTCTAGTACTTGAGATGGAGAGTGGGTGAGGTCTATATGGTGGAGTCCTTTACCAAACAACCTCAGCTAGTACGTGTATTGATGTAATCAAGACCAAACTTATTATGCAAACTTATTATGCATCAACAACAACAAACATGTCAACACCAAAATTAAGAAATACCAAATAATATGTTGGAGAACTCTCTCATATTTGGACTATTGTGCACCAAACTTAAGTTTGAACACAACCTGATTGATGGTTGTCCATGTACTACTAGCATTAAGCAAAGATATATAATACATTTGTTTGATAATAGAAAGGTATTCCCAGCTACATCATAGGGGGAACATTGGTTTGTGAAAGAGTACCCAACTAAATTTTCATGGCATATATATATATAATGTGATTTTTAAATAGATATACATATATATAGTAGCCTATTCTACCATAATCATCCTCATTTTTTCTATGAAGTACATCAAACCTTTATTGATCGTATTGCTACCAAATCATTGTATTTGGGTTTTGTACGCCACAGTTTCTTCTCCATCGTTTGGCTTCTTCTATCTCTTCAGTCCGCCGAGATTTGGTTGATCCGTTGTATGCTGAGTATGTTGTATTGTATACATATGCAAGTGCTAGGTGCTACATTGAATGAATTTTCATGCCACAAACTTATGATGGCTATTAGACTGTGAATAGTTTCCCTGCAAAAATTGTCTCATATTTTCCGTGCAATACCTCACTCGTATTTTGAGTAGGCAAGTGCTAGGTGTTACATTAAATTAATGTTTAGGACGATTGTGAACTGAACACAAAAACCTCTGAGACTTATTGTTGGAGACATTCTAAATAAGTTCATAGTATGAGTTGTTGATTATGCTATTTAAGTGATTATCACTGATGTAGCTCTATAGACAATTCTAACAATCTCAACCCCAACATGTACCAGTTCTTTTTTTCAAATTTGGTGGTCCACGATGTCTATCAGGTTCTTTCTTTTCTTTCTCCTTTTCTTCCACAAGTTCTTTTTTTCCTTCATGTGTTTCTTTCCTCTCTCTAATTTGTTCTCCTGCTTTTTCCTGTGTTAATGGCTCTCTTTGTGCATCGTCAAAATATTCATCTTCCTCCTCGTCACTGGTTGAAACCGCAGTACTGCTCAAAGAATATAATTTTTTTTGGTTAGACAATATAGGGTTATGAAACTAATTGACTATATAGGTTTTGCTATGAGTAACTGTAATGGTTCTAAATTCATGACACCATGCTTTTTTAAGCTATAGTTTGCATGAAATCTCTAGAAGATACGATGTTGTCTCAAATTTTGAAGACGATGAAGTTTTGCATGATCATTCATTTTTGTCATATTTTTATTGAGCCTCTATGTTTTTGGCAAACGTATAATAGACCAATCAAATTGTGAGAGGGCTTACCTTGGGCATTGCAATATGCATTCTTCACATTGCTTCCATGGAGGCATCCATTCATCGGGCTGACGATATGGTTGTCCATATGTGCTTCGTTGGGTTTCAGGAGTGTGGGAAGGAGAATTGTTCCTAAAAGGTGGATGCCATTCATCGGGGTGGTGGATTAGACCCTTGCCCCTTCCTGAATGCCACTCAACACGTCTACATCTTTCAGAAACTTCATTTTCAGGGGTGCCAACTCTAAATGGAGGTAACCATTCGTCCTGACACTTATATGTGCCTCTTCCTCTTTGTGGATGCCACATGGGCTCTTGGGTTTGTGGATGATAATGACATTTAAGGGTAGGATGGAAATTAGGTTTTGTAGTCTCTGCAGATTTACGACCTTGGAAAATTCGAATTTGTGGCTTCCACTCAATTTCGGGGCTAGCATAGCGATGATCAAAACACCGGATGCAAGGCCTCCATGTCTCTTTACAACTGGCAGAGCCATGATCAAGAAACCTCATACAAGAAACCTCATACATGGCCTCCATTTCTCACTCAATGCGCCACTACTAGCATTTTGGTACTTGTGGTGTGCTTTCCAAGGCTGCTGGTTGTGCAAAATTCAGCACACACCACATGCAAAGCAAAATATGAGAGCTTTACCAAAACCACATATTCATGACAAATTTCAGTTTTTAAAGACATAAACTTGTCTCATGTACAGATTTCTTACAATGGTGAAGCAAATTTCTGAGTGTCTCAAGCACATTACAAGCCATAGCTTCTTTTATATAAAAAAATGATAACACACGGAGCGCAATGGGTGCTATGATAATTTTCAAGATGGTCACAATGATGGTTACCATTGGCAATATCACAATGCATCCACCTTCCAGGCTTCACCGTCACATATTTAACTACCTATACTATTGATGATTCGATGTGTAGGCCTCCTATGATTAAAGCAAGCCCATAGGTAGGAAAATTTGGACCTGAGTTTCTCTAGAAGGCACGACAGTAGACTCCAAAACATCATCTTTTTGTATGTGATGTCGTGAGGACCTGAAAGGTGGTTGATAGCCATGTTGAGGTTCTATATACCGTGATGAGGACCTCCACTATTAGCCACATGAAAGACGTGTGCATACAACACAAATATTAGCTCCATTAGACTTGATTCAAGAAAAAAGTTTCAATGAGAGTTGGCACCATGGCTGCCTCTTTAGCTGCGAATTGATCATCCGTATTATTGTTCCCAAAAGACAAGATCCAAAAGAAGCCTCTGCCAAACAATAATATTATTGCTTGAAATATGCTTTGTTTGAAGTGTTTGGCCACAACAACGTACCCGAGGCTCTTGGCTGTCAAAGTCATCTTGAAAATCAAACTTGTTTTCGGGCATGCTATTTATCTGAGCTCCCTGACTTCTGAGTTGAGCTTTCTTGCAATCTGGATTTCTACATCTAGGGTATTTGCATCCAGCTAATGGGTAATCACAATCCGACCTCTGACACCTAGTAAGGGATGGACTGTCGTCCTTCATGGCTTTGGCTGGTCAATGAAAATCACCTAGATATTTTATATTATAATGCTTACACATGATTTACTCAGTGAAGCCTTTTGGAGCCCTTCTCTCTTTGTGATAAGATTTTTGTGATGAGGTCTGTAGTCTAATGTGGCACCCTTATTTCAAATCCTCGTGTAATTTTGATTGATTGATTCTTTCTTCTTGATTGCACCATTGCAAGACCATCTCTAATCCTCATTTTGATCAAATCTCTTTGATTAGTAGGACTACAAATTTATATTCTTTCTTTCAATGTTGAGGGACATCATCGGTAATATAAAGTCAAACCATCTGCCTTTGGAAGAACTTCATGCATGGTTTCTTGGTTTTTGCTGCAAACATCCCAAATAGTCTTAATTATGTGAGTCGCAAAAATTAGATAAAAATGAACATAGTCGATTGTCATATTTGGTAAGACCTACAACTTCATTCAAATTACCTCCTAAAACACTTGTAAGCTCCGTCCTAAGTGTAGGGCATAGAGAGTAGAAAGAAATATCACAACTTCTTTTTCCATCCCATAAGTTCCATTGCCAAGTAGATTATTTGCTAAGAAAGTTGCAACTCTAACATGAAAAACTAGCTGTAATACCAAACATGTCAAGTGTAATTTCAAATTTCAAATTAATCGATAATTAATAATTTGAAACCATCCGATAAATTGAGACATATTGGTGTAATTAATTGAAGCTCGTAGTGAATACAAAAGAAAACACCATTTTGGGGAGAGAACTCAAGCATTAGGAATGGTAGAAAATTCGCTACCCAGAACATATACTGAGAAGTAAACTAACGACCTCATTAAGCTCTATTCTTACCAGAGGTCTTCTTTCAAAAGCTGGGCGCCACCAAGTTGGGATTGGCATAATTAAGACACCCTAGCATAATGCAAAATTATAATTCATGTAAGGAGCTGGGAATAAAAGTATTTGTTACTTCTGTAAGAATCACTTTGATCAATGATGTATCTTCCACAACTCTATGGAGCTTAAAAATGCTCAGAATTGCTTTAGAACTCTCTCACTGTGTACATTCGAAAAGCTAGTATTACAACACGTATAGAGCTGGACGCTATGGAACATATCGTAGAAGATTCGGATTCCAAAGCTAAAGAGAAACAATAATCTGAAGCCTTCAGATGAAGGGTTTGTAAAGAGCTTAAAAATTGAGATAATATATATACATATTTCTCTCTCACACACAAGAGGCGAGCGTCACACTGGTCTAGGCACACTCCAGAAGGCAAACCACAGTGATTACTCTGGAAAGATTTCAATGCAAGCGTCACTAAGGAGCTTAGAGATTCTCTGTTTTGTTGTGGAAGTCTCTTTTGGTTTCGTGTCGAGGCATGGAGGGGCTACCCACTACAGAGGAAAGAACCGTAGGGAGAATGCAAGAGGTTTGAGCGGAAGACAAAGGGTGCTTTGAAGCGTCCACATCTCTTCATATTCAAAACCTCGTATGCATCTGTTCTACCTCATCTAGGAAACGTTCTAATACATTAGGTTGCCGAATTGAAGATCCTAAACCACAACATATTTTCGATACCGAAATCGTAAGCAGAGAAGAAAAATAAATATAATTATCCAACATTTAGCCCGATGATAAAGGCATAAGCTATTTCACTAGTAGTTGTGGGTTCAAACCACATGTTGGATGTCTTTCCCACCATAAGGCTATAGCCCTTCAAGGTCAAGTAACACCATATTTTACGCTTGCTTAGGCAACGTATTTTTTTTAGGTTATATATTTAAGATTTATTTTTAATTTAGTTGCTCCAAACATTCTTAGAGCTAATACAATAATATTTTATGCCTATAAATGTATAATTTATTAATTTAGTTGCTCTAATCAAAGAATGTATAAAGTCAATATAAACTAGATTTCATACATGAAATTATATATCTAATTTTTATTGGCACTACCTTCCTAAGGCAGGACTACGCAAATGGTTCAGCTGCTTAGCACCGATACTTTCGATTACACTTCCAATTCGATCGAGACAGTTGCCACCAGAATATCTTGTCCATATTTCTAATGAATGACATCCCCTGGATGAATGGTTTCATGGCCTTTAGGTCTGGGGTTCAACTTCTTGTGCATGCCCTAAATGAAGATATTCCCTTGCGTGCCACCCGGATAATTCAGGTCTCAAATCCTGTTACCACGATATTTATTAATAAACACTGTGTGATCTTTCGGATTTTTACTATTTATTCACAATTACAAGAGGGCAGGGCTTGCATGAATTCCATGCATTTGTTTTTTATTCAATTGCTCCAATAATTGCTTAGAAGCAATGTTTAAAGCTAGAGAGAGATGACTCCGGCTAAAGCCGGCGTAACTAAGAGCCACTTCACCTTGCGGCTACTGCCTCCTTTCGGGGGTGGGCACTATAAAGCCATATTTATATTTATAAATAAGTAATTTTCTTTAAAAAAAAATCATGCGCTCCAAAGAAGTGATTGTCACATTCCAACAATAAGAGAAAAGTGATACTGTCACAACGATTCAAACCACTTTAGATTCTAAACCTCATATGCAGCTGTTCAACTATCACATCTACAAAACATTATGATACGTATGATATACAAGCGCACGCGCGCACAAACAAATACCAGCCCTTGCTTTGGAAATAAAGATAGTCAGAGAAAATAAATATGATTGTATCTCTAGAATTTTCAGAGTTTTTTTTTTACATGTATTCATAATTTATATATAATAATAGAATAAAATTAAATATAAAATTATAGTTTGATGTTTATGATAATTAATGATATATATGAGATAAAGTTTGATAATTTTATTAAATTGATTTGACATTCAAGTGGACAACAAAATGTAATAAATTTTGAGAAATTTCCAATGATTCAAAATAATATGGCAATTTTTATTTTCAGTTTTTCTCTTTAGAATATTAGTTATGAAATATCTTACTTGAAAAGTTCTGATGCAATATCTAACACAGTCGAAAATAAAATTAAATAAAAACATATCCGCACTGCTCTTAGTAAGTGTTCTAAAGACAAGCGTTCGCAATTTCATTGCCTTGTGGGAATGGCGTGGGATCGTCCCTCCAGCATCTCAATAAAGGTACTATCTGGCCCCGTTCGCGGCGGTTGGAGGCTCCCCTATCCCATGGTCTCATTGTGTCTTGATGAGGATTTCATGCACTGCATGTTTTTCCATCCTAGTCCAAACCAGTGGTGGGCGGTTATTGGATTTTTTTCATAACCGGCAGATCTGGTTGCTTCAAATCTTAGGAAACTATTAACCTGCAGTTGCGGTTATTGAATTTTGTATGGCTAGACGTAACCTTAGGTTACAGTTACTTGCAAAAACCTCAAATAACATGAGGTTTTCAATAAATAACTGCGGGTATGGGGTGGTTTTTTAAAACGTTATTTGCTCGGTCATTTGAATATGTGACCTCCGCCGGTTTCTAACTGGACCGGTTACTTCATTTTTTGACCTCCATCGGATATATAAAATAAATATAAATAAATATATAACCGGATAGATAACCGCCGGGGATTAGAGAGAAATTTAAGTAAACGCCCAACACTGGTACCTGGAGGTGGGGCACCTTGCAGCTCCGACTAAAAGATTTTTTAGGTTTTATGACCACCATGACAGTTTGACATAATCATTTCTTTGGTTTAAACCTCATATTTCCGTTCTCTCCCACGGAACTCCCCTGTTGCACATAGCTATTTGGGGCTCAGGCCTGAGCTTCATCCGACATGGCCATTGGCTTCCCAGGTGTTAGATCCACATGCTCATATCTGGATCTGGAAATCACTCTCTGTTATGAACTATCTTCACAGAAGTTACACTTCAGAACTTTTAAACCCGGGTGTAGCATCACATATGTGATGAACCACATTCCACCTTCCCTCTTTACCCCTTGACGGATGTATTATGGTGCCGTCGGATGTAACGTAGAGAGCTATTGAAGCTACTTTGACATTCTACTATACATTGCATTACATATACATTGCAATCCTTAGTACCGTTGATCTTAGCAAAGCCCTAGATGTGCTAGCCTAGCTTTGGGCCAGTGACGCCCCCAATGTGGTGATGACTCAAATAAGATATGACAGTTGAATAAAAGGAAATTGGGGAGGTATTTTTGGTGTTCAAATTCCTGGTGTACTGGTGAGTCTGCCATGGCCCTTATGTGTCGGGAGAGATGATGTGTGATGGATAAAGAATTTTTGTGCGAGCACCGTGCAGACTCCTCGTCGATTGATCCCCTCCTATCGCATTGCCTGCTATACTGTGTTGCATCCTTGTTTCACGTGGTTGCAGGAAGAGGAAAGAGAATCCTAACCCTAAGCATGTTTTGAGCATCACAGAATGTTACATGTGTTGAAATGTTTACTCAAAATAATACAGTACAAAAAAGAATGCACAAAGCATATAAATATCCTAGAGGAGACGCATAACTAATAAATGCAGAGTAGGTGTTCAATGTATCACATATAGATGACACCATAATCTACGCTTAGTTTCAAGTAATTAGCTGACATTAGACACTAGAAGGAAAACGCGGAATAACCACTGCCCCCTTAACCACTCTTGTCTTTTACCACTCTATAAATCACTCCAAGTAATGGTAACCACTGGCCAGTGGTTAATTCCGATGAAATGCCACGGTGGCATCATATGGAGTGGTTGGAAGTGGTTTCAACCACTAAGTAATCCACGTGTAATATTTAATTTTATATTTATTATTCGACATTTGATCAAATATTTATATTAATAATGATAATGTCCGACATGGACGGGTACAGTGATAAATTATGAGTGGTTAAAGACACCTCAGTGATGGGAAATGGTTGAAACCACTTTCTACTCCACGTGTAATAATAATTTTTTTTTAAAAGATTTTTATCATTTCAAAGTATATTATTCCACGTGGACGAGGATAATATACGTAGATCTGGAGTGGTGAAAGACCCCCTAGTGATTGGTACCACTTGCACAATGGTGGAATGTGAGTGGTTAAGACCCTTTTGCAACTGGAACCACTCTTCAAGTGGGCATTTGTGAGTGGTTACATACATGTGAGTGATTGGTACCCACTTCTGTGGTGGGTTGTGAGTGGTTGAAGACACCTGAGTGATGGGAGGTGATTGAAACCACTTGCTACTCCACGTGTAATAATTCAATTTTTATTTAAGATTTATCATTTCGAAATATATTTTAATTATGAACTATATTATTCCACGTAGACGGGGACAGTATACGTAGATCTGGAGTGGTTAAAGACCCCCATTGATTGGTACCACTTTGAGAGTGATGTAGAGTGAGTGGTTACGGACCATTTAGTAACTGGAACCACTCGGCCAGTGGTTACGCATGAGTGATTACGAACACACCAGTGATTGGTATTACTTCTGTGGTGATACATGAAAAACTTTAGTGGTTTGTGTGTTGATGGAAAACCCAAAATCCATCCATCTATCGCTACTTTCATCCATCCAGTCATGAGTAGAGGGGAGTTAGCATTTTTTTTGTCTTCCCTGCCACTGTGGCATCTGTTTGTTTTTTTTGTGTCGAGTTTGATCGTGAGAGACAAACATGACAGAGCTATGTTTGTTTTCTTATAGTGTCGAGTCTGATCATGAGAGACGACGAGCGGAGCTGGTGGGATAGGGGCAGACATGGACTCAAGACCTAGAATCGGGGCATGAAGGTGTGCATGATGGTGGGACAACTGCGATCGCAAGGTGTGGCTTTTTCTCAATGTACAATGACGAGCGGAGCTGGTGGGATAGGGGGCAGACAGGGACTCAAGCCCTAGAATCGGGGCATGAAGGCGTGCACGATGGTGGAACAACCGCGATCGCAAGGTGTGGCTTTTTCTAAATGTACGATGACGAGTGGAGCTGGTGGGATAGGGGGCAGACAGGGACTCAAGCCCTAGAATCGGGGCATGAAGGCATGCACGATGGTGGGACAATCGCGATAGCAAGGTGTGGTTTTTTCTCAATGTACGATGTGAAGAAGTTTGTCCATCCTACAAATGCGGGCTCTTGGCTCCTGTTAGACGTACCATGATTTCGTATTCTTCCTGATGTTTACAAGGTTTTTGGGAGAGTCAGGTTGGTCTTAGCAGGTCGTGTTTCAAGGTCGTGTTTCAATCTCTGCTCGCTCAGCTGCACCGTGGTGGTTCTCATGGACCAATCCACCATTACCAGACTACAGACACAAGCAGCACATATAAGAGGTCCGTTTGGGTTCATGGGGAGTCAAATCCTCCATGGGTCATGACACAAGGTCGAGGACAATGTGGTGAGGGCACCTTCTTCTTCGACCTATTTCAGAGCTTGCATGAGTTTTTTACCGATCCTTGCCGATGGTGGGACAATCGCAATAAGGTATGGCTTTTCCTTAATGTAGGATGTGAAGAAGTTTGTCCATCCTGCAAATGTGGGCTTTTGGCTTCTGTTAGTATGGTATTCTTCCTGATGTTTACAAGGTTCTTGGGAGAATCAGCTTGGTCTTAGCAGCCCGCTGATTCATTTCCTGATTCAATTCCTGATTCAACCTATTTCAGCCTGTTTTGCCCTCTTATCATACTCGGGCCTGATATGCATATTGAATTCTGTAAGTTAGCTCATTGGTGCAAGAGAGAGGGTTAGCTTGGTCTTAGCAGGCCGTGAGGGCACCTTCTTCTTCAACCTATTTTAGCTTGTTTTGCCCTCTTATCAGACTCAGGCCTGATATGCATATTGAATTCTATTAAGTTAGCTCGTCGGTGCAAGAGAGAGAGTCAGGTTGGTCTTAGCAGGCCGTGAGGGCACCTTCTTCTTCAACCTATTTTAGCCTGTTTTGCCCTCTTATCAGACTCGGGCCTGATATGCATATTGAATTCGGTAAGTTAGCTCGTTGGTGCTAGAGAGAGAGTCAACTTGGTCTTAGCAGACCGTGAGGGCACCTTCTTCTTCAATCTATTTCAGCCTGTTTTGCCCTCTTATCAGACTCGGGCCTGATATGTATATTGAAATCTGTAAGATAGCTCGTTGGTGCAAGAGAGAGAGTCAACTTGGTCTTAGCAGGCCGTGCCTTGTTCAAAGCTGGAATTGTACCTAATGTCATTCTGAACACTGCCTGGCAGCTCTGGAAAAAGGGAAAGAGGTCGACATGTTTGCAAAATGAAGGCCTTGCTTGGTGCCTGTAGAATCCATGGCAATGTGAAGATGGCTGCACGTGCGGCATGAAGGTACCTTCTTCAATAACGAGATTAACAAACTTGATGGGGCCAATAACTATACTATGTGGAAATTCAAGATTCAAACGATCTTGGAAAGGGATGAGATATGGGACCTCGTTGAGTCTTCTGAGAAGGGAAAGCATAAAGTCGACGTTGTAGGTGTTACAGATCCCAACGAGTGTTGGGAGCTTTTGAATAGACTTTATGGCACAAAGAACAATGCTAAGAGGTTGTACGTCAGGAACAAGTTCTCACAGTTAAAAATGGAAGAAGGAACCCCTGTGGAAAAGTTTTGCAGGAAGTCAATATACTTCTAAATGAGATGGCAGAGTACAACGATGTTCCAGAGAAAAGCATGATCATGGAGCAGATCATCAATGCTCTTCCTGAGAGCTATGAGACTTTTATCAAAGTCATATCCAATGAGACAACTAGCCTTCCATCATTCGAAGAACTTACCGGGCGTTTGCAACTAGAAGAAACACGATTCCTGAACCAACCCAAAGTACGGCGTGAAGAAAAAGCTTTGGTTGTCAAATTCAGGAACCTCATGAATCGACGAGCAAATGTTCAGGCCAGCAACTTTGGGAGATAAACATGTCATAAGTGTGTCAAGGTGGGTCACTATTGGTGTCAATGTCCGGGCAGAGCAACAATCCCTGGACGTGAAAGTTTCGCACAAGCACATGCAGCTGAAGTCAAGATTCCCAATAGTGTAGTTGAGCTGTTTGATGAAGCAGTGTCTACACTTGCTACTGAGATCAAAGAGGAGCCGTGGTTTCTCGACACCGGGACTATCAAACATGTCACCGGCAACCCTGATCTCTTAGAACAGATCAAACCTTCGGAAGAATCTCTGAGTGTTAAAGCTGCTGGGGGTGAGACCCACACAATGGAAGGCAAAAGCAATATATCTTTTCGTTTTCCCAATGGTGAAATAAAGAAGCTCAACAATGTTGATCTCTATGTCCTTGGACTTAGAAAGATTTCGATTTCAGTAGGTTCTTTGACTAATGAAGGATTCATAGCGATCTTTGATAGATCGAGATGCTTGCTTCTAGATAGTCAAAGAAAGCGCATGTGGTTCCAAACAATCAACTTTATTCTGAATCTAAATCACAATATTCATTCTCTGAAGCACTTTCCTCAACTCGAACAATGTTTGGGGGGTCATAGAACTAGATATCCAAGTAACGGCTTATATCGATTAAAGTAATTAACAATTCCGCAAGTCAACTCATCCTCTTCACTAAAACACACGATGCACTACTCATGGAGGTACGGAATTGGCTAGTCTCCAACACAAGAGACTAGGTCATCTTAACTATTGCAGTCTCTATCACATGTATACGTGCACAAGTTGGCCTCAGGGATCCCTTATCTTCCTTTCATTGAGAAGGATTTGTGGAGCTTGCCAACTAGGCAAACAATGCAAAGAAATAGCACCAAAATCATCAAGCTTCAGAGCCACAAAAATCTTACAGCTCATCCACTCTGATTTGTGCGGACCATTTCAAGTATGGTCGCATGGAGGAAAGCGATATTCCATGACGCTAATAGATGATTACAGCAGATTCACATGGCTCTAGGTGAAGCCTTTGCATGTTTCAAAAAATTCAAAGCTATGGCTGAACAGGTCTTTCAGGGACAGACTATCAATGTCTTCAGTAGCGATAGGGGTGGTGAATTTCTTGCAAGAGAATTTCAAGAACACATGGAGACAAATGGAATCCAAGGTCAACTTACTCAAGCCTACACACCTCACTCAAATGGTGTTGCAGAGCGAAAAAAAATCGTACTCTATTAGAAAGAGCTTGCAGTATGGCGCGAGAAAGTGGAGCGCCACCTTTTTTGTGGGCTGAAATAATCAATACTGTGAATTATTTGGTCAACCGATTGCCAACAATTGCGTCACTCCCTACCAGAAATTCATAGATAAAATACCCAATCTGACCCATCTAAGGGCATTTGAAAGTCTCATATTTGTGCATGTCAATGATGCAAATGCTCAACGGTGTGCTTTATTGGGATACGATTCTGAAACTAAAAGCTATTGATGTTACTGTCCATCAAATAAGATAGTACTGGTGTCTCGGGATGTGGTAGTTGATGAGACTAAATTTGGTTGCTCTGCCCATCATACCTCACCAGAGACGTTCCCTGCACCTGTGCAAATTATGGTGCCTTATAATAAAAATTCATCATCATCTACCCTCGGAGTCAGACACGGATTCTCAGGATCAACTTCCTAACCCAGTTGATAGCTTGGTTTCCTCTTCTACCACCACCAACTCAACATCTACAAGCGGAGGACTTATCTAATCACTCAACTGCATAAGGTATTCAAGCAGAACCTATGCTTCAAAGATCTCCTCCATCACATGAAGAAAGGTACCAGGAAGTTGTAAGGAAGCATTCGACCAAATAAATGAGAATTCCTCGATGATTGGAAGACTACGTTGTTGTAGCTACAGCCGGTGATGAAGAACCCAAAACCTATGAGGAAGCTGCAAACGACTCCAGGTGGATAGGTGTTATGAACGATGCAGTTGACCGATCAAAGAAAATGGGACCTGACAGCTTGTCGACTTACCCCTGGTAAAACTCCTATAACCTCCAAATGGGTATTTAAGAACAAAAAAGTTGCTGATGGTACTCATCTAAAACATAAAGGACGATTGGTAGCCCATGGCTTTGAGCAACGGGAGGGGATAGATTATGATGACACATTTGCACCTGTCGTCAATTGGAATACACTTCATGCATTGGTTGCTCTCGCCGCAAAACATAATTGGAAACTTGCTCATCTTGATGTGAAAATTGCGCTCCTCAACGTAACCCTAAAAGAAAATATCTACATGCTACAACCACAAGGGTTTACTGTTCCTAGGCAGGAAAAGAAGGTGTGCAAGCTAATCAAAGCACTCTATGGGCTTAAACAAACATCGAGGGCTTGGTATCATGAGAATTTAGATAATTATCTTAAACAACAAGGACTGAAAAGAAGTAGTGCAGATTACCGTTTATATTATCTACAGGAAGGAGGAAAGACTTTGATTTTGATTATTTATGTTGATGATCTTCTAGTCACTGGGACCCATCACCAGAAAATTGGATGGTTGACTCAACAACTCATCAAACACTTTAAGATGTCACAGTTGGGTGACATGAAGTTGTATCTGGGAATTGAGTTCTTTTACTTTCTCACGGGGATTTTCATGACTCAGACGGGGTTCATCCGAGAAATGTTGAAAGAATTTGGACACAATGAGTGCAACACCAGTCCTACACCTATGGCAAAGAAACGAATTTTCGGATACCTACAAGGCACAGATTGACTTTGGACTCATGTTCTATGCAGAGGGGGATACAACTCTTGATGGATGCGTTGACGTAGATTGGGCAGGTAATCAAGGCACGAAAAGGTCCACTGTAGGGTACATTTTCCGAGTGGGATCTGTAAGCTAGTCTAGCAAGAGGCAACCAACCGTTGCTCTATCATCAACTGAAGCAAAGTATAAAAGTGATTACTGACGGTACGAAAGAATCCATATGGTTGCACACACTCACTGAAGAACTTGGTTTTCTTATCGGCCAAGCAACACACATTTGGTGAGATAATTCCAGTAGCATTAAGATAGCAAAAATATCATGTTTTTCATGCACGCATAAAACATATTGAAGTGCATTATCACTTCATTCGAGAGAAGATACTAAGTGGAGAGGTGCAATTAGATTAAATTTGCACGAGGGATCAACGTACAAACATTTTTATTTATAAACCTCTTGGGAAACAAAAAATTGTACATTTTAGAGAAATGCTTGGACACATCAGCCTACAACGAATCGTTTCTAAACATAAAGAAGTAACCACTTGCTAAGTTCATAGTACCTTCTTTCTTCTAATCTAAGGAGCTGAGAAAGAATCAAGATCTAAGATCTGTCATATTTTCCCCAGCCACCTGTGCATAGAGGTAGAGGTCGCCTCTAGGAAAAATCAGCAGCTCAAATAGGTTCAAGAATATCATGCTGAACAGGAGCAGCGTATTGATGGCGCCTTGGGGAACGAGAAGGGAGCACGTGATGAAATCTATAGGCCCATGGTTCAGAGGAGTTGAGTGTGAGAGGGGGGTGTTGAAGACACACTCAACGTCTATCAATGAGTCCCATTACTCTCAGCTTTGGTCCCACAATTCTTTTGACAGGAGAAGACTCTAGAACTCTCTCACTAGAAGAAAAACGTGGAATAACCACTCTGTTAACCACTCATTTTGAGTGGTAAAAGACACTAAACCACTCTGGCCCCAGAGTGATGAAGAACCAGTGGATTAGGGCAAGTGAGTGGTAAAAGACATTACGTGGCATCAGTGGTTAAGGACAGTGGTTTGAACCACTCACGTCCGGGTCCACCTGTTCGCTGACATGTCACAGTGGAAAATTAACCACTGTGACGTGTAAACTCACCAATGTGACGTGTCACTGAGATAAACAAACCACTTCTGATGTGTCACAGTGGTAAACTGACGTGTCATAGTGGTAAAGTAACCACTTCCGTTTTCCAGTGGACACATGGAAGTCAGTGGTCCGTGGATGATATTGGAGATTGTGTTGACACGTGGCGACACTCTCAGCATGAACACGTGTCATGTGTCAGTGCTACGAAATGGATGGAGTGAAAAATTCAATGACTGCCAAAACCACTTGTTGAGTGATCGCAAAATGACTCACAGAGTCATTCTATGAAAACTGAGAATATACAATATCACTCAAACCGTGGTTATGTGAGTGGATGACGTCTCTCAGCGGGTCATTGGAATGATTACCCACATAGTGGTATGTAAGCTATTTTGAATCATCCATGGTGTCTCTCTGAGTGGAACTATAGTTTGGAATGATTACTAACAGAGTGGTGTGTAAGTGATTAGGAATACCACTAGAGGAATTCATACCACTAATACAGTAATATATAGGTGATTACTTATACCACTACAGGAGTGGTAATGGAGGCAATTGTGTGTATTTGGCTACTCCTACTTTTAAATTATACCACTATTACAGTGGCGTGCAAGTGATTAGGAACATGACTAGAGGAACACATACCACTATTATAGTGAAAGAAGTACCATTGGGGATTCAAGCTCCACAAAATAAAATAAAATCCCAGAGAGTAAGTGCTGGAACACTGTCAACAAAATCCAGCCATGATAAAAGTGTGAGCCTAACTTCTACACGGCGTCTCCGCATGCATGCGAGGAACACTGAACTGCTTTCCTGCATTCTTCTCATTGCCAGCAATGTCTACGCCCGGACGAACGAAATTATAAGCCCTCTTGATGTTCTTCTCTAGCCAGGGCTACCAGGCTCGATGTAGATGTACACCAGGGGAATAATCAGAATGACATCTGGTACAATTCCAGCTTTGATAATGTCACCATGAAGCTCTTTGCCCCTTCCCAGGGCTGCTAGGCTCCCATATGCATATTACAAACATAAATGAACATGACCTGGTCTTGCTTCATCCCATCCCACATCATTTGCTCCAAAGCCCTAATCCCATACCCATGCTGCACATACCTTGCAATCATGGCACTCCAAAACACCACATCTCGTTCAACCACCTCTCTTGATCCTCTTTCAGAAGTTGTGGTCATGGTTGAGGTGCCTGATTTTATCAACTGTGCCGCTGCAGCTGCTACCTTTAGTTGACCATCTACCCATGCAACAGGTTTCTTGTAGCTATTGATCCACATGGAATCATAGATAATCTGGAGCTTGAAGTCCGGCCCTCTTGGATGAATCTGGACCCAGACTCTAGCCCTGCTTCTTCAGCTATCCATGCTGCTAGCACCTGACAATGACAGCCTAGATTTGTTCTAGGAAACACCCAACTCAACTTATGCATCTGCTACTCTCTGTAATCCAACAGGCATTCACCTTTTTGCCTCGATTGTCCCACCATTGACTAGGGTCAGAAAAGTACTCATTCCACAGCTTCTCCTCGTCTCAGCTGTTACTTCTTTCTTGATACTTCCCTGTTGTCACATTGGCAGTACCATGTCAAAGTCACTACAAACTATCAAAGGTTCACTCAACCAGCTAACTTGCAGAATTCAACATGAAAATTTAGGGCCAATTCTGATAAGAGGGAAAAACAGGGTGAAAATGTGTTGAAGAAGGTGCATTCATTAGCAGTGCCTAATTTTATCAATTGTGTCGCTACTGCTGCGGCTTCCAGTTGACCATCTACCCATGCAGGTTTCTTGCATCTATTGATCCACAGGGAATTATAGGTAATCGTGAGTTTGAAGTCCCGCCCTCTTGGATCAATCTGGACCGGCCAGACTCTACCCCTGCTCCCTCAGCTATCCAAGCTTTGCACAAATCATGCATACATCCTTCATTTGCTACTAGCGGCTGACAATGACAGCCTACAATTGTTCCAGCAAACACCTAACCCTACTTATCACCCATGCAGAATTCAACATGCATCTCAGGGCCAAGTCTGATGAGAGGGCAAAACAGGCTGAAACATGCCCTCACCACATTGTCCTTCACCCATGGAGGATTTGACCGACCATCAACCCAAAAGGACCTCTTGTGTGTGTTGTTTGTCTGTAGTCAAATAATGTCGGATTGGTCTGTGAGAACCACCACGGTGCAGCTGAGCAGGCAGAGATTGAAACACGGCCTGCTAAGACCTGCAATCTGACTCTCCCAAGAACCTTGTAAACATTAGAAAGAATACCAAATCATGGTACTCACAGGAGTCAAAGAGCCCACCTTTGCACGATGGATGAACTTCTTCACATCGTACATTAAGAAAAGCCACACCTGGTGATTGCGGTTGTCCCACCATAGTGAAGGATCGGTATAAAACTCATGCAACCTCACATGATGAACGAGCTAACTTGCAGAATTCTACATGAAAATTTAGGGACTACTCTGATAAGGACAAATCCACGTTAGCCATGATAAAAAAAACTTTAACAAGACAAGTTTATAGACAAAAATATTTGTACACAAGTATTTCACTAATGTAGATTAGATCGAGAAGCTGACTAATAGTATAAGAAACAATAATACATAAGAGTACGTAATCTACGCTTAGTTCCAAATAAACATTAAATGATTAGAGAGTTTTAGAGTCTCCTTTTGTCAAAAGAATCGTGGGACCCAAGAGAGTAATGGGACTCGTTGATAGACGTTGAATGTGTCTTCAACAACATGTATACCTTCAACTAAGTTGGTCATCAATTTTCCTTTTGTACGCATTATAGCAACTGCAACAAAATCAATTGGGATCATCACAAGAATCGAAATACCAAAGTTGAATCCCACCTTAACTTCGAGCCTTCACCAAAAACGCTGATTCTCAATTTGTCTTTGCTATTTTGTTTTGAATCCTTTGCCCTTCAGTTGCCTCCTTAGCTTCGATTGGTACTTTCTTAGTCGTTTTTCTCGTTGTTGTGATTTGGTCATGTTGTGGCCCTTGGATAGTTGCCTCGTTGCTTGTACTTGCCTTTATGGTACTATGGAGGTTTTCCTCCTTTAATTTGATTAATTGGGCTCCACTTCCATTTCCATTCAAGAAAAAAATATTATATTGTTAAAACCTATATATGTTGGACACCCATGAATCGTATTATACCATTTTTATATGCATCTATACTATCAAGTTTCGAACCTATTTGCTTGTTACATCTTTTCTACTAACAAGTATTTCTCGAACAAAATTATCTTAAAAATGTATAAATCCAGAACACCATTATTTATTTTTCCGGAAGTTTAAAATATTTATGTTTATGCTACAAGAGCTTTTTGGAAGGATTAATACTTTGATCCAGACAAAGCATTCTATCTTATAAACACGTGATTGATAACAAAATTTTGGCTCACTCAATTTTGTGATTTGTTAGCAGATTAACATTTTCAAACAAATATTGAATTTGTACCCGTAAACTGCTATGATGTTTTTGGCGAATCATTAGACATTTATTTACGAAGTGTAGTCAAAGTTTTCAAGAAAGCTAGAGTAAAACTTGATGGTTCTTGAGTCTAGGATGAATACACCTCCACATCTCATCATTATATGTAATATTGTTCATGTGAACTTTGGTCAATGTCCAAAAAGTGAAGCTTATTCATCAAATAAAGCTTGCATCCTTTTGGTTATTTGACCATTCAATAAATGCATACCATCCTTCTTTGTGAACGCCTTTTTATTTTTATTTTTATTTTTATTTTATATTTTTTGGTTAACAGGCTTTATTTCCCTGGTTAACTTTATTATAAAAAGTGGAGGCCATGCCTCTTACATTTATTGAAGACCTTATTCGGGGAAAAAAATTAAAACCCCTGATTCGCCATAAGGCACACACACCGTATTCAGTGTATCACGAGCCAACATATCATAAGAGAATATATCCACGAAACAAAGAGAGGGCACACTGCCCTAGAACGCTGTCTGCTCACTATGAGAACGTAACTACTGTTGGACTTTGCAAGACAATCCAACATGACAGGGGAGGAGGGGATGTCGTGACTTTTCATTGAAAGTCTCTGGAATGTTAAAAAACATAAGGTGCAGCCATCATGATTTTTTTTGTTTTTTTGTTTTTTAAAAAGGAAACCTGGGAGCGACTGCTCACAATTCAGGCCCTTGAGGAGGGGGAAAAATTAACCCCCTTTCAGATAAGCCATTAGGCACACAGGTGGGAAACGTCACCACCAGACCAGCCGGTCGCGAACAATCCACACACCAGGCATGGCAGCGGGTTTTTCATCATCATTCCCCAGTAAATAGTAATATAAATTACATAAAAAGATAAAACTCATCAAAGTCTGATAGTTAACCTTCCGGCCACTAATCCTTAAAAAATGGTAACATATATTACATTAGAAATATTTATAATTGAAGCGCTAATCATAATGAAGAGTCACTTCACATTTAATACTAATTGATTGATAGTAACTCATAATATTCAACATATTTCATCACTGATCCTCAATAAATGGGACACTTACTATCCATTTTTTAGAAATTGTATCTTCATGTTTCAGCTATTGATTCCTAAGAAATGATAACAACCAGTAAGAAAAACATTTGATAAATTAAGAAATCTGAGAAACCATAAATTTATATATATATATATTGCCTTAATTATTGTTCGTATATATATATATATATATATATATATATATGAATTGGATGGAAGATTCCTCTTTTGGAGCATGCTCTAGTTGGCTGTCACATGTCTGCTTTGTCTCGGGCTTCTAATCTCTATGGGAGCAGTTGCCTAATCTGTTATCTCCCCTTCTGTTGCTCAACTTGCAGTTCTATTTGGAACAATTGTCCAATTTGGGCTTGTCTAAGAGCACATGCTCTCTGGACCTTGTGGAAGGCTAGGTGTAGTTTACTATTTGACGGGAAGCACCCCAGCATCAGATTAGTTCTTTTTAAGTTATACTCGACTGAGGGGCATAAGGCATGGGTGTCCCTGCAAATAGCTACCAGCAGGTGTGGGGAGTGAAAGCGTCGTCAACTACTCGCGGAATTCGATCTCACTTGGGCTAAAGGCGACCTCCTCTGCACCAGGCTCTCTGACACTCGAGTCGCTTGGCATGATGCCCTCCCCCGGGAATGGCAAGTTGCCAGCTGACTCTGATGCGAACTGGCGACACCAGAAGCTACAATGCTCAGCTCGATTTTGGGCTTTCGTTTTATGCTAAGATGCTAGTACTTATTGTGATGCTAGTGTTTAGCTGCACCCCCTGTTTTCTCTTCTCCAGGTCTCCTTCAGCATGCTAGTTAGAGGTGCACGACCTGTTATGCCACTCTCACCTTCGGACCTCCTCAGTTTCCTAGTTAGCTTAAGCCCCCGGGCTTTGGTCTCTTGATTCTTTCTTTTCTCCCACTTCCCTGTGCTTCTGGGTGTTCCCCATGTGATATGCTTACACGGTACCCCCTTGGAGGTTATTTTTTCCTCCTTCTGTTAACTTCCCTTTTTTATAATAAAGCTGTCAGGGCCTCCGATCCCTGTTGGTTTTTAAAAAAAAGAAAAAAAGAAAAAGATCCTACCAGGATGAACAGGGAGCAGAATCAACAGTTTTTGGAAAGTATCCCATCATCCATTTCTTGAAAATAGACAATCCCATTTGTAATTTTGATGTGGGCGGCCCAAAATGGCCCCACTTTCAACTGTGGACTTTTCTGGACTCTCATTGTTCTCCCTGCAAATTGGCATGTCCTACAGTAGGTAGGTACGCAGGTATGCATCTAATGTGCAGTCAGAAGTTTAAAATTTATTTTTTTTGAAAATTTATAAGGTTGTTTTCGCTGGCGAGGACTACGCTTATCCTACGAGTTTAAGGCAAGCGTGTGGGCCATCTCCGGGAGGCTCCGACATACTGGCAATCTCATCCCCCATTGGGAAGGTGGGGAGCGCTCCATACCTTCTGTTCCCTCTTCATGCTCCCCACCTTTAGCCAATTTTGCTCCCCTGTTCCCACTCCTTGATCCTCGCTCCCCATAGTGGGACAAGGGAACAAGGAGGGGAGCGGGGACCAAGAACAGGAGAGCGGGCCGCATTCGACAGGGCGAAGGGGAGCAGGGACTAGGAACAGGGGATCGAGTCACGTTCCATAGGGCGAGGGGAGCGGAGACAGGGGAGCGAGCCACATTCCACAGGGCGAGGAGGGGAGCGGAGACAGGGGAGCGAGCCACATTTCACAGGGCGAGGAGGGGAGCGGGAGCGGGAATAGGGGAGCGAGGAGTGGGACTGGGAACAATGAAGGGAAATGGGAACGGATATTGGGAACAGGGGAGCGGAGCCCGGATCTTGGACTTAGAGTTATTTTGGAGATGAAAAGAAAAGTATGTTGATTAATTGCATATGCAACCATTCACACAATGTGCTTCGACTACCTCGAATATGACAAATTAAACCTTAGACCTTGTTACTATAATGCATATCACCTAGCCACCACGCTACCATCTACTTTATACCAAACCTTCGAATTTCTGATGTTTTATTTTACAATATAGGCTCGCAGGTGAAAAGGGGTGGGGGTTAGGAATTTGACAGCACGCGCTGCCGGAACGTCACCCGTACGGCCATCCCCGGCGACCGTACCGGCAAGGCTCCCACACTTGCATTCAACTCGTTCGGTAAGCGTAGTCTTCTCCTTTTTCGCTCAGGGGTTAGGTTTTTCCCCAAAGTCAAAAATGACTGCTGGGCGCTTTAATGGTTAAGAAATAACCCGTGACTGTTCCTTATTCATCCTCATTCTCCAACAAGCTCCTCCTTATTGAAGATGGTTCAGGTTCCATTTTACATTTCCTAAGGGGACCTTGCTTGCAGACCCCACCACAGTGAGGTGGAGACGGAAGAAACCTATACATTGTAGCCCTTACCGTCTTTATATGCTGTCTCAAGGTGGTGGGGAGCCTTCTAGAAGGAGGGCCCACCCTCCCACTTCTATGCTAGCGTGTACACGTGGCCTCACATTTCACCCATTCAAACACAGGTGCCCTCCCTCCCCGTTGGCTGCTCCAATCCTCTACTTTTTTTCAACCTTCAGGAATAGCCCCTACCAGAATTTGGGACCTTTTAATCATCCAATGTTTTTGCCGGAAGCCAAAGGGGCATTGTTAGGCCAATTCTTTAAAGAACTAACAATGCGCGATCCTAGTGCACATCATCTTCAAAATACTTAGATCCAATTTAGACATATGAAGGTCCAAAATTGCTGTTGTTTCAGGAGCTTGTTGGGATAATGTGACAGGATGAAACAAACTTTGTGTAAGGGTGTCCATAGGCTAAAACGATTTAGCCAAGGACCCTCTAGTTTTGCCAGCTGTGAACTCCATCGCAAATTGCTTGGACTAGAAGAGCAAAACAGTGGGGCTTAAAACCTCCTCTTGGCTGCTCGACTATTCTTGGGATGAGCTAAAATGTGGTTTTCATTTTTGCCACATGTGCATCCATCAGATTGGGAGTTTTTATTTATTTATTTATTTAATTGAGTTTTCCATTGACAGGCCATGTCTAAACCATCCAACAGCTAAAGCCCGAAATTAGCCCAATCATCAATGACCACCACATTTTGGCCGCTCATTTGTGCTACATCTAAACTAATTTGGGCAGTAGGCGCTTGGAAGAGGAACATGGCCCCACAATATCCATCGAAAAGAGCACAAAGTACACAAGGAACCAATATACTTTAGATCGGCCTTACCCGCAACTACCCTAAACCAACATACCATTTGATCCTTGGCGACCCATTGTTGACCGGGCCTGTTATATCCAACTTCTCTGTCGCAGGGGGTAATGTACCCCCACAAAGGTAACACCCTCACGTAAAGAACTGCCATGAATTCTCCTCATATCTTCAGTGCACTCCCTAGCTGATGATAATCATGGGCGGCGCCAGGGCAACAAATCTTCCAATTCTGCAAGCTACCCTTCTCCATTTTCTTTAGTCTCTTCATACCCAGGGTATACATGACGGATGCGTTGCCTCAATGTAGTTCCCAAAACGCGGGACCTTGGCCGTTCCTAAACGCCGGGGCAGGGCGTCCGCTCGACTCCACGTAGTTTTCTAACGCAAGAGAACCTGCGTTATGGAGATGGAAGTGCGTTCCTTGAATGCTGCAACCTGTAGTAGGGCGCCACCAATGTGGGAAGGCGCCATGAGAGCAGGAAAAGAAGGAAATAACGTTATCCTAACATAACCCTTTGCCTTGTTGGATCTTAGCAACCAATCCCTTCTGTTGAAACTGGGTCCCACCAAGGAAGGATGGGGCTTGTGTGGCGGCTCCCCTTGCAACGTTGGGAAGACGCCGTTCTCCGACATGCGTCGTGCTAATGGAGGCAAATGGTATGTGTGGCCTGGCTATCACTCTCTTGTTTTGACTGCCAACCATCTGGTCTGCGGCAATGCGCCCCATTACCGCCTCCATACGACTTGTTACCGCCTATCACGACAAGGCCACCAAAAATTTGTTTTGCGGGCAATGCACCCCCACTATGGCCTCCATACGACTTGTTACGGCCTATTACGACAAGGCCACCAAAACTTGCGGGCAATGCACCTCATTACGTCCTCCATACGACTTGTTACGGCCTATTACGACAAGGGCACCAAAAATTTGTTTTGCGGGCAATGCACCCCACTACGGCCTCCATACGACTTGTTACGGCCTATTACGACAAGGCCACCAAAACTTGCGGGCAATGCACCTCATTACGTCCTCCATACGACTTGTTACGGCCTATTACGACAAGGCCACCAAAAATTTGTTTTGCGGGCAATGCACCCCACTACGGCCTCCGTACGACTTGTTACGGCCTATTACGACAAGGCCACCAAAAATTTGTTTTGCGGGCAATGCACCCCACTACGGCCTCCATACGACTTGTTATGGCCTATTACGACAAGGCCACCAAAAATTTGCGGGCAATACACCTCATTCACACGGTCTCAAACATGAGACTCACTTTGCGGGAATTTCCCCATATAACCCACTTCATGAAGAGGAAGGGAGGGAGGCAGGGAAATGGCAACGTAAACGTGCAGGTAGGGTAGGCAGGTGTGGAGGCAGACCGTTGCTTGCACGGGGCAGGTCTGTGTCCGCAGGAATCGCGCAGTGCAGTGCAGTGCAGTGTTGGGATGGGTTGTGTGGGAGGGGGAGAGGGAGAGGGCCCACAGTGTCGTCAAACAGTTTCTTCTCGCCCTTTATGCCACCGCCCACGTTCTAGACGCGTTGGGATTCGGGAGAGGCAGTTGTATTAGCATCTGCTCGCACATCTCTGTGGAAGCACGGAGGTGGGCGGGGAGCCCGTTGGGGGGGTGAGTATGATGAGATGATCAAGCGTTGATGGAGAGAACAGTGTCGTCTGAGAGGATGGTAGCAAGCCGGGGTATAGCGCGGCAGGAGAGCAGCAGCTCATCAAAGGAATTGATGGCAGAAAATCCGAGTAGACATGCTGAAAACGCATTGCACATCTTAGCCGATTCTGGATCGATGAAGAGTAAACCCGGCCGTGCGATGGGTGGAGAGCCGAAGCGCAAGAAGAGAGACGAAGGCGTGTCATTCAGATGTAGCTCGTGCAGATCAGAGAGTGACCGATGGCAGCGTGGGCGGTGGAAGGCAGAGGATTGGGATGGAGAGCAGAGGAGCTCCAAGGGCAAAGTGTGCAAGTGTGTCGCAGGGGCGACGGCTGACTGTGCTGCTGTGTGCTGTTGCCCCCTCTCCCTTCTGCATCTTCTAGCGTTGGCGTGTATAAAGCTTCCTTCCGTCCTCGTCATCCGGGCCCTGAGAAAACTGAAAACCAAGATACGCAAGAAGCGGAAACGCCCAGACAACCCCGAAGAAGATGACGGCAACCGCACCCCGCCCACGTCCTACAGACAGTCGAGGGAAGGCGAGCCCTGGTCGCCCTTGACAGGCTTTGCAGATCACAGTTTGTTGCGTGAGTATTTTGATGCAAGGACTACCGGATTTGGAGCGATGGATCCCAGCTTTCCCCAGCGAAACACATAGTGCCAAGTCTCCTGCATCGGCTGTCGGTGGCTCCGGGCTTGGCCATCGTGCAGCCCTTTGCAGATTGAGCAGAACCTGCATTCTTTGCATTGATGGTGTCTTACTGAGTCCCTTCTACCTCCGCACGTTGATAGGGCGCGGTGTGCTTCCCTTGCGAGATCTCCAAGAGCAGGCTTCCTCACGCTACCATAACGGAAATCATCATCTTTTCGACCTCCTGATAGTCATAAGCGAGGAAGTAACACCCTTTCAGATTGGGGTTGTATTCGAGGGGCCAACAGTGTTGTCCATGTTCTCTTTCAATCACTTCTAGGCTGTTTGGTTTCTAGCTGGGGTGGGTCTGGGGCTGTCATGACACAGATAGGCGTACTTTTGGGTGAGGGGCAGGTAAGGGATTCAGAGCTTTTGACTTTTTGTGTTCGGATCACGCTTGGAAAGACTCCGGTGCAATAGGGGCGTGTTGGTAGAAATCGATTGCTCTCGGTGCTATCATAATCTTGGACAGAGATGATGTGGATCTCTGAAAAGGGTTTACATGATGCAATCCTGGGAGAGAGAAGCCATTGCATGCCAAAATGGCTTGTTGTGGAGCTTCGGCCTGACGGACGAGACCTAGGGCGAAGTGGGTGGCCTGCATTGCCTGGGGCTGAATTGCAAACAGAAGTTGGAGGATTGATCTCAGAAGAAAAGTGTTTGTCTCTACTGATACAGGAAAGGCTGTGGTCATGGATCGAACCTATGTTTGTGAGGTACAAACAATGGTTTGTTGTATTCTAGAGGCAGACATGCAGGGTGGTAGGATTGCAGTGATAGAATTGGAGGTCCAGTTCCATGCATGGCCATAGCCAGGCTGTGGAACTCAGCATGTGTTACTTTATTGGAAGAGAATATTTCCTTCCACCTCTATAAAGCACACAATTGTCAAGGAGTACTATGTGCATGGTTCAATTGCGAAAGTTGAATACCAGCATGTGCATTTGACACACCCAAAACTTTCAGGTGTAGCAGGTAGGTGGAAGATTTATGATAGAACCCATGAGCATGAGCACCTTATCATCATCTGACCATCTGCAGCAATAAGTGGTCTAAATAGACTTGGCATTGTGTGGTGCAAAGATTTGTTTGGAGTGCTCAAAGCGGGTGCGCTCTCAGGAATGCAGAGGTCTTTGGATGACTAGAAACTGCTGCCTGTTTCGTATCAAGGCTGAACTGTGTGAATTGTCCTCCAATAGTTGTCCCTCAATGCGCTAAGCCCTTCACACATAAACAATGAGCCCTTGGACGCTAAAACCAAGTTGGAGCCAGGAACACGCAGCAAGAGTTTGACAGGGCAGATGGTTCCAAACAAGAGGACTGTTTCAAATCTCTGCCCTCTAAAGCAAAAGATGAGCTCCGTGGCCACTAGGAGTTGGAGGATGTGGATCTCCACAGCATGTGCTGACCAGTCAAGTGGCTGAAACAGCAGGTCTGAACCCTGGGACTCCAACAGCAGAGCATCCGGAGTACTGTTTGTGTGTCTTTGACCAGTCTCCTTGGGTAACGTTGGAAAGGGATCGGAATCTCGACTCAGGCTGTTTCTAATGTTAGCAGTTGGTCATTATCGTGATCTTTTGTTTTCTTTAGCCTGCTTCAGATCTCACTGCTCGATTCCAAGGAATCAAAATAAGATCCTTAAGAGTAGGCATGATTAGGGCTTACCTCGTCAGTCAGTGGATTTCATCAGGTAACAGTTGACTCTGCATATGAAGATTATTTGTACTTCGTCATCCCCCCATAGGAAAGATTTTTTTAGAAGTTTCTGGCTTCGAGAATAACCTAGATATGTCGGATGAGATGAATCCCCTGGATAACCTGGATGTGCAGATGCCAGGCCAAAACCAGAGACCAGATGAAACCATTTCAGGTTGCAAATATTGGAGCAAAGAGACTAGTAACTCCATAAGATCACATCATGAGTGGAAAAACACTAAAGCTGTCAACATAAAAAATGCGATGAACTTTTTACAAACCAGAAATAATCACAATTGCACATTCTATCCATCACCCCTTGCACTAGCACCCAATGAGCAGAAATATCACCAGTCAAAGCTGGAAAAATTCAATGCTCAATTGGCAGTATTCCTGTATTGCGAAATGTTATGAACTTTCTGAAAACGATGCCTTCTCTTGAAAGAATCCCAGCTAGCAGCACTGGGGAGACACCCATCAGTTGAACTACATCTGAGAATTTTGGACACTACTGACTACAGGGGCTTGCACCATATCTTGACTACACCAGATACAATTGATCAAAGGTGGGGATGCAGGCAAATAAACTAATACACCTATGAACCTCATAACCCCTTAAAGTTACTGGCGTATCTTGGACCCAAGAACACCTGTGCTACCTAAACCTGGGATATTCACTGGTTTCAGCCCAAAATGCTCTAAGTTTTTCAGAATAATACAATACTGGCCAAGAAATCTATATATCTGAACTAGCTCCTAAACGTGCCTAATGTTGCATGAGGAGGCTTTATGCCAAATCAAAAGCGCTTTCACAGTAACTTTTGTTACTCAAAAGGCTGAACTCAACAGAAAATACCAGCACACCATTCATGGGCTTGTTATTGTAGGCGATGCTGGGATTAGATCATGACTGCTGAGAGTGCAGGGCACTAGGGTTGGATCCAGACAATTCAACTGATCCATAAGTTGAGAGCGACGCTCCTTGAAAAAATCGAGGCGTGTGGTTAATTCAACCAATGCTGCTGATGCAGTGGAGGGTTGCCGCTGAGGAAGCCCTTGTGTACTACTAGTCTGCCACCATGCCACCACCCATCAGCAAATGCTAACATGAATGATTAGGTTGAGAGGTGAGGTGTTTGCACTCAGTTAGCGCATCATACACGTTGGGATTGTTCAAGTAGGTGAAAAACCCTACTTACTCAACTTCGCTCAAATCCTTGAAGTGGGAACCCACCTTGAAACATGCAATATCCATTTGCACAGGACCCCAGACAAGCGTAGCCAACCATTGTTTACCGTACAATGGTACTGAGAAAGACGCTGACAAAATCCAAACACTCATTGAAAGATACCCGTCCTCAGTCATCAAGTAAAGTACCAAAAGACCAAACCAGCAGAGAGCTCTATACTCCATTCAGTTGCAGTGCATAAAAGACAACCATAATCATCTACCCCAAAAGCCTGGCCTCTTGTAAGGGCAGTTAACGAAGCCAAGCAGGGGATGATCCACTACACGACCGACGAGTGCATGGTGCAGTCACCTGATAGCTGGGGCTTCCACAGGAGGCCACGAGTCCGACAGCGCAGAAGGGAAGAGCCAACCTTCAGGTCAATGCACCGAAGAGAGACATTTTGCACATGTGATCCCAAAAAACACCAAACCAAGAAACTTAGGAAGTTGCTTGGACTTTGTATCTGGAGCAAAATAGAGGATTTGATGAAAGAGAGAGAAACGCACAACCCAAAAGAGAGATTAAAGAAGAACAGGATTGTTCTTTCTGCTGGAGCCCATGGGATACAGTAGGACAACATAGAAGAGAGGGACTTGAGGTGAAGGTCTAAGCAGTTTGTGAATCTTATACCCTGATCCAACTCAAAGGTTAGTGAACTCCTTAATGCTCTCCATGCACAGCACTTAACAGTCTGCTACTGATCACTTCCCTGGTCTGCATTCAGCTCCCGCCAGAGCGCAGTCAAATTATCCACACAGCCAATTGAACTGCGGCATTCACAAATACATACCTCTAAATCAAAGTGGAGCCTCTTGCCAGGCTGCCCAGACTCCAGAGTGTCACTGAGAGAGCCCCCACCACTATCTGCATTTTGGTCACTCAGAAGGATTGAGGGATCTGTCTGCTGTCTCCATGCAAACTGCCGCACGGAAGCTGATGGCCCTGCAGGTGGTCGCAATGTTCGCCAATCACCCACTCCAGATGTGTCTGGTGTCGAAGTTCGGCGCTGCAAGTTTAAGCCTCTCGTCCTCTCAGCCACGAGTGCTTCCTGCAGTAAGAAACACACTTATTAAAGAAACAAGGGAAATCCTAGAAACAGTTCCCTGCCACTGAAAATGATCCTGTGTTGCAACAGAGATTAGGTGAGATGTCCAGAGAATTACAAGAGAAATTATGAGGGAACCACGGAAATTTTTGAACAACCTACTACAGTAGGGAAGTCAGCAAAGGGGACAGGAAGTAGGCCTTCACAATTCCAAGGGAATCCAATTGCTGGAAGCATTACAGGACAATTCAAAATAACTGCAGATGAGAATTTGTGATGGATTGAAATCTCCACACCAAAGATCAAAAGATCCAAATCCATGAGTCCTTGGTCTTTAGCAAGTTTTCAATTTATAGAGAGACTGATAACTCCCACCATTGACCGATACAAATTGGTAGTACACTTCAACACACTTGCAACCTGAGAAGATTCTTATCAAGAAGTACTTCATTCCTTATTCACAATTTCACATCAAGCACCAGGGGAGTACTTCTTGGTTTGCTGACCCCTGTTAGTCTCCACCATTGCTGTGTTGATATTATTCTGCATTAAGGGATTGAAATTCTTCACGGGATGGTTTAATTGGCTACTCCTATAAGGATTGTTTTAAGACTTTTCCAATAAAGCATATTCAAAATATACTTCTTTGGGTTCTTACGGGTGAAGATTGCTGACCTGTTACATTCTCAAAAGATCTTAGGACGTACCAACTTCGTTGAGTGGGGCATATACGGTTCCAACCTTGCTTGCTCTGATTGGACCGTCTACCATCTCCTGGTTTGATCGGCCAAATGTCATGGATTGGCTTGCTACAGGGCTACTCCCCAGTTTGCGAGGTTTTTCGTAGAAGTAATGCCATTATTTCATCTTGAGAATTCATGCAACTTTACCTTTCACCCTTGTTGGCCAGAGGTGACAAGACAGGAAAAGCAAGAAAGAGAGCAAGGTGAGGCAGCAAACCTTGGCCTCTACTAGAGCATTACGCTGTTGGGCCACCACGTGCTCTAGGGCAACTGTATCTTCTTGCCCATTGTGCCCCTCCAGCTGCTAAATGTTTGCACCACCATTCCCATGGTTCCCCGAAAACCACCAGGCCCCAAACCCACATACCCAGCAGATTCAGCCTTGCTGAAGGAAGTACTAAAAGGTTCTTCCTAGTAAATTCTTCCCTTACTTGTACACGGTCATGCATACAGGACTGCCATAACCAAGTATACAAAGCTAAGCTAACCAACCAATGTCAAGCTTACACCAGGAAACCCATAGAATGAAAACAAAAAAGCAAGAAACCGAGTGTGTGCAAATTAGAATACATTACAACAACATGTAAGACCCGACAGAGGAACACCTGAAAGCAGCAAAGGTCGTCCGATGTAAGGATGTTCCTTGCACGAGGAGACCTTTTAGCAGAGGTGGACACAATATGAGTTCTTTTCACCCTGCCTGGATCTAATTTGAACTGTTGTGTGCAAATAGGCCCAATCTGTGACTCCAAAGTGAAACAGACCTGGACTCCAGAATCCGCGTGGTATAGAAGAGAGAGTGCACCTCATCATTCTTTTGTTTTTCGTGATGGCAGAGTGCGAGCGTGAGATCCAGCTCCTGTTGTAGTATTTTCCTGCATCACCTACCCCAGTTTTTGAGCTCTTGAACAGCACAAACCATGAATGAAGGCTGATAAAGAAACAAAGCGAATGAACAGAACATTATTACGTAGGCTACTGACGCATGGGAGCCATTTTGGATTTCACTAGTGTCTTCAGTGGTGTGGTGGGATCCCCATGCCGCTGATGCATTCAGGTAGGAGCGATGTAAAAGAGTGCAGTCTCAACCAGTATCAGACCATCGATCTCAGCACAAATCTGAGGAGCTTGATCCACTTGTCTTCTCTGAACAGACTAGGGGAGTTGCGTCTTGTTGCTGACCATCTTACAATCCCTGCCTACAGTTGAGTACAGATTTCAGATGGTGTCTACTTATTCACCAGGATTCCAGTAGAAGAAAGAATCACTCTTCACTAATTGGCTGGCAGTGGTAGCCAACTTTGGTTGCTAATCCAATTTTTTATCTCTGCTTTTTACAGGATTAGTTGGTGTTCCAGGGTGAAGCAGTTCCATTTTTTATATCCATGACATGGTGCTAGAGAACACAATCTTGAACATCACCCATTATGAGAACAAGAGATGGGGATCAGAGGCACTGGTGCATACAGGAGAAACAAGAAAGGAAATTTTAAAAATGGAAATGAACTAATTATGTGCGGCTTTTAAAATCAGCATGTGCCATAAGCCACTAATTTCGAGTTGAGTTTTACAGAAAGTTCCCCTTATAAAGGTTCCACAAGAAACACGACTTACTGCTGAGCTTGAAGGCTTTTCACACGTTGCTGCCGCTCTGATGGATCAGAGAGTGATGCCCCATGATGCTGCTGGCGCTGCTGGCTCAGCTGGAGATGAAGCTCTGCCACTTTTTGCTTTAGCCGAGCCACATCAGCTTCTACCACTGCGATCTCCTCCACTTCTGCTCGTGTCTACAATTTTTTTTTACAATGCACAACAAACTTTCAATGTTTCTTGTTATTCCCACTCACAATGGAGGCCATGTCCCCATTCCAGAAACACGTTCCTTGAGCACAAGGCAAATGAAGAAAAATCATTCCAAACCAACTATTCCGACATCAGTATAACCAAGAAAACAATTATTTTCCTAAAAAGGAGTCAGAATGGCACGCTGAACAGTTGATGTCTACTGAAATGTGAGTGCTGAGTGCCGCCCAGTATGTGCAACATTCTGAGGGCACTCATGTGGAAATTACTGTGTAAATCTAATACTGCAATGAGTTAAAAAACAAGCACCGACTACAACATAAATAGCTGACCAACAGTTCCACATCCACAACCATCCGGCCAGTATTAGCATTGCGTTTAGGCTCTGACCCCTCCAGGTTAATGGCCCCCTGAATTCAAACTTCCATCCATACAGACCTTGGAATCAAGGGATTGAGCAGCAGAAAGCTGAGCAGCAGACATGCTGAGGCCAATCTCCAAGGCAGCCCTCAGATCTCGCTCAGTTTGCAGCTGCTCTTGTAACCTGGCGACCTGTAAAAGGTTCCCGTACCAAAAATCATTGCTCATTTCCCATACGGTCACCATGGACTCATACATGATGCAATCACACAGATGGCATGCTACCCTTGGGAAGGGAAGAGGAGAGAGACAGCAAGAAAGAAAGCAAACTATCATAACATCCCTGGCAGGCCAAGAGGGCCCATGGGACACAGTATAGCACCGCAGCAGAACCACAGGAACCAAAGAATTAATCAAAGAAGTGCATGAAGGGGGAGTGCCTCATGCACGTAAGCCATTAATAGAAAGAAACAAACTGTATGACGTCCGAATCGGGTGGCCCAAGGGGCCACAAAAGAGGGAGAGTCAGTGAGTGTTAGACCAAAAGAATTTTGATATGGTCACAGGTGGCCCCAAGGGGTTGTGGGAGTATGGATAAACAGGAAAGGTGTTTGCTTCTTACATCTTGCTCAAGGGCCAGGCGCCGGTCATGCAGGGCTTGCTTTCTTCTCTCCAAGCTGGCTTGCAATATTGCATTGCCTTTTGCCTGTTGCATTTAGATTGTCCCATTTACAATTTCAGTGTATAGGGCTGCTGAACTATCTCATGTGTACTCATGATTCAAGTAGCTTTCTGGAGTATCGTCATAACATGCAGAATAGAAACTGGATATACTTACGAACATAAATCCCTCATCACACAAGACTAGTCATAACATACTTCAAGACAAGTGGACTGCATTCCCAAACTTTACGAGGAAACGCACGGCATGGTTCAGCACACTGTCCATTGAGAAAAATGGCACTAGTTGAAAAGAAGGAAGATCCGTTTTTGGGGCTATTGAGTTTGAAGGAAAATTCTAACCCTTGCACACACTATGTCACTCCATAGCTCCCACCCTCCTCAGATCATTACCTCCTTCGCAATTCTGCTTCGCAAATCATTTCGTGTGACCTCCAAGCGATGGATAGCAAGCCTGCGCACAGTCAAAGACAAGAGAGTAACTACTAACTTTGTGCATGCGTCACCCTGGGGTATTGAGTTGAAACAATCCTGCCTACAATCCACTCAATTTACACCATACCACTGTTTTCTGCCTTTCTATTGAGATATAATGACCTGAAGTGCCTCACACACAGGCGCAAGGTCCGGCATGAGGGCAAGAGCACGAGGGTCGGCCCGAACGCCTCTGCATAAGACATTGTTCAAGCAATGTTTGGTTCTCTGACACACTATTGAGTTTTTCTCTTCTTGACCTATTGTGTCACTTGACCCCTGGGTATCCTGTAAATGTACCAAACTCCATTCTTTATTTCATTTCCTCTGCTGGGCCCTCAACTGACATCATAAAGGTTCTTCCTTCATTTCTCTCTCTAGGCTATCAAACTCCGTCCTTCACTTCCATTTGTTCTACATCTGCCTTCATCATATTAACAATCACTGCAAAAGCTGCTAAGAGAAAATGCTGAAAACCTGACTCACTCTAAGGTTTTCAAGGACACAAAAGTGGAAACCGCACAACAGAGAAGAAGAAAGTCCAGAGAGTTGGAGATGTATTTCGTTAGCTTGTCAGAAACAATGGCTGAGTAAAAATTATGGTTCACATCCTCCGTATGCATTCTCCACTTAGAAAGCAGAGGGTCACTAACAATGAAGGAAGAACAACTCCAGATTTCTCTACTCTTACAGAACAACTCCACACTTGAACAACTTACTCTTCTTCTCCCGATGAGTCGTTAATATCCACATTCAAGCTCTTATTGGCTACCTGCAAAGAAATGACACAAACAGTTGTGAAGAAAAGTACATGGGGGGGCAGAAAGACAGGCATGTTCAGTTGACTGCCATAACCATTTGGCCAGACCCCATGCCTGATTTGAGCAGGCAGAAAATAATGAATAGCCGAAAGGAGGGGACGAAGTAGGTCCACTACTGCGGTAAAGGATGGAACCAATTATAGCACCCAACTTCACACATGCAGTTGAGTTTTGGCCTGTAACTGTACACAGCTCTTTACAATGATTTCATGTGATTCAGGTGGGAAAAAGACCCAAGGGACCTCACTGCTTTCAGCATCAACCAAAGTGTGAGCCAAATTCAGCTGCTATTCTTGAAATGAAGCAAGTCTTCATGATGGGTTCATTCAGAAGAGCACATCTCTCGGCTCTGAAGATACAAAATTTTGGTGTTTCTCTATGAGGGAGAAAGAAACAAAGACATTTATTACGGCCACGGGAGGTCCAAGGGGCACAAGTCCGACAACAAAGTAGGATCACAATGCCTGAAAAAGAGGAAAAGAAGGAAACCATAAGATTCCACAGGGGGCCCCAAGGGCCAACAAGACATTGAATGCATGCATTGACACCCCAAGAAAGAGGCTACACCTAAAAGAAAAACACTAGGTTAATATACGGAGATGAGGATTGACTCATGGGCTCCCACTGACACCATATTAGAAATCCACGTGGGAACTGAGGGTCCAAGGGACAAAAAGAGTACTGAAACCAAGAAACCTGCAAAAGTCGAACGAGAGACAAGGAAGACCAAAATATCTATTTTTCTGGATTTGTTTACACTTTGGAAGGCCCACAGCACAAGGGACATAATCAGAGGGAGAGAGGGAACATACAGATGAAAGTCCCCAGAGGGCTGTCCGTTTGCTACTTGATGTTGATGCCCGTAGCTTTGACTTGGATGTAGAGTTGGGCCCACTCGCATTGAACTGGGGACTACTTAAGGGAGGGGATCTGCCATCTCCCCACGGAGATCGTCCACGGCCCCCAAAACTAGTGTTCAAGCTGCTACTATTGTCAAGGGATCGTGGATTTGTCTGGTCATCAGTACCTAGTTGCACTAACCGAGGCCATGCTTTTGTGGCACCCCCCTTAGGACGTGAAGCTGGGCCATAGCCCCCCAAGTATTCAATGTCTGAATCACCCCCTTCAAACACCTGCGGATAGAAGACATGAAAATGTGAACATGGAAAACCATACGTATCAGCTTTGTTCAGTCGAAACAGGGCCAAATGTACACGAAAGGAAATAAGGAGCCCCAGAGTCAATATCATCCCTGGGGTGGGCTCAGACACAATCCTCACTGATGTCCACACACTTTTGGCTAACCTATCAAGGTTTATTCAAGGTTCCCACACCACTGTATAACCACTACATTTAACTATGAAGCTAGATATTGGTCAAGGGCCAATATACATTGCAACTCACCTGCATTGGTATCTTTTCTTCTGGTTATCCAATAATCTCACCCACCTTTGCCACAAGTAGTGTGTTAACGCAATTATGTGGTGTATTGCAAGAGAAAGACAGACAGAGCAAGAGATTGACCTTGTAGTCAAAGAGGTCACTTCCAAGATTGCCACTGCTTTCACTAAGTGTGCCAGAGAGAGCACGTTCAGTATCGTCATCGAGTTCATAGTGAAGGTCATTGGGGGCATCATGATAGCCTCCATCCAGATCATGCATAACATGCAATGCATGATCGTCCTCATCTTCTGACGATGCATCACTGGCACTAGCCTCCATGTGTGCATACATCTGGGGAGAAGGTGGGCCCTGCTGTGTCTCATCTTCCTGAAGGACAGGAGTATCTACGTCAGTAGTAGGATTTTTGCAGATTACTCAGCATTCCAACACACCTACTAAGCCAACTCCAGAATATTTAGATAGCCACAAGTCTACATCACATCATCGATTAGTTACTACATTGTAGAACAGCTCAGTTTTTCTAGTGCAATATGTGACACATTCTTTCTTCAGAGCACATAAGAAAAATCCTTGCTCAAGCACTCTTTCACAAACATCTTTAGGGTCAGTCATGGCTCACCCCCATTTGCAGGACCCTATACTCAATGAGACATCAGCCCTTATTCATGTCCATAATAAAATGTATATCATCCCTCGCATATGTTTAAATTATTGTACTGTGTCATTCAGTCATCAGCAGGTGAGTAATTCATCTCAAATGCCAAAACAAATGAAAACTACCTCAAAAATATTATCATACTCCTCCAAAAGAGTTGTGACAATGGCCTGAGCATTATTGGCTGCAGCAGTAGCAGCCAACAGCTGTGCTGCGTTGTCAGCACTGATGTCAGAATCATCCTCCAGTCCACATTCCCCAGCTAGAAGGGGGCGTAATAGCAATGGAGCCATGCAAGCTGCAACTGCTGATGATGTCATTCGGTTGTCCACGGTGTGGCTTGATACTGCTCGCATCATCCTCAACACTCTGGTGCAGCCCACCATCAATGTGTGTTTATGTACCTCAAAAACTGTGCTAGAGTAAATCCTGAATTCTAAATGCTAGAGTAGGGGAATGATAAATCCAGGCCTCATCATCTCAAACAAATCACCACTATCCCGTAAATTTTCAAACGTTTAAAGGAAGAGTACAGCCTGTGAGCAATCCATTGACATGTACTGAAATTTCACCTGTGGATTGGTGACCTATTATACTGCAAATGATGGCCTTAAATCAAATTGGGCGCTTCTGAATGGAAGTAGAGAGTTGTTTAGGTCCAGAATATTTTTAGGCATACCTCTGCAAGAGCCGGCGATTGGGTTCAGGGAAAGTGTCAGCAACAGCTGTACGCATGGCCATGATGCGAGCCTCTTTTCCTTCTAGCCCTGACCATCAAAAAGCTATGAGGAACATGGAATGACAATAGAAAAGATAAGATTTGTTAACAGGTCAGGATAACTTCTCTCCTCAGGTCCATCTACCAAGAAGGATGTACTTATAGCTGCAATGAATTTGCCACTGTTGCAGATAGGCCACCTAACCCTTGGTTAATACAGCCCCTCCTTGATAGACAACAATCTTGGTTTGAACTCCCATACACATCACATGTGTACATGTGTTAGTCTAGCCTGTCCTGAAGAAATGTTTTCAAGTTGAGTGGAGAAACAACTTATGTCTAACACAAGTAGTGATAAACAGTCAGATAAGATAATTCCAATGCAAGCCAGCATGCAAGGACAAATGAGAGTGGGTACACAGGCCTTGGACTGCAAACAATATTGGGTAAGATGCAACACTGCAGGCACCAACGCCTTTTCTTCTCTATACCCTGCTTGTTCTGTGCTCTCAGGAGCTTAACTTTAGATTGTACTCATAAGACGTAGTTTGCCGTAGCCTTGTGGCCATTGACCCCGCGCCCAGTTTCAAAGTTGGTAAACAGGGGTACAGGCACAATTCCCTTAATAGATTTGAAGAGAGCGTCTCTTTGGTGAGAGAACCCCGGACAGTGTATCAGAAAATGAATACTGTCTTCAGATTGCCCACACAACGGGCAATTGCACTCTCCCTTTCCTCTCTGCTTCTGTTTGCTGTTCAAAGGTAGGCTTAACTTTAGAGACGGTCTCCAGCCAGAGACAGAGAGATACAAAGAACACTCACGGTGGGCATCAAGAAGAGCCATGCAGCAGGGTGTGGGCACAGGTGACGATGGTAGCTCCCTAAGCACATGCTGCATCCACACACAGATCATCCATTCTCAGCATTCCCGAGACATCCTGCTTAAATGGTAATAATGCTTACAGCTTGTGTGTTTGACAAAGACTTCAGCACTGGTACAAGCAGCTTGTTTTGAGCATTCAAGCTATGACACCCACTACCCCAGCACAGAAGGATTGGCTAGCTGTCAAGACAAGCCAATACTCTGGGGACTTACTTAGAAACAATATTGTTCAATAATGTTCCTTACCAAGTTCCCAAAATTTCACTTCTCACCAGATCGAGCGGCATAGCTCAGTGCACTATGGTAAAAAGAATGGCTATAACAGCATACTGCAAGCAGTGCATCCTGCAGTCCTTGTGCAGAGACACATAAAGTTCTAACCTAGTGCAGTATAAGAACATAGTCACCTTCTACTTCCACAGTGAAGTACTGGAAGTTCACCTTTATACAGTCTCCAACAATATGCGCATCCTCATCAGGGGCAAATTGATTCCGCCCTGTCCAACAACGACATATCCCACCTAGCATGTCAACCAGAGTCTCTCTCTTTCACCGATGCAATACATTCCTAGTTTACGAAAGTTAAGGGACAAGACCCACCTCAACCTTCAGGAGGAAAGCCTTCATGCTTACATCCATTAAAGCCAAGAATAGCAACCACCACTTTGTACTTATACTTCTGCAGACATTATAAAGTTTCTATGTTAACCAAGTTCAAACCAACACACAAAAAGTTGTAGCTCGATTCGCAGACAGTGTTCCAAATTCATACTCCGTTTTACACTTGACAAGTTCAAACTCCCAACAAACTGAGGCTGTTTTCTATAGGTTCTAAAGCCATGGGTGGGCGTGCACTACAGGGGCTGCAAAAAGGTTCCTGAGACTTCAATCCTTAATGATACGCTTTGAAGCAAGCACGACCTAAAGATGATAATCCATAGAGGCAATGCACACACCAGTTCATAAATAATGTCAAAGGTTAGATTTGTATGCACCTTGCTCATAGTCACGCACTCGCTGATCGACATCATCCACATCAGCAGACTGGCGCAAAATACCCTCCACTCCTATCCCTGCATCCACACAACAGAAAACATACAGTTCATCACACTCCCCTCTGGAATCTTGATGCAATAGAGGGTTGTTTCCTTCCTTAACTTCTATTGGAAGTACCTACTCATTACTACAAGATTAGCTAAGTACATTATTTTACAAAAACTTCTCTGTGATCAATAACTTGACACTGGCCACTCTATGATATTCAGAGGGGATAATAAATTGCAGAAAACATACTGAAATGGCCAGTGGTCTTTCCACGCACATGCACAATGAAATAGAAATGGAAGTCTGCCTCTTGACTTGGTCTCCTACTCAATATCCATGGAGTCACAAAAGGAAGACGATTTGGTGTTTCTTGAAGGGACCTTTCATGACTTTTGAGACCCTTCTCATAGGTGGACCTACCCCATACCAGAGATGCATGGGCACCAATCCAGGGGAAACGGGGGTGATTCCCCAAAGAAACATTATCTAATGGTTGAGTCGTGCCTACCATAGCACTCAATGAAACAAAGAGCCTTTTCCAAAAATGAAGCACTTCCATCAATATCTTCCAGAGCTAGTAGAATGGGCCTCCCAACTACCAATGACTTGACAGGTCTTCGGTCTCTTCCTGAAAAACCACGGAGAATGTGGTTACGGTCAAGCCATATACTGAAGTGCAAAGAAAACTGGAGCTCTCTCAAGCATGACTTCAGCGCACCTGAAAGATGATACAGCCTCAACTTTGAAACTAGTTCACAATTATCAGATTTGTGGATCCATAGCTCACCTGGCTCACCAGAACCTTCAATAGCATCAATTGAATCATTCCGAAAGATCCCATTGTGGCCCATCACCAGAGCTGCATTTGGAGCTGCCTGAAGTGCACGTTCCAATGCTACTTTCCACTCATCCATGTCTTCCACAGTTTCCGCCTAACATTCCAAAACTCCCACAGCATGCGTTATGAACTCTTTCGACTTCACAATGTCAGAGAAGAACAGGACCAAAGAAGAGCAGATCAACTCATTTGACAGCATACTTTCAGATCTTCTACTGAGATTTCCCCCACACAACTAACGCACATCAGTCTGGTCCTATAGCAACTGATTTCAACCCATGAACTTCAAAAGCAACAACAAATTGCAGAAAAGGCAACAGCCGGATTTCTAAATACGCACCTTAAGAGTAAAGGCTCGACCATCAGGAAACAGAACTGTCAGCAACTTCTTCTCTGCTCGAACAAGCACACTGTGCACATGCGCCATGATTATTGAGTCAGCCAACCCTTCATTTATACTCTCTCTTCTCTCTCTTCTAATGAAAATGAAGTTAGGCAGTAAACTTCCCTGAACTCGTTTCCAGTTTGTGACATGGGTGAGGCCAACATGGATGACCTCAAGGGTTTACCCACTCTCCGCACTAGACTGAAATTTAAACTCAGGGCGGGAAGCCTACCTTTGAACAGCAAACAGATGCAGAGAGGAAACACTTTCTAATTCTTTGTCCTGGGTACTCTCACCAGAGAGACTCCCTCTTCAAATCCATCAAGGGAATTGTTCCTGGACCTCTGTTTACCAACCTTGAAAATGTCGAGGCTGAGCAAAAACCCCAGGCCCTTTTGGGGTCTAGCTTTTGGGCAAAACACATACAGCAGATTGATGCTTGTGTGAAGGGAATTCTAGAGGATATCTGGAAACTCGGATCAATTGTCTATTTCAAGGTAAGTCATACTACCGGCGTCAGCCCCTGACAAAGGTAGTTTCTGTCCCGCTCAAACTGGGCACAGGTTCAATGGCCACAAGCCCACGACAAATGTTTTATGAGTACATTATCTTCTCTCTCTCGCTCACACACAGTACGCTACAGCAAAAAGTGTCTCATGACTTTCTCAACATGTAAAGCTCAGCTTGCACACCTGCCAGAGTTGTTGAGGTCAATCCCGCCAAGTGTTAAGTTCATATCACTTCCTTTCTGGGGGAAGACATTCTGCACCAGAAACCCAAGTCCAGCAACAATCAGATCACCAGAATCTGCCATTCACATACCGTCTGGAGCAGATTTAAGGCTCTTCAAAAGTGCGCACACTCCACTGGAAAGTGATATCATAAAATTTAGAACTTTAGGCCTATCTTTCACAACCACAATGTGTAGTGGCAAAATCTTAGATCATCCAACTTGGGATCTCTACATAGCAATGCTTTTTACTGCCTGTAGGCAGCAAACACATGTCTATTAGATAAAGTTCTTAGTGGTCCTGAGGGCTCCCCCTAATAGAGATTTGTTCTATGCAATGACCAGTTTGCAGGCTGATTCTACTGGAAGCTGAGCACCATCATGGCCAAGCCCTTCGATCAAGTGGTTGGCGGAATTTATTAGCAGAATTTGTCTGGCATCTGAGCAAAATGCCAAATTGGATTCAGAAAGGAAAGACCAACTTCAGACCACCTCTTTGCTCTACAGACCCTAACTGATCAGGTGAGATGCGAACACAAGAAGTTGACCACATGTCTGGTAGACATTAATCAAGCAATTTGACTCCGTTTTTAATGCTTTGCTTCTGGACTGGGGAAAAACAGGATTTCTAAGGGGTGTTCTAAAGGCCATTATGATTTTTATACGAATCTAGCCCTTACTGACAAGGCAAGAAACAAATACAACACAAGTAGAACTCATCTTTGGTGGACTTAAGAAGGCTTTTGACTCCATTCCTAGAACTTCCCTTCTGAACTAGCTGAGGCATTCCAAGGGATCTTCTCAAGGCCATTTTGGTTTGGTACACATTTGCCAAAATCACCTGTCTAGGTATTTATCTTGAGGAGAACACAAGATTATTAGGGTGACACAGGATTGCTCCCTCTGAATTTGAGAGCTACACCAATGCACTCAAAGAAATGACCCAAAAGCACGGTTCAACAGGCACTCATTGTTTATACAAAGGTAAGTCACACGTGGGCCCCTCCCCTCACACAGGTACTGTCTGTTCCGTCTGCGCAAACTGGGTGCGGGGTCTATGGCCACAAGGCTACTGCAAACAATGTCAAATGTTCATTCTCTTGTGGGTAGATACCTGAAGACAATATCCACTTTTTGATTCATTGTTCTGGGTACTCTCAACAGAGAGACACCCTCTTCAATTTCATCAAGGGAATTGTTCCTGTACCTCTGTTTACCAACTTTGAAAATCTTGAGGCTGAGCCAAAAGCCCAGGCCCTTTTGGGGTCTACTTATTGGGCAAATCACACACAGCAGATTGATGTTTGTGTGAAGGGATTTCTTGAGGACATCTGGAAAACTCGGATCAATTGTATGTTTCAAGGTAAGTCATACTACTGGCATCAGCCCCTGACAAAGGTAGTTTCTGTACCTTTGTGTTCCGCTCAAACTGGGCGCGGGGTGCCACAAGGCTACGGCAAACAACGTCTTATGGGTAAATCTGTGATCAGTGAACCTACCCATGCACTATATGGAAGTCTTGGTGCATATCTGTCCAGATTGGCGTAAGTTCTCTTACAATCTAACAAGTTCATCACTTACCGGATCGTTTTTAAAGAAAACCAAAGAAGTTCGTGTGAGGATAAACCAACGCCGCTTCCATGACTTCCAACCAAGCCCTACACATCATGTAGCAACCTGCCTGTTAGTCTTCATTCCATCAAGAAGTATGTTACTTGGCACAACAAATGAAGAATTAAATGTGGCAAAACTACAGACCATATAGGCCAGAAACCACAAGCACCACCAAGCATCACTTGCACCACAGTTTGAGATTCTACCCAGATTCCCTTTTCAGCCAGTCGGGTGAAACTTAGGCCAACAGATTCACCCAACAACTACAAAGAGCAAGATAGTCCTTCATTTCCAAGCAGGCACAACAAAACTCATTTTCACCCAGGAACGACATCAAAGCAAAATAACATAAGAATGTAGACCTGAGCCAGCAAGAGATCATTGTCAATGAACTCATGCTTGCTGCAAAGGTGACCGAATCAAAAGAGTGTCGAACAGGCAACATGCATTAGTCTTAACTTAAAAGACCAACTCACAACAGTGTGAAAGCTCTCAGGCATACTTCACATGAGCCAAAGGAACAACCAGCAGATGCAAGAAAACAGCCTGGTTAATAATATAACCCTAAAGTGATATAAGAGTCAACCTCCAGTGAGATGCTCAATAATCATAGACACATTTAAGCAACTGACACATCTGACCAAATTCGCAGGAAACAGCCAAATACACCCACCCACTTGACCATGTCTTGGCTCATAGACTATGATATGACTGCTTTGAAAGGTGGATAGTATAACTGAAGCGAATTCATAATAACTGGTGAGAGAATGTGAGGTGCCTTTGGGGTATAGCGCAAAAACCCTATATCCTCTTTCCGACAGTTTGGACCAATCATCCCCCAAAGGATCTGTGACCAGAACCCCATTAGCTGCTGGATAGAAAAAGAGACCAGCCTTCCCATGGCAATGACTCCCAAGCAAACCAACTGCCCAACTCACTAGACCTAGATTTCCTTCTTTCTCTTGATTCATCATAGTGTGTAAACAAAATAGAATTTTGTCCCTCTCCCTGAGAATCAGAGTTTCCATCTTTCCTTCTATATCACCTTTCACACATTCTTGGTGCGCACACAACATTGGTGTTCAAAGCAAGGTGGATGCTCCATTTACATGATGTGTCATGTCGTTCCCCACCTAGAATATCTTCTTAATTCACCACATGACATCAATTAACTGAAGCTTGTGGCATACCTTTAGAGGAAATGTAAAGAGGTCCGCTTTTGTAGACCTGCAGAGGTAAAACGCCCGTGCCATTCAGCTCAGTTGAGCAATTCAACAAAAGTTTCCACTGCAAAGTTGACACATGCATCGTGACCTAACTCCTGGCCATAGGGAGGTGGACCCTCCAGCTATATTGACCAGCAGGTCCTGTGCAAACCAAAGTGACTAAAGGTTGTATTGGCTAGATCTACCAGGGTTCCAACCGGTAGCATCCAAATCTGGCTTTCAGAACGAATCAGCCAGTATCAACATCGCAGAACCCTGATTTCAGCCATGTCTCACTCTCTCCACTCTCCCTCTCAACTTGCTGCTTTCCAAGCACCGATATGTCAAGGCCATTACTTATTACACGCTGCAATGGCAATGCCAGTACACTGCTATAATACTTTCATGGATAAAAACATCTCTCCTTTCCGATTATGACAATGCGATAAACCACACGGGAAACATTATCCACTATGCTTCATTTCGCAACACCGAAAAAGCGCACAGTAAACTGTCCTACCAGATTCGTCCCTCGGCTCCGTGGTCGATCATAAGGTGCAGGGCTCACCGCAGCTGACATCTCTACGACGGCTCTATGCGCAATCTGTTAGAGTGGTGACATGATCTGCCAAATCCTCTACCCTACCACCTGGAACTCAAGTTTTGAGGACATGATACAACACAATGCACCATGCTGTCTCCTCTCTCCATCACCACTGGCTCATCCTGCTTGATATTCGCACACAACCAGTACCCAAGGCCTGCAACTCCGTCGCCTCATCGCAGCCTCAAGTCTCCCCCTTCCCCTAGTCAATTTTCAACCCTCATCATCACCAAATGTGGGTTTTGCGACCAGAGAGACGACGGGCGCACTGTGCCTCTCTTCTTTCAATGTATTTTACGAGCTTCCGAAAGCGCCTCATATAAAACATTTCTCCTCTCTATATCGCCTTACAGCTCACATACCTTCGTGAAGGTAATTTCTTCACACTCATCACGGATTCCACCACAAACAATAAAGTAATACAGTATAAAGATAAAATAATGTATGATTATTCCCGTTAATAATATATTTCAACCTGTTCTGGCAAAAGCTACCATTCAAACCGGCGGGGGGCGGACTAAAAAAACCAATTGATTTATTGACCACTCAAAACAATAACTATCCCCTTTTTATTTTCATTTTTTTTAAAAACAAAACTTTGGAGAGAAGGCCCGACTGCGCTGGGAAAGGCAGTTCAACCTGATATAGAACCAATTATCTCCCGCCACATCAGCTTTACAATGACTAGAAAGCTGACACTTGGCTCACTTGCTACACCCCACAGCCGGTGTCGCCTGTTTTCATCCCTAGTCAGCACTCATCCGAACGACCTAAAACACGGTAGAGCCAATCCTACAGACCTCGTTCACACTTGTCATCTTCATCCACGTGGATGGAAATTAAGACTAGATTAATTAAATTCATTTATTATTAGTATAATTATTTAGCGTGGTAATTGGCATCGTCTTCCTGTTCTGCTCGAATGTACTCCTCTGAAGCGGAGGTTCAGCATCCATGGTGAAGAACTCCAGGAGCTACACAAAAGTTGCAATCTTCAATCAGACAAGCGCTTTTGAAGCAAACGGTTTCTGCTTTTCAGAATTTAGATTGCCGTTCAGTCGCCAGATTCATATTCGTCGTCATTGCATCATTAATGGGAGGAGAGGCCTTTTTTGATTACTCACAAGTTCACTTCCAAGAACGTCGCTTCAGAGATGATGAAGCTCTTCTGTAAAGAGAGATGGAAAAATCTGGATTTTCTCTTCTACAACAATTCTCTCGTTTCAGGAACCAGCTTGAACAGGTGCGTGCCTCGTGCTGTTTGGTTGTTGCTTTCGGTGACCGGGTGCGGGAAGAAGCAGTCAGCTTAACGTTAGCTTAAATTAGCTGGATGAATTCCTAAGCAACAATATGAGCTTTACACTGACGATGTCAACAGCACTTTGAAGAGGTCTCGCTAATTTGAGTATTCTGTGATGCTGCAATCTGCTTGCTTCCGGTCCTTCACCCAATCTCGGAAGATTTCAGTCACATTATTCACATATTGACTCAATTTCAGATAATATGTAGCTATAAGCAATACGTGAGAATCCTCAAGCCGCCGCTCTCTATTTGCTGGATGGTGGTCTTCATACACCTCATTGGGGCATTATGTCTGCTTTTCTGAATTAATGCCTCACTGTTATATGTGCTCAATAATACTGGAAATCTCTCTGCTTTCTGGAAAGTACCGTTTCTCTCATTGGATTTGCTCGGTGGCTTAATCATCCTGTTTGCATCCTCTCACATGTTGGCATGGTAGGTTGACAAAGAAATTGAGGCCGAGATACGGGAAACAAGAAAGATCGAGTCCGATATTGTTCAATGCGCAGACATGGTCGAGAAGGAGAAGTTGAAAGAGCACATCTGCAAAATGGCCTTTGTTAGCAAGGACACTTACTTACTGGATCTGTCAGCTCAATGTGGTACTATCAGTCCCAGTGATTATGTTTGTTTACTTGTTTCAAGTAGTTCGAAGGTACTTTCATACCGAAGTTAAAGTTTAAGAGGGCTTTCGATCCCTTGTGAAGGAGGAAACAACTAGGGAAAACTGCGTCTCCTCCCTCATGCAGTCCCGGTGACAAGCCTCATTTGAACCCTTCTGGAAAGGGGGTTGTTTGGTGGCCTTTAAAATATTCATGTCCATGCAACCAGCATAGACCTTGGCATCAAATTCTCATGAAGTACATATGTGGAAATGCAATTGTGCTACTCAGTCTGCTCCAAGTGGAGTCCTAGGGGCACATAAGGCTACATTCAATGCAAATAATTTCTGATTGCTGGAGAAGGCAGAACTTCTGTGGGGATACTAGTTCAAAATTCCCCTGAAAGAATCTTAGTTACCTCTTCTGTTGCATGTACATGTTGGGTCTCCATTTGTGAGCCTCAACAGCAGTTCTATGGAAACTATCTTCCTGGATGTTATTTGACAAAATATGCTTGGTTGGGCTATTACCAGAAGTAGTCAAGGAGAGTGCTTCACTTTCTGAAGCAATTTGGTTGCTGCTGGACAAGAGAAGACAAGATATTCAGTCAAAACTTGATGAGAGACGGTGCAGCTTTTTCCTTTCTTCACTTCCTCTTCACTTCGTCAAGCTGGGACCTCTTTAGTCTGCCAACTTTGTCCTGAGTTTGAATGTGTTCATGAAGATATGTCTGGTAAATCACAGGGCACTTGGAGCGGAGAGGGATGGTGCGAGGCTGTGCTTGAATCTGGTTTTACTTGCAGGGATGCATTTGTATGCTGTTGTAAGCTTTTCCAACAGGATCAAAACCCTTTTAGTGGAGCATCAGAGACAAATCCAATTCGTGCTACTCATGTACAGCTCATGCAAACAATTCTGTCAATGAAGCAAGAGATTCAGACTGCTAGGTACACCAAAGAGAGTCTACTGCATGAGAGGTCACAAAAGCTACATCAATTGATCAGTGAAAATGAAGGTAAGATTAGTTCAATTTCAAGCATTAGCTTTGTCTAAACTGTCTTGGTGAACTTTGATTGGCCTGTTATTTGCTCTGTTATGAAGGCTCTCAGCTCTCTCCTCTCTGTCTGATGCACCACAACCATGTTGCATGTATGCCTCCTTTGTAAGGTATGTGGTTCATGAATGAAACAATTTTTTGTTCATCTCACTTCCCCATTGAATCAGTTTCAGCTGCCCAAAGTACTGTCCTATACGATCTTTTCCAACCCCTGCCCTGCACCTTGGCCACATATCACTGTACGCAACAGGTCTACATGATTCTCCAGATTGGCCATTGTTCTATCCTTGCTAAGGGTGCTGCTACTTATTACTGACCATGATGCAAATCCAACCCAGGGTGCAGATGATATGGGGCGCGCCTCTAGATGTAGTGCCAGCTTCTTGTCCACTAGAAACTGATCTTCTTGCGAAATGTTAATTGCTTCAAGCTACACATGGACACTTTAAATGACAAGTCTGCATCAAATAGCTGAAGGATGTAACCAGGTAGACAACTGCAAAGACATTGTCCTATCACTTTGAGTCAGTTTTAGACATGTACACCACCTAATATGATTAACATACAAGCTGGGTGCAGAATTGCACATTTCTACAAATCATGAAAGTGTTCGTCTGGAGCTGATGTTGACGGATGTTGACAGTCTGAAGACAGCCCTATTTGAGGTGTGGGCATCTGATGAGAGGTGGGCTTCATTCTTTGCAGCCTCACACTCCTGACTCATGCTCTTGTGCTTTCTATGCTTTGCGGTCCTGGTTCAAGTATCTTGTTGGAAGTATTCTGTTGTCTATATCTTGAACTACTGCATGATACTATAGCACATCTGTGTGTTAGCCCCTTCACTTGTATTTGCTTGAACTAAAGATTTCTTACAACACCAAGCACAACGATGAGTACCTGGCAGGTTGCAGAGGGAACTGTTATTGATAGAGGAAGAGAAGAAAAAGCTGGTTGATTGCATAGCTGATCGACAGCAGTACTTGATAAGCAAACAAGGTTCTGTACAACTCCGCTACCATTCATGTACAGTATGGTACTCCATAGTTTGTCCAAAGGCATGCTTCAACTTATGTCTTCCATCCGAAAAAGCTACTCGGATTATAGTCTATCCAGAGGCACATCCAGGTTGGACCAGGCAAGTGTAGACATCTACCATCTTCCCAATGTAGACCAATCCACCTGAGATTTTTGTGGTGTGAATTTTGTTGTCATCAGCTAGCCTGACAACAACTTGCACATGTCAGATGAAGAACGAAAGCTGAGGCATCTCTGCAACAAGAGAAGTAGTTCCTTCTGTACCTTGGGACAAAAAATTCAAGAGTAAGATGCAGCTTCGTAACATCCACTAATTTGTTGAATCAGGAGCTATCAGGTTCTTTTGTTACACACTCGGAGTCTGCAACTGGCAGTAAACACTACCATTGCACCAATGTTGACCATGGTTATGCCCTTGCCTTTCATTGTTATTATCGTGATGACCAAGAAGTAGGCTCATGAGAGATTCAGATATTCTGTGATGTAAAAATGTTTCAACTCGTCTTTTGACTATCCCGATTCTTTTGAGGCTGTTTCAAAAATATTTACTTTGATGTACAGGATTGCAGAGCTTTCTCAAGCCTATCAGTTCGACGAGATTGACATACTTCATGGCAGATGTGATGTCCGACATGAATAAATTTATAAACTTTGAAACTCCTCAAGGTTGTGTGGAGAATTTTCGTTCCCAGATTTGTCATTTAGATCAGAAAGGCTTGGTTGAGTTGGATCTACCCAGTTGCATGCAGTCATTTACATCCTTCCTTGAGATGAGATGAACTGCTCTAAGCAATCCCCCACTGTTTTACATAATATCAAGTTTCTGTGCCTAGAATTGTCATCTGCAATTTGGATCAGAATGGCTTGGTTAGTTGGTTCTACCCAGTTGCATGCAATCAATTATATCATACCCAGGAGTATTACAGAATAGGATACCCTATGACTGCATTTCAAAATGCTACTAGCAGCAACGGAGTAGCTGTTAGACAACAGGTTATCTGCAGCATGCTGGGAACTGCTCTGAGCGCAAATAAGAAGAACATGGGAAGCCCGCAACCCACTAGCCTTGACATTCATGCAACAAGGGCACACCCCACATCACTGCCTCTGTTATCCCATGGATACTCTGCTGCACCACCGGAAACACCAGAGGGCATCCTGATCCAATAGTCAACAAGAATATAGCACATTAATCCTACATTGTTCCTCGAAGATAATGGGAATAATGTAAGAACTTAATGTACACATGCAACCTCTGACAGGATGGTACGCCGGTCTCCGGCATGTCAAATCTTCCCCACCCTCTCTTGAGGGTGACATGGAACTGAAGGAGTGTCAACTCCGGTTACACTGGGTTACACGACGAGGTGTGTAACTCCACTTGGGGTTACATCGGGTTACACAACGAGGTGTGTAACTCCACTTGGGGTTACACAGAATGGAGTGTAACTCCAGTCTGTGTAACCCACACTTGGTCTCGAAATTTGACTAAGTCCAAATGTGGCTAAGTATAAAATGGACCAACTAGAGTTACATGAGAAATCGAGGTTACAGAGGGTTACACCAAGTGAAGGGTTACATCGACCAGGGTTAACCGACTGGAGGGTTACATCAATCGGGGTTACACCGAGTGTAGGGCTACATAACTGGGGTTACACTGCCACAGCCTCCCATCAGGAACTGAACCCAGAACCTCGCCGCCTCCATTGCTATCACCTTACCATCACGCTACCCACCACAGCTTGCAACCCACTCGGATTCATAAGTACTAGGGCTTCGCGTTGCTCCGCACTACTAGCGACGAATTCTGAGAACTACATTCAATTTTTCACAAAAAAAAGGGTGGGTCATCCCCACTGTGTTACATGCAGAGATCCCATGTTTTGTTTTTTCCTGGAAGAAAAATGGCAGATCTGCATTTCAATGTTCAATTTTCACAAGCCACATCAATCAATATCAACATACCCAAATACCCTTACATTCACTGTATGAACTTTCAAGCATCCACCATGGGATTGGATCTTGGTGGGTTAAGGCTAGCTTTTGACAATATTCATGCAAGTTCGTCAAGGGCTCCATCCAAAGCCACACCACGAGAAACAAACAAACATATCCAAATTTAAGATGCTGAACAAACTTGTGCACAGGGCTGCCCCTCTCATCAAGCTCATTAAAATTCGTATTCACTTCCATCTTCAAGCTTTGGAGAAGCTCCACCACCCAAACCCAGAATTAGGACAACACTCTGATTTCCATCCACTGTCACCAGAATTAGTCAAAAATCACCCCTTCAGTCAAGTGCAATTGTGGGCTGACTCCCTACCTATGTCGGGTAGACCCCACTATCAGGAAATGGTGGATGGTTTAAGTAGCTACACATATCAATGAATGAAGCAAGACACTAGCATCTTTCCAAGAAAACATCATTTCACCAGTAATCACCACAAGAACAAATCCCATCTTCAAAGTCCCATACAACAATTGCTCGGCCAACAATCTTTGAGATGAATTTGGTGGAGGTGTGGCAGTCTCCACACACTCGAAGATTCTTGATGAGTCGTGCTGATCAGCCCAAAACCAATGGCCAGCTTCTCACTGTGGTGGCTAAGAGAAAATTCCTTTCCTCCACATCAAGCAATAAAAAACGTGTGTCAGGCACATACCCCGCCTCCTTCATCTGCCCAGACAATCTTCTCAGCTCAGCATGGATTTCCTTAATTCTGGGATGCAACTTGTCATCTGGCTCCTTTCTAACCCCTCTGACCTTCATCATTCTTCTCACCTTTGCAGTATCATCCCACCTGCCAGCTGCAGCATGGATGTTTGATATAGCACCACATAAGTCGTGGCATCCTGTTCATCCCACTTGAGGATAGATGTTGCCACACATTCAGCCATCTCCACATTGCCATGGATTCTGCAGGCACCAAGCAAGGCCTTCCACACCACAACATCTGGATTGATTGGCATTTTATTAATTAGGTCAACTGCCTCATCCAGTTGTCCCGCACGTCCAAAGAAGATCCACCATGCAGCCGAAGTGCTTTACTGTCAGATTGATACCATGATCTTCACTCAGGGAATCGAAGTAGCATCTTCCTTCATTCAGTAGGTCAGCGGGGGACTACGGAGTTGATACTGGGGAGTAGCGGTATTGGGGGGGGGGGGGGGGGGCAAGGAGGAGGGCACGCTTGAGTGTTGCGAGAGGATTTGAGCTGTTGGAGTATAGAAGGAGCTGGGCATGTTCTGAATTTTGGGAGGAGGTCTTGCTTGTTATGGGGAAAAAGTAGGCATGGTAGGTCACATTCGAGGGTACATGCGGCTGTCTGGTGACAGAATAAAGAGCGAAGATGAAACAAATATCTGCGCGTTTTGATAGTAGCACGTGAGTGTTTCAGGGTAAATTGGCACGGGGTTAGCAGCCAATTCCCAGTGGTTGTAGTGAGCTGGGTAAGGGTAGTAATGTGTCGCGCTTTGAAGTATGCAAGGATAAGTTTTCTTTGACGGGGGTGGTTGGTTTCAAATTGTGTAAAGAATGGACTGCTAAGCCAGGCGCGTTCAAGTTGAGATATGGAGTTGGGGTAGCCAGGGAGGTTGGTTTGTATACTGATTTTCATTTGGCGTAGGATAAATAGCGCACGAGCGGTGGGGGAGTGGAGGCAGGATTGGGGGTGGAGAGTAAGGAGGGAATATAAGTCATTATATTTACATGCCAGGTGTTTAAGGAGTCCTCGGAACATTAGCCCTAGGCGGCCGGGGTCGTTAAGAGCCTCCATAAGTTGTGAGCCGAGGGTGCGGGCATATGATATGATCAAGAGGCTAGAACCAATCCCATAACAGTCATGTGGGAGCTGGGTGAGAGCGTTTGGGGTGCTGGTGGGTAGACCACAGATGCGTTTGATGAGTTGGATAATATTTTTGTCAAGTAGTTTGATATCCGGTATAGAGAAGGGGGCCGCATGAAAGGTGTATTGGATTTGAGGATTGAGGACTCTTTGGATGATAGTTAATTTAGGGCGGATGGAGATCGGGGCTTTGAGTAGAGCTAAACTCTTGTTGGTTAGTTTGGAAAGGGTTGTGCTCTTTTGTATATGCCAGGTTAGTGATGGAACCAATTGTATGCCTAGATAAGTGTAGAGTTCATCCGGACCTAAGAAAGGAAAAGATTTTTCCTTAAACAAAGGAAGCTTCGTGAGCAATTTCCTAAGTTACTCTCGGTAATTTGATAAACTTCCGGTAACTTGGTAACTAATGGTAATTTATGGTAGATCACGATAACTTTGGGTAACATTGTAACTTGGTAACTTCTGGTATTTATTCCTGGTAAGTTCCTTTGGGCTATGTCCGTGACAGTGAGGTGACACTTATCATCCGAACAACCTCCAGGCGACTTGTGCCTTTTCCACCAATGAAATAGATAGAAAATCATATAATCGGTCAATGCAAGTGCAGTAGGCCTTGTCATTCGGTGCCGCTGCTAACCTTAACCATAAGTCACAAAACTTGGTGATAAATTATGGTTAGGTACTGCGTAAGTGCCTGTAAATTCTCAGGTCAATTGGAGTTGAAAATCTTTTCCAAACGTCGTTCTTCGTGGATCCGTCGTATAAGAAACTTGCTGCTTCCTTGGAAAATACTCTAATGGTGGTGCTCCGGGAAGTCTCTGACCCTGCCACTTGATCATAAAGCCCATGAGTCATCTCCAACTATCGTTTGCACCGTTGGCTTGTCCATGCTTCACTCCGAAGTCGTCCCGACTTACCGTTGTTCCGATGGAGCGTCCTACTGTTGTTGCGATATTTCATCGCTATACAATCTAATTCTACAATTGCCAAGTCCTATCACTGTATAGACCCACTGGATGAGAGAAGAGGGGGAACAGACAAATCACAACCCGTCCTCCACAGTTGCCCTTGTACGGTTTGAACAGTTCCAAGTTGCCGCTACTTGTAGCGAATTGGTAGCATAACATGCTGTCTATGCAGCTTCCTACAGTCATCTTGACGCTAGAGTCCTACTCCATGGTCGTCGCAGACTCTATCTAAATTTGTAAGTGTTTCCTCAGCGGGTTCCCAACTAACTAACAACTTGACCTGTTTTGGCAGTACAATGCCGAAACTGTCTGGCTAAAGAACGATCAGAAAATAAAATTGTACGCATATATGCATCTGCATCAACACCCGGATCACCAGGCGCTACTAAGACAATAAACTCCCAACACTAGTTTAATTTCCCTCCAGATTCAAGTAAGTTAGCATCTTTCAATTATGGTCAAGCCGATGAGTAGATGTTTTTTTATTTTGATTTATCCTTTGGGTCCGGGTGAAATTCATAACGATCTATTGTTTTGGTATACATAAATACACAAAAATGTAATAATTCAACGAGAGGATAAGGATAAAATCAAGCACGTGTTGGCACTTGTCTTTCCGGTACATGTTCACTATAAAGACATCATCCCCTCGTAACGGGAAGTCCTTTGATGGAGGTGAGGAAAGAGACTGCTAACGTCATCGACACCCTCGGGACTCGAAGCTTTATTCAACATCTTTTTCAAATTTCCTAGCTCACAGTATTTACTCTTGTTTTCTTCATCGTTTGAATATCTCCCCGTGCTCCGGAAAGAATATATGTGGTGAAGAGAACTCGAGTTTTGGCCTTTGCTCTTGGGGCTTTGTTTGCACACCTGTCTTGTATCTTGTTGCTCGGTTATGTTACGGGGTGGTTTCCCTCTATAAGCCTTCACCGCACCATTCCCCTTTCACCGGAAATAAATAATTTTATTGTTATATATAATGGAATAAGATGTTTTATTAAAATATTTTAAATTAAAAAAATCCATTTAAACCTCTTGTCATTTACCTCAAGCCCAAAACAGTACTATTCTCAATGTTGTTTACAAGATCATTGCCAAGACCCTAGTCCTTAGACTACAATCCATTCTCTCAACCTTGATCAGGCCAAGTCAGACATGGTTTATAAAAGGTGGAGTCAAGCATATGGGATGCTTGACTACACCTCTTGAGATGGTACATTCCTGATGGGGATTGGTTATGTCCGCATTGCATTGGATAGTGGGAGTAGATACAACCATGGAAGGCTAACGAGAAATGCAAGGTCAAGCTACTAGGAGACCAACACATGAGATCCTGGCTCAAGTTCACAGATTGCAAGACGGCGACTAACGATGGGGCTACTCTTGTACCCGGCCTCTTGGTCTATAGAGTTTGAATACAATAGGGACAGTGATAGAGGACTTAGGCTGGCTGTGGCTATTACATCTTGTAGCTATTTGGAGTTAGAGGGACCTAACCACCAGCTAGGGGGGCGATTGGCAGACTACTTTATTGTGTGGTGTGGTTTGGACAATGATGTAGTTGTGTAGCGATACGTATGCGCACGATAGCTGTCAAGTTAAATAAACACAGTGTGAAACTAATTAGAATAAATCTAGTTATTTGTATTTAATACTTGGAATTAGTTCAAGTGTTAAGTCAGGTGTCAAGTTTAGCTTGACACCTGAATTATCTTATCTTCACGAGCTTGTCAGTCGTGCAGCTTATCTCTCTCGAGTTGAGCCTGCACTACCGAGCTCCCTCGTTGCTTAGCATCTGAGTGTACTTATGGAGAGAGAGTAGGATGTTGTGGGGTGGAGTCCCCATAGCTTGGGGTGCCCCTGGCTCGACTCTTATCTTAACGAGTGATTGTGTTGTATTTCGTGTTTCTGTGTCATCAGACAGTGTGAGTTTAGTTTTCATATCATTGTGGCAGACTACTTTATTGTGCATATATGTGTGGTGTGGTTTGGACAACGATGTAGTTGTGTAGCGATACTTATGCGCACGACACGCGTCCTGGCCCACACGTGAGACATAAACTCCCAATTATTAAAAAATGAGAGGCCTCTGTCCCCTACTCATGTTAAAAAAATATATATGGGGTGGTGTCCCCAGTGTAGGACCTAAGAGCATCTCTACGGTGAGCATGGCCCGTCAAACGTTATATACCGTGGTTACATGGGCGACGGTATTTTTTACAAGGACTGGTTGGCTGACACTCCACGGTTGGGACAGTAGGAGACCCGACAAATATAGCCTTCAGGCAGGCCCGCCGCTCGATCACAATCTTGGCCGAGGACATCATATCTCATTAACTCACAAATTTAATGTAGAGTGGTTGGCGGTGTCTGGGTATGATTGGCAAAAGTGTTGGGCTGGAGGCAGATTTAAGGCGGGGCCGACAACAATTCTACCGTGCTGAGCCAACCGTGGAGCAAGCTGCACTACTTTTTTGGACCCCGCGCCGTTAGATTGCAGGGCAAGTGCCGTGGCACCGTGGAGATGCTCTAAGCCTTCACAGCCCGATTGATTTTTATTTTTTTTGGAGAGAGGGGAGGCATTGGAATTGCATTTAAGAAATGCGGAAAAAATAACCAGAGTCTTTCAGAGCCGTAAAGCCCTATCAAATGTTTTCCTACAACTTTATGGGGCGGGTTATAGAGCAGAATCAGATGTATTGGGGCGTCACATGTGAGCTCCCCGTGGCCGGGAGCTTACACGTTAGATCCCTGCAACGCGGGAAAAAACGTGTAAGGGAAAGTCGTGTAAGGGAAATCTAGCCGAACGTGTGAGGGGGAAACATGTAAAGGCTCAACTTGCCGTTGATTTCATCGGGTTTTACGTAGGGTGAGGCATTATCCCGAGGGGTTTCTGGTACATAGGCCCTGTAAGAGCAGCCTTCCATGTACCTTAAACGGCCCACCGTTTAAGGGAGGAAACGGACAAAACTGGCCGGGTACACTTCTCACTTCCATGCATGGGGCGGCAGGGCTAGGTGGACGAGCTCCCGTGTTGGTAGTGCAGCCCGATAAAATGGGAAGAGAGCTTGTCCGCCGAGTACTACGAATTGATTGCAGCATGTATTGTCCTACCACGTCGTGCTAAAGTCATTCGTACCTGCAGTACCCTCTACCACGTCACCCTCTACCACGTCAGGCTAAAGTCCAAAACTATTACGGGCGAGCTCCACATGGCATTGGAAATGCTCGAGTGAACCCAACCATTTTTTTTTTAGCACCCGGGCAAACTCTTTTTTTTGCGGGCCCTCCTCCCACATGGAAGGACGCTCTATTACGGGCCTGAGGATTACAGGGGTGAGGTACTGGAAGCCCCACGGGATAATGCCTCACCCTATACATAGCCTTCCCTTATCAGCCCTTATGGCACTGTTCGGGAGGTTATTTTTTCCTGTTTGTAATGCTCGCACGTTTGGGTCCATTATTGAGGCAGGCTACTGTCCCTGTGATTCTATTTGGGAAAAAAAATAAAATTCGTTTGTAACTACTAAGAAACTTTATCTTCTCTTTATGTTCATGTAAAATGAAGATGAGGCAGGACATGACCGTTAGGAAGAGCTACCGCCAAAATTTGAACGTTGCAATAGTGCTCGCAGTCTGCCGCACCCCTCTCTCTGCAAACCCTTGTCGCATGCCACACTCGCTCGCAACACTCGTCTCTCGCCCGAGTTCCCGCACGTTGCATTATCGCATCTCTGTATCATGCGGTCGTGAAGAAGCCCTGTGACTACCAGTGTCTTGTTCTTGTGTGCTGTGCGTTATCCCGATGTGTTTCTGCTGTCTTGAAGCTCGTGAACGATAGTTTGGAAGTTGCGGGGCTTCTGGAGAGGGCAGACTTAGTTTTTGGGAGGAAGAAGATCAGGATGTTACAGAACGGTGGAGAAATGGTGAGGAACATTCGTGTGTTGCGCAGGTTTTGTTGGCATGCATCGCATTGGTCTTTGATATGAGCTCATTCTGAATGTTTACAAGTCGATCGGGGCACTTACAAGTGCTTCAACTTACTCTTCATGTGCACTGGCCAATCAGGGTACATGTCCAGGTATCGCAAGTCAGGATTCCTTCACTAGTTTTCAGATGTGTGCACTCGACTGTGATACCAGATGCTCACCCTATATAACCAACGCCTCGCTGCAGGATGCTAATGGAGGTGCCGAGGAAGCTGCGGGAAAGGAGAAGCGCTGGGCTTTAACAGACTTTGATATCGGGAAGCCGCTGGGAAGGGGCAAGTTTGGCAATGTTTACCTTGCCAGGGAGAGACGAGTATGTATATCGTATTCACCTTCTTAGACCCTTGTTTGAGCTCTAGGGATCCCAAGGCAATGGAGTACAGACACATCTCATATTTACTCATCATTATTTCCCCACTCAAAGCCATAGCCCAACACCATAGCCCAACACGCCTCTTTCATGGGGGCTCTACGCTACAACGCAAAGTACCTGTTATGCCCATTTGGCACTCACATCCAGGATAATTGATCTCCAGAACTTCCAGGCGGTGTTAAGTTGGGTGGAATGGTAAGCAAAGCAACCTTTGAGAATGAAAAGGATCTCCTACCTTGGGGCGGATACTGTTGGCAAATGTTACCAGAGGCTGCACTAGACACCAGCACCACAACTCCATGAGACAGGCAGGGAGACTGGAAGATGTTAACTCCACTGCAGGCCCAGCCAGAGATTATTTGTTAGGCTTTCTCTTCCGCAGCCTTGTAGCCATAGAACTCTGCATCCTAATTGAATTGAGTAGAGCAACAGTGGCAGTAGGGACCTGAATTAGGAGAGCAGGACAGGACCCACTACCATCGCTAACAACTTATTCCAGTGGTGTGACTTAGAGGTCAAGGCGAAAATGAGTGTGGCATTTTTCACTCCTGTATCTCACATATGTTGTCCTTCTCTTCTCTCCCTTGCTGTCATCAGAATACAGCAAAGGATCTCACATTGTGTTTGGGCTCTGTAAGCAGAGCAAATACGTAGTAGCGCTGAAGGTGCTGTTCAAAAGTCAGCTGCAGCAGTCACAAGTTGAGCATCAGCTACGTCGGGAGATTGAAATTCAATCCCACCTCCGCCATCCCAACATCCTCCGCCTCTATGGCTACTTTTATGACCAGGTATGCAACTTTTCTACCAATCATTCCCAATTTGTGGATTGATACTTGAAATGCAGAGAGTTATGTAGAGTGGTTCATAGGAATTCTGATGAGTATCCAGGTAGCGAATGCCTGCAACATTGTGCAATGGTGTTTGTTAACAATTTCTATGGGGTGGTGGACACAGACACGTGTTTATTTGATACTGGAGTATGCAGCTAAGGGTGAGCTATACAAGGAGCTGCAGCGATGGAAAGTCTTCAGTGAGAAGCGAGCTGCCACAGTATGTACTTTCCCTTCTAAATCACCCCTGAAGGGTTTGTAGTTTGCTCTTTTGTAAATGTCTGGTTATGAACAGTAACTGCTTATCTTGCACTTATCCACAGACATTGTTCTGTAGCATGAACACAGTCTAAAGCTATACAGCCTTCTTTATGTCATGGATGTTCTATTTATGTGTTTTGGAATATCCCCTAACAAAGTTGGGTTTTTTTGCAGTATATTGCATCACTTGCCCGTGCTCTGATCTACTGCCATGAGAAGCATGTCATCCATCGTGACATCAAACCTGAAAATTTGCTGGTGGGAATGAAGGTACATATTTAAAACCCTGCATACACTAGGGTAGATTGCAAGTAAAGTTAGGGTTAGGAGCTTCTGAATTTGCGGTGATTGACTTATGATGTTCTTTGATTACATCCATGTTTCTGTTATGCAATTGCTGATGCAGTGGTATGAAGCAGGGAGAGCTGAAGATTGCAGACTTCGGATGGTCTGTGCACACCAGTAACAGGCGGCGAACTCTCTGTGGAACTCTGGATTATCTCCCTCCTGAGATGGGTATGTTGCCTAAGCTTTCCTCATGTTGGTCTCTGTTGGAATTTTTGTCAGGCCCTTCTTGGTCTCTACTGAAAAGGGTGTGTGTGTGAAGAGAGAGAGATAGCTACTGTTTGTTGCTTTATGGTTTGATTGAGAGTTTGGGACTATGCTTATGTGTCTCTCTGAATTGTCTAACCACTGTTTTGGGAAATTTCTGAATTTCCAGTGGAAGGAAAGGAGCATGACACAGGTGTTGACGTATGGAGCCTAGGCATTCTTTGCTTTGAGTTCTTGTTTGGCACTCCCCCCTTTGAAGCGAAAAAGCATTCAGAGACCTACAAAAGGTACTCTTCAATTGAGTTGTGCTTGTGGTTTTGAATGACTCACCATTGTTTCTACCTGTGAATATGTTCCTTGTTGTGTTCTTAGGTTTAGACTGATGTTCCCTTCTGGTCATGTGTTTCTGATACAAACATACTGGACTTTGATTAGGCTCTGTATTCTTATGATAATACTTCCTGTCAAGCTCTATTCAACAGAGATGCTATTCCCACACATGTTTCCTTTCGCAGGATTGTACGAGTTGATCTGATTTTTCCACCAAAGCCTGCTATCTCTGCAGCGGCCAAAGATCTCATTTGCCAGGTATGGTGGTTCATTGGGGTTGCCACACACATCGATGCAGTAACCTTAAGTCTCTTTTGTTGTCACGAAACTTATGGCAGGACAATTTCAATATTTCCAGTGAAATTGCATCCCTCATTTGAATTGTTGAGCCTCTTAACTGAGCTAAAAGTAAGCAATTTTGGATGTGCAGCTGTTGGTGAAGGACTCTTCGAAACGATTGCCCCTTCAGAAGGTGCTAGTGCATCCTTGGATTGTGGCCAATGCCGACTCTAGTGGGGTCTGCGGCCAATCATAGTATCCAACTGAACTCTTAGTATTTACACCTGTTGCCAAAACTCTCCTGTTGTTTAGGCCTGAGTTGCTTGTGAAAAATATTCAAATTCATCCAACACTGCAGGGTCTTTATTCTTGGAGAGCTCTGCAGTGGCAATTCAACCCAAAATTCCAGTTTGTCCTCTAGATGACTGAGTCAACCTTCCTTCAAGGAGGCTGGGATTAGTGTGCTCCACTCCACCTCCCTGCCTGTATTAACTGCCAGTTTAACCCTGGATCATCTGGGAAACATCAATTCTAGCAATGAGTTCTAGTTCTGGGAGCATTTAGGATGGTATCCATAACTGGTCTATGTTGATTTATCATGTGGGCCATTAGTGGGTGAATATACGCAAGAAGGCTGTTGTTGCATTGATAGATAGGCGATGTAGAAAGTGATGTGTGAGCAGAGTGTATGATAATGAAAACTTTGATGTTGTAAGCTTTCCATGAATAAGTATCTTTTCTATATCTCTACAAGGACATATGGCAATGTCAACATATGCAAGAAAAGGCTGTTGCATTGCATTGATAGATAGGGAATGTAGAAAGTGATGTGTGTGTACCTCCATGAGCAGAGTATGATAATGACTTTGATGTTGTAAGCTTTCCATGAATAAGTATATTTTCTATCTCCCTACAAGAAGATGGCAATGTCAATCTCAAGAATTTGCATCTATGTGTGTGTGTGTATATGGTTAGTTGCACATAGGGAACAATATAAGATAATGGGAATAATGTAAGAACTTAATGGACGCGTGTGATTTGACAGTACTTTCGCCGGGTTCCGGCAACCTGGGTTCCTCCGGCAGGGCTCCTGTCAAATCTTCCCCACCCCATGTTATCTCGGTTTCACTATTAAATTCTAGCGACGACCGAAGGTCGGAAGCTAGTTAAGCGTAGAGCAGGAATAGGGTGCCATAGTGCCACATCATCGTTGCCACGTCATCGTAACCAGGTCATCGTAGCCAGGTCATCATAGACACGTCATCGTCGTCGTCAATTTCTTTGGAACCTGCCCGGAATGCCCGCGCGAAATAGGCCGATAGAAATCACCGCGCCAACGTTTTAGGAACTGCCGCAATGCCCGGATCTTGATTTCTTGAACTGCAGGAGCTCTGCCGCCATCGTTCACCTTGCAAGCTGCAAGCTCTCAACGAATTGAGGAAATCCATGCTGAGGTACATTGTAGCCATGCGTTGTCTTTTACGTTCTTGTCGTCTCTCACCGTCACCCGTTCCTGCATTTTCCCAACGGACCCATATCCCAGATGCACACATTGGCCCTCACATGCATCAGGTTTTGCAACGGCGGCGGAGGATGAGGGTTCATCTGCAGGAGCTTCCTCCTGGATGCAGAGGCTGAAGAGTGTGTTCAAGAGCAAGACACCTTCATCAGATTTTTCCCAATCGGATACTTCTAAAGAAAAGTCTGTGTTTCAGCATACCTTACAATGCAAAGTGAGTGCCATTCTACTGTGTCGCTAGGTGCTCTGCTACAGATTCAACAATCTAATATCATAAAAGGCCCTCACTTGCACAATGTGACTGCTGGGAGTTGATCAGTATGAACCGTTGGATCACTTTGTTTATTTATTGCAAAGGACACTTCATGAATTTCTTAGCTGAATGAAATGATGGTGCAGACAAGTCTGATTCTGGTACCAATTTGGCTTATAGGAGACAATGGCGGATATGCTTCTTCCAGCAACATGCGACTGCAGGAAGGAACCCAGTAGGTGTAAATTGGAGACTGAAGAGACAATACCCTAAAGCCTAGACTGGGCCTGCATTATGATGATTCGCAATGTAGGACACCAGTATAACAGAGGGGGGGATGTGGAAACTGGCCGATGGTTTCCGCCGGGAATGTAAGTCTTTCGTGGGAAGAGTAACAGTGATCAAACAAGCAAGAAATTTTAAGTCTTCTTTCAATGAGTGCTTGAAGACCCCAGATTGAGAGTCCAATCCTGTAGTTTGCAGCCACGGTGGTCAGAGGTTGGAAATTAGCCCAATAACCGGTTTAGTACAAGTATGTACTCGATTTGTGAATCTTTCTTTGAAATCTGGCTCTGCCTCTCAACAGATTTTCTTTGTGTTGTATAGATTTTGCAGATGAGTTGAAGAAGGCACGCCAGTTTGGAAGTCTAACGACATTTGGACGCGGCCTACCCAGAGGGGGTGAAGTATCAGCTGTAAAATCCCTTGAGAGACAGGAGGGGATTCTTCGATCCCTAGCCCGACATGACCCTCTGGTATGCTTTTTCATTACATCTGAATTTGGTTGCTATAGGAAAGTCTGTTTCAATGTTTAATGAGAGCACCAACCTTCAAAAGTAGTAAACAGTTAAAGAGGGCTGCATACTGGACGACCAGGCTTGCAGGTGAGCACACGATGTCTTCAGAAAGTAAGCAAGGGGCATGGGGCTGGGCATGGTGTGGGTCCAGCGAGTTGGAGAGCTGCACAAGGCTGAGGTGGCAACGGAGTGGGGGTGCACTGTGCGTGATGTTGATGCCGTACTGGCAAAGTACGAGTGGGCAAAGAAGGCAAACAGGCGTGTGATGAAGCTTAAGGAGGAAGGCAACTCGCTTCCCAAGTCTCTTGACGAGGTTAGTCTCCCGTGTTTGCTGCCTAAGAGCTCTTGTATGTTTTTGTTATGCTCTAGCAGCTGCATTCTCTTCTCAAAATCTCTCCTCCCGCTGTCTCACCAATGGCTTTCCACTGTTTGTCTGTTTCCTACCATCTTTTAATACCTTGAATGATGAAATATATTTGTCCCTATACCTTGAATATAAGGTGGCCATAGCTGGGAGATGAAGGGTCTGGCCTGAGGTTGACACCATGGATTTGTTGGTTGGTGAAGGTGGAAGAGTTGATGGGGGGTCGCTGGAATGCGGCAACATCTGTGAATCTTGCAAAAAGTGGACAACTGAGTGGAAATGCTGCTTGTCCATGCGGCTCTGGAAAGAAGTACAAGAGGTGGGTTCTCGCTCTTTTCACAACTCCTCTCATCTCCCTGCCCCATTCCAATGGGAGTGTCGTAAGGCGGAGAGAAGCAATGTTTCTGGCTGTTTTATCTCACACTCATACTTAAACAGATGGATTTTATGGCTAGATGAGTCAAATTTCAAACTTAAAGCAAAGCAAGTAGTACTATCAAACATCATGTAGCCTGGCAATAAGCTGGCCGTGAGGCATCTGTGGCTTGAACACTATCTTACAAGCAAAGTATGCTCCAAATATATTGCCTATCCTTTACTAGACCATGATTGGTAAAAATCTGGGGAGTTCTGTTGCAGGTGTTGTGGGAAGTCATAAGCTTGGACTTGAAACAGAGAAGTCATGCTGCACAAGCACGCACTTATGAAGAGTTTGTGCTCTGTTGTGAGGTCAGGTGGCCTCCTGCCGTTTTATCGTTTTGGTCACCTACTTTCACTCCAAAGGGACTTTGACAGATGCAACTGGGTCTTTACATCTTTACATCAGCACTTCCTCTGAGCAAATGATGTGCAAAGGGGTGAAGCCCAACCGCATAACGTTTGTTTGCATTGGCAATGCGTGTGCAAGCCTGGCAGCCCTGGAAAGGTGCAAAGAGATCCATGGTGACATCGTCAAATCTGGAATGGTACCCGATGTCATTCTGAACACTGCCTTGCTGGACATGTATGTCAAATGTGAGTGCATCGAGGATGGAAAGGGAGTGTTCGATAGTATGGCTGAATGAGATGTGGTGTCGTGGGGTGCGACGATTGCAGGATATGCACAGCAAGTATGCGGGATGGAGGCTTTGGAGACCTATGAGCAATTGATGTGCGAAGGGGTGAAGCCCAACCTCAACACATTTGTTTGTGTTTGCAATGCGTGTGCAAGCCTAGGAGCTCTAGAAAAGGGGAAAGAGGTCCATGGTGACATCGTCAAAGCTGGATTTGTACCAGATGTCATCCTGAACACTGCCCTGGTGGACATGTATGCCAATTGTGGGTGCATGAAGGATGCGAAGGGAGTTTTCAAATGGCTGAACAAGATGTGGTGTCGTGGAACGCAATGCTTGCAGGGTATGCACAGCAGGGGCGTGGGATGGAGGCTTTGGAGACCTATGAGCAAATGATGGGGGAAGGGGTGAAGCCCGACCACATCACGTTTGTGTGCGTTTGCAATGCGTGTGCAAGCCTGGCAGCCCTGGAAAAGGGCAAAGAGGTGCATGGTTGCATCGCCAAAGCTGGAACTATACCAGGTGTGATCTTGAACACTGCCCTGGTGGACATGTATGCCAAATGTGGGAGCATTGAGGATGCAGAGGGAGTGTTCAACAATATGGCTGAACGAGATTTATTGTTGTGGAACGTGATGCTTGCAGGATATGCACAGCAGGGCATGGGATGGAGGACTTAGAGACCTATGAGCAAATGATGGGGGAAGGGGTGAAGCACGACCACATCACGTTTGTGTGCGTTTGCAGTGTGTGTGCAAGCCTGGCAGCCCTGGAAAAGGGCAAAGAGGTGCATGGTTGCATCGAGCTAGAATTGTACAGATGTGATTCTGAACAATACCCTCGTGGACATGTATGCCAAATGTGGGAGCATGGAGGATGCGGAGGGAGTGTTCAACAATATGGCTGAACGAGATTTGGTGTCATGGAACGCCATGCTTGCAGGGTATGCACAGCAGGGGCGCGGGATGGAGGCCTTGGATCATACCTATGAGCAAATGATGGGGGAAGGGGTGAAATGCAACCACATCACGTTTGTGAGCATTTGCATGCTTGTGCAAGCCTGGCAGCCCTCGAAAAGGGCAAAGGGGTGTATGGTGACATCATCAAAGCTGGAATTGTACCAAGGTTGCAATGCGTGTGCAAGCCTGGGAGCCCTGGAAAATGGGAAAGAGGTCCATGGTGACATCGTCAAAGCTGGAATTGCACCAGATTCATCCTGAACACTGCCCTGGTGGACATATGCCAAATGTGGGTGGATCGAGGATGCAAAGGGAGTTTTCAACACTGTGGTTGAAAGAAATGTGGTGTCATGGAACGCGATGCTTGCAGGGTATGCTTGCAGGGGCACGGGATGGAGGCTTTGGAGACCTATGAACAAATGATGGGGGAAGTGGTGAAGCCCTCATGGAGTGCAATGATTGCAGGATATGCTCAACATGGATCTGGTACAGAGGCATTCAAAATGTATGAGCAAATGCTGCGCGAAGGGGTGAAGCCCTACCACGTCACATTTGTGTTGCAATGCGTATGAAAGCCTGGGAGCCCTGGAAAAGCAAGGACAATGCGGTGAGGGCACCTTCTTTGTCGACCTATTTCAGCCTGTTTTGCGCTCTCATCAAACTCAGCCCTGAGATGCATATTGAATTCTGTAAGTTAGCTCGTTGGGTGGATCTGTGGTGGTTTGGAATGACTTTGACAAGTAACTGCCGATGTGGCAGCAGGAAAGTATCCAAAAACAGATAACAAAGATGAGGATCTACCAAGCATGGGTGTGGTACGAATGCTTTGGAGACCTATGAGCAAATGATGCATGAAGGGGTGAAGCCCAACCACATCACGTTTGTGCCCTGGCGGACAGGTATGCCAAATGTGGGTGCATTGTCAGACCTGCAATTGTACAAAATGTCATTCAGAACAATACCCTTGTGGACATGTATGAAGGGAGTTTTCGACAGTATGGTTGAACGAGATGTGGTGTCGTGGAGTGCGATGATTGCAAGATATGCACAGCAAGGGTGCGGGATGGAGGCTTTGGAGACCTAGGAGCAAATGTTGTGCGAAGGGGCGAAGCCCAACCACATCACATTTGTTTGTGTTTGCAATGCGTGTGCAAGCCTGGGAGCTCTGGAAAAGGGGAAAGAGGTCCGTGGTGACATCGCCAAAGCTGGAATTGTACCTGATGTCATCCTGAACACTGCCCTGGTGGACATGTATGCCAAATGTGGGTGCATTAAGGATACGAAGGGAGTTAATTTCAACACCATGGCTGAACGAGATGTGGTGTCGTGGAACGCGATGCTTGCAGGGGTATGCACAGCAGGGGCATGGGATGGAGACTTTGGAGACCTATGAGCAAATGATGGGGGAAGGGGTGAAGCCACATCACGTTTGTGTGCGTTTGCAGTTCGTGTGCAAGCCTGGCAGCCCTGGCAGCCCTGGAAAAGGGCAAAGAGGTGCATGGTTGCATCGCCAAAGCTGGAATTGTACCAGATGTGATTCTGAACAATACCCTCGTGGACATGTATGCCAATTAAAGATGCGGATGAAGTGTTCAACAGTATGGCTGAACGAGATTTGGTGTCATGGAATGCCATGCTTGCAGGATATGCACAGCAGGGGCGCGGGATGGAGGCCTTGGAGACCTATGAGCAAATGATGGGTAAGGGGTGAAGTGCGACCACATCACGTTTGTGAGCGTTTGCAATGCTTGTGCAAGCCTGGCAGCCCTGGAAAAGGTCAAAGGGTGCATGGTGACATCATCAAAGCTGGAATTGTACCAAGGTTGCAATGTGTGTGCAAACCTGGGAGCCCTGGAAAATGGGAAAGAGGTCCGTGGTGATATCGTCAATGCTGGAATTGCACCAGATTCATCTTGAACACTGCCCTGATGGACATATGCCAAATGTGGGTGGATCGAGGATGCGAAGGGAGTTTTCAACACTGTGGTTGAAAGAAATGTGGTGTAGTGGAACGCTATGCTTGCAGGGTATGCTTGCAGGGGCACGGGATGGAGGCTTTGGAGACCTATGAACAAATGATGGGGGAAGTGGTGAAGCCCTCATGGAGTGCAATGATTGCAGGATATTAAAGTGGAGAACAGCCTTCTTGACGCCAAATGTGGGAGCGGAAAAGATGCACGTCAGGTTTTCAACAAAATGCCTGAACGAGATGTGGTCTCATGGAATGCCATGACTACAGGATATGCTGAGCATGGCTATGCTGAAGAGGCTTTCAAGATACAAGCAAATGGAACTGGACGCGATGACACTGAACAGGGTCACGTTCGTTTCTGTTGTCGATGCATGTGCCAGTCTAGGGGCCCTGGAAAAGGGCACGCGGGTCCATGCTGATATGTCATATATTAACTTGGACAATGTCCTTGTTAACATGTATGTCAAATATGGGAGTGTTCACGATGCACGTCAAGTGCTTGAAAATATGGTTTAGCAAGCATGGAATGCCATAATTGTAGGATATGCTCAGCATGGGTGTAGTACAGAGGCCTTCCAACTGTTTGAATAGATGCAGCAGGAAGGCTTGAAGCCAGATGGTATCACCTTCATTTCTCTTCTCTCTGCTTGTAGGCATGTAGGCCTGGTGGATGAAGGCCACCACTTGTTTGGTTCCATGAGTAGAGATCACGGCCTCACTCCTACAGTGGAGCATTTTTGCTGCATTGTGGACCTTCTTGGCCGTGTAGGCCGATGAGATGAGGCAGAAGAGTTCATCAACAAAATGCCAATTGAACCAGATGCTCTGGTTTGGGGGACCTTGCTTCCTGCTGCCAGAATTCATGGGGATGTGGAGGTAGCAGAACATGCAGCAAAATCTCTTCTCAAGTGCGATCCCAACCACCATGCAGCTTATGTGCTGCTTCCAACATCTACGCCGCATCTGGCAGGTGACAATATGACACAACATGATGTGGTTTCATGGAGGACCATGATTGCAGCATATGCTCCGCATGAGTATGGCAGGGAGGCTGTTGAAATGTACCCACCGCTTACCCCTTGCCTGGCCAACCCTACCCACCCCGAGGCCTTCGTCATTGAGGCTATCCTCGGCATTAGGACCCAAACCTCCCTCGACGCATACAACGCCACCTGTGTTGATACATACTACCTATGTAAATGGGCGGGTTTCTCTGTCGAAGATAACACCTGGCAAATCGAAGAAGACCTCTTCGGTACCCATGATGATTGCGACCCTACCCACAACCGTAGTCTCCTTATCAAATTCCATAAAACAACGAACACCAACTACTTAGCACACACCCACCAACAACATGTTCTCAATCACAACCAATTGACGCTAGGTACATTCATACCCCCCTTGTCGCCCAACATTTTCAAATACACATATCTGAATGCAACCCCGACAAAGATATTAACCAAGTCTCCCCGATCATATGCCCTAGCCGTACCGCATCCAATATCTACACACTTAACGGACACTTTGTCGGGCCCATCTCTCATGTCAGGCTCTCCTGGCTCTGGGACAGATATGCTGCTTCCACCACCGACACCAACCTACTACAACCTCCAAAGCAAGACTTCGCCACCGAGGTCTGCTGGCTTGTGGACAGATACTTACGTGATACCCCCACAAAAAAACCTCGCATCCTCGACAAACTAGCACAAGCTTATACTCATAGCACTGTACCCTTTGGCATCCTCAAATTCCTCATCTCCTCTTTCCAACTTACCCACTCATACTACTCAAGCCCGTTCACTTGCCCCCTTGAGCTCGCTTCTTATGACAGCCTGCATCCCCGTGACTGTATATTTGGAGCCATGGGCTCTGCAACTCATCATTCTTGGTCCGGTGGGGGCCTAGCGCATCCGCCACCCGGGCCCCTCACGCATGAGGCTCTACAATGGGCGCGCCTTGCCGCCCACTCCTCTCCCTCCGCCACCACTATTCTCATTCTTACACAACAAAACTCATCTGACCACCAACACCCCCTCCTATATCTCCCTCCAGATGTAATACCCTTAGCCGCCATCGAACCCAACCATCTTTGATATCATAACTTGCCTTTCCCAAAATACCTTCGTCACAAGGAACCTTCTCTGACCCTACTACTGCTTGTCCAAGCTACCTCTTGCCCGCCTATACCCCCCGACTTCCCCACTCACCTCAATCATCTACTTTCTGATACCCATGGTATGCTACTCACCACATACCCACCTTCACCATCACACAGCCCCCCCTCTAGGCCACCTCCTAGGCTAAAAGCATGGGCCAAAGCACCCCCCCGCCCCATTGCCATACATACTATCTCCCACAACGCCCCTCCGGTTTACCTAGGGCCCACTTCCCCCAAATACCCCCCTCCCACTACACAGACGGCTCCCACTCTGGATCCCACGCCGGATACGGCGTCTACCATGCTGCCACCAATACAAGGACTGCACACCGTCTCCCAGGCCCTGCAACCATACTCCGTGCCGAACTTATGGCTATTTTTTAAGCTCTCCCACAATTAACCTCATTCCCGCCCCCATACTATATTTTCACGGATAGCCTAAACTCTCTCTTCATCCTTCGCAACCACCTCGCTTGTCCCTCCTCCCACCATCACCACCCCGATCGAAATCTTATCACCGCTATTATCAACCTTGCTATTTCCATCAATAAACCCATCCATTTTTTCAAAGTTCGGGCATTAACGGCAACGAGGAGGCTGACCTTCTTGCCCAACTGGGGGTCTCCAAACCTCCAGTGACCCTTCGGCAGACCCTATACACATTGCTCATACGCTCCCCTTCTGGCTGATTCACCCGGTACCTGACCCCCCCAGAGCCCCGGCCAATCCGAAACCTTCTTACTACCCTGACTAAAGAAGCCAACAAACAAGCCTCAACCTCTGTCAGCCACACTAAACTTCATATCCAAAGATGGACCCTCTCCAATATACTCCACCACAAACTATCAAACCACTTTTGGCACACTAAAGCCACATCTGACGCTCAAATACGACAGATCCTTAAATTTTGATACGCCCAATACATGGGCCACCAACGCAAACACACCTTCTGGCCAACCATATACCCCTCACCCCATTGTCCTCTTTGCTCCCACATCCACGCTACAAGAGATACATGGCCCCATCTTCTTAACAAATGCCCCCACCCCGTCATCCACGGGCTTCATATTGCGCGCCATAACCATGCCGTATGGCATATCCATAAACTTCTACTACGACGTAATGAAACTAGATGGTTCTCACTTATCAATGCTGGCACCTACCAGGGCCGGCCCCCAGATCACACAATACCTACATGGCTACTCCCGTGTATATGTCACCCCCACGCAGCATGTACATGCCCTTCCCGACTCTACCCGGATATTCCCCAGCTCCTCCATCCTCGAAAAGCGCCAAAAATATGCACCACTTATTATTGCTATCCGCCGGAGGGGATGGGCCACAGGCCCTCTTACAGTCATCACTGCCGGCACCAGAGGGGGTATCCATAATGCCAGCATCTCGGACCTTCAAGATAACTTCAATCTCCCCATCACTTCTATCCATAAATGCTTCAAAGCCATTCACCTCACGGCAGAGCGATCTCTTACTGCTATCAATACCAACAAATGACAACTCGAATCTAATCCTTCTCTTGCCTCCTAGGCACCCTGGGCGTCTTTGGGTACCCTATGGGTAACCATGGGGTACCCCATGGGTCTCCATGGGTACCATACGGAACCCTTAGCTGCCGGGTACCACCCCTTAGGTGGTCACTTGGTGTCCTCTAGACACCGGTTATTTTTACATAGGGCCCACCCCTGAAAAGGGGCAGTAGCCGCAAGGCGAAGTGGCTCTTAGTTACGCCGGCCTCGGCCGGAGTCTTCTCTCTCTTTCTTCCTTAGTTAATTAAGATAGAAGGCACATTTGCGAAAATGGTCGCCACATTGCAGAGTCTTCAGCTCTAGATGCAAGAACTTTGTATGTCTACCGCCCAATTACAAGCTGATCAGTCTCAAGATCTTGGCAACGCTCTCCACAATTTGCAACAACAAATTTCAGAGTTAAAGGAGTCGAACAATGGATCTTCAACCATACGAGTCCCTACTGCAACAGCTCCTACTGCAACGGTTCTTCTTCAACAGATTATGAGATAACCAAAGATTAGCATGCACTACAACAGATTCCGGCTTTAACGTCTGCCACATTTGCCTAGTCGTAGCATATATGTCTACAAAATGCAAGGGGGCAATCCTGGTTGTCATTTGTGACCAGCAGAAGTCGTATATGCCACCTTGTACCTCCGCCACGTCAGGATCTGCGGTCAAACACGTTTGACCACATAGGGGAAGATGGTAGATACGACTAGGAGTCATGGCCAAAACTGCAACATGATGACGTGGGCATGGGAATGTATAACTGCACGTGACGATTGCCGGTTGCCCAAGGAGTGTCTACGTGGACGATGCAAACATAAATGGATGAAACATATGCAGGATGTGATTGCAAATGACAACGTGTCAACATATCATTGCTCGCGGGCACTAAGCCACACCCTGTGAATGAATGAATGATTAGGATGAATTAGGTGAAACTCATTTAAAGATTTATTTTGGATGAATGGATGAAATTAAAATGGCCAAAAAATGGAAAAACAAATGAATGGATGGATGTATTGATGGAAAACCCAAAATCCATCCATCTATCGAGGATCTAATTTACATTAGAAAAATTCTATAGATTTTTGGTCAGGTCCAAAAAACTAAAATCTAGGTCTGGATAAGTAGATTTCCCCTTTCTGCAGCTATCCCCCCAAAAACTGCGTCAAACGGAGCTCATTTGACAAAGATATGACCAACCAGGCTCTTTAAACATAACACCCTTTTAAAAAAATATAAAAATATAAGGGAAAATCTATTTTCAATAACTTGACTTGGTTCCCTGTTCCTTGGTTCCCTAAGAATTCCCTGGACTCATGCCTGGCTCATATCTGAAAAATAACGATCTTAGATTCTTAACTCAATCGCTCCACAGTGGAATTACCATGATAAAGGTAATGTCTTCTCATCCATCCAGTCATGAGTAGAGGGGACTTAGCGTTTTTTGTGTCTCCCATGCCATCTGTTTGTTTTCTTTGTGTCGAGTTTGATCGTGAGAGACGACAATCAGGACAGAGTTGTGTTTGCTTTATTTTAGTGTCGAGTCTGATCATGAGAGACGTCGAACAGGGCGGAGCTATGTTTGTTTTGTTTTAGGGTCGAGTCTGATTATGAGAGACGACGAGCAGAGCTAGTGGGATAGGGGGCAGACAGGGACTCAAACCCTAGAATCGGGGCACGAAGAAATCCGTCATGTGCGAAATCATTTCCAGCTCGGCATGATGCGAGGCTTCTCGGATGAGCCAAGCGAGAGGACAGGGCCTTGCGTATGGAGCGGGTGTGCAGGAGCGTATGCCTTGTGCAAATGTGTGAATTTTGCTTTGTTTGCCCCTGTTTTCTCTCACTGAAGTCGGAAGCAGGTTTGTTCGTCTTGGTTTCAGTAAAGGAGTTGGGTTGCTAGTCGGTTGAATCCTCCATGGTTGAAAGAAAAGCTAGCTGCCATGACACGAGGTCAATGAAAGTGGTAACGGCTCATTCTTCAGCACATTTCAGCCTGTTTTGCCCTCTTATCAGAGTCGACCCTGATTTCCATGTTGAATTCTACAAGTTAGCTTGTTAGGTTGATCTATGGCGGTCTAAATTTTTTTGGCATGTGACTGCCAATGTGGCAACAGGAAAGTATCCAAGAACATATAGGGATGAGGAGAAGTTGTGGAAGGAATATTTTTCCGACCCCAGTCAATGGTGGGACGATCGAGGAAAAAAGGTGAATGCCTGTTACAATCCAGAGAGAAGTAGACGCCATTCAGCATAGGAACTAGTGTGTTATGAGTAGGGTTGGGGTGTTTGCTAGAACAAATCAAGGCCTTCAATGTCAGCCGTTCGAAGCAAGGCAAGGATGTATGCGTGATGTGTGCAGAGGCTGGGATAGCTAAAAGGAGCAAGGATAGAGTGTGGGTCCAGATTCATCCAATAGGGCAGGATATCAAGCACAAGATTACCTATGATTCCCAGTGGATCAGAGCTACAAGAAACTTGGGCACCTTCTTCTTCAACCTATTTCAGCTTGTTTTGCCCTCTCACCAGACTTGGCCCTGAGATGCATATTGAATGTTGTAAGTTAGCTCATTACTCGTTGATAAGTAGGGTTGGGGGTGTTTGCTGGAACAATTCTAGGCTGTCATTGTCAGCTGCTAGCAAGAAGACAAAGATGTATGCTTGTTTTTTGCAGTGTCATAGAGAGTTGAAGGAGCAGGGATAGAGTGTGTGTCCAGATTCATCCAAGAGGGCCGATTTTAAGCTCCACGTTACCTATGATTTGCATGGATAGATGGTCAACTGGAAGCCGCAGCAGCAACGGCACAATTGATAAAAATCAGGCACTGCTAATGAAGGCATCTTCTTCAACACATTTCACCCTGTTTTCCCCTCTTATCAGAATCGGCCCTCAATTTTCATGTTCAATTCTGCAAGTTAGCTATTGAGTGAATGTAGTTGGGAGTGACTTTGACAGGATACTGCCAATGTGACAAGGATATGCATTGAACTCATTGATAGCGGGATATTGGGATAACTCTCGGCCATTTGCCATCGTCAAAGCTGAAATTGTACTAGTTGTCATTCTGAACACTGCCCTGGTGGACATGTATGCCAAATGTGGGTGCGAAGGGAGAGTTCGACAACATGGCTAAATGAGATGTGGTGTTGTGGAGTGCCATGATTGCAAGGTATGTGCAGCATGGGTGTGGAAATAAGGCTTTGGAAACCTAAGAGCAAATGATGTGGGAAAGGATGAAGCCAGACCAGGTCATGTTCATTTGTGTTTGTAATATGCATATGCGAGCCTAGAAGCCCTGGGAAGGGGCCAAGAGGTTCATGGTGACATCATCAAAGCTGGAATTGTACCTGATGTCATTCTGAACATTCCCTTGGTGTACATGTATGTCAAATGCGAGCCTGGTAGCCCTGGAAAGGACGCAACGGTCCATGGTGACATTGTCAAAGCTGGAATTGTACCACTAGATGTCTCTAAACACTGCCTTGGTGGATATGTATGTCAAATGCAAGCCTGGCAGCCCTGAAAAATGGTGCAGAGGTCCACGGTAACATCGTCAAAGCTAGTGTTGTATCTGATGTGATTCTGAATGTTGCCGTAGTGGACATGTATGCCAAGTTTGGGTACAACTGCAAGGATACAAATGGCATGCAGTTTGATAATATGGCTGAATGAGATGTGGTATCAGTCTAGCCCATAATTGCACTTAACTAGAGTAGGCAATGAGTGAAGACGAGGTTCGTGGTGACATCGTCCAAGCTGGAATTGAATTGATGTCGTTCTGAAATATGCCCTTGTGGTGAGGGCGTGCAGAGCAGGAGCGCGGGATGGGGCTTTGGAGACCTGAAAGCAAATGATGGGGGAAGGGGTGAAGCTCGACCACATCATGTTTGTGTGCGTTTGCAGTGCGTGTGCAAGCCTGGCAGCCCTGGAAAGCACGTGCAAAGAGATACATGGTTGCATCACCAAAGCTGAAATTGTACCAGATGTGATTCTGAACAATACCCTTGTGGGCATGGATAGCTGAAGGAGCAGGGATTGAGTGTGGGCACAGATTCATCCAAGAGGGCCGGATTTTCAAGCTCCAGATTACCTATGATTCATTGTGGAAGGATAGCTAAAAGAAACCTGCATGGGTAGATGGTCAACTGGAAGCCGCAGCAGCAGCGACACAATTGATAAAATCAGACACTGCTAATGAAGGTAGTGGATTGCTGAAGTTCGAGAGATGTCAGTGTATGCATCTTCTGCTCAGGCATTTGGAAGTCTACATAGACTTTGCAGCTTTGTGCATTTTTGTAGCAGCACCGGATCAGATTATGGAACGGATCTCTGAACATTAAGTCACGTTGTATTTGAATCGATGTTCCAATTTCAAATGTGCTTTCATGTTTCAATGGTGTTTTCGTGTGTTTTCAATGGTGCTTTCATGTTTCAATGCTGCTAGAGTTAGGCCCATGACTACGGTCATGTACACGACTACCTCCCATCCACAGAGTCTCCGCAACGTGCCACTTTCACCCCTCATGTTCGCCCATACTCATGCTACGTGCAGTATCTAGAGTGCGCCATGGAAGTCATATGCTCCAGTCATAACAACCACCCCCATCTTGCATAATTTGATTCCACGTGTCATGTCCAGTCTTCTCCACGTGTTGTCCTGGGGTTAATCTGCGGAAGTCATATATGCCAGTCGTAAAGACCCTGTCGCCTTCCCTTTGATGTGACACGTAGCATATCACTTCCGTTCCACGTGAAGCTGATATGGATTCGCAGTCATTTACTACGGTCTTATCAATAACTATGATTAGGCGTCCCCGTTGCCACGTCAAAAGTGAGCTCCACGAATGGCAGATACGATTTTATGACGCTTACGACTCATTTGTCATCACTGACTGGGTTTATCTGACTGGGCAGTCATACAGACATAAAAGGCTGATACGACTGGAAAATAGCAGACGTAAAAGCCGGATTCTGTTGTAGTGATGCCTGAGAAATTTGATGGGACAAGATCAAGATTTCGCGGTTTTGTTCAAGAAATACGACTGTTCCTACGACTACATCCACAACGCTACCCCGATGAAGATATTTAAGTGAGATTTGTGGGCACCCTTCTATCAGGCACTGCCCTATCTTGGTTTGCACCGCTATTAGAAAAGAAATTGTATTAACTATACAATTTTGAAGCATTCATGTCTGAGTTCATTGCAACGTTTGGAGAAAATGATAGGGAGAGAGTTGCAGAGACAAAGATGCGAAATCTTCGACAAAGAGCACGTCCTGCTTCCGTTTATGCTGCCGAATTTCGACAACTTGCGTGCGACCTCGACTAGAATGAGAAGAGTCTCATTAGTCAGTTTCGATGTGGGCTAAAGGAGGATGTAAAAGATTTGTTGCTGACAATGCCAAACATGAGCACACTGAGCGAGTTCATTACCCAAGTCATTGCATGCGATAATCGTTTGTTCGAAAGACGTCAAGAGAAGCGATATGGATGGTCGACGACGCATCATGCCGCTGCTACTACGGCACCAAACACAACGATCCATCAGAGATCCGGTAGTGATCTTATGCAGATTGATGCTGTCCGATTCAAGCCATTGACGCCACAAAAAAAACAAAGTTGGCGCTCGAATGGATTATGCATCTATTGCGGAGAAAAATATCACATAGCATTAAACTGCCCCAACAAGAGAAGATTCAAAGTTCGGGGTGCAACTCAAGTGTTCGATACGAGGAGGATAGAAAACGAAGATGTTCATGCGGCTGGACACCACAAATTCCTTACCAAAAAAATGTCTCTTTCTACCTCTAGACCCTGTACATTGCTTCACAGTTCCGGTAAAAATCAGAGTGCAAAATCGAGATATCTCTGTAGAAGCACAATTGGACTTAAGGGCTTCAACATGTTTTATTGACAAAAACTTTGCGAAGCAACACAATTTAACGCTCGTAAAGAAGAAACTTTTGGCCCCCGTTGAAGTCATCGATGGACGACCGTTAGCATCAGGGAATATTGACCATGAAACTCGACCACTTGAAGTGAAGCTTGAAGATCAAGCATCACATATTGTTTTCAACATCATACAGTCTCCAACGAATCCGGTGATCCTTGGACTTCCCTGATTCGTACTTCACAATCCTGACATCGACTGGCGATCGCGAAAAATTTCTGCAAGACAAAAATGTAAAAATATCAAAGGTATTCAACCCCTGTTCCTTGGAGCTAGAGCTTTCATGAGAGCTACCAAAAAAAGATGCGGCATTTGCACTTTATGTGACTCCGATCAATACCACAACAGACAAATGTACTTCGACATTACCTACTCAATATCAAGATTTCAAGGATGGCTTCGAGAAGAAAAATGCAGACATATTGCCAGAACATTGACCTTATGACTGTGCAATTGAGTTACAAGAAGGAGCCCAACCACCATTCGGCCCAATCTATAACTTATCCCAAACGGAGTTAGCTGCATTACGTGAGTACATTGATGAAAATTTGTCGAAGAACTTCCTCCAACATTCAAAATCACATGTGGGGGCGCCTATTTTGTTTGTGAACAAGAAAGACGGATCATTACGCATGTGTGTGGACTATCGCGGTTTCAACAAAGTCACAATTAAGAATCGTTATCCGTTGCCGCTGATTTCTGGGCTTCGCGACCAACTGGGACGAACGAAGATTTTCACCAAAATTGACTTGAGATGAGCTTATAACCTTGTATGGATAAATGAAGGAGACGAATGGAAAACAGCTTTTCGAACAAGGTATGGACATTTTGAATACAATGTTATGCCTTTCGGTCTTACAAATGCTCCAGCAATTTTCCAACACATGATGAATGACATATTTCAAGAATTTTTAGATGACTTTGTAGTCATCTATTTGGACGACATTTTGATATTTTCACAGAATGAAGAAGAACGTGGCCGCCATATACGCCTTGTCCTTGATAAATTAAGAGAAAGAGGACTGTATGTTAAGTTGGAAAAATGTCTTTTCCATCAATCTGAGGTCGAATTTCTAGGCTACATTATTTCCAACAAAGGCGTCTTTATGGATCAGAAGAAAATACAAACCGTCATCGAGTGGATTAAACCAACTTCGGTCCGAGATATATAATGTTTTCTGGGATTTGCAATTTTTTATAGAATCTTCATCAAGGACTACTCCAAAATTGTTGCACCATTGACACGACTCACAAGGAAGGACAAATTTGTATGGGACGAGAAGGCTGACCAAGCATTTGAAAGGCTGAAGCAGGCATTTACAACGGCTCCAATACTGGTATGCAGACCAATCTAAACCATTCTTTTTGGAAGCAGATACATCGGACTTTGCACTTGGCGCGGTACTCTCTCAATACGGTACATATGGCCGACTCCACACTGTTGGTTTTCGTTCTCGCAAATTTGCCTCTGCAGAGATCAATTATGAAATCCATGACAAAGAACTTCTAGCGATTATCGATGTTTTTGAGGAGTGGCGTCATCTATAAGAGGAGCTAAACATCACGTCACTGTCTATACCGATCACAAAAACCTCGAGTATTTTATGAGTGTTTGTGTTTTGAATCGACGTCAAACGAGATGGAGTATATCACTAGCAAGGTTTGATTTTGTTATTACCTACTGTCCCGGACATCTTCAAGGAAACCAGATGCTCTTTCTCGACTTTCGTATCTTGCGCCAAAAGAAGAGGATACAACTTTTGACGAACAAAAATCCATCATCTTGAAACCAACAAATCTCCAATTGAATATGTTATCCATGTCCACCTATGATGATGCAAAGATCATAAAGGAGATTCAGGAAACACTGAAGAGCGACCAATTTGCTACAACACTACGAAGTCAACTAAATTGACCTCGAGACAACCCACATGTTACAAACGACTTTGAATTCAAAGATGAGTTACTTTATTTCAAAGGACTTTTCTATGTACCTACACGACTGCGAATTCTTCAAACATGTCATGATCTTCCGACTGCAGGACATTTCGGCTTCAACAAAACAATGGAATTGATATATAGGGACTATTGGTGGCCGCAGATTGGAAACTCGTGAAATAATTTATAAAATCTTGCGACACGTGTGCTAGAGCAAAGGGACCATGACATCGACCTTACGACCTTCTTCAACCATTACCCATTCCCAATGGTCCATGGTCGTCCGTGTCTATGGACTTTATTACGGACTTTCCAATTTCCAGACCACCGATTCAATCCTTGTTATTGTAGATCGTTTTACAAAGATGACACATTTCATTCCATGTAATAAGACGGTTACCGGCGAGGAAACTGCAAGACTCTTCCTCAATAATATCTACCGCATTCATGGACTCCCGAAGGACACAGTATCTGATCGAGGACCACAGTTCATATCAAATTTCTGGAGGGGATTATTTCACATATTGGATACTAAGATTAATCTCTCTACAGCTAATCATCCACAGACTGATGGTTAAACCGAACACATAAACCAAATTTTGGAGCAGTATCTTCGCTGTACGATAAATTATCACCAAGATAATTGGACGGACCTTCTGTCACTGGCTGAGTTTGCTTACAACAACACTATACATTCTTCGACCAAGCAAACTCCATTTTTCTCCAATTATGGTCATCCTCGAGCAAACCCTTTCCACATGAAGACTGTTGGAAGCCCTGCTGCAGAAAACCTTGCTACTCATCTTGCTACGATTCACAAGAAGCTTACACTCCACCTCGCAGAAGCTCAAAAATAATACAAAGAGTATGCAGATCAACATCGCCAACTCCAACCCAAGTTCAAGGTCGGAGATCGTGTGTGGCTTCTTCGACGGGATATACAAACCTCGCGACCATCAAGGAAGTTGGATTATCAACGCCTGGGACCATTCAAAATTATTCGACAAATAAATCCGGTCAGTTTTCGGCTTGAACTCCCACGAAGTATGCGCATCCATCCAGTCTTTCACGTTTCATTATTGGAGTTGTATCATCCATCGAATATTCCGGGGAGAGTTTCCGTACTACCTCCACTAATCGAAGTCAATCAGGAAATCGAGTATGAAGTCGACGAAGTCCTAGACTCTCGCATCAAATATAAACGTCTTGAGTATTTCGTACATTGGAAAAGCTACAACATCAGCAAACGAACGTGAGAACCTTCATCTAACCTTGCCAATGCATCTGACAAAGTCCAAGAGTTTCATCAACGATATCCAGCTAAGCACCGAGCTACACGTCAATAAGACGTCACAACGATGATATCAGCCAAGTTAGCTTCAAGATGAAGACTCCGCATTCAGTGTATCTGATACACACTAAGGAGGGAGGTTCTCCAACTCTAAGTAAGTCCAAGATTTTCCCGCTCCTTGAGGAATTCGGCGCTAGAGGAGGGGGTGATGTCACGGACATAGCCCAGAGGAACTTACCATGAGTAAATACCAGAAGTTACCAAGTTACAATGTTACCCAAAATTACCGTGATCTACCATGATTTACCATAAGTTATAATTAGTTACCAAGTTACCGTAAATTTACCAAATTACCGAGAGTAACTTAGGAAATTGCTCACGAAGCTTTTTTTGTTTAAGGAAACTTCGCCACCAAGAAACCTTTGTTTAACCTTGGAAACTTCTCCATCAAGAAACCTCTTTTGGGAAAGCCTCTCAGGGAACCTCCTAGTAGCCAGTATATATAGGAGGCGAGACTGGACACTCTTTAGTCTTGCCAACACCAGTTCAAGCTACTCTTGTTTCCAGTTCTCAGTACTCCAGTCCAGTTCCCAGTACTCTAGCCCAGTTTCCAGAATCTGGTACTCTAGTCCAGTTTCCAGTATTCAAGTCGTGTTCCAATATCTTGTACTCTTGTTCATTGTTATAAAGATCGTCTTGATTCCTATTTACCCATTATGCATTCGGCCACACTGACCTTGACTTCTTGTCTAGTCTTGTACCTCTAGTCTGATCTCTTGTTTGTGTTCAGTCATGTTCTCATCGTTGACACTCACCATCCAACTGAAGAATGAAAAAACACTTGTTAGTCCTCTCCTGATGATTTACATCTAAATATTAGTTTATTTCATTCTAGTAGTTTTAAATTATATCTCTCTGTAGTTTAAGGCTAGTTTAATACTATTCTACAATCATTTACGGCCCCAAAAAGAGTTAAGAGAAGGGAAAAGCTTCATTGTTTCTTCACCTAGTTCATTTGTTTGCTTTGCTCTTGCTTTGTTGTAGTCTGGTTTGCAGCTAGAGGGAGCCTAGGTCCTAGGGAGTCGAGCTTGAAGCTCTCTAGTTTATGAATGTGCTTTTAGAGCTAAGGCAAGGTGTCTAGCTCATTATAGGCCTTGGTATCATTTTGCTTTGCTAAAAGAGGAAGTTTGTGATCACAAAGAGAGTAGATTGGATAGACTTGGGACGAGTCGAGAGCTGTGGGTGGACCAAGTTGACGAGCACCTATGAGGGCCTCAAGAGTACCACACCATCGAGCCATTAGAGCATCCCGAGCTCACATTGCTCCTAAGGATGAGCACCCCCTTGCATTTGCATTTGTTATTTATCCTTTGGGATATTTCCATGTGAAGTGTTTAAGACAAGCCCATGAGTGGTTGTCTTTTATATGTTGAAAACTAACCCTCTAATGTGAGAAGGGAGCTTGGTTTATGTGAAGGGTTCACTTGTTAAGGAGAAGGTACTCCATTGAGTTTTGTTTCATGTGAAATAGTTCATTTGTTAAAGGAGAAGGATACTCCCTAAGGGCTAAGCATGGAGAAGGGCCTCTTAAGCCATATACTCTAGAGAGCTTGGGTATATTTTCATTTATGTTCTTGGCATTTAGTTTTGAGAAAAAGAGTCCAAAAGAGGAAGGTCCAGCAAGGATATTAGTGATTGTGAAGGCCAAGGTGGCCATTCTAACTTACTAACCCCCCCAAAAGGCAAGGGGAAGCTTCAAAGCTTAAAGGCCGGGGTTTGTTTCTTTTGTTTTTTTTCTTTATTTCCATTTATTGAGTGCCATTGCAGCTCGCTTAAGCGCGGCTGGAGGCGCTAGAGCCTTTAGCCCTAAGCAGTAGGTACCCGCGGGCCCCCGTAGCCACGCGCCCTGGCGCTGAGAGCCGCGAGGCCCCTACACAGCCTGTTGACTGAGATATCGTACGGAGGGAAAGGACGCCGCACGCGTGCCCAGCAGCAGCGTGCGAGCTTAGAGGGACTTCGTCAGGCACCACTGGACACCCATGTTGGGCGGCGGACCGCTGGTCGCTGACTGTTACCACTCACGGACAGCTGGGTAGAGCGTTGGCGCGGGCCGCGACTGCCTGCGCCCCGCCACATGTCATGTTATGCTTTAATCCAGCAGGCGCCCCTGCGGCTGCGTAAAGGGTGTCTTTTTTAACCCTTCAACTATTGAGTATTGGGGGAATCCCTCTAGTGTTGATTTTTTTTGTATTGAGTGAATGAAGGATAGAAAAATTCTTAGATTTGGGTAGGAGGGTGCCTTGAGGAAGGCCTTTCTTCTAAGCCGGGGCTCGGAGCTTGGGGAGTCCCGAGCTCCGAGCTATACGCTGAGACAGTGGCGATGAAACTTTTGGATGCAAAATACTCTCTCCTTGTTTTTAGGCTACAGCAGTGAATAATAAGTGGTGAGAAGTAGAAGATGACTTATTCTAGGAGGGGAAAGCGCCCTTTCCCACTTATCTAATGATATTTAGGTGCACCTGAGAAGGAAAAGGCTGGGCCCACCAGGGAGAGTAGTTTAAAGTATAACCATGCATGTTTTGGCTAGCGGATGAGCAACTATCTTCATCCGCCTCTCTGTTTTTTCATCTGTTAAGGTAGGGGCAGCAGTTCCCCGCCTCGGGAGCAATTTCCCGGGGTTATCACAGAAAAAGTGCGTTTTCAGGCTGTTCCCCGTGTCCCCTGCAGGTAATTTTTGGATCTCTGGAATCTAGAGGAAATTTCCTTTCCAGGGATTTTTATTTATTTATTTTATTTAAATTAATTTTGGCCCTTTTGTTTGCATGAATAAATAGGGAAAATTAGTCCTAGAGATTTGGATTTAAATTGATCCTTAGAACCCAAATTTAGGGAATTCCAAAGGCCCTCTTGAGAGGTGGGTTGAACTCAACCACCCAGGAATTGGAGGGGCGTTGGGAAGAGGTGGTCCATCTTCCTCCCTAAACACGGTAAGTGCTTTGTGAATGGGCAACGGATTAGGTCCTGGCTAGAGAGAGAGAGAAGACGCCGGCCAAGGCCGGCGTAACTAAGAGCCACTTCGCCTTGCGGCTACTGCCTCCTTTCGGAGGTGGGCACTATAAAAACGCGGGTGTCCAAGGAACACCAATATCAGGGGATGGAGGTATCAGGGGTACTTAAGGAATCCCGGGGGTCCCCCGGGCACCCGTGGGTACTTAGAGAGTCCAGAGAAGTCTAGGGTACCGGGGTGGGGTTGGCTTCGAGTAGCCTCTTGTTTGTAATGATAGCTGTGAGAGAGCGTAAGGCCGTGAGGTGTATTGCTTTAAAACACTTGTGGATGGGAGATATCGGGATATGGAAGTTATCGTGCAATGCCGCAATGCTAGCATTGTGAGAGTGTGCCAGTGTTCCAGCCCCTGCGGCGGATAATAAGAATAAGTGGTGCATACTTTTGTCATTTTTCTAGGATGGAGGAGGTGGGATAGCGGTCATGGCAGTATGTGAATTCGACGAAGTAGATGGTAATATGCGGGGATGGGGAGGTGGGCGGGAGGGTATTGATGGGTAGCCTCATGTACAAGCAGGATGTCAGGGCATAGTCTAGTAGGGTAGGAGCGAGGGGGGCGTCGGCAGGTGCATGTGAGTAACCACGGTGAAACAATATGGTCAGGGGGCTTGCCTTGGTAGGTGTCTGCATTTATGAGTGAGAACCAGCGGGTTTCGGAGCGTTGCATAAGGAATTTGTGGATGTGCCAGATTGCATGGTTATGACAGTGCTGTGCAGGCCATGGATGACCGGGTGGGTACATTGGCTGAGGAGATGTGGACATATGTCATTAACCTGCTGGGTGTGTAAATATAAAGGACAATATGGTGAGGGGAATAGACGTGGCCAGAAAACATGTTTACGCTGGTGGCCCATATATTGAGCGTACCGGAATTTAAGTGTTTGTCTAATTTGTGCATCTGTCGCAACTTTAGAATGCCAGAAATAGTTTGACAATTTATGATGTAGTATTGTGGATTGTGTCTTTTGAATGTGGACTTTGGTGTGGCTCATAGATGTCACAGCTTGTAGATTGACTTCCTTAGTGAGGACGATTTTGAGGTTACGTACGGGTTTGGGATCGGGGGGATTTGGGATAGGGTGTACAAGCTAGAATGGATAGGTATGCGCAATATGAATAGGATCATCGGTAAGGTCAACAAAGGGCTAGAGAGCGCCAGTTTGTGCGAGAAGGTCAGCCTCTTCGTTACCACCAATTCTAGTGTGTGAGTGGACTTTTAGAAAGTGGATGGGTTGGCCCAAGGATATGGTTAGTCTGATTATGGCTGAAATAAGGTTGCGATTTGGGTGATGGTGATGTGAGGTGGGGCAAGAGAGATGGTTACGGATAAGAAAGAGCGATGTAAGACTGTCTGTAAAGATATATTGTGGAGGGGAGAATGAAGATAATTGGGAGAGAGCTTCACAGATGGCCATGAGCTCAGCCCGGAGTATGGTGGCAGGCCCGAGAAGTCTGGAGGCCGTGCCTTGGTTTGTGGTAGCGTGATACACGCCGTACTCGGCGTTGGCTCCTGTGAGAGAGCCATTAGTATAGTGTGAGTGGGTCGGAGCGTATTTCATGGGTAAGTGTTGGTGGTGTGGCGGAGGAGTATTCGGTGCGAGTAGAGGGACAAGAGGGGGGCATGGGGGTGTTTTGATTCAGGCTTTACTTAGGTTGATTTTGAGGCTGGTCTGTTGACAGGGGTAGTTGGACTGTGGGATAGGGAGTGAGGAGTGGGGTTTAGGTCAACAGTGACCGTGAGGCCATGAGGTCGTGTGAGTGCATGTTTAAGGTTGGCGAGCATTGTGTGTGATATGGGGGGGGGGGGGGATGTATGCTGGACATGTAGGAATAGTGGGTCCCAACTATTAGCGTGTCGTGCGCATACATATTACTACACAAGTACATCGTTGTCCAATCCACACATTACATATGCACACCACACACTAGTATGCCACAATATATCTTATACTACAAGTGATCAAACAGAGCTCACTTGTACAAATAAACTCTCATGCTTCACTCAAATAAAACATCACTCTACATATTGGTCGAGCCTAGGGCACCCCAAGCTATGGGGAATCCACCCATCCAACCTATTCTCCCTCCATAAGCACACTCACACACAAGAGAGACAGCTCGGTCGTGTAGGCTCAACTCGAGAGAGATGAGCCTCACGCCCACGAGCGTGAGAATAAGCTCTTTTAAGGTGTCAAGTTGACCTTGATACCTGACTTAACACTTGAACTTATTCCAAATGTTAAGATATAAATAACTAGGTTTATTATAGCTAGTTTCACATTAGGAAATTAGTTATTTTCACACTAACTAGTGGACTAGTGAACTAGTTAATTTCACTAGTATTAAAAACTACTTGACAACCTGTTTGGGGGTTTAGGCCAGTAGGATTTAGCTAATAAACTGAAGACTTGGAAGACAATTGAAAGATTTAAAAAAATACAAAAGTATAACGTAGGACTTAGGAACGCAATCTCGCCCTGTGAAGGAGAACTTGATCGCCTTTTTGCCGGTAGAATTAGATCTAGATTAGAAGCCGCCACTAGAATTACCACGGAACCCCCTACACTAACCACAGTTGGGTGAATGATTCTTGAGCCCAACCCCTTCCGCTACACACCTCGACCCTTCCCAGCTAGTATGTCATCACCCTGACCGCGCGCGTCCCAGGCTGGTCAGTTGGTGGCCCGAGGTTGTGGACGTACCAACTGGAGACCAATATTAGCCTCATTGAAGATTTTACATACCAGGGGGTTATTGATGAAGCCCATTATTGAAATTGTGGGACGACATATCAATAGCAATCAAACATGGATAATAACATACTCTTATCAACCTGGGCCGGGGTTCAAAAACAAATCTTCAACCATTTTTCAGGAGCCTATCATCATCTACATATTGTAAGTACTTTTATTAAAGTTTAAAGTGATGGTGTATATTGGGCAATGTGAGAGTTAAGTGATGATGGAAACGCTCGAGCATTGCCTTCTAGGTTGCCACGCTCCCAGAAAAATTTGGACTCTGGTGAAAGACCTTTACAGAGATTGGGACCCTCAACCACTGTCACCCATCAAGCTGTTGCTTAACTATGACGCACACTCTAAGAGCACAACAATACATTGTCCGGTCTTCGAGTCTCTTCGGGCACGGGACAACAGTCCATGGGGGCATCCCCAGAATTTGACAGGGATATTAACTGGAGGCACATCAAGACGGCTGCCAGACTCAAGTTTCTTTAGACATTATCATAAACTCCAATAGACCCAAGCTGTGTAGCCAATCTTTGATCAGTTGAATCTTCGCATAATGATGCTCACCTTGGAACGCGACTACAATCCTTGTACGCTGTCCGTAGAGCTCCTGCTCGTCCACCCTGACCCCCTAAGCGTCCAGCCCTTAGGGCTCGTCTAAACACTTCTATGCTCGTAAGCACTCCTACACAGAGAGAATGGTTTTCATCCAGGATTGGATGGATGGCCAATCTGGTCAGCACTATTTCACAGAAACACTGTGGAGATGTTTAGCATCCATCTAGATTGATGCTAGTTGTTCTCACATTGATACACTCCATTTTAAGGGGGCAGTTCCACCTTCACTGATTACGGTGTGTGTGCCTGTATGGCGTTCCAACGGGGTTTTAATTTTTTTCCCCACAAATAATTATCATAATAAAGTTTCAGGGTCGAGGCCCTTTCCCAAAACAAAAAAGAAAAAAAGAAAAAAAAGAAAAAAAAAATGTGATGAGCAAGGCTACCATAATGCTTAAAGTATTCTATTTATTCCCTAACTACCTTTGAGAGCAGCGGACACTAAATGCCATGGTAGCAAGCCCTCTCCACCCACTTGAGATTGATACATGGAAACATTTTTTTTATAGTTTAAAAAAAATAAAAAATAAAACACCTGGGAGCGACGGCTCACAAATCAGGCCCCTCGATAGTGAAGAGACAGTTTGTGCCCCTCAACGCGTCCTGGCTCGCCCGGGACAAGATGAGGAATTTGAAGCAAACGGATGATATTCGGGGATATGTTCAAGCTTTCAATGTGTTGTTGCTCGAAGTCGCAGACATGGCAGAACCAGAAATGGTCTTCAACTTTGTGGTGGGACTGGCCCCATGGGCCAGGCGGAAGTTGGAGGAGAAGCCACCTAAGACTTTGAACGAGGCAATTGAGAGGGCTGAATGTTTCTCGGATGTCCCTAGGGGCGAAAGACAAGGCCGTACGGAGCTGAACCACAAGAAGACCCGGCGGGAAGGTGACTCCTTTATACCGGAAAAGAAGTGGGATAGGCCACGCGGCGACAATGGCACGTGGAAATCGAAGGGAGGGCCTTCAAACGCCAAGACGACACCCGGTGCTCCGAAAGGAAAATCAGGTACGACGCCTTATGGCGGACAAAAGACGACCTTTGATGGAGTATGCTTCAATTGTGGGGAGCCCGGGCACATGGCCAAGAAATGCACAAAACCCCGACAATTGAACATGACTCGGACAACCACGGAGTTGTCCGAAGATTCCATCAGCCACTTGGTAGAGGCGGTGGTCGCCAAGACTTGCAAGGTAGGCAACTACTCTTGTGAGTTGTATCAGGAAACTGGCGCCTTGCGTAAAGGGAATCAGTTAATGTTTGTGAGTGGGATAATCTCCGGAACTAACGTGTCGTTGGTGGTGGACACAGGAGCGTCGCACTCCGTCATGACACCGGCAATGGCACGGAAGCTGGGACTTCCGACAAGTGATGTGGGGGCCTCTATTGAGGTGCGTTCTGCCAAAGGAGAACCACAATTGGCGACGAGGTTGGCGTTCAATGTTCCTCTTCAATTGGGGAGTTGGGAGGGACGTGCGAACTTCACCATTTGCGAGATCGATGGAGTGGATCTCATTTTGGGGATGACCTTTTTGAGCAAATCCGGACCGGTCATAGATGGCCGCAAGAGCGTAGTCACGCTACCGTGTGGGAATGGTGGCAAGGTTTTACGAGTGTCGGAAACGCCCAACCCTGTGGGAGGGCAAATAAACCTTCTGTCAGCAAGGGAGTGGGCCGTGGAGGAGTCATACGAGCCCCAGTTTTTGCTTTACGTAAGACAAGTGAAGGGAGAAGGCAATAGGGAGCCGAGCCCAGATTGGATCAAAGGAATCTTGGAGAAATACCAGGATGTGATGCCGGAGGATTTACCAAGCGGCTTGCCACCGCGAAGGGGAGTTGACCACAAGATTGAGGTGATACCAGGATCGGAGCCGCCTGCCAAGGCGCCCTACCGGTTGAGCCACAGAGAGTTGGTTGAGCTGAAGACCCAGCTCAAGGATCTAATGTCAAAGGGGTACATTCAGCCGAGTAAGTCACCTTACGGAGCCCCGGTGCTATTCGCAGACAAGAATGATGGGACGTTGCGGATGTGTGTCGACTACAGGGCTCTGAATAAGGTGACTATCAAGAACTGGTACCCTTTGCCAAGAATCGACGACCTCTTCGATCGGTTGGCAGGAGCGAAGTATTTCAGCTGGATCGATTTGCGCTCCGGCTACCATCAAATCCGCGGGGCGGAAGGAGATGAGGAGAAAACCGCGTGCAGGAGTACAAGATATGGTTCGTATGAGTTCTTGGTGATGCCACCTTGCTGTGAAGGCTTTCCGATGCAACACTTGCGCAGGGAAGGGGGAGAATAGCGTACCACACCTGTCAAGTAGCAGGATTTGACCCCAGAATCATATGGGTGGCACTGAGTGCACTTACCAACTGAGCTACTGACTATTGGTGCCCTTATCAATATCAACATCAATGCCACCAAAGCCTTAGCCCAGTGTCCGGGTCCTAGCATCAATATCACCTTGTCAAGTTAAATAAACACAGTGTGAAACTAACTAGAATAAAACTAGTTATTTGTATTTAACACTTGGATTTAGTTCAAGTGTTAAGTTAGGTGTCAAGTTTGAGCTTGACACCTGAACCATTTTATCTTCACGAGAGCGTCAGTCGCGCAGCTCATCTCTCTCGAGTTGAGCCTGCGCGACCGAGCTCCTTCATCGTTTAGAACTGAGTGTACTTATGATGGGAGGATAGGTTGTTGTGGGGTGGAGTCCCCATAGCTTGGGGTGCCCCTGGCTCGACTATTATCTGAAAGAGTGATGATGAGATGGATTTCATGTTTCTTGTGTGAACAGTGTGTCTTTAGCTTTCTTATCACTCGAGAGAGATGACTCTATCTAGTTTTTCAGTGCTAAGCTAGATATGATGTTTTTGTTTTTTAAGCATTATTATAATATAGCTTGGTCAAGGGGAGCAGAACAGGAAGGCGGAAACCATTCGAAGTGTTGCTGCAGCAGTTCAAAGCCAACAATAATCGGCCCTGGGGATGCCCGTTTGTTTGAGGCTGGTGGAAGCATTCGCAGGGGTCGCCTACACATTCTCATTTGGAGTGTGCGCTGCAGGTAATCCTGTTGCGGTGGGGTCCCTGGTGTCAAACCAGGCTGTTGCGGTGGTAGGAGGGTCAGCGTGCCGCGGCGGATGGTTTTGCTGCAGAGCTCGCGATTCCCAAGCGCGGTGGAGCAATATGTTGAAATTCCAGTAGTGCAAGCATCATGAATGTGTGTTGCAGGTCGATTGGGTGGTTGATGGACTTGCGCCTCCGTGCAAGAATTTGAGAGAGACACAGATTACTTGCCATGGCAGCTACATAAGGGAGAAAGTGACCTCGAGGATGAATATAAGAAGGGATATGCTCTAGAAGTCGCTTTTGCTCCTCAATAATTTCTAACGCAGAGAGTAGAAACAGCGTGTCATTTTGGTACCCGGCATGAAGACGACAGAGGTCGTGGCTCTGGCCTGACTCCCTACAGTAAGCAGGAAATATATCCTACTTACAATCCCGGGAACAAATGGGTAAGAGCTTCGAAGGCTGGCTCAGATCGTTTGAGATCTGCAGACATATTTCTTGTTTTCGAGCAATGTGGCAGACAGCTGCTGTCATTCCAGCTGAGAAGGTGGATGTGATGTCCATGTAAGCATTAGCTATTCACAACCTACAACGTCTTCGTAGTCCACAGTCGACTATTTGCCGTTCTCTTTCTGCCGCGGTTGCCAAATTGACCCGGCGATTAGGAGGCTGAAGCTATGGCAGGAGTTGAGACAGGCCATGACGCACCAGCCATGGTAGTGTCTGAAGGGAAGACTGTTGCAGTTATCATGGTCGGCGGTCCAACAAAAGGCGATCCAAAATCTCTTTGGTAGGTGGTGTGGGGCCATTCAGGCTATGAACGTGCGGCTCGAACTTTACCAGCCGATCAATGACCCGGCATGGGGGCTTATTGCACCACTGGGTGTAGATGCTCGGATTCTTGCAAGGATAGGTAATCGGGGGAGGCGAGAAGGTCGTATGCTTTCTCCACTTTCCCTTGCATCTCGACCCCGGAGGCCATCTCCATAACAAACGCCCTGTCACCTTTTAGGAGTGCAACTCCATCTTGCGCAGGGTGTAGTAGTTCGATTTTGAGAACTCCAGACCAAAGCTTGCTGCCATGCTTCGTGACGCCATGAGTGGGGAGTATAAGACCTTGCCTAGAGGGATATTCATTTCCTCAAGTCGTTTCCTGGCACGACACAAGGCTTGCTCTTTGGGCATATCGGTGTCACCATCGAACCTGGTGAGAATGTGACAGGGAGTAGCAGACAGGCCTGAGTTCGGGACAATTGGGGTGGAAGTTAGCACCTCACCGAGCGATTTATCGCACCCATGAGCAGGTTGTGTATGGCTCCTCTTTCGCTCCATCTAGGATGGGTTCCACGCCGAATGCCACTGGTTCAATGCCCTCTGCCCTATCGACCTGACAGGAGGCCAGAGCCTCGTACCTTCTAATCTCGCTCCTATGAACTTCGTTCCTGCACCTGCGGAAAAGGGTGTCGCAGGGTTTATGATCAACTCTCTTATGGGTGGAGTCTTTGCAGCTGTGTCTCAGACTGCTGCGGCTCCCATCGAGCGAGTGAAGCTTCTCACCCAGAACCAAGATGAAATGCTGAAATCAGGTCGCCTTGCAGAGCAGTTCACCAGTGTTTGAAACACATGTAGGTGAAATCCAGGGAATCTGTGAACTACATGGACGTGTTGGGAACTCGTAGGTGACTTGGGAACAGTTTTTGATGGTGAGAACGTTTTGGGTGTGAAAAATTAAAAGAAATTCGTTCTTTGATCTAATTTAAATTAGATAGAGCTTGTTTGGCCATAACTTCGGCCTACCAAGGCCGTTTGACCCAAAACTTGCACAGGGACCTACAGAAAGGGGAAATCTACCTATCTAGACCCTTTTTGCACCAGAAGAGAATGATCTATTCTCGGAATGGTCGAATAGATCATCAGAATTGATACTGGAACGTGTGGTTGACGAAGTTGAAGATCTTGAACCATTCAGATTTTAGTTTTTTGGACTCTGCTAAAAATCTATGGAAGTTTTTGAGTGTGAGTGTGCTATGAAAGATCCACAATTATGTTTCTAGAACCTGTTGTGGTCTACATGAGAGACAAAATCTGTGGATGTCCTCCTTGTATGGCTGGGGGAAATGAGGACGTAATTGAAGGGCAGGTCTCTTCTCTTAGCCTGTGCACCCAAGGGGACAAGATTTATGTTTCCCAAGGAACTCAGACTGATTTGAGTGGAGAACAGTTGGACGAGTTGATTGCATACTGGGAGTCAGGCATTAGCAGTAGACAACAAACTGCTGTAGTTGGCGTTGAGGGCCTCAATATTGCTTTGGACAGTCAGAACTCTGTTGGAGCTAGCAGTTCTGCAGCTGTAGGTGAAATACCAAAGTGGGTGAAAGCTAGGCTTGGAACACAACCAAAGACAGCCCCGGGGACCAAGGTGTTCAGCCACAAGGCCATGGTGTACTGGAGCAGAGGAGCAGGAGCTACTCAAGTTTGTGCAATCAGACATGGTTGCAGCCGGACACGCTCTGCACAAGGCAACCACGAGCGGGGGTTCATTAGCAATGACAAGTTTGTTCTGCTTGAAGGAGATGCAGTCATTCGCAATGAGGACACCCACAACCGTCTCAAAGCTTTCGAGTTGAGAGACTATCAAACCCTACCTTTGTTTTCTTTAGTGTTCAGTGAGCGGGAGATAGGGGAGTATTGCTTTGTCTCTACCTGGCAGAAGAGGAGGAGGGTTGGTTAGAGCGAGCTACTGTAGCTTGGGACAAGGTTAGTGGCAGGTTTCTGGACATAGATATACCGCCTACACGTTACCATCATGCAGAGCGAGGCACTTTGAGAGAAGTCTGGCAGTTGATAGCATAGATCAGGATTAGATCTTGCTTGGTCGGGCTTCTATTCTACCCCTCCATCTCTTTACTATTTTCATTACTTTGTACTTGTAGTTGCCAAAGCCTCTCTTGGTGGAGGCCAGTCAGTCCGGGGTTTTGGGCTGGGATATTCTGCAGGATCAGCATTGCAGATGGATTTTGGTGTGGGGGTGTTGATGTTTTGATTTCTTGTGTTTGGATCCCCCCCAACACTTGCATGCTTGACTGTGCGCCATGTTGGTTTTGTGTGGGCGCTTGCTTTCATAGGGATTAGGCCGGATTTGATCACCGGTCAATCCTAGAGTATGCTGTCAGTGGTGAGGCTGGAGTGATGACCAGCAAGACCACCAGTGTTTCTTCTATGGTGAGACTGGGTTGATGACCAGCCAACCATAATAGTTCTTGCGGTGGATGCAAGTGCAGGTGCCCTGAGCCACTGGGATATGACCCTTGTGTCACTATTAGAATTAGTACTAGAGCTTTATAGTGTCACGTGGGGGAGGTGCACATTGTGAGTGTCATCACGGAGTTACCCAAGGGTTTTGAGGGGAGTACGGCTATAGGCAGTAACAGTGAGAGTGGGTTCACCAGACGAGGTGTTCGTTTCAGACCACCTTCACCTCCACCCTCAACTAGTGCAGAGTCAGACACGGACTCGGAGGCTTCATCAACAGGTGTGCAGTTTCATTCGCCATTGTTGTGGGACGACATGGAGGAGATGTATGGAGCTACCAAGGGGCCTCGTAGGTACTCTGGAGCTGTGGGCACAATTGAGCTGGATGACTTTATCCAGGAGTTGGACAGCTGGTGTGATTTGCAGTAGATGCGGAATCCACACCTGTTCACCCCATTCATGGCGTGGAAGGGACTGTTCCAGCATTTGGAAGGCCCGCTTATGGATGATTACCACAAGTTCAGGCGAGGACATGAAGCAGAGATTGAGGAGTGGAGGATGTATTGGTCACCTGACTACGTCTCCATTACTCGAGGCACGACGCGACCAGTAGCTGCATCAGTACCAATATCTCCCACTGCCAGCACTAGTAGTGGAACAAGTAGTGCCGGTACTTCTGCAGGTGGTTCCAGTTCAAAAGGTGCTACTACTCCTCCTGCCACGACTACAACACATGTGCCTAGATTCAACCCGGTGGTGGAGTTCTTCCAGGAGTTGTGGAGGAACTACCAAGGTGTACAGACAAAGAAGCTGCGAAGTTTGCAAGACTTCCAGCGCAAACCCAGTGAGAGCTTGCGAGAGGCCTACACTCGTATGAGGCGCTTGATAAGTGTGACCCAAGGGGTTACTGAAGCTTAGGCAATCCAGTTCTGGTATGGAATTTTGGACAAGGAGCTCAGGAGAAGGGTGCGGGATGCAACCCTGTTACAAGCAGCCCAACCCACATTAGCAGATGTGTTTCTGCTGGCTGAGCGGATTGAGCTCAACATGGTGGAAGAGCGAGTTGTTACCATTGGATTTGGCAAGGACATACCTGCACAAGGCGCAGCTGCCAGCCCACAGGCACAAGAGACTGCCCAACAGCGTGGTCAGGGGGGCAAGGTTTCCCAACCCAAGTTCCATGGAGCTTACAGAGGACCTTAGGTGGAGAGGCCCGTGGCATCTTTTGCAGGCCAACTGCAACCAGGGGTGATATGTTGGACATGTGGAGGACCCCATGTCAAGAGAGATTGCCCAGAGAGTGGCAGAAGGCCGGCACAAGCACAGCCTGCACAGTTGCAGTGTGGGCATTGTGGCAAGTATGGGCATGGAGATGCCCAGTGTTATGACTTGCATCCCGAGTTGCGCCCAGGCCAGTTCCAAGAGAACAATGGTGGCCGGGGGCGAGGTGGACCAGCCCAGAGAGGACGAGGTGGTCGGGCACGAGGTGCAGGCCAAGGGCAAGCTCAACATGGCCAAGGATGCGGAGGTCAGGGTGTTGACCAAGGCATGGCCAACCGGCTTCAGCAGCTAGAGCAGAGGCTCGCTGTCATGGCTACAGCTCAGGCGGTACCGGCTCCCAGGCGGGATGGTCCACCTCCTGTGCCTGAGGGAGGAGATATGGGAGGCATGGGATTCATGTGCGGAGCAGCACTACCACTAGTGCAGGTGGAGTCTGCTGCAGTCGTGACTCGAGGAGCAGCACGAGTTCCTGAGCCACGTGGTGTAGAGGTGGAATTGGATCCACAGCGTGGGAAGGCAAGCCGTCAGGCGAGGCTTCCCCAGTCATTCACATTGGCGGAGATAGTGTCGACGCCATCCATGGCACCTAGTTCTCGCCCGACTGTTACTGAGGCGGAGGTTACTATGCCATTGGGGAGAGCTACACGTGCAACACTGACACCTGCTACCAAGGCTAGTGCAGCCGGTGTGTTGTTGGGGGCAGCCACCTCTGTGTGTCAAGCCCCACTGTTCTCGGCAACCATGATTGCGACGTCGGGGGTAAGACCAGCTGCAGTGTTCAGACTAGCAGCAACACTCTGTGAGAGTGGGGAGGTCACTTCATCTTCTGTGGAGTTAGTGGAAGGTGTAGTGGCAGAGGGATCCTCGGATTTGAGGGTCAAGACTGCCACGGCTGCGCCATGGCAAGCTGCAGCTGCCAGGTTGACGGAGCTGCCAGCTAGGCCAGCCTTTGAGCGCGCCATGGTGACACCTGGAGTTGTCTTGTTAGACAACCAGGATGGCATTTTTACTTTGAATTGACCGGCAGGCAAGAAGTACCGGCCACTGTGGGTCTTGTTGGACTCGGGAGCTCAGCCACTGATGTTGGGCAGAGCTGCTATTGCAGGTTTGGGTCTCATGGAGGCGGATATGGAGCCTTGTCCTTTCCAAATACAGACATCTCTGGGAGGATCAGAGCAGGCTCGGGGCATGACACGGCATGAGTTGGCCATTGGACTACAGCCGGATCACCCTACAGATGGCTCAGTGATGCGAGCCAAGGCCATTGTGACAGATGCGGTCTCGTACGATGTCCTGGTTGGTGGGGCAGTGTTGTACCCCATGGGCTTCACCCTGGATTTTTGGGAGGAGTCAGCTTCCTATAGGCCTGGATGGCAGTCAGGGGAGGGTCGTCGTGTATAGCTCCCTGTGACATTCATTGGAGGTATTGCGGCTGCCCAGCGGGGCAGGATGCCAACACGAGCCGCCTTTACAGCTGCAGTTAGTTGGCCTGGAGAGTTGCTGGAAGGCAATGCCCATGCAGAGGATGTGCCACCTTCAGCAGAGCAGGATGACATGCATGGTACGGCGGAGTTGCGTGCCATGGTTGCTCATACTCCATTGTGGGGTACGAGCAAGGATTTGCAGCAGGCTGTTGATGGACGGGTGCAACAAGCCTGGGTAGAGGCCTTCGTACCGTCAGGAGAATAGGAGAGTGCGGTGATTGCACCAGGACCACCTCAGTTGTTGCCATTGGACACCACACCTCTTGTGTGGTAGTGCCCAGATGAAGGCATATGCCTTCTGGACTTGTTTGGCGGGATCAGCACTGGATTGGCTGCAGTGCTGCAGGCAGGTGTACGAGTTTGACGTTACCTATATGTGGAGAGGGATGAGACTGCACGACGCGTCTCACTGCGCCATGTTGCTCAGTTGGTACAGCAGTACCCTGTTTTGTTGCCAGTGTCTGCAGTTCGTGGATACCAACAAGCCTTGCCAGCAGACATTTCGTTGCTGGGGGCGCAGGATTTGGAGCAGGTTGGCTCCATTGATCTGGTAGTGGCAGGTTGGCCCTGCCAAGGGCATTCATCAGCCGGGCATGACAATGGATTGCGAGACTCGAGGACGGGTCTGTTTTGGGAGATGATGCGGGTTTTGCGCCACTTGCAGCTTCATCAAGCTGTATCTCCAGCATACATCTTGAAGAATGTGCCACTGATGGGTGGTTCTCGAGCCAGGGTGATGGCCAGTGTGCATCAAGTCCGGTCGTGGCTTGGGTCAGCAGTGTTGCTGGATGCAGCTGCAGTGGGGTCACGGGCTCATCGTCCACGGCTATGGTGGACTAACTTGATGCCACCCGCACTGCTCAAGCGTGCATTTGATGGGGTGCAGCGGCCTGCACACCTCACAGTGGATAGCATTTTGGACACAGGGAGGCAGTCTCAACGTGTGAGACACGATGACCGTTCGCCTTTGGCAGTGGTCAACAGGGTGAATCAACCACGAGTAGCATTACCTACACTACTCAACTTCCCAGGATCCCATGCTTTTCGGGATGGTGGACCTGGCCTCTTGTGGGATAGCCAATTGCAACAATTAGTGGAGCCCAATGCTGACGAGCGCGAGCGAGCGATGAGTTTTACCACTGGTACCACGGCGGTGCCATCTCTTTCTGAGGCATCACGTCGTCAGGTGTTGGGGCAAGCAATGGATCTCAATTGCTTGACCTGGATTATCAGCTTGGCTATGGCTGAGCAGCGCAGAGTACAGAGTACACTTCCCTTCATGGTCTCCCTGCCTACCGAGACGGTACAGGCAGCGAGTGGGGGCGAGCAGGTGAGGACCACGAGGTGCAGGCCGCATCCATGACACACGTGGGAGGTGCTCGAGATTAAGAATGAGTTGGCAGCCAAGGCGGCGGTGATGGATCAGGTTGGGGATTTTTCTCGGATTGAGGAGGTCCTCAAGAATGGGATGATGGGGCAGGATGAGACATTGTCACTGACAGAGGAGGCAGTGGTCACTGCTCAAGAGGTTGCAACATAGCAACCACGGTACGCGTCTTCTACCTCTAAGCCTGCTGGACTCAAGGTTGCAGTCACGGAGGACAACTGGGAGCCTGATGTTGGACCTATAGTCACCGGAGGAGAGAGACGACGTATACGGCGGTTCTTGAGGGCTTACAGGAACTGCTTTGCCTTCAGTTTGAAGGACTTAGGAGCACTGAAGGGTCAAGAGATTCGCATTGAATTGGCTACTGACACGCCAATCTTTTGGAGACCCTATAGATACAGTGACATGGAGAGGTCCTTGATTCAGATGAGAACTCAGGACCTTTGGGAGGCTGGTTTGGTGGAGCTATCTGGGGGAGAGTATGCTTCAGCCACAGTGATGCCAGCCAAGAAGGATATCTTTGGCAATTGGACGGAGAGACGTATGTGCGGTGATTACCGGCCTGTAAATCGTCAGACCAAGTCCGATAGGTATGCCATGCCAACACTAGAGGAGATCTTTCATGCCATTGGGCATGCCAAGGTCTTTAGCACGTTGGATTTACGATCCGGATATCACCAGTTGCCGATCAAGGAGGCGGATAAGCAAAAGACGGCATTCTGGGGGATCAATGAGCACGGGAAGGATTGCCTATACTAGTGGCGGTTCTTACCATTTGGGGTTAAGAACGCTCCGGCAGAGTTTCAGAGAGTCATGGACAGGATTCTAGCAGGGGTGGAGTTTGCTCGGTGCTACATAGATGACATCATCATCTTTAGTGCTACGGTGGAGGAGCATGAGAGACACCTTCAGGGGGTATTTGAGAGCTTGAGGGCGCACGGATTGAAGTTACATCCGGGAAAGTGCAAGTTTTTTCACAACCAGATTGAGTATCTAGGTCACATGATATATCCTGGAGGATTGGGGGTACAGCAGACTAAGGTAGAGTCTATTGCACAGATTCCACGCCCCACGGATGTGAGCCAAGTTCGAGCTTTCATGGGGTTAGCAAACTATTATAGACGGTTTGTTAAGGGATTTAGTGCCATTGCAAAGGCTCTAACCAAACTGACCAAGGTGGACCAGGAGTGACAGTGGGAAGATGAGCAAGAACAAGCTTTTCAAGAGCTCAAGGCAAGGTTGACCTCGGCGCCCATCTTGAGACAACCTATCAGGGGGCGTCCTTTTCAGCTGCATACGGATTGGAGCATATTGGGGCTTGGAGCGGTGCTCACACAGGTGGATGATGATGGAAGGGAGTTCGTAGTGGCTTATGCTAGCCGCTCGAACAATGCTGCAGAGTCTAAGTATAGCTCATATGAGGAAGAATGCTTAGCTGCAGTGTAGGCCATGGCACACTTCATGTGCTATCTATACGGCAATCTCTTCACCCTTGTCACGGATCATCAACCACTCAAGTGGTTGATGGAGTCAGACAAGCTTACGGGGAAGCTTGCACGGTGGGCACTCATCCTCCAAGAATATGACTTTCAGGTTGTGCACCGACCGGGTTTGGTCAATCGCAATGCAGATGGGTCGAGTCGCAATCCATGCACGAGCCAACAGGATGACACTGGAGCTCGGTGGCATGGTGAGACGGACGAGGAGATGGTGCCCGGATGGCATGCATCTGCATATCTGTGTATTTTGGCAGCGGAAGGCCAGGTTGGACCTGCAACAGGGATGACTGTAGATCAAGTGTCTGAGGACCCTGAGGCCAGCAATGAGCAAGGTGGCGCCAAAGATATACATGAGGATTCAGTTGTGTTGGACTACCTCCGCACTGGAGACACTGCAGCCACTGTGACTGCCAAGGAGAGGGATCGGATCCTACAACGAGCCAAGAGGTTCAAGTGGGAGGGGACACACCTGCTCCGAGTGTGGGAGGATGGTCGAGTGAGGATTGTGCCTCACCCAACACATCGGGCACGGTTAGTGCGGCATGCCCATGAGGAGTTGGGGCATTTTGGGGTGCGACGCACTCATAGTCTACTGCAGGGGCAGTATTGGTGGCGTGGTATGCACACAGAGGTGCAACAATTTGTGGCTAGGTGCATGGTGTGTGACAGGGTGCGTGCTTCATTCAACGCCCCTACTCCACAATTGCACCTTCTTCCGATCATGGGATTGGGCTACAGGTGGAGTCTTGACTTTGCAGGGCCGTTGCCACTGACCATGCGTCACAACAAGTACGTTTTGGTGATGGTGGAGCACTTCTCCAAGTGGATCGAGTTGGTTCCGTTGCCTGATAAGGCTAGTGAGGGAGCTGCGTATGCGTTCTTGGATTGTGTACTTAGCCGCTTCGGTGCTCCAGCTGAGGTACTCACGGACCAAGGGAGAGAGTTCTTGGGGGAGTTTCAGGCTTTGTGTGACAAGGCCTTGATAGACCACCGTACCACTTCTCGGGATCATCCTGAGGCCGATGGCTTGGCAGAGAGAGTTGTTCAGACAGTAAAGAGGGGTTTGCGCAAGTATGGCTTGCAGAAGGGACACCTAGGAGATTGGGACCTTCAATTACCCTGGTTAGCCATGGGCTACAGGTTCAGCAAGCAAGCATCACTTGCCTCCTTCTCACCATACTTTCTTCTCTTTGGCCGAGAGCCGGATTTGCCTACATCCATTCGTAGCGAAGCTGCTACAGTTCTTAACCTCGACGATCCGGACGTGTGGGCACGTGCATGTGATTAACGTGCAGAGTTGTTCAAGAAAGTCATGCCCATGGCTTTCGAGAACCTTGCCATTGCACAACATCGTGATACGTTGAGGTATGCTACCATACGTGGTGGAGGCTATCGTCCCGGGGTTCGGAGATTCAACCCTGGTGACTATGTCTATCTGCAGCAGACTGCTCCTACAACCTTGGATGTGACTGCAGGACGTGTTATTTTGAGGGTTCGAGAGGTCTTGCCCTCAGGCGTCTTGATCTTGGAGGGTCGGGATGGCATAACTTGGAAGGACCATGTGCGTAATTGTGCGTCATGTCACCTTCCGAATGTCGATGGCAGGATTGACCCAAACCTGGCAGTGGTATTTGCAAGTTTGAGGTGCATGTTGTGTGGGTCTGCTAGAGGGGCAGCCACCATGCTGGTGTGTGATCAATGCTCTGGTTGGCATATGGGATGCTTGACTCCACCTCTTGAGATGGTTCCGGATGGGGATTGGTTATGTCCACATTGCAGTGGATAAAAACCATGGAAGGCTAACAAGAAATGCAAGGCCAAGCTACTAGGAGACCTTGAACACACGAGATCTTGGCTCAAGTTCACAGATTGCAAGATGACGACTAACGATGGGGCTACTCTTGTACCCGGCCTCTTGGTCTATAGAGTTTGAGTACAATAGGGACAGTGATAGAGGACTTAGTACGGCTGTGGCTATTACATCTTGTAGCTATCTGGAGTTAGAGGGACCTATCCACCAGCTAGGGGGGCGATTGTGGCAGACTACTTTATTGTGCATATATGTGTGGTGTAGTTTGGACAACGATGTAGTTGTGTAGCGATACGTATGCGCACGACAGCTGTCAAGTTAAATAAACACAGTGTGAAACTAACTAGAATAAAACTAGTTATTTGTATTTAACACTTGGATTTAGTTCAAGTGTTAAGTCAGGTGTCAAGTTTGAGCTTGACACCTGAACCATTTTATCTTCACGAGAGCGTCAGTCGCGCAGCTCATCTCTCTCGAGTTGAGCCTGCGCGACCGAGCTCCTTCATCGTTTAGAACTGAGTGTACTTATGATGGGAGGATAGGTTGTTGTGGGGTGGAGTCCCCATAGCTTGGGGTGCCCCTGGCTCGACTATTATCTGAAAGAGTGATGATGAGATGGATTTCATGTTTCTTGTGTGAACAGTGTGTCTTTAGCTTTCTTATCATTGTGGCAGACTACTTTATTGTGCATATATGTGTGGTGTAGTTTGGACAGCGATGTAGTTGTGTAGCGATACGTATGCGCACGACAACCTCATGACTTAACTGGCGGGTAGGTTATGAACCCCACTATTGTCCACGATGTATCCACATATCCGCATTTATATCAGTGCAAGATGCCCTCTACTTACCCATATACCCTCCCTACCCTCAAACCTTGGCTCTGCCCATTATTTGTTAGCCTTCAGAGCCTGCGAGGATTTTCCATTGCCTCTTAATTTTATCAATGGTCCTCGTCGATAGTGCCCACATGACTCACTCCCCTCCTTCACCATTCATATAATAGAATTCACATTCTGCCATTATAGATTCCCTGACCAATCGATTATGAAAGATATGAATAGCTCGTTTTGGCCCTTCGACAAACATGGATGGAAGACCCTTTGACTATCTTCACTGCAAGTGTCAGAAGGGGAGCACATAGCCACAACATTCAAATCTCAAAAGATAACCTCAAACTATCTTTTAAATACACCACCACTCTCCTGTGTACCATGCACTTCATAACTATCACATTGCTTATAGCCTTACTTCTCAACAAATGAAAGATTGAAAGTGGCCAACTTGCCCCTACGTACCTAGTGTCGTATTTGATAGAGCCCACCCCTGAAAGGAGGCAGTACCCGCAAGCGGAAGAGGCTCTAATTTACGCTAGCTACGGCTAGCATCATATATATATATCACTGGCCTTGGTTGCCTCTTTCCAAAATGAAAAAAAGAAAGAAGAATAATGAATATCCAGGCCCAAGCATAAAAAGTAAATAAAAGATCCATCCTTGGGAAACCGTTATTGGGGCTGCCCTTCTCACCATCTAAATTCAACCTATCACCAATAACCCTTTGGCACGAAGGTGCACCATGGTCAGGCCCTCCGTGCTGGGCAGGGGAACCCTGCAAAGGCCCCCACATTCAGGCAGCAGGCATAAGATTTATAGATTTATTTTTATGCCATTTCATTCTTTTTTGCCTTCCAGAAGGCATAACTTTCTCCTTTTTTAGGCCAATAGAGCTTTCGGAAAGTGATGTTGGAAAGCCCTCAATCTGGGCTACATTTTTCCAATTTCAGCTCTTCAATCGGACCTGGATCAAGAAAGTTATGGCTGTTTGAAAAAAGATGTGCATCTCTTTTCTCTTTTAGGGTGGCGGAGTACATTAGTGGTTAAGCTTACCGCCCTCGGCCTATGGGAGGTAAACAGTGAATTTTAAAACTGTCGACAGAGTATTTGCCTATCTGCTCAGATTGAGTCCGTGGCCAAGCATACATAACAGGACAGGGGGAAAGAACTCGATTCAAAGCCCACGGCCTTTAACATACAAGAAAACATCTTTTCTACATAGTAGTACTGCAGTTGCTCAGGATAGCAGTCTTGGGCGTTGCCCCATCTCTTGTGCAGCATATTTCTCTTGCAAGGTTATGTTTTCCTTGCTCTAACTAGTTGTAAGCCTTTGAAATAAGGGAAAGAAAAGAAAAAAAGAGAAAGAAACCTGCCAACCCTGCAATCTGGCATCATCTTTGCAGACTTCCACATCATACCATTTAAAGTGTTCAAAAGCTTCTTGCAAGGAAATGTGCACAATTCTCACTGAAAATCACGCTGAGAAAATGTGGCAATCACAAAAGTTTTCTACCCCTCAAGCTGATCCATTGACTACAAAACACAACCCCACAGATGACAAGGATCTTTCAGCTAGAGAATGCAAGTAAAGGTTGCTACCTTAATGAGTATTGTATGGGCAAACACAAGAACACAGGGAGTGCAATATCTCCTAAATCCAACAACAATGTACTGAGGATATGAAACTCACATGCCCAGTTAACATAAGAATATATCTCATGTCACAAGATACCAACATATTTTACTTCAGATACGTTGACACTGTCAATGTAAGCCGAGAAACTTCTCATGTAAGCTTTTCTCTATCCATCTATCTTGCACACCCGCACCAAAAGCAGGAGTCAAATTAGCCACAAGGTTAAAGTAGTGTCCAGAGCACTTTGGCAATGCCTAACCCTTGCAGTCCCGTGGAACTTGGGGCCAGACATTCTGGACTTCACTTAGCAAATAAACCGTTGCCCTGGTAAAGAGAAAGAGCCAGATCCACTGAAGTGAATGTGTGGATTTTGACATTGTACAACATTTGCCATAGGTTTCTTGCAGAAGAGAACACAGATGTATCAGGAGCTATCCATGCTATGGTCCATTACTATTCTTGCTACTGGCTGTTCTTGTCTGACTGCACCAAATACAAAATTTGTGTTTGGGACAAAAGAATCACTTCCACCAGAACCAAAGAAAAAGGGTGTCGAGCTCGGGGAGCTTGAAACCGGAGCCGTAAATGCAGGGACCGCTACTTGCGGGGGAACCGAGGGGTAGCCAAATCCAAATGTGACCCCCCCTGGCGTGTTGAGTATGGGGGTGTTCGTAGCGTTCCTCCCAAACACTTCAATTTCATAATCCTGCAGTTGTTGTGCAACCACTACAGAAAAAGAGGCAACACATGTCAGAACATGCAAAACCACGAGTTCCATCAGGTGCTCTTCACTTTCTACCCTGTACTGCATAAAGCAATCTCTTGATGGGCAAGATCCTCCTTTGACATAAGTTCACAAAGTATTGTTTATTCTGTCACTTGCCTTCCAAACTCCTGCCACTTATGTGGTGCTGCCAACAAGACAAGCTTCATACAAATACATAAGTCTATCAGGCCAATAGCTTCCACGTTCTGCTAGTGGTATAACAGCCACCTCCAGATTGGTAAGTTGCCTTATGAACAGCAATACTAGGGTTAAGAAGACAAGTGCTCATACGAGAGTAGCTCCCATAGTCACTGGATCAGAAAGTAATGGAGATCTTAGGCCTAAAACCCGACCTTCAGGGATGCCAGTGTCAATTATCTATCTGTCAGCCTCTATAAAAATACAAACCCCTGCGCCTAGAAGTTCTGATGCACTCTAAGGGAGGAAGGCATAATCAGCCTCTCTTTGCACTCATATTGAACAACCTTTATCCTCACAATTACACTAAGGTCTGAAGTAGACCACTATGTTGATCACAACTCCACTGAGGCAATAAGTACTTGTGAAAAGGCTTTTACTTTTTTCTGTTGCATCATACCAGAGGTTGTCATTTTGTCACATGCAAGCTTCTTCAGATAGAGCACGTTTCTGGCCATGACCAAACAGCAGGTAACCTCACAAGATGACTCTGCACATATGCATGTACTATGTGGTTTTTGCACTGGAGTGATATGGACCATTCGGCTCTCCATGCTGGATGAAAAAATGTCTTGGTTCAATTGGCATACCTGGGGTGAGATTGATGGATGGCCTCCTGTCTTTGACCCACTGATAGCTTTGGGCTAGTGGCCATTGTTTATACCGCATCAAATATGCAATCACTACGGCAGGAGACCTGAAATACCAACTCTTACTGTGAGGTGCACATACCAAAGTCCAGGTCTGATTCTTGATTAGTGCAAACCCTACCCAACCATTCACATCTCCAGCCTAATGTGGAGAAGCAGTTTGCAAACAATTGCTGACATCCTTCCTGAACCTCGACTCTTCATTACAGTTAGATTCCATTAGGAGATTACACCATGATCTCAAATCCACCTGGATGGGTCACAGTCACATGATGGAAGAACTGACATCTGTAAGTTCTGGCGATAAAATTGTTATGAAGTCGAATCATGTTTCCACTCCATGTGCCACATACAAGAGCACCGGTGCAGGGAGTAATACCCGTGTTTTCCCAATCAACAATCCTAAAATAAAATGAGATTTCGGAATAAACCTGTTCTGCCCTGACATGCAGTGCACCAGCAACCGTGCTTTGTCTCGCCTAGCTTGCTCTGTCCAACATGCCCACTCCTTGAACATGAATAACCAAACAGTACATCTGGATAGACTAAAGGGAGGCCAAGGCCTGTCTGTGATGCAGAAGGCTGCTAGCATTTTGTCAAGGCAGGTTGTACTCATGTTTAGGTTCTTTCTTTGATGGACACAGAGGGGATGATGTGTGCTACTACTTGAATAAGCTGCAGCTGTCATGAAACTCCAATTACAAGTATAACAAACCAGCAGAATGATATTCATAAAACTTTTACAGATACAAAGTATCTTTGTAGCTATCTCGGCAGTTTTTGAAGCTAGAAGAAGCAACCAACTATGATATTAATACTGCCACAAACAGGCTTACCAATGAACTCCAGGCACTCATCAAAAGGTAACGTCTTGTCTTCCTTTAATGAATGATAGATGAAGGAATTCTTGTAGAGATTTTGACAAGCAGGTACAGTCTGCATACAGGATCCAAAGTATCACTCCACCAGACCTCTCGCAAGGTAAGCAGATCTAGCAGATAATTATCTTCATCTGTGAGCTTGAACATGTTATGTATGGAGATACCTCTTTTTCAAGTCCCTTGAGACAACAGCAGTAATACTTCTAGACTGCATTATTAACCAAGACTCTTCAGGACGTTAATTAGAAATTCTGCAGAAATCAAAAATCACAAGGAGGGAACAAATCAAGATATAAAGGGGTGGTGGAAATCAGGGCAGAAAGGCGGGTCAACAATTAGTTTTAAAGCCACCAAATTTTGAACGTAAATTACCCGCTACCATCCAGATACTCGGAAGCCCATTTGTGAGGAGACGCTGTCTCTTTCGAAGGGTTCTTTTTCAGGAACAGAGCAGATAGCACAATTTTCTGTAGGTTGATCTACAACACTCCACAACCTAAGCCAATCTATTGCAAAGAGGAAATCAGTTCGCTAGTAAACGTAACACCAAACATAGAGATGGTACGTACATTGAGGATGCGTGAAATTCCTTGCGCCTTCAAGAGCTCAGCCCTGGATGCATTGTCATAGCTGCCAAGGTACAAAAACTGTGGCAAAATCTCATTCGAAAATGCACTCTGCTGCGGACCTTTCTCTGTTGCTTCCTGCAAGCGATGTCCACAGATCCCACAGACCTCTCCATCCTCGAACTTATGATAATGGCCACAGACAAAACAAGGATTCTCCCTCTCTCGTTTCGGCATCTCGCCCTCTTTCCGTTTATCTCCTTCTGCTGCGGCCTGGCCTTGCGTCTAACAAAGAGCAACAGTTATTTACTAACCGAACTTTCTGCTTCTCTGGCATGCACTCTCAAAGATCCCCCAAGGGTTTCGTAAAGCACTGAAAAGCCACTTTGGGAAGTAGGCGCTTCCTACATCAATAACCCTAGGCGAACCACAGCTAAGGGCGCGTCCGTCAAGGCAAGAGAGCTTGAACGGAACTAAATGGAACCCGTACAGCAAGATTACCACTCATAACCATCATACCAAATTCCCTCATCTCATACACCACGCCACGACATCTCCCGAACAAGCTTCCGCGTCCGATCCACACATCACTCCATAAATGAAGCACAGCAAGTCACTCAGCTCCAGGAGATTTCAACTCACTTTCCTGACACACAGAAAAAGCAAGAATATGCTCCCACTTCCAGAGAAGCCACGGCATGGTCTTCCTGCACAGCAGAGCCAAGCGGCTGCATCAACCGACGGCCATGGCTAGACTTGGCAGCACCACAGCGCAACTCTTTCTCTCTCTCTCTCGTACTAACACACCACACCCGAGCGACAGAACGAGGAAGACAGTTGCCGATGCGGTCGCCGGCACGCTCTGTCGGTCGGTATCGCGTGCCCCACCGGTTTCTACAAAACCCTCGGACCCATAATATTCGTGAGAAGGAACTCCACCCAATTACACGTATTGCTTGCGAAGTGAGCACACCGGGAAATCGATACTTTATGGTACGCCGTTTGTGGGCTTTTTTGTGCAACTGAGATACCCTCGCCGGCAAACCATGAGAGGTTTGCCGTCAGTCAGACCGGGATCCATTTGTTTCAAGTATTTCTTTAGCATCAGAACCAAGATATTATTGACTCGGCCGTTTGATGCATACAGACATAGTAAGGGAAAAAAAAAAGAAAAAGAAGAAAAAAGAAAAGTCTGCATTAAGAAAAAAGAACGAAAAAAGAAAAAAGAAAAGAGAAAAGCTCACAATTGGGTATTCCTCCACGGTGTCTTGATGCATTTTGTTGGTGTACCAACAAGCTCCTAGCACCTGGGGATGAGCATTACTTTTCTTACCTTGCAGGGAGCTCTGCATGGCTAGAATCACACTCGCACCTTGCATGCTTGTGGTGAGCTGTGAATTCCCATCTGGAATCTTGATTTTGGAAGTTTTGGTTCACAATAGAGATCAGCTTTGGGCTGAAGAGTGTAGTCCAGGCCCATGCACCAGGGATGTTGTTGATCCACGCAGATCCCGTGATTTTGGTGTTTTGTATGGCTGAGTATCAACCAAATGGAACTGATCCATGAACTGGCTAACTCGCTGTAGGTCCTGATACAACTCCCGGGATTGGATGTGTCGAAATGACACTTGCTCAACACTTTTTCCTTTGAGATTAGCTCTCCTTCACGATGAAAATACCAGAGTATATGGGCTTAAATGGGTGTTACATTCGTGCTCATGTGCATCCGGTCCCAGATGGGACAAAATAACGGGCTTGGTATGTAGGCATGCACTCGCCATTGCTACTCGTTCCGTCAGCTTGCCACATTAGGTGACAGCTCTTGGGAAGAAATGTAGATTCCATTTCTCCCACACCTCCATGGCACTGCTGATCTGCAGTAGCAGAGAGGGCAGTTTCACTGACGAGCATCCTCCCCAAAAAGGGCACCCACAAAAAACAACAAAACCATTTCCTGTCTGACCACTTGAAGCGCCATAGTGATTGGATTAGACCCTCTCCACATGCAAATGAAAGTCAGCTTGCATCTGTGGAGCTCAAGAACAAGAAAAATTCCACCAAGTATAACAAGTAAACGCCACATGGATTGACGGGAAGAGAAACAATCGTCGTGGTTTGCTACACAAATTAAGACATCTCAATCAAATCACTTTCCAGATTCACCGACTCACTTCATGTGATGCCTAGCATTCCTGAAAAGAGACTGACATTGTCAATGTGTGAATGCTAGTTAAAATTAATCTCAACTCTACTGATGACCACAGTGAGACAAGCAAGTGCCAGTAGATGCGGTCTATGATCTCAAATCGTGAGCTGTTCATACAATCCAATCCAAAATGAAGTGGATCCATCCCCTGCTTCTCTCTCTCTCTCTGTCAGGGGTCTGCCTGTCGTTCTCTGCCACAGAAATCTTTTCCCCTGCTTTCCATGTCCAAACGAGGCAGTGTCTACGTAAAGTAAACTCTAATAATGCATCTCTCAACCACAAAAAAGTGGCAGAAGCAGCTCATAACATCTAAAAGAGCTACAGTACTGGCTGCTCCCATAGATACAGTGCAAGGAAATCATGAAAGATCATAGCTCAGACCAATAACATCTTAGTTCAAAACCAACATGACAGCAGGATGGTCCACATAAGCTCAACAGCTAACTTAGACCTAGCCTTCACTTCAGACACTCTCTATAACCTATTCTGCTCAGACTGCTTTGGAAGAAGAAATAAACTCAAGGGTATAAGGAAGGAGGGCTTAGATAAAGTAGAAAAGATTGAGGCAGTAGAGGACAATCTCTCATTGTCAGCAGCCTTCTATCCTACTTAATGTCCCACTGCTGCACTGCGCACTGTAAAGGAGGTCCTTGGCGATGGAAAGCAATCAGTAACATACCTACGCGGCTACACTTGAAGGTCCCACCCCAGGAGTGCCAGAAGGACCATTTTTCTTTAGAGCAGTGTTCTTCACAATCTGCCACCCCAACAACCTCTTAGAGCCCAACCACATCCATCCCAACTTTTCAGCACCAATTTTCAAATCCCTGCAATTAACAACTTCTTGAACTTGCAGCCATCTTATTGTAGATCCAGCTGTCAAAATCTCTCTCTCGCGGGTCGTCCAAACTGGCCGCGGGGTCGAAGGCCGCAAGGGTACGGCAAACAAAGTCTTATGAACACCTTCTCTCTCTCAGGCCCTGTGTTGCTCTCTCCATCTCATGGCAGCTAACATCATTGGAACTACAGCATTTTGTCCAGCCCTTGGAGATAAAAGCATTACATGACTGGTGCTAAGATGTACTACCATGCCATTCACAGCCACTCAATGGCTTGAGAAGAACCTTGAGAGAGTTTATGGGAGGAGTCTACTGCTAATGGCAAACAACAAAAGAAGGTTGTTGTATATCCTCCTTTTAGGGCAAGTTTCCCCGTGAACAGGTCAGCCCATTTTCTGACATTACACAGCCTGAGTCCAGCAGGCTCAAAAGGAGCCTTGCCATGACCCAGACCTTGATGCAGGCCATGCTCCGAGAGAACTCCGCAAAAAGTGGAAGGCTGGTGGTTCATGGCCTGGGGACTCCCTACACACACACACAACAGTGTTGTACCGCTGCCGGCACGTGTGCACTGGATGAGCCTCATTACTACTCGCTGGTGGGCTTGCTGGTATAGCCAGTCAGGCAGTCTGCAAGCCCTTCTGCATGGAAAGGTGAGCACACCCTGGAGCCGTGCTGACACCAGTATGGACTGACATCAGGAATGGATTCCAGCTTGCATGGAAAAAGTCCCCCATGTGATTTTTCCAGCCCAAGCAACAGCAGGTTCAGTGCCAGCATAGACAGCTGGAGATGCTTCAGCACTCATGAAAGGACCCTTCCCTGTGCTTGTGTGGATCTCTTTCTCCACTGACACAGTCTCAAGGATACAGCAAGCTGAGTCCAATGAGTATCTCCCTATCTCTCACTGTGCAAAGGCCGAAATTATTTTACCTGACGCAACATCTGATTTTCGCGCTGTAATGTGGACACCCGTTCCTCCAATTCTGCATTTCGTTGCTCAAGCTCCTTAGACCGTACCTCCAGGTCACTTAGATATGCTTTCTTCCTTTCTCGAGCTTGCTGGGCTGACACACGATTCCTCAACAGCCTACACCCAAACAAAAAACATGTCATCCTTGTCTTCGGCTGTCTCTCTCTGCCACTGTGTCTGTTACAACATGGATACTTCAGTCCACAACAGCTGTCTTTTCTTCAATATCCTCCTCTGTGCCTTGAACTCACCCATCCAGGCTACATGCCAACCATATATACTACATCAGTATCTATCCACTCCAACTACATACTCAATGTGTGGAAGTCTACGTATCCACCACTTCCTGTGGCAGATACGTAAGCAAAACATCCTCACTATCTAAACAAATGGGTTGGGTTCACCTTAAGCTGATTGGTGTTTAGGCACAAACTGGCAACAAGATTATGCATCATACCGACAAGTAGGAGGGAAGCGTAGGGAAAGGTAACAAAAGCTAACCTCTTCAAGCGCTTATGCTCTTTGTCAGCTGAAGCTCCACCTCTTTTCCTTGGAGGGGGCCCAGAACCCCCCTTCTCATGAGCCTGTGATGACCCAGCACCGGATGTCCCACCCTTTCCAGACATTTCGGGCACCCTCCTGACATCTGAATCACTTTCATTCCCTGACAGCACAAGCCCCAACTCTCATTAGTTCCTTCTCTTTCTCTCTTCCCCAAGTGGGCAAATCAAGTTTTCCCTTTGACAGTATGCCTCCTCTCTTCCAATCACTAACTGATCACACATGTGAACCACTGTTTGACTGTAGCCACTTCTCTGAAAGTCTTGAGGAGTTTTCTGGTTTCTGGGGTTCTCACAACAATCAGACAAATTACCATCTTTCTTAAGTTTGTCAGAAGCAGTGGAGGCCACAGGAGGGGATTTAGACTTCTCGCTGCTTGTTTGTTTCGTTGAAGGTGACAGCGAGGACGTGGCAGCAGAAGCTGCCTGCATTGGAGCTCTCTCTTCAGCTCCCTGTATCTTTCCACCTATAACCGGCTTCCAACCTCTGATAAACTCACTTTCCTTTGCTGACTCCTTTCTTGTAAAACTGCCAGCCAGGGTGCTGCCTCTTGCTGCCGTCCTCACCGGTGTCAACTTCGTCACCCTTCCGTTCCTGAACTCCTGTCCTGCCATCCCACCCTACCCTTCAACACCGCAGCTCTCTCTTGCCTCGCTATAGTAGGAGCATAGTCTTCCAAATAACATGCTGGAAAACCCCCAAATCCTTTTTCTGATGTGCACATACCCCAAGACTCTAGGGCAAACAAACAGTTTGTGAGTACCCCCTCTCGTTTCTTCCCCTGAACCTCCCTAGATAGTCAGAGGGTACTCTCTCCCACTGATGCAGACCCTAAAAGCAGGGCCCGTAAAGTCATAATCCAGTACAGCATTCCAATTTCTAGTCACAACCAGAAAGGGAAATCGAGCAACATCAGGTCCTCACCTTCTAATCTCAACAAATCCAAGAAAATAGTGTCATTTCGACCCTTGAGTCATCCAGACCAGCCAGCAGGAATAAAAAGGTATCTCAATTATTGGTGTTTGTGTGAAGGGAGCTGGAATCTCACACCACCCCACATATCCCCCTTGGCTTTGCCACATGAAAGATTGGCCCAAAAGAGAGTTCCCTTGACAGAGAAAATGTTGTAATGTCACAGATTGGACGTACATTCATTCAACACCCTGCTATGATGGTTGCCTTTAGGGACCTTTGAACAGAGCATATAACAAACACATCAAATTTGCAACTTCCCAACTGAAATCATTGGATATAGAAGACGAGGATAAGAGAAGCCCACCCTGGCCAGTAAGGGAAGTCGAGGCCGAGGGATCAGTCACGTCCGGGACTTCGGCATCGCTGTCATCACTGTCAGAACTAGAACACTCGGAGCCCAAATCTACCTCCGACTCCACCCACTGAACCTGCTCGCTGTGGCTCTCCAATTCATTCATTAAACCCTATTCGCCCTCCCTTCAGCCCAGACCTCCCTCTCCTCACCTCCAAGAAACCCGAAACCCTAGTCTCCAATACCAACTCTACAGAGCAGGGACACAAACAAGCCTTGCCTATCTTTCAACCACGAAGTCTTCCACCACCGCTCTCAAGAAAGCATCAACTTCGCAAGAAAATGATCGAAGAGGCTCCCGCAATTTCAGTCGAAAATGACATTAGATACGGCAGTATTGCACTCCTTCAAAGATGACGACTTCAGCCAACGAAGCTTCAGTCACAATCATACCCAGGAGAAATATTCTCCCCTCTTTCCCCACATAACATTCCGCAAATCACCCTGTCTCTCTCGTCCCGTCTCCCCAACCGACTACTCGATCCCACGCATTCTCTGCCAGACGACAATCGTATTTCCCACAGATCGTAAACGTATTCTAACCCAGGTGCCCCCGATCCTCGCAAAGCTACAGGTGAAGACTGAAGACCAGGGTGGCAAGAGTAGGATGAGCTCAAACAATTACCGCTGCGATAGGCAGTACTTTACAAAGCAGGATGGCACGCCATGGTGTGGCATAACAGCATTTGCCTATTTGCGGAAATCCTTCTGCAAATCCCAATGAATGGAGAGTGTACGCAGGGATTAGGGACCAGGGCAGCAGCAGGCATCAGCAGCAAGTGTAAAGGCAAAGTAGAAGTGGGTGAGCTTGACCGTTCTTCCCCTTTACTCGACCCCGTAAGTGCAATCCACACTGTGCGTGAGAAGAGTAACGTAAAGTAAAGAGCGGCCACAGCAGTTGGTTATAAGTTATAACGTCGCCCCACCTCAGCGCGGGCCGCGTCACCTACCCGCCCTCTTCTCTGCACAGCCCACGTTGCCGCGCCGCCCACCGCGCGATGCCCCTGCCATCCTCTGCCTTTCTCTCTCTCTCCTTTTCTTGCCCTGCCCTCCCATCTTGGGCTCAAATCCTCCCCACCTCGTTTTCCGTTCTTGCCTCTGCTAGAAAGAAAACCCCTAATGTGTCTCTGTCGAAAGAAAACCCATACTTTTTGTCCAATACCAGAAAGATAACCCATAATATTATTCTGGGAGTCTTGCTTCCCTGCTAGAAAGAAAACCCATACTTTTTCCTCTACTAGAAAGAAAACCAACAAATTCTTTCTGTGAGTCTTGCGGCGCCTGTTTTTATTTCTGGCGAATTTTCGCAATATTTCAACCACAAAAAAGAAAATGGAATATTCTGTCGTAAATTCCTTGTTTTCTCATGGATGAAATCGCCAAACTTCTCCAAATAAAATATAAATTATGGATGAATTTGCAAAATATGGATGATATATATGGATGAAATTAAAGAAGAGGGTGATTCTATCCAAATCTCAGTGGATGAACAGAAAATATGGCTATTTCCTGCAAAACTCAGCAGCCACTTCTGTTATTTTCCAAATTTCAAAAGAAATCACTGGTCTTGCCTCCCTGCTAGAAAGAAAACGCATAAAAAATTTCTGTGAGTCTCCTCTCCCTTCTAAACAGATAAAACTTTCTGTGAGTCTTGGCTCTTTACTAGGACGAAAAGGGTTTCAGAGGACAAAGGATTTTAATTAAAAATAAAAGATAACCGCCAATTCCTAGTGGTTCACAAGTGATCAAGGGATATCGCATGCCAGCGTGTGTGTACCTTTTGCGTCCTCATTACCGTCCTTGTACTTCTCTCTATCATATATATATATATATACATCGGAACTGAATGGACTCATATCCGAGTTGTACTTGAAGGATAATAACCGACCTGTATTTGTTTTTTTTCTGTTGTGTTTTTGTCTTTTCTCTTGCTGGATTAGTGTTAGAGGCCGAACTTGCAGGGGAATCGAACCTGAGACGTAGGGATCAATGTAGAGGATGCCACACCACTGGGCCCAGAGGCCCGATGTGTACAACAATCGTTTTATGTAGCAAACAGTAACAGTATTTAGTTTAGAGTTGCCGCCCTGGTTGAATGTCTGTGATGCCCTAATAAATGGATGGGTAAGTGAGATTAGGGATGAGGGAGATTAGGCAAAGAGAGCTGGCACGTGGAATGGCCTAACGCCCAGAGCTAACAGCAAGGAGGCAGGCTCGCTCGCCCTCACATTCACCCACTCTCCTGCATCAGATTTGTGGTTTAATGGCTGGTGCCGCACTGTCTGTCTGTCTGTCTATGTAGCGATCTACGTGTTGTGCATGTCGAGGTTTTGTTTGTGTTTTGTGTTTGGGCACGAAATCGGAGTGCAGAAGTAACGGCATGCAAATGTTAGAGAACAAGAGCTTGAGGGCAAATGTCAGAGCTGGGTTGGATTGATCGACTGCGGGTTTCTTCTGCCCGGGCTCTGCCCTCCTCCTTCAATCCCGAGGAAAACTTGTATGAGCTCTTACAGGGGAGGTTGGGCAATGTGACGGTGCCAGCCAACTCTTCATCGTCGTCTGATGCGGGACGATCCTACCGGTCCTTAGAAGCACCATTGGTACGAGAGGATAATGCAGCTTTGAAAATGGATCCAGAAAGCTCGGAATACATGTCAAACTCGTATAGTTGGGTCCCTTCTCAGCTGCATGACTCTCTAAGCTGTTTGTATTCAAATCATTTGCCAGAGGCAGCAGACACTCACTTTCCTTTCAAGTCACCCGATCAAGCTTACCCTCAAATCCAAGCGCTCCGTGATGTTATGTCATATGGAAGCATTTCCAGTCAGACAGTTCCGTCCCCTCATCTTCCCTCTGTCAACTATAGGGTCGCACCTCCCTCCCTCTATCCCCTTGACGAGACTCCAGACTCCTTGGTAGGGGCTAATTATTTACAGCTGTCACAATCAAAGCAGGAAATGCTGGCTTATCAAGCCTTGTGCACAGACATGTATGGAACAGAGAGAAGTCCCCACAGAAGCCAGTTCCAGCGTGAAAACCATATCCTTGCTGAGCGTCAGCGCAGAGAGGAAATGAACGAGAAGTTTTCGGCCTTGAGAGCTATGATTCCCAAAGGCACCAAGGTACAAATCTACACAACCACTTGCCACTTAGCCTCTTCAAGAAAAATGAAGTGAGAAGACTAATTTGTAAGTTGTGACTGGTAGTACCCCGTTGCGATTCTCCGCCTCTCTAGTCTTTAGGACATGGATGCGGATTCCGTGCACGCAGGCAAATGGCCAGTCATGTCAATTAAGGACTTCGAACAAGAAAATATGGCTTCCACATGTTTCATTATTTTCGGCAAGTAACAATCTAGGTGCCGCGGTTATGAGAATCAATGCTTGCTGTTGTCTGAGTGTTTAGGAGTCCATCTCACAATGTTGAGTTACGGGCCTTTCAGAAAGACAAGGCATCAATAGTGGGGGATACCATCAACTATGTCTTAGAGCTGGAGAAGAGGCTGAAACATCTGCAAGCTTGCAAAGATAAGAAAGGCTACTTCAAACCTTCCAAGAGGAAAACAACACCGGCGGCCATTCACACCTTTGACGAATTTGATAGACCGGCTGCCTGTAATACTATCGCGGAAACTCCCTTGGGACCATCGACAGATGATAGCGTACAACAACCAGTACAGAAAGCAAAAGCAAGAGAAGAGTCAGGTTTAAGTTCCCAGTGCGAGCAAATGCGCAAAGACTTCAAGCTGGTGAGTTGCCTAGTTCTCGACTGAACTACCTACTACTCTGAACTACTGCCCAGCATGCGCCAAGAGAGAACTATAGTTAAGCGAACATGACTAATGTTTCTATCAGAGAGAGCCCAGGAACTGAGCCTCAAATAAAAACTTGAGGGTCAAATCATTGCTACTCCCTAGCTTATCAGTCGATGGGACTTTTGTCGGTAACCGCATGCGCATGTCCAGCGAGGTACTGCTGGGGCCTATCTGGTGGGGCCGTTGCTAGGCACCATGTGAACAGTAAACAAGCTTTCCAATTTCTCAAAGCTGCCAATGAGACAGCAAGTCTCTTGTGAGGCCTAAAGGCTGTCCAGTTAAATTGACTCAAATAAGAAATTAAAACAGGACCTGATATGATGGCCAGCATGCCGAATCCGTTCTGTGTAGTCATCCCCCTGTCGGATTTATCAGCTTCACTTCTTCTCCTCTTATTCAATTGAGGTTAAGTAAAGTCTTTGTCGCTGGAGAATGAACCTAGCTTTGTAAAATGTTGTTATGTACACATACACAATGAATACATCGTTCCTCTTGTGCCGCTCACTCACCTTCTCTCTTCAAAATAGGCCTTGTCAATTTTTTCTCTACCAACAGTGTCCGATGCTAGGGTAAGCAAGCGAATAAATCACTGTCTCCTCGAATGAAGTTTGGGATAAAAGCAAAAGCCTCATCACCCATATGGATAATCTAGGGTGATGTGTGATGTACAGCGTAAGAAGAAGCCTGCAGAAGTGGATGTGCACAATCTGGGGAGCCAAGCAGTGATCAAACTGGTGTGTTCAAGGAGTCCAGGACAAGTGTTGCGTGTGCTCCATGCACTGGATGAATGTAAGGTGGACGTGATTCAATCCAATGTGACCACTGTTGGCGAGCACTCGGTGCACTTTGTCACTGTCCAGGTGTGCTTACTTGCTGTTGCAGGTCTGCAATTGTAGTGTGTTTCAGCATACCATGCAACTGAATGGTCTTTGAGCTTTGTTAACAGAGCTACTAGAAATCTCTGTACTGGTTGTGTATGACTTGAATAGATGGAGTATAGTTCACATGCACCAGTGAGCAACACTAGACTGCAGAGGGATCAAAAATATAACAAGCAATTGATCCATCTGCTATAATCCAGGGGTTTTATTCCAGTCACTTGAAGAAATTGATAAAATAATTGTTTGTTCTAATGGCCAGTGTTTGCAGATGATGATAATTTCCTTAAAATTTGTCTTAGCTCTTCCTCTCCTCCCTTTCCTCTTTTACAGCTAGATCATTTGGAAGGTTTCCTATAGTGAAGTACTTTTTCCAACCATGTTGGGGTGGGATGCAGTTGGAAGCTGGAGTGAGTGTGAGTACGGAGGAACTCATTTCGGCTCTGCTCTTGGCTGCCTGTCCAGACTGACAAGGATGACCGCAAGCCACCATATGTATGCATGACATGAGTAGAAGGATCTAATTGTGAATTTGCCTTATCAATTGTACAGAAATGCCCCTAATACAGCAAGGGACCACAAAGAGCATAAGAAGGCTTGGCATACACTTTCCCACAGTTAATAACTTTCCTAATTTAAGTAATCAGTGATTAAACCAACCCCTGTGGGTTCTCATAAAAAGTTAGAAGTTACAGTAGTTGTCTGCTGTTTCGCTCATACCTAACGTTGGACCCTTTGAGTCCCGTAGCTTGCTGAACCTGCAGGGTAAAATAGAATCAAGTCTGAACAGAGGTATGCCTCACAACTTCCTTGCTTGTTGACTTGAACCAACTTTAGGGGTTCAAGTGGATGAAATCTAAGAAGGTTTGTATCTGTTGGTATCAACACCTTCTGATGAGGAAGATTCAGCCATAATCAATTTACCAAGAGTTACTCTCAGATTGCCTGGCTGCCTCACATGTCATTTAACACAATCCAATACTTCTATTTGTACCTTGGTGCAAAGATGTCAGGTGATGGCAGAGAGCCGATTGGACTAATGGAAAAAAGGGAGGTTACTGCCACATTGTTGCTTAGTACCAGGTAGCCACAATTGTTTGGTGTAAACACAAAGGCGATCTTTGTAGTGTGGGCCATGATTCCATTGTGTTTGTAATTTCCATATAAGATCTGGTAGGTTGATGATGCTCTTCCTCCAGTTAACCCTTTCTCTAGGGAACTTGGGGAAACTAGTGATCTTTGGCGGTTGTGATGTGTCCAAGAGTGATTCTGGGGTTCGGCATTATATGGGCCTATTGGTGGGGGAGTGGCGTTGCTGGGCTGGGTACCAAGGGGCTTTGTAGCCGTAAGGAAGAATTGAGTGCACGAGGCCTTGACTAAACTAGAAGTGGCCTCACTGAACTACATGTCGACCTCCGAAGATAAGAGAATGAAGAGCTCTCTAGCAGGTGGAGGAGCTTTGTACTCTAATTCCTGTTATATGTTCTGTTCTTTGTTCCTAAGATAAAATAAAGGGACACCACTGCAGGAGTCACTCTTATTAAGTTTTCTATTTTCTCTGCTGAGGGTGTACTTCAACCTTGCCACTGATGACCAGTAACTTCTTCCACAGATATTTTGAAGTAGTGATCCACTGAATTACTCGGTAAGAGGAATGGAGAGTCAACCGGCCCTTCTTGATTAGTTTGAATAAGATTACTTTCTAGACTTTTGCTGCAACCATATGGTGAGAGCATGGACCCCAAGATTTAAACCTGATTGCAGCAACTCTGCCGAATGTTGCATCATGCAGTCACATACATCATTGGCTGTTCTCGCATTCATGAGCTCAACCCCAGTGAAGCGGTACACTACAATCCCTTGTATGTCTTCAAGTTCATTATCCAAACTGGTTGTGCTATATTGCTTTTAGGTGCTTCTGGCCATAAGAGGCACAAGTTGGGGTGGAACACCCTCTTCAGGAGGCAAAGGAGGGCCAAGTAGCCAAAGATGGTTGGCCATATTATGGCTTCTTTGGCCCCATCTAATCAGTTGTTCTGAAGTGTGGGATGCGGCAGAATGAATCTCTGGAAGGGATGGTCTTCATCCCCAAAGAACAAGAGTGACAACGGGACCCATGAGGAGTGAAAATTGCAAGCTCACAACGGCGATGGGGCTCAAATGCAAACTCATGAGCAGTATTAAAACTTAGAGACTAGTGGAATGTGACCGCCCCGATATAGCCTCATTAATCTTGGGCTCGGTAAACACAACTTGCTCAAGTTTGACGGTTGCATGGACGAAAGAGAGAGAAGACAAAGGCAGAAAAAAGAACTTCTACCGTCTTAACTTCTTGGGTACTCCACCTCCAATTTGAAAGGTGACGTTTGGGTGTAGCTTGTTCCATTTATCATCACCAACGATCATCACAAGAACACATCCCATTCAAGAAGTGATGAAAGCGGTTGGAATCCCTTGCAACAATTTCTCGCCGAACAATCTTGGAGATGAACTTGGTGGCCGTGTGGCAATCACCACATATTCGAAGGTTCTTGAGTATACGGATAGATGTCCCCGGAGGGGTGCTGATGAGCCCAAAAGCAATGGCAAGCTTTTCACTGTGGTGGGAGAGAGCCTGTTCCTTGTGCTGATGACCAACATCATGCAATACAAAGCGGGTGTCAGCTACATAGCCCTCCTCCTTCATCTGCCTGGTCAATGTCTCCAGCTCGGCATAGATCTCATCTGTTTGTGGGTGTGATCTATCCTCGACAGTAAATGTATGTAGCACGTCATTAACCTCAATCCAGCTGCGCCCTGGCTCTTTTTTCAGATTTCTGTCCTTCATGACATTCCTTACCTTTGCTACGTCATCCCACCTTCCGGCTGCAGCATAGATGTTAGAAAGCAGCACATACACTGCAGCATCTTGTGGTTCAGACTTGAGTATACATTCTGCGGCGCGTTCTGCCAGCTCCACATTGCCATGGATTCCACAGGCACCAAGCAAGGCCCCCCATACTGAAGGGCCTGGTTCAAATGACATTCCATTGATAAAATCCTCTGCCTCAGTCATGCGCCCTGCACGACCAAGAAGGTCAACCATGCCGCCATAGTGTACTTCTGTTGGTGTGATACCATAATCTCGGTTTATAGAAATGAAATAGTGATGGCCTTCATCTACAAGGCCCAAATGGCTGCATGCAGAGAGAACACCAGTAAATGTGAACTCATTGGGCTCCACCCCTTCCTTTTTCATCTGTTCAAAGAGTTTGAGGGTCTCCTTACCACGCCCATGCAGAGCATATCCTATCATCATCACATTCCACGAGACAACATCTCGTTGGAGAATCTTGTCAAACACTTGGTGCGCATCCCCCAAACTCCCACATTTGGCGTACATGTCAACAAGCGCAGTTCCTACTCTTACATCTGACTCAATTCCAACTTTCACAATGCCTGCATGGATCCTCTTGCCCTCTTCTAGGGCTGCTAGGCCGGAACATGTGTTGAGGATACTAATGAAAGTGACTTTGTCAGGAATCAGCCCTTCTTTTTGCATTTGCCGAAAGAGTTCAAAAGCCTTGTCACCATGACCATTTTGAGTGTATCCTGCGATCATTGCATTCCATGAGACTACGTCTCGCATAAGCATTGAGTCAAACACACGGCGCCCATCCATCACACTGCTGCACCCGCAATACATGCTGACAAGGGCGTTCCCCACTCTTACATCTGACTCAAATCCAGCTTTGGTGATGGCAGCATGGACCCATTTGCCCTCTTCCAGGGCTGCTGGGCTGGTAAATGCATTGAGGATGCCAATGAACGTAGCGCCATCAGGCTTCACACCCTCTTGTTGCATTTGACTGAAGAGCTCGAGTCCCTTTGCACCAAGTCCTTGCTGAGCCAATCCTGCTATCATCGCATTCCATGAGATCACATCTCGCTTCCGCAGTTTGTCAAACACTCGGAGCCCATCCATCACACTCCCGCATTTGCAATACATGCTTACGAGGGCAGTCCCCACTCTTACATCTGACTCAAACCCAGCTTTGATGATTGCTTCATGGAGCTGCTTGCCCTCCTCCAGGCCTACAGACCCAGGACATGCGCTAAGGATACTTACAAAAGTGGCCTCGTCTGCTTTCAAGCCTTCTCTTTGCATTTCCTGAAAGAGCTCCAAAGCCTCCGCATCGTGGCCGTGTTGAGCAGATCCTGCAATCATTGCATTCCATGAGATCACATCCCGCTTAGGCATTCTGTAAAACACTCGGCGTGCATCCACCACACTCCCACACTTGCAATACATGCTGACAAGTGTAGACCCCAATCTTACGTCTAATTCAAATCCAGCTTTGATGATGTGGGAGTGGACCCGCTTGCCCTTTTCAAGAGCTGCTAGGCCACCGCATACCTTGAGGGTGCTCAAGAAGGTTATCTTGTCGGGCTTCACGCCTTCTCGTTGCATCTCCAGGAAGAGTTCGAACGCCTCTTCATCATGCCCTTGCTGGGCACATCCAGCAATCATTGCATTCCATGAAATCACATCTCGCTTCTGCAATTTGCCAAATAATTGGCGCGCATCCCCCACACTTCCGCACTTGCAGTACATGCTGACTAGGGCAGTCCCTACTCTTACATCTGATTCAAATCCAGCTTTGATTATTTGGGTATGGATCCGCTTGCCCTCTTCCAGAACTCCTGGGCTGGCGCAAGCCTTCAGGATGCTCAAGAAGGTGACCTTGTCAGGCATCATTCCTTCTCTCTGCAATCGCTGAAAGAGTTGAAAAGCCACTTCAAAATGCCCTTGCTGAGCGCGTCCAGCAATCAGCGTATTCCACGTGATCAGATCCCGTCTATAGATTCTGTCAAACACTTCGTGCGCATCCACCACACTCCTGCATTTGCAATACATACTGACAAGGGCAGTCCCAATTCTCACATCTGACTCAAATCCAGCTTTAATGATGTGGGCATGAATCTGCTTGCCCTCTTTCAGAGCCACTGGGTTGGCGCATGCCTTTAGCACTGTCGCGAAGGTTATCTTGTCAGGCTTCAGGCCTTCTCGCTGCATTTGCTGAAACAGTCCAATTGCCTCTTCACCACGCCCTTCCTGAACAGATGCTCCGATCATCGCATTCCATGCGACAACATCCCTACTACTGTCACAGATGTCCCTGTTGCCTCCCTCCCACCTTCCCCTTCGCCCTCCGTTGAAAGCGGTGGTGACGGTGAATGTGCCAAGAACTTCCTTGCCTCCAATCTGATGCCCAACGAACAAGTGGGTCTGATTCCAGACTTGAAACCCACCCCCGCTGCATGGTAATACGAAGTATCTGGTGCAGTGCGTTCTTAGCATAGTGTGCTCTCTGGGGAGAGATGCAAGGTAGGGCATAATGCTGTCTCTTGTTTGCAGGCATCAGATGAAACTGTGCAGAGACAAAAGGTTGCCTGCCGTTACCTGAATTATGAAGATTACGAGTTGCAGTTGTTGGCGATACTTGGGAGCTTGTTTTGTGTGCCACTATACCCACCTGCATTGAGATGTCTCCTCAATCTTTGAGAGAGCAGAGAGCTGGAGACGGTCGGACAGCACGAAGATGAACACCATGTTGCACAACCGAAGACTTTTCTTTGCAGGTTTGCCAGCAGCACGGGTTTCAGCAACAACCAGCTATTTCCTAGACAAGTTCTCCAGCAAATTTTCTTGACGGATCCTTTGGTAGGCAAGCGGTCTGGGCAAAGTGTGGATGTTTCGGTGTTGATACTCGTGCCCCCATCTGATCCGAAGTTGGCGGCAGAGGGGCCCACGAAAATCTAAGTATTGAAAGTGTTTGCCGGGAGTGTGTTGCAGGAGTAGCGTTTTTATTTAGGCGGTACCGTGGAGAGTGGGTTGGTCCAGACGTCCAGACACTGTCACTGTCCCTCGGCTTGGCGCTATGGAGAGCGGGGTTGACAGTGAAGATCGGACGACTATATGGGACTCAAACACCGCGTCTGATGACTACACACTGCCCGATGGGGAGGATGCGAGCAGTGATGTTGAGATGTTGAAACGAGTGTGGCGCAATGAGAAAGCAGCCCCTGACATTCTTCCCTTTCAGACCCGCCTCATTGAACGTGTGCAGGAACAGATTTCTCTCATGGTAAAGGGCTTCTGTATACTCTTCCTGCATCTATGCATCTACTTGATCCTAGATGACAGTGGTGTGACAGGGAATATTTTTGATCGAGTCGCAGTTAGAGTGAGTGAGATAGAGAGAAATTGAATCCATCGCCCCCTGGAGACTAATCCTCCCGCAGCTCGATTGTCCAGGATTTATTGTGTTGGTTGTGTGTCTATTTGTTTCTTAAAGAAAGGGAAGGACGGAAATTTGGAAGGGAGGTGGGGACAGGCTGGGTAGTAAGTCTCCGTGGACAAATGGAAGATTGTGTCAAGAAAAAGAATGCATCCAAGTCTAGGAGATGCGAAGCAAGTGAAATATTATGATGGTGTATGGAGCTTACAGGTGGACAATGTGGCAGCATTTGCTGAGACATTCGATGAGCTAATGTTGTCAATATTTTCCATGGACATTAATCGCACGCTTTTTCTGCTGCGAGCATATCTGCGCGTTCGACTTGCGAAAGTACTTGTGCTCTCCTCTTCAACTCCTCAATAATGTTGCTCCTCAACTCTTTTATGTCTGCAGCTTTACCGTTTCTCAGTATTTGGTATGTCCAGGTTCTTTGAGGAACACTGCTATCAACAGGTCTTTCAATGGCAAAGAAAGTTTTTGGCAGCTTTTTGTCACTGTCAACAATGATTCTGAACACATAATGATGATGGCAAAACCAAAGGAGAACTGAGTATGGCGCATCCGTTGAGATGTATTTCCTAAGGGTGACGGACATAGGAAAATATTAGTTCATCAGGTAGTGCCCGGGGCACCCTTGGCACATTGAGATGCCTTGGCAAGGAATGTCTCAAAGGATTCCATACTATTTTCTAAGCAGATCCTTGGCGAAATCAGATTGGTACTCCTCTGCTGCATTTTTCCACATGTCGGATAACTTGTGGGATAATAAGCAGGGCTGGAATACGTTGCAGATTGAGAAATTTGCGATGCATATCAGCAGGAGCAATGAACTATGGGAGCGACTCTCTGAGCAAGAGCGTGATTATGCACAAAGGTAGATTCTCTTGAGTTCTAAAGAAGAAATACTTCATGTGGTGTCATATTCTGGATAGCTAGTTCTTATTCTGCAATATATTGATGAGGCTCAGCACTTGGTACCTCTACTGCAGAAGAGAGTTTGGCAGTCAATTGAGGAACCCTAATTTAGTTACAGTTTATTCCAGTGTGCCTTCCTCAGTTGCTTCGTTGTACTTGTGCACAGTCATACAAATCGCAACTTTGGATGATTCTACTTTTGACCACTCATACAGTGGTGTGGTGTGTCAGGTACATTGATGCCTTGTCCAAGCACATGGGGGACTGTGTCTTGGACAAAATGGAGATAGCATACAATTCGATGATTAAACAAGCTACATCTAGTGCTGAAGAGGACATGAGTATCCAACCCCTCTTTTTCTGTCCTCAACTAGCAGGCAAGTGTACTGTTTGATACCTCTTGTCACTACCACAAGTCTTGACAATGTTTCCTCACGAGGGGTGTGGTGGATTAGGATTGGACGCTCAGCATGCTGCAGGAGATGAATCTAACATTGCATGGACTTGTGATCTATCTCTCTCTCTCTCTGTCTCTCTCAATGGCCACAAGGCTACGGCAAACAACGTCTTATGGTACATTCTCTGTCTCTCTCAAACTGAGGCATACAATAGCATTACAGGCTGCCCCTGCTACAAGTTGGTACGTTGTACAGGTGGGAATGTGTATTTAGGGACATGAGCTCTAATAGAATTAAAGAAGTAGAGATGAAGTACAAGACTTGGAAAAGTTCCCTTAACAGAGTTGCAGTCGGGGAGCCACCGTCCGACACTTTTATCTTCTGCAGAAGCAAAGGTGCTATTGGCCCCTTTCAACTCGATGACAAGTAAGCATTTGCTTTTGTAGGTGTAATGGAGTTGTATCTATGAGTCCGAGGTTACCCTCAAGGATGTGTCTGGTCTGCAAACTGATAGAAGGCTTTCCACAAACAGCTGATTCAAGTCCGCTACCAATCCAGAACCCTTTTAGGTTTGCCATCATGTTGATATGTCTCTTGTGGCATTTGGGTTTTCTGCTAACTAATGTCTGTAGTTTCTCAATCAATTGACATCATGGTTTGGCTGGATGGCAGGGGTGATGAAACTGTGGACTTGGTGCTCAATGAGCTCTATATTCTCAAGTACAGACCTGTGAAAGGACTCGTCGAAACTGACCGCATTGAGCTTGTTTGATATTCCTCACTCATCTTCCATGTAGCTACACAAAGGTTGATCAGGGGATAGAGATCTGCAACAGCACAAGGCCAAGTTCACTGGTGAAATTTTAAAATTTTGAGAACTTGATTTTCCTCCATTTTTGTAGGCTAGTTTGGCGGACTCAACTAACCATCAACCCAAAGGGACTTCTTGTGTGCCCTGCTTGTCTATATACTTGGCTGATCTTGGATCGGTGTGTGAGAACCAGGTGCTATGTACAGTGTAGCTGAGCAGCCATAGATTTAAACACGGCCTCCAAATAGCAAGCCGAGTCTCTCAAGTACCACAAAAACACGGGGGATAAAAACAAATCAACTGACAGGAAGAGCCCACTTTAAAATGGACTAACTTCTTCACATCCTACATTAAGAAAGCCACACCTTGCTATTGTTGTTGTCTTATTTGCTTTGCATCCTTGCTGCACACACATTTGGCATACATGTCCACCAGGACAGTGTTTAGAATGACAGGAGCATGACAGGAGCAACTGCATGTGCATATGTGCTTGTGCAAACTGCAGAACCTCCCAACACCCTTGGACACTCCTGTCCGCAAACAATCGGAAGGAGTCTGGTAATGCTACAAAATCTGGCCAGTTTGTCTAAGAAGGGATGGAAAATTCAGTAAAGATTACGATGAAGAATTGCCACTTGTAAAGAAACTCCTCTACAGACTGTCTGGGTGGAGTCCCAAGAAGCCCACAAGGATGGGCCCGGTTCTGTGGAGAGAGAAGATGAAATGAAATGGAACTTTATAACTGAGAGAGAGAGAGAGAGAGAGAGAGGCTGGGGTTGATAGGAGGGGGAGAGTGAGTGAGCATGGGTTGTGTGGTTGTGCAGCTGGGCCAGGGTGGGAACCAGCTCTCATCTGCTTTCTTCACTGGACTCGCCTCCCTTGCTCATTCTTCAACACAGTCCCACGATTTCTTCAGAGAAAGCTCCAATGGTGATCGCACTGCACGGGCTGTGCTTGTCGACATGGAAGCCAAGGTACATCTACATGTTTCGTTGCGTTTCGCCTCTAATTTTCAGCATGTTTGATGATCAAGTTCCGACTGTGACCTACATTTGATGCGACTATCGCCTTGAGAATCAGCTGGGATAACTGCATGCAGGGGATTGCATTCAGCAGGGGTTTTGTTTTTGAGTCAATTTAGGTGTCTTGCTGCTGGCTTTCTAGGTGCTAAGGTTTCCCGGCTGTTCAACTCCTTTCAGTCCTCTCATCTCTCATTCCGATCAGCGGCCTTTTTCCCTTGCCCTGCAAGAACGAGAAAGAAGCAAGGAAAGTATATAATGTGAATACCGTGGAAATGCACATCAGGTGATAGCGGCAGCCCTCAAGCGAGCAAATACGAGTACGCAAAACAGTTCTGCGGCTTGGAGATACGACCCTGATCGCCAAATTACCCATGATAGCGGATCTGGGAATAATTGGGCACGTGGTTTCTACGTGCATGGTCCGAGGTGCCACGAGTCTATTCTCAATGTTATTCGGCTTGAGGTGTCTTTCTGCACTCAGTTCCTTTTTTCTTATTATTACAAGGCTGATGGTACTACCACTGATTAGATATACTTTGGGAATGTTTGCACCTGGGTTTTTATAGTTTGCAGTTCTGGTATATGTGAGGCTCACTCTCTCCATTTCTGGCTGGATTCGGCCTTGGTGGTTGTTTGTGGCGCACTACACAAAGCAACTACACAAAGCATCCTCGTCCAAAATTCAGACTCAGACTTCAAAGCCAAAGGAGGGTACTAACTTTTGAGCTTTAGTGGGACTTCAGCCCTGTTCTTGCAACCAGAAGTACAGGTTCAGACCAACCCATGTACTCTAACCAACTCGTATGGCTTTAATATTAATAAAATTTATAAAGGGAGATTTTGGAACATAAGAGCCTAGATCCACATATGCTATAATTCCACACACAATGGGGAAGCTATGTGCAATTGAGGGCCTTCTTCTTCTACACCCTTCCTTCTAGAAATAACTGAGTCACCAGGCTCTCTCATGGTCTCTGAACTGCTGCATAGCTGGTTCACGACAATGTAAATGCATCCTTTTTGACTTAGGGAATGGAGGGTATTTCCTTGTTGACTTAAGAAGGAACAATGTTACTGTTGAAAGCGGCATGCATTGGTGTCCATGTGACAGAATGACATGGTTGGGGTGACTGCAGGTTGAGGCATGCGATGTATTTGGGGGCTTTGTCACTGTACAAAGTATGGCGGGTGGAACAGGCGCTGGGCTTGGTTAGCTTTTTGGCTTAATTTGTTGAAGCTCAACTTCATTCTAATCTCTGCTCCATAAAGTAATTATTAAAGAAAGGTGAGCAATTGTTGAGCACATATGTTTTAGTATTCAATGGCTTATTTACATCTCATATGCAAAGATTCTTCATGGGATCTTAAGAGTGCACGGTAGTTCTCAAATCAGAGTTACTGGATGCTGCATATGTTATTCATTTCAGACCTGTAGCTATGTCTGAATGGGGATTACCATCCTTGTAGGCTGCAGCGCTTTCATAGTCTATTCGAGCCTAGGAATGGCAACTGCCTGCTTGCCTTCATCCTTAGTGTTGACAGCAGTGTATGTTCCTTCTGCCATGAAGAATTGATCAATGCAGTCTTCAATTCATTTATATGGCTGCAGAGTAAGTGCAGTTTAATTGTAAGGAATTCTTACATAGGGGGTGATCTCGGGTGTCAAACATGCAGGTGCCTATGTGCTGGCTGCATTGAGAGATGAGTACCCCTCAACTTGTATGCTGAGTCACTGTATCTGGCCATATGAGAGTGGCGAAGTCATAGTGCAGAGCTACAATGTCTTGCTCACACTATCACACCTTGAAGAGTCAGCTGATGGGATTATCATAACACAAAATGAGGCGCTGAGTTTGGTTTGTAAGAAGCTGCTGGGGATCCAGAGGCCCTCATTTGATGATATGAACGAGGTTGCAGGTCAAGCATTGGCATCTGTCCTGCTCCCTGCTGTTTGGAGACCTGTCAATGCAGCTCCATGCCTGGGGCATGAGATTGCCCAAAGGGGTTTGTGCCCAGCCTCTGACGACTTCAACAGTAGCGGCAACTTTGGGGCTGGATCTCCTGTCCGTCTTTTGTCAGACTTGGTGTCAGTGTTATGTGCACATCCAGCTTATCGCATGCTCTCCCTGCGGTTCACTCCACAGGCAAGGCACCCCAATATCCTCTTGTTTATGCATCCCGTTGCTGATATTCCATCCACAACCAATTCAATCTGTTAGGGCACTTTATAGCCCCTCATGGAAGTAGCTAGGTCCGCATAATTTTTCTGCCATTTGCCTCACTAAATATTGCCAGCAGACAGCAGTCGGAGTGTGTACTAGATCTGCTGATTGACATGTTCACACTAGTTCTGTTCTCTGCATTGTTGTGATGACTTATTTGTTGTAGCAAACATGTCCTTTTCCTCTGGGTGGAGCAGATATTCTTACTATGCTACTTCCCACTGGACCACCTCCTTCCTTCACATGTGACGAACTGATGATTCTTAAGTAGCTCTTTCTATCATAAGCTGAGGGCATTGCATCGCCACATATGCACTTGGTCATGTCAGGGTGTGCAGCTACTCCGTAAGTGGGCATCCATGTCAACGTTCCCAGTTGTATTGATCAGTCCACTGGATCCTGATACATTGGAGCAGCCCTAAGTGGAAGTCAATGTTAAGCACATTCACTAAGTGAGCCACCAACCACTTGGAATAGTATCCCTTGGTCGGTGAAGGTGTAGCATAGGGTTCGAGCACCTAGGAGTTCAGGTTCTGAGAACTGCTATTGCAGCAATTGATTTGAGAAGCGTTGGGAGAGGAGGGGAATGCTTCTTGGTGGCCTCTACTCATGGTGTCTATCTAATCTTGGCAGCTTCATGATCTGTCCTCCAATTCACCACATCATTACAAAATGGTTGTAACTGGGGCACAGGTGCCAGCACAGTCATTGGATTTTACTACCTTCACATGGCCAGCACAGATGAAGCACTTAAGGCAGATGCTCATCACCGGGGCACTCGGAGACATTGACATGGATTGGAGTGTATCTCTTCCAACTGATCCCTTGTCTACTTCGAAACCAATTGGTCAGTCTGGCCTTCGCCCTATCAATCGCTCACTAGCTAATCTCCTGGTATTGAGAGGAAATGGGAGTCAACATGCAGACGTGAGTGCATTCACTCACGAAAGTTTGTACCCAATTTGGTCGGTGGACCCACTAAATGTGGCTGCAAATTCAACAAACCTGGGCAACTACAAAATGGCAGCAGGCTTACTGAGCAACTGCCAGTCAACAGTAATGCCAGCCTCACGGGTCCTGTCATGCGCATATGGCATGTACTCGTCACAGGCATATTTGCACCAGTATTTTGAGCATGGGATGGACCCTGCATCATTTGATGCTGCTTTTGCAACGGTCGAAGATATGGTAGCGCGGTATCTTGCCCTCTAACCCTTGGCCTGGTAGGGTTGTCTCCGTGAACAGCTGCTGAGGAAAGTGGAGTGTATTGGGTTCATGAGACATGTAACTTTCTGCAGCCCTCAAACTTCTGCAGCCCTCAAACGCATTTACGGTGGGAGCTATCACCTGAGGCATTAGTTGTCTCATTGAGGTGAATAAAAGTTTTATAAATCAGGGGTAAACAGGGTATTATGATACCAATAAGACTTCACTGTTCACTTCCCTTATGGCTTACAATACTTAATGGAGGCCTATGGGTAAGTGCAAAATGGTTTACCATGTCTTTTGGTAAATGCTATAATCATAAGAGTGGTCTTGTACGCGTCCAAATGTTTACTTCTGGATGTGAAATATTCCTTCTCTCCATACACTCCCACTATTCACAATTCCAATATTAAACTTCTTTGATGTATATCACCTGCCTAAACACCCATTCCAAGCAGACATGAATCTCACACATGAGATCTGAATAACTGCAAAAAATAACAATGAAATGTCTGACATCAAAACAAGTCCTCAAGACCACATTTTTCTTCTAATCGTGGAAGTGGGCTCCATCTTCCTTTCTAGCGAAACAGACCCATGGAGCTAATTGGGCTCCGAAGCCTGCTGAAAATACACTCTACCTGAAGTGTAGACTTCCATCAGGAATGACCTTAAAAGGAGATGAAGATGCTCCACAGCATTCCCAAGACACCAGCTGAAAATACACTCTACCTGAAGTGTAGACTTCTATCAGGAATGACCTTTGAAGGAGATGAAGATGCTCCACACCATTCCCAAGACACCAGCTGCAGCCACCTGTAACCGACATGCATGATTGTTGTTTGGACCATTCAACCATCAGAATTTTTGTCAAAATTTTGTGTTATATCGGATTATAGACAACATTTTACCAATGAGCAGCAAGTGATAGTTTTGTGAGGGAATCACTATAAACTTGCTGATAATGTAATTATCATGACTTGATGGTAAGGATATAATACCCAAATTTCCGGACTGCTAAAAATGGAGAGTGGCATGCAAAGGCCAATTTGCACATCAGAACATACCTGAAGCTGTGGGGGCACAAACCCAAAATTGACCACCTGGAATGGAATCCAGACCTTCCAATTTGCCACTACTGTCTCCAACCAGTCCTGCCCTCCACGCGAACAGCCAAAATACATGTCTCAGGCCGGAACTCTTCCCTATCACTACTTCCATACGCTACATGGTTAACTGGTTTCAACATGCTTTGAATTGACCACCCAGTACATGCAGGCTCATTGAGACTACGAATTGATCACTAGTTTCCTGACCTCTTCGATTCACCTCACAAATGAGGTTAAGCCCTGTTCAGTTCCTCTGCATTTGGAATGTAGTGACATGTTCCGTAAGCTCACGAATTGAACATTTGGATTGATTCTAGAAGTTTTCACAGTCCAAACCAAATCCAAACATTAACATGTTTCGAGTCTGTGGTCCTCACTAAAATCATTACACTAAATAGAACAGCCACCTGTGTTTTTGAATTCTATTCAACAGCTGCAGCACCCTTTTCTCATTGGTCAAAGTAGGAAAAATCACTACGAAGAAACAAAAAATTCCTGTTACAGAAATTTTCCATCCAGCGTAAGCTTCATGCAACGTTGCCCCTTTGTCCTCTGCGCATATGCCTCCCGTTGCTGCCCGTGTGCGGGGGGAAGCGCTGTGTTACCTTTACATGGGACCTCTCCTGCTGTGCCAAGTTTGGGATACCTCCTTACGTTCATGACCTACAGCCTCACCTGTGTCTCAAAGACATGGTTGGGGCACAGCCAAGGATATTTCTGGCTACATCCAGCATGCCCCTTTCCCGACACACTATGCTGCTCCATGGGAGTTTGTCATGTTTGTTATCTGGTGTCCATTGATTCATTAGAAGATCAGTGCAAAGAAAGATTTGGAAGTTCCATTACCTTCTGAAGTTTGTCAACTATGTCACCTTGCCGGCCTTCAAGGAAAAGAAGCACCACAAAGAAGCTGCCTATACCCAGAGGTGTGAATATCAGCTGCATCCCCAAAATCCCCAGATCCAAAGCTTAAGTTACTCAATTGCCTTCATCATTAGAGGGGCCAAGCTTCCAAAGTAGAACTTCATTCCTTCCAAGCTTGAATATGCATCCCAGGACCCCTCAGTCATACACACCACCAGCTTCTGCTAAGCAAAGGCTACCGGAAAACTGCAGCAATTATAAATTCCAGACTTGGGATTGAAACTTGTTCTATGTAACACTTTGCCTTACTGTCAACATGCTTCATTGATCATCAGGAACTGCAGACAGAAAAATTCAATCCCACAATAAAGGCAGATGAAGTGCAAAAGATGGACCTGATCTGCAGCAATGCGCATCACCAAACCACCGATGCCTGGCACGGTGATTACATTGGCTAGCACCCCATACCTGTCCTTGTCACACACGCACACAAACCCCCCCATCATTTCTGGTTAATCTGGCACAATAAAGGTCAAGAAAGTGTGAAACTGAACGTACTGTATTGATGACTGAAACTTTCTTTGCCCCATCAGTTAATAATACTGGGATGTCACATCAACATCATTAAATAAGGAAAATAGCTCAAATCTACAGGGGAGATTTTTATTCATACCAATAATGCAAACCAGGGCCACTCATGAACAGGCCGATGGCCAGAAAAGAGAGCAGCCGCTTCACGTCCAACGTGTCCACTCTCTCAATTCCAACCTGCAGAGCCATGGCAATCAGCAAACAATGTCCATGAACTCCCAAAACAGGCATGTCCTTCAAAAAGTGTTCGTCATAACAACTCCTACCATGATCAAAAGTGTTTAGTAAATTTTGATTTGCTCCAAGATTTAACCAAATGGTCTGTAACGTTGTGTGTTCCTGCTCAGCTATGTCCCATACACTGGCAACTCCCTTATTAGAGGAATTTGAAGCAAATGAGGTGAGTGTGCACCTAATTCTGAGTGCCTACTAGGTGCGACCTAAGTGTTCCTTGGATACATTCAAGCAAATAGTATTGAGCACCAATATGGCCTTTACCTATTTCACTTTGCCACTGAGCACTCCCATACACTGCACACCTCTAGAACAGGAAATCAAGGTATGTACCTGGCAAATGAGGTCAGCAAGGCCATTCAAGCAGGCAGCAGTAAGGCTCTTGATCAGCAGCGGATGGCTCTCCAGAGTATCCACGTACCTGCCACTCTTGGGCCATGACCACAGTGGAAACATAATATTTAGCCTAATGGATATATGAGTTTCATTTACACAGGAGGACAAAACTTTCTGAAGGTTGAGCTCCTTCTCCTAACCTCAGTACACCTGGGGAAATCCAATTAACAAGTAGATCAAAAGATTAAGCTTTAACTCAACATGGCAGCGCTATAGCCTTATAGCTCATCCGAGGCACGGGAGATGTGTTTGGTCCAACAGTAATTATATATATTGCAGCATAACCCCAGTAGATGCATTGATTTACCATGTTCAAAGGCTCCATCTCATGAGCAAGGAGAAAGTCCCTCCTACATCACTGCACCTTTGGCAGAAGGCTGAAACCACAGGTTCAGGTTGTCCAACTCAGCAGTACCAAGTTCATGTGCCACCCCATATTCCCCAAACCTTCAGTTCCGACGCTAGTAAGGAGTCAAAAGGAGGCAGAAAGAAAGCGCCAACAGAGCCATACTCAGACAGTGCAGACACTGGAGCCAATGATCAATCCCCAGATGTCACATACTTCGGTTCAGAAATCAACGGAGAATTTAGCACCTTCCTCACTACACCATGCTGAGGTCCAGAAAGTGTTCCAAGTATGAACGATGCCCTTGAAATGGCGTGACTAGAATGCATTTCAAATTAATTTGAAACGCAGCTCACAATCTCCAAAATTGCGGTTCCGTAGTCGGTCGCAACTTTTCTTCACAGCAGTTGCTCGTTTTGAGTCTCATTGCGCTCAAATGTGCCTTATTCCCTTAAACTGGGGATTGGACAGGTCTCAGGTGTTCACACGAAAGTCGTACGATTTGCAATGATGCATTTGTTATTCTTTTCGCGTTTCGGGTTGATATCGAAGAACTACACTTTCTGCCTCAAAATTTACAAGGAGAAGATGATGCCCAACATCCTGAAAGCTGCAGAAACCCACCTGGCCCAAAGAGCTGCGAAGGCGCTCGCAGGTGCTATTGGGCTTTCACCTTCGAACCTCCCTTGTGAGTCGTCCCCTGCTCCACCATCTCCACTCCTACCTCCAAATCCACCCCCACTATCGTCGTCTCCCCCAGAGGAGAGGGCTTGGGAATGGTCGACATGCCTGGCTCGAAGCAAACTAGGGAAGGAGGGGCTAAAAGATTTATTAAGCTGACGACGGCAAGGTAATCCCTGGGTGCGCTTCTCCCCAGACTGGTACTGGCTCCCAAAAGTGCACAATGGACTGAATCGAGGAGAGCTCGAGGGGCCTCCCCGCAGACCACACCCAACAGCTATGTGTACTGGAGCTCTCATCATTCTGAACTTCTGCTCAGCCAAAATGCTTCCAGGTTATCAGCACTAAAGCAAAATATCCAGCTGCGATACCCTCAGCATTTCGGTAGAGCCTGCTTGTTTCTACACGACACTGATCACAACCTTCTATCAGTTCTGTGAATGTGGGCAGCACATTCTTCGACGAGGTTACGAGCACGGACGATTGTATAGCATGCACAAGCTTTGTCTACCACCTCATCTTCCGCAAAAATCTCAAATTTGCCATGGAAGCAGCCAACCGCAGGCTCCATGTTCGTAGAGGTAGATGTCAACAGATGTTTTGAGCCCACCCACACTCCACCTAACGTGTCGAAGCAACACACGTGGCCACAGACTCTCCTAAATATACTCTTGCATCAGAAAACTTCTCCTTATTACTACTCTATCCCAACTTAGCCATGGTTAGCTACTCATTCATGCCCCGGGAGCTTCACTGGATGGAATTTAGAGTGTTCAGGTTCGTTGGAAAGCCAACGAGCAGGACAACCCGGTGGACCAAGAATCTCCGCGATTGATAGAGGTATGAGAAAGTTGCAGCTGTGCAATCCCGGGGGGGGGGGGTCAAATTTGTGCTGGCCAAGCTTCATGGCACTGTAACACGTCTTTCATCGGTGTTTGTCGGTCATCTTCCGACGAAATACATTTTAAATTTAAGACAAGTAATAATATTAATGCCCGACCTTGGATTCCACGTCACTGGACAAAAACGAGGTAGGAAAAAAAGAAAACAAAAAAAAAGAAAACGTTGGTAGGGTCTACCCGAAGGGGCAGTTCGGGCAGAAGAAAACTTTGTCGATTGCTTAAGCAGCCCTTCAAAATTACTCTCCGGGCAGCCCAAAGCTTGCCCCTCCCTGGGAACCAGAAAACTCACTAGGGGAACATCACGGGAACCGTAAGGATAGGGAACGAGGGGAGCACGGGATGTCCAGGCAGAGAACAAGGAGAACACGACTCTAGATCGGGACGTAAATAACATGGGAACGCAGCGTGAATAACATGGAGGACAGTCCATGGGAACCACAATGCGGACCTTTAGATTATTTTCCGACTAGACGGTTAGGGCTGGATGAGATTATAGATAGATCTGGACCGTTAAACAAATTTAATCTAACGCCTATAGAGGTCGTAGAACATTATAAAATCTGACGGTGAAGAAAAAGCCACGTGGAAGATCGGACCAGTGAGTGCCTCTGCTCTTCGCTTCCGTGGGGATCCTCGCATTTTCGTTGGGCTCGTTGCGATTCCTGCTCGCGAATCTGCGGGTAGCAGGTCAATCGTTGCTCTTTTCTGTGGGAAATTCGGCTTCTCTTCCGATCGGTGGTGCTGTATGCCTTCCAGAGAGTCTCGGAAACCCTTTGTTCGGTTGCTGTTGTTGTGGTTGCGTGTGAATCCCTATTTTGTTCCTACTTAACCGCATTTGGCTTGGATCCAATCGCGTTCCTTATCTGTGAAAACAGAAGAGGAGAATTTTGTAACCGTAGCTGTGGTCCCTGTCGTACGGATGCCGTCCTGGCGCGTATTTGAGTGCCAGTTATATCTGTTTCAAACCCTTGGTTTCTGATAGAGGGTGGTTTGAGCATTGCACGGAAGGAATAATCGTCTTCCAATTTGGTCACCGTTGGTAATTTGCACTGTGAAGTTTTTTCTGTGAAGATCCATAGGCGAGGTGTTTTGCATTAAGATCATCACCTACATCCACCTCAATTTTCCTTCCCTTGACTTTGATATCTTTCTGGGAGCCTGCAGCGTGATAAGGTGCTTGGTTTTGGTTTGCCATCGACATTTTGTACATGCGGTTTATCAGCCCTAGATCCCTCGTCGAAGTGGTCTGACTGAGAAGGATCTATGAACTCGGTTTCGAAAACTAGTTTTTGATTCTTTTCAAGCAATGTGGGGCAGCCAGCCAGCGGAATCTCCAGGCCTTTGACATTCACTCTCGTAGCTCGCAAATGGGTTTCAGCTTAAGGTATTTGGTCTACAAAAAAGAAGCTTTCCTAAAAGGCGTAGAAGTTTCTCCCGAGAGAGTCTGCTTTACCAGCTTCCGTTTCGCTCGCGCCTTCGGCTTGCTGATTAGCTCGGAGACAGACAAACAAACACTTGGTCTGTGCATTGCTTCTAGATGTTGACCAGGTTTACTATCTCTCTTAAACGAGAAGATTTGTGTGAAGGAGAAGTAAGCTGGGAACGTTAAGGCGTATAGCATGTTCATAAGGACGTACCAGCGGCGGAATCGGAGCGGGCGCAGCCTGTCCGATAGCGGTTTTACATTGGGAGACGGCGTTGGAAGCTCGAACTCCCAAGATTCGCCCTGGAGCAGTTCTCAGGAGACTTTCCCTTCCTCCTTACCCTCATCGCAGGTACTGTGTTCCTCAACTCTCTCTGTCTCTCCCTCTGTCTCAGTCTCAGCGTTCAGACACTGGCGATGGCTGAAGTCTGCCCAGGATAATTCTGCACAGATGGAGGCTTACTTTGGAGGCAAGGTCATCTAGATTGGGAAGAGGATTTATTACTTTCCTACTTTTTCTGTAAATGTTCTCATGGAATGAAGCATGCATGCAGGAATCTTGCTGGTGGCAAGGGGACCATGGAAACACTTTTCTGGTGGCCTCTCGTCCATCTGACAGCTTTGCAAAGCAATCAAATGGGAATAAATATCAGGACGATGGTCGCATGGCTAAGTTCTCTAGGCAACCACCTTCCTCGTGGGCCTACAATGAGACTGAAGTAGTGCAGAGTTCAATCACAACATGTGATGCCAAGAAGAGGTTCACTCAGGACTTAGATGGCAAGGGCTTAGTGGAGAGCTTTGTGGTCAATGGTGATTTCACATCCTCTGGGAGATGCAAGGAGTCTGGATGGGTTGGGAGATTGACCTCAACAAGTGTTTGGGAACCGACCACTCCTGCTACTTCAACTTTAATGGAGGCACAAGAATCAGGAGAGATGATGGAGCAAATGGATGAAGCCAACTTTGCCATGGATGGTCTCAAGCCTGAGCAGCCTCTACGAGTGCAGCGCGCAAGCCTTCAGTCTCTCCTGTGTCTCTGTGGTTCAATGCAGCGGAGACGGTTTTTAAGGACACATGGGTACGTATTCAGCTTCATCATTTCTTTTCACTTGAGTGCAAATCGGTTTTTAGCTCATATGGGATGCTCCATGTCTAAATGTAATGATGAAATTGAGCACATAAAACTTTTGAAGTAATCAGTGGAGGGGACTTTCAATGCAAGGTCAGGTCATTGGCATTATGTGTTGATTTGTCTCGTTCCGTCCTACTTCTGATTCTCAGCAATATGCTGTCAGAAACATGCTCCCAGGGCGTCATTCATGGCTGGAAATTGGCTTGCCCAGCCAGCCACATACACGGGGCTCACTAGCAGCAGTCAATATCCTCTCTGTGTTTGAAGCTGAAATACAAGTCCACACATCATACTACTTTAGATTGACACAAGAGTCCAAAATTCTGAGGGGCTACACGCACATTTATCGTCAGTGGTGCCCAGGGTGGAAAAATTATAGAGTTTGGTCAAAGATGTAAGGTACTGAAGTTTTGTGGTCATTGCGAGAATTTGTATATCTGTCTCAATGTTCAGGGTACTTATGGTGTCCTTGTCTGCTTTTCTGTAAATGACAGATTGGCAAAGCCTTTCCTAGATGCAGTGGTATCCCTCCCAACAGACGATCCTCCCTTGGCTTTGGCAGCGGCTGCTGTGCTATATTTTCTTGCAAGCGATGTAAGCTTTTGACATCTCAATTGTTAAGGTAGCTGAAGTGAAATATGTAATTATACTTCAACAAGAAAGTTAGCCCTACATTATGTCAAACTAAATAGTCATGCATGAATGCTTGCCCTGGTTATGTGTGACAATACTCCCCTACGTTTGGTCGTGTTCAACTAAGTCTTAGATTCATGCCATTCTTCCTTGATTGCAGGGCCAAAATGAGGACCTCTTCGACTCTGTGGAATGTGTGCGTTTTCTGATGAGACTGCTAGGCCCCTGTCTTTCTCAGCCAGCCAAAAAGAGCTTGCTGAGTGTAGGCAGCAAGCTGGCAGGGCTGGGAGCGAAGGTGAAGACTGGGACAGCTGGCTTGGCAGGGCTTGATCGTGGAGGGGCAGCAGTGGTGGCCAAAGTTCATCAACTGTTTGCAAGGGAAGGCCATTACCATGGGGGGGTTGGCAATCAGGAAGATTGGAGTGGATATGCATTGGGTCAAGAGGTGACCTCCAAGTGGCTGGCATTGCTAACCCTTGAGAAGGCGTGTATTTCTACTGTCGTTCTTGAAGGTAAGATTGCATCATATTTTGTGATATCTGGATGTTTCCTTCACTGGGAAAGTGGCCTATTTACATGTGACAACGTCATACAGTCTATAATGCAGTTGTAGCAACCTTATTAGCTTCCGCTTTTTGGTCTTTCTCTACCTGTGAGTACGTGCACACAACTGCCTCACACAGTGAGTATCCTGTGAAGTATGCTTTTGCTATTTTGAACTGGTAAGCTAGACGATGAGAGAAGATTTGACTCCTCACAGCTGGCTCTGTAGACATTAATTGATCAGGAACATTCTGGTCAAGTTTTGGATCAACGAGTTACATGCTGTCATCATAGAACTATTAAGTGATCAGCTCACAGAAGGCTCTATAAGCACAAGACATTGCAAGTGACATGTGTCATGTGCGTGTCATCTACCTACTTGGTAGTCATAAGGTACGGATACACACACAAAGAGATGGACTGAAGTTCCATGACATTTTCCACAGACAATTCTGGGGCTGTAAGGAAAGTGGGGGGCTGCTTCAAGGAAAGGCTTCGAGAGCTTGGAGGTCTAGATGCAATTTGTGACCTTGCTGCTGGTTGCGTGCTCAATTTACGGGTATGTGGCTGCTGGTTGTGCTCATTCTTTGGTCTAAGAGCAGTTACTGTGATCACACACTTTAGACATTCTCTTTTCCTTACAAACCTTTCCGTTATTGTAAACTTGATGTGTCTATTTTTCTCTCTTTTGATTTGTTGAATGCAAAAGAATTGTGGAGGAAGAATAAGAGCATTCACACAGTAGTCTAAATTTTTTGTGTCCATACACATTGCCTTTTGATGGAAATGATTAGGAGGGTAGAGGGTAGAAGGAAGGGGCTGGGAGCTTGAAAGTAAGCATATTTTCGCATGGCAGGAGGCACTTGAGGCCGAAGATGGGGCCCTCAAAAACTGTGAAAAGATTGGAGGAGTGGATATGCTACTGAGGTGCCTGCGTGTGATGGAGAATGTTACTTTCCTCAGTGAGCAGAATCAGGTCAGGTGACGTTGAATGGCTTGCCATTGGGGTGCCTGCGTGTATAGATTCATCGAGGAATGAAGGGAGCTTCTGTTTGGTGAAGATTGTATTTCATTTCCAGAATCTAAATTGTGGTTTACTAACTGAAATTTATTCTTGTGCATCTTTTGATTGGGCTTCACAGACACATTTGTTAGAGTTGAGGTTGCCAAGAGGGAAGAAGGATGCACCAAATTCCTTCATTGGTCTTGTCATCAACTCTATCAAGATTCTTTCTGGTAAGCCAGAATCCACTGTGTGGGGGATGCTTAAGAAACAGCTAGGCCAAGCGTAGGTGTTATAGTAGGCTATATTTGTCCGATCCAAATGTCTCACCCCCTGCTTTTAGCTCTGATAAGGATGTAGGTGGTTATCTTTTGCGACCTCAGTAACTTTGGTGCCTTAGATTGAGAAATGTTTGCTGTCTCAACAGAGCTTGGTCACCATCTCAAGGAGAGGAGAGATGTTCACGGAAAGCGGAACAGTGAGGTCTGCAGTGTCCAGGACTGCGAAGGGCCCACAAAGACTAAATTGGTAGTCAAATCTACAACTGCAGGCTTAAAAGGTAAGATTTTGGCTTGAATCATGAAAGAAGTTGAACAATTCGAAGTCCATTCACTTGATTGTCATAAACACATTGCTTTATACTTAAAGAAGAAGAAAAAGGTTGACTCCTGCTAAAGCAAGCGGACCTTATGGTGTCACTTCACCCCAAAGGGCTACTGCCTTCCGTTTGGAAGGTGGACACCTGGTGGCCGTGACCAGGGTGACCGGGGCTGGTTGCCGAAACCTCGACTGGAGTCAAAAGTCCCTAGGTACCCAGTACCCACACATTAGGTGTCCGGTTGACCTAGCGACCCCCCTTTTACAGTTGGGTTGGCTATAATGGGGACATCGACATACACCTATGTGGCTTTGAACCCACAACCTCTTGTAAGGTGGCCTTGTGCCTAATCACTGGGCCATTTCTGGGATGCTTTTTTATACTTGTAAATTAGTCACCTGAGACTCATGGGGCCCAAAGGATCGCTTGTCTGTGACTGTGAGGAGAATTCTTTTGGATACCAATGCCTTTCACAAGTCAGAAGTTCTGGTGTGGTTACAATTTTGCACGTCATGGTGTGTTAGTTGGACTCTTTTCTGTGATCCTGAGGAGGCCTAAGCTTTTGATGTAGATTGTTCATAAACTTGAAGGGTAACTTGTAGTTGGCAAAGAGTTTGCTCTTTGCTGAGGATGATGTCTCTACATGTTTCATCTGTCTTGTTGAATGTACTTGCCAAAAGAAACAGATTTTTGTGATCTGTTTCCCTTGGAGACTTATGCCTCAATTCCTGTTTGACACTTGCATGGTTGAGAAAGGCAAAAGCTGCAGGATTGTGTAATGATATCTTTGGTGCCCTCCTCATTTGAACAGAATATCCATTGTTGCAAATCTCACCAGATCGCCTCGTAGCCAGGCATGCCTTATCTTGGTGGGCTCATTTGATTTTGTTTTGCTGGTGTAGAAGTCAGTAAAAAGGACCTTTCCATCAAAAGTGCAACCTTTGGAGAGTCTTTCTACCAGCGGAAAAAGATGGTGAAACTGTCTTCATTACGGGACATTGCTTCTGTGAGCAGTGGTATTTTCAAGAGGAGTCCGAGTAAATCCCTTTCGCAGCTCAAGCCACAGGATGACTTTGGTGAATCACAATGCAGTGCTCCATTCAATCACAACAGTGGGCACAGGGATGGTAAACTGCTCGTGAAGGAAAAGTTGGTGACTGCAAGACCAGGCACCAAGAAACTGCTGATATCAGGGCCTTCATGGTTAAGTAAACATGACCTGAGCCCCAAAGCAGCTTCTCTTTTGAAGAGGAAGGGAATTGCCGCTAATGAGGATTCGCAGGACCCCTTTGCATTTGATGATGTTGATCTCACTCCTGATTTTGACAAGCCCAACAAAAAGAAACCAAGGAAAGTGAAGAAGCTGGTGCAGGTTGAGGAATCCATTGATTCTGCCAGGGTTGGTGGGTGTAGAGGAGAGATCCCTACTGCTGAAGCTCCAAACGAGGATCTGGTAGAGGCCACAATCAGCATGGAAGGGCATGAGGAGCATGGCCCACAGGCGACTTTGTTTGCAGAATGCCTTCTATCAGCTGTCAAGGTGTGGTTCACTAAATCTTTCGGCTCTCTCGCATTTTATGTCTGTCTGGGTCTCTGTGTCTTCTTTCAACCTTAACAGAAGGGCATGGCTGGTATGTGTCAGTCTCACTTTCATAAACGGTTGGCATTAGTGGTCATAATAAAACTATTGTTGCCAGTTAATACACAGGACTGTCACTTGACGTCAAAGGGCTGCTGATGGGAAGGTGGACACCTTTATGACATCAAACACACTTATGTGGTTTTGAACCTACAACCACTAGTGCATGTTCAACTCATCTGGATTCTTGCTAATTGGTGGTGGAGACCAATCTGCCACTCACTGGAGAAGCCCTTATAGTGAAAGTACTATATCTCCTACTGTTCACAAGCAGAATAAGAGCTTTCTGTAATCTTTCAGGTAGATGTTGGTAATATTGTATAAGTTTTCAAGGACTCTACGTTTTTGCTGCTTTTAGTTTTGTAAAGTCGCCGCAGAGTGAGTGAGAAATTGGTCTTCTGGAATGACAACAATACGTCCTCACTATGTTGTGGACTTTCCCTTCTCAGTGGTAGTCCAAACCAAATTTGCATTGTGATCATGATTACTGTTGTGGAATATCATTAATCAGTGCATTGCGTGCTGTAGCTAAATTACTTTAGGTACGGAGCAATAGGTTTTTTAGCTTTCTTAAATAGAAGGAATATTGCCTGAAGGTCAAGCTGGCTTTGTTTCATTATGCTGTCTTCTGGGAGTCAGGTGCCTGCTGATGGGGGAAGTGTTTGGGGGTTGGACTGGGGTTGTCACATCAGGTGCTCATGAATCTCACGAATGACAACCCAGTTGGGTGTCGCCAAGTGGCAACATGTGGTGGCCTTGATTCAATGGCTTCGCTACTAGTTGCACACTTCCCCAATTTGCAGTCAGGCTCCCCATTGTTTCTGACTAAAGATGGGAAAGAGAAGATCTCACAAGGTCTCCAGCAGCATGGAACAACTGCAAGGCTGAAAGAGAAAGGGGGCCACGCAGACCATGACCTGGATTTGTTGGTGGTGGCTTTAGGGGTCCTGTGCAACCTTGTGGAGAAGGATGAGGGTAACAGGTATCTGGTCATAATATTTTCACATTCATTCAGTTTGATAGAGTCAATAGCAAGTGAAGGAGATGGCTCTATTGAGAAATTCTCTCAATTTCGTGCTGTGTGCTGATTATATTGTAATGCAGAGCGCGCCTGGCGATATTGGAGGTGGAGTTACCTCCACACATTGCTGCCAAAGAAGGGGGAGTTTGGCGTGACAGGGGCATGATTGCATTGCTGTGCGCGTTGTTTCTAAGCAAGCAAGGTGCTGGAGAGGTGGCGGAAGCCAATGAAGAGAGGATGGCTATGGAGGTAATTTTTTTTCCCTCCCTCAGTGATGGTTTCTTGAGTTTGTATTGATTAGTTTGAAAATTCTGTTTTACAGATGACTTGGGGTCTGTGCTTCTGTGGAGCTCTTCAGCCCTGTTTTCGCAGATGGTCATGGTGATGAATTCCTGCTATTAAAGGCAGCTGTTCTTGAACACTTCAAGTTAGAGAGAGGAGTGAGGATTGGATAGTGAAAGAGTCCGGGAAAGTGTGCTATCCCGTACTGTTGGATATGGAACAGAAAGACAGATCTCTGAGAAAAGATGTGGGTGTGGAAGCACGGGGGTGCAATCATAATGATGAGACCAAGTAAGCTGTTCAGAGTACTTGACAGCATTGTGCGTCTGGTGTGTTCAGATGGATGTCGAAGCAAATGTCAAGCAAGGGGAGCGTGAAGCTGAGGATATGATTGTGGAGGCATATGCCGCATTGTTGCTTGCCTTCCTCTCCAGAGAAAGGTAGAGTGGGTTTCTTTTGACCTTTTTGACCCTATATCTACTGAAAAGGTCGATATGGTGAGAGCAACACATCACTGATTAATGGAGAATTAGGAGGTTCTTTATCACCATTGGTGCACCACTTTGTTATCGCTCTGTTGTTGGGGTGGGTTTGGTAGTATATCCATTCTGCCAGGATGCAGCCCACAAGCTTGGATGCACAGATACACCTACAGACATCAAGCAGGTTGATTGAATTCCATACCAAAATGTAAGGAAGCCAGGAGATTACGAAAACAAATGGACAAATCTGAATACGTCAGAGAGGAGAACAGATTTTACTGTTGAACCATTAATAACCCTCAACCTGCCTGTCTATTTTACGTCAGGCAGGCATGCAACTAGCCATGCATAGGGTATTTGTCATCACAAGTTCCTAGTTCAGTCACCAGAAGCAGAATACAACATTCATAAGCTTACAATGGATAATGATTACCTTGCAGTTACTTCTCCAAAGCCATCATTGCGCCAGCCCCATTTCTTTCTCCATCATACTGATGACTTCCTGCACCTGGAGCATAGAAATGAAGGAAGATAAACTGCATGGATAGGCAGAGTGATGCAGTTTCCATTTGGGACCACAATTTAATTGGCTTTCTTTGCTTACAGCAGACATGAACCTGTGTTCAAAGGAGAGGGCCCCTGAGCCATGTAGGGAATATGAACAAGGAATTAGAACAGGGGCAGTGCAAGGGATGATGATACGGCTTCCTGCCACCCTTCTTGGGGTATCCAGCATTTGATGTAGTCTGGCTTGGTGTGTTGCAGTGACAGGGCACTCCTGGCTATCGCAGAACTTTTACCAGGGGATGATTTGACAGTGCTGGTGCCTGTGCTTGAGCGTTTCCTGGTGTGTTTACTCTCTCCTGTGCTTCCGGTTACCTCTTTTAATTAGATTTATGTCAAGTAGTAAGGTTATATGCCTTTTCTGCTTGCGTGGTAGGATTTCCCTTTCTCTTTTTTGGACAAGATCTCCCTTTCTCATGTGAATTGGAACTTGTTTTCAACCTGAGAGATTTAGTAATGTCGCCAGTGACGGTTAGTTCTGTATGGTGAATGCCAGTATGGTGGGGCTTCACTAGGTTTGGAGCCATGACTTGTTACTAAACATGACCACTGGTGTGTTGCAGGCATTCCACTTATCTTTGAACATGCTTTCTGCAGAGACGCATGCAGCAGTCACAGATGTGGTCAATTCTTGCAGGCAACCATTGCCAGTCATACCTTCACCTAGTTGATGGTCTTTTTGGTCTCTTCATTGTTTGTGGTTAAGACCACATCTGATACACCATTACTAGCCAATGTGCATGAGTGCATGGTGCTCTGCACATTTGTACAGATTAGTAGGAGCTTTCTTTCAATCCCCTATGTTCCTCATTCAGTCCCATAGCAAATAGTACAAGGTTTCTTTCAGTACGGCTATCTTCCCCATTCGGTCCAATACCTTTGTCAGCACCAATGTGCTTACTTGGTTGAGTTTATTGCCGTTGCAATTGCTCTGAGAGTCTTTGAAGCCTGTCCTATTAAACATAAATTCTACTTAAGTTTGATTTTACTGACCCTTGATCCTAAAATAGTATCCCCCTGGTCAGATTTGCAGTGACTGTGTTAGCAAGGCTGCTGGCACAATATGGTAACTTGTCGTCATTTAGATTGATTGTATTGTAGCCCTTACATATCTTGATTCTTTCCCAATCTGACAGTGTTATGCAACACTGCACTCATCATCTATTGTGTCATGCCTTCGTGGTGTCTTCTATAATCCCTTCTCTTTCTCACTTTTACTCTCTAGTTATTCACAGGTAGGTTGGTTTTATGCCAAAGACACTCTTGAAGTTTAGGGCAGATGCACAGGAAGTTCAGGTCTGGTAGGGTCATGCAAAAGGGCCCGTACCCTTGTCCACAAATCTTGACTCTTGATCCCAAAAGAAGATGCACTTGACCATGGGTTCAATCTAAATTTGACTTCAACATTTTTGCATGAGGCCAACATGATCCTTCGAAGCAGCATGGTATTAAGCTCTATCGTGGCATAGCTTTCTAGGACTATATGCCAGGAAGTGTGGTCGGACAGCGATGTATGTTGTGGCATGATGCTTAGGTGCATGATAGAACATGTTTGTTCAACCTACCATATCGAAAGGTAAATGGGGATTGCTTTAATCACCATTTGGGCATTGCATGTTGCCATACCGAAAGGTAAATGGGGATTGCTTTAATCACCATTTGGGCATTGCATGTTGCCATACCGAAAGGTACATGGGGATTGCTTTAATCACCATTTGGGCATTGCATGTTACCTGACAAATGGAGGCCATACATACCCTTGTGCGAGTCACAAAAGAATCAAGACCAAGGCTGTGGTCATTTTGTTTGTGTTTGTGTAAGTATCGGCAGCATTCCGCACCAGCACCACAGAAAGGAGCATTGCTGAGGATAATCCACAGAGATGCACTTGACCCAAGGTTGGGAGGATCCTTCCCTCGGAAATCGCTCCTCATCTAAGCTGGGCTGAGAGAGACAAGTTTGGACGACCAGCTCTTGTATTGTTTGTTGCACACTGTTGGGATTACCTACTTGGAGATTGGGTAGCTGTCGGTTTCGGGAATGCCCACGTTTGGTGTCTGGAGGATTACTTAGCAGAGAGCACAAGCTCCAACGTGATCCAGTGCATTGACTGCAGAGAGACAACGATGTGGCAGACACGCCCTGCAAGCATATGCCTTGCAGATTCTGGTGGGGCCACATAGGGTTCTCTTCCCATCATCAAGGACCTCATAACTCACGGTTTTCTATAAAAATCTTGAATGGGGTGTTTGACTTGAATCGCCCAGGGCATTGGCTGGTGTGGCATGAAATTCTCCATTCTGCCATGCAGACAAGTGCGTGTTAGCACTGCATCCTCACCATCCATCGTACCAAATGCCAACCCCTGCCGCTTTAATCACTGCAGCCATCGCCTTAGCTGCCCTCATGAATCATGAGGCACCTGCCACTCTTTTGGGAAAGCTGTAAAATATAATATGCTCAGGTAGGGCCTCAGGTAGAGCTTATAATCTGATAGCTGTGGGGAGGAACTGAGCATGTGTGTGGGTTTCAACGACGTGTGGAAAGTTGTGCTTTATCGCTGCTTAGATGCATATGAATGGTCGGGGAAGAAGCTGAAGATCGCTTGAGCAGCTGTCTGTGTCTGCATCTCTCTAGATACCGTCCCGTGCATTGTCTCGCATCGGAATGCCAGCCAACTGATCGTGGGCTTGTCGGTACCGGCGAGAAGGATTAGCTAAGGGTCAGTGGGTGGTGTTGTTGTATCGTTTGTGTGAAACGTTGGTGGATGTTATCTGATCACTAGAGACCAGAGGTTGGTGTGGCTGCAAATCAAGCTTAGGCTTAGGCGCATGGCACCCTGTGGTGCAGTAGCATGGATGGAGTGCAAGAGTCTGGTCAGGTACTTTCTTCATACTTGTGGGTTTGTCTCTCTAGTGTGTCTACTCCCCATTTCACAAAAATGTTCCCCTGGGTCCTGCTCCTTGCCTGTTGAAAATGCTGTGAAGGAAAGCCAGAGAGTGAGGGGTGCACTGGCCCCTGGCGGTTTGGAAAACGCCTCTTGGTTTTGAAAGGGGTTTGAGGCATGTTTGTGAGAAGTGTTCGCTCCCCGTTTACGAGTTGATATATAATGCTGTTTTGTTGTCCACCATCTCTAATTCAGAAGCATATAGTGCACGCGATGTTGATCTTTCTCCAGAGCTACTTTCCTCCCATATATTTTCACGGATATGCATATTGAGGATGAGAGAGGTGGAGTTCTAGAAAGAGTGGAGGGAATAGCAAGTATCTGCCAAGGCACAACTTTGCCTTTGGAAATATGATAACATAAACCCTGCAAACCAGTCAACTTTATGAGTCCTGAGTCACGCAACGAAAACTGTTGATGTCTCCGAACGCTGTCTAGTTAGTCCTGATCAAGTCGACTAACTTCATCAGCTCCTGAGTTGGTCCTCTTGTAATGTTCTGCATTCTGGCCTGCACTTCCTGCAGGGGAGTATTTAATGTTCATGCTAGATGTAAAAGATCGTAGGACTTGAATAGCGAAAGAGTGAGTACTGTAGACTTGAGGAAACAGAAACGGGAAGGTTGGGGTTTGGAGGCCGCGAAGCAATCAAAATGAAAATGTTGGCGGTGACTCCCTTTGTATGTGGATCCAGTTCTGGCGTTTTGGGTTTTATTCAGAAAGACCTGGGTAGGATCAAGACAGGTGTCTCTTCGAAAGCCGAACCAAAATAGAAGTCAATCCGAGCAGAGACGTGCTAGTGTCGAAGAGTTTCTCTCTCTCTCTTTTGCAAATGTCAATAAGGTCCACCTTGGAGAGATAGGAGGACTTCAAAACTTACATACCCTGTTTTATCAGATCTTGGTCTATTTCACAGGGCGTTCTTTACTTCCAAGGTGGTCTAGCGAACAATAACTGGGTATGTTGTCTGAATAGGGACTAGGTTTGCTAGTTGACGAATTTCAGGTCCACACAACTTTTTTTTCTCCAAGTAAAAAATGTACACTGCCTGAAAGCAACTGGCTTAAGAATGAAATTAGAAGTTGAGAAGTTGCCCAAGGGCCAGTTTTGGGAGAGCCATACTGTCAATGTTACCCCACTGATGCATATGTTCTCTTGACTAATGCATAGACCGTGTTACAGGGCTCTGTGACTCTGTTCATCTCATTGCAGCTGGTTCTTCTTAGCTGAGCTACGGAGCATAGCGTGCATCACAAAACATTTTTAGCCATGTTGAGGGCTCCAATGGTTGTTTCACGCTCCAAAGCCATTGAGTGTATCGCACCGTCATTGGCTAAAGACAAATATGACGTCCACAGCACTGTGGATCTGTTGGCCAATCTGGTTTTCACCTCTGTATTTAAGCTTCTATCCACATATTTTGGCATTGGACTCCTGAACACTATGACGCCGTGGGCCATTTTATGTCAGCAGTTCGCCATGCGTGCTCCATATTTCTACTCTCAGGTTTGTTTTTGTGTACCTGCTCACAATGTAAGCCAATTGATGTGGCTTGCTAGTTAAGTTGGAAAATATGAATGTTTTTGAACAATGCTATCTTAACTGCGATTCGCTCTGCCAAGGAGTGTCGGAGAGAGAAAGGAGGTAGCCACGGAGATACCAGGGCAAAATCCAGACAAATGACTCATGCACACAATTAATAAGAGTGTACATGGAAAGGGCACAGTTTGCCCAGGAGTAGAGGAGGGTAAGGTGACCAAACATCAGAAGTAGCTAGTCCAAAGGTGGAAAGATCAGTGAAAATGGGAAGTGTGGAGTGTGCATGCGCGTATGCTTGAATTTTCCTAATTTATTTGTGACTGGCTTCTTGGCCCCACGTTGCAACGATCACTGGAGATGTGTGTTTGTCTGCAGACTGTAGCAGGATATATGAAGGGCTTCAACTTCATGGGTTGCTCTCTGGCAGAGGGCAGTTTTGAGTCTCGTGTCTCTTCAAGCACGGAAAAAGCTGACCTTTCTAGTCCAACAGGGCACTGTTCACCTTGCTCACATGATGTTCTAAATTCTACTTCAGTCCTAGATTCTGCTATTGAGGACGGGCATGCTGCGGCTGAGTACCGGACCCCAGATTCTAGTACTGTGCCAATGCCAGAAACCTCAAAGCTGCCCCAGTCTGGCTGGTTGGAAACAGTGTTCAAGGACAAATCTAGCAAGTTTGGTCAGCACCTTGATGAAGAAGAGGATGGTGAGGACAGTGAAGGTATGTCACAACTTTAGTTGCATTCATTTTGCACCTGCATTTTCCTCCCAATGCCATTGGTATGTGGATCTCTTGAATAAAATCAAAAGATTCGTTGATCTGATCCCTGGTTTTTTGGTCTCTAAGACTCACTTGGATATTGTCGGCAACTGATGTGCAGGTGAGGATGAAGATGAAATCTCTGGGGAGGGAGATGAGGAGGATGATGACGATGAGGGTGATAGCCATGAGAAAAATGAGGAAGAAAATGTGGAGGACGATGTCAATGAGGATGGTGAGGCTGCAGATGATGATGAAGAGGATGGAGAGGGGGAAGGGGAAGAAGATGAGGATGATGATGATGATGATGACGACCCAGCTGAGGAGGAGGATGAGGAGGATGATGATGATGATGATGATGAGGAAGAAGAGGAGGAGGCTCCAAAACCCAAGAAGACAAAACGATAGAGGGATTCAAAACCTACTGGCCTCTTCAGTGATAGGTTTGTGTAGTAAGACCTGGGTTACCGCTTATCCGTTTCTTCAAGAAAGCAAGTTGCAGCAAGGGCTTGGAAGAAAGCCAAAGTTTAGAGAGAGAGGGTCAAGGTCACTGTTACTACAGGGTGTCAAGGAATGTATCAATGCTGAACCAGCCCTTCCAACTTGCGAACACAATCACAGAGCATTACCAGTTGGCTCTCACAAAATGTGCTGACTCTGATCAGTCATTTTATGTGTATGTGCTGTGACTCTTCAGTCCAGAGATGTACACAAGGACTCTTTTCTATATATCAAGTTCTGGAGTTGGTTGGTTAGCTTGTTTGATGAATTTTCAGATTCCATCAAGTGGTTTAACATGGAAGGCAGACATTCAGATAGAAAGTCCAATGAGCAATTGCACAGAAATATGGTTGTTCCTTTGGATCCTGTCTGTGCAGTTTGCAAGGGGATTCTGATGATATCGGTTCTAGAGAACGTAGGTTTTTTGGTATCCAACCAACTATCGGCCTCACCTTATGAAGTGCTTGACAGAAGAATGAAACTTGTCTTCAAATGCCTCAAAAGAGTTGCATGGAAAAGAGTTCCTTAGCCGGCCATGCATGTCTATTGCTCCTCTAACTACCACCACACATCTTCCATTTCCCTCTAGTCTTCCACTATGAGGATCAGAAATGCTTGGCAGCTTACCTGCAGGAGGCCCTCACCCTTAGACAATCACTCGAACAATAGTTTTTATTTCTGGCTCTGATTTTGTCTCCTCTCTCATGTTTCCTTCCACTTTGTCCCATAAGCTCTAAGAGCTGTCCGCGGACGTTATAAAGCACCATTTCATTTCATTTTCTGTGGACGTTATAGAGTTTGTTTCTTTCCTTCGTTCCATCTCCCAGCTCCCGCTCTCCAGCTATGGTGGGTCTCAAAGAGACTCCCGGTCAGGTAATAGAGACGAGTTGTCCATCGATACAATCGGCCCATGAAACCCAATGTAGCTAACTACGAGAATTCCAGTTAGGCCTAGACTTGGTATTTCTATGCATTGATGTTGGGTACTTGATACTTAGATTGTCGCAGTTTCAAATGACAATTGTTCATCGGGTTTGTAGGGTATCATGTATCATCTATCATGAAAACTGCCTAGAAAAGCACCAATGAAAAAGAAGAGCAAGGAAGGCCTCGAATGTGGTCACAATTGGGAACCTGCAATTTTTCTCCTTTCCACGACCCTTTCATTCGCTCTCTTTCCTCTTTGATGTCACACTGGCAGCCAGTGTGGTTGCATGCCAAATTTCGTGCATGTTCTGGAGGTGGGTTTTCAACATGAGCTTGATACAATGGCAATCTTGTCTTGCGACCTGATTGAAGCAGTAATGTCTGTCGTCCTTTGATCGTGGACCCAAGAAAGGCTGCATGGAGTTTCGAAAATTAGCTTCTGGGTTTACACATGAAAGACGTTCACGGTCTGGAAGGACGGCCCCTACACAAGCTTCTCTTTCTTTCTTCTTTCATTTCATTTCATTTCTTCTGTCCAAACCTGTCCGCGCTTCTTGTGGGCAGGTGAGTTGTCCATCAGCCCAAGAATTCGTCCCACCAGGAAGCTTTCGGCACATTGACCATACAGGCCAAAGATGGATAGCCAAGATGTGAACCCATCAACGATGATGTGAGATATGAATTCGTACTTTGGGCTGTCATCATTGTACAAATGTATTCCTTGATTCATATGAAAGTGTGACTCTCTTATGAACTCAATTGGATTTTACGATCCAAGGACCCAAGGGATCAGATTAGGAACTACAATATGATCTTTCTGTATTAATCTCTTCCATATTGACAATAGTCAGGTCACTGCATGTGGTTATAACTACCTGTGCTCCTTCAACCTCTTCAAACGTAGAAAACTACATCCATACGCATGTAGTGCGTTGTACTCTTCTCAGCTTAGGAATCGTGCTGTTATTTCTGGCAGTCAAGGATATACACAAGCAAATGCAATTCCTCTTGTGGACAACTTTGGAGTAAATTTCTTCCATGGAATTGGAGGAAAACTGGAATTCGGTGAGGAGGGCATCCGACAATGCAGGAAGTGTGAATATGAGCTCGTAATAGGGAGAAGAAAAAAATGATGATTGATTTCGCTGCCCCCGAAAGAGAGAAGTAGGAGAAGGTGGAAATAGAGGCAATGGAGTTCTGGGAATCGACACAGAAAGTGCTACAGGGTGAGAATTGTCTGGTGCGGAGGCCGAGGCTGACAGAGACGCTCCTGAAGAAGCCTCCATTTCGTTTCCTTCACGATGTCATCTCAGAGGTAGCTTTCATGTATTCGTCTGGCCACATGTTCTCTTAATTCCCTCGCCACTGCCAAACGGCTGCTTTCACTGTATAAGTGAAGGTGCGGGCTGCACCTTTTTAATTGCCAAAAAGTCAGGCCTGAATTTGAACCGAGCAAAAAATTACTTAGTAGACACGGACGAATTTGACTGAAATAACTCTTCATCAGAATGTGCTTTCAGTCTACGACAGGTTTTATTCCTGCTGTTTCCACATCTTTGCTGTTTCTGTCTTACACCACCACCACCACCACCACCACCAACCCCCCCCCCCCAGAGTGGAGTGATTAATCTGAAAAGGCCCGTCTAGTGCAGGTGTGTAGACAAACCGGATTTGCACAAGGGCTGTTTAGTCCAGAGGAGCTTCTTTCAACAAACATTAAGGTGGGGAATCATTTCCATTTGCAACCACACCATGTTTATGGCTCAGTGTTGAGATGAGTATCAAACCAGAGCAACGAGTTTATTTGCATTTGCACATGTGGATGTGAGCTGGGGCAGAACAGAGGACTGGATCTATTCAGATATAGAGCTCATTGACCCTTGATTGTGTTTGCTCACAGGACAAGGAAAGCAAAATTTCATACTTGTGGAAAATCATCAACTGTGTGGGAATTACTCTTAATGTTAATGTTCCTGCTCGCCCTCTCAAGGTAGTCTCTTCCAAATTTATGTCCGCTGCACAATACATTTTCCTGTCCGTTTCTCAATCTGCTTCGAAAAATTCTGATCTAACTTGTGTGCACCAGTCCATCACCTGGGTCCATAGTAAGATGACCAGAGACTACTACAAATTGGGGATGTTTGTCATTGCCCGGGTAGTGGAATTACATACATGCTTTCAACCAGACTGACAGGAAAGCGAAGGAAACATACAAGGCTGCGTGTCAAAGGCTTCAGATGACAAGCCTCTAAGCGTCAGCAACTGATTTTGCAGATAGTTGCTGGATTGGAGCCTGAGCAGACAAGTGTCTTTCTCCAGGCAAGTATGCTTAGTTGGAAGTCAAGAAGAACACTCATTAAGTTGGTGCTCGAAGATAAGCATCTCTTTGCATCCAATGCTTGCAGTTGAATAACCTTAGCATATTAGTCTGTGTGTAGAGTCGGCACATGTTTCAACTCACTGTTGCCCAACCTATGCCGTCTTCAGAAGAGGCGAGGACTTGAGATAGTATATCTCCAACCAAAATGGACAACTAAAATCTAGAAATGTGAGAAGTAAAGTGCACACAATCGCTGACATTACAAAGTGACATATGCAGGGACACTTACTTGATACCTGTCTCATCCATTCAGGTCAATGGATATAACTGCGTAGCCTTAGAATGATCTCTGTGAAATCAAGGTGGGAAATCCGAATTTCAATGCTAGCACCGTGGGAGACACTGATATAGTAGTCTTAAGGCTGGCTTCCACGGTATCCCTATGCTTGGAATTGCCCTGTAGTAAGGCTGTCTGATGATCTGGATCAAGACAGATCTGCTACTACAGAGTCAATCCGTCTCTAGTGAAATAATGTTGATAGCACAAAGACAGTCTCTCCTGCCCTTTCCCAGCTAGAAATCACCTCCTAAGCTTCTTCCCCTTCACAGAACCACCAATGGTCACTGTCAACTTGTAAAGGCCTACCTTTCCTCATGTTTGCTTGAAGTCTCCAAATATAAAGTGAAGCTCCGGATGCCTATGGAGGGAAGGGACACAAATAGTACACTCAATACATACATGTCTCGTCATTCAGGCCTATACCATGATAATGGTGCATTGGAATTTGGGCAGATGTTAGCAGCAGCGACAACAGTTGATAGTCCTAGCAGACAAAGAGCGGTGAGCTGGGTCTTGTCTGGAGAGAAAATGCCATTGGCAGACCAAGGTGGAAAGGAATGGATTGAACGGTAGGCGTTGTTCCAGTCTCACAAATGTGCCAATGTTAACAATGAAGTTGGAACTTATGGCTTGTGGCTTATGGCTGCTTTGGCAACTGCGATATTAAAGCCACATCAGCCATGTCCAAGTCCTCTGCCAAAGTGAGAGCCTTGCAAAGGAAACCCTGTAGAGGCTATTAAAGATCTGTAATTTCTCAAGTGTTTAAAAAAAGAGGCATATGTTGGAAAGTTATATGAAGCTCTTTGTAGGTCAGGAATAACAAGTGTGCTGCATTCTCCTGAAGGTTGAAGGGGCTTACTTCACAAGGGCAAGGCAACTCTCAGGCTTCTCAAGAAGTAAAGCCTTGTTCCCAACCTCTGGACACAATGCCACATAGCGCCCAGGCAGGGAAACAAGATACAGCTCCTGTCAAAAAACCCTCAGCTGTGGAGATGAACCCGGCCTCAGTAATAGATGCTGCTTCAAAAGATCAACTGCCGCCTCAAGTTTCTCAATTACAAACCTCAACAGAAATGCCTCAGGTGCAGCTTATGTAAAGTCACCACATAGATGAAAGTGGGGTAAGAACTTGGTGGTATATCAATACTTGAAATGAAGAAAGTATTCTCGGAAGTTTTCTGCTGGTTGCAGGTGACGTTCCAGGTGACTACTGTCTCTAGCAAGAGCTGTGATTTGCAAAAGTCTGTCCTTTTGAACAAAATGTCAGCACCAAGGAAATTTGCATAGTGATAGTTAGAGCTCCAACATTTTGAGGTTGTAGCAAGGTTGTGTTGAGGAGATGTTCTAGATTCTATTGGGCGTGGGGGTCAAACTCTCTCAAGATCGCATGGAGTATGTACAAACCCACCATGGTGCACATATTAATGAGATGGGTCTCTGTTGTACTCTATTTTAACACAGGTATAGGTGGATGCATTGAAAGATCGGAAATATTCCCACAAACTTGTGCGGCAAGGTGATCACATGTTGAGCCAAGAACAGAAGTTTTCCAACCCATTTCTTGGAACAAGTAAAAGACCCATGATCTCTCGGACAAACGACTTTAAGGAGTAAGTGTCTCATGTTGTGGATGGAGTGTCTGCTGTTTGGTGCCAGGCTTTAGGTGAACAGGTGAAAATTTCACAACGGCTTGCGAACAAAAGTATCCTATGTGAGACTCCATCCAGCAAGCCACAGACACCTCCAAGTGAATCACCATCAGAGTTTCCCCCATCACTTCCAGCAGGCTGTAGGCCCAATCTGCAGCAGTCTCTAGCTAGGAAAGTATCTGCGAGTGACGGAAGCTTTGGCGGGAATGCAGGGTCCACTGATGGGATTGAAGTGGACGAGAGCCCTTCAAGAAAAGATGGTCTTGTGGAGACTTCGGGAAGGAGAGAAGTAAAGCCAGCTGTGGGTGTGCAGTCTGCATCTGGTAGGTTAACTTTCCTCCAGAGATATCAACGAAAACAATTTCCAATTTTCTCGTGGCACACTCTGCAAGACGGGGTTTCAGAGTAGTGTAAGTTTCTGAGTAGAGACAACGCTATAATTATGTGTAACATGATTCCAGATCTTCATATCAAAGGGTTCAAGATATAGGCAACAGGAACGTTATCAAGTCTTCCCTTTTCTGGTCTTGTCAGGCAAGCTTCAATATCAGACTTTTCTTAAATGTCTGGGCAAAGCTAGGATGCCAGTCCATGGAGTAGCTGACAAAGGTGTGCTTACAGAGGAGATAGGGGCATCCCAGCAAGATGAGAACGAGGATTCTGTTCGAAAGGCAATGGATATAGTGCTACCGGACGATAAACTTGCAACATCACTATCAGCTTCAATCACTGGTTTTGTTCAACCTATCCTCTACATTGGTGCCTTCTCTGACAATTCTCCTTACAAACCCCAGAAAATGTTTTTTCTTTGAAGGCCCACAGGGATACCTCTATGTGTGCGCACAATACAGGAGGCCTTTAGACTGCTGCTTTCTAATATTGTCTTATTGTCGTGTGCTCTGGTGGTGAAACACGTGCAGATGTTACCTCAACTGGGAAGGAAGCAGGGGGAACAGATGAAAAGATCATCGATGTGTTGGTTCCCAGTTCGGAAACGCTGACAGTCTTTCCATTAAATATTCCTGTGTCTGGACCAAGGCCTCAATCTGCAAGAATGGGACCTCCCAGACTTCAGAGCAGTCTCATGCCGGTTGAGAAGGTCTGCACAAAGTTGAATGCACTTCTTTGACTATGCTTGCTATAGAAATCCCCACTTTGGGTGAAGCAGAAGAGGTGGCAAAAAGGGTGGGTGGAATGCAGATCAGAATGGGGCCCATTGACCTTCCTAAGGCTGTTTGCAGTAGTGGGATCCACCTCTAAAGATTAAGTAAATTTGAACCTTTTGCATTCCTCTAGACAACTATTCATTAGAGCATCACTTATTGTGAAACTTCAGCCAAAAACTAAGAGCAAAAGAAGGGTCACAGCTTCTGGTGTTGTCTCAAGCATCACGAACTGGCTCAAAAAGAGATGCAGTGGCAATCTTTTTAATTCTCGATTGGTGCCCTCGCTGAGAAAAAATCTGAGTGTTCTCACTGCATCGCGGTCATCAAAGACCGGATCTATCCTCACTATCATGCCTCAAATCTGGCACATGAGCTCCCCTTTGCCCAGGTTCCTTTTCGAGTCTTAGTTTGATTTCAGCTTCGTGTCCAATATGGAGTGCCCTTCAGTTTTCCACTAGTCCATCAGAGAAGCTCGGGGTAGAGTTACGGGAGATTCAACTGGTTTACATTTTTGCGGCATCACTAAACCGGCTCTCTATCTCTTCTAATGACTTTTCTAGGATCTCTCTCCTTAAGAGATTCAAGGACACATATCTTATTTACCCTATTTTGCACCAGACTGTTTAAATTCAGTTGTGCTTCCACATGATAGAGCTGACAGGTTTGGCATACCTTGTCTCGTTCGTTTGAGTTGGCAAAAGCTTTGTCTGCAAAGGTATTGAAGTCCAGCTTATGAGAGGCATTCTCAGCCACAGATGTCACTGTCACTTTCCATAAGAAATATAGCCCGCTTACGTAATTGTTCTGATCCCTTTCATCTCACCACTCATATACCAAAATTTGAGGGAATATACATCAGTTATTTGCACAATAGCCAACTTGCTTGTCCCTACACACTGTCAGTTGTTGTTCACATGTGAATGTATCATACCTACATCTGGCCAAATTTCTGACGAATGATGACACAGGGTGGAGCTAAAGTTCCAATAGTGAACACATTGGAGCGACCTCCTTCAGTGTATGCCTTGAACCCTGCTAGCGGCAACTGAAAAAATAACATATTTATCTTCATATTCCACAGGAGCACCTACCGTACTTACGTTGAGCTGAAAATGAGGTGTCTGAGGTCTCACCTTCAGTTTAATTGCTTGTTGGTCAATACTCCTAGGTTCAGGGTTGTGTCTCCATTGTGGATAAAAATATAGTATTTAGGATTTGTGATTATAAGCCTCTGACTCTGCACTGTTAAACCTAGAAAGATTTCACACAAGTCATCAATTGGATTGGGCTTGAAGTACAGGAGCATCAGTGGTAGAGAGCTGCAAGGGCAACAAAGGCCCAGTATACTCCTTGATTGTGAAATGCAAGATGACGATGAGTCTGAGAACCTGCCAATTTTGCTCCCAGCACAGAATAATCAAGAGGTTCAATTCAAAGCACCAACTTCTCATACCCTGTTTTTGAGGTTCCTCTATGCTGCTCTCTGATGCACTCCCTCACAAATCATCTCACCTACTTCTACTTATATCTGTCATTCATCTGTTTAACCATTGTTGGGTAAGGAGCACGGATTGCTTGCAGCTAGTGCTTGACGATGTACATCTACACAGTTACCTATCAAGCGCAACATAGTTTTATATTACCAATAATTAGTTCTTGACTTACGGAGCAGACTGATCCGCATCTTCAACTATGCAGCCAGTTGTGTTTGTGAACAAGAATTGATAGTGTGTGAGTACTGGGGTCTGCGTTTGCTGGTAAACAGGCCATTGTAGCCTCAGTGGAAGGAGCTGGAAAACTTGTCCGGGACATTCTAGTGACTAAGAAAGAATTTCAAGGCCATGTGTGTGTTCTCTCTGTATCTCTCTAATATTGGTTTTCCCTGATGGTTCTCTGATGTTTCTCTCCCATGGTCCCTCAGAACCCCCCCAAATGTTGTTAATTTTCTTTCATTTCATTTCTCTGCCCTTCAAATGACTAGTCTAACTATCTGATGTAAGTTTCTTAACACAAGAATCCATAACATACCAAGTCCTAATTGAGTACCACAGTGCTTTAATGCTGCAGTATATTCATGTCTTAGACTAATTGATAACCAGGGGAGGGGGACTGCCTCTTCCAGGATCTGTGCTATGAAGAGTACTTGTACTGGAAGACATCATATGCCTTGATGAGAAATCCCTGGATACCTTTCTTAATGAGCTTCGATGTTAAATTGACCAGAAGTAGTCCTTGTTATACTCTATCAATATAACACCACCTAGTCTCAATACCAGTTCCCACTGCTGCTCAAATGTCACATGTGCTTGTGACCAGCTTAAAAGGGGAGAGGCTCAATCATATCATGATCGCACCATGGATGGCAGCTACTGGACACACTCAAGCAACAAACTTTTGAAGTGCAGCATCCGATGTGTAGGCATTTTGTGACTGTGTGTCAGAGGCTACCCTCAAAATGACAGCAATGCCCCAAGGACTAAGAGTTACGGTGGTCGTCTTGAGTTATCTTTTAGATTGACCAATTGTGCTAGTGCTTTATCTGGGTGTGATTGTGTGTGCATGTGCTCTTGAAGACCTTAAAGTGCTTTTTGTGATCATGTCCAGGTTAATGATCAGGACAACAGTCTTAGGGAGCAAGTGGAAGTGACAGGCATAATTCTGGGACAGATACGGGGGTCCTGTATGAAAAAAGAGGATACTTCGACAAGACAGGAAGAGGTAGTCAAACGTTACTGTGACTCTGTTAGTTCTTGCATGTCTATCAGTGAAGGGCCTACATGGGTCTGTGTATGACTTCCATTGTAATTAGTTTGGTTTGGGAGGAGTATCTCTCTGTTTGGTGGTTGTGTTTTGCACGGTATGGTTGGTGGCTGATGGGCAGTGACTGGTGTCACACACAAACTTCCATGGAGGGCCGGACAATGCAGTGAAGGTGATGATGAAAGGGTGGGTGTCGGGGGGTTACGTTACTGTACCGACTCTCACAGCAGCTTGGTACATGTTGGTGGAGGTAGATTCAAAAATTGAGAGAGGCTGTGCAATCACTCTGCCAAGCTACCAATCCGCTTGGAAAATCAATGGATTATCTCCAGGTTTGTTCTCCCTCTCTCTTGTGCTGATAATATAGTTCTTTCTTTCTCTCACGGCTTTCTCCACCTCACTTACCAGACTTTGGGAGACTCTTGGAGTGTGCTTGCATGGTCTTGAACAGGCTGATGGATCACATATCATGCGAGAAGTGGAGACAAATAGCATCACTTCTTTACCTTGTGCCTTGTGTGTTATGGATTAGAGGGGGGATATCCACAAGGGAGGAAAAAGGCAAGGATGGCAGATTACCATGCCACTCCAATTTGTTGTCTCTTTTGAAAAATGGCTTAACTGGATGGCAGGAGGATGTGGAAGTTATGAGCAAAGAGCACCAGTTTTGGATCAAGGAACGTGAGACCTACAGTATTAGGCTTGAAGAAGAAAAAAAGTCTCTCTTCCCCTCTTCCCACCCTCCTCTGAACCTCCTTTGCTTCTCCATCCCCTTCTTCAGCTCTGCCTCTTTTATCTGGCACCACTCTCTCGTCTGTATTATTTCCTCTTCTCTTCATTGTTTGTTTGTATCTCTGCATCCCTTGAGCCTTCCTCGGACCTAACAGATTTCTACCTTCCCGTGGATGTTATAAAGTAACATTGCATTTCATTTCTTCTCTACTTTGAAATTCAGGGTCACTACTTTTGCCGAGGTTTTAGGGACAGCCACACCTTGGACAGAAATTTTCCATTACGAGGATCAGAGATGCCTTGCTGCATAGCTAGAGAATCACACAAAGTTGACTGTAGTTTTATGGTTGTGGTGGCTGGTTATTGGGGGCCCCATTTTCCTGTCCTCTTTTTGGTTTCAACTTCCTTCTCTTTCATGTTATAGAGTATCATTTATCCTTTCACCTGCACTTTCCAGACTTGCTGCCCTCACATAACAGCAATACTAGTAATATTCAGTCGGCCCCAAAAGGTTAATATGTATGAATTGGTTGTTTCCCCAATTCGGGTATGTGCCTGGGGTCGTGGGTGGAAGTTTAACCCCGGCAATATACTTCAGAAGGTGGGCGACCATGAGTGAATAATCAATGGGACATTTTCACATTATGTCCATAGATCTGGATAAGGGCCATAAACATAACTAACAAGGAAGGAACCCTCACTGAGTATGTTTTATCTTTTGTGTGGAGCCATCAGTTGTGATATTGCACATAGGGCTGGAGTATGGCATGTGTAACCAGCTGGATTACTTTGAACAGGATTACAGATGAAGTGCTGCAGGCAGAAGCTGGGCGTGTGATTGAGTTGGAGGAAGAAATTCACCAGCAGCAACAGCACATCACCTCTTTGAAAGCTCATGTAACAATGTCTCTAGGAGCCTTCTGACTTGTTCTTGCTGGCTTCATTCGTAATATAGGAAAAAAGGACTAAATGTGTTGCAAGTTTTTGCATATCTAAAGCCCTCTTTCCATGTGAAATAATGACTGCAAAGCATCTCCATGGTTCCCTCGGATTTCTGGCACGAGAGAACAATTCGAAGGGCTCAGCTATGAGAGACCAAATTTTTTTCTCTGGTTGCCCATGGCCTGATATTTACATAAGAATTGTGCAGAACACAGATCAAATGCATAAGCACTCACTGTTCTTCGCTGGCAATCACTGGCAATTAAACTAGATGTGGAACCGACAAAAATTTGGTATGGGTTTGAATCAACAGATCTTACAAAACAACAACACTATTATGGGATTGTTGCGCATGGTGACTGCCAGAACTGCAAGGTAGCTGGCTTTGAAAAGGGGGGCATGACTCTTTGGCCTCATGCAACTCTTGGTTTACAGCCACGGGCTCCTGAACTGTTGTCAGTTTTAGGGGGTTGCAAGTTTTAAATGTAAGAAGATATGACCCTCATTACACCAATTCTACCGGCAGCTTGACCTCAAATAGATAAATGTATTTGGTCTTCAAGCCCATACATCAGTATTGGCACCAGTACTCTTAGGGTCAAAAGCCATGATTGCAAAGGAAGTACTCTTCATAGCTTTGCCAAAGCGGGTCATGTTGCATGCAGTTGATTTGAGGAGTATGAACAACTCCACAATAGTGCTTAGATTAGGTACCATATGGTTTTATGTTAACAGCTGAATTTGCCAGATTCTTAAGTTACATGTAGTTCAAAGTGCGTCCCTCAAAATGTAGCTCAGCTGGACATGGGGCACTTCCTCAACTTGCATCCCAGAAGGAGAATAAACACAAATCCTTCACCCAGCTTTCAATAATTTTCAAGTTGCAAACATGTCTCGGCATGTCACTTCCACTCTGACCTTAATGGATCAACCATACAAGCTTCATATTCTGGGGTGTACTTCCGTGTGCGCATGAGGAAGTGCCTGAAGAGCTATCAACACACTACCATCACTGAACTGCCCTGAATAAATGAACACCCCAACCATGCGAATCAATCCATCAGCCTGGACGTTGCTATTGACCCTCAAAGTGGGTTGTCAGCTAAACCTCTCTTCACTCCTCCAAAGACCTCATGGGGAGAAGAATACATTTTACAATAGCAGCAACATCACAAGGACACCATGAGTACAAGAAGTCTCACCATCCAAATGATAAGGAGCTTATGTTCATTGATGACACAGCTGCTTAGAACAAGACCGTCCCATGTTACTGAACTTAGCAGTGATAGTTGTTTATGTAGGGTAGGGGTTCCGTTCTGTTTTCCACACCAAGTAGAATTGGCCGAAAACAGTCAGAAGGGTTTTGAAGGGCAGGACAGGCTTCACTGAAGGAACATGTTAACGCACCTAACTGTCATTCACCTGCGCCTGACCAGCGGCACCGCCTGGCAGTTACGCTATGCTGCCTGTGTAACCGATAGTGCCCCTCTCTCCCACCAAATATACTTCCTGCAGGAGCTTATAACCCAGGGAAGCAGCACCATCTCCTCTCCCCCATCCAACAAACCCAAAAGATGAGCTAGCGGCCCCCTCTAGGACGAGCGGTGGCTCCAGCGTTATATGTTGTGGTCAACGAGCAGATGCAATCCGAGTGTGACCCTGCAATATTCTGTGTATGGATCTATCGCACCCCAGCTAACGGAGTGAACTTGGCCGGTGATCTCACCTGATCTATAGAAGTGGGGGGAAGAGAAAGAGGAAACGATTTAAAGGAGGCAAGAGAGAAACGTGCTAAGGAACCTCGACCTGTAGCTCAACATCTTAGGAGATTGTTTAGAACTGGAGATCATGGAAATACTCGATTCCTACCCCTTGACCTTCCGTGCTTATCTTACATAGGGGTTTAATAAACAGCAATGTAGACGTTGTAGCTTCAGCTCTAAGAACGAGCTGTGGCCCACCTCGTATTGGCAGTATTAACCGTCCTATAAAGGTGACAACTCATGGAGGGCTAAGCCTAGGTAGAGACAAAGAGGGAAGACACAAGACACCTGAGACAATCGGGCATACAGTGTTCAGGGACCACAGAAACCTGAGACCCCTCGGTGTAAGAACAAACAACAGGTAGAGACTGCTCATCCCCAGACCAGCAAAACAAACATGTAGAAGGGTTGTGAACCGAAAGGATATCAACTGGGTATAACCATGAGATCATGAGCGCGAGACATGGATGAGAATGGCACAGGTGAGGCTTCGGACCCAACCCAGGATGAGGTCGCAGCAGGCATTAATGGCACCCATACCTTCACCACGATGACGGTGAACAGCGATCCGGGCTGTTTAAATGGACGGGGCAATCCCAACAAAAAGCGCAGCCGCAGTGCCCCATGGACAGTCTTGGAAATGCTGACACTGATCGATGCCAAGAAGGAAGAGCGAGAGAGATGCCACTCCTACAAAATCCAAGGCGTGAAGCTTCCTGCTGCAGAGAAATGGCGGATAGTGGCAACTCACATGGAAACTAAAGACATGGGTCGGAGCGGGAGCCAGTGCCAAGACAAATGGGAGAATATGATGAAAGACTACAAAGCTGTGAGAGAGTGGCAGTATGTTGGTGGCGCTGTGAAAAATTATTTCAAGGACATGTCTAATAAGGAACGCAAAGATGCCAGTCTACCGCCCCAGATGGACGAAATCGTGTTTTACAGCTTGCATGCTATTCAAAACGAGAAGGAGGAGAAGAAGGACAAGGCTAGGCGAATTAAGGACAGAGAGTTCAAGCAGCCAATACTGCAAGGGGGGGGATCTCCACCTGTTGTAGTGGTCCAGAAAGATAAAGTGGGCAGTAGTGAGGCAAATGACATGGAGTCGATGGATACGGATTCCAGTGGAAAACAGAAGAGAAGGAAGAAGATGCAGCAAGCACCTCGGATTAGCTTAGAGAATCCTGTAGTGCTGGATAATTTTGTGCATGCCATGAAAGATGGATCGAAGGAGCTCATTGATTGTTTCATGAAGGTTTTGGAACGGAATGATAGAAGGCAGGAAGTGGAGATAGAGAATAAAACGAAGGATACGGCCACACTCGCACGCGTCTTAGTTGCCTTGGCAGATGCTGTCAAAACTGTCGCTCAGAAACTCTAGACTGCAAATTATATTAACACCCGTTTGGCTTGAGGTCGCATCCCAGCTACCCTCTTTGAGATTCTAGATGTTTGATGGCAATTGGGGCATGTGCTATCGAGACTGGCAATCACGACAGAAGTGAGGTGGGCCACCTGGGAATGTACTGACGGGCAAATACACAAAGAAAATGAGGCAGAATGCAACTTTGGATCACAGAACCTCGGCAAGGCTAGAGATGGGAGAGCCAGGAGGAAATCCATCATCTTAGGTAGACTTGTCAGGACCAAAATTGTTAACAGTTCAACACATTAGTGATATCATGACAAGAGTTGGCGAGTTACATAGAAACAGATTCTAAAACATTGCAGGCAAATAAGCTTCATCTTCTTCTTCTTGAAAGCCCAAAGACGCTTGCACAATTGTAAACTTCCCACAACATGTTTATGCCAGCTGTGGATCATTACAGCAGATCGTCTCTGCCCAACTGGCCTAGTACTCTGTGGATGATCCTTCGCAACGACATCTCTAGGCCTAGATCTCTCAACAAACTGAAACCGATCTCTCATCAACCTACAGATTTAGGTTTATAGTTTATACTCTGTATTCGATATTTGTCCAACTTTCCAACACCCACCAGAATCTGGACTCTTTGCCCTCAATCCTCTGCAGCCAGGTTTGAATTGAATCCATTCATACATTCATTCCGAAAGACCCGCACCCAAACGTGAAAATTTTAGTAGATCCTGTACATACTGTGAAGACTTCGGCTGCCATCTACCATCTACCAACAGATACGCGCGCGGTAATGATGGGATACCCGCCCATTCCATCACTAGACATGGCACGTGGTATCGTCTCGCCGGAGATAGTCTGTGGCGCAGCCATGTGGCCCTGCAAAGCATGTAAAGATTCTTGGGTCAATATGTGCCGAAGCAATCGGATATGTTCCCATTTTCTCTAGTTTTTCTCGACAAAGACTAACGTTCTCGTTGGTGGGTGGAAAGCACACGACAAGTAGGATACTGCAGTGGTGGGTACTTATTAGCTGGAGCATAGTGATCTCTGGTTCAGAAGTCGCAAGCACGATTCTGAGATCATTCCGGGGAACTGGTCGATCTTGGGTTACGCTGTGCTGCATCCAACTCTACACACTCTGGTGCATTGCAGTCACCAACAAGATACATCTTTCTCTTTCTGTATGTCTGGCTTGACGAGATGAGGAGTGTAGGAGGAGGAGTTCAATGATGGTTTGATTGGTGGTAATGAGCGCTCTATGTAGATATTGGGTTAAAAGAATCAAATTCGACTCGTGCTTGATGCCACAATTATGTGATGCAAGTTTCGCTTCCCTTCGACAAGTCTGAGCTGACGGTTGAGGTGATCTGTTGATGGTATGAATCGATCCCTTGTTTCAAATTGCCAAAAAGTGACCCTGTTGCTTGACTATGTGTTGATGACTGAGGTGTCTTGGTCCGTCACTGTTTTGTTCGCTGAGCAAGGCAGGGTTTGAGCCCAGCAATTAGGGGTTGTGTGGTACTTCATTCAGGGTTCTTAACGTTGGTGTTTCTTGGAATCGGTTTGGTGGTGACTTTCGTCAAATTGATGCAAAGCTCAAGAACGTGCATCTTCTGCAATATCGATGCAGTTAGGTGTCTGAGCAATTTGCACGGTTTGACCACCAACTTGGCATTGCCGCAGGGAGTAATGTGGCTAAGGAAGTAGATCCGTATCAGCGCCTCGATCTATTTCGATAGAAGTACATAGCTTGCAGTGTACTTGAGGTCAGGAGAATTGACCAGGGCATCGACGGCAGGGAGCGGCCACCTTTGTGGGTATGGTGTGTTGTCAAGGTTGTGGATGTAATGCTGATTCCCAACCTCTCAATTTTCGCCCCTCTGATGGGCGTTCAGCCCAAGCTCCACAACCGCATTGTGCACACCATACGTTTAGTGTAGCCCCACCGGGGAGAAGGGCAGTCATGGCAATCTTTCTTGGACTTCTAATCTGGCTGCCTTTCTGGTCTTTGGTAGTTTTTCGTTCTTGCTTGCCAATAGCTTCCTCGTCGAAGTCAATGGAAATCGATCACCTGCATTTGATGAGAGTTGACCATCGCGCCCCAAGTTCAAAACACCCAGAGAAGGCCCACTTCCTTCGCATGCCAGCAGGATAACACGTCTTGCTAAGAAAACCTTGGCAACGAAGTTGTCACACTACCTGCATCAGGTGTAGTTTATCCATCAACTGCTTGCATATGTGTGACCAATTGTTCTAATAGCATTTGTTCATGTGATGACAGTGGCAGCAAGACATCCAGGTTAATGATACGGAAGTCTTAAGCAGGAGTCAGCAACAATGGTGGCTGTTGCGGAGTAGTATCCTTGAACTATTCTAAATTATACATATGAGTTCGACATTGTGTTTGTAGTTCTGCATTGTTTTCTGAGGGCAGGAGAGGTGGAAGAGCCGTATGCATTCAGAAGAAGTCTTCTTCAGCACATGGCAGGATTTTCATTTTGTCAGTTCTGCTGTAGTTCTGCAAGAATGTTTCCTTTACCTGATTTGTGTAGCCGCATCGTGCTGCCGTTTACTGTTGAAGAGGTGAGAAGTGGATTTCTCTCACTACATGGTTCATCAAATTTACTTTGAATATGTTGTTCTGTAGGGATGTCACCTAGAGTTTGGTTGTGTTGGAGTTCTGCCTCCATTTGGAAGTAGGAATTCCCTAGTATCTGCTTCCAATCCTTGAGGGCACAATTCTTCTTTTGCCAAGTGGGAAGTGCCTAAGTGACTATGTGATAGAATGTCTCCACCCATACCCCACCAGTGGATGTAAGCCAGGACCTCCTACAAAGTGGTCACAGTGCTCTGATCACTGTAATCAGAAAACCAAGTACTACGCGTCAGAAATTCACGGTAGTAAGCCCACTGCTTAGACAATTTCCATTTACTGTATAGGGGTAGACAACCAACTTACAGTCCAAAGGTTGGCCTAGAGTCCAGCCTGAGGCCCTTACGATACTACTTGAGCCCAACCTTTTCATCAAAGCCTGTGCAAAAGCTCCCAAGAGACGTGTGTGAAACTTGTTCTATTTCGAGCAGCTCGTCACCTTAGCAAAGTTGGTTCATTCTCTTCCATTGACTTCTCTAGGAGGTCTAGGTCTGCCCATAGATACACCAGGACTTAACTTTCATGTAGGGACAGAGCTTAGTCTGTTCACAGGATGGTCTGTCTCCAGTGACAGAGTTGGCCTTGGATACTCTGTCTCGTGACTTCGTGTCAGCACCTCAGCCATTTATTCACCTCTTCTCCCAATCAAGTTAGGCAGCATAAGCAGTTCTAGAAATGTATTAGTTTGTAAAGCCACCTGGACAGCTTGGTGGCCGCCCATTCAGTGACCTTCAGTGCTGAGTCAGTCCTCACCTGCAGTGAGACAGTGTGGGCAGCTTTCTCTTAACTGTTATTGACAACTTGCCTGTGGGCTTCCGGATCCTTCCCAGAATAGGAGGCAAAAGAGGATAGATCGGATGTCTTCCTGATGTCTTCACTGATGCTCGTCTGCACCTCATTTGCACCTTAACCTATACCGTTAAAATTACAACAACATTTTTTTCGATCCCCAACTATGGAAGGACTTCTTGATGTGGTTAGTCATCTGCAAACACCAAAGCCGACATGTTTGCATCACCTACCATAATCCCAAAATGTTTGCGGCCACATCATGGGGGTTTTTTTTTGGAAATACTAGAAACAAACATAGGAGAGAGACTGAAGCATTTCAAAGAAGTTAAAACTTATTGCCATCGGCAGGTACCAGCTCTTAGTGCTATTACAAAGTTGGCAAGATCTTTCAACAGTCTCTCTATATGGAGAGCCAAAAACTCAACCACAGTCCAGCATGCGAGTGTCATGCTGTTTGTTGATATTTAGAAAGAAAGACAAAAATGGGTCTTCCCTCCTTTCCCTTACCCTGACAATCTGGCCGAGAAAATGAATCGTGGCTAATGCATCCATGTTCATGCCTGAAATGCTTGACCCTCTCATTAGCTACTCCATTCTCTTCAAGACACCCAACAGCCTTATTTTTTTTCCTTTTGTCAATGCTGGGTATAGTCCACTGAAACCACTGAAATGGTGTCTGTTGTTGCAGTATAAGATAGCGCAGCTGTATATGGTTGCCAAGTACAGTGCTAGTGAATCTGCGGGTGATGATGGCGACGGTGTGGAGGTGCTAAAGAATGAATCCTTTGAGGACAATGACCGACGGGGCCAGTATACTCATAAAATCTACCATCTTGCTGGGTCAGCCTCCTTATCAACTCTTAGTTATGAACGTTTTACCTCCTGCAGGAGATATCTGGATTTGTGTCTTGACTTAGAGCCAGTATAAACATCAACAGAGGTGTGAGATGGAGGGAATCACATATAGGTGCTTGAGTTGTAGTGAAGGCTGTAGTTGCACTCCCTGGGTTCCAGAGCCACATGTTTGCCAAGACAAATTGGGTGACAGGTGAATAGGGTAATGCGTATTTTCAAATATTGCCACCCTTACAGTAATTGTGCACTCTCTGAACACCATAAACCACCACAAGGCAGGCCTCCGTTCTTGTTATTTCCCTCAATGTTCTCATGTAAGACACTAAGGTACAGTTGAGCAAGGATTGCAGGAAGGACTTTGCATGATGATTGTTGCATGGGAACATGAGTATCCTCTGACCAGCCATGTGCTAGTGCAGCAAGCTGCCCGGCTGGCTCGTGGGTCTAATGCCGAAGAAGGCGTTGATGTTGGAGGAGGAGGCCTGGAATGCTTACCCACACTGCACCACCGGTATGTACTGCTCTTCCTTATATGTTGGGAAAGGGCACTTGTGTCTTCCTCATGGACAATGGTTGCAGTTAGTAGAGGTGTTCCATACAATGTGTTAGGTACTTTTTTTAAGTGTTTTGCTAGTAGATCAGTATACGTGAGCTTACTAATCAGATGAGAAGTGGTTTGGTGATGATGCACTGGATGCATGGCCTACTCATTGTGTGGACGGCAGTGTTGAAGGTGAGACTCGGAGCTCCTTCCGCCTCTATTTGTGAAAGCCATACAAACTTAACAAACAATCCGGATGACAGCTTTCCTTCACTTTCAATTTGTTTGACGAATGGGAAAGTTTTTGTCCTGCATTCTGCAGATTTCTATACTAGTGCAAGCCAAAGGACATTCCTTAATTTGTTTGCTCCACTTTGACTTCTTTTAAAGGATGCTTACTGTCAGTGCATTCCTCTTGAGGGTGTGATTATTTTCTTGCTTTGTTTCTCTCTTACATAAAAGCTTGTGGCAATTGCAGACAGAAAAAAGACACCGTCCAGTGTCAAAGGTCCATAAGATAGACTGTAAAGCCTACACTCTGAACTTCCAACTGAAACTTTCTACCAGCTAGGTATGGCCACAGAGCTGCCAGGTCAGGGGCAGGTTTGAGTTAAACTAGGTGGTCTACGTGCTCTATATCAGACAACACCTGAGCTACTATTCTGCACACCACTTTAAAGGGTACAGAGGTTCTGAAAGTCATGTTCTTGAAACCATTGAGTGAACGTTTCTCTGCTCTTTGAGCTTTTTCCGCGGACGTTATTAAGTAAATTTTCTCCTTTCCATAGCCATATTGATTGCTTTGAGAAATTGCTGACAGTGATGTTGGGTTGAGGAGTGCAGTGCCCATTTTTCAACAAGTTCCAGCTCATTTTGGAAACTACACATTTACCCGACCGAGGAACAACAGAAAATGTATGCCGGATTGGAAACCCTCTCCTTTATGTCTGCCTCACTGTATAATTAATGTTTGAAAGGTTTGTGAGATTCTTCTCTCATGTGCATCTTGGCCTTGCCAACTAAAGTCTATAGCCTTCTTCTCTGTCTTTTCCTGTCTACACAGATTCATCCCTATGCTTTCTTTCCCTCTCTATAAGTGGTTTATGACACAGTGTGGAGAGATGGCCTATGGTTCCGCCTCTGGTCTTGTGGGATCAAGGGAAAGATGTGGAAAGTTGTCCACAACTTGTATGCTCACACCAAAAGCTGTGTCACTGTTAACGGACAGAAGTCCAACTTCCTTGACATAGACCAAGGTGTAGCTCAAGGATGTACTCTCTCCCCTCTGCTCTTCAATGTTTTCATCAATCAACTCCTCGAGGATGTGGAAAGTGAGGGATTTGGGTTAAGGGTGGGTGATACCACCATACCAGCCCTTCTGTTTGCGGATGACTTCGCAGGCATAGGGGAGACTCCAACCAATCTCCAGGAGTTGATTGATTGCGCGAAGAGATACTTTGATCTTTGGGGGCTAGAGGCTAATGTCAGCAAATGTGCAGTGGTAGCATTCAACGACAGAGGAGAGGGAGGAAGTGATCTTAAGTGGCAGTGGGGTAGTCAAGAGATCCCGGTCCTCCCTTCCTACACTTACCTGGGCGTTGAGTCCTCCTCCAATTGTAATTGGGATGCACATATCCGGAAAGTTGTTCAAACTGGCAAGGGCAAAGCTCTGGGGCTCACTAAATTTTTCCACTGCAGAGGGGTCAACTCTGAGGTTTAAGAAAACCATGCTTTGTCGCGTTATTAGACCTGCCTTGGAGTACGGATCTGCTATATGGGTTGATAACTCCAACCAGGCTAAGTCTCTAGAATCCATTCAAGTGGGGGTGCTTAAGGAGTGTATGTCAGCATGCTCCAAAACAGCCAATGTGGCTGTTCGGGGTGAGTTTGGCATTCCGTCCTTAAGCTCCCGACGAGATGAATTCAAGGTCAGATGGTGGGGTCAGCTGCAACATATGCCCAACACCAGATATCCTAAATTAATCGACTCTATATCTTGGAAACAGGACCGCCCTGTCAAACAGGCTAAGTCCTGGCAGAAGAGAGTAGAAGAGATCCTCAAGGACCTGGACCTGGATCCGCAAGTCTTGACCCTGCTGGATAAATCTGACTTAGAGGCTGTAGTGTCCTCAGCCATGTCTGTTGCCATGAGATTGTCTGATGAAAATGAAGTTAGGCAGAAAACTTCCCTGAACTTGTTTCCAGTCTGTGACATGGGGGAGGACATCTTGGATGACCTCAAGGGTCTACCCACTCTCGGCACTAGACTGAAATTTAAACTCAGGGCAGGAAGCCTACCTTTGAACAGCAAACAGAAGCAGAGAGGAAAGGGAGAGTGCAATTGCCCGTTGTGTGGGCAATCTGAAGACAGTATTCATTTTCTGATACACTGTCCGGGGTTCTCTCACCAAAGAGACGCTCTCTTCAAATCTATTAACGGAATTGTGCCTGTACCCCTGTTTACCAACTTTGAAAGTCTCGAGGCTGAGCCAAAAGCCCGGGCCCTCCTGAGGCCTAGTTTTTGGGCAAATCACACACAGCAGATTGATGCTTGTGTGAAGGGATTTCTAGAGGATATCTGGAAAACCCGGATTAATTCTTTCTATGGAGGTAAGTCTTACTACCAACGTCAGCCCCTGACAGAGGTAGGTTCTGTCCCTGTTGTTCCCGCTCAAACTGGGCGCGGGGTCAATGGCCACAAGGCTACGGCAAACAACGTCTTATGAGTACAATCTATAAGTGGTTTATGAGTACATTCTATAAATGGCTTATCAGGCATTGAATCTCTTTGTAACCATCTAGACATATTGACATTGCATCCCACTTACTTTTGTGGCTATGGGGTGTGGGCGTACATTGTAAGGCTTTAAATTTGGATTCAAAGACACTGAAAAAGCGGCAGGTTGAGTTCATCGACATTGCCATGGACCCTGTAGAAAATTACTTGGAAGAGGAAGACCCGATGACTTATAGGTCCAAAAAGACAGGAAGGGGCCCCCTCCAGCAGGGCTGGCAGGTGAGAGTCAAGCTGTTGATTGATTCTAAGTTCTCCTATCTGGGTAAAATTATGGATTATTATGGCACATATTTCCTTTGTGGTATGTGTAATCTTTTGAGTGACGTTGCTGTCTGAGCACCATATTCAGACTAATGCCTGAATCAAGGAAGGCCTGATGCAAGAGTGTCATTGACTGTGTGCCACTGTCTAAATGTCTACTTGTCAGCCCCTCATTTCTGGAAGTGGTTGTAAGGACCTTCCACGTCGCATGAGGACTGTTCCAGCAGTGGCTAAGATAGGTCCTCTGGTGGTTAGCCAGTATGATATCTCGGTATGTCTCTGCCAATGGTGCTAAATAGAGGACTTCTCCCTGTGGTGTTGGGTGCAGAAAAACTGTGAACCAGTAATGTGCGCATATAAGTGTGTAACTGTGGATGTGCCATACTGGGGTTTTGGTTCCCGTCTTGAGAAGTTCATTGCCAAGGTCAGCATCGCTCCTACCCTGCCTGCCCTGCCTGCTTGATGTGTCTGCTTGGCTGGCTGGCTGGCTGTAACTTATTTATTTATTTTGTCTATATTATTTTATTTATGTGTTGAAGAAGAGAAGGAGATTTAGACATCAAACCCTGGGGGCACAAGTGGCTGCTTCCTCTAGGAGTTATTGGAGGATGCTAACTTGAGATCCTGTGATTAAATTCTTTGAACATGAAGAGTCTGTATTTGAAGTGTGAGGCGTCTAGTACCTGGAGCATTTACATGATATAGTTATTGACAACGCCATCTACCAGCTTCTGATACAACCTACTGTACTGCCCAGCCTTGTGTGGAGAAATCTGGCATGTACTCCAGGAGCCTTATGCAGGGTTTCTCCCTGCTAGGACCTCTTTCTCTCATTATCTAGTTTGTATACCCTCTGCTCGCAATCACAGACTTGTAGCTATATTATAAACCAATTACCTTACATCATAATTTTTTGTAAAGCACGGGGACAGGAGGAGTATTTGTGTACTGCCCTTATATGATCCACTGGCATACTTTTGCCTTAAAAGAAAGGAGGGTGATCAATATGTGCAAATGTAGTGGACAACAATTGTATGTATAGCATGCCAGTCCAGATGCTGTTTGGTGTTCACTACTTGATGTATCTTTTGTCCTGTTAAATGTATGTTAATTTTGATACTTTGACATGCAACAACACAAGACTGCTTCACCTTCTGGGCTCCGTAGTATACCTGATATGTGCACAATTATTGCTGCTGTTCAAATATCCACACATGTGAGTGTCATTTAGTGCAGAATGCACAGCGGAAGATATTGCTAGAAGGCCACCGAAAGTGTTTCTGCTGGATGGATGAATGGCATGGGCTTGCCATGGAAGATGTCCGTCAGATGGAGGCAGAGACTGCAGAGATCATGCACAGGGTAAGTTGGCGACAGGCCCTTTATGTCAACATCACCCGGTAGACTATATATACATCTATATCATCACGTATGTACCTGTTTCAATCTTTTCTTCTTCAAGCAGTATTAATACTATGTCTATGTATGTCTGGATCCTGTATTCTCTTTTGTATTGCAATATGGACAAACATTTGACGCAGCATATACACACCTGTGCACCTTATTGTTTTGCCTATTTGCCCAAGGCCCTAGCTTAACAAGTCCAGGTGTAATTAGCTCAGTATGGTCTGCTTGACTGTGGGTGTTAAATGCTCGGTATGGTGATCATTTTCCTGCACATATTGTACCCTTGGCAGTTAGTTCCAGGGTTGGGTGTTGTCTTTGTTGGGTCGGTCTTGTGAAACTCTGGGCTCAGACATGGTGCATGTTTTTTATTTGAACATCATACATATGATATGTTTTATGTTTGAGAAATTGTGCAGTCCTTGTTCAAAATGATGAGTTACATAGTTACATATTTTTTTCTTTTTCTTTTTCTGGAGTGGGAGAGAGAGCCTGCTCTTTCTCAGCATTTTCTTTCTCTGTGAGGGCAACACATAAGTCTTTACCTCTAGGTTCAGTGGAGCTACTATCACTGTTGTCATCCCATGGCAGCGGTGGTAGGCAAACAGGTTTGCTTCGGCTGCTCCCTACTGCATATACATGCACTGCGGAAGCTAGACAGTGACATTATGAGATGACCTGGGGTGTTTGCTGCTGGAACAGGCTCGAGCAATGGCACTGCGGAAGGTGCAACCAGAGAATGGCTCTTTCAACAGAGGGTATGATGGAAGTCCTGAGATTGAGCGGGAAGCATCTGTGAGTTTTCTGGTCCTGTGAGGGCCTCATGTCGTTGCTTCTTTTTTACAGGGATGGGGAGCAAGAAAATAGCACATAAATACATTTGTACAGAAAGTACAAGATTAGGAAGCCAAAATGACAGTTGATAAATTTCAAATGTGAAGGTTTTAGGCTGACATTTTGTTGCATTTCTAAGCTGACTGGAGAGGCTCTTTGGATGATATAGATGGAAGATAGGGACCACCTGGTGGTCTCTCTCGCAGCATCATTGTCGAAATCATCCAAAGAACTGGGCACTTGCAGCCCCCGTCTAATGCGCCGGCCAAGCCTTGTGGGCCCGTCAGTTGCTCTGGGCATCACCACACTTTCTGCATCCGATGTAAGTTCACACCAGATGCAAGGATGTGTTCACGGGTCTACCAAGTCAACTCCACCTTTGCACCAGAAATGGTTGGAGTATTTGTTTCCGGGTTATCTTTTGCATACAACGAGTCCAACAACACTGATTGCACTAGAAGAGCACTATGGATACCATTCAAGAAGAAAGCAATGTGGATCCCACATGTGTCTAATGAGACTGGTTCTGACAATGTTCAAATGGATGTTGGGTAGAATCAAATTCTGCAAGAAAAGTCACATTCAATTTGGTTTCAGATTCACAACAATGCTGATTTAGAGCAATCAATCCATCCAAGTTATGTATTACTGCTTCCTTGGAGAGAGGTGGATGTACTCAAATATGCTTGCACAAGCAAGTCTTTACTAGCAGTTGTCCAAATATTGGTCCGCCTCCTTTCCTGACAATGCTGAAAGGGCAGTGAAATGAGAAGCTTGAAGCCTCACTGTAAGTTTTTTAAAGTGGGAAGGGTTAGTCCCAATCATAATCTGCAATTGTATTATTGGCAAGATTGGTTTGTTTGACGGCAGTTCAATTTGCAATTTGCTGCAAAAAGTGGCATTGTGGCACCTGAATTGGTGCGACTCACTCACAATCATGCTGCTTGGACTGTTTGCTTACAGCTGTAACTTGTGGTGGTGATATTTTGTGGTGAAATGCTGACATTGGCATCTCTCAGAGACTGAAATTCCTGCTTTGTGTGTAGATGGAGAAAGATGGGTTTGTGACTGGCTCAGCACCACCCCTGCCCTCACCAGAGTGGAAATCAGGCACATTCAACCACAGGGTAACTTCTCCCCCAGAGGCTGAACCCCAGGGCACCCTCAATCATGGGGTTGGGTCCTGTGAGTCATTCACTTCGCTTCCCTCGGGAAGTGACTTGAATAATTCTTCCATCTCGTCCAACTCAATGCAGGAGGAGACTGACATGGCCAATTGTGTTGTGGTGCTGGACCGGGCAATTGCATGGGCTAAGGCCAAGACCCAGAGGTCTGGGACGCAGGGAGCTCATGCAAGTGGAATAGCTGCTCCTATTACCTCCCCGCTGAATGGGTCCCAAGGACAGGAAGAGAACATGATCCCCAAGGATGAAGAAAACAGTGGGAAGAAAGGGGTGAAAGCTGTGGATCACTATGTGTCTGTGCTTGACAGTGCTATGTCTGCCGTCAAGTGGTTCCCATCTCCAGGGAGGAGAGAACCATGAGAGTAAGGAGTGGATTGGAGGCAGATGTAAATATCTGTCTGAAGCAGAAGAGATTGAAGGAGAGAAGGTGTGAGAGTGTCTGCAGGAAATCCTGCCTTATACCCAAGGTGTGGTGTAAGCATTGGCAGAGCGTCCAGGTATCTGGCTTATTGCTAACAACTTACATCGTCTCCCCTTACCATCAAAGAGATTAATTGACAGACTAATTCTGAAGGAACAATGATTTTTTCATCAATTTGTAAAGATTGATTCTGTTTTACACCTGGTTAGCTTGTATCCCTACACCCACAACCAGAGATTGTGGATTGGAAATTGTCGGTGACCTGCAACCTCTTACTGCAGACTACCAAGTAGCTAAGCTGAGTGAAAGGAGGGAATTTTTTTGTAAGGTATCAAGGATTGCTGGGAAGGCAGCTCAGAAGCAGTACGTGGCTGTTAGCAGTTCTACGCCAGCACGCATTGATCAGCCCAGGGTGGGTGGATGAAATGCCTAACAAGATTATCCATGTGAAAATTGAACCCACATGTCACCATAAGTATGTATGACAGGGTCCTGTCATGCCCATGCAGACAGTTCTAAAAATGTGTATATGCTCCATAGTCACCAAAGCCATTCAGCCAAGCTGAGCTTTGCCAATTGCCAAGATAGATAACGATGAAGGGAAACGCTTCCACCATCTCAGACAGTTGAGTATCAGTATTCCCAGAAGAATGCAACTTATGCACGCAATCCCTGACTATGGTTATTGCGATCACCACATGAGATTAGAGGAAGTTCCATCCTTTACCCGCTGCATACCTGTGCTCTAACTTACACAGCATGGTTGATTGAAGAGAGGAAGTGAATGCTTCTTTTGGTACGACTAAAGCAACCGAGATGCGCTCAAAAACAGTCGTGCAAATTGATGTTAGCCATCTCTCTCTCTCTCTCTCTGGCTCCCTTTGTGTTCCGCTCAAACTGGGCGCGGGGTCGATGGCCACAAAGCTACGGCAAACAACATCTTATGTGTACATTCATTCTCTGTCTCTGGCTATCTCCTGTATCTACTGGGCAGGTCACATCTGCTGGATAGAGGTCACTGCTGGATCAAGCTCATGGTTTCCAGTATGAGGCCAATGCTAGTGCATCAATTACCAATCAACACCATGGAACTCAACAACCACATCTATCAGGTATCACAACTAATGCACACTAGAGGCCTAGAGGAGCAATGCTGGGATCAAACCCATAGCTTCTACTATGAGGGAAATCCCAGTATGTCAATCAACCCTCGATTCCCTGTAACTGGATTGTGGCATTACTGACATCAACGATATGCTTTATAACACGATGCCCATATCAGCCCTTAATTCAACACTCGTTCCCTGGGATCTGATTGGTTTGTCGACAATGAGGAGTATGACTATTTATGCTTTATTTTCTCTTTGTGGACCAAAAAACAGTGAGAAGATAGCCATGCATGTACGTTGCATGTCAAGTAACGAAGGATAGGACGTGTGACAAACCACCATTCCACTTTCTCCGGGAGTTGACATGATGTAAAAGGCCGGGACATTGAAATTGATGCCCAGGAAAGACTGGAGCACCATGTTCACTACACCAACATTCGGTAATCGAGGATTGCAATATAAAAGCTCAACACCGGGATGTGCTCACACTTGGCCTTGAGTGCAGGATATGCCTTAGTGTGGATTTGTCCCACACGCTCGCTGAGGTCAGCTCCAATGTGAGCCGAGTCCTTTGCAAGGCTACTGGAAGCTTGAAGGGAATCACAGACAGCTGCACGAAGAGGTTGAACATGAGATAGATGACAATGCTCGTAGAAGGTGAAGTCCACTGCTTATGTAACAGTTTGGAAGCGGCAGCCCCTAGCAAGTAGAGGGCAGCGAGGCAACAATGTGCTCATTCCCAGTCACCGTGAACGCTCTAAGTGACTTAGGAGAACGTCGTTTCTGACGTTCCTGGTGTAAAAAAAAAGAAACGTAAGGAAAACGCTTAGGGGTGGATGATACATTTTTCATCCAAAATTTGAATGGATGAAAAATCGGGCAACAAACCCTAGAACCCTGCTAGAGCAGATTCTTTCGAAATCAGACAACTACTCAGCCTGCGACGAGAGAGAGCGCGTTGCGGGAGGCAGATTCATGCTGGTGGGTGAGGAAAAACACAAGCGAGGTAGCTGTTGAGTGGCGTGGAATCATTATTGGGTGGCAGCAAGCAACATTCAGTTCAGTCCCACTTGTCAGGAAAGCATGTCTTCTCTAAACACCTGCACTAGTTCGGACAGCAATGTTGCATCATCTTTTAGGAAGAGAGCACCAAAATTTCCTCCAAGCCCTGCACTTGAATGGTCATTGATTGACTGTATCAATGCTCCAGTCCAGCATGGAAAATGCTGGGAAGTCAAGTGCAAACATTGTGGAAAAGAATTTAAGGCAGGGTCTGTTGGTCGTGTTAGAGAGCATTATTTTGGAGGAGGGAACATTGAGGTGTGCACCAGTGTCAGTGATGAGATTTTAGCACCTGTGAGGGTAGTTGTGGACAAAATGAACCTAGAGAGAGCAACTACCAAGAGAAAAGCGGAGGAGAGAGCCTCCCTGTCAAGTAAGAAATCATTGAGTGCTTCACAACCTACATTGGCTGCATCTTGGCAAGCTGCAAAGATGCGAAAACAAGATGTAGACCAAGTTGTTGCACGTTTCTATTACTCATGTGGGGTTCCTTTCAACTATGTAAGGACCCCATATTTTCAGAATATAATATCAGCCATTTCGAACTATGGGGCAGGTTATAAAGCACCTGGTTCAGAGCAGTTGCGCACCACTTTGCTGCAGGATGTCAAAAAAAGAGTTGAACAAAGACTTACAGCTCATCATAGAGTCTTGGAACAAAATTGGATGCACATTGACTTGTGATGGGTGGTCTAATACCACCAATAGACCTCTACTTAATGCACTGTGTGTATCACCCAAAGAAGAGTTTTTCAAGAAGGCTATTGATACGAGTGGACCCCGGCCTGTGTAAGTAAGCATTCACGGCTCTTTGTGAGCTTACTGTTTCCTCGCCCTTTTAGTTTGAATTTCAGGGCCTCCCAAGAACAGACCCCTGTTTTGATTTTTAAAAATGGGGCCGGAGATCGGAGCACATTTTTGGCTCCTTCATCAGGTCCATGAATGTCTCGACCCCAGGGGAAGGGGAGCCTCTCGGTGTGGTAAAAGAAAAATCTATTCTTGAGGCCACTAGAGGAGGAGGGGTCCCTAAAGTTGTTGTCATGATGCTAGAAGGCTCAAAAATTGGTAAATGCATCAAGCTTCCCACTCTTGATGGCTCTCACATCTCGGTGCTTATTTATGAAGAAGTGCTAAAAGTGTTATGTTTTGCATGTAACGGCGAAGGCCATGTCAAATCCGAATGTCCTCATGCCGGGAAGAGCAAAGATGCTCGTCGATCTGAGACCATGGATCTTCGCAGCCAGAGGCGAAATTGGAGGAAGCGGCGGCGAAGGCTGGGACCATCCGCACCCCTCGTCCATCGCATGCCCAGTGCAGTCTAGCTGCCTCCGCATCCCCCTCCTCCGCAGGCAGAAACACCAAACGCAAGAGGATTTCCTCCCCCGGAGTGTCCTCTCCAGTTGGACGCCCAAAGCTGGTGCTGCTCCCCCGCCAGGACAGAAGCCCCCCCCCCCTTGGAGTACCCCCCAGTGGTTTTTCCATTCTGTGATTACCTTGATGCTCTGGAATCGCCAATAGTGAACTTGGCAACCAACTTGCTCTCAGATCATTTGAAGGGCTTTCCCTGGGCCAGTGGTCTCCTAAGAGCGCGGTGGTTAAGAGCTCAGCTGCTATTCACATCTCCCCGATTATCTATAAGCACAAGGATGGCCCCCTGCACTTTGTCTTTCGGGTGGAGATAAGGGGATTATTGGCTCTTGGGTTTCATGTTCCACGCAATGCAGGAGGTGGATATGGTGTTGTTGCCCCTCTACGAGTCCTTCCGGTTTGGTTCTTTGACGCTATACAGCCGGAAGCGATGGCTCAGAAGCTGCAGGACGTAGTGTCCTTCACCGCACCATGCTAAAGAAGAAGCGCTGGGTGGCAGCCCTGGGCCTCTGCGCTAAGCAAGGCTCCATCATGGTGGCGGTTCATGTCCTCTCCCCCCCCCTCCCCGGGGTTCAAGTGGCTTTCAACCCTCCCCCCAGCGGACAACCGCACCCTCTTCCATTTCTCCTCTTATGGGCCATCATTTCGGGATTTGCTCTCGGACCTCTCCTTCCCTTTCACATGAATTTTGTTCTTAGATCGTGGAATATCAGAGGGTTAGGGTCGGATGCCTCGGCTCCTAAGTGGGCTAGAATAAGGAATTGGGCAGCCCCCCTCATCCAGTCTGCCACTATTATTTTCCTACAAGAACACAAGTTGGATGATGTTAAAATTGCTAGCTTGGGCAACTGGCACATAGAAAACTCAGATTGCAGGTCATAGGCCTGATGTCATGACAAAGCCAAAACTATAGGTAGGATTCCATTACAGCTTACCATCCTCATCCTTCAAGAGGTCCATGCTAAAGCTTGCAAAGAACACCTCACTATGATCCATCACAGTGGATGAAAAAGAGCAGGTCGGTTCCTTATCAGGCTGCCGCCATAACATTCAAGGTCACCACGTCCTTAGAATCCCAAACCCGCCGAGGCAGACCCCATAAAACCAGATCCTCTTTGGCCCAAAGAAATTACAACCTAGCTCATTAATCCATAGGCCCTGCTGTCAAGGATCAAAAGATATGGTATGGTCTGTATGCAGGCCTCAGGAGATAGGCCAGATAGGTCGAGCTGCCCCATTGACGGCAGAACAACAAAAGCCAAAACATAGGTTGTAGCATGCCAAACCAGGAGCAGTCGGGTTGAATTCGGGGTTGCAGGCAGCAGCCACTTCAAGGCGTCATAACTTACAGGTCTCCTCAGCCCATATCCCCAACTGCATGCTCAAGAAATTTCAAAGCAAGTGAGGATTCTCACCTGGTCCCATCACAAGCCCCCACAAAATCAATGGATTAGTCAGGATTGTGGAACCCCAGGTGAATCACAGACCCTCACACTTGTCATCGATGTCAACTAAGAAACTCAAAAGCAAGAGAAGAAGATAGCTTACAACAGAGCTAAATCCAACCTGCATACCATCAGGAAGCATAACGAGGATGCTACGAGGAGGAAAGCAGGGGTCAACTGGTCGCTGAAAAGAGAAAAAATGACCAAATATTTTTTCATCGAAGCGAAACAGAGATCCAAGGCCAACTCCATCTCATCACTCGCAAACTCACAAGGTGAGTTGCACTCTTCTGCTAAGAAGATGGCAGACCTGGCAACTGCTCACTTTGCCAATCTGTTTGTGCCCCATCATCCCTCACCAGAGTCATGCCCTGCCTCTAATGCAATTGTGCAGTCTGTTCCCTTGTCCGTAAGTATTGCAGATAAAGCATCCCTAGAAGCCCCCTTCACCCTATCTGAGTTAAAGGAGGCCTTAGAATCCCTCAGTTCAAGTAAGGCTCCTGGATTGGATGGCTTGCCTGTGGAATTTCTCAAGGAACTCTGGGGTACGATTGAGGATGATTTTCTGGCAATGGCCAATGATATTTTGGAGAATTAGGGAATAATGCCCTCGCAGATGTCCCAAGGGTTGATCACCCTCATCTTCAAAAAAGGGGATAGATCTCTTCTCTCAAACTACAGGCCAATTACATTGTTGAACTCCACATATAAAGTGATTGCTAAGGCCTTGGTTCTTAGAATCAGGCCCCTCCGGCTCTCAGAGATCATAAGGCCGGAGCAGACAGGTTTCGTTCAGAGTCGAATGATCCTGGGCAATATCCTCTTTGCAAAAGAAGCTCTTCACTTAGCCCACAAGAACTCCCAGCCACTGGCTTTTCTTACTGTTGGATACGTGCGCACATATATGCCTTGTCCTGGCATGTGAGCTCTCATATAGTTCCGTAATTTTGAAATTATGTGTTAGGTACTCTCTCTACAATCACAATTTGTATTGACCGATGCCTCTGCTGTTTTGAAGGGATTATACTCCCCGCTCTTCAATCCACATGCTATGGACTATGCTCTGGACGGCAGGATCTGCAAGTTTTGTAAATCTCTGTTATTCGTCCAGGTGAAAAATGGCTGTGGTGTTTGCTGGGCATTGGTGAGTCCAGTGGTGACCTCCGCCAGGTTGTGGTTCTGAGTTAGATTCATCCATCGCTGGAGATCCTCTGTGCTAGGATTGAGAGAGGCTAAGCCCCTTCGGTCTTGGGTATTTTCAATCATGTTGTAGTCCCCTGCCATGATCCATTGATCAATGGAGGGTTTTCCTTGCATCTTGGCATCTATCGCGGCCCATAGCTCTGATCTTCCCAGCTAATATTGTCAAATGCTTTTTCGAAATCCAACATTTCCATCTCCCTTACTGAGAGGTGGCATCATTGTCCCTGCACAGTGAAATGGTCAAATTCATGCTGTCAGTGGATCTGCATCAGGATTGTACTTTACAAATTGAATTTCAAGAAGTGTAGGGCAGTACCTCATGCCTTTCACCCTGTGTATAGCCTCTTCCTCGTCCTACAATCTGCGGGTGCGGGCCTGCCATTGTGATTGTGCCCATGCCTCTCCAAAAAGTCTTTGAAGCGTACGAGGGACTTTCCCTTCCCATCATCAACAACAGTCATAACTGGCACTTCACTAGGGTATTGAAGGCCCTCCTCCATCATGGCAGTCAAGTCTAGAATCTTTTCCTCTGCAGCTCTCACGAGGGCAAGCAGATGTTGCTAGAGGAAGTCATTCTTCTGTATCAATTCAAGAATACTCTGCCATTCTGTAGAAATTGAGGCCACGAGGTTAATATGCAAGGGACTTCCATGAAGAGGGCTTTTTACAGACATAGAAGGGGATTTCAAATTTGGAGGAGTTAGACCACTGGAGAGGGGGATTGTGAACCTGTCACCAAATTCTGAAGGCCACCTTTTGATGTGCCCATGAGAGATCCACAGAACTTTGCAATGAGCCCATCTTCCAGATGAGGGTGCAACATCTTCAAAACCTTGACTTGGTGTGCACACATATTGCCTTTCAGGGCCCAAGAGCAATCACAGCAAGCCCACTTTGAGTCGGGATTGTGAACTATGAACGTGTCACCCAAATGTCGATGACATTCAACTTTTGCGGGGCCTCTGGGTGTATCGGGCAGAGTCACGTTCTCATCAGGAATGTGTTTGGCAAGGAATATGGAACTACAAATAAATCCCTCTTGCCGCTTGTTTCGAACAAATCCATAAGCCTTCGCATGAGACATGTACCAATAATGGGTAAGGACATCACCTGTCAATTCTGAGATGAGCCAGTCAACCCGCCTACTAGTAAGGACACTTTTGGTACACTTCAGTTGCGCTTTAAGATTCCCATGATAGCTTCGATGGCAACATTAGTATCTTGAGAGGCATGGGGAATGTTCCGTGTTCCGGTGATCCACATTTTAGCTTTGGGCAGCCACTCCGTCTCCATGTAGTTGTAGGAATCAGTCTCAAAAGGATACTTCTCCCGCAATGAAATTATTTTGTATGCCTCACCTTTATCCCCGGAGGTGTCTCGTCTATCATACATGATTTGTGCAAGGTCTTGTAACACAGCCGCACATACTGCTGCACCTTGCTGACTACATTCTTTTGCCAAGCTCGCCTCACATGCCACAAGCACACACTGATCTGTTCCTTATTAGGTTCAAGTAGTATAAAACACATTTACATGCAGGCAATGACCAAACAATTGTTTTGTAAAGTTACACGTACCTGACGGCTGCAATTTCTGCATTTGCATCGTCGACAATAAACGCATTGGGGCGCCAGTCAACTTTCCTGGCTTTCATTTGGTCGTTCAGTGCCTCCATCCAAGGTTGCAGATCTTTGGTTTTTCACCTAGCCATGATAATATACGCGACTGGAATTCCATTCAGCCACTCATCAAACACCATCATGGTGTACAATGGATACTGCAACAGCAATCATGTAAAACAGATGTTACAAATTCTGATTTGCATATGGAATGTACATGTTATGATATAAAGTGCATTTGCAGGTCTTCTAATACACATTGCATCAGAATGAAGTTCATTTTTTTTTTTCATTTGTCCCGAAAGTTGCATCGCACGCCACTATTCGCAAATGTCCATGGTTCACCATCTGTTTTTTCTACCATTCAGTTTGTATGCCCAGCACAAATGGGAGGTCGAGTTTTCAGTCATTGAAAGTCCATGCAGGGTGGTTCGATTCTTCCTGGTAGTAGAAAACACTATGTGGGTTGGCCTCCACCCACATGCAGACACTACGTGCATCATTTGAGTGTTTTTTGAATGTTTCTTCATCGCATTTGTTGGCAATATTCCGGATGTCCCATGAAAGGAGGAAAGTATCACAGTTGACCTCCAATCCAGCATCCATCATCTCCTTTACCCGCTGCGTGTGCTTCGCCATTATTTTGTTGATGCTTAGCCCTAACCGCAAGTTGTGCATTACCCATGCTTTCATGTCTTCACTGAGTGGGGAGCTAATGCAACACGTCTAGTTTCATGTGCAGGCCCATGACATATCTCTCCAGCTCCATTGACGTGTCTCTTCTCGTTATACACCAACTCTGCAATTTCAGGGTCAACATAGCATTACTTCACTACAAACCAACATACACATCCCCTCTTTATGCCCTCCCCAGATTTCGTTTTAGTGGTCCTCATTTGTTTTGGTTTTTGCTCGCTGGCAGATCCCACAAGTCTTGGCTTTCTCCCCTTCTTCTTGGGAGGTCGTGGTTTCCATTTCTTGGCTGCCATGGCGGAGGTTACCTCCAAGAGGGTAGTCGTCTTGTCCTCTGGCCCATATGAGCAATGATACCTACGAAAGAAACCATGGTACATTACTCATACTGCAATGGAGCGACTCCAAGACTCATACAACAAGGGGCCCCCAATGATGACACGAAATAGTACTATATTACATGGAGTTCACATAGTTTTACCTTGTTAGACTTAAGGCACTATTCGTGCGTGGAACAAGGAGTGATCCATGTGGACAACCTCTTTGGCGATGTCTGTGGAAAGTGCATGGCCCATTGGGGCGGGATGATTCCCCAATTATGAAATCATTCACACGACTCCATGGAATGTAGGCCACTGAAGCGTTGTCTTTACCGGGAGGGATACCATGCCATTGATAACGCCATTGTAAGACATTGTGATTGAAAGCACCTACGTTCGGAGATTGCACTTGACTTCGAAGATTCGAAACAAGATGGGGGACAACTTGGGGGATAAACTTTTCACTTCTGTCATGTACAGACATGTCGTTTCAGCAGCTGTCGGGTTCACACTGCATGCACGAGTGTCAAACGCTGCTACAATGGTGACCAGAGAATTTTGAGGACGATGATGAGGAGGAGGAAGATGGAGACAAGTGGACAATTGCCCGTACGAAAGTAATCATCCGGTACATGACAGAAATCATCCAATGCAATCGATTAAAATATTTATTTATAAGTTCAAATTTGAATTTTGAATCGATGTGTGACGATCCATGCATCTATGTGGAGGTGTCATATCTTGGTGATGATGGATGCCTATGTTACATGAGTGATGTGCATCTCCGGGATGATGGCTGTGTCACATAGAACATGTTCAACATGCATGGTTGTGTGACATGATTCATGTATGACGGGTTTGAAGCGGCAACGGAGGCGGGCGGGTGGATGGACAGCGACGCGTTGCTGCGCCCGTGACCAACCCAGGAGCCGCCGGGTGGGGGAGGGCCACGTAGGCAGCCCCGCTGATGGCCCATGAAACTCCAGGGCCTCTTCTATTACTTGCCTTAACATGATCTAACAGCTGGAGCTGATGTGTGGCTTTGAGGTAAGCTGGCTGCCAAATGAGACAATGATACAGTTTAGATTAGTCTGTTCTACCACTTTTAATCTATGGGCGCTTGGCCTCACGGGAGTGTGATTTTTGGTGGAAACACTGGGTACTTGAAGAAGTGTTGATATAGTGTTGGTGTACTTGATTGGACGATGTGTATCTGTGCTCTGCGATAGATCCCCCCCTTGTCTAGCCAAGCACTTTCTAGGCTACATTCCCTAGAATCACCCTGTGCTTGAGACGAAATGGGCATATTCCTTGGTCGAGAGATTTGGTGGAGATGGAGGGCACGCTAAATTAGCGTGCCTGTGCAGGTACAAGAGAACTTGGCGGCCCTGGCGGCGCTCATGGTGAATTATTTTGAGGTGGTAGCCAGGGTGGCTAACTTTGTATAGGGTCAGTATCCATGGCTGCTAGCCTAGGTGTTATATGTGCTGGAGGTTCAGTTTTCTTGCAGTTTTGGCTTGGGCATGTGAGGGTTAACTGTCAACACCAGTGATAATTAGGGTTTGAAGATATCTCTGTCACGCTGCAGTTGATTAGGCTGACATGCAAGCATGCAATGGATAGATCAAGATCAGGTCCATCTTCGCACAAATCTCATGTGCATGATGTGTGAAGTTGTTTTATGACAGGTATCATGTTCAGACGAAGACATCTTATTTGTAAGGAAGTCTGTAGCCAGTGTCAATTTTTGGGAGTTTGGAGGCAAGATTGTTTGCTTGAATGCATCCATGCGTTATCTTGTAAGTTCGGGAAGAAGAGGTATGGCGGGCAGGGTGATGGCGAGCTTCGTGCGATCGTTCAAAGTTCATCGCTCGTGCGTTCCCTCACTTCTTTCAAACCTTGGAACCTGTACTGTCAATCCTGCGTGTATGTAGTTATGTTTCGAACCACCTAAATCTGTTTCTCATTCCTTTTCCCGTACTACCGGGAAGGTTGTGTCTGTGTCCTCAAAATTGCGTAACGAATCCTATACATTTCACACTTGCAGAACATTCCAGCTTCAGATGATTTGAATAATTACCAGTATCTATAGGCATGCACTGAAGTCTGTAATCATCCAACAAGTATTCACATGCATTTAGATCTATGATAGTTTAGGAACCCAGCTCCGTACGTGGAGAAGAGGAAAGTAAAAAGTATTTCGTCCACGGGCGGCCTGGGGCCCGTGGGACACAGTATAACAGAGGCACAAGGAGAAAATCAGAAGTCCTACATGGTCTGTATTGGGGAAGGGGAGGGGCAGGGCGATGTTTGATGTCGTTAATCCAGCTACGGGCCGGACCATCGCGGAGCTGCCTGACGACTCTCTTGAAGAAGTAAATTTACTATTTCAGCTTTGAACTAAAATATTCCATGTACTCGTCCTTCTCCTTTTGTACCGATTGGTCGAATCACAGCGTCTGCATTGCATGATGGAGTCCAGCCACATACTGGGAAACAAATTAAGAAGTGTGTTTCAAGGCTTTGGAACAAAAATCCTTTAGTTGCACTCCACAAAGCCATGGCACACACCATTGACTCCATAATGCATACAAAGGATTCTCAGACCCTAGAATCCTACTGCAGCTCAATTGATTACCCATACAAAACATTTGCTATCAAAGCATTCATATTTATGAAGTTCATTTTCTCTCTTTTTTCTGCACACTTGACAAGAGTGCAGAAATTAGGAAGCACACTTTTCAGCTGAGAGGCAGCACAATTTCTCATGCATGTTGCCACCCATCTACCTTTGACCTTCTAAGCACAGGAGAACACATCTTTGCAATTACATACAGGTTTTTGATTTGTCCAATTTGAACAGCCAAAATTGTCAGTTCTTATTTCACTTGGGGCGATTGAGCAAAGGCTCGAGTTCTAGAAGATCTAACAAAAACCAAGCATATGTGTCATACATTAGCACCAAATGGTAGGTTTGGCCTTCCCTAAAACACCTCTTGGATGCTGATTGACACCTCCAGTATAGCAGTTTGTTCCAGTCGCAAGAGTTCAGGGTTCAGGGTTGAGTTCAAGGCACCACACTAAGGTCTACTTGTATCTCTTCCCAATTTTATAGCCATTGGGTCTGTTACCAATAAGTATCAGTCTGTCAAAGGTTTTCTTTCAAGGGTCAACCTATCCTTTGCTTATCAAGCACTTGGGGATGACCTACTTGTGAGCCCATGCATGCAAGGTTGGTGAAAACAGCCATTGGTCGCTGTATTTCGGAACTGCATCTTTAGGCTCATTGGAAGTCCACTGGAACCTTGAGGCTCCCCTACTTATCTGCTTTATGAGATTGCCATATCTCACTAGACATGGACCCATAGATGTGCACCTGTGTTGGACTTGAAATGACAACCAGTAGAAAGATTTTCCAAGTCATGGTGAAATGGTCAAGGTTGTAGGAAGTATTCCAACTAGCTAACTGGAAAATAGCAACTTTTCGAGTGTGGAATCCCAAATTTATGACTCTGTTAGAAGATTCCCCTTAACTTTGTGCTGAACTTCTTCTCACTTAGTCTGCAAGGGAAGTGGACAAGTTCTTAATGAAGGATCTTTTATGAAGGTATTGTTATGTGATAAAAGGGAGGTTCTTGTCGTGCTGTAGGTGGCTGCCAAGTTTGATACATTACAGATGGGCCAAAAGAGGTGGAAGGCTGTACCAGTTTCAGACCGTAGAGTGAGTGCTCGATGCTGAAATTCTCATGTGATTAATGCTTGTACTAGTGGGTCTGAAACTGTAGAACTCTAGCTGGATGAGTACCATCTGAATGTGATGCTAAAGTCTTCCAGCATGACACTCCATGTCTGGCGTCATGCAACCATTTGGGCATTGATCTGGAGTGATCCAGTACTTGTGTGTTTGATGGGAATCAAAGTGCAATTTGACTGTGGATGCAAGTTGCCATACAATCAACACTATAGACATACTTAGAACTGGTTGAATTTGTCCACTTGGATGTCTGCTGCTGGAGACCCTGCAGCCCGGCACCCAATGTGCCTGGGTCCCCACTTCATGCTGGTAATAAGTTCTCATTGGTGGGGTTTCATTGAAACAATGAAGTTGCTACTCTGGACCCGACCGGTATGGTCCAGAGTAGATTAGGTTTCCAGTGTGGAACAATGGGTATTTGGGAAAGCACTCAATACCTGACACTGGTGACTGGCCTGTCTTCTGTGCTCATGCATCTAAGTACTATCTAATGGGAGATACTGGTGACAAACAGGAAATCTTGGAGAGATTCAACGAACTTCTACGGCTGAATATGGTGTCCAACAATTCTTTCTTTATGCCCTCCCTTCCTTCTCTTGCACTGTAGGATTGGTGATAGGAGGAAGCAGCTGACTCATTCCTGTTGGCAGAGAATCTTATTCTCTGATCAATGTCGAGTTCCTTTATTTCACAACTGTTGAATATCAACTTATGTTACCCATGTCTAAACTGTGTTGTTTGCTTGCCCTTTATCACTTCTTCTGTGAAGGGCTCTTTTAGGGAGAACCATTACATCCAATATACGCTTCTCTCTGCCATTCTCCTCTGGGCCTCCTTACATCAAGCCCTCTCTCTTTCTTTTCTTGGCAGCCTACCTGCACGAGGCCTTCACGCTTAGACAATCGCTAGAACATTAGTTCTTATTCTTGGGTTCTGGATTTGTTCCTCTCTCATGTTTTCTTCCATTTTGTCCCATAAGCTCTATGAGCTTTCCGCGGACGTTATAAAGCACCATTTCATTTCTTTCTCCCCCTTCACTGGACTTACCAAATATTGTTTGCCCCTTGCGTTCTGGCATTTCAGCATGAGATAGCCTATGTGCATGGGGTACTGTCAATGACATCCTCCCTTTATTCACCCGGCCTTCCCCACTTCCAGTCCCCCCCTCTTTGCTTCTAGCCATCACACTGAATTGCTTTGCATGGTATTTTCTGAGTTTTGAACTTGAATCCTCTCTAACAGCTTAAACAGAAATGCAGATAAGAGATTTCTCCCTAATGTTGGGCAATGGTGCTGCAGCATGGACTTGCAAAAACACTCACAACAGAGATGGGTAAGCCCATTGCACAAGCTAAGAATGAAGTGCGAGCAACTGTAGATCGAGTAAAGTTTTACTTGGGAAATTATGAAAAGGTCTCTTTTCTTTCCGAGCTTGTGTCTAAATGCTTTCATAGTTTGTATTCTATCTCTGTGATGTCAAAGTCAAGTCCAGACACTTCTAAGAGTGTGATGATGGCTGAGGGGTTGATGTACTTCTTTGCTCTATCCATAATAGTGAACCTACAAGATCTAGAAAAGATTATTTTATAGTCTTCATGATGCAGGTGCTAAGGGAGCAGACTGTTCTAGAGACCACTCGTGTGAAGGAGAAAGTACTTTATGAGCCACTTGGTGTGGTAATCTTCCATGTGGCTCTTGCCTTTCTTCTTCCATGTTGGTTGATCCTCTTTTGAGACATCCAGTGTGCTTGCTGTGCCTGGGAAGAATAAAAGTTTAATGCCTGAAGTACTGTGAGTGATGGTTAGCACATTGGAAGCCTGGTAACCCTGTTTAAAATTCATAGGTTGATTTGGCGCTAAAAATACACAGAATCAAACTCACGTAAAGCACTTGAATTATGCCTAAGCCCAAAGCTGGGGTGCTGTGAATTGCAGTCTTGTTATGATTTATTAACTTCAAATTGATGATGGTTTGTCGCCATGTGGGTTCCTCAGATTCCTTTACACATTCATTGGTAACTGTTCTGTGCCTTGCCACAAATTGTGGAGCAATACTGAACAGAAAATAGTAGCGGTTTGACTGGAGAATGGTGACTTCTACTGGAACTATATTTCAACTTGCAGGTGGCCAATGTCTCAGCATGGAATTATCCTTACTTTATCTCAGCCAATGTGTTTGCTGCTGCCCTCCTCACCGGCAACGCAGTGCTTTATAAGCCCAGTGAACATGCATCACTCACAGGCTATGAAATTTGTCGACTTCTCTATGAGGTGGGTTGTAAAATTTGAAGTCTTAATTGGCTAGTTTTATAGATCAATATCATATTACTTGGATATTTGAGTTATGTTTAGTAGTGAAGGTTTCTAGTTTCTTAACAGTAACGAAGAACTAAGTGTATCTTCTGTTTTAGAATTGTGATCAATAAGACATGTCACTTCATGGTGGCACTAGCACCTAAGGGGTAAGTGTCATGTTGGAGGTTTGGAACGGGTCTTTATAATCATTTCCTTCTGTGCTGCAGGCAGGCATTCCAAAAGATGTATTTGTAATGGCAACAGGCAGGGGAGGGACAGGGGCTGCAGTGGCATCCTTGAGTGGCTTAGGTGGCCTGTTTTTCACAGGTTCATATAAAACTGGCTTGGAAATTGCCAAGCGAGCTGCCCCTAACCTTGTGAAGGTGAGTTTGTCAATTCCTCCTCTTTCTCGAAAGTCACTTGACAAGAAGAAGCTTTAGGAAAGGAAAATGTAGAAATCCCGGCGATGTATGGGGGAGGGGTGTACCTTATCTTGCTATACAGCAATAAGCATTTCGCAAGTTCCTGTTGTAAGAGGGTAGTAGCGTTATTGCATGCCATGGGCCTGTTTATGTAACTAAACTGCAGTTCCACCTCTGTAGCCTTTAAGGAGTCCCCTTCTGCCCCTTAAACTGCTGTCTGCTAATACTTGGGGTACTTACTTCTTTGATAGGTAAGCACTGCCAATTCTTCCACCAGACCCTTGCTGCATATCTCTTTCAGTTCTGATGTAAATGCAATTGTTCCGTTTGGTACTCACTCCTTGCTTCCAGGCTATTTGATTTTACTGGCCTTGTACCCAGCACTGCTGATTAGCCACTGGAAATGCGGCGATGATCTATTTTCAACACTCTTTAAGAGTTAGTTAGGTCCACAAGGGGGGTTTTTGCAGAGATATGCCCTATTTTTGGTCAATTGAAGTAAACACTACAATTTTAGGAGGCTTTGATTTGGGTTTACTAAAAATCCTTTAATGTTGTATATGATTCCTCAATTCTGAATCGTGTGAGAGGGCATCAATGTGTTGAAATGCAAGTGCCACCTTCAATTGTTGTACTTTTGAATGTCAGTCAGCAAAGAAAGATCTCAGTCTGTCTGATTGTAAGAGCAGTATTCACTCTACAAACTGGATGAATATGACTTTGATTCTTTTTGGATATGGTTGAAGCAGGTGCAGTTGGAGCTGGGGGGCAAAGACCCAGTATACGTCAGAAATGATGTCCCAAATGTGGCTGCAGCAGCTTCCACTATCGCAGATGGAGCCTTTTACAACTGCGGCCAGGTACTGGTCTAGAGTTGGGTTGTGTTCAATTGACAGTCTCCTGGTGTGGGTGCTCAGTGCACATGCATGTACTTTGCCATATTCAAAAGCTGTGTGGGCAATTTTCTCATGTACAGTCTTCCCTGTACAGTCTTTGGTCCTTTATATATCTGCTTCTCACATGGTGTGCCCTGATTCAAGACCCACCTTGCAAAGTAGTTTAGGTGCAGGGTTATTGAGTGTACAGAGGGTCAGACGAAGATACAGAATCAAAGAACTGTCAGGATGGCCAAATGTCCGTTTCTATTTTCTTTCACTTGTACATGAGTATACACAAGCCTATTATCCATAAAGAAAATTCTATGTGCCTGCATACAAGCACAATTATCATGCAGTTATTTGGCACGGATGCTTATATTGATGCATGGATCTGAGATTCTTATTTTCTGTATTTCTTCGTGGCATTTGCACAGAGCTGTTGTTCAGTGGAGAGAGTGTACATAGATAAGCAAATCTATGGAGAATTCCTGGACCATTTTATTCGGAATGTAAAGTCGTTCAAGGTAAGAACTTTGACCCATCTTGCAGACGTGATGTGTGATATGCAGTGCAGAAGTGCCTCAACCCACAATATGCCTGGGTGCCTCCCATGACACGGGGTTCCTGTGGAAGTGCAAAGGGAGAAGAGAGAACTTATGGGACAAGAGCATACCAAACAATGAAACAGGTAATGAAGTTCCCAAAGCTCTTGGGGACCGTGGCCAAGAAGTAAGAGTGCCGCAAGTGAGGTATCTTTGTAGAACTGGACTTTAGGGTGGGCATTTTCTTTGGGTCCCATGTCTGTTGCAGAGGATGTTTGTAGGGATCATATTGATCACTGTAACCCCTTTGGCCGGACCAGAATTTCTGTAGACGGTCGGTGTCCGAGGAGGAGACAGCCAAGACCTGATCCAGCTTGAACCTCAGTGAGATAGATAATGCAATGCAAGCAAGAAAAGCTTTAGAGTGTCCATGGAAAGCCCAGAAAAATTTGGACCATTTCTTGATGGAGGCCTGTGCATAAATACACAGAGAGAGAGGTAGACCAGAAAATGAATTGCTACTTTTCTGACGTACCTCACAAAAATCACATGTCCAGGGTTTGCTCAGTAAGCTGTAACATTCGGATCAGGTTTGAGCGCAGCTTGTTGATGTTTCCGAGTACTTTAACATATCCTCCTTTGAAATGCTCGAGCTGAATCTGGTCAGCAACTCCATGTGGGCTACTTTGCTTTGCAAGCTTAGGTGAACCTGCTCAAGTGCCTACTTGGCACCCATGCTCCTATGCAACTAATCTCAAGATTTGATGCAGGTTGGGGATCCTTTGCAACCAGAGACATTCATAGGGCCAGTGGCACGCCAAATGCAATTGTCTTTTCTAGCCTCTCAGGTACGAGGGCTGCATGAGGTGAGAAGGTGTAGTTCTATGGGATGCAATTTGTTGCATACCGACGAGGCAGGGAAAACGATTGCTGTATATGTAAGATCTAACAGAGAAGCAGGCTACTCGATGTGGGCATAATCCTTATTTATATGGGTGATCAGTCACTGGGCTAGTGCTCATGAGATTTGGGTGTTGTATCTTTTGTACTCAGGTGAAGGATGCACTGGAGAAGGGTGCAAATGCGACACTGCATACTGGATTGGAGAGCAGTGCATTTACCGACGGCTTTTACTTCCCTCCAACTGTCTGTACCTTCCCAGCCCTGTGATTTTAGTGCGTCTGTGGTGTAAGAAAGAAGGCACTGATGGGCAGAGAAGCAGACAGACAGCCACATAGAGCAACACAAGTTGCAGCAGGCTCAGCTACTAAGAGGCAAATATAGTCACCATTGCATCAGGGAGCAGTGCTTTGAATAAGTGGTTGTCTGCTCTTCATGCTGGATTCAGGACACCGCACTTATAATGAGTCAAATTTGCAGGATATGTGTAGGGCTTTTGTTTCGTGGCACTCCTCACTTGCCCTTGCAACCAAGTTTACCCTTTCACGGCATCTTCCCACAATATTTAGGTCAAAAGTCAGAATCTCTCTTGGGTTGCCATGTTGGGTGCGTCACTCACATGCCAAGCAGGTTCTGACAGACGTCAACCACACAATGCATGTGATGCGGGATGAGTCTTTTGGACCCTTGATTGGCATTCAGGTCAGTAACTCTCAGCTTCTTGATCTTGTTTACAGAGAAATGGGTTCTAGTGTCCACTGTATTCGTGAGATCAGTAACCTGAAATCTCAACCCCGGTAGTGGATGATATTGGAAGCATTCATAATTTCAGCTGCAGGCTGCCTTGCTGGATGACTTAAACCCTAAACCCTGGACTCAAGGAAAATTTTCTCTGCAAGGGGGTGAATTGGGCAACCTGCTTTGGCAGCTGAATCTCCCTGTGTCTTGTGGGCTTCAGGTGGTTTTCCCCTTTCCTCTGCTTTTCATGGTTTCTCTCAATAGAGTAGTTCTTCTTTCAATGCTACTGGAGCTGTAAAGTCAAACTGCAAAGAGGCAAGTATGCTGTAGTGGTTTTGTTCATATTTGGGGTTGACAGGCTGTGGATGGAGATGAGGAGGCCTTAGCACTCATGCAGGACACCCCTTACGGACTCACTGCCAGTGTCTTTTGCAAGCATAGCGCTGATGCGGAACAGATTCTTCTAGGTATGACCAATTTCTCAATGTATCTGTGGGTACTGCTTCAATGCATCTTTTTCACCAGCTCCCGCAGAAGTGTTAACCTGCCAAGGGACTTGTGCTGAGCGTTGGATGATGTGCTGGCTTTTTATTGGCATTCTACTTTTGTCCTTGCTAAAGCATTGGTGATGTGTGTGGAATGTTGGGATTCAGAGCTGGATGTTGGCACAGGCTATTGGAACTGTTGTGATCGTGTGTCCCCTCGCTTGCCATGGTAATTGACTTGAGTTGAATAATCAAAAGTGTTGCCCCACTTTCACAGAAAAAACTGTTCAATTTGATGTGTCGTTGGATCATGAACTGGAGTGGATTGGCAGTAGGAATGATGATGAAGTGAGTCGTAGGGTAGGTATGAAATCCAGCTTTCATGCAAGCCCATAGTGGGCATAAGACTTGGAAGACGCTCTGAGTGAGTTCCTGGATGATGTTCAGGCCCCAAGAAGTCTGGACATTTGAAACATTTTATCCATTCAGAATGTACTGGTTGATTAGTTTTCATTAAAGGAATTCATGCACGAAAGATAATGACAACTTCTTGCCAGGCCCAACACATTTAAGGGTCTGTTGTCAACCTGACCTGATGTGGAGACAGGACCATCATCATCCTCAGATAAGTGTCACTAGCTTTGACGGAGGTCACTGATTTAGAATTTGCATGAAGGAACACACAAGCTCAAATTCACATGTAAGGTGTCTGGAGAATGACAATTCAATGTCTTGTGTGTGAGATCTAGGTGCGTAGGATAGACTGGCTGCAAAAGTGCTCTAACCACCAAGTTGACTTTCTGTGGGCAGGTCTGGTCGTAAGGGTTCAGGCCTGGGAGCTACTCTTGGCATTGATGGTCTACATGCGTTTGTTCAACCAAAGGGGATCTTTCTGCAGAATCCCATTGCATAATTATGTGGTTAAGGTTCATATCTTTTGATGAGAGATTGATTGGGATTAATCTATTTTAAACCCTTCTATGTGCAGGCACTTCTGTCCCGCATATGGTCACAGCCTGTCAGTGGATGTCAACCCAAAATCTTGGGTCAATCTACTGCCGACTATAAACCTATCTGCATTCTCCTACCAACCTTAGGTGACCATATGCTGGGTAAAACTGGCCAAGAGATCATCCAGAGTCACAGGAACCAAAGAGTGTGCAACTTACATATCAAAAACCTCCACAGGCATGACAACCTCATATGTAAAACTGAAACACTGAATCTTGTTGTCATTACATCCTCAATACTTGGCGCACCTCTCTGCATTGACCTCAATTCCGATCAATCATCACTACAATAACTGCCCTCATGGCAAGGTTCCAAGGCAACAACACAACACTCATCTACTGAAACCTCCCCTGTTGCAAATGGCACACACACATACAGAGGAGGAGCACATGAGGTGATGGGATAGAAATTCCCATGTCCCGAGGGAAACTGTATTTGGAACCGGCTATAACAGGAAATAACTGCAAGCGACCGGCGAACAACGACGAACCCCACTCACATCCTTCCCTCCCCTCTCTCTCCGCACGTAGATAGCAATTTGGCACCCGAAATTAGGTAGCAGGAAGCGAAGAGGAGGCGTTGATTTGCGCAGAGGGAAGGCAGAAGAGCAGCGGTTTAGAGTTCCCTGCCATGTGCGTTTGCTGAGGCGGAAGTTGCAAGGGTTTAGGGAGCCAGGTGGTGGCCACGTGGATTGGAATGGCGGCGAAACTGCATTCGGATAGAGCCGAGCTTTGGGGAAAAGAGTAGTTTACAGCTCCAGAAGCAGGGGGGGGAAAGTGAGGGGAGACCTAGTAGGGCAGAGGACTTGGTTTTGTGTTGTGTTGTGTTGTGTTTGTGTTTGTGCTGTTCGTGGTGGTTGCGGTTTGACTGCGATGGCGACGGCGGTCTCACTGTCATGGTGTGCTTCCAATTCCAGTGGTTCTTTGGTAAATGTTACATCTTGCCTTTTTTCGTACATTTCTTTCTCTCCCCGAACTTGAATTGCTCTGCACCCTCGCGTATCTGTCATTTGAAATTCGATGAGGTAAAAGGTAGGTTTGCGTGGCTCGGTACGGGCTGGTAATGCGAAATCCCTTTGGCGAATCCTTGGAACGTGTATATCTGAAGCCTCAAGGATGCTTCGGGTTGTTGCCGATATTTCGTGAGAGATTGACTATGTTTTGAAATCTTGCTCTTAAAAGTTTTTGATTCACTTGTGGAATGGACGTGTTATTGTTGAACGTCGAGGAATTTTAAACTTTCGTCGAGTGGGAGGAAGTAATCATACTAGATGAAATCTTTTCCAAGACATCGCAAGAATGCTTCGCACGCATAAGGTGGATGTGAGGATTACTGATGTTGTGGCAAGATATCGCTTGTAATATCTCCACAACTAGATGGTCAAAGTAAACTTTCTACCTGTAGTGTCTCACACTGTTTCTGATTAATATGATTCCAGTTTCACAATGGAATTGCAAGAAAACTGCACCAATTCCATGTCTCCGGCACTAGGAGCCTCCTGTTGGAGAGTAGAAATAATTTTAATTCGTATTCAACAGTGACTCTGGAGAGATTCCCTTGGAATCCTCCACAACATTGTCACTGTGCCTCAGTTGTTCACTTTCAGAGGCTTGAGACACTACCGGAAGCAACTGCCTGCCCGGGTCTAATATCTGGGGTAAATACCTGTTCCAATCAAAGCTAGGAATTTCTTAGGAGTACTGGAAGTCCAGAATACTTTGTTTGAAGGGAAACTCCGATGACTGAAACAAGGTTTCCAGGATGTTAGTGGCCTCCATTCTACTATTTTTCATTCCCATCGTCTCACTCCTCTATCTTTTGCTCCATTGGAACAGAACAGGGCAGTCTTGTGGCCACAAGGCTACAGCAAGCAAAGTGTAATCAGTACATCTTCCCTACTTCTGACACACTATCTACGAGGACTGTCTGGATGTCCTTCGGATTCTCAGGCCTGTGAAGTCTGATGATAGATCTTTATTACAAGAAAAGTAATATGATGCAGTTCTTATGACTAACCTGTCTACCTGTGTGGGCTTGCTGTGTATGTGTTTCTCTCAACGCTTGGTGGAGTGCAGAGAGGGAGCGCTTGAGGCGCACGGAGGCAAGAGAGAGGCTGCATGGACTTTGTCGTGGACCTGGAGAAGCGCATGACTGTGGATGCCCTCCACTCCCCTTCTAGCCTCCTTATTAATCGTGTCAAGGACTCCTGCCATCGCAACTCCTTTGTACGCACTTTATCATTTTCTTACAGTCCCTCCCTAGGCATGCAGGCATGTCAGGACCTCTATAACCAGGCTCCACCCGGGGCATGGTTGTATTATTCACTGGAGATCAAGGGCATCAAATTTTTTTGTTGGTCTTGAATGCTTTTGTTTCATTTTTCTAACTGAGAATGTAGGGCTCCTGCTGCAGTCAATGATTCCCCATTTGTTAGAAAAGAATGCTATAATATTCTACACAGCAATTCACAAGAAGTTACAAGTTATCAGTAGTCCGCATGGCAGGTTGCGTCTCCGCGCCGTAGGAGTGCAACCATTCGCCTTGTGGCCCGTCATCCTGAGGTCTATGAGCCGTGTGAAGACTCTTTTGCCCTGGTGGACGCTTTGTTGGCTGATAAAGTTAACCTGCTGGAGCAGCGCCCAAATCTGTGTGTGGAGGTTGGGTGCGGCAGTGGTTATGTTATAACCTCATTGGCACTTATAGTTGGAGATGAAGGCAATGCACACTTCATTGCGACAGACATCAGCCAGGTAGTTTGGTCTTTCATGGATATCAGCTCTTCGTTCATGTCATGGAAAAATGTCCACTGATATTGGTTTCATTACTGTCGTAGCTACATTTAACTTTTTTGAGTTCAAGGAGATCTGGGGAGCCTTGAAAGGAGAATGCCCATAATACTGTACTTTCTACCCCTGGAGTTTCAATACAGATGCTGGACATTTCTGTGGAGTTGCGAACAGAATTTTTAACTTCCCATGTTGTCGGATTGTGTTACTGTCACATACACGCACACGCACACACACACTCTCTCTCTCTCTCTCTCTCTCTCTCTGTGACATGGGAGAGGCCATCATGGATGACCTCAAGGATTTACCCACCCTCAGCACTAGACTGAAATTTAAACTCGGGGTGGGAAGTCTATCTTGAACAGCAAACAGAGCAGAGAGGAAAGAGGGATTGCAATTGCCCATTGTGTGGGCGACCTGAAGACAATATTCATTTTCTGATTCATGTTCCTGGGTACTCTCATGCGAGAGACCCCTCTTCAAATCCATCAAGGGACTTGTGCCTGAACCTCTGTTTACCAACTTTGAAACTCTCGAGGCTGAGCCAAAGCCCAGGCTTTGGGGCCTAGTTCTTGGGCAAACCACACACAGCAGATTGATGCTTGTGTGAAGGGATTTCTAGCAGATATCTGGAAAACTCGCATTAATAGTCTGTTCCAAGGTAAGTCACACTACCGGCATCAGCCCCTGACAAAGGTAGTTTCTGTCCCTTAGTGTTCCGCTCAATGGCCACAAGGCTACGGCAAACGACGTCTTAGTACATTCTCTCTCTCTCCCTAACCTGCATGAGACTCTCTGACTTAGGGTGTTGTTTTTCTAAGTTTTCTTGTTGTTCTACTTTGTCCTATGGGGCCCAATGGCCCCCGTGGATGCTCTCTTATTTCCTCTCTCTCCCATACACACATCAACAAAATCACTCCTTTGTTGTGTTGTGAATTGCTTTTGGATTGGCTTTCTCACACTGGTTTTCTTGTTTTTTCTACTCTGTCCCGTGGGTACCCAAGCCCCATTTTACAAAGTTTCTCTTTCTCTCACACCAAGGAAACCACTGGCAGGCAGCAGCCCAGGTTACTCGGGATACGCTAGCTGCCCATGGGATCCAAGCAGACGTGGTCGTGACGGATCTGGTGACAGGATTCGAGAAGCGACTGGCTGGCACAGTTGATGTCCTCTTGTTCAATCCACCTTATGTACCAACTCCTGAAAATGAGGTAAGCCTTCTTCACATGATGCGGTTGTTTATTGAGCTGCCCTCCTTGTCGAGGATCCATTTTGCAAATGTGGGATTTGATCTGTTGCCCAGGTAAACCACTGCAATACTAAAATGTTATGGTTCTAGGGGAAGGCTTTATTGGGATTTCGTCTTGTTCTTTTGGCTGGTTGTTGTGGGGTAGGCCTCTAAGTGTGGAAAGTGAGGGTATATCTGGCACCAATACTAACAAAACTCTCCAATGAATTCAGTCTGTTCACATCTACATTTCCTTAAGGTGGCTGCACTCTCGTTGGATCATGCGTGGGACCTTCCAGCTAGCCCAACAACATGGCATACTTCTGCATGTTTACCATATGAGATTGCAGGGTTTGAACACTTTGTCACTGTGAATATTATGCTAGGTTGGTGCCGCTGGCATAACTGCCACATGGGCAGGTGGTGAGCGAGGCCGCACTGTGATAGATCGCATGTTGGCTGTGGTAGACTCTCTCTTGTCCAGCAAAGGCTGGTTCTACCTGGTAACTCTGACAGCAAACAACCCAGGCGAGATTTGTCAGCTGATGAGAAAAAAAGGTTTTGCATCACGCATTATCATCCAGGTTGGTTATTGTTTGCCTGTATGCCTGGAATACTTCAGCATGTCTATGTGTAGCTTTGAGCTTATTTCTTAACATCTAGATCACTAACCGTGATGCCTACTTGCAATCTTCAAGTATAGTAGAAGTCCAGTTGTCTGGATTGTGTTCATCCAGTAAAATCCCCGGTGATCTGGTTTTGAGAGCTGTGAAAAGTGAATTTTTCTCAGACAGTACTACTCAAGAGATAGGCAGGAGTTATGGCAAGCAGATGGCCAGATGCTTGTCTGAAGAAATAGAGGGCCATCGGAGTGAAGTCTGTTGGTTGGAACAATTATGTAGAGTGTACATGTCATCATATAGATTTGGCGATATAGTAGTGTGCCTGTCTCAACCCAATGCTTCCTGGTTAAGTCAAGGTTGTCTATTCAGCCTTGGGGCACTTCCATGGGTCCTCTGCCCAGTTCTGTGAAACGACTTGAGTCAAATTCAATCTCTGGACATCACTATAGGAGTCCTGTATGCATTCTTACTGTGGGACGGCACACTTCGTTACCAGCAATCATCGCTCCAGAGTTTGGCTTGTAGTTGGCAGCTGCAGAAGCATCTAAATAAGACTAGCTGGGGGTTCACTTCGCCATCTCGATCCATCAATTCAAGGAACTCCTGAGCTCTTGCTAAGAGCAAAAAGTAACTCTATAGCCATGCCAAAATCCTGTGCTTCACTGGAAGGAACTTTAGTTGTACCTGCTGTCACAACCACTTGTGGAAGTTAGATCATCCATCTATGCTGCTTCTAACATTGCACCCTACTGAAGTAGTTCTTTCTGTAGTAGAAGGATATAGAAATGATTTTTGTGTCACATCCATATCATAATATGGTCTCTGATCATTTTCCTATGGATGTTTTGATTACTTTCCAGCGCTACACAGAGGAAGAGAATTTGCATGTGCTGAAGTTCTGGAGAGAGGAGGTTGAATTCGATTACTCCTCGGAATCAGGGGGTGGTAATACCATGCCTCAATCATCACTATCTTCGAAGATTTCACGCCTGGCATTTTGGAGATAGTGACTGGCTCTGGTAGGTCATTTTAAGCAATGGAAGTTCTGTGACCTCTTGTAGCCAATTAACAAACCGAGTCTAACCAGCCATAGTGTCAACATGCTCAATGAGGAATGCTAGACTTGGAGGAAAAATCATCAATCTAGCTTTGCCCTCTTGTTCTGCCCAAACTGGGTGTGGTCTACAACCACAAATCTACGGCAAACGTACATTCTCTCAGGCAGTTTCCCTTCCTCCCCCCCATAGCTTTTCAGTGTATTTGGCAACACTCATCCAGATTACCAGTAATACATTTGCTAATGTAGTACCACTACACAACCTCACTCAGTCTGGACTTTGTTTGAGACCTCCCTAGATTAGAGCCAATTTCTGCTAGTGGACATTGCTGATCTGGCAGTTGCATACAATCATTCTGACTCCACAAGTTTGCATGGATGCAATGGTGGCTTCAGAGGTGCTGGCAAAGCACTATAAGTCAAATATTATCCGTCGTTTTTTCCCCCTCTGTATCCAGTTCTATGTTAGTCCCCTGCATGCTGAGACGATGTCAATAAATTATCCAGTTTATGGAATTGGAAGTTTTGTTCTCCTTGACTGTTTCTGGCGTTGCAGGTCAAGCCTTGTAGATCCTAGTTGCCATTGACAGATCCACCCTTGGGCATGTGGAGTACATAAATACAACCAGGTTAACATCTTGTACAGGGTACTTGGTTCCTTGTTCCAATATGATTAAATGGTGGAATGAACGATTTTTTCTTTTAGCACTGGTCCTCAGAGACAGATAGAAGAGAGAGGAAGGAAAAAGAGTGCACCAATCTCTATGGAGCGCAGAAGATTCCTGAGCTGAATACACGCGGAGCAGCTGAATCTCTGGCTAAGCAAACGAGACGAGCCAAAGTGTAGATTGAGCGTACACAATATGAACAGAGAGTACAAATCTCAGGCAAACTTAGGTGGGTATTATCTAAACTGACTTGAGAGTCAACCATTTGATTCCGTCACTGCGATGTGAGTTACCACCGGGTCTTGGCTGTCAAGAACAGTCAGAAAGCTCCCATATATGAGAGAGAGAGAGCCCTTGTGATAAGCTCCCATATATAAACAAGAAAGCAAAAGCTAATGTAAATATACAATCGACACAAACCCTGTCCCCTTTCTTGTTAACCCCGGCCGCTGCTAAGGATCTAGCTAGCTAGCAGGTTTGCCAGGAAATCAATCGACGGCCAATCTCTTGTGCTTCTTCTCCACGCGGCTATGGCGGACACATGAGCGACTATGGGCAAGATAGATCTGTCTTGGAAAACCTGCACTAGGATTCATACATTCAAACTGAATGTATGAAGGTATTGCCTTGGTCTAAGCTTTTTTTCCTGCATTGTTTTTGAATCGTTCCTTCAGTGGAACCAGCTTCCCCGCTTGAGGTCCGTTAGATTGAGTCAGAGTTCATGTTTCACTTTCGGTTTATCGCCACAAAGCAAAGGCAAGTATAGTTGAAGGGATCTCTCTCGCTCGCTCTAGGCCTTCCGGGAACTAATAATTATTTTTGCTTGTGTGTTTCTCTCTTTCTACACGCACACAAGCCCACAAATACGCGCACATACATTCAAACATACAGAATTCTCGTTGATTTCCTGTTTGCAAGTGACAATTGTGCATGTCTAGACCGTTAAAGAGTATGTGGCTCTTTGCTACCGATGTGCTTCCGATAAATTTTTCTCAATTTGAACATCAGAGTGAAAGAAACTTGCTTTGGTTGTCAAGCTCTACCCTAGAACCATCGGCACCACCACCTGTAGCGTCGGATGTCGTGGAAGACATGCTCCTGTCCCGAGGATCCAGCGGAGAGAGAGACAATGTCTAGCAGGAAGAGCCCATAGCTCTATGATGGTGATCGAGAGAGAAAGAGTATGGAACTGAAGGGCGCACACCCCGTGATCGAGAGATAGACAGGCAACAGGAAGGACACATAGCTGCCGCATGTGCAACGGCGCTGTTAAATATCTTAGCAGGCTGCTTAGCGGCCAGGTGCGGCCGGGGCCTAAGAGAAATAAACAAACCACATTAATACACCAATTACAGATTAGTCTTGTACACAAATACTCTTCTTTCATAGCGCAAGCTAAGTAGGTAGTAGGTTAACTAAATGACCCGTCAACATGGGACTAGCAACTATGACTCAGGTTAGACCACAAACTAATCCTGCAACAGCTCTTCCATCTTTGTCTGACAAAAGAGCATCCTAGGCAAGCGGAATCCGCATTACAAGTATGCACAACAGTGCAAAATCCAATTTCCACTAATTCTCTCTCCTTTCTCTCTCGCTTGCGCGCGCATTAGCACGTCGGCGCTCCGCTCACGCGCGTTGGCGCGCCAGCGCCGCCTCCACCCCACGATGTCTTCCAACAAACGTCAAAGGACGGTTGGCGAAGATGCAGACTTCCCACCTCACCCTGGGTCCTCTATGCTTCTTCTTCTTGCCCCTGTCTCTCAACAGGCCTCTCCACTGCGTCAGTACTCCACGAGGAGTGCTGATGTTCAAGTGCTTAGGGACTAGATCAGTGTCCTACAATCCCAATCTGAAGAGACTCTACAAAAATCACTAGTTGCCCAAGACCAGGACTGGGCTGCGACGTCTACAATGGCCTAGGAGCTCCAAGCTCACAAGGCAGAGGCTTCCTCTTGGGCTAATATAGTTAAGGGCAACACATCCAACAACACTGCTCACTCTCTAGAGGAGACAGTCTCGGTTACCTTGCGGGAGGAACAGCAACGGGCTTTCAAAGCCCTTAACATCTAGGTCACTTGGAAAGCTAGGGAACCTTGCAGAGGGAGACCCTCTTGCCGCAACCACCACCCTTATTCAGCAAAACCTTGCTGATCTACCACGGGGAGCGAGTGGCATTGAACGGGCTTGGCCGCGTGCAGGCACTTCGGAGCACAAAGTCCTATTTATTCGTTTCAAGAATAAAGGTGCTCAGGAGAGGGTCCTTAGAGAGAGCTCATTTGAGAGGTGAGGGAATGTACCTAAATGACGATTTGATCCCCCTGCAATACGATGCCATGCAGGCGCAGCTCTTGCAGGTCAAACATGCCCGAGCTCAAGGGCACTACACAGTGTACCGAGATGGGAGGGTAATTGTCCGAGAGCAAGAGCGTCGTGCCTCTACCTCTAAATAGGGATCGGGGCCCCATGAGACCACCACGCGCTTACATCTGAAAATTGGCTCATGGAACTGCAATGGCTCGTTGTGGAGCCATCCGCAAGGGCTCTTGGATATCCTTTCAAAGCGCGATATTTTTTCTCTCTCGGAAACTCATGCGTATGAAGGAAAGGATCCTCCTTTTATTCTTGGTTATAACTTCCAGTCTGTGACTCGTCCACGCACAGGTCTCAAAAGCTCTGGCGGGGTTGCTTGTTACTTTGCTGACTGGCTTCTCCCATATGTTTCTTTTCCATACAAAGATCCATTGGCAAGGTACGTTTGGTGTCACATCAAAGGCTACAACCCTCAACCAAATATTTTATTGGCGGGATGTTATTTTGCCCTGGCTACATCTCCACACATTGGCCTTCACATGCGTACAGATTCCCTTGGAAGTGGACTTGTCCCGTCTCCGTACCCCACACACACACATCTTTTTGGTTGGAGACTTCAACGCCCGCACAGGATCACTACAGGCCCCAACTTTCGACCCGACGGACCCTCTGGACATCCAACACTCACATATGGTCTTGGAGAGGCAAAGCGCAGATGTCTCTAGCGAAATTACAAGCTATGGTCACCATCTACCCAAGTTCTGTGAGGTTAGGGGGCTTATCATCTACAATGGCACGGTCAATTTCAACACCTCTACTCATTTCACCTGCCACACGTACAAGGGACAGAGCGTCGTCCACTATCTCTTGGGGAGCCCCAACACAACTCATAGGGTTAGTTCTTTCTACATCACGAGGTATCCAGATTCTGATCTTACCTTTCCTTTGCATTTCATTCCATCTCCTCCCTTGTGCGGGGCCCCTCCGCTTCTCTCCTTTCGCACCCTCGTATTCACTTCAATACCCCCTTCTCTCACTTACACGACGCTGATTATGAAACCTACCTAGCTTCAACCCTCTCCTCCATCTTTGCTCGACCATCTACTGATGACTGACAACCGCAATCGCAAGGTGTGGCTTTTCTTAATGTACGATGTGAAGAAGTTTGTCCATCCTGCAAATGTGGGCTCTTGGCTCCTGTTAGTACCATGATTTGGTATTCTTCCTTATGTTTACAAGGTTCTCGGGAGAGTCAGCTTGGTCTTAGCAGGCAGTGTTTCAATCTCTGCCTGCTCAGCTGCACCGTGCCGGATTTCAAGCTCCAGATTATCTACGATTCCATATAGATCAATAGCTACAAGAAACCTGCATGAGTAGATGGTCAACTAAAGGCAGCAACTGCAGTGGCACAGTTGATAAAATCAGGCACCTCAACTATGATCACAACTGAACTGAAGAAGATCAAGACAAGGAGTCCACAACGGCTCTTCTGGCACTTTTGGGCATGTGAAGATGCTTTGTGCGGCAGGCAGACTGACAGAGGCTCTACAGACTTTGAACCAAGGAGGCATTTCAGCAGATTCAGATGTGTATGTCTGTCTCTTGCTTAAGTGCATCAAGATGGAAGGTCTGGAAGCTGGAAAGCAGGTGCACACTCACATTATCCAAAGTGGATTCACGCCAAGTGTTTGTCTACTCAACACCTTTGTCAACATGTATGTTAAGTGTGGGAGCATCATGGATGCTCACCAAGTGTTCAATAGAATGCCTCTACGATCTTTGATCACGTGGAATATAATGTTGGTAGTATTTACCAAGCATGGGTGTGGTAGGAATGCTTTGGAGACCTATGAGCAAATGTTGCGCGAAGGGGTGAAGCCCAACCATATCACATTTGTTTGTGTATGCAATGCGTGTGCAAGCCTGGGAGTCTGGAAAAGGGGAAAGAGGTCCATGGTGACATCGTCAAAGCTGGAATTGTATCAGATGTCAGTCTGAACACTGTCTGGTGGACATGTATGCCCAATGTGGGTGCATTAAGGATGCGAAGGGAGTTTTCAACACTATGGTTGAATGAGATGTGACGTCATGGAACGCGATGCTTGCAGGGTATGCACAACAGGGACGTGGTATGGAGGCTTTGGAGACCTATGGTCAAATGATGGGGGAAGGGGTGAAGCCCAAACACATCACATTTGTGTGCATTTGCAAAGCGTGTGCAAGCCTGGCAGCTCTGGAAAAGGGCAAAGAGATCCATGGCGACATTGTCAGAGCTGTAATTGTACCAAATGTCATTCTGAACAATACCCTTGTGGACATGTATGAAGGGAGTGTTCGACTGTATGGCTGAACGAGATGTGGTGTCGTGGAGTGCGATGATTGCAGGATATGCACAGTAAAGGCGCAGGATGGAGGCTTTGGAGACCTATGAGCAAATGATATGCGAAGGGGTGAAGCCCAACCTCATAACGTATGTTTGCATTTGCAATGCGTGTGCAAGCCTGGCAGCCCTGGAAAAGAGGTCCGTGGTGACATCGTCAAATCTGGAATTGTACCCGATGTCATTCTGAACACTGCCCTGGTGGACATGTATGTCAAATGTGGGTGCATCGAGGATGCAAAGGGAGTGTTCGACAGTATGGCTGAACGAGATGGTGTCGTGGAGGCGATGATTGCAGGATATGCACAACAAGGGTGCAAGATGGAGGCTTTGGAGACCCATATGCGCACGAGACGCACTTCACCTTGTTCAAAAGACTATTTCTTTCTTTCACCCGGCCGATCAAATCTTAACTTATCACCTTCCGACCATCGGAGGCAGAACAATATTGGGAAGGGAACACTGATTTGACTCAAGAAGCGCTCGCCAAATTATAAAGTAGGGTGCACCTAAGTACTCCTCTGGAACCCGGACAACTTCCTGAAGAAAGATTTTCAATCTCAGATGTGTAGAGCTCTCTTTGTCTTAAGTTTTGATCATGTACATTACAATCAACAGCTTCCAGATGTTGAGCATCATGAGCATTCATTACTAGTTAGCGCGACAGACACAATGCAGACCCTCACTGTTCCACTGTTTCATGTATGTCCCTGGTTCAGTGTTAAGTCTGTCTTCGCTATCTTGGTGTCATTTGAGCAAATGATGTGCGAAGGGGCGAAGATGGTCAACTGAAGGCAGTAGTTGCAGCGGCACAGTTGATAGAATCGTTTGCAATGCGTGTGCAAGCCTGGGAGCCCTGGAAAAGGGGAAAGAGGTCCATGGTGACATCATCAAAGCTGGGATTGTACCAGATGTCATTCTGAACACTGCCTGGTGGACATGTAGGCCAAATGTGGGTGCAAGGATGCAAAGGCAGTTTTCAACAATATGGCCGAACGAGATGTGGTGTCGTGGAGCGCGATGCTGCAGGGTATGCACAGCAAGGACGTGGGACATAGAACTTGTTTCCAGATGCAGAGAGAAAAGATAGATTGTCAATATCTGATGTGTGGGCACCTAATTGTTTATATCAAGGTAGGCTCAGCCTCGAGATTTTGGAAGTTGTTGAACAGAGGTGATGAGCAAAAAACAGATATTGTCTTCAAGCAGCACTGGCACGTCCTGCTATCAGTGGGGACCTGAGAACTTGAATCATGGTGAGAAAGGATTGGGAACACTGGCTAGAAGCAAACACTGCAGGCATCTTCACTGGCTGAGGAGAGAAGTGGAGTGGCGAGGAACAAGCACACAGGCATGTCAACATGTCTTCCGGTATCCTCCCCACCTCCGGCTTTCCCTCGCACTGTCAATGCAGCCACCTCCAGTTTGTCAACCCAGCTATCTGGCGCCTGTAGACCCTGCAAGCGCCTGTATGTATGTTGTGCTACTTTACAACAGCCTGCATGCAACAGAATGTCATTCTGTCACTTTCTCAGCCGATCAGTCACTGGATTAGTGTTTAAACTTATGCTAGCCAACCCAGTGCTGTAAGTAATAGAGACGAGGAGAAGTTGTGGAATGAATACTTTTCTGACCCCATTGCTTGTGGTGTGCTTGTGCATGCCTGGCAGCCTTGGAAAATGGCAAAGAGGTCCATGGTCATCATCAAAGGCGCCGGAATTGTACCAGATGTCATTTTGGACACTACCCTGGTGGACATGTATGCCAAATGTCAGAATTGAGGATGCAAAGGGAGTATCTGACAATATGGCTGAACGAGGTATGGTGTCGTGGAGGGCGATGATCATAGGATATGCCCAGCATGGTTGTCATAGGGAGGTCCTGCAACTATTGGAAAGAATGCAAAAGAAAGGCTTCAATCCAGACAGTAATGTCTTTCTATGTGTTCTCTCTGCATACAGCCATGCTGACCTACTGGATGAAGGAAGATGCTACTTCGATTCCTGAGTCCAGATCATGGTGTGACTCGACCGGGAAAGCACTTTGGCTGCATGGTGGACCTTCTTGGACGTGCGGGCAATTGGATGAAGCAGAGGACCTCATTAATAAAATGCCAATGGAACCAGATGTTGTGGTGTGGATGGCCTTGCTTGATGCCTGCAGAAGCCATGGCAATCGCAAAGGTGTGTGAGATGATAAAGGTCAGAGGGGTTAAAAAGGAGCCAGGTCGCTGTTGCATTGAGGTTGGGAACAGGGTGCACACCTTTGTTGTAGATGACCTGCATCCCAAAATTAAGGAAATCCATGCTAAGCTGAGAAGATTGTCTGGGCAGATGAAGGAGACAGGGTATGTGCCTGACACACGCTTTGTATTACGTAGAGCAAAATGAAGCTTCTCTTTGCTACCACAGTGAGAAGCTGGCCATTGGTTTTGGGCTGATAAGCATAGCCCCTAGGACGCCTCTCCGTCTCATCAAGAATCTTCGGGTGTGTGGACACTAACCGCTTTCACCACTTTAAAGATGGGTTTTGTTCTTGTGGGGATTACTGGTGAAACGTTGTGTTGTTTGTTGGAATGGTGCAGATGCCTTGCTTCTGTAGCTACTCAGTTCGTCCACCATTTCCTGAGAATATTGGCCGTGTTGAGGGCATTTCCGTACCATAGATCCATAGGAAACAGTAGCGGGGTCTACAGGTAGTTAGTGAAGGGGGATACGACGAATGGCGAGAAGCGCAACTTTTTACCACCGATGGAATAATTTACAGGCTGATACGGGGTATATAATTATAGTTTGTTACCAAGTTTGGTGATTTATGGAGCTGATTAGCGGGCTAAATTATTGAGTCGACGACACTCACAGGGCCTATTATTTGCATTTATACTTCTTGGATAGATAAAAAATCTTGGAATTCGCTTGGGAGTGATGGATGAAATAACAACTCGTGCCAACTGGTCATCCAAGTGGATGGATGAAAAGCCAGCTTTCATTTGTCATTAAGACTTTTCATCCATGTTGAATATTATATTATAGATCTTCCAAAGAAACAATAGTTTAATGAATATTTTTTATTAGTTTATTAGGCTCAAAAACAGTATAAAAGAAGGACAAGGCTTCTCTTGTTCTTCGTCTAGTTAGTCATCTTGCTTAGTTTCCTCTTGTTGTTGTAGTGTTAGTTTGAGGCTTGAGGAGGCTAGATCATAGGGAGTGGAGCTTGAAACTCCCTAGTTAGATAGAATTCTTGTAAACTAAGGCAAGTGGCCTAGTTAGTGGGCTTTTGAACCATTTCATTTGTGAAGGAAGAGGGTAATTTCATGTGGAGGAACATGACTTGAGGACGAGTAGGAGGGGTTGGTGTGGACTTATGGACGAGAGCCCAAGTGGAGGCCGCATAGAGTACCATTACTTGAGTCGATAGAGCATCCCAAGCACTTTCGCATTGAAATGTTGATCCCATCTTACCATTTCACCATTTGTGTATGTGATTCATTTATTTTCCATCAAAGCTTGAAGTTGAAAATCTGATGTGCTAATCCCCCCCTCCCCCCCCCACTAGCAAACCATGGAGGCCTAGGGGAAGGTGGGTTGTATTTTTTTTGTCTTAGGGTTTGGGCAAGCTAAATTCGCTTGACAGCCGCTGCCCCGTAGTCGCGAGTAGCCTCGGAGGAGCCTGGGTGCTGCGCCTAGAGAGTAGGCACTCGATTACTAAAAGCGTGGAGGTAGTCGTGGCCCCGCCACGACGTACTGGGGAGCGGCCCCAGCGCTAACCTTAAGTCGTACTGAGATCAAGTACATCAGCCACGTGGCTCAGGCGTGAGGCCGTGAAGCGTGCGAGCAGGGGGCGGGTCTTTACCCGCGGGATAACCAAAAGCTGAGGTATACCGGCGGACGCCGGCATTAACCGCAACGGTCAACGGCTTGGACCGCTACGCGCGGATCTGCGCCCCGCCACGTGGCAGGGGTGTTTTACCCAGCGGGCAATGCGTCTGCAAATTCCCTTAAAGGGGTGTATTCTTATCTTTAGCTATTAAGTTCAATTTATACCCCTCTAAAGGTTATGAGCCATTATCTAAGGTGCCAGTGGTAGATAAAATCTAGGATTTTGGAAGGACGTAGCCTCGGAGGGGAGCGTTCTTACGACTCCAAGAAAGAGCCAAGCGGGTCTGTGAGCAGTGAGCTAGAGGCGGAGACCTCGAGAGACAAGGGAGTAGAGAAAATACTCTGTCCTAAAAACTCGGCTACAGTGTGCTTTTGTGTCAGAGCCCAAGGTAGAGGATGACTTTTTCTACGGAGGGAAAGCACATCAGCGCCTTAAAATAATGTAAAGGGGTGAAATCTGGCTTGGACTCACTAGTGGTTATTTTATTATTTACGCATGCATGTTCTGGACTAGGATGAGCTTTCAGCAAGATTCATTCATTCGAAAGGGCCGCGGCAGTTCCCCGCGGCAGGGAACGGCTCCCGGATGTTCATCGGTTCTCATTGGGTTCCGGGTTCCCAAGAGCATCTTTAGGCACCAATGAAATCTTTGGATTCTCCACATGATTTCCCATAGGGGAGGTATTTTTCCCGATTTTCTTAATTTCTTTTATTAGTCATAAGGTCGATGTTCTGGCAATATGTCTGCATTTTTCTTCTTGAAGACATCCTTGAAATCTTGATATTGAGCGGGTAATGTTGAAGTACATTTGTCTGTTGTGGTCTTGATCGGAGTCGCATAAAGTGCAAATGCCGCATTCTTTTTGGTAGCTCTCATGAAAGCTCTAGCTCCAAGGAACAGGGGTTGAATACCTTTGATATTTCTACATTTTTGTCTTGCAGAAATTTTTCGCGATCGTCAGTCGATGTCAGGATTGTGAAGTACGAACCAGGGGATCCAAGGATCACATAATTCGTTGGAGACTAGATGACGTTGAAAACAATATATGATGCTTGATCTTTAAGCTTCACTTCAAGTGGTCGAGTTTCATGGTCCACATTTCGTCCATCGATGACTTCAACGGGGGCCAGAGTTTCTTCTTTACGAGCGTTAAATTGTGTTGTTTCTCAAAGTCTTTGTCAATAAAATAAGCTGAAGCACCCGAGTCCAAAAGTGCTTCTATGAAGATATCTCGATTTTGCATCCTGATCTTTACTGGAACTGTGAAACAAGATGTAGGATCTGGAGATAGAAAATGATTTTTTTTCGGTGATGAATTTGTGGTGTCCAGCCGCATGGTCCCTACTGTGACTGGATATCTTCGTTTTCTGACCTCCTCGTATCGAACACTTGAGTTATGCCCCGAGCTTTGAATCTTCTCTTATTGGGGCAGTTTAATGCTATGTGATTTTTTTCTCCACAATAGATGCATAATCCATTCGAGTGCCGTCTTTGTTTTTCTTGTGGCGTCAATGGCTTGAATCGGGCAGCATCAATCTGCATAGGATCATTACCGGATGTCTGATGGATCGTTGTATTTGGTGCCGTAGTAGCAGCGGCATGGTGTGTCGTCAACCATCCAGATCGCTTCTCTTGACATCTTTCGAACAAACGATTATCGCATGCAATGACTTGGGTGATGAATTCACTCAGTGTGCTCACGTTTGATATTGTCAGCAACAAATCTTTTACATCATCTTTTAGCCCACATCGAAACTGACTAATGAGGCTCTTCTCATTCCAGTCGAGGTCGCATGCAAATTGTCGAAATTTGGCAGCATAAACGGAAGCAGGACGTGCTCCTTGTCGAAGATTTCGCATCTTTGTCTCTACAACTCTCTCTCTCTATCATTCTCTCCAAACGTTGCAGTGAACTCGGACATAAATGCTTCAAAATTATATAGTAAATGCGAATTTTTTTCTAGTAGCGGTGCAAACCAAGATAGGGCAGTGCCTCATAGAAGGGTGCCCACGAATCCCACTTGAATACTTTCATCAGGGTAGCGTTGTGGATGTAGTCGTAGGAACAGTCATACTTGTTGAACAAAACCGCGAAATCTTGATCTCGTCCCATCAAATTTCTCGGGCATGCTGATCTTTGGTTCTCTCGTAATCTGTTGAAGAGGAACTGTTGCAGTAGGAGCTGTTGCAGTAGGGACTCGTATGGTGAAAGATCCATTGTTCGACTCCTTTAACTCTGAAATTTGTTGTTGCAAATTTGTGGAGAGCGTTGCCAAGATCTTGAGACTGATCAGCTTGCAATTGGGCGATAGAGGTATGAAGTTCTTGCATCTGGAGCTGAGACTTTGCAATGTGACGACCATTTCCGCAAATGTGCCTTCAATCTTAACTAACTAAGGAACAAACTTTAGTCTCGCCAAACTGTCAAGGACGAGAATATGACTGAACACAAACAAGAAATCAGACTAGAGGTACAAGACTAGATAAGAAGTCAAGATTGGCGTGGCCGAATGCATGGTCGGTAAACATGAATCAAGATGATCTTTATAACAATGGAGTACATGTTACTGGAACTCGACTCGGATACTGGAATGTTGGAAACTGGACTGGGGTACTGGAAGACTGGTGTACTGGGACTGAGATCAAGAGTAGCTTCAACTTGTGTTGGCGAGACTAAAGAGTGTCCAGTCTCTCCTCCTATATATACTGGCTACTAAGAAGTTCCCTAAAAAGCTTCCTCTATAGAGGTTTCTTGATGGAGAAGTTTCTAAGATTAAACAAAGGTTTCTTGATGAAGAAGCTTCCTTAAACAAATGAGGTATCTTGATGGAGAAATTTTCTCCAAATGAAGCTTCCTAAGCAGTTTTCCAAGTTATTCTTGGTAATTTGATAAACTCCCGGTAATTTGGTAACTAATGATAAATCATGATAGATCATGGTAAATGGCGGTAACTTCTGATAACATGATAACTTCTGGTATTTACTCCTGGTAAGTTCCTCTGGGCTATGTCCGTGACACTATCCTAGGCATCAAAACCCAAACCTCCATTTACGCCTTTGGCGCCACTTGTGTCGATACATACTACCTGTGTAAATGGGCAGGTTTTCTCGTACGTAGAAGACAACACTTGGCAAATAAAAGAATACCTCTTCGGGAACCATGCAAACTGCGACCCTACACACAAAAATGTGGTACGATATCCTAGCTAAGTATTGTAAGACTTTCAAGCCAAACAAACTTTTTTTTATTGTTAGGGTCCTTTGTATGTACTTATTTGGGGGTCAAACTGATCTCATAGCTTAGCAATTCAAAAAAAACCCATTGCAAAATTTAACTCCTTGGTAATTAGATATTTCACTCAATTCCCGTGGTGAGGGCGTGGAATACACTACAGTAGTGAGTCTGGTAATATATATATATATATATATATATTATGCCTCCCCAATGGAGCGTAACTTATGGTGTCTCTTCACTGCAAGGGCTACTGCCTTGCAGCTGGAAGGTGGACACCGATAAATTGTGAATCAGTGTGAATCCAATGGTAGAATTTAGGGGAAAAAAAAAAGGGCTTCAAAGTGGGCCCAACTTTGGGCCAATTATGACTTGCCATGTAGACATTGAACTCTCCATGGCCTTCTTGCATGCTCCTTTCATGACCCCTGGTTTTCTAGAAAATCTATAGGTTGGATAAATCATTAAGATTTGTTGCTTTCAATGTGAGAGGGTGGGCCATATGTGAGAAAATTAATTGCAATTGGAATCATTAAAAAATATTAACTTATGCAAGAATTACATAGGAAAATCTACTTCCTAGAAACACGAAATCATGGGTCTTTTGGGCCCCCTAAACGCCCAAAGAGGCCCTAGAGTGGGTTCTCTCTGGTCAAACTTAGTTTTCACTTTGAAAACAATATTTTTTGCATTTGAGTTGAACTATCAAAGTAAAGATAATCAAGGCTAGTCTCTATTCCACTTTACGAGTAATCAAAATTCCAATTATTGAATTTTTTTTTATAGCAATTACCAATTCAATGGGTCAAGAGCCAATTTGTTCTTCAGCAGAGTTTTTCTATCGAATTTTTCAACTTAAGAACTTTTTCTTACTTTTAAATATACTAAAGTGTTTTTCATTGTGATTTACACCCAAGGTAAAATTTTCATAAATTTTGGATACTTATTGTAATTGATATGAGTTTTTGAAGACATTAAGCATAAGAAAATCATAATATTTCACTTTTAATGAGACAATTCTGAAAAATTCAAGATTTATAGTAAACATATAGGTTCATCTATGAAGAATATTAAAAAATTAATTTTCTCAAATCCAAGAGCTACAGATCAAAGTTTGACTACATTGAGAATTGTGTGGTCCTTTAGGGGTTAAGGGTTAAGTTGATTTCTCATATATTGGGTATATCAGAATTGTAGGGTTTGCTGTATTTGTGCGTGGTTATATTGCTCTTCCAAGGCAATCAAGTTGTAGCTAAGTGGTCACGGTATTGGGCACAGACCACCTTAAAAGTGGTTGTCGGTCCAATCCACCGATTGGTGTCACGAAGGTGTCCACCTTCTCGCCGGAAGGTACTAGGGAAGGTACTAGCCGGCCTTCCGGGTCGAGAGACACTATAATTTACACTTCCTTTGGGAAGGCGTCATACTCTTTCTTTTTGGTCTTCCAAAAGTGGTTGGAGAGTTTGTGGTGGATTTTGTCCATGATTGGTTCATGTCCTAGGTATAACCTAGTGTAGTGTATGGAGGGTCATAGTCAAGCAATTGTTCTCCTTGCCTGATCAGGTAATATGTAGCCCAAATTGACAAAAAAATAAAAATAAAATAAAGACAAGTAGGGTATGTGGTAGCATCAGAATGCCACATGGTGCTGTTTATAGGACCCCTGTCGATGTGTTGCTGACACATAGACACATTTGCATGCACTGAGTAGATGTAAGCTGGATGCGAATATGTATATGAAAGTTCGAGAGAGATGAAGTTTACGAACAAAATCTGATAAGCATGAGGTCTGTAGTGTGTACAATGCTGCAGTCCGACATAGAGCTGTAGCCAAGAGGGCAAGGGAGACACAACTGTGCAAATAATGACAAGGGAGAGATAACGCCTACCGGAATTAGTATAAATAAGAGCCTCTTCCCTATGAAGAGAGAGAGAGAGAGAGAAGACTCCAGCCGAGGCCGGCGTAACTAAGAGCCACTTCCCCTATGACGGCTGTAGATATAAGAAGTGTTGCTGCGTGAGGCTCTCTTTACAACTTGTGAGGAGTATTTTGTTCTAAGTTTTGTGTAAAATTAGGTTTGTATTGAGACATGTTTTGTTTCATTCTCGATCGATCTGGCAGGTCGTGACGGGAATTTGATGTCTTGACCTTCCTAATTTTTGTATTTTCTCTCGTCCAAGTCAACATTCGTATATAATTAGCCATGTCAGTTCCGCATCACACATTTTTAGCACCATCAATTTGTACAGTACTGCGAAGTGTTAGTTATTAGTAAGTTAAACTCTATGTTTTATTGTTTTTTTCATTGTTTTTTACGCATCATTCACAGAATATACGAATAAATGGATATCACTAAACTATAACAGTTGACAATTTTTGCAATATTACTGGTGTCCGTTTGATGACGGGAAAAAAAAGAAAAAGCACAAATATAAACCAATAAAAAAACCAATACCTTATTAATTATTAATTATTTAAAAAAGGAAATAGGTACCACTTCATCCAGGGCCTCTGTCCCCTGTTCTGCCAAAAAAAAAAAAAACCCACGACCTTCTTCAAAAAGAGAAGAAAAAACAGGGACCTTTTTGGCAATTTCGTTTTAATTATTTAAATATATTTTCCCTTATTATTAATAAAATTTGAGGGCCACCGTCCCCTCGTCCCCTCTTTCGAAAAATAATTTCCCTTCAATAATCTCTAATAAAACTCCCAAGGGCTACCTTCAATCCCTTTTAAAAAAAAAAACCCTTGGAAACAAAAATTAGGGGACAGTTAACAAACACTGATAGGTTCAGCTAGAAACCGACTCCTCATCGTTAGAGGGTGGATCGGTTGTTAACGGAGACTCAGAAATAGATATTAACGACCGAGGCGGTGGCAGACGGATATTCGCGTACACGGAAATGGTCGCCATCGTTCACACGGACGCGCTGTGTTCCGTTACGCACCGTTACCCCGCCCGCTACCCGCCTTCTGCTCTCTGCTCGCTCTCCTTGCCAGGCTCCATCGCTCTCTCGATCCTCACCAGCCACTCTGCAAAATCTTGTTACGTCTCCTCCTCTAAATTTGAGGAGCAGGGACTGTCTGTCGATATGCTTATCATACCTCAATTCACGTAATTTCTGTTAAGCCGTCTGCGGATGTGAGCTCTTGGACAAATTTGATGGATGCCGCGTCTCGTCTCTATGTTCGTGTTCGTTGTATTATCAGAAGAGTTATATTTCTTACGGGGATTTGTGTTTGATCCTGTAGTTTGATATGTTTTTCCGGAATTTTCTGCTGCGAAGAGGGCAATCGTGAGAAAAGATGCTTACTGGCTTGCTGTGTGGAATTCCGGAAGAAGAATCTGCTGAGGATGGTCTGATAATCTTCCAAGTGAACTGGCGATCGATTGAAGGATTCTCGGGGTGACGACTACGGTGGTAAGTTTTTCTAGGTTTTCATAGAGGCTGTCATTTTCTGGCATGGAAAATGGAGCTTCCTCCGAATTGAACTGCGCCAGTTTTCTTTGGCCTGAATGATGTTGCGAGATCATACCAAGGGAGAGAAGGGATTCACGCAAGGGGTGTAAGAGAAATTTTATAAATTGTACATGTTTTAAGCTTCTCCGCCAAGATAGAGGTTAATGTTTCATGTGGTGTGGCTGTTTGCCGCAAAAGCTGGACCACTCAGCCCTTTGTCCTGGAATCTGTTGAGGCCCATGTAGAATTGTTCAGATTTCTTATACGACAGACGTCAAGCGTTGCACCTCTCAAGCTAGTTCCAAAGTTACAGACGGAGCAAGTTACCTAGTCATTGAACAGGGTGATCATTCTGATAGAGATGAGTCTTGGCTGTGGCAGAGTCGCAAGCCTGTAGAGGCTTCAGCTACGATCAATTTGATTCGAGGAAACAGTTTCTTATAGACCTGCGGTCAGGTTTCGTCAATATGCAAGAGTTCATTTTCGACTACTGAGAACCAGATCACCTACAAGCAGCAGAGGTTCTGGTGGGGTTTCTCATAGCTCCTAGAGCTAAATATTTGATAAGAGTGTAACTGGATTCGATGGGGAACGGGCCGAGCAGCCGGCGCAATGGCCGAATTCAACAGAGCAACGGCATGTCAGTACCCCCCCGCATGACACCCCCACCACCTGGCTACCCGGGGGCACATGCAACGGCCCCTCCTGGCACTACTAACTATCCTCTAAGTGGCCACCACATGCACTACTACTATCCCCCTAACTACAATGGAGTGATGCCGGCCCCAATGGGAGTCCAGTACTTCCAGCAAGGTCTACTCCCCAGTAACGGACAGTATCTGATGAGCCCTCCTCCCCCAGGATACAGACCACCAGGCACTCTCCCTGCATCAGCAACACCTGGCCCCCCTCGCATTACTGATGTTGCAGAGCACCAGAAGGCCAACACAATTCAGAATGATGTCAATTTGAAAAAGGCGACTTTACGGTTGGAGAAAGATGAGGAGAATCCAGGGTTTCATCTGGTAGCCTTCTCCTTTGATGCAACTGTATCAGGCAGGTAAGCAGCTGGTGCTTTGTCTCTCTTCTCTGACCGTTTTCCTTTTCCTTCCTCCCAAACTTATGGACCACAAATGTTTCATAGCAGTATGGCTGCTGGTGTTTATGTTGGAGTTTATACAGCTACCGATTCTCTCGTGTTTGGAATGGGGTTGGAGTGGATGCAGATTGTCAGCCTTAAGTGTTGTTATGTAATTGTTGAGGTCCGAACTGCCTCTATTATCTTGGGGTAATTGAACCCCGCTAGAGCGAGATCCTGGAGGCATTCCATGTAGCTATGTTATCATGCATTCATCTCTGCAATCACCGTTGCTACAAACCAAGGAATCCAGATGTTTAGACTAGCATGGTATAGAATGTTCTCATAAGACGTTGTTTGCCGTAGCCTTGTGGCCATAGACCCTGCCCCCAGTTTGGGCGGAACAAAAGGGAACAGATACTACCTTTGTGAGGGGCTCCCTCAGGTAGTGTGACTAACCTTGATATAAACAATTAGTGCAGGTTTTCCAGATATCCTCTAGAAAGCCCTTGACACGAGCTCAACATGAGCTGCCCGGCAATTAGACCCCAACAAGGCCAGGGCATTAGGTTCAGCCTCTTGCAGGGTGTAGAAAATGTACTGATAAGACGCTGTTTGCCGTAGCCTTGTGGCCAAAGAGCCCGTGCCCTGCCCAGTCTGGACGGAACAAAAGGGAACATAAACTACCTTTGTGAGAGGCTCAATCCGGTGGTGTGACTTACCTTGATAGATTTTACTCATAAGACGTTGTTTGCCGTAGCCTTGTGGCCATTGACCCCGCGCCCAGTTTGAGCGGGAACAAAAGGGACAGAACCTACCTCTGTCAGGGGCTGACGTTGGTAGTAAGACTTACCTCCATAGAAAGAATTAATCCGGGTTTTCCAGATATCCTCTAGAAATCCCTTCACACAAGCATCAATCTGCTGTGTGTGATTTGCCCAAAAACTAGGCCTCAGGAGGGCCCGGGCTTTTGGCTCAGCCTCGAGACTTTCAAAGTTGGTAAACAGGGGTACAGGCACAATTCCGTTAATAGATTTGAAGAGAGCGTCTCTTTGGTGAGAGAACCCCGGACAGTGTATCAGAAAATGAATACTGTCTTCAGATTGCCCACACAACGGGCAATTGCACTCTCCCTTTCCTCTCTGCTTCTGTTTGCTGTTCAAAGGTAGGCTTCCTGCCCTGAGTTTAAATTTCAGTCTAGTGCCGAGAGTGGGTAGACCCTTGAGGTCATCCAAGATGTCCTCCCCCATGTCACAGACTGGAAACAAGTTCAGGGAAGTTTTCTGCCTAACTTCATTTTCATCAGACAATCTCATGGCAACAGACATGGCTGAGGACATTACCTTGATAGAGACAATTAGTTAGGGTTTTCCAGATATCCTCTAGAAAGCCCTTCACACAAGCATCAACTTGCTGTGTGTGAGCAGCCCAAAAGTTAGATCGCAACAGGGCCAGTGCTTTAGGCTCAGCCTCAAGATTTTGAAAGTTGGTGAACAGAGGTGGACGGACAATTTTCTTGATCGTCCTGAAGAGGTCACTCTCTGGTGAGAATTTCCCGGCCAATGTATCAGAAAATGGAAATTAACTTCAGGCTGCCCGCACAGTGGGCCATTACAATCTCCTCTTTCCCTCTGCTTATTGTTCAAAGGTAGGTTTCCTGCCTTGAGTTCAAATGTCAGTCTATGCCGAGGGTAGGTAGGCCCTGGGGATCATCCTTAAGGTCCTCGCCCATTTCAAAGACTGGAAACAAGTTCAGGGAAGTTCTATGCCTAACTTCATTTACATCGGACCGTCTTTGGGCATCAGACGTGGCTTTTGACACAACTCCCTCCAGGTCAGCTTATCCAGTAGGGTCAATTCTTCTGGACAAATATTCAGATACTTGGAAATCTCTTCCGCCCTTTCCACCAAGACTTAGCCTGTTTAACAGGACGGTCTTGCTTCCAAGAAATGGCACCGATTATCTTAGGGTATCTGGTATCAGGCATGCGATTCAACTGACCCCACACATCAAGAGCTTAAGGGAGGTATGCCAAACTTGCCACGAACAGCCACATTAGCTGTTCTAGTATAAGCCAACGTACTTTCTTTGCGCACCGTGACCTGAATGGATTCTAGAGATTTAGCGTGGTTGGACAGCTGATGCGTACTCCAAGGCTGGCCTAATAATGTTGCAAATTATGGTCCTTCTAACTTCAGTATTAATCCCTCTGCAGGGGAAAAATTTAGTGAGACCCAAAGCTTTGCATTTTGCTGGTTGAATCACTTTTTGTATATGTGCATCCCAGTTACAGTTGGAGGAAAACTCAACACCAATATATGTGTAGGAAGGGAGTACAGGGATCTCTTCGGCCCCCATTTGCATTGCACTGTATAGACTCGGGTGTTAAAGAGGCAGGCATTAGAAGAGAGCTCAATTTTCATATTTTCTAAAATAATTCCTGGCCCTCCCAAGTCCTGTATATTATCACCTCCAATTAGTACTCTCCTGTCAAGGCAAACCAGGTGTGGTTCTGGAGTATTGGAGAGTGATTTGAACAGAGGTGTCCAAGGAGGAGATTCAAACAGAATGCTGTAAACCAAAGCACAGATGAGATCTTCATTTCTTCTCAGTTAGAATTGATCACAGTCTCTGAACCTCGCTATAATGTGCTGAAGGGCATTTCTCTAGTCATGGCCATCCTTTGGCTTGACGTTTGGAGATGTGCTTTGGTGAAGATAAAGTAAGTTCCACAGTCCGGACATCCCTTCAGCAATTGTAGGCGCTTCTTTGTGTCCCTTCTCATCCCTCCTCCTGTCTATCAGTTCTCTTTCATCCAAACTACGCACTCTGTGTAGGGGAGCTGGGAGTTGGATTGGAATGTGTGTTGTCCATCTTCCTACCTAGCAAGGAGGCTAGGGACTCACTGGAAACATGATTTTATTCTCCACTGGCAGTGCTGCAGGTACCAGATGTGGTTCATCCCTCAGTATCTGTACCTTGTCTTGTGTGAGATGTGCGAGGGATTGTTACAATTAGCTCACAGTTGTATTCTGGTATGGCACAGGAAGTGATGTATCAACTTCATGTTACAGGACTCTATGAGCAATCATGCTAATTTTGTTCTGATGAAGTGGTGTTTGATGTCTGGGTACAGTATTTGCATTTTTTTCCTAGCGAAAGAGGGCATAAATTGCAGCCTGACCCCGCTGAAGCCCCATGTCTACAAGCCAATTCGCATCACTTTTGAGAAAGGTTTGGGCCAAAAGTTTCGGCAGGCACCAGGGACCGGTGTGAACCTCTCACTGTTTGATGAGAAGGAGTTGGGGAAAGAAGGTCCGGATAACTTGTTTCCATTGGTGGTTCGGACAGAGACTGTTCCCAAGAAACCCTCTCCTGATGCCCACCCAAGGGAGAATGAACCTCTAGGGGCGCCATTGCCGAAGTGGGTTCACTCACAGACCACACAGGCAGTTGTTGAGAAGAGGGAGGATGGGGCCTATCGGGTACGTGTGGTGAAGCAAATCATATGGGTGGAGGGCGTTCGGTATGAGTTACAGGAGATTTATGGGATTGAAAACAGTGGTGGGAGTGGGGCTTTTGAGGGCGGTGATTCAGGGAAAGAGTGTGTCATCTGTATGTCGGAACCCCGGGACACTACAGTGCTGCCCTGCCGACACATGGTATGATCTTATTCTGTTATTCCCTTCCTCTTGTAGAATGGAGTGACTGGAACATTCATAATTATGTACGTTTAGCAGTGGCCTTGCCAGAATAACTGAGCTGTCTCATGGAATTCTACCTCCATTCATGACTTGTCTATTTCGAACTGCCACTTTCTTTTGCACTGTATGGTGGAATCTTTGACATGTTGAGAGCATCAATAGATCTGAGTGTAGTGGTTATAAAAATTCAGGAAGCTAGAAGTGCAGGAATTCTGGCACTATGAATTTTAGTGAACCTTTGGGGGTTTTAGAGTGTCAATTAGGTCTTTTTGAATGGAAGAGTTAAATGTTTTTGTCATTGATTGGGTTGCTCCTGAAAACTAGGGCAATTTTTCTGCTGGCTAATTGTGGGTGGAAGTTTATACTTGGTGTGTGTTGGAAGTTGTAGCTTGTGCATTTAGGGATCTCTAGATGAGGAAAGGGGAGGAGAGGGGAGAGCGCCCAGAGGGAGGGAGTGATTTTTTCTGTGCGTATACTTTGGGATGTTATATCCTGACATGAATATGCCCCATGTTGGATTTTCAGTGTATGTGCAGTGAGTGTGCCAAGGTGCTGAGGTTTCAGACCAACCGCTGCCCAATATGCCGATGTCCTGTTGAGCGTCTGCTAGAGATCAAAGTGCCAAAGAATGATTTGATTGACCAGGCCAGCAGGGTGGAGTCTAGTAGTTTTCGGTCAGCTTCTGGCCGATCTCCCGTTGAGCGTCTGCTAGAGATCAAAGTGCCCAAGAATGAGTTGATCGATAAGGTGGAGTCTGGTAGTTTTCACTCTTCTGGTCAAGGTACTAGCTGAGGATGCACCAGAGCTCTGGCATGGAGCAACAAGACTTTCTTTTTCCTGTTAAGTTGGGTCTGCATGGTTGTGTGGGTGCTTGAATAGAATGGAAAATGTGGAATAAAGTGAAAACAAGAGAAGACTGTAGGGGAGGTTGGGGGTTTAAATCTCTTCGTAGCACCTGAGTTGACCAAGGAATTGCCACAGGCTATGGTTGAAGGGGGGCACCTAAGATTTTCTGCTGCGGAGACTGTAGGTAGAAGTAATTTACAGCAAGAGGCATGGTTGTGTGGAGCTCTTGATTGCTCAAGAGAGTGTTGACTAAGTGTAATTTGTCCTTTGAGACACTGGGGGCACAAGTTCACTGTCTGTGATTCTGTGGTATGAACAGAGAACTTGTTGAGTGGAAAAGCCTTTCCCCAGTTATGCAGAAGGCTAGACTGTCAGTAGTGATCGATTTAAGATTGGCAAGTGCTCGGCCATCACGGAAGACCCAGCAGCGTGGTGTTCATCGACTCTGCATTTATCTGAAAGATATGGACAGATACTGAGTAGTAGAATAAGAAACAAAAATCAAAACTTTATGATCTGTTAACTGTAGTTTTGAAGGACTTGCCAGGTAGCATTGAAGAGCATTGCTCATACGTAAATCCAAAATCTGATTCATGATCTTCTGGGGTTTTGCATCTTTATGTCCAGCTGGCAATGTTGTTTGCCGTAAGCAGTGTACTTTTTCCCAAAACATACAGCAGCTATCTTGCACAGTTTCACATCTTAAAGTATAAGTGTAATGCATATGTTCCATGCCACCTAGAAGAAATGTGCAGTATGTAACATGAAGCGGTGTTTGTCTTGATGCTTTAACTCTTACTGGTAGTGTTCTTCACACCCAGACCATCATACTGAAGTAGTCACAACCGGCTCATTGTAACCTCCAGTGTCAATGATATTGCATATGTCACAGTTTAGTTAATCAGGCTGACACCTCGTATGAAAACATGCACTGCATTTCTTATGCAACAACTGACTTGTGTTTTCTTATAATAAAATGGTGGCATGAGTGCAGATCATGTCAATTCAAGCTTATGAACTACATACACATTTACTAGCTTGAAGTGTCTACCTTGCACTTGCACATGACAGAGTATATTACTTGACAGGCATTGATAACTATGATGGTTGGCTGCCATCGAGATTAGTGCCATGGCAGGAGCAGAGCTGCACATCTCAACCTGCCTAATTGCGTATCTTCTAGCTGATGCAGATCAGAGCATCCTGAAGAATTGCATCAGAACTGTATTAGTACTACATGAGCTTATATGATTATTGAGCACTGCCTACCGAACATTTTCAGTTTAAGAAGTCCAATGCAACAAAGCTCCCTTAATTGGTATCAACGCTTCCAGTGGTATCTCCATCTAAAGGAAATCGCAGAGAAGTGTTGTCCATCTGCCGCCATTGTTGCTTAAGCTCATCGATGGCTCTGCATGCTGCAGCAGCCACTGCAGGGTTGCTGTCATCTGCTAGTCTCTGTCCACCCCAAACACTTTGATACTTAGAAAGAGTACATGGGAAGAACCCTATTTCAGAAAGAAGGAAGCCAAGTAATTTCAGGACCAAATTGCAGTTTTGTCCTTCACATATATGATTCAAAAAATGATCCCTTCATTAGGGGTTTGACGTAAGCTTCTAGTGTCCCCAAACATATCCCCCTGGTGTTGTGGGATGAGATACCAAATCCACCTATCTTCTAAGTGCTACTTGTCTTTAAGAAAGAGCAGAGATATCCACTCCTTTTTGCCAAATATAAGTACCTGTAGAGCACCCATGCCGGCATTGCCAAGTGTCCACATAGATGGGGCATCTGCTAGTGCATCTGCCAATGCACGCCTATGCCACAGGAAAAGCACCCAAGGCAAAATAAGACACTCTTCAAGGTTAGAGCTCATGGTACTGAAAGCGCATTTGTTCTGGGAAGATAAATACATACTGCACCAATTTAGTTGTTCATGCAAAGTCCCCTCTCTGCAAGCAATTTCCACCGCACAGTTTCCATCTGCAATGTAGTACATTTCACATGGCAGTTGAATGACAGTAGGCACATCCAGCATCCCAATGATACTATGTGTATAATATACACATCACACATGTACACAAATGTGTGATGCGTATTCATCCCATTCAGAATTCAATCCTTTATACAGACAGCACAGTCTAATGAGTGAAAGTCCTCAGCAAATTGAACAGGCTGGATATATACCGAGTGGCAACATCAGGGGAGCTGGCACACTTGGCCACCAATGACGCCCCACCGCTACCATCCACCTCCTCCATGTCCAACAATGCTGCAACTATGAATTCCAGCTGCATATCCACACAATGTGTAGCCAGAAAATTTGAATAAGGGAAGGACTGGATTGAGTATGCTCCTGTCTCTACATCCCCGAGATACTACGGACAAGTCTGAGTATTTCCTACGTATGACACTTGGTGTTCACACCTGAGCTAATGATATGCACCAAAATCAGAACAACCCCTACCAACTCAAACCAACCATCTGCCAAGCCTTTGTGCTTGTGACTTACTTCTTCTGCCTTTCCACAACCCTTTATCTGCATGTTTATGTCCATCTAAAGACCTAACCTCAAAGGAAAATCAAGGAAGTGATCACTCAACTGAACCAAAGAGAGAACGCAAATAAGAGAGGAGAGCGCACAAGGTTCCCTCTACTACAATGACTACAGGGTTCAATATGTGTACATGGTATAGCTGCAACATGTCACTTTGTCTATGCTAGAGTACATGTGAGCACATTTACATTCCTGATGAAAGGAAGACAGGGACCACCTCATCGGGATCAGTGCAATCTTTGCTGTCCACCTCCGCAAGGGCAGATGCCATGCTCCAGTATGCATCCTGTAACCAAGCTGTACTGTCAAACCAGTTGCCCAGAAAAGAACAAAAAGAAAAGCAGGACACCCAGTGTTGTCTCTCTGTGTACTTTGGGTACTCTTCCTGGAGCAGTTATGGCTACCTGAGCAATTTACTGAAGCAGTAACCCACTTGCAAGTTTTGGCAAACTTTCACATGGATTATGCTCATGACATCCTTGATCACTAGAATGGATCCAAGTTGGAAAGCTTCACTAAATTCAGAGAATTCCTTGCTACAATGGAGAGTCACTGAGTTTGATAGTCACTTTCCACAAAAGTGTACATGCGGGGTGCAATCATACACGTTTAATTAATGCAGACCCCCAGGTAATGAGGGACATTTGACCATGGGCCTTCAGGGTACTGTACAACGATACATGCTATCGGCTAAGTTCATCCAGACCAGACATGCCGTAAGATGGACTATAAGGCTATGTTGATGTAATCAGCCAAGAAAAGCTTTGGTGTCCCTATACCAAATGAGACACACACAAACAGAAACGATTCGAGGGAGAGAGACACCACAAGGAGAAAATGTGAGGATGATCAGGGAACAGCCAAGGGAACCTCAAGTGCAGTCAGACGATCAAGCATCTTATTACTGCCTTCCAACAGCTGCCTCAAACCCCAGTTGTCTTCTCCAACTGTCGTCTCCAATATGGCTCTCTCAGCCTCTGGCACCACCTCGTTCGTCCTGTGAGCATGCTGATCAGAGGTTGCTTTTGGGTTGCACAGCACCAAGCTCTGGTGACTGGTTGCATATGGAGGGTTTGAGTTTTCAAATAACTTCAGCTTGAGCATCTATTTCATTCATGTTCCAACAACTTGCTTCAGGTATGGGTTAACTCCCAATCATGTTCATTACTGCAAACTCGAATCAGTGACTTCCATTATTAGGCTACAAGTTCAAAAAATAGAATGGAAGTGCTCCATGTCACCAATACCAATGCACTCAGACTTACGACAAGTAGTGATACCTCACCTTAAACACAATGAGCTAACCAATCCACTTTGTACAGTCTTGACAACCTGCCACAGTAAAAACAAGCATGTTAGACAGCAAAGTTGACTTCAAATAGACAAGGTCTCAGTGCATGTAACAGGAGCGCTAGTGAGGCATTAAAATTTAGAGAAACAACATCTCCACTCAATTATAACTGCTTTCTTATTGAAAAAATTCTGACTGATGCATAAGAACATAACCACTAGACATGATTTTCTATGGAAGTGCCCTCTAAATTACACATGCCGCTATGTATTTACTCTAAAAACGAAAGGGCAAGACCCCAGGTCCGTGTCTCTCTTTCTCTCAGTCTTCCTGTATAAACTATGGTCACGCCTCAGAGGTTGCGCAGGAATTCTCAGGTTATGTAAGGCCCCTTTGCGAAATTAGACATATATTGACAGACTATTCTGACTATTTGATACATGATACGACACCCACAGCACACTCTGATACTTCGCTTGAAAAAAGTACCTGAAGAGCAACATATACATCTTCCATAGCACGCCGGCGAGCACGAACGTCTGCCAACCGCAGATCAGCCTGGTACAAAAAAGAGGGAGGGACGGACTGATTAAGTGGTGATGCCTTGTCTGGACACAGGATAGATCTAAGCCTTGTTTTTGTATTACCAGTCATACGGTACAGCACACTTCATACCATCCTACAGCAAACCAGCTTACACCACCATGAGTCACACCATCCAGCAAAGAACATCAAGAGTGAACTTGCTAGTGACAAGGGAAAGTGGGGAAGCGGCCATACATCCAGAGCCCCATCACTCCAATGTTCTTCTGCGGCATTCCTGAGCTCCATACGTGCACACTCATTCAAACCCTGCCCCCAACTTGCATGATATTTGTGATGATACAATTGAGGTCTTAAACATTCAGGCTGACACTATAATGGCTTCCATTGCTTGAACACTCATGAACACCGTTAACCACCATATGGCCAACAAAAAAAATTAAGAAACAAACAATGGTAGTCGACTACCTTTCCAAGTCTCATGCATAACATGGTATGGCATAACAGTTGTGCCTTGTCACTAACATTAAAGCCGAAGAATCAGGAAAGGAGACAGAGGCTGACCAAAGCAATGTAGCGTAGACGAGTCATCTTCTTGCGCGCCCGCATATCAAGCTTCTCTACGTCTTTTCTTGCTCGGGCTGTCATATCAGTAAGGAGAAGATCCAACTGTAGTGTCAGCAGCAAAACAAGAGTTGGACTTCAGTTTTAAGCACCTGATAGAAAATTGTTAAAACACATTTGTAGCCATTATATTGGAGCTGCAACTCTCTTGCACAGGTACAGCACAACTGACCACCTGGTTCTCACTGGTTTGAATACATTTCTCCCAACATATAACAAGTGGACCAACAAAGGGACAAGTGGACCAACAAAGGGTTCAGTCAGCTCTGAAGTTACAGGGCAGCCCTCTCCCATCCAGGTCCAGTCCTAAGTAGCTTTTGGCTAGCTTAGCTGATTGCATATGTCAAAACTGTACCAGAAATAGGTCTAAGGAAGAAAGGGAGGCATGCCGAAAGAGCCTCGGACCACGACAGGCAGACATCTATTAGAGGTTCAAAACATAAATCAGAACTTGCCAAATTTGAAGAAGTCAGAAAGTGCACATACCATCTAGCCTCAAAAAACCTGAGCCCAACAAGGCCACACCCTCTCGAGCCCGCATATCCATCCGAGAGATTTTCCTGCACCACATAAATTCAGGGACAATATTCCATGACTAAGCCCAAGTCACTCACTAAAGCCAGAATGGATTGGGACGGCATAACTTAGAAAATCAAATTACCATATATGACAGTTGAGCGAGACAGAGAGAGACAGAGGGAGAGAGTGCGCACTGTGCCAGGAGGAAAACATCACTGCGGGCTCGCTCATCCAAGTTGTGAGCCACTGCACTAACGAGCATCGCATCGTTCAGTGCATATCTTGCAGCTTCTGCTAGTCCTCCGCAAGATTTCTCCGAAGATTTCAGCAGCAGACAGTGTTGCCCCTCCCTGCCAACAGAGCTCTTGCGCACTTCTGTACACTTGAAGTCCTTTCCACAGGCGTAGGGAATTTGACTAGAAGTTTTTGGCTTGTATACCCAGTAGTTTCCGCACTTCGCATCCAACGTTCCAGTCTCCATCTCCCGAAACAACGAATTTGAGGAAGAAAGCTCCTCGACTTTGCATATGGAGATTCTCGTCCAATGCCAGGTGTAACTACTTCTTACTGGATTATATGGCGAGCACGTCATGGTAGATGACCTCGGGGTCGACATGGCAGCAGCTGAAGATCAAACACTCGTCACTGGAGAGGACCTGCACTATGGTGTCTCTTACCTCGATACACCAAGTCAGTCCTCCCTGCTGATGTCAGGCCCAGCACAATTTAAGTCTAATTGAAGGGAAGCAGCTGCATCATTCGCCTTTCAGAAAACGCATTCTGCTACATTGTTGGTTGAGCGACTCTTGAGTAACGGAGAAGCACTTGTACCAAAAATGAACCAAAACCCATGAGATTCTTACGGAGTAGATCAAGCTCCCAGCTTCAGCTCTGCGAATCAGTACTAGCAACCTTCATCACAACCACCTGTCCCACACTTGCATCCTCGACATTCCGCTGAGACGATGGCAGAGCTCCGCTTCACATCCGTGAGTTTAACAAGCCCTCCACGGCACCCCCAAATTTAGTTGGAAGGAGAGAGAGAGCGAGCAAGCAAGCAAGCATGACCTCCACCGTCGATTTCTTAGATATCAACTGCCACAACCCAACTTTTCTCCAGCAATGAGAATCTCTTATTGGCGCCTTGCTAAAAAGGCCAGCCTCAGGATCCGGGCCCACTTGGGTTTTCTCTCACTTCAATTTCTCAAACTTGGTGTAACGTTTTCGACCACTGAGAGAATCATTGCACCATCCAATTTCTTGTTGCACAAAACAGGCCAGCCCACCGCCAAAGATTCACACTCCGACACCTGTGCCAAGATTCACACATCCACGCATGCTCGAGCTTTTCACAATCCCAATGCAACCCTGCGGAGTGCAAGGCCAAGAAGTGCGCGCATGTCTGCTACATCTTCCCACGCACCGATTGTGTGTTCTGTTCTGGCGGGATGTAAAGACTTAGCATATACTTTGACGTGTGCAGCAATCTTGGAATATCTCATCTTCCATCAGACTGTTGCTCTGTTTGCGGGAGAATGTCAACGATCAACCCTAAAAGCTAACTATGGTAAAGGCTTTCAAGCCTCCAGCGCAGCACGACGCACGCTCGTGGATCTTGTCTTCTCCGTTCTTTCTCTGTCTCCACCGTGTCTGTGGGTCGCACAACTCTCTCGCCTTTTGTTGCTCTCGGGTGTTCTTCAAATTCCCTCTCCTGAGTCCTTTTCCCCCGTATTCTTGGGCAGTCATTCTTTCCATCTCCTAAAGTCGTTGTACGGGGCTGCATCTCCTTGGTCTGGTAGAGGTCAGGCTTGACATCGTATTTGATTTTTGGAGGGTTTTGGGGGTAGGTGCTCATGTCCATGCCTGCGCCTTCGCCTCCCCCCGCCTTGGGGGAGGGGCACACGAAGGTGGAACAAAACGGGGTGCCTCCGTCACCCCTGCTGCGACCTCCAGGACCTGCGAGTTCTGCTTCACCTGTGCCTGCGGGCACACCAGGTATTTTGACACCGGAAATACTGTTGGAGCAGATGTACCCGCCGGCTCTTGCCAAGCACGAGGAGGTGGTGGCCAGTCAGGCGCTCTTTGTGGATACACTCAACAAGTTCCATACATCTCTTGGAACGCGTCTAGCGTAAGCAACTTTTCAAGCTAGAGCGGAAAGAAACCAGAGGTGTCCCTCTCTCAGTTTTGTCTAGGTTTAGAGGTGTTCTATGATGTGGGTTTCCATCTCTCCGATCGAATTGCTCTCCTTTCAGCAGCTGTCTATATAGTTGGGTCGTGTTAATTTCTGGCCCCTGCTACATTGTACCAGAAACCATGGCAGCAATGTTGAACTTTTCTCCACGAGAAAGCTTCTTCTGACTTCCTGTGTAATGCTGTTCGCTTCACAATATCACAACTGCATGATGAGCTTGTATTTTGATGGGGACAGTATCCGGTGAAGAAAGTGCCGGGATTCTGCAAGCCTGGGTTTTGAGGATAGTTAGAAGAGTATAGAGGCCTTCAGTAATATAACAACGTCCGTTTCCCAGTTTGAAATTAAATGGTTCTCAATACGAGGATGCAGCACCTTGTGTTGAGCACACCTTGTGTGTAGATTCTGTTTGTTCTTTAAATTATTCACTAACTTATGGAAGCGGAAAGAGGGAGGTCCATACAGGACTACATTTTTCTTGCTTCTTTAAATTATCCACCAAAACAATTTGGACTTTGCAGAAAAAAGGGAAGGAAAGGGAGGGCTGCTGAGGTCCAGACCTTTCAAGAAAGCTTGGACGGGTAAGGGTGCTTGACCAGTAGTCTTCAAGTCCAATGAAGATACTTGTAAGATGGGTCTTTCTGACTGTACTTGTCATCAAGGCACTGTATGTCTATATAACCTGCTGTTATGGGCAAAGTAGCTGCTAAGGTCCAGACCTTTCCAGGAAAGGTTGGACATGGACGAGTAGTCCTCAGGGCGGGTTTTGATATTTGTAAGATGGTTCTTCCTGATTGTATGTGCTGTTCATTGACATCAACAATGCACTATCTGTCTATTCTCCTGGTGCTACGGAGGAAAGTATGCTAATTTTTTGAGTTCTTGTACTTGGGCATCATGCATTTTGTCACAAGGCTGTCCTCCACTGTGGCCTGCTACATACTAAGAACCTCTTGTATCTTCTGCATAATGCAAACCTGTAGCAGCCACCCAGTCTCTCTGGTGTTTTCTCTTTGTCATGTGGAGCAGGCTCTCATCTGATTCTTTGGGGGAGTCTGTGCAGAATACCAAAGATGGGGGGAAAGGACCTTGACTTACACCTGCTTTATGTTGAAGTCACCGGGCGCGGTGGCCTGCAGCAGGTGGTCTTCCCTTACCTGCAGACTGTCTTGTTTTGTCTTACCAGACACTACGGGTTTATGTGTTTGATCTGCTTCTACTACTCCTGCTGGGGAAATTGCACCCATGTGAGTGAGCTGGGGGCGCGATGGTGAGGACTGTAGGCTTTTCCTAATGCACGGTGGTCAGTGAATATGTTTCCCAGCAACAGGGCCGTTATGACTAATTACTTTTACTGCCCGCTTCGCTTTTGGAGGATCAAGACAACGTCAGAAGTTGCGGCCCCTTAGGACCTGAGAAGGTGGAGTCAATGTCATCAAGTGAATAAATAGCTTTGAAGAAAACTTGGAAGATAAGATTTAATGTGTTATTTCCTTGTGTCATATCCAATACTGGGCCAGTCAGCCTGCCCTAGTTATAATATCCAGTGCCCACCCTGGGATTATCTTTGAGTTTCACTTATTCATGAAGCAGGTTTGGCTTCAAGTTGTCTTGCTCCCTTGGTGGGTAAAATCCCATTACAGACTTCTGGGAGTATTGAGTGTAGCACAGGAAAATAATGTCCAGTGTCCTCTAGAAACAGGAAAGAACTCCAGGAGAGCCAACTGCCTGGTTTCTGCATGCATCCAGTTTCCTTATGAGTTGTGCTGGTTGAAGATAAACTTGAATCAGGTTGGTTAATCTATAATCCAGAGATTGCACTTGTGTTGATATGTTTCTGTTACGTCTAATTGATGACACCATCCAAAAAGGGGTGGAGATTGAATCAATTCTGTTACATATCTGATTCTGCGTAAGTATAACAATTGATGTTAATCTTAACTGCTGTTTGGCTATTTTCAAGGGGTGAGTTCTACACAGTGATTGCAGACCTATACTCGTAAGCTCTCCTGTTATGAAGTGATTATGAAGTGATCTACGTCCAGATGGACCACTCATGTCATGATAATTAATCTCATCAATACTTCCATTTTACTTTGGCTTTCCCATGAACATTTTCCTTTACTCTGTCTCAAGATGATGTGGCCAAACATGTGAGGCCTATTTCCCTGGGGAGCAGGTTATCAAGGATAGAAAGTGGAAGGAGATCACAGGAGTTTTCAACTTCCCACGGACTACCACCAGTGCTTCATATGTACTGCGGAAATACTATATTGCGCTTCTCCATCACTACGAGCAAGTCTACTTCTTTGGAGCTACGGGCCCATTGATTCCACCCCCAAGTTTGTGTCAATACCTGATCTTGACATAGTCTTTGCATCTCCTTTAATTTGATTCATAGTCTAATTCTATTGCATTGAGATAACTAGTACAGCTTGCATAAAAGAGTAGATGAGTTGACATCAACTTCCTAGGCTTTAAAGTGGGACTAGATGTTGCTAGCTAAGCTTTGGTTCTTTCAAGTTCCTCATCGTGCAGTGTAGGTGTCAGTCATGGAAGGTTATTTAAACTTTGAAGAACAAGGTCTGGAAGTCTTGCTGCAAAGCCCTTGCTATTGGGAACACGTGGTTAATTTTTGTCTAAACAAGCGGTAAATTGTATTAAAGCATTCATGTTCTGTGCTTGACAGTGCCATTGCCTGCTTCAAGCCCTATCTCTACCAAGCAAAGTGAGCAGTCATTCACATATCCACTCTCAGAGGTAGAGCCTGGTGAGAAGAAAATAAGGAAGAGGAAGCTGCCTCCAATTCAAATTTTACCAGGTTGTATGACATCTCCTTTATTTTGTTCTTTGATTCCTGTTTGTTATCCATTTCAAAAGGCCTCTAAATCGAACTTTGTCATAGCTAGACCTTTTGTGGTATCTATGCCTGCTTGTCAACAGTTGGTTATAGTTGATAGCGGTGATAGAGTGGGACAAAGAAATTGAGGAGGTGTCAAGTGTCACCTATTGGTTGAACGAAGAATGATTGGGCCTGTTGTGAGCAATGTCTGCAGTAGATCCAGCAGCATCAATCGGACATGTGGTGACGGGAGCAATTGAAGGCAAGTTTGAGTATGGCTATTTGGTGACAGTCATGGTAGGCACTGAGAAGCTGAGGGGGGTCTTATACCACGTGCCACCAGGACAACGAGGTCCCCAGCATGCCAACGTGGCGAATTACTTGGGGGCACTTGGTGGAGAGTCGCAACTTCAAGGACGTGATACTCGGGTACGGCGCAAGCGTCGTCGTAAGGCAGACATGCCAAAGAAGGACCCCAATGCACCACGTCCTAACCGGACAGGTTACAACTTCTTTTTTGCTGAGCAGCGCATGAAGCTAAAAGCTCTGCACCCTGAGAAAGAAAAAGAGCTGAGTCGCATGATAGGCGATGCCTGGAACAGTCTCTCAGAACAAGAGAAAGTTGTGAGTATGATGTGCTCGTTTAACCTCACCTTCGTTCTGCAGTTGACCATCTTGCCCGAAGTTTGTTGTTCACCATTGCATGTGCCAAGTGTCAAGCTACAATTAACAACCATTGTGCATGAATATAGAACAGGAATACCATGCTTCAAGACATGAATTGACCTTGACTTCTTGGTTGGCCTGAGTTTGCAAAGTTAATGTGTCCATGCTGTTACAGTTGACAGTCATCTTTTGTTAAGGCAGCAGGGTCAATGTTTAGAGGTGCTATTGCAAATGTAGATCAAGTCAACACTTGCATGGCTTAATTAGTGATATGAGCAAGGAATTTTATAATGGTCTTTTAGAAAGAATCATGACTATGCTGTGTTGTTGGTGCAGCCATATCAAGACCGAGGTGTGAAAGACAAGGAGAGGTATGAGAAAGAAATGTTGGAGTACCGGGAAACATTGAAAACCCTCAATGGCAATGATGTTCCCCAGTTGGAGCAGAAGGAAGAAGCAGGGGTAGTGGTAGAGCATAATTTTGATGGTAGCCACAATGACAACGTGTCAGCTGTGCATGCTAATCCAGAGCTCAGCTCTGCATCGCTACCTCAGCATTTGGACTCGAAACCTGGTGACATCCCAAAACCCAATCATGAGGAGCCTCCTTTCCACAACCTACCAGGGTCCCCTGATGCCCCTTCAGAGCAGGGAGGCTTGGAGGGCCTTGAGAATGCTGAGTCAGAGGGAGAGGGTGAGGGAGAGGGAGAGGGTGAGGAGAAAGGTGAGGACAGGGATGAGGGCGAGGCTGACCAAGGTGCGTATGGCTAGTATGCTTAGGAAGTGGTTGTAATGAGGTCACATGTACTCATTCCACAGCATACTGGAAGTATTAGTCTAGACACTTGGTGTCTTACTTTAGCACTTTCTATCATAGACATCCTTCAGAGAGAGAGAGAGAGGGAGAGGTCTTCTCCATTTCAACCATGCCGGTTCACCAAAATGCCCCCTCAAATGATCCCCATGATTCCAACCATTTTTGGTCTTTGCCTCTGCCACCATATAGGTGTACTTATTGCTGAATCCATTTTGCAGTTTTGGAGAATATGATGCAAATGCATGTTAGAAGACCCTAATCAATATAAAGGGTATAGGGTTTGGTAGCAAGGCCCTTGCACAAATTTAATAGTAAGCCTTGAGTACCAACTGTGAAAACATACTGTTGTTTCTCCCTCACAATCTTTGGGACAAGAACAGCATCCTTGTTGCTTGTTTCAATAAACGTAAGGTCTATGATAAGTTAATCGATTCTATATCATGGAAGCAGGAGCGGTCTGTGAAACAGGCTAAGTCCTGGTGGGAGAGGGTAGAAGAGATTTTCTAGGATTTTCTAGTCCCCAAGCTATGATCCTTCTGGAAAAATCAGACTTAGAGGCTGAAGTTTCCAAAGTCTGTTGCCAGGAAATTGTCTGATGAAAATGACGTTAGGCAGAAATCTTCCCTGAACGTGTTTCGAATCTCTGATATGGGTGAAGCCATCATGGATGACCTGAAGGTTTACCCACTCTCAGCACCGCAAACAGATGCAAAGATGAAAGGGGGATTGTAAGTGCCCCTTGTGTGGGCAACCTGAAGATAATATTCACTTTCTGTTTCATTGCCCTGGGTACTCTCACCAGAGAGACACCCTCTTCAATTCCATGAAGGTCTCTGTTTACCAACTTTGAAAATCTTGTGGCCGAGAGCCCCAGCCTGAAGGCAGAGAGGTAGAGGACACGGCTTTGAACCCCAGACCCATCCTTTTGGGATCCAGTTATTGGGCAAATCACACAAAGCAGATTGATGTTTGTTTGAAGGGGATCAATTCTGTTTCAAAGTAAGTCATACTACCATGAGCGTCAGCCCCTGCTGACAAAGGTAAGTGAGTTTCTGTCCCTTTGTGTTCCGCTCAAACTGGGCACGGGGTCAATGGCGGCAAAAGTCTCATGAGTAGGTACCACCCTAACTCTCTCCCTCCCTCTCTCTCTCTCTCTCTCTCTCTCTCTCTCTCTATCACGTGTTTCCCATGCAGAGGACTTATAGATATGCTCTACAAAGCCCTTCACACAGGCAACATCCTGATGTATGTGATCTGCCCAGCAATTAGACCCCAACTGACATTCTATCTTTGAGCATCAAAGCTGAATGGATTCTAAGTTTTAGCATGCTTAGAGTTGCCCTCCCATATCACATTTGCACTCCAAGGTATGCCTAGTAACCTTGCAAAGCATTGTTTACTTTAGTGTTAATTCGTCACAAGTGGGAAAATTGAGCAAGACCAACAGCTTTGTGCTGTTTGAACCACTAAAGACATGGATACATCTCAAATTCCATTAGAATAAAGCTGATAAGGGGACTGCTCAACCACTATGAACCATATCTCACGACAGGTTTGAAGTTGGTACAACTCAAAACGCTGATACCCCAATTGAGGGGTTGCTTATGTGCATGAAATGGATCAGATTCTCCTACTGCCATAGCTGCTTTGTGTACAGCTCACCCGTGGAGTACAAAACCATACTATGCTCTAAGTGTAACCACACTTATACTGGATTATCAATCTCAATTTGAAGGGTTGAAGCAAATAGCTTGTCCCTATCCTCAGTCTCTGTTTAAGTCTTCCCAGGGCAACCAACCAGTTGCTTCTCGCTGTAAAATTAAGTCCTCAGCACTAAGAAATAGATATCGAACAAATAGGTGGACAAAAAATAGATTGTGGAATCTATGGCGGACAAATTACATCCAGTGAAACAAATAGTTCTGATATTGAAGAACCCTTTTGTATGTAAACAGCTGTGGTTTCCAACCCTATCTACTGTTGTGCTCAGTCACCATTCACATAGGTCTTAGATAGGTAATACTTGTTCTCACTCTCAACCTTTTTCTCATTGCGTTTCTGCACATCATGGTAGCCCACAGTCAGACACAACCGCACCGGTTCACAAAAGCATCATCAACTATAAGTTGTCTGCATGGAACGCTGTTCTGAACTCAAGAAATCTGTTATACGACTCCAGATGCTTTACCTTGAACAGTCAATAACTGGGCCTACTCGTAGCAACCAGTCTTGCAATGTTCTTATTCATTGCTCTTTTAGTGGAAATTGGAATGGTATAATCAAGCTTCATACGAGCCGGGTTATGTCCAAGCCAAGATGACCATCTCAAAACTTTCATTATTAAGGTTTACTTATCCTAATAGACGCAGCACCCCATTTCCTACCCTATCTACACGAGGCAGGATTGACTCTTCCAGCTCTATTGGTCTTGGTGAGGATGTAGAACCTGTGGCATTGTCACAGGAGCCAACTTGCACAATGCACCTAAGACATGGCAAGTTTGTAGACTCTACACTCCAACGTCCCCACAATTTGCACAAAGCACCTGACAAGGTAACGGAGCGAAGAGTCCACAAAGCAGAATATGATGATGTTATGGGTACTGCCCGACAAAACAAACAGACTTTTGGCTGGAACTGATGGAATCTTACACTCTGGTTACTCCCAAAGTAAGATTGTGTCACTTCCAGCGCCAAAAGCATTTGTGCTCTTGAGCGCATCCATAGTCGTCACAAAAGCTTTGTGCTCTTGAAAGTACCCATATCATTGTTGTCGCCTGCTTTGTGCACATTACAGTACAACTTCTAGAAAGGAACGATGAGAAAGAGAGGGGCAGTGGGTAGAACCTTATACGCCTCATGATTTGCAAGGATACGCTGAATAATTGTGGATGTTGTCATATTTCGGGAACTCTTTATTACTGTGAAAATGCCCATCTCCTTTGGTGCTGTGTAAGGATCACGTTCTCCCTGCCACAAACAAAAGCGCAAGAAGATGAGCTTACATCAATTGCACCTGTCAGTCAGAGACAGCAAGCAAATATGATTGTGGGATGAAACAGAGGGTGCATCTTTGGAGCCTTTACTATCTCATGTAGACCAAGGGTGAGAAGAGAAAGTAGATTAACCTCACACCTTGACAGGTGAGCAACTAATGACCACCCTTACACCCCTACATCAAACCAGATCAGGGAAAATGTCCCAGGAAGGAAATAGACTTACATTGTGCAACTCATTAAACTCTGCACAGGTTCCATGCACAACTAACGAAATGTTGAATGTTGTTATCTGTAGATAAAGACAGCAACCACCATGTAAGAACGTTTCCAGACTTGGTGGCATTGTGGGGAAGAAAAGCATCTTCATGGATGCAAACCTAAATAACAGTCTAGCTGCTGTAGTATCTATATTTCCAAGATTTGGTGGTTTTGCGGGGAACACAAGTATCTTCTTGGATGCAAACCTAAAGAACAGCCTGGCTGTGCTAAGACTGTTTCCCAGACTTGGTGGCTATGTAAGGAAGGTACATATCTTTGTGGATGCAAACCTAAACAGCCCAGTTGCAGCAGTATATTGCACCTCTCAGACATGCACAGCCGGAATGATGAAAGCTTGCTACAGTGTTTAGAAGTGAAGGATCCTTTCTATACGCCTACCATAAGCAATGGATAGAAATCAGAGATAACAGTGAAATGAGTGATTTAACAACAAACTTTCATCCTCCTCGTATTCAGATAATACAGATTAAATACTATTTTTACTCCTGGGAAGAGGAGGTACCATGTCTTTGGTGACTTCCCAAGGGGCACCGATGATAACTTCATCAACATACCGACATGCCAACACACTCAGACTTCGCTCGTGCAAATTCATGATTGGATGATGTGGTCCTCTGTGGCCACTGTATTCCTCCACAAGCATTCAACCTCTCCATTTGTGAGCAACCCTTCGTGTCCTATTGCTCACACTCAAGTGGTAAACATTGCAAGACCTGGAGTGCTCATTTCTGATTTTTTTTCCCTCCTCTAAGAAGGCTACACTTGCAATGCTAGCATCAACATGATGGTTTCTATCATATGCCGGTCCATACATTTGATGTTATCTGTGCACAAAGGGGGTGGTCCTGAAGCCACACAACTGGCTCAGGCATGGGTTTTTTCAGCATCATGTATGACAGCCAGAGCAATCAATGAGTCCTCACTCTGTGTCTCTCTCCATATTGGCATAAGACTTCCCTGAACTTGTTTCCAGTTTGTGACATGGGTGAGAATGATCTGAAGGGCCTACCCACCCTTGGCACTAGACTTCTATTTAAGCTCAGGGGGGGGAGTCTACCTTGGAACGGCAAACAGATACAAGAAGAAAGGGAGATTGTCAATGCCTGATGTGCAAGTGGCCTGAAGATAATATCCATTTTCTGATACAATGTCTTGAGGCTGAGCCTAAAGCCTAGCCCTCTCGGGGTCTAATTGCTGGTCAGCTGCCACACAACAGATTGATGCTTGTGTGAAGGGATTTCTCTTGGAAGCCCGAACCAATTGTTTATACAAAGGTAAGTTCAACTAAAGGAGAGAGCCCCTTACAAGGGTAGTGTCTGTTCCCTCTTGTTCTGCCCAATTTGGGCGCGGTTCCTATGGCTACAACCCTACTGCGAACAACGTCTCATGAGTACATTCTCTCTCCATATCATTACCTGGGCTATGTTGTGTTTAAGCTTGACTGCCAAGCACCTTGGATTTACAAATGAAGAGGAACATTGCTATGATCATAGTCGACAAGGGAGTTCAGCTTCCCTTTATACCCACAAAAATGCACCTCAAAAGAAAATAAGAAGAGAGCAGAAAGACAGCACCTGACTGTCTGATCTGTGTGGATGCCCACCAGCAAAAAATCACCTAATTCTCTTGCACTCTTTAGTGTCTGCATGCATGCAAGCCAGTGTTTACATGGTATGAATATCCAGGTTAAGGAAGCTCCCAAACGAAACAAACCTAAATTGGTCACAAAACAGATATTGGCACTGTGAAAAATAAAACAGAGAGACTGAAGAAGAAATTGATGAAATTCAAGCAGACCTAGAGTGCAAAACAGTCCCCAACTCTCATTGTCAGCAGCCCTACCTTCAGCACCGTTGCCGGAGTCATGAAGGAGTGCAATGCTCCTGTATACATAAAATATATATCTCACTGATCTGTCTTTCATGAATCCAACGCTATCTGTACCACTATTGAGGGGCCTGGCCTGGAATTAGGGTGTGCTACTATACCTCTATATGGCCAGCATGAAGCAGGTCAAAAGCACCGTCCATGTATACAATGCGTGCATCAGGTCGTGGTCCCTGCTCACAGCTACCCAAGTCAGCAACTTCCTGCCCCAATGGGCAATTTATGGTAACAGACCTTACTGAATTGTACAGCACCTCCTGCCTACCCACTCTCTCTCTTAAAAGAATGTACTCTCTCAAACACATGTACACAGGCAATTTGCAGAAACTTTTACAGGCCACACCTTTCCGTTGGAAAACTGAACAATGCGACGTGATGTGGGTAGGAAATGCGAGACACGAGTTCCAGCAGGAGAGGTGCCATTATCAGGACCTTGAGTGTGGCCATGGCTAAACTGCCGTTGCAATGATGCATGCGTCTGTGTGTCGCTAGAAGGTCTGTCCCTCAAACACAACAACATCCGTCCTGCTCCCACCACATCTTCTGTATCAGTATATGTGTTGAAAAACGTCAGCATGTTTAAACCTACCTTTTGGACTCCCAGCTATCCATCACATCAACATGGGAGGTGTAATAAATAATAATGTGACATGGAATGATCTTCTCCATGCGACAAATTGAAGAAAAACCATCACTATGCAAAAACCGTACTACACCATCTTAGCATCAACATTTTGTTTCACACTGGCAACCAAAAAACAGGGGAAGGGGAGATAATACCAACAATATCAGTGCTAGAAACTCCTTCAGTGCGCTTGATCTGCTTGTATCGGCCAGCCTTCTTGGCATGCGCATAAGCATCACTGCCATCAGGTAGGAGGCAGGGATCATCACCATGGATGATGTAATCGACGTTGTAGTCATTAAAAAGACTGTTCATAAACTCCTCAGTAATGGCATATGGTGCATCCTTGATTACCTCATCCACCCACTTCACGGAGCTCACCATCACCACCCTGCACAGCTGGTCTGATTAGCCTCCTATGACAAATACTGCCCTCACCTTCGAGGTGGCCTACAGCTGCCAAAGACTTCCCTGACTCCAAAGCCACCTTATTCACTTAGGTGAGCTGCCAATCCTGAACGCTCATTCAGAAAACACAAAGCCGCGGTCACAAGCACAGGCTTCCAGACCAACATTGATCTCTGTTCAGCCTTGGGAACCACTGATCCTTAACTACTACAAAGAACTGAGAGTTGAGAACACTCGATGCCTGTGTGGCAAATTACTTGTCTCTGACAACACCGACTCCACTCTTCCTGTTTCAAATTTTACTAGAATAACACTACACCAACAATTGAGCGATTGCCCAACCTGGCGCAGGGCGAGAAGACACAAGGACATGGCCACAAAGAGCATCAATTCAATCCTAAAGAATGAAATGCCCCATTGGCATTCACCATCAATCAATCTCCCTCACTTGCCATATTCACCTTTCGTCCATGGACATGACGGGAGGGCCCTTGTTTGCCTTGATCTCTTCATCACTGACCACGCCCACCACTAGTTCATCACCAAGAGCCCGAGCTTGTCGCAGTGCATTGGCGTGGCCATAATGCATCATATCAAAGCAACCATCCATGTAAACCCTCACCCGCGTCTTCTTCTTCTGCTTTCCTCTCTGGAAAAAGCTGGATGGAAGTAAGGGCAGATGAGGAAGACCAAGCAGCCCCGAATATTGTGACACTAGGGCCAATAGGGCTGCTGTCGTTAGAATCACACCCACCACCTTTTGTACCACATGCAGCTCCTCTGCCTTCCAGCTTTTGCTGCTGCCTCCCATTTGATCCCGAACGAAGAAAGAGCAATAGGAAACCGAGAATCAAGCTGGAAAGACCAAATTTGCAGTGTGTCTATCTTGAACCACGAAGCGATCGGATGTCCCAGAAGTGAGTAACAGTGAGGAGTAACGGACTGAACCTTTACTACACTGGAGCCGCCATCGTGATTGATAAGTTGGTAGGAGACACAGGCTCTCAACAGCGCAAGAGAGTGGGGCCCACTAGCAGATCACTAGCGCCAACGTCGATCAAGTGGAAAGACCCAAGCACCCACGCGGTATGCAGGTATAGTGCAGTGCACCTTCACTCGAAGATCTTGCGAGGAAGTTGAGAGGAGAGAAGAGGATGGAGTTCGGGAGCAAGGTGCTGGAGGCGAAAGCAAGACGACAGTGTGTAGTCAAAGAGCGAAAGTTGTCTGGGCTTTGGTGGGACCCTTCACGAGTGCCGTGAGTGTCGGTTCTTCCTTCGTTGTGTGGCGCGCAACTGCTGATTCCTTGCGTGACATCCCTCAGTTCACTGTCTCGAAGTTTTGCATCGGATTTCTATCTAGCAGGATCACCTTCATCTTTACCGAAGTACTGTTTTTGGACTGTGGGCACATGACTCTTGATTGGGAGTTGTTGCCCAGATGTTTTCAAAGAGACTGTTGGTAAGTCATTCCTCCTGAAAAGTACTTATGTTCTATACCCCGATCTTGTAACTTGGCCGAGTACATCATGTATTGGATTGGTGCACTGATCTTATTTAGGGATTTAATTCTCAAGCCATGGAAGTCTGTGGCTTTCGATTGATGGCGTGGACAATCTTTGTAGGCTCGCAGATGTCTTCCTTTATGCTGCTGACTGGTCGTCCCCCAATCTATTTCGTGTTCCGCTGTTGAATCCCACGATCGTCCCTCAATAGAGTTTTTGAGTGTAGGTTTTCCAAGAAATTTCGCATGCTGTATTGCAGTTGCTGTGGCTGATTGTATTCGGCTGCTACTCGTAAGTACAATTTGGGGAGGTCTCATACTGGTCCTTTGGTGCCGGCATTTGCTACTGATTTCCTCATCAGGAGAGAGGCCCTAGCCATCAATCGTTTGTAAGAGGGAGTGGAGAGTAACCGAACTTTGATAAGACTAGCCCTCTGACCAGTCACGTGTTTGGAAGAGCAGAGTGGGGGAGAGGAGGAGAGCAGAATGGTCATCACCTCCTAATGCTGGATGCAGCGGGGGGGCGGACCATTCGAAACCAAGTTGATTCTGTCTTCCAGATTTCGTGGAAAGCTCGTCACCACCAGCAATTTCTGCAACTGATACCCAAAAAGAGTGGGACAGATTGGGCGTGGGGGTCATCTCAACTTCTTTGACTTCTGCGAAAAGAGGTACAGTATTTTGAAACTTATTCCTTGGAACATGCCGAATGCTGCTGGCTTTGCTATGGCTCATTGAGCAACAACGTCTCATCCAGCAGCTTCCCTAGGTCAGCATGATCCAGCAGCATGTGAGATTTAAAAGTCAAGGGTGGCAGAGACTTGAGGTTTTAGAGTCCTACTGTTTCTATAGCATGGGCCTGTAGTAGGTGCGTCACTTGCTACAGCAGCGCAAGTTTGTCTGCCTTGAGCTTGACGCTATTCACCTCCTTGAAGACCTGCTTCATGGATATCAAGGTTGAAACACTGCCCGTCAAACTCAATCATAAGTAGCAGCTTGACATTCTTCCCTGCTTTTACTCAGCTTCCATCTCACTATTATTACGAAGTGATGGCGAATAGGTTCTCCAGCACTATAGACATGTCCCCCTCAAAAATATGGCTATTCAAAAAATTTCTCTTGTCTGTCATGTATGGTAATCTTTGTATGTATAGTTTTGGCTATGTGCTCTTATTGGGCAATAAAAGCTATGTGGATCCACTAACACACTGACAGAGCACATCACAGGGTACTTAGCACTTACCTTGAATGAGTCTCAAGGGGACGATGTCAACACGGCCTACACCTGAGTGCCAAAAGGCCACAGTGAACCCCTTGAACTGTCGTAAGCTAACAGGCTAGAATCTACAATCTACGAAATACTCGAGAACTTTGGAGAGGAAAATGAATGCCTGCCTTAAATAGCATTGCCTACGGCAAGGAAAGAAACATCCTGCCCCTGTCCTCGTTGGCTTGGTACGGCCTTGCTACAGGTTCCCTTTATTGCAGCTGAGGGAGGCATGCCTAGGGCCTGGGGCGGGACTCTCCTGTCTGTTGTCCTTTGAATCCCACTGGTTCATCAAAGGTTGCGAAGAAGGTTTGCGGAGATTTATGTCAGGTTCAGCAGCATTTGTCCGCGCTTTGCCAACTTGATGTCTATCTCCTCTAGTGACTTATGGAAAGGTAGTGTGTGTGTGAGAGAGAGAGAGAGAGAGAGAGAGAATAGTTTGTTTCCTTTTTTCGAGGGGTTGGGGGTGATTGCATGGCTTCACAATACATTGTGAGTAACAGTCATACATCCTAGACATTGAGTGAACTGGTCGATTAGGATAATCTGAGGCTACCATTCTTCAAAACTGAAAATTAAATATCCTGCTGACAATGCTGTGCCGAACTTCTCAGGGTCCACCTCACAGCCTGCCATGTCAGAGAGATCGTCAGATTGGACTGACATGGGATCCTCTTCTGAAACAGAGTGGTGAACTCACCTGGTAAATTGGGCTAGAAATTTTCTTTATGGATATTGCTGCACAGATGCAAATCATTAGTTGATTTCTCTGAGCTATAAATTTTCTTATCAAGCATGGTACTGAGTAGGATATATAGCAAGTAGACTTGCAAGGACATAATTTACCTTTAGAGCATGACAAGGTGCATTAGGTTTGTAGGTTACAGCAGAAGTGATGTGGAAGCACAGGGCTGAGCACGTATAGTTGATAGAATCAGGGTTCAGCAAACCCTAGAAGTGAGCAAAGAATTTCTATAGCAAAACACATGCCCACTGATATTGAATTTGTCTTTGGACTCCACCTTCGAGAGTCAACCTTTGCAAGGTTTGTGCAACTCACACTACTTGTAGTGATCCTAGCCCTTGTGAGGTGAGCTAATTGTGCATAAACACGCAGGACTCTGCAGATTCTCTTTTCTTTGAGCAGCTGGTCAAGCGGGTTTTGACAAACACGTCATGTTGTGCCACTGTATGAGAAAGGTTAGTTACGGCCGGGATGCACCCGCCTCACTTGGATATTGGAGCTCACCATGGTGAATATACTGGTGTAAGATGTACTCATTTCTTCAACTGCTTGTAGTAGCCAGAACTTTGGAGAGAAGCAGCAGAAAGACAAGCTGGTGAGTAGAAACCTGACAAAAATGCCATCATGCAGACGGAGGTTTGGCCTACAGATGCAAAACTAAGATGAGCCAAGAGAGTGTAGGAGGTTAAAGCAGTGATGCATTGCACTGCACACCCGCTTTGACAAGTACGTTCACCCCCTGGAGATGAAGTCTCTCTGTTTTAAATTGAGGACGCCCGTTGACCTCCTCACAGTATGACACATTCTTGTGAAAAGAACAATTTGAAGAAAGTCCAGGATGGCATTGTAAAGGGGAGGACAGACTGAATTGATGCGGGATGGCATTTAGGAGTCCACTGTTGGATTTGTGAAAAGAAGGCTGACTTTGTGCAGATGGGTTCGAGGCAGGCCAGTTCATAGATAATGCGATTTAGTGATTCCTATCATTCATAACTATTTTGCAGAGTCTCCAAATTAGTAGGAACCAACAAACTGAGGAGGAGAAAGAAGTTGGACAGACATCATTCATAAGAGAAAATGCTCGCATCTGTTGCCAACAAAAGGGTTGCTAACTGCAAGGGGGTAGGCGTGCGGAAGTTTCGTAAGGAAATGACACAGCACTGCCGGCGTCCTGATGCTTGGAAGCTTCGTCGGTCGCACGTCGGTGCTGTCGCTCGGTGCTGTCGTCTTCTTGCCATGACAAAGGGCTGACGTCGCACTGGGTGCGCGTGAAGTTTCATGAGTTGGGCTGGGCCCTGCACATGATGCGCTTTAGGGTTCCTCAAAGGATTGTCGAAAAGGGAGGTCGCATCATCGTAATCCTGATTGCTGTCCCTGTATTCCTGATCTCACCGCTGACGGGGGTTGCTTTCGAGCACTCTGCGAGTTGGGCTGCGATATTTTCCTAACAGTAGTCTCTCAATTCCGAAGACACAAAATTTTGGAGAGTTTTTTGGGTGGCATCCTTGGAAAATCTCGATTAGCTCAAGGCACGAGGGTCGGGAAGGGACGAGCAGGCAGGTGCTTTGAATGACTACTGTACAGGACACTCCCCAAGGGAGGAGAGGAAAGACAGGTGAAGAGGGGGTGCATGCGGAGAGCGGCGTGAGGCATGCAGAAGCAGGTGCCAACTCTCAGGTGCGTGATGCTGGAACCCCCAGCCCAGTGGTTGGGGAGGATGCCATGGCAGGCAGCAGTGAGCAGGGCAGCAGTTTTGATTGCAACATTTGCTTAGAATTGTCGCAGGATCCTGTAGTAACGCTGTGCGGGCATCTCTTTTGCTGGCCCTGCCTCTACCGCTGGCTTCAGATGCACAGCATCTGTCGAGAATGTCCAGTGTGTAAGGCTAGTGTGGAGGAGGAGAAGGTGATTCCCCTTTATGGGCGTGGCAAGGTGGGTTGTGTTGATCCTCGAACGAAACCAGTACCGGGTCTGAATATTCCGCAACGGCCAGCAGGACAGCGGCCCGAGACAGCGCGGCAAGCAGAGCATCACCCCTACCACCACCATGGCTTCAGCTTTATGACTGGCCACCCTGGCCCTATTGGCACCGCCCGCTTTGGCAACATCACTCTCTCCGCTGGTTTTGGGCTGTTTCCATCGCTCTTTGGCTTTCAGTTGAATGGATTTTCGGAGGCCAGTGGGGCATCTGGCATCCATCTAGGCACCCCAAGTAGCATGGCTGGCAGTCATGTCCATACTGCGCATACCGCAGTACCAGATCAGCAGCAGGAGGCTCTCCTCTCACGGCTGCTACTTCTGTTAGGCTGCTTTGTGATTGTTTGTCTTCTTCTCTTTTAGAACATATTTGTTGCTATGGACAGAATTGCTTGAAAGTCTATTTTCTCTCTTTGGGTTCCAAGAGTATTGTTGGATCTATTATAGTAGTGTAGGTTCTGGAGTGGCAAAGTAGCTCCTCTTCCTATGTAGGTGGCAGTGTGTTTTTTAAGAGAATCCATGTGGAAGCCCTGCACTGAGCAATATTTGGGTGCTGCCAAGAAATGTACCGAAAATCTGAAGGCGTTTGGATGTAATGCCAAGGCAAGCTGGAGTTGGGTGGTGGCTATGGTCAGGTCTAGTAGAGAGGATCTTTTTCCTTAATTCTGCAGTAGCCTCCACAAAATGTCACTCAGTGGATTGCTTCTCCTGACTCAACCTTGTACATCATTCTCTGTATACAGATTATTTAAATTGAATTCAATCTCATTTTCCTTGCATGTTTTCGGCTGTACACCATGGGAATGTGGAGTCTGGATATTTATATTAGTTGTCCAAATTGACAAAGCTTGACTGCTGAAGGGGTGGATGTGAGTAGTTTGCTTTGTATTACAAATGAGGGAAGGCATGGGGGATCATTGTGGGATTGTGAGTTAAAATATGAAAGTGAGGAATGGAACTTGTTACATGGCATGGAGGTCAGGAATTAGAACTTCGGACCAAGGGTTTGCTTCCATCGGTACTAAGATCTATGCAATTGTTGGATTTCAGCTGAAGGTGACATAAGTAGGGGAGGAGGCATCTGCAGTCTCCACAGCTTTGGAATGCAGGCTATGGCCCACACTGTATAGTCTCCACTGGGCCACACTGTGTATATTCAAACAAGTTCCGAAAATTATCTCGAGATTCCATTGATGGTGACAGCTTGTCATTGGTGGTGTTTAGAGATGACTGCTAGCCATTCTTACTGGAAGATGGCATGTTAGCCTAGGCGACGGATTTCAACAGCTTTACCCTTCATACATAGGAATGGAGGCATACAGGTATGGTTCACTGACATGGGGCTCTTGACTTTCTTTGCAATATGAAGTTCAAGCAAACCAGAGTATGATCAAACAATCCTCAAGATGCTGTGTGAACAAGTGCAGTGACCTATCTTTCAAACAGCCAGGGTGCCTGCCACCAAATACTAGATACATTTGAGAGACTCACATTGTCTTAGAACCGACTACCTCGGAGCCCATGCCTCTAAGCCTCTGAGCATCAAAGTGCTTCGATGTCTTTTAAGATGTAAAACACGTCTGAGCACAGATTCAAACTTAGTCGTTTCTGGACAAGATCATTCCGGATCCGTGGGTCTCCAGTCTGGAATTTCGTCTTGTGCTGCTCTCACTTCGTCCCAATACACAGGCTCTTGCTGGGCCTTCAACATCAAATGGTGGGGAACAACGAACTTCTTTCCATCCCCCTTGGCCAATGCTGGAAGCTTCCAAAGCCCCATTAGCTTTCCATCGGGATTGTTCCCATTGACGCCCTCAGAGATGAAGAACTCGGGCTTCGAAAAATTGAAAGGGTGACAAAATACGTTAATCGGATATGCAGCGCCATGTTGTCTGTTCATATTGTGCTTATGGTCAGGAACAATGAAAGGTCGTCTTGTCTTGGTGTGCCAGTTGGTAACAAGAAACTGTGCATGGGTGTTTTCGAAGTTTGCAATGGCGAGAACTCCATCTTTCAGTGAGAGGTGCTCGATCCCTCCCCTGGAAAGAACGAGGTCTGGGCGGGCATGGATGGGCATGTTCACGAAGTCATGCCGCTCAAATTCCATGTTTGAAACGATCTCGGTTTCTTGCAATGAGCTTCGGGACTACATGATATCCCAAGTACTCGGTGGAGTTGAAACCCTCAATCAGCGGTTGCCAATTGACATCTGTACCATAGTTGCACAATGAACATAGAGCTATGAGTTCTCGACCACAATCCTGACAGAAAAGCCAATGATACCAAGGAGAACTTGAAATTTGCAATGCCCCTATTCAGATGAAACCAGAGTTTGTGCAAGCGCATTTAGAGCTCTTGTAAAGTAAGTGCAAGTCCTTGGGTTGTCAGTTCCAGTGGGTTGTAGAACACTTCCTTGCCATTGTTGTAAATGTTCTGAATTTAATTCCATGAGAAGGTTGAACTTCAGTCACTGTAGTCCCGGAGTTGGACATTGAGCAAACTCACTCCGGGCGAAGCTTACATGTAAAATTGCCAAGTAAATGGTGAAGATACTTTAGGAAAGGAGGAGACTGGACTTCCAAAGACTTTCTTCAAGCAAGCTTACCTCCACAAGGGGCATCCAACACCCTCACAATGTGAAATTTCTGAAATGCTGCTGCCAGCAGCCTCCTAGCGTTCACACTGTAGTCTCTACTGCCAGGGCCAGACCTGGACGAGTCTGTCCCTCTCCAAAAGTCTGTATTAAACATATTTTCGAAGGCCTTAATCCTCTCTTGGCTCTCTTGGCTCTCCAACTGGACAAGAATTCTCGTCACTTCTTGGTCGCGGTCTGAAGAGCATGAACAAAGTTTTGTATTTCCCAAGCTGGAAAACTGATACCCCACTGTGTCATGAGGCTCCCTCAACTTTTCTATCCCCTATGTATGTGAACTCGGCTAGGTCTGTAAACTTAGGAAAGGAGAAGATGGCGAACATCCGCGGAGAGAAAAAAGTGGCTACCACCAGCAAACAACCCACACCAAAGCATACAAAGGAGCTAAGTCGGCAGCTCACCATCGTTGTTGATACTCTTGAACCTCACAGTCTAAGCTAGACTTGTGTTAGCTGACAGAGACAACCCAATTCTGCTAAACTCTCCCCAACTACAAGAGGTCGCGTTGCTTTACAGGAGAGCAGCGTTTTTTTCTCATATCGGGAAGGCTGGGAATTTTGTGCTGGGAAAGCTGATAACTTAGTCCGATGTTTTTGGAGGTGAAAGAAATGCGCAATCTTGGGAGACGGGTTATGTCGTAGGAAGATCGAAGTGGTGTCAGACGAGGAAGCACAAATCTGGTTCACGGCGGGTTGAAGAATGCACAAATCTGGTTTACGGAGGATAGAGAGGATGGCGGACGTCCTTGATGAATTGGAGAGGTTTGATCAGAGGACCGGGGATCCGAGCCATCAACGTCACTAGCCTATCTTCGCAGCGCCTCCAAAGCGCACATCACGAGGTCGAGACTCGTCCCCTTATCTCCTTAACAGAGAAGCTCCTTTCGGTGAGACAGAGTCTCCCCTTATCTCCTTAACAGAGAAGCTCCTTTTGGTGAGACGCAATGAAGTTATCTGCACCCACCTCGTTGAAGTTCTCCACCTTGTGAGCAAGGTAAGGCGATGAGTTCTAGTTCATCACAACCTCCTCTAAAGTCTTGCGTGATGTGAGCGTTGAAGGAGGTTGTGATGAACCAGTGCTTATCCCCCTATCTTGCTCTCCGGGTGGAGAAAGGTGAATGCGGATAATTTCATTGTGTGTCTAACTATATGAGCTCCTCTGCGATTGGAATCGCATGACCATGAGATAACCAAATTGTACCAGGAGATCCCCCATTGCGAGACATCGGCCAAGAGCATTCCGCGTGGTTCGCCATCATCCACCGTACTAACCCCATTTTTGTTAGATGTCGTAAGAAGATGGAAGTGGTGCCAGTAGAGGAAGTAGAAATCTGGTTCGTGAGGGTAAGAAGGGGAGATTGCAAATGGTGGAGAGGTTCGCGCAGGAGATGAAGGACTTTGGAGCCATCATCGTTACTAGCATATCACTTGGCAGCGCTTTAGAAACGCACATCATGCAGGGCATTGGAGGAGGTCATTGTAAACCACCACTTGTCCCCCCTACATTGCTCGTTGGGTTGAGAACCTCAAACCTTCAGCGAGGTTAATATGGTTGATTTCATTGCGTCCTACAGCGGAGCTCTTGTGAAAGGGATGAAGGGGACGAGGGAGACAATAAAGACGAGTTTCATTGGAGACGACAAGGAAGCGGAGGACCAGGAGATAACCCAATTATGAGCCACTACCCAAGAACTGCAAGACAATGTCATATAGGAGCTCTTCGCCATGTGAGCCTCTCTTCCCTCTTTCACGATTATTAATTGATCAAGCGCATTGGAGATTTCACATGGGGTGATAATTTTGATACTTACAGTGCTTAGGCAAATTGCATTGCAGTGTAATTATTCATGTTTGCTTGTAACACAAGCAGCCTCCTGCATGGCTTAGGAGCGTAATGTCAATGGTGTTGTGTGCAGCAAAGATGGGGTTCGTATGACGGATGATGGTGAACCATGCGGAGTCCTTCTATTTTGGTGTCTTGCAGCTTTCTGTTAGTGACTCGTAATTGATTTAACTCTTGGTTCTGCATTTTTGTCCCCTTCGTCCACTTCACAAGGAAGGAGGAGGAAAGAGACGAAGGGGACAAAAATGATGAGTCTCCTCGGAGACGGCAAGGGATGCGAATGGAATCTCAGAATCAGGAGTTAAGTCAATTACTAGCCACTACCAAAAAGTTGTGAGACATCATATAGGAACACTTCGCGTAGTTCACCATCATCCGTTATACAAACCCCAACTTCGTTGCACACAACAACATCAGTATTACGCTCCATGCAGGAGGCTGCTTTGAGCGTGTTGCAAGAAAATATGAAAATCTAAAGTGCAATCCAATCTGCCTAGGCACTGCAAATATTGAAATTATCATCCCGTCTGAAATCTCCTCCATAGAAAATCTATAATGTGCTTCATCAATTGGTTGACGATAGAGTTGTGAAAGAGGGAGAGAGACTCACATAGTGGAGTTTGTAAGTGATGACGAATGAGAAGACCATGCAATGAGATAAAAAGACAAACAATTGCCATCACTCCACCAATTACTTGAACATGAGCTGGCGCCATACCAGAGAGGCTTCCACTCCTTTGGGATTGGGCCTTTTTCTACTTGCAATGTCTGTGAGGGTGATATGTTATCAGGACTTGGGCAGAGTGGGGAAAGCATCACTGCATTGGCTTGCAGAAATTTAGTTGTCCGACAAATGTGCTAACAGAGTTGTGTGGAGCAGGGAACGATATGGGGGTTGTAGGGGTATGGTTGTTAGAGTTGCATTGAAAGAGTTTCAAAGCAAAGGATCAAGTACTTTGATTTGGAGCTTCCTGAGCTATTGTGGTTCTCTCAGAACCACATCTACGGTCATACAACAGTTGCATTGGGCACGTGAGGGCTCAAGGGAGGAAGCTAGGTTTGATAGTTATTTAGATTTGTGTCGTGTGTTGCATAATTGGGTCATGAGGGCTGTGGTTTGTGTAGTTGAGGGAAGCAATACCCTAGTCCTCCTTTATAGTGGTACTGCTCTTTTAGTGTTAGGAACCCTCTCTTGGGTTCCATGTTACGTTTCCAAGCCCTTATACTTATACTAATGGTTTCGTATGCGGCGAAGATGGGGTTTGTATGACGGATGATGTCTACCATGCGGAGAGCTCCTATATGACATTGTCTTGCAGCTCTTTGGTAGTGGCTCATAATTGGGTTATCTCCGGGTCCTGGTCCTGCACTTCCAATCGCACTCATTGTCTTCTCCAAAGAAACTCGTCCTTTTTGTCCCCTTCAACCCCTTCACAAAAGAGCTCCGCCGGTAGGACACAATGAAATCAACTAGATTAATATGAATTTCTCAACCCGACGAGCAATGTTGGGGGACAGTGGTTTACGATGACCTCCTCCAAATCCTTGTGTGATGTGCGCGGCGAAGAGATATGCCAGCTAGTGACGGTGATGGAAGATGGAGGGTGTGAACGAATCCCTATAATCTGAATATTGCAGCTCTAGTGGGATTACTGGGCTGTAATAAGGAATTGGTAAGAGCAGGTCAGGAAAAAAGATGATGACTAAGGTTTACCCATGGCTGGGTATCCAGCCCTGTAGCTGGCGTTACTTTCCAGGAGAGTAAAGTTTGCTTCAAGGATGTGAAGGTTGTGCTGGGAATGCTGATAGGCCGATGTTTTGGAGGTGAAGTAAATGCACAATCTTGGGAGACATGTTAGATGCCGTAGGCAGATCGAATTGGTGCCATAAAAGCCAAAATTCATCTAGGATCCAATATTTTCTTATACTACAGCAATTTCCTATGGCATTTGAGCTTGAGCTCGGTTTGAGGTTGTCGATTGGGCTGTAGTGCTGTAGTGATCTGACGATTAATTAATTTAATGGGATCCAATGCAGATTAGAGGGCAACCAAGCGCACAAATTTGTGTTGTGTTTGTTAGGAATCGTGAAGGAGAAATGAGATGTCCGAAGTCTACTTCATTAAACCTGAAGCAAGCATAATATACTAGTCCTAAGTATCGGAGAGAGCAGGGAAGCACTACTCTTTTCATGATTAACTAGTGGCGACTGGCGGAGTGGTCTGAACACTAAGTTAGCCTACTTCACATATTGAATGGAGCCATTGATCTGATCTGTTCGACCGTTACAGATCTAGACGTCGTCAATCTTCTTTGACTAAAATACTCAACTTTCCAAGAGAGTATATAAAAAAAATGTCATTCTAGTTTAGACTACATGCTCTGATTATTGGCAGAATTCGAGTAGTCAATTGTGTGTACCAAACGTAGCTTGTCTCTTAGTTTCTCGAACACAGTACGACCCAAGGGTTTGGTCAAGATGTCTGCTAGCTGATCAGAAGATGGAACATGATTCATTTCTAGTTCACCATCTGCAACTTTTTCTTTGATAAAATGATGTATGATCGCAATATGCTTGGTTCTGTCATGAAGAACTGGGTTTTCAGAGAGTTTAGTTGCACTTTGATTGTTGACCATGATTTTCGTTGGTTCTTGTTCGTCGATTACTTGAATTTCTCCAAACAATCTCCTCAGCCACACAACCTCTTTTGCTCCACTCGTCATGGCCATATATTCGGCTTCTGTGGATGAAAGAGCTGTGCATGGCTGCTTTATGCTACCCCATGTAATTGGACTGGATCCCAAACAAAACAGGTAACCTGTTGTTGATTTGCGATCGTGAATGTCTCCAGCCCAGTCGGCATCTGAATAGCCAGTGAGTACGCTTTCCTCCCCTCGACGATAGCAAATACCAAAGTCCACCGTACCTTTGATACACCTAAACAAGTGCTTCACAGCATCCAGATGTGGAGTTTGGGGTTGGTTCGAGAACCTACTCATATTTACTGCGAAAGAAATGTCTGGTCGGGTTTGTGTCAAGAAATTCAATTTCCCTATCATTCGTTGGTACATTTGTGCATCGACTGTGGAAGCTCCCATGTCTGGCATGAGCTTAAGTCCTTGTAGCATAGGTACAGCTGCAGCGTTGCAGTTAGCAAACCCAAATTCTTTCAACATCTGTGCTGCGTATCCTCTATGCGTGACAGTAATACCTTCTGACCGAAAAAAGTACTCCATCCCTAATGAATGACTTAGCAAACCCAAATCTTTCATCTCAAATCTCTTCTGAATTTCTGTTCTAATCCACTAGGGCTTAGTAGCGTGGTTACCAGTGAGATAAACATCATCGACATAAGAATTAAAAAAACCACCTTGTCACCTTCGTGAAAATAATACAGGTTGCCATCAGCGATGCCTTTCTCTAATCCTTGTTTTTGCAAGTATTCATCGATCTTATACCAGGCACGAGGTGCTTGGCGCAATCCATACAATGCTTTGCGTAATCTGCATACTTTGCCCTCTGAACCTTTTTCTTCAAACCCTTCGAGTTGTTGTACAAAAACTTCCTTGGAGTCTTCGCCATTTAGAAAGGCAGTCTTCACGTCAAGATGGTAGATCGACCATCCATTGTGACCAACCAGTGCAATGATGGCACGCAAAGTATTATATTTGGCAACTGGGGCATAGGTTTCCTCAAAGTCCTCCCCGAGCAACCAAGCGCGCTTTCAGTTTTGATGTGGTGCTATCCACATTGGTTTTCAACTTGTAAATCCATTTAGTTGTGATTGGTTTTCGAAAGGGGGGCAAATCCTCTGGTACCCAAGTTTTGTTCTTATGTATGGAACTAATCTCATGTTCCATAGCTTCAACCCATCCGGGTATCCGGGAAGCTTCAGAAAAATTTGTAGGTTCAGTAATCGTGGATTCAGACAACCCCATAACAAAATCATTGAACCGCTTGGGTGGCATGATAAGGCGGCCAGCACGAGTGTGAATTTCAGGCTCTACAGGCAACACCTCCTCCAAATGACCTTGTTCAGACTGATCAGCAAAAGAGCATGAAACATTGATTGAATGACAAGGTGAGCTTTCACTATCACCTTAGGCATGTTGATCATCACTGCTCGTAGATTCAGCATGTGTTGAATGTTCAGTGACATTTTCAGGAGTTTCAGCGCCTTGGTCGAAATAGGGTACGTCAACTTGTTGTTCCGATGGTTGGTCCGGTAGTATTGGAGTCTCCGGTAGATGGCAGAATACAGTTGTTGCAGGGTCCTCAATCGTTGTTCTGGTTGTAACCGGCATGAAGCTCATGTGATCTTCAGAAAAAATGACATCTTTTGACATTGTAACTTTGTTCAACTCTAGACAGAAACATCTATAGCCCTTCGTGGATGTATCGTATCCTAGCAGTGCACAGCTCTTGGACTTTGGTGTTAACGTGAACAAAACATTCACAGCCAATGACTCTAAGATGTTTGACATTAGGGACACGTCCGTATAATTTTTGATAGGGAGTGACATCTTCATTTGCCTTGGTAGGAGATATATTTGTCATATAATTTGCATTGCAGTGTTGATGGCCTCGGCCCAAATAGCAGCTCGGAAATTAGCACCGAAGGCCAAACTTCTTGCCTTTTCTAACAAGGTTATGTTTCTACGCTCGGCTACACTGTTCTGATGCGGTGTGTTAGTTTGCGTGAACTACCTCTCAATGCCATGTTCTTTGCAAAAATTAGAGAATAAGAGAGAACTGTATTCCCCTTCTTTATCTGATCGTAAGACTTTGACTGTAATGTTAAATTGTCTCAAGACCTTCGCATGAAAATGCTGGAAATGAGTGAGTGTCTCACTTTTCTTCCGAAGAAAGTAAACCCAGCCAAAGCGACTGTAGTCATCGATAAAGGTCAAAACGTAGTAAGCCCCATACAAAGATTTGACAGAAAATGGTCCACACAAATCTGTATGGATCAGTTCAAAAGGTTGGACTTTTCGTATAAACTCTTCATGGGAGCTTTCTGACGACTCTGCATACCTAGTGCACAAGCCTGACATGCTGAGTAGGCAGGAGAAATCTTTGGTAGACTGGTGACGAGACCCTTTTCATGCATCAGATGTAAGCTTTTGTGATTTAAATGCCCAAACCTAAGATGCCAGATTCTACTGAGATTGATTGTGTTAGTCACTGATCCCAAGAAGAATTCCCTAGACACAATCAATTTGTTCAGACCGTTTGATTAATCTCGATTCCCTTTGGTTAGAACTTTGAACGAAACATTCAAGAGATAGACATGCTGATGGTTGAAAAGAAGTTTGGAATCCCTTATCTGCTAATGTACCGACAGACAATAAATTCTTTGATACACCCGGAACGTACAAAACTTCTTCAGTATTTTAGAGAGAGAGAGTAATGTTGCCCACACGAGCAACATCGTGAGAGTTTCCTCTAGCGGTTTTGACCTTGATATTTTCATCTCCTTTCTTGACATCACTAAGCAAATTCTCATTGCCAGTGACATGCTTGGTAGCGCCGCTATCCACGTACCATTTGGATTTGTCGTATTCAGCCAAATTCAGTTCCAAGATGTCTGCAGCTAGTTCTCTTGGTGCATCGTTGCATTCATGGAAATTGTCGATTTCTTCATCTTCATCGCTCCCTTCCTCCACAAGATTAACACTGTTCACCTTACGTTTCACGCTCTGTTGCTAGGCGTTTGATTTCATTTGAAAGTTCAACACATGTGCGCATCCAATAGTTTGGATTGCCACAAAAATTGCAGTTCCCTCCCATTTTGCTCCACCACCCTTACGATTCTTGTCATAGACCTTGGCCTTGTTGAATTTGGCTTTGATGAACAGAGCCTCGTCTTCTGTTTTCTTCCCTCGGATTTCGTTCTTAGCCTCATCGTGTAGTAAAATGCCAGATAGCTCGCTAAGAGTGGGAAGTTCAGCACGGTAGATCAGCGTGTTGGCAAGTGATTCATAGCTCTAGGAAAGTGTAACAAGAATTTGCTCAACGAGTTCATCCTCTCGCTCCACCTCACCAATGTTAGCTAGCTGGTTGATGAGGTCCTTCAACTGCATGAAGTAATTGGCAACCGAATCTCCTTCCTCCAATCGAAGATTTGTGAGCTTGGTCTTGAGTATCAGACGTCGCGCACTACTTCGCTGTTCGAACAAGTCCTTCAAAGTTTGCCACATCTGCGCTGGATCAGTGATCCGAGCAATATGCCGCACGATTTCATCTTTAACGGATAGGCTAATAATCGCTAGAGCCTTCTTCTTCCTCCTATCCTGGTCAGCCTGGAATTCTTCCTCAATCGGCATAAAGATTCCATAGGCATTTGGCTCAACTACATCTATTAGCTCATCTCTATGTAGCAAACTGGATACACTGAATTTCTACGTGCTATAATTGGACTGTCCTCCAAGTTTGGAGCTCTCAGACATGCCGCTCTCCCCATGGGCCATATTGACTCAAGGAAACTTAGAATACTACTAACAGTTCTACTGACAGTGTCAGCTTCTAAGGGACCCTATCAACTAACCCGCTCTGAGAAATCGTGAAGGAGAAATGAGATGTCCTAAGTCTACTTCATTAAATCCGAAGCAAGCATAATATACTAGTCCTAAGTATGAGAGAGAGCACGGAAGCACTACTCTTTTCATGATTAACTAGTGGCGACTGGGCTGAGTGGTCTGGACACTAAATTAGCCTACTTCACATATTGAGTGGAGCCATTGATTTGATCTGTTCGACCGTTACAGATCTAGACGTCGTCGATCTTCTTTGACTAAAATACTCAACAGTGTTGAGGTATCTTGTATCTTTCCTTCTCCATACTTGGCCGCAATTCAACAGCTACATGTATCAGAATTCTAGCGAAGACAATCTACAGGTACTTAATTTCGAGGAGGTGCCCCTATCAAAACCAGAATTATCCTGGCTCTCTAAACCCCTAGACTCTTCAAATCGACTGGTGGAGGCCATAATTGAAATTGTTCATCTGTGGTAGCTGGTCATAGTGTGTAAGATCTCAGTTAACAGAATTTGAGCACAAACGGTCCATAGATTAGTGAGAGGGATTGACATGGCCGGTCCAGTACTTATTCATAATCATAGGCCTGCCATTATTGGCGACTTGATTTTTTATCGAGTCGTGAATGATAACTGGTCCCAGAATCAAATTTCAACTAGTGATCATAATTTTCAGTCCGTTCCTTACTTGCTCATTTTGGTGTCTGAGCACTGCGTCCTCTGGAAAGAATTTCAGAAGGCAGCTTGGCTGTGGATAAGGGAGGGATTTTAAGGTTTCTTTCTTAAGGCCATGTCATGAGCTTTCCGAGGAAGTTACAAAGCACCTAAGTTCTTTCGTTCTCCTGAGCAATCATTCAGTGGCCACAAGGCTCCCGCATTAAACAACGTCTTATGATTCTCTCTTGAGCACTGACTCTTGCTGTCAAGCCTTGCTGGTAGCACCACATGCATATCCGTGTAAAGTAGTAACCGTCTGCTGCCCTCTCCATATATAACTTCTCCATGAGGTACGTAGCTGCAATTGGAACCCAGAAAGAAGCATCGAGGAAGCATCCAGATGGACCGCTCTACAGGTGGTGGGTTTATTTCATATGTACAATTGATATATAACCCAGTATAACCAATTGATCTAGAGCTCTGTAATTGTGGGTCATCGCATCAGCCAGTCATTGCATCACGGGAGATTTCTGACTACAGTCTCGACAAGAATGGGGTTTCAGACCATGCTCAGATCTCTATTTAAGCTAAACACAAGAGATGATAGCTCACACCAAGGGAATACTGTTCATGAAAACAAAACAATCGACGTTGAAGATCTATTGGTCACCATCATACTGTAATAATGATATTCTTAATGTGACATCTATTGAAACGGCGAAAGAATGATGCGTGCGTGAGGGGTTGGTCACATGCGCTGTAGACACTTTGGAGTGAAGTGCTATCCGAAGAGGTGTCAGAACTGAAGCCGGAGATGCACGGTGCCTACCTTTGTGCGGCTGCATCGATGTTGGAGGATGGAAATTGTGAGCAACAAGCCAAAATGGATTCTGTCTTCACTTCAAACTTACATTGTGACTGAGAAACTCTGGAACAGTTGCCTTGTCCAGAACATAACCCAAGGTGGTTATCGGGATCATCGGGCACAAATCTCGATGTAAGTCCGCCAACTGTGGATCTGATCTTGAGAGTCACGCTGATGATAGAGATCTCTTTCGTGCCAGGTAGTTTTTCAGGTTTCCCGGAGATGCTTAAATTAGGACCTGTAGGAGACTTGTCGGTACACCCCACAGTTGATTGTGCATTTTCAACTATCAAACGACTTGGGTTGCTCCAAGTGAGAAATCCATGAATCTCACTTGAACATAGATTCAAAGGTCTCTTCATTCGTGATCCATACGTGTTCACAGAGACCTGTGTAGTAGTCTTACATGAATTAGGCGTCATTGTTCCGGACTTACAAGGAGCTTATAACTCAGTAAGGTCTTTACTTAGTTAGAGAGGATGGCAAGATGGCAACTTACGGCCTCGTGCTGGGCCCCTCATCTCAGGAAGGCCCCACCCCTCGGGCCCCACCCTACACATACTAATAGCATATGAGGCCTTCCCAATGAAACGTAAATTATGGTGTCTCTTGATCCGAAGGGGGCCGGAAGATGGACACCATAGTTAATCTGGTGGATTGAACCCACAACCACTTCCGAGGTGTTATGCGCTATTACCACTTGGGCTACAACTTGATTGTCTAGGAATCCACATACGTGCCTTGCCTGTGCATAACCTAGGTGATCCTGGGTTCAATCCTTCAACATGTGCCTTCAGACCGTCCATTGGGCACTCGATGGCCTGTGTGTTGAGCAGTAGGCTCTGTAAATTCACTGGACGTTAAAGAATCTTTATCTTTATCTTTATGTGTAAATTCACTGGACGTTAAAGAAACTTTATCTTTATCTTTATGTGTGCTCTGCTACTGTGGGTAGTCATTACTGTTGCAGGCTATCAGTAATCTGCTCAAGTTGTATGTGAAAGCTTTGTAGGAAGGACTACAGAGAACTACAACAGCTCATTGAATCATCTAAGATTCATGATGTAGGATCACGAGTTCATGTTGCACAACAAAGGTGACCCATCTCTTCATTTCTTGCTTGCAAAACCGGTGAATCACACTAGAGCTGCTTTGCAATGTTCACCTAGCTGCTACGGTCCACCCAAACAAATTGCCACTCTTGCTCAAGAGAAACTTGTGCTCAAGATCATACAAATCATTAATAGTGAAATCAATTAGTTACTAAGGCTTTGGATAGATCACTCATCATGCCTCTGGCATATGCATGTCTAGCATTTTGAGAACTTTGCCCGACCTCGTAGAAGTTAACTTCTTGAATTCATGGATCATTTCAATTATCGTTGTTTGGTAAACTCCCCGACTGTTCGATGTCATGAATAGCTAGACACCAGACCTAAAACTACACAAGCTCCATGATACTACAATGCAGCTTGACTATTAGATCCATAATGGGCGGGCGGCCGATCGATCGAGATTTGTGGGTGATCCCAATCTACCGGGCGAATTCGCCGTTTTGCTAGGTTGCAGCAAATTCCCAAATGTGTACAAGGAATCTATTTTGGCATCGGTGTAGCCTCGAATGTAGCCCCAACATCGGTGTAGCCTCGAATAAAGGTCGCCGTGCATCTCTGTCGTTTAATCACAGCATTTCACCTTGGAAAGTTTCGATATCTAGCTTAAGTGTCAACCGCCTCAATATACCATACATGTATGTTGAGAGCAGGTCGGGCCACCTCACGCCGGAAATCTTATCCTTGAGATCAATGTCCTTGTACGCAAGCAGATTTGAGCTAAAAGCCCGTAGACTCACTTCTACAACTCTGACTATGGTTACATGTTTCACAGGAGGCTCGCTCAGGCCAACATTTTAGAGTGACTAATGCTGTACAACTAGGTATTCAGAAACTAGAAATTTCTGGACAGGGTTCCCTAGCAATGAAGATTTCAGGTGGTCGATCAGAACTAGCTACCGGTACTCGGATTCGTCTCCTCCCCATCGATCCTCTTTTCACAGTGCATCAATTCAGACATGTGGTGTAGGCTATTAAGGGCAGTGCAGGTGTTAATTATAACCAAGGAAGGCGTTCCTTACGAAACCAGTAGTCTTGGTGCAATTCTGCATAAAATAGTTTGTCGTAAATGGTGCTAGTGACGTCTAGTATGGTGGTATTAGGCAACTGGAATTGTTCAAGGGGGATTGTAAGTTGGTCCTCTATTTCCTGATAGTTGTAGACATAGCTGAAATTCCCCACGACCAGGAGGTTCCGCAGAAGATCTCTCTTCCATTGCAGCTTCGAAACAAGCTTGACTTCCACCAACACGTTCTCCACCTTGTGATCAGAGAGCAGGGTGTGTGCACCATGTATAACTTCTTCCTCGTAACCCTCTGTGTCAATCTTCATGAGGATGATTTCCCCATCGACGACAGTGTCCAGCTGAATCACTTCAACCTCTCCAAGATGACGCCTCCTGATGAAGTTGAGTGCCCATGTGCCTGTTTCAGTGTACAAGGCTGACGCACGCGTCGACCCAGGAGCTTTTGGGTACAATGTCACAAGGCTGCCCAGCTCATGTAGAGCCACTGATGCTTGCAGGTAGCGTATGGCTTTCAAGTTGGGCTCGAAGGCAGCTACCCGGCAACCGTAAGCTGCTGCTATGAGTGAGAAGTATCCAACATGTGCGCCCCCATCTACCACAAGGGCTTCACCATCGCTGCAGCGCCCATTGCCCAGAATGTAGTGGAAGATGATTGTCTCAACAGGTGACCAGTACCCCAAACTTCGGATCTTTTCACAAATGTCACAATTGCAGTTGCTGCAAACGAACATGGAGAACGTTGGCTTGCAGGCTTTAGTGGTTATGAGGTGTATGATTGGGTTTCCGTCTGCCAAGGCTGCAGTGAGTAGCTTGCTAAGCGAGCCAGCTCCCTGCTTGTCTCTGCTGGGAAGCAATCCTCGCTCGTCGGTGACCTTACTGCAACGTTCGATGCGCACAAAATACCTATGATCAAAACAAGGAGTTCAGAGATGATCGGAGAACTGAATTTAAGGAAAACAAACTGAGCTCACCACCGGCATAAGGTGGTCAACGGAAAACTTATCATGTCAGCAGTCTCTACTACCCATGACGTCAGCATGATACATGTCATATGCAGATAATAACTGGGATGCCGGAACTTTGGAGCTTACTGAAACACAAGAAACCATAGGACGATCAACACCAGGCACACAGCAGCTACTTTCATGTTTCAGCACCTCAACTGCGGCGTCACGGGACATCTGTGCAGCCTGCGATTAATCCCCTGTCTGTCTGAGGCAAGAAACATATGGACGCATCGGCCTTTTCCTATGATTACAGAGTCAAGTCTATCTAGATATTAATTAGCCAAACCAACACATCATGGAAGCCTTCATGTTCCACTTTTGAAACTTCCTTCTGTACATAACACTCTGTCTTCAAAACAGACGTCCAGGCTAGCTCCTGTGATCATATATATATGTACAGACAATTGATGTAGAAACACTTCGGAACCCGGTGGAACAAAGTCACTCAATGCTTCGTGGAAGATTTCTGTAAAGTTCTCCACCTTGCCTCATGTAACACCTTACCAGTGCTCATCGGAGGGGCTGGGAAGTCTGGAGTGCTGGATCAAAATCACAAATCCGATATGCCTTCACATGTACAAGCCAGGAGGAGAAAAGCTTCCAGGCTTCACTCTAGTCTTTTTAACTGCCATTACAGTTATCAAACGCCCAGACTGTTCATTGAAGGCTGTCTAGAAGATAACAGGAAGATAACAGGAAGATAACCCAGCACAAGTTTGGCTTGGCCAGCCTGTTAGCGTGTGGTTCTCCGTTCGAAGTCTCATAATGCTGCCGGTTTCCAAGTAGGGGTGTGCCAAAACTGCAATTGATTGAAGTCTTAGAAACATATTTAGCGCTAAAGTTCTCTGCTAATTTTGTCGAGCGAGGAAACATCCTCCTAAAAAACACGATCAGACGAACTTCAGATGAAGTTCGGAATGTGGATGTTACTTAAGTCATATATGGGGGATGCGGCGGAGCGCTGCATCTCTATGGAGCACGAGCTATGGCTTCGGGATCAGCGGCTGACCAGTTAGTGCACTATCTCCTCCCTTTCTGTGATCCACTGGTCAACAACATCTACAGTGCAAAGATTTAATCGGAATATTGGGAGCAGTGCAAGTGATTTTCTTTGGAGCTCGACTGAAAGATAATTGTCTTCAGGGACATTTCTTCGACATTTTTCTGTTCCTGAACGCTAAAGTCTGGAGATGAAGATACTCGTGGCTCTTTACAAATCTACCACACAGAGCAGTCAATGCGTGAATATAAGTGATATGTTATTGGAATGGTTGGTAAGATTTTGGCTCGGTTTTGGAGTGGACCTTCAAGCAGGAAGGCCCTCATATACAGTCACCTTCACCAGCTGAAAAAACGTGGCAAACCCAGGCCTTGGAAACTCAAGGCTTTGGCTATGGATATTGATCCGAGTGCCGGAGGCAGACAAGACGAACAGAGGAGGGTGCGCGAGAGTATGAGAATTTTTTGGAGGAGCTGGAGGATCGAGGATCCATCAAAAACCAGTGCTCTTTGGAGGGATCCTGCTTACAGGGAGCAATCAGAGACTGGATCTATGACTGATGGAGAAGAGCCACCATCGGTGCCCTTGGAGGAGCTTCTGGCAGACCTTAGAATAGAAGAGGATATATAGTAGGGCTGGATCTGAGTTTGGGGGACTATATGGATGGATTGAGATTGTCTTCTTGAGCTGAAGTTTTCACAGTTTTTGGCCGGAATGGATCCACTTTAGAGTTGTGAGGAAGAGGAGAACGTACTACTGACTCCCGAGAATGACAGCACTTGAGTCACAGGCTGGATTGAATGAGACAGCTTGAAGTATATTAACGTAGCTGAAGTCGACTTTTCGGAGTTTTCACTTCCGGGATGAAGATGATTCCTGTGAGGATGGTTTCTGCTCCCTGTTGCCTTCTCAACTTCTTTTCCAATCGTAGGCTGAAACCACTTGCTACTTGAAGTTTACTCAAGAAGCACTATCCGGAGTTTTGAGAGTTTTCCGTTTTCGGATGAAGGACGAAGTGTTGAGCAGTCCCGTGGTACGAAACACATGGCATTTCTCTGTGTATGTTTTGTGGAGCACTACGGACACTGTCACACACTTGTACCTCTCACAACAGGTCTGCCAATTTGGGCTTTGTGTATTTACTCTCATCTTTTGTATACATTTGGGCATGCGTCTCCTCTGTTGAGAGAGAGTCTGATAAATCTGGAATGTATGCTACCAAGTGAGCAAAGCAATGCATCTTTTCATGACTGGAGAGGTTCCAGCTGTTTTGAGTGTCCTTCTGTGTAGATGAAGGGTAATCAGGCAGAAATTGATAGGTAATTAAGTAGCTGTCTCGCTCACACTTTCTGGCACGCTGCAAAGGGATTTTACTTTCCAGTAAGTTAAGAACTTTGAGTTTTGTGATCACAACGGCAACTTTCTGTACCGAGAATCCTACCAAGATGACGGAGATGAACGATTTTAAAGTGGCTGGTTTGTCATTGTCTAGGTGACAAACACTATTGTCTAGATGGATCTCCATTCAATGAATAGGAGGCCAGTGCATGAGCTGGCAATTGAACAAAGGGCCCCTGGTTCCATGGATGTTCTTTGGCGTGCACAATGCAAGTTATTGCCCATGATTGCAGCATTCTTGATAAAATTGCTCTCTCTTTGTCTCTCTCACATACACACTAAGGAATAGCAACTCTGCTCAACGATTTTTTGATGGTTTAGACCACTGGAAGAAGCTGCCTCTGACACCAGAACTTCCAAGTATGACTTGATGCAATACTTTAGGTCATCGGCACATGGGTGCATCTTTCTGAAGTCTGTTGCTAATTTATGCAGCAGTAAAATGATATGAGGCTTGTCTGGTTTCTAATATGCCCACACACTACTGTACTCACAATTCAGTGGTCTGACTAAATTCTGCTTCATCCATGCATGGTTAGTTAGTGCATTCAGTAAGCCATCTGTTCAAGCAACGTTTTCCTTGGCAACCCTGTTTACAAAAGCTGCATATAGCTACCAAGTTTGCCGTGCTACTTACTAATGCAGTCTACACAACATAGAATGATCTGAGCAGCTTGTTAGGCCCACAAAGAAGAGATACAGTCGAGGACAATGTCACTGAAACACATCTTTCGCGTCAATCTCATATATTCCAATAAAGTCTGCTGACAGTCCCAGCAATCAACCTTGGAACCATCCAAGGCAGAAGAGAAGGTGATTGCATAGCTCGTTGTGGTCACTACCAATCTGTAGCACTGCTTGAAAAGACAGAAGAATTTGACTTACTGACAAAAAGTTGGATGATTCGAGACAGGAGATACGAAACAGAACAGTATCTGACAAATGGAATGAAACATGAAGTAGTACCCGATAGGAACTGCATATAGTAAACTTACAAATCTGACACACGACAGAGCATCCAAACCACTGGAGTAAACAAACAGACTCGGAATCCAGGTGGCCTTTAAAGCTCTTGCATGTTGAGCTTCACTCTGTTCTGCCCGGCTTTTCCCTATACATGACCACCTCTGTTAACCCTGTAATCACTACCTTGCCCTGTCTGGACCGACACCCTACTTGCCACTAATCATCAAGAATTTGTAACAAGGGAAACTGCAGAACTTCGAACTTGATGTGCGCCTTCCCATATGTATCATCCTCACATGCAGTGCATGTTCTTGCAAACTGTAGTCTCCCTTGGTAGCCACCTAGCACTGCTTAGTCCTTCTTTGATGACTTGTTAATGAGGGACTTATGGATATGTGGAATAACACCCCCTCCAGCAATGGTACCCTTTATCAAAGTGTCAAGCTCTTCGTCTCCCCGAATTGCCAGCTGAAGATGTCGTGGTGTGATGCGCTTCACTTTGAGATCTTTGCTAGCATTGCCAGCAAGCTCCAACACCTCAGCAGTGAGGTATTCCAGGATGGCTGCTGAATAGACGGCAGCAGTTGCTCCCACTCTTCCATTGGCTGCCACCCGTGACTTCAGTAGCCGGTGGATACGCCCCACTGGAAACTGCACAGCTCATAACAAATGAGACAGCATTAAACAGGAGATTGCACCTGTCAATCAGGCACATGTGCTAGGGTGCACCAAATGAAACAGGCTTGTTGACTGTTGGCATTATTGATCCAATGTAACACAAACCACGACGTCACCTCTCAAGTCTTTGTACCTTGCTAGCAGGTGAATTAGTCCCCAGGAAAGTTGTATCAATACCCCAGAAGGTTTTGGTTTCTTGAGTCTGAAAATCCTTAGGTTGGTTCTGGTCTTGTGGATCTAAAAAAGGGAGCTCCTTACTTTAGCACCAATCTCATGTAAGGATTTTAAGGTAAGTCCCACTCTTGGAATGAACCTTCCACCTCTGTTTGGCACCCCTGGTGCTCTCATTCCCTCAACTGTTGCTGCTCTGTCTCTCTCTGACATTGACACCACAGGAAAGAAGGCAGAAAAGTTCCACCAGATAAAGAAGTTGAAGAAAGCACACCAAGGTACAACTAGGGTACATTGGTGTAAAATCAGCTCTGTGAGTTGGTCCACAAATTAGCAGAACCTAAGAACATTGTTAGACTCCAGGCTCTACTACACAGATCATTCTTCGATCACTCTCAGATTACTCAGCGCATATGCCCTAATCATCCTTCAGACCAATAAATCCACTCCTTTGGCTATCTTCTGATTCACTCTTCCTAACCCCCTACCGAATACACAATTTCGTTCGTGCTCGGCTTAAGATTTTTATCCTCTATAACACTCACATCCACTCTTCCATGGCTCTCTCCCCCTCCAACCTTTCAGCCTCTCGATTCTTCCTCCATATTCAATATCTCTCTCTTTAGTATATTGTCTGGGATATTCTCACCAGAGAGTGACCCTCTTCAGGACAAACATTGTCCTGCACCAACTTTCAAAATCTTGAGGCTGAGCCTAAAGCCCTGGCCCTCTTGGGGTCTCATTGCTGGGCGGCTCACACGCAGCAACTCAATGCTTTTGTGAAGGCTTTCTATAGGATATCATCCAGAACTCATTTTCTCTGTCAGGGTAACTCACACTGCCAGAGTGAGCCCCTCACAAAGGTAGTTTCTGTTCAGTTTTATTCCGCCCGGAGTGTATGGCCACAAGGCTACGGCAAACAACGACTTAGAGTGCTTTCTTTGGTAAAGCTCGTTCTCTATACCCCATATTGCCCGCTTGCATACGTTCCTTACACACAACCCTCCTCTCTTTTGGGGACCAGAGCGGACGTTATCAGATCTCTTTCTTTCTTTCTTTCTTTCTTTCTTTCCTTCTCTCTATCTCTGGAAACCCTGTGTGAAGTCGCTAATGTTAATGCCAATTGCGCAGACCTCTCTCTGCCAGAGCTCGGTTTCCGGCACCCATCATGGACGTCCAGAGGGAACATGAGACGGGCTGTTTGAGACCCGGGCCTGCCCACGCAACAACCAGGGCGTGCCATTCATCCTGAAAGCCGCACCTGCTGTTGCAGGAGGACAATCCACGGGCACTCTGCGGAGTACCGGCATTCACTGGCTAACACCTCTGCGGCAACGGGCAAGGGCCCAGCGTGATGAACGAAAATGGGGCCATACGCTCAAAGAAAAACATGGACAATGGGGAGGCTTGGAGAGAGAGAGAGAGAGAAGGGGGGGGGTGAAGGGAAGAATACCTGCAGACCAGCACGAGAGGACCTTGAAATGGGTTTCTTCTTGTCCTTCTTGTCGTTGCTGTCCGTGGACTTCCCTAGAAGCAGTCCTTTAGCGCCTTTGCCCGACTGGTTACCTCCCACCACCATTTTGCCTACCTTGCAATTCTAAGCACACTCGTAATGCTGATATTGGGATGAATGCGCCGAGAAACAGGACCCCTGAGACACGGGAATGGCTGTGGTGAGAAAATATTAGCCCAGAACAGAGAAAGGAAGATGTTTTGGGGCAAAGTCAGAGAAGAAAGCGCCGAAGGAAGCAGAAGAAAAACCGCAAACAGGACAAGAATATGGGTTAACAGGAGTACGTTCACTTACTTTACAATAGTCACCGCTGGGGAAAGAGGGGAGAGGAGAGACACCGCCAATTTCCAAGACATCAACAAGGGCGACCAGAAAGGAGGCGAAAATGCATACAGGGAGGCCCCGCACAGACAAGTTACACACCCGAGACAAACAGAGAGGGATGGGTGCACCAGCAACGGCAAAATAGGGCTCTGGGAGTGAACCCAAGAGAGCGACAAGATATGAAAACGAGATATAGTCGGGACCAAGCACAAGATATGTAGAGACACCAGACAAGTGAGCGACAAACAGGGAAGCCTTAAGAGACCAAGCCACAGCAGAATGGTACTCCCCAAGAAAAAAGGCAGGAAGAATATCCACAAAAAGCGGGGGAAAACAGTCAATGGAAGAGAGACAAACCGACGAGAGAGAGAGAGAGAGAGAGAGAGAAGCACAAGAGATCAACAACCCTCCTGCACACACACGCACACACACCCCGTCCCAACAACGCAGCAAGAACCCAGTTCCCTTCGAATCCAGAGATGTGCAGCACCTCAGATTCGCAACTTGGGACGCGATCTCTGCCGCAGACACCGAGATGAGCGAGAGATCGTGCGCGGGCTTGGTTTAACGGAAGACGGCCTTGAGCGACCCCTTGATACTTTTCACCTGCCCTCCCTTCCTTCTTTCTATTCTTTGCCTGCTGCCCCCTCTTCTGGTCAAATTATCTACATAGATGCCAAATTCCACCCGGAACCAGTAACCCAATACTGCCCATTCCACCTGGAACTGTAGTGGTAACCCCAAGAGAACTACATAGTGCTTGTGCATGGTGGAATCCAATCTGGAACCATTTGGTAAAGTTACCACTCCGTTCTGCATGGAATCCGGGCTTGCATAAGGATTATCTAGTTGTTTCCGGGGTTACCAACTAGTTCCGGATGTGATTCGACTGCGCATAAGCATTATCTAATTCTCTTTGGAGATTACAAGTTACAACTTGGGTTCCGGATGGGATTCGACCACGCATAAGCATTATCTAATTCTCTTTGGGGGTTACAACTTGGGTTCCAGATGGGATTCGACCGCGCATAAGCATTATCTAATTCTCTTTGGAGATTACAAGTTACAACTTGGGTTCCAGTGGGATTCGACCGCGCATAAGCATTATCTACAGGTTACAACTTGGGTTCCGGATGGAATTCGGCCACGCATAAGCACTATCTTGTTGTGGTTGGGCCCCAAGGACAACTAGATAATGGTTATGCGTGGCCGAATACCACGCGAAATGGGGTGGTAAACTAAATGGGTTACCATTCCGACGCCGTGTTTTTCAAATTGGTGGGATTTCCACCCCAACAATTGTCGGGTAGTGCCCAAAAAAATCAGGCAATCTTTTATAGCCCTAATGTGAAAGAATGACAAAAAATTGTGTCTTCCATCCACAAGACCCACCTCATACTTGTACAGATTGAAAGTATGACAGTTGATGACCACCATCATTATCTGGGTAGAAAGGTACTGTTTTGTACCACACGTCAGAACTGCAGCAGTCTGCTTTTCGATTCAATACTGCAGGCCTCCTCACTGCAAAGGGCTTGTAGTTTTGAGAGGGAAAAAAAATTCTTTCCTTGCATCACATGCTCCAGAGATCACACGGACGTAACGATGATGTCCTCTGCCATATCATAAGGAAAAAATCTGAAGGAAGCAGAATGACGGACAAGGGCTGGAGAACCTGCATCATGTGAGGGCCCACAGGTTGCCGGAGATTCTAGCATTTCTCCGTGGTAGCTTGTAGGAAACACATTCCCTCCCAAACACTACACCAAGAATAAACTAGAAAGACTTGTGGATTCATGGCATCGTCGTGCAGCGAGGCTGAAGTGCTATAAATGGAGTGCCGGATGGAGGGTTTGCCAGTTTGGAGGACTTGCTTCTACTGGGGGGTCGGCGAGTTATATAAAGGACAAAGAGATCATAGAGATTGTCGTCACAAAGATTGTAGAGAAAAGACAAGACGGATTTCAATATATAATCTAGCCCTATGAGACTTTGTTTCTCCTCTTGGGGACAGTTATACCCATTTGTACAGTCACCCCCACTTTGGGTCTTTTTATAAAAGCTATGCGGAGAGATCTCAAGCTTTCCTGACCAGTGGTTATATTTTCCTTTCCCCTATGATCTATCTGCCGTGAGCAAGAGATCCAGGCACTGCACCACGTGTGTTGTGGAGAAAGTGCCTTCGCTTTAAGTGTGTAGAGATGGAGCTCTAATTATGTCTTGTGCACCTTCCTGCTAGAGGAGATTGCACTCCACCTGGCTCTTGCAGCATTGTTTCCGGGTCGCTCTCGCAACGATGAACATTCTCCCTCAGCTAAAATCCAAACGCTTCATACACTGAGCCCCCTTTGCCGACCTGCTTCGCGACCCCTCTCTCCCTCTCTCTCTCACGTGGGCTCTAACACCACATCAATTGCAGTGTTTGCAAGAGCTGACTGTGCTGTCAAGATCTGCAATGTTGGAGCAGTTGTCACCCTCTCGGTTAGCGAGTGTGGGTGGGTATGCAAAAGGCAGTGCTTGAAATTCAAAACCTCTCTAGCTCATTTCTCAGCAGTAATCTGGGCATGCGTAGGGAATAGATCAGGGGTGAAATCTTCTCAGTGCAAATTTGTGCAATAGGGCCATGAAGCGGATGGCGCAGTTCCTGACCCCACAGCATCCTCGCTTCCGGCGATGGGGAGGGGCGTCCCCCATGCTAGCGCGCGAGCTGCCGCTGGAGACGTTGGAGATTGGCTACGAGAGACTCAGCCGATCGCAGGTGATACGCTTGTGGCGTGAAGTTGACATGCCCGACAGAGAGCGTCCCGATATTTTAAACCTCGGAAAGTGTTCTGGAGGGACGTTTCTTTCTAGATCGAACTGGGCGCGATGGCTGAAACCTGCTTCCTGGAAAGGCCGCCTGGCAGAAACGAGCAACTATGGCAGTTCCATTTCGGACACTAATTCGGGGATTGTATCTAATAGTCTATTAGCAGCGTTTGAAATTACAGAGATTAGCCATGATATTCCAGTGACCAAACCTGTAAAGAAGCGGAGGTCCTGGTGGCCTGATCCTTCAGAGAGACGGTGGCCACAAGGTTGGTATTAGATGTACCCATCGGACCAAAATTGATTCATCCAAGTGGTCTTAGATCTGGCTCACCTCCGGCTCAGTTGAAGGGCACTCCGACTGGTTGCTCAGATCTTTTGAGCTTGAACATTGATAGATCTGAAGACATAGAGTGACGTCTCAAGTGTGCCTTAGGAGAGCGAGAGGAGAGCGCCCCAGCCCAGAAGTCTCTATTCAAACATTATCTAGATTGCTGGACTATCAATCAATTGTTGCGAAGTTAATGAAGGATTGAGCTGTACTGATCATGAATTGGATTAGAATACATGTCTCTAGAGTTAAATAAATGCATGCGCGTTGACATCTCAACAGCATTGAAGAATTGTTGCAGCAGTGAGAGGAGAGTCACAGGTCCAGCTCAAGGTTGTGCACCTCGGAGGGTGGGCCAGGACCGCACAAATGATGCCGAGCTGTTGATGCAGCTGCTGCTTCACGCACTGATCTCTGAGCTCCTACACATGTGACAGTATCAGTCTTGGATTGATCTGGGTAACAGCGTCACACACTATTCTAGTTGTTGAAACAGCTCATCAATTGATGTAGGACGAGCTCATGCTGCACAACAAACCATCTCTTCATTTCTTGCTTGCAAAACGGGAGAATCACACTCACTGTTGTGCTTGCAACATGTTCACCCAAACATATTGCAACTCTTGAGAGAAACTTGTGCACAAGATACTGTAAATCTTTGAACATGAAATTTAACTTATGTCAAGCATGGGAAAATCACTCATCAATATGCCGAGTCTGCATGTCTAACATTTTGCTAGCTTAGGTCGTATATATCTGATTTTGAATTCACGGATTTCAATTAGCTCGTTGTTTGGTGAACTCCCTGGCTGAGTTTACATCATGAATAGCTACCACCAGACCTCAAACTACACAAGTTCCATACAAGAATTGATGCAACTTGACTCTCAGATCCATGATGGGCGGAACCGATCGAGATTTGTGGGTAATCCCAATACCGGGAAACTTGGGTTTCGCTCCAGTTTTGCTTTGCAGCAAAATCCCCTGTCTGTACACGGAATCTTTTGAGCACTACAATTGCATCCCCCAACATCGATGTAGCCGAATAAAGATCGCCGTGCATCTCTGTCCTTTTATCACAACAGTTCACCCTGGAAAGTTTCGATATCTAGCTTATGTGGCCCGCCTCAACATACCATACATGTATCTAGAGCAGGCCGGGGCCTGCAGCTCACTGATCCGGATTATCCTTGAGTCCTTGAACACAAGCAGATCTGAGCTCAAAACCTCCTACAACTCTGACTATGTAACCCTATGTACATGATGTTTAATCACAGGAGCCAAATTTTTATAGCTCGACTAAAGCTCTAAAAGTGCTCAGAAACTAGAAGTCTCCAAATCCTGGACAGGGTTCGGACTAGCAATCAAGACTTCAGGTGGTCAGAACTAGCTACCAGTACTTGGGATCCGTCTCCTCCCCATCTTTTCTTTTCACAGTGCATCAGTACATGTTGGTGTAGGCTATGAGCGGCGGTTCAGGTGTTATAACCAAGGATTAAGGCATTTCTTACGAAACCAGTAGTCTTGGTGTAATTCTACATAGAACAGTTTGTCCGTAAAATGGTGCTAGTGATATTCCGTTTCTGAACAACAGAACATCCAGCACTAACGACCTCATTTTTTTTCGGTAGTCTGAGTAGAAATCATTTAAGGCTTCGTCTTGTACAGCTTGCCTTGAAGAGAGTCAGCAAGAGTATTTCTAGCACTGGGGATTTGAAGGTACTGTGTAAGGAGGGAAGATTGCGAGAGGCACTACAAATTTTGGACAAATGGGGCGGTTGGGCAGATTCCAGTACTTATGTTTCTCTCTTGCAGCGGTACACCACCATGAGAGCCGTTGCAGAAGGAAAGCAGGTGCATGCCCACATTCTCCGCAGTGAATTCAAGCCAAACATCCTTTTAGTCAACACCCTTTGTCAACATGTATGTCAAGTGTGGGAGCATGGTGGATGCACGACAAGTGCTTGAGGAAGTTTCCCAACGAGATAAATTCACATGGGCTACGATGATGGCAGGATATGCCAAACACGGGCATGCCGACGAGGCTTTTAAACTCTACGAACAAATGCAACAGGAAGGTGTAACAACTGACAGGGTCACATTCATATGTGTTCTCAAAGCATGTGCTAGCCTAGGAGCCCTGGAAAAGGGCAAACGAGTCCATTCTGACCTCATGAAAGCTGGAATTGAGGCGGACATGATTTTGGAGACGGCCCTTGTTGACATGTATGGTAAATGTGGGCGCATAAAGGATGCGCGCCAAGTCTTTGACAAAATGGCCAAACAAGATGTAGTCTCATGGAGTGCAATGATCGCAGGATATACTCTGTGCGAGCATGCTGAAGAAGCAGTCAAAATCTATGAGCAAATGCAGCGGGAAGAGGTGACTCCTGACAGGCTGACGTTCATTTGTATTCTCAATGCATGTGCCCATCTAGGAGCCTTGGAAAAGGGCAAGGAGGTCCATGCTCATATCATCAAAGCTGGAATTACATCATATATCAATTTGGAGACAACCCTTCTTGACATGTATGCCAAATGCGGGAGTATAAAGGATGCTCGGCAAGTGTTTGATAAAATGGTTAAACGAAATGTGATCTCTTGGAGTGCAATGATCACAGGATACGCTCAGGGCGGGCATGGTGAAGAGGCACTCATAATCTATGAGCAAATGCAACAGGAAGGGGTGACAGCTGACAAGGTCACCTTTATTTCCGTGCTCAATGCATGTGCCAGACTAGGAGCCCTGGAAAAGGCCCAGGTAGTTCATACTGACATTGTAAAAGCTGGAATAGCGTCATATTTGAATCTGACAATGCTCTGGTCGACACTTATGCAAAATGTGGGAGTGTAATGGATGCGCGTCAAGTGTTCAACAAAATGGCCAAATGCGATCTGGTCTCATGGAACGCGATGATTGCAAGGTATGCTCAACATGGGAATGGTAGAGAGGCCCTCCAACTATTTGAACAAATGCAACTTGAAGACTTAAAGCCCGACTGTTTCACTTTCACTTCAGTTATCTCAGCATGCAGCCATGTGGGCCTTCCAGATGAAGGCTGTGGCTACTTTGTTTCCATGAGCCGAGATCATGGCCTAATACCTACAGTGGAGCATTTTGGCTGCATGGTGGACCTCCTGGGCCGTGCGGGGCGATTGGATGAGGCAGAGGACCTCATCAAGAAAATCCCAATTGAAGCAGGTGCTTCAGTGTGGGGAGCCTTGCTTGGTGCTTGCAGAGTCCATGGCAATGTAGAGATAGAAGAACACACTGCCAACTGCATTCTCAAGAAGGATCCACAACATGCCTCAGCTTATGGTTGCTGTCAAACATCTATGCTGCAGCTGGCAGGTGGATGATAAAGCCAAAGTGAGGAAAATGATGGAGGACAGAGGTGTCACAAAGGAACCAGGGTTCAGCTGCATTGAGGTCAACAAGCAGGTGCATGCATTTGTCTCCGAAGACAGACTACATCCACAAATTGGGGAAATCCATGCTGAGCTAAGCAGATTGTCCCTCAACATGAAGGATGGTGGATATGTGCCTGACACACGCTTTGTATTGCATGACATGGAGGAGGATCGAAAACGCTTTTCTCTTTGCCACCACAGTGAAAGGCTGGCAATTGCTTTTGGGCTCGTAAGCACACCTCCAGGGACATCTATCTGCATCATAAAAAACCTTCGAGTATGTGGTGACTGCCACAATGCCACCAAGTTTATTTCAAAAAATCGTTGGACGACCCGTTGTTGTAAGGGATGCCCACCGCTTTCACCACTTCCAAGATGGAGTTTGTTCTTGTGGTGACTATTGGTGAAACATGAACATGAGAGACATATGTTGGTTCTGTAATGTACTTATTGTTTCTGTGAGCCATGAGCCCCTTGAAAGAAACGACAGTGAAAACCTCTTTTCAGGTGAACTGCCATTGTGATCACCACAATTGAAATATGAGAAGCAGCAAAGGTGCTGATAACCTTATCACAGAGCAGTTCTCCACACTTAGCATGGACAAGCAAGGATCAAGAAGCTTCTCAAGGTAGATGGTCTGAGATCTAAGCACAGGAAAACTGGCCAAGAGGTATTGCCAGTGATTTTCCTCGGTGCGACTGGGGGGAGCCAACATCGCATACATGTTGACAGTTGTTCCTTCATATTACAAGAGATGGAGAAGTACAAGGCTTGTCAGATTGATTAATGTCAATCCAACGCTTTTTGTCCACCAAATATCTGTTGCAACAACATATTTTTGTTATGGTCACACAAATGAAGGTATAACATGACCAGCTGCCAGAAGTTCTGCAGATGAATTGCATGTTCTGATTTATTACGAAATTACTTTTGAGACACTTTGTGGGGTAAGCCTGAGACAGTTTGTCAAATTGAGATTGACCCAATTTATGTAGAACTATTAGCATGCTGTGGCCATCATCTAACCTGCCAACAGGGGCATATGGTCTGTGCAGGGAGGGACAACATAAATCTGTGGACTTCACTAAGCACACCGAGGCCTGATGAAAAAATCTGTTACATGGTCTCAGTGGTTTCCAGGGAGAGTTCTCAATGCGATGTTTCCTCACTTGAAGTTGGGGTTGTAATCCGGCTTGCGCTTGCTACCTGATAAATATGTATCCCAAGTTGATGGAAAATAACATAGCTAGCAGTAGGGCCATGTTGGGACCACTTCGATTGCATGCAGGAATGTCCTCGGAAGACTTTGTTTGCCATAGTCTTGTGGCCATCGTACCATGCCCCAGTTTGGATAGAAACACAGGGTATAGACACTACCTTTGTGAGGGGCTCACGCTAGTTGTGTGACTTTCCTTTATATAAACACCTAGTTTGTGCTTTCCAGATATCCTCTAGAAAGCCATTCACACAAGCATCAACTTGTTGTGTGAGCAGCCCAAAAGCTAGACCCCAAGAGGCCGAGGTCTATAGCTTTGGGATGAACATTTGTGTGGATGAACGATGTGAGAGACAGAGCGCTGGTGGATGGGTTGCCTTGAAAGGGTTGCTACCAGTGTTGGGCAATTCTTTATTCGTGGCAAACCCCCAATGTTCCAGCCGAGTTCTATACCCTTGTAACCACAGGATCCAAGGGCTGGGACTGGATGTTTGACACTGCTTCGTACACCCTTAATATGGTAGAAGTATGTCAGAGGTTGTTTGTAATTAAGTGGCTCTGTGCAATGGTGATGATTGGGAACATGAAGAAACGTTTACAGATGACGATGAGGCAGTGGGCAACGATCCTGAAGAGCGGGAGAGCAGGTTCTGGAAGGACCAGCGCCACCTTGAATCAAACAGGTAAGTGGTTTGTTGGTTCTGGCGCCCACAAGACTGTGATTAGCGCCTGTTCTGCAGCTCGATTGCGTGGTTGAAGGTCACAGTTAATTTAATGTAGAACATTGGTTCAGCAGCTGTTTCACTGCATGAATCATGTTTTGTTCTGAGAGGTGGCTTTTGTTCTGGCCTGAATTCTTCAGTGTTGTGTTTGTGAATGGATGTTGGCACTCTAGGACGAAGAAGAAGAGGAGCTTAGCCTAGAGGGACAGCGGAATGAAGAGGGGCCAGGAGGCTTGAGCAAGTCTGGTCGTGAGCTGAAGAAGTTGCTTGGTAAACGAGGTCTTGACGACTCTGACGGTGGTGATGATGACGAAGAAGATGATGAAGATGTAAGGGTGTATGTATGCAGGGTGCTTGTTAGGTATTCACCGTCACTAGACGGCGTCAAAATGACAATCCCAGTCTGTGATTGAAAGTCCGCTATGCATAACCAGAGTGTATACAAATCCAAAAATCTGGGTATAACGCAAGTATGCTGAAACTCGTATACCAACCCAACACTGGAATCCACAGTACTCATCTTGAAAGCTTCTGCAGCTCGTGGTATATAAGGAGAATGGGTGACAATGCATGTCAGAGACACTGGATGTTCTCCAATCATACCAGAAAGCACCAATCTTCCTTCCAAACCCCAATTTTTGTCACACCTATTCCGAACTAGTATCATCTGTTCCTAAAAAATTCACCCCTTTGCTACTACTGTTCAGATCACACTTGGATGTGGTCCTCAGACCAGCTCACAGGGAGTGCTATGCTGACTGGTGCTATGCTGACTCCATCTCTTTGGTTTTAAAGGTACTTCACCAGTACTCTCCACAGGAACAGACCCCATCTTGAAAGTGGTGAAAGCGGTTGAAATCCCGTACAACAATTGTTCGCCCGACAATCTTTGAAATGAACTTGGTGGCCATGTGGCAGTCACCACACACCCGAAGGTTCTTAATGATATAGAGAGGTGTCCCTATCGATGTGCTGATGAGCCCAAAAGCAATGGCCAGCCTCTCACTATGGTGACAAAGGAAAATTTCCTTCAGCTCCTCCCCCACATTGTGCAATACGAAGCTAGTGTCAGGCAGGTATCCAGCCTCCTTCATTTGCCTGGACAATCTCTTCAGCTCAGCATGGATGTCCTCAATTTGTGGATGTGACTTGTCATCAACAACGAATGTATGGACCTGCTTGTCAACCTCAATGAGGCAGCGACCTGGCTCCTTAATGACACCTCTGTCCTTCATCATTTTCCTCACCTTTGCAGTATCGGCCCACATGCCAGCTGCAGCATAGATGTTTGATAGCAGCACATAAGTTGCAGCATCATGTGGATCGCGCTTGAGAATGCATTTTGCTGCACGTTCTGCCAGCTCCACTTTGCCATGGATTCTGCAGGCTCCAAGTAAGGCCCTCCACACTGAAGCCGCTGGTTCAAATGGCATTCTGTAAATGATGTCCTCTGCCTCATCCACTTGACCTGCACGACCAAGAAGGTCCACCACACAGCCAAAATGCTCCACTGTAGGAGTGACACCATGATCTCGAGGCATGGAGTGAAAGTAGTGTAGTCCTTCATCCACTAGGCCCACATGGCTACATGCACAGAGAACCCCAATAAATGTGACACCATTTGCCTTCAAGCCTTCCTGCTGCATTTGTTCAAACAGTTGCAATGCCTCCCTACCGTGCCCTTGCTGAGCATATCCTGCAATCATTGCACTCCATGAGACCACATCTCGCTTAGCCATGCTGTCAAACACTCGACGGGCATCATTTCCACTCCCACATTTACCATACATGTCAACAAGGGTATTGTCCAAAATGGTATTTGGCTGAAGTCCAGCTTTAATAATGTCAGTGTGGACCTCCTTGCCCTTTCTCAAGGCTGCCAAGCTGGCACACGCATTGAGAACACAGACAAATGTGACCTGGTTAGGTGTCACCCCTTCCCGTACCATTAGCTCATAGGTCTCCAAAGCCTCCCTACCACACCCATGCTGAGCATATCCTGCGATCATTGCACTCCATGAGACCACATTTGGCTTCACGCCTTCCTGTTGCATTTGTTCAAACAGTTGCAGGGCCTCTCTGACATACCCATGCTGAGCATATCCTGCAACAATTGCATTCCATGACACCACGGATCGCTTAGCCATGTTGTCAAAAACTTGCCGTGCGTCATTCAGGCTCCCACATTTGGCATACATGTTGACAAGAGTATTCTCCAGAATCACATTTGGCTGAGTTCCAGCTTCGGTGATGGAAGCATGGACCTCTCTGCCCTTTTCCAGGTCTGCCAGGCTGGCACACGCCTTGAGAACGCAAATAAATGTGACGGTGTTGGGTGTCACCCCTTCCTGTGTCATTTGCTCGTACATCGCTACAGCCTCCCTACCACACCCATGCTGAGCATATCCAGTGACCATTGCATTCCAGGACACCACATCTCGCTTAACCATATTGTCGAACACTAGATGTGCATCCTTCATGCTTCTGCATTTAGCATACATATCAATAAGGGTATTCTCCAGAACAATATCTGACACAATTCCAGCTTTGATGATGTCAGCATGGACCTCTATGCCCTTTTGCAGGGCTACCAGGCTGGCACATGCTTTCAAAATACAAATGAATGTGACCCTGCCTGGTGTTACCCCTTCCTGTCTCATTTGCTCATACATCTCAAAAGCCTCTGTACCAAAATCATGCTGAGCATATCCTGCAATCATTGCATTCCATGAGCCTATATCTCGCTTAGCCATATTCTCAAACACTAGACACGCATCCTTCATGCTCCCGCATTTGGCATACATGTCGATGAGGGTATTCTCTAACATGACATCTGCCGAAATCCCAGCTTTTATGATGTCAGCATGGACACGCATGCCCTTTTCCAGAATCATGAGGCTGGCGCACGCCTTAAGAACAGCAGTGTAGGTGACGTTGTCTGGTGTCAACCCTTCCAAGATCATTTGCTCATAGATCTCCAATGCCTCCCTACCACACCCATGCTTGGCATATCCTGCCATCATTGTATTCCACGTAAATATATCTCGTTCAGGCATTTTGTCAAACACTTGGCGTGCATCCACCACACTTCCGCATTTGGCATACATGTTAACAAGGTTATTGAGGATTAAGATGTTGGGTTTGAATCCACTTTGGATAATGTGGGCATGGACCTGCTTTCCCTCTGCTAGGCCTTTACTCCGGATGCACATCTGCAGCAGACAGATGTAAATGTTGGAGTCTGCCAATGTGCCTGGCTGGTGCAGACCGTGCAGAGCCTCTTTCAGTCGTCCTGCCTTACACAGTGTCCACACATCCCAACAAATTCTAGAAGAGTTCAATTTGACTCCCTGTGTTGATCCTCTTTCAGCAGCAGTGGTGATGGTGCAGGTGCTGCCCTTGCTTTTGGTCAGATGTCCAGGATACAATGGTGCCTGACTTAGGCCTGCCATCCTGCATGACTCAAAGTCTTAGTTACAGACCTGTACAATTCAAGTCACAACTCTCAAGTCCCAGGTAGGCTCCCTGCGCAGGTACTGCAGTCATGTACTTTCCAAAATGTTCTACCAGTTCTATCTGTTTGGGTCCCTGAATATAAACTATATCCATCGTATTCTTGGCCTTTAGCTCCACATTGTACATCGACATTAGAACCATCAAAAGATTGTGCTCAATGCAAAGGACCTCCTTTGTGTGCATATGTCTGAAGTCTGGCGATCTTGGACTTTTCTGTGAAACCACCAGTGATCCATGCCTTCATTCCACCACAGCCTTGCTTAGCTCCAAGCATCTTTCAAAGACCAGGGCACAACTTTAAACAACTATCTCCATCCCTGTTACCAGGAAGAACCACCCACTCAAAGGCCGAATGGCATGGTTTCAAACTGAAAAAACCCCTGGCGACAAGTAAAAGTGGTTTCCTCCTTGCTGTCTTTTGGGTGACAAAGAGAGAATCCAAGCAGCTGAAGACACAAATCTAGTCTACAGCTCATCACTATGCCAGCTTCAGCCACAGATCCTCAACAGACTCTTTGAAGTCCTATGTGAAGATTCTTACCTTACCGAGCCTGTTGTTCCACCACTGAGATGGAACGAACTCCTGCCAGAGCCATTCTAAGCTCATAGTTTGACCTGCATTCAAGGAGTGCTGTGATAACTTTGCCAGATGCTATTTGCTTCACTCCCCATTTAGAAGTGCTAGTGCTTAGGCCTAAATCCTTAGTTGCTGCAAATTACATCAAACCTAGGCCCACAAAATACCCCTGTTGACATCCCCTGGGCCGCCATGCAGACTACAATTATTGTCAAGCAGTTATTACCACACACGGGTAGCTTTCTATGTATAGCAGAAGCAACACCCCCTCTCAAGCAACTGCCTGGCTGCGCCATAGAAGATACAACACTTGTTATTAAAAGCTGCGCCCACAACACCCCCACCACAGCAATAAACCCATATAAATATGCTAAAAAAACAACTGCATGCCTATCTGCTTGGCAGGCATTCTGTACAGATACAACATTGGTGCACCTGAGGCATGACTCCGAGTTCAGCAATACACTAGAATTCACAACACACACGAAAAATCATATATTGATCCCCTCCGAGCAAACATACACTGCATACTATGGCCCCATACCACCAATAATCATTACCACAACATTGCAAAACCTCCCTCCTCTCATTGCCCCCCTTACCAGAATCTCCTCTGGAACCTCGCTTGCTGGCCCCCTTACACAACCATTAGAGCAACACATGACCCAGCAAAGACTACAGCTCCTATGTTAACAACTACTCCAAGAAATGCCACATACCTATATACTGCACGTTTGAGGCAGACTGAATGCCATTTACACAAGCCTGGCCACGCTCTGATCCCAGCAAAACAGCTGCAAAGTATGATGGCCCACACTGCCAGCCTTCACCCCTCTTACCACAATCAAATATACCCATATCCACCCCGCTGCCGCGGTGGGCCATTCAAAAATTTCTTACTTTAACTACAATATGGCCCCATACAAACAAATACCACCAATGCGGTACAAAATGCTACCCCCAGCGATATATCACCAAAATACTCTCACACTCCCAAACTCTGCACTATGTTTGGCATTCAGAACTGCTACAAAGCACCCCCCCGTTGCTCCACTGTCAGGTCTCCGTTACAATGCAAATTGGTTAAAATGTGCAAGGTTATAGATACTGACACAAGGTCTTCTGAATGCAAAAGAACTGCAGCCCTTTATACATCCCATTTTAGCAACACTTCTTTAGACCCACCTCCAGCCCACACCTGTATGAACAACATATTACACACCACAAAAAGGACACTCAAAAGTTTAGAATTAATACTCTCAACTGTTGCTCACTTGGCATCCTAAGCTGGCAGCAACAAGTAGCAACAGAGCCAGGAAACCCGCGCACTGCAAATCCCATACCAACTCCTCTTAAATCTACACATGCCAGTAAGGGAGTCTCTTGCTTTTTGGCCAGAGCTAAAACCACATAAAAAGCGCCGACGCTGCCACCATAACTTGTACAATACCCTCTCAAAAACAGCTCCTCCCTTTCAACTATATATAATCCTTCCAGGCAATTACCAAAGACCAGAAGCAAACGGTGCAAATGCTACACCCACACTACAAGGACCACAGTGCAATTACAAAATAAAACAAGGACCTATACCAATACCTGCTCACACATGGTACCCCCCCATGCCAAATCAAAAACTTACCCCCTTCTATCATTATAGCACTACCCCCTAACGCTACCACGTGAGCAGATGCAACAATTATCACACTACCACAAATACCCCAGTTCAACAAAAGCCCACCCCCTCCAGCCTCACATCTCAGGGGCCACAGAACTCTGTTTACATAGTTTTTCGAAAAAATAAGCATGGAACCACATCACACCTCCACAAGCTGAACACCCCATGCACCACAGACCCCATACCAACCCCCCTAGAATCTACACATGCTACAACACCCCTCTTGTATTATGAAAGCACTACACCACACGCTGTTCCAACTGCATCTCAGCATAGGCAAACATTAATAGAACTGAGAAAATTTGCCCAAACACACTCTCTTCCTGATAACTGCAAAAAAACCCACACTCGCAAGCAGCGCCCTTCAATGTAAAAATAACGGAACAGCACCGCACCTCGTAGTCAAGCCTCTGAGTCAACCCATTCAATTTCCTGGCGCACAGTGGGTACCTTCCTGGAGTGTGGCAAATTCTCACTGCTATCCAGAACTGCGAAACAACATAGTCCCAACTGCTGCAATTAGGCTGGAGCATGCAATTCCCAGGGAACACCAAGAAAACAGCCCACATGAGCCGGCACTAAATCCCCACACAACCCACAGTCTATCCACTGCAAGCTCCCCTTCTAAAATCTGCCAAACATATAAAGTGCTAACTCCACATTCCAAACAACAAAATCAGTGGGTACTTACGCTACATACTTCAGATGGATCTATATGTTGCCAAAAACACCCTCCACCCCGCAGAAAACTGAAATGCAGGCTGCTGGAAAAAGAACGCCATGTATCCAGGCCAGCTGACATTTGGTCTGCAACGGTTACCGAACATACTCTCCCAAGACCTCACTCTCTGCCACTGTGGGCCACGGCTGGGATGAGATTACAACAAATCGCTTGGCCTACGCCATTAAAACACACAATCGACCTCTACATGTGCCCAGTCATGGCGCCAGCCACTGGCCAACAAACTCGCAAAAGCAGATTTGTAAGAAAATCCCCTAGCAGCATCGTTAGCCAGCTCAAAAAAATTTGCAATCATCGGAATACTAAAATCCACACCATATTCGATAGAACCGTCCCCCACCCAACTCACCTTGGCCCCCATTACAGCTCCAACTTATAAATACTGCCATCAGCGAAACTGATTTTGGGGTTGGCTGTAGCTGAATCATGAATAGTAGTTTAATGTTAATACGGTATGCTTATTTCAGTAGTAGATATGTTTGGACACCAATAAGAACTATGTAAGAACTTAATGGACAGGTGAGCTGATGGTGCTTTTGCCGGATTCCAGCTGCGTGGGCTAGCTCCTTCGGCCCATGTCAAATCCTTAACCTTGGATTCACAATACATATATGTATACATTCGTATGCAAGAGGTTGTCAAGCAGCTGTAAGGGAGGAGAGTGCTCTTCTCCTTTATATACCCTCTTAAGGCCCCTTCAAGCGGTCGTGGACCTTTGTTAGAAGGGTGCTCCACACATGTCCCCCCAGAAATCACCACTTGACACCTGTACTCCACTTGCCTACCTTTGGCGCCTAAACCATCCTCCATTTAATAGTTGTCGCCTTCCTACCATCTTTTTCTGGACCCCTTACAGGATGGTTATTTCCTCGTCTCCTTGCGTAGCTTACTATATATCCCTTTTAATTCCTAGACGACCGTCTAATCGACAATGCCCACTCAGACTTGGGGGGTTTATTAGCCTACTGGTAAGGTGATTGCAACTATAGATGGTGACATGGGCCCATCCTTGAAAGGCGCAGTAGCCTCTTAGTTGCGCTGGCCGGGGTCTTCTCTCTAGATGGCGAGCAATCGGGTTTGACTCTCAATGGGTGGCTCGCTAGGCTGATTTTTGCACCTGTCACAAGGCATTTGACAGGCAAAAAAAAATGAGCCTATCAAAAGAGAGGCAATGAGAAAAAAATGCCGATCACAATGAAAGTCAAAAAAAAATTAGCCTGTCAAAAGAATGGAAGAAATTTCTGATAATTAGGGGTAATTATATTACTAAGTCCACCTACAAGAGGCTCACAAGCCTGAAAGGTACAAATTATGAATAATGAATCAGCCAGAGATTACTGATAGTTATTAGTATATTTTTATTTTTATTTTGAACAGGGGAAGGCCCTGAATTAATTTTATTGAGTTTATTGTGGGGAAAAAAATTAAAACCCCATATTACACCATGAGGTACACACACCGTAGTCAGTGATGAATGAACTAACCTCTCGAAGGGAGAAGATGACCTAGGGTTACAAGCCCTATGTAGAAGTCACACCCGTAGGGGGTTGCTTTGAATGTAGGCAATCGTTTTTGGACTAGTGAGATCTACAAGGAATCTAAAACGTGAATGGCTTAACAGCCGCTTGGAACTTGTCCGAAGCTTATTTGTGTGCATGATCTCTGCACGGATCTCAGTAAAATTTCAGTGGTACCAATTGATATCCCTGTCAAACTCGGGGGGACACCGCATGGAGGGGTGTATTGAGTTCTCGCCATCGATCTGGAGGTTGAGCTGCCCAAGCATAGTGGGAAGGTGACGAGCTAGTGCAGAGAAGACCGTTTCTTGCCCAAGTGCTGGCAAACTGACCGTGGATCGTTGCCGCTTGTTGGGGTCTTCTTGCGACATCTGCACAGAGTTTTGCCCAAGTCTTCTTCCCTTCAATCTGCAAGTCCCAGAATACCCTAGAAAGCAAGGTAGATAAAGTGCAGGTGGTACCCGAGAGGGTCCATGCACATCTAACTTTCCATGTGATGAATTTTGATTGATCTCATATTTGTCCGAATGGTATGTAGAACATACTTGCAAAGTTTCAAAGCAAAAAAAAAATCAATTGGATGGGCGACGATTCGATCGCCCTTTTGAATAAATTTTGATTGATGTCATATTTGTCTGGGATCTATCATGTCGCGCACCTCACTTCGGTAAACTCCCCTTCAAGTCATAGTTACTTGCTTTGATGCGCGCGCCTAACTCCCAACCTGGCCGCTGGGTCAACTTGGAGCTTTTGCTACTCACCTAGACATAACGGTCCCCCTTTACTCTTCCACTAGACCCTCCACCAATTTGGGCCTGGTGGAAATTCCCTTTGGTAGATGACAGTCCGGAATAGCTCCCCACTCCTTGCTCGCTTTCCGGCTCGCTCGCTTACCGGCTCGCTCGCTTACTCACTAGTTTTTGGTCACCAACGGGCTTGCACCGTTCTCAGGGTCACTACTCCCTATATATACTTCTGTGACTGTCCGCGGGGGTTTCATAAACAACCATGCCATTTTATGGCGAACCACCACGAAGACCCTCGACTCCCGGTGATGAGTCGCGGTGAGTCTTGGCCCACCCACCACGGCCCCATTGGACCGTGATGAGTCCCAAGACTCCCCATGACTCCCACCACGAGGTATTCGCCCCATGGTGAGTCATATGCCATCCCCACTAAGTCCCGCTAAGCTACCACCACCCCTTGTGGAGCCACCCCCACCGCAACCCGGTGTGCGGGGCCCCACCTAGTGAGCGTCTCCACCTCCTTGAGTGCCTTGGGCACTCAAGGGTGCTTCAACCCCCCGTACCTATTGCTGCCACTGCCCCCACCACAGGGGCAGCCCCTCCTGTGTCCCGACCCCCTACCCTCAAGGCAAAGGGCCGCGACATACACCCCTACCAACAGGGAGTCGATGTCCTCATCGACTTGTCCATTTTGTAGAAACGAACATCCAAGTTGTGGCATCCCACATCAAGGAGTTTGTTTCTGTACCATGGCGTCCCATGGCAAAGAACCAAACCCCACACTTGACTCTACTCTCCACTAGCTAGTTCGGCCGACTTCCTCCAAGTCCCGGCCAAGGGTGGAGCCTCTCAAGCTCCTCCTAGTGCACTCTTCTTGGCCTACTTCAAGGCCAAGGAACGATCATCCCCGAGGATCGAATCGCCTTACTGCAACAACATTGCTTGCGACCGCTCATGATGCCGCTTTTGGCATCACCTTGCATAAGGGTTCACCTCGCACCCTCTTTGACTAGGAAGATACCCTTGAACCAACCGTGCACCCCAATCACTACAATTGGGTCTGCCTTGGAATGTTGGCCTGAGGTACGGGAACACGCCAAAGCCGCACTACGACTTCGTTCCAAGGCTACACGATTATAGTACGTAAACGGAAGCACGTAGCTTCCGCGTTAGCCCGCACTACAAGGCAACCTCCTCGGTAGCGCAATTATAGTACGCGCACGCGCCAGGTGCGCACTAGCACGTGAACTCCCAAAGTAGGCGTAAGTCACCTTGCCCCTTGGATGAGAGTCACCCGATTTTGGCACTACACAAACACACGATTACGTCTCCTACTTTTGTAAGCTAGCATGCATTCTACACATTAGCCAACCATACCATGCATTACCATTCCAAACAAAATAAGAGGCGCAACATTCGAAAACCATTTATAACAAAATTTGTACAGCACAAGTTTTTGCAATCGGATTTCCTCAGCTAGCTAAATCAGGCTAAGCATGCATTTCCTCCCCCATGATCCAAGGTTGATGTCCCTATCAACGTTTCTTCCGCTTTTGAGGCCGCCCTTCGAATGCTACGACCGCCTCGGATGCGTTTCCCATTTCTGAGATACGCACACAAGATCCCTCCACATGATGATAGCCCTTCCATTTCACGAGATACTCTGTTTCTCGGTTCTTGAACCTCCTCGACTTAAGCACTACCTCCACCTCGTACTCAGGTTCATTTTCATGATCCAACAGCACAGATGGCAGATACAACACTTGATGGACGTGCTTCATCTTTAAAGTAAGGCTTCAAAAGGGCGACGTGGAATACTGGATGCACCTTGCTGTTTGCCGGCAGCTCCAATTCATACACATCCTCATTCATAACCTTCCGGATGCGAAAGGGTCCCGCATACAGAGGTACGAACTTTGGACTCACTTTCGGAGGTAGTCGAAAATACTTGATGTTCAACCAGACCTCCGTGCCTGCCTCAAACTTCATTTCCCTCTGCTTCCGATTCGTCTGCCTTTCATACCGTTTCCTAGCTTTGGCAATGTTGTACTTTGCGAGCTTCAACAAACGTTCGCGTTCTTCCAGTACCGCGGCTGCTGCCGGTTCCTCAATGTCCTGGGCGGCCCAACTTGTCGGCACCAGAGGTGCTTTTCCATAGACCAACACGAAACAGGAAACTCCCGTTGCAGAGTGTTTTGTATTATTATAACAGAACTCTGTCGCGTCCAAGTGCTCTACCCAGTCTGATTGGTCCGCCGACACGTAATTCCGCAAGATCTGCTTCACCACGAAATTCACTCTTTCCGTTTGGCCGTCCGTCGTAGGTCGGAAGGCGGTGCTCATCTTGAGCCTCGTCCCTATCTTCTTCCAAAGTGCCCTCCAAAATTTACTCGCAAATTTTGGATCGCGGTTCGAGACAATATCCTTCGAAAGTCCATGATGTTTGAAGACGTGGGTGAAGTAAAGTCGTCCCGTCTCATGCGCCGTTGCCGTCTCCTTGGTGGGGATGAAATGGCCCATTTTACTGAACCTATCCACCACCACCATGATTGCATTGAATCTTTTTGACAGCGGCATAGCAGTCATGAAATCCATCGAGACGCTTTCCCAAGTCCCCTCTGGAATCAGCAAGGGTTGTAACAGCCCTGCTTGTTTTTTGTACTCGCTCCGGTTTTGTTGGCATGTGGTGCATGTCTTGACATACTCCTCGGCCTCCTCCCTCAGTTTGGGCCAGAAATACTCTTTCTTCAAGAGTGTCGCGATGTGCTTGGCTCTGCCGTGGCCCGCAAGCGGGCCATCATGGCATTCTCTCAAGAGACTATCTCTGATCCCTCCCTTTGACACGTAGAGATGCTTTTGTTTATACCGGAGCAGTCCATTTTGCAAGTGGAACTGCGATTTAACCCCCATCCTCAAGTCCCACATCACGGACTTCGTCATCTCATCCTTCCGGCAAGCCTTCCGGATCTTCCTTTGGAGCGTCGTCTCGTCCCTATACACCAACATGAGCTGCTGCTTTCTACTTAAAGCATCGGCCACCACATTGTCTCGTCCCGGTTTGTACTGGATATCCACGTCAAACACCGCCAAAGTATCTTGCCACCTAAGTTGTTTTGTGGACAACTTAGGCTGCGTGGCAAAATATTTCACCGTGACATTGTCTGTGAACACCTTCACTGGGTTGGAACCAATATAGTGGCGCCAAAGCTCAAGGCAATGCACCACCGCCTTCATCTCTTTTCTCGTGCGTCGGCCACCGTCGCTCCACTTCATTTAGTTCTTGCTTTTGTAAGTCACTGGACGTCCATCTTGCATAAGTACACCCCCAATCGCAAAGTCCAACGCATCTGTATGAATCTTGAACGGACGGTCGAACTCCGAGATTTTCAAGACTGGAGCTTCCGCCATCCGCTGCTTCAATTCAATAAAAGCTTGGCCACAAAATGTGTTCCATGCCCAGACTTTGGATTTACATAGAAGGTCCGACAGTGGCCCCGTGATCTTGGCGAAATTTCTCATATACTTCCGGTAATAGGAGGCGAGTCCTAGGAAGGATCGCACTCCCGGGATCGAAATCGGAGGCTCCCAGTCCAAGATTGCCCTCACCTTTCTGTCATCCATTTTGATCCCATCCTGTATAATCACATGCCCCAGGAACTCCACTTTCGTGACCCCGAATTCACACTTTGAAGCTTTGGCATACAGCTTCCCTTCCCGCAATTTCTGGAACACCCTTTTAAGGTGCTCATGGTGCTCCTCCTTTGTTTTTGAGTACACCAAGATGTCGTCGATGTACCCGATCACAAAGTCATCCAACCACTCTTGGAAAAGGCTGTTCATCAACGTACTAAAGGTCGCGGGTGCGTTGGTGAGCCCAAAAGGCATCACCAAGAACTCATATGAACCATACCTTGTCCTGCATGCGGTCTTATCCTTATCTCATTCCGCCACTCGAATTTGATGATAGCCGGAGCGCAAATCGATCTGACTGAAATACTTTGCTCATGCCAACCAATCGAAGAGGTCGTCGATCCTTGGCAAAGGGTACCGGTTTTTTATAGTCACCTTATTCAAAGCCTTGTAATCGACACACATCCGCATCATCCCATCTTTCTTGTCTGCGAATAGCACCGAGGCTCCGTAAGGTGACTTACTCGGCTGGATGTACCCCTTTGACATTAGATCATTGAGCTGAGTTTTCAGCTCGACCAACTCTCTGTGGCTCAACCGGTAGAGTGCCTTGGCAGGCAGTTCCGATCCCGGTATCACCTCAATCTTGTGGTCAACTCCTCTTCGCGGTGGCAAGCTGCTTGGTAGATCCTCCGGCATCACATCCTGGTATTTCTCCAAAATCCCCTTGATCCAATTTGGGCTCGGCTCCCCATCGCCTTCTCCCTTCACTTGTCTTACGTAAAGCAAAAACTGGGGCTCGTGTGACTCAACCACAGCCCACTCCCTTGCTGACAGAAGGTTTATTCGCCCTCCTATGGGTTTGGGCATTTCCGACACTCATAAGAATTCGCCACCATTCTCGCATGGCAGCGTGACTACTCTCTTGCGGCCATCTATGACCGCTCCGGATTTGCTCAAAAATGTCATCCCCAAAATGAGGTCTACTCCATCGATCTTGCAAATGGTGAAGTTCTCGCGTCCCTCCCAACTCCCTAGTTGAAGAGGAACATCGAACGTCAACCTCGTTGCCAATTGCGGTTCTCATTTGGCAGAACGCACCTCAATAGAGGCCCCCACGTCACTTGTCGGGAGCCCCAGCTTTTGTGCCATTGCCGGTGTCATGAAGGAGTGTGACGCTCATGTGTCCACCAACAATGACACGTTAGTTTTGGCGATTATCCCACTAACAAACATTAACTGACTCCCTTTACGCAAGGCGTCAGTTTCTTGATACAACTCACAAGAGTAGTTGTCTACCTTGCAAGTTTTGGCAACTACCGCCTCCACCAAGCGGCTGATGGAATCTTCGGACAGCTCTGTGGCCGCCCGAGTCATGTTCAATTGTCGGGTTTCCTGCACCTCTTTGCCATGTGCCCGGGTTCCCTGTAATTAAAGCACACTCCATCGAAGGTCGCTTTCTGTCCGCCATAAGCCGCCACACCTGATTTTCCTTTCGAAGCACCGGGTACCGCCTTGACGTGTAAAGGCCCTCCCTTCGATTTCCACGTGCCATTGTCGTCGCGTGGCCTATCCCACTTCTTTTCCGGTTGAAAAGAGTCACCCTCCCGCTGGGTCTTCTTGTGGTTCAGCTCTGTACGGCCTTGTTTTCCGCCTCTAGGGACACCCGAAAAACATTCAGCCCTTTTAATTGCCTCGTTCAAAATCTTAGGTGGCTTCTCCTCTAACTTCCGTCTGGCCCATGGGGCCAGTCCTGCCACAAAGTTGAAGACCGTTTCTAGTTCCGCCATATCCGCGACTTCGAGCAACAGCACGTTGAAAGCCTGAACATATCCCTAAATGTCACCCGTTTGCTTCAAATTCCTCATCTTGTCCCGGGTGAGCCACGACTCGTTGAGTGGAACAAACTGTCTTTTCATAAGTTTCTTGAACCCATTCCAGTTCAAGGTTTCCGGGTTTGGACCTTGGTCTTGAAGGCGTTTCTACCACCATTGTTGAGCATAGCCTCTCAAATAGGTGGGAGCCACTTCTACCTGATCCTCATCCCTCAATTTGGCCGCTCGGAAGTACTGCTCTAGCTCCAAGAGCCAGGTGTTGAGTGCCTTCCGATTTCGGACGCCCTCAAAGGCGTTGGGTTCCTTAGGCTTCACCTTAAACTTTGCCTTAGTGGAAGTGGCATTAGCCGCCCTCAACACGTCTTTCAACGTCCCACCAAACTACGCCAACAACCCTTCCCAAAAGGCTACTGGCATGGGAGACATCTGTTGGTCCGGCGGAGCCTCCGGGAGGTCATCGGGCTCTGACTCCCCAGATTCATCTTGTTCTTGAGCGGAATCGCTTTCAAAAGCATGCATCGCCTCCTCAAAATTGCCGCTTCGGTGATATGTTGCCCCCAACGGGCTCACCAGGATCATCATCTTTTGGGCCGTTCTGCTTTCGTTTTGGCTGGCCCGACCCCATGATGAGGCCAATCCCAAGGACGATCGCATACTGAACTCTAAGCTCTGATACCAAGTGTCGCGCACCTCACTTCGGTAAACTCCCCTTCAAGTCATAGTTACTCGTTTTGATGCGCACGCCTAGCTCCCAACCTGGCCGCCTGGTCAACTTGGAGCTTCGGCTGTTCACCGGGACATAATGGTCACACTTTACTCTTCCACTAGACCATCCACCAATTTGGTCCTGGTGGAAATTCCCTTTGGTAGATGGCAGTCCGGAATAGCTCCCCACTCTTTGCTCGCTTTCCGGCTCGCTCGCTTACTCACTAGTTTTTGGTCATCAACGGGCTTGCACCGTTCTCGGGTTACTACTCCCTATATATACTTCTGTGACTGTCCGCGGGGGTTTCACAAACAACCATGCCATTTTATGGTGAACCACCACGAAGACCCTCGACTCCCGGGATGAGTCGCGTGAGTCTTGGCCCACCATCCACGGCCCCATTGGACCGTGATGAGTCCCAAGACTCCCCACGACTCCCACCACGAGGTCTTCGCCCCATGGTGAGTCCTATGTCATCCCCACTAAGTCCCGCTAAGCTACCACCACCCCTTGTGGAGCCACCCCCACCGCAACCTAGTGTGCGGGGCCTCACCTAGTGAGTGCCTCAACCTCCTTGAGTGCCTTGGGCACTAAAGGGTGCTTCAGCCCCCCCGTACCTATTACTGCCAATGCCCCCACCACAGGGGTAGCCCCTCCTGGGTCCCAACCCCCTGCCCTCAAGGCAAAGGGCCGCGACCACACCCCTTACCAACAGGGAGTCGAGGTCCTCATCGACTTGTCCATTTTGTAGAAACGAACATACCAAGTTGTGGCGTCCCACATCAAGGAGTTTGTTTCTGTCACCATGGCGTCCCATGGCAAAGAACCAACCCCACACTTGACTCTACTCTCCACTAGCTAGTTCGGGGCTTCTTCCAAGTTAGCCAAGGTGGAGCTTCTCAAACTCCTCCCATGTGCACTTTCTTGGCCTACTTCAAGGCCAATTGAACGATCTCCCCGAGGATCGAATCGCCTTACTATGAACGATCCCTCCCCGAGGATCGAATCGCCTTACTACAACAACATTGCTTGCGACCGCTCATGATGCCGCTTTTGGCATCACCTTGCGTAAGGGTTCACCTCGCACCCTCTTTGACTAGGAAGATAACCTTGAACCAACCGTGCGGTTCAGATTATTAAACAAATTTTAATATTTTCATACCCGTCGGATATCAACAGTGTAAGAAATTTTGAACTTACAGGTTTATCAATAGCTCGGTTATTCTATAGTCAATACCACCAGCGGTTATTGAGTAATCCGGTCTATTGGATTTATTTATTTACAAGTGTTTATTTTGTACTTATTTATTTTTTAAAATAAAATCTATAAATTTTTAAGGTAGCCCCCTTTGCATTTCATTAAGCCAAACATGACTAATGCTTTTCAACTGCGCTTACATTTGCAATAATGGACAACTCATAATGACAACATGTACTAATCCGGCTTTTCTTATGAGAGTTTAATCTGGCTTTTATGAGAGGATACGTGTTGACCAATTTAAGAGGTGTGGCCCACAAAGATTTGATGTATTGATAACCGGTTCCCAAAATTTTATCGTATATTGGGTCTCTATCCGGTTATCTAGGAACTTCTAACCTCCAGTTATCAATAGGAGCCGGATCTTATAATTTACATAACCGCCGGTTATATATATCATTTTTTTTTTGAAAAAAAATCGATTTCCGATTAAGAATATATTGATTACCGAATTTTGATACCCTGATTACTCAATACCCGCCCAACACCGGTTCCAACCCGGTGAAGGTGTTCATGGACAATGTTACGGTGAAGTATTTTGCCACGCAGCCTAAATCGTCCCCAAAACAACTTAGGTGGCAAGACACTTTGGCGGTGTTCAACGAGGATATTCAATACAAACCGGGACGAGTCAATGTGGTGGCTGATGCTTTAAGTAAAAAGCAGCAGCTCATGTTGGTATACAGGGGCGAGACGGCGCTCCAAAGGAAGATCCGAAAGGCTTACCGGAAGGATGAGATGACGAAGTCCGTGATGCAGGACTTGAAGATGGGGGTTAAACCACAGTTTCATTTGCAAAATGGACTGCTCCGGTACAAGCAAAAGCGTCTCTACGTGCCGAATGGAGGGATTAGAGATAGTCTCTTGAGAGAATACCATGATGGCTTGCTTGCGAGCCACGGCGGAGCCAAGCGCATCGCAACACTCTTGAATAAAGAGTATTTATGGCCCAAACTGAGGGAAGATGCCGAGGAGTATGTCAAGATATGCACCACATGCCAACAAAACCGGAGCGAGTACAAAAAAACAAGCGGGGCTGTTACAATCCCTGCCGATTCCAGAGGTCTCCATGGATTTTATGACTGTTATGCCGCTGTCAAAAGAATTCGATGCAATCATGGTGGTGGTGGATAGGTTCAGTAAAATGGGTCATTTCATCCCCACCAAGGAGACGACAACGGCGTAGGAGACGGGGCGACTTTACTTCGCCCACGTCTTCAAGCATCATGGACTCCCGAATGATATTGTCTCGGACCGCGATCCAAGTAAATTTTGGAGGGCACTTTGGAAGAAGATGGGGACAAGGCTCAAGATGAGCACCGCCTTCCGACCTACGACGGACGGCCAAACAGAAATAGTGAATTCCGTGGTAAAGCAGATCTTGCGGAATTATATGTCGGCAGACCAATCAGACTGGGTGGAACACTTGGATGCGGCAGAGTTTAGTTAGAATAACACACAAAACACTCCGCAATGGGAGTTTCCCCTTTCGTATTGATCTATGGAAAAAACACCTCTGGTGCCGACAAGTTGGGCCGCTCAGGACGTTGAGGAACCGGCAGCAACAACGGTGCTGGAAGAACGCGAGCGTTTGTTGAAGCTGGCAAAGTATAACATTGCCAAAGATAGGAAACGGTATGAACGGCAGACAAATCGAAAGCGGAAGGAAGTTAAGTTTGAGGCAGGCACGGAGGTCTGGTTGAACATCAAGAATTTTCGACTACCTCCGGAAATGAGTCCGAAGTTCGTACCTCCGTATGCGGGACCCTTTCGCATCCGGAAGGTTGTAAATGAAGATGTGTATGAATTGGAGCTGCCGGCAAACACCGAGGTGCATCCGGTATTCCACGTTTTTTTTTTTTAAGCCTTACTTCAAAGATGAAGCGCGTCCGAATCGGTATCAAGTGTTGCGTCCGCCACTTGTGCTGTTGGATCGTGAAAATGAACCTGAGTACGAGGTGGAAGCAGTGTTTAAGTCGAAGAGGTTCAAGAATCGAGAAACGGAATATCTCGTGAAATGGAAGGGCTACCATCATGTGGAAACATCTTCGGTGCGTGCCTTAGAAATGGGAAACGCATCCAAGGCGGTTGCAGCTTTCGAAGGGCGACCTCAAAAGCGGAAGAAGCGTTGATGGGGACATCAACCTTAGATCGTGGGGAAGGAAATACATGCTTAGCCCGGTTTAGCTAGCTCAGGAATCCGATTGCAAAAACTTGTGTTGTACAAATTTTGTTATAAATGAAATGGTTTCCAAATGTTGTGCGTCCTATTTTGTTTGGAATGGTGATACATGGTATGGTTGGCTAGTGTGTAGAATACATGCTAGCTTACAAAAGTGGGAGAGGTAAATTGGATTAATCGTGTGTTTGCGTAATGTCGAAATCGGGTGACTCCCATCCAAGGGGCAAGGAAACTTGCGCCTTCTTTGGGAGTTCACATGCTAGTACGCATCTGGCGCGTGCGTGTACTATAACTACGTCACCGAGGGGGTTGCATTGTAGTGCGGGCTAATGCGGAAGCTATGTGCTTTTGTTCACGTACTATAATTGTGTAGCCTCGGGACGAAGTTGTAGTGCGGCTTCGGCGTGTTCCCGTACCTCAAGCCAACATTCCAAGGCGGACCCAATTGTAGTGATTGGGGCACACGATTGGTTCAAGGTTATCTTCCTAGTCAAAAATGGATTCAAGGTGAACCCTTGCTCAAGGTGATGCCAAAAGCGACATCATGAGCGGTCATGTTGCAGTAAGGCGATTCGATCCTCGGGGAGGATTTTTCCTTGGCCTTGAAGTGGGCCAAGAAGAGTGCACTGGGAGGAGCTTGAGAGGCTCAACCCTTGGCTAGGACTTGGAGGAAGTCGGCCGAACTAGCTAGTGGAGAGTAGAGTCAAGTAGGGGTTTGGTTCTTTGCCATGGGATGCCATGGTACGGAAACAAATTCCTTGATGTGGAACGCCACAACTTGGATGTTCGTTTCTATAAAATGGACAAGTCAATGATGACATCGACTCCCTGCTGGTAGGGGTGTGTGTCGCGGCCATTTGCCTTGAGGGCAGGGGTCGGGGCACAAGAGGGGCTGCCCTTGTGGTGGGGGCAGTGGCAACAATAGATGCGGGGGCTGAAGCACCCTTGAGTGCCCACGGCACTCAAGGAGGCGAAGGTGCTCACTAGGTGGAGCCCCGCACACCGGGTTGCAGCGGGGGTGGTGGTAGCTTAGTGGGTCTTAGTGGGGGTGGCATAGGACTCACCATGGGGCGGAGACCTTGTGGTGGGAGTCGTTGGGAGTCTTGGGACTCATCACGGTCCAATGTGGCCGTGGTGGGTAGGCCAAGACTCACCGCGACTCATCACGGGGAGTCGAGGGTCTTCGTGGTGGTTCGCCATAAAATGATGGTATTGTTTGTGAAACCCCCGCGGATAGTCACAGGAAATATATATATGGAGTAGTAACCCCGAGAACGGTGCAAGCCCATTGGTGACCAAAAACTAGTGAGTGAGCGAGCAAGCCGGAAATCGACCAAAGAGTGGGGAGCTATTCCGGACTGCCATCTACTAAAGGGAATTTCCACTAGGCCCAAATTGGTGGAGGGTCTTTTGGAGGAGCGAAGGGGGACCATTGTCCCGGCGAGCAGCCGAAGCTCCGAGTTGGCCCGACGGCTAGTTTGGGAGTTAGACGCGCGCATCAAGGTGAGTAACTATGACTTGAAGAGAAGCTTACCGAAGTGAGGTGCGCGACAGTGGGGGCAGAAAGACCTACTTGCAGTGTTGGTAGCCAAGGGGTAATTGAATCTTTGATGGTCTGAAAGCCAGAGGAAGTCTTGGCTGATCTTGCAATGCTAGCAATAGATGTGGAGTCCATAAAATCTTGGTTGTTCCATATGTGTCTAACCTGGTTAATGCCAGATCTGTCCCAGCAAGACCATCTTTTGGCTTGGGCCCTTTGTGGTTGGGTTGGCTTGTTGGTATTTAAGAATAGGTACTGTCGGAGGGTCTCTTCATAAGTCTGAGGTTCCATTTTCCGTAGAAAGGGTCGGAGCCTTCCCCATGCGTGCTTATGGGGGTCCACAGGGATGAACCTAAGGCTTTATGTTTGAACCCTTGAGCTACCCAACGCAGAGATGGGGTCCAGTGGGCTGTTTTGAGGGGAGAGGCATCCTGGATGTTCTGAACCACTAAATATTTCCACCAGCCCCCTTCTAGGCCAAAGAAGCGAGGAATCCATTTACCGAGGAGAGTTGTTATCTGGGTTTCTAGATCAATAATTCCAAGCCCCTCCTTGTTTTTTGGGCAAATTGATCTGCTTCCACGAAACTTGTGGTCTCTTCTTAGTCTGGGAATCAGATCCCCATATAAAATTGCGGAGAAGACCAGAGATTTTTTTAATCTGATTGGTGTTCGGTCTCCACGAAGTAGCGAAGTAGCGAAGTATCAGATGCTTGCCGAGAGGACCTGATCGGCCGCCAAGGCTCTCCCAGTGATGGAGAGGTGTTTAGAGCCCCAGAAGGTAATTTGGCCAGGGTGGGTGCAAACTTTTGGTCATCCGAGAGGCCAACACCGAAGGTATAACCGAGGAGTGTTGTTGTTTGTCCAGGTCGTAGCCACGACAAACCCGAGCTAGAGCCCCATGAAGGATCAGTTTCTAAATGGGATTGATGGAGGTCTCTAGTTAGGATAGCACATGTTTTTGCCCAGTTGACTTTGAAACCTGAAGCTGGCAGAAAAGGTTCAATGAAGATGTAGCCTCTTGGAGGTTTTGAGGGGTGGCCTGGAGGATGAGGAAGGTGTCATCGACGAACATTGAGTCTTTGAGTTCTGCTGGCTGAGAGGAGTAATGTCAAGTTATTTTACCACTAGTGTGAAACTAGCTAGGAAATAGCTAGCTTTTACATATTGACATTTGGGATTGGCCCAAGTGTCAATCCAGGGGTCAAGGCAGATTTAGGCCCTGGAGTGGTTATCTTCACGGCAAGCGCGGGAGGCTCATCTTTCTCGAGTTGAGCCTCACCGCGCCTAGCTATGGCGCCGTAGTGTGGATTCCCCATGGCGTGGGGTGCACTTGGCTTGACTTGTATTTGAGTGATGAGGTTATATATGCATGAGTTTATGCTTCAGCTTTGTGAGCTCGCATGAGCTTGTGCTTGTATCCTTCTTCTTTATCACTCGACCCCTTGGGTTACATTTATCAAGCGCCTCATGCGAGTGAAAGCCTCCCTCAAGCTCTCGGTCGGCTTCCGTTGGAACTCTTGCAAGCTCCGCAACTTCTCTGTCCTCACCCCTTGGTAGTTCCCTCTCAACTCTTCGAAGAACTCCACAACAGGGTTGAAGGCAGGCACGGGTACTAGTGCTGGTGCGGTAGTGGCTTGGGTGGACGTCGTAGCTACTGTACCACCAGTCCCACTTGTCCCTCTACTACTTGCTGAAGCTGCCGGTGCAGCGGCAGGTGTAGCCACTGCCCTCGTGGCTCTAGTGCCCCTAGTGATGGAGACATAGTCGGGTGACCAGTACATCCTCCACTCCTCGATCTCAACCTCATGCCCCCGCCTGAACTCATGATAATCATCCATAGGCGGCCCCTCAAGGTGCTGAAATAGCCCCTTCCATGCCATGAAAGGCGTAAATAGTTGTGGATTGCGCATTTGCTGCAAATCACACCAACTATCAAACTCTTGGATAAAATCATCCAACTCGATGGTGCCCACCGCCCCAGAGTACCTTCGTGGCCCCTTGGTAGCTCCATACATCTCCTCCATTGTGTCCCACAACAATGGCAAAGAAACAACTTGCACCGCCGGTATGAGTCCTCCTGATTCACAATCCGAATCAAAACCTTCCGTGGAAGACACAAGAGGTGAAGGTGGCCTAAACCGCACACCTCGTCTCGTGTACCCACTAGTATTGCTAGTGCTCGAACCGGCACTGTCCCCAGCAACTAGTGGCACCTCGGTGTTGACACTCAACCGGTCATGAACATGTCCCTAACCCCCTCTCCACAAGGTAACCGGGTAGAGAACCTGTTGCGGCTTATGGTTTGGAATACTAAGTTCCTAACATAGCCTACATCTGTACTTGCATGACCATGGGAATATCATGAAGATACTCCTCAAACCGCCCTCCACGAGCTTCAAAATTCGGCCTTCCAGACCACATGCCAATCCTTAGGCAGTCCAATTCTGGTATGGGATATTGGACAAGGAGCTGAGGAGAAGGGTGCGGGATGCAACTCTCCTACAAGCGGCCCAACCCACCTTAGCAAATGTGTTTTTGCTGGCAGAGCGGATAGAGCTCAACATGGTGGAGGAACGAGTGGTCATGGTGGGATTTGCTAAGGAGACACCACGGGGTAGTGGTGCTCCTAGCCAACCACTACCTCAACGTGCTCAAGGCAATAAGGGGGCTCAGGTGAAGCTCAGGGAAGGGCAGAGAGGACCTCAGATGCAGGGGTCTCTCCCTTCATTTGCTGGCCAACAACGGGCGGATGTGGTGTGCTGGACATGTGGAGGACCCAGAAGGATTGCCCAGAGGGAGGCAAAGGGCCGGCACATGCACAGCCTGCACAGTTGCAGTGTGGGCATTGTGACAAGCACGGGCATGGAGAGGCCCAGTGTTATAGTTTGCATCCCGAGTTGCGCCCAGGCCAGTTCCAAGGGAACAATGGTGGCCGGGGGCGAGGTGGAGCAGCCCAGAGAGGACGAGGTGGCCAGCCACGAGGTGCAGGCCAAGGGCAAGCTCAACGTGGCCAAGGACGCGGAGGTCAGGGTGTTGACCAAGGCATGGCCAACCGGCTTCAGCAGCTAGAGCAGAGGCTCGCTACCATGGCTACAGCTCAGGTGGTACCGGCTCTAAGGCCGGATGGTCAACCTCCTGCTCTTGAGGGAGGAGATATGGGAGGCATGGGATTCATGTGTGGAGCAGCACTACCACTAGTGCAGGTGGAGTCTGCTGCAGCCGTGACTCGAGGAGCAGCACGAGTTCCTGAGCCACGAGGTGCAGAGGTGGAGTTGGATCCACAGCGTGGGAAGGCAAGCTGTCAGGCTAGGCTTCCTCAGTCATTCACATTGGCGGAGACAGTGTCGACGCCATCCATGGCACCTAGTTCTCGCCCGACAGTTACCGAGGCGGAGGTTACTATGCCATTGGGGAGAGCTACACGGGTAGCACCACTACCTAGTGTTGCCAAGGCTACGGCAGCGACTGTGCTGCTAGAAGCGGCCACATCTGTGTGTCAGGCTCCATTGTTCTCGGCTACCATGATTGCGACGCCGGGGGTAAAACCAGCTGAGGTGTTCAGGCTGGCAGCTACACTCTGTGAGAGTGGGGAGGTTACTTCATCTTCTGCGGAGATAGTGGGAGGTGTAGTGCCGGAGGGATCCTCGGATTTGAGGGTCAAGACTGCCACGGCGGCGCCATGGCAAGCTGCAGCTGCCAGGTTGATGGAGCTGCCAGCTAGGCCAGCCATTGAGCGCGCCATGGTGACACCTGGAGTTGTCATGTTAGACAACCAGGATGGCATTTCTGTTTGAGTGGACCGGCAGGCAAGAGGTACCGGCGACTGCGGGTCTTGTTGGACTCGGGAGCTCAGCCATTGATGCTGGGCAGAGCTGCTATTGCAGGCTTGGGCCTCACGGAGGCGGATATGGAGTCTTGTCCTTTCCAGATACAGACGTCTCTGGGAGGATCGGAGCAGGCTCGGGGCATGACACGGCGTGAGTTGGCTATCAGACTACGGCCGGATCACCCGACAGATGGCTCAGTGATGCGAGCCAAGGCCATTGTGACAGACGCAGTCTCATACGATGTCCTGGTTGGTGGGGCAGTGTTGTACCCCATGGGCTTCACCCTGGATTTTTGGGAGGAGTCAGCTTCCTATAGGCCTGCATGGCAGTCAGGGGAGGGCCGGCAGTGTGCAACTCCCTGTGACGTTCATAGGAGGAGTTGCGGTTGCCCAGCGAGGCAAGATGCCGACACTAGCAGCATTCACAGCGGCAGTGAGTTGGCCTAAAGAGTTGCTTGAGGGCAATGCTCATTCAGAGGATGTACCACCTCCGGGAGAGCAGGATGATATGTATGGTATGGCGGAGTTGCCTACCATGGTTGCTCAGACTCCATTGTGGGGCACGAGCAAGGATTTGCAGCGGGATGCTGATCGACGGGTGCAACAAGCCTGGGTGGAGGCTTTTGTACCGTTAGGAGAGGAGGAGAGTGTGGGGATTGCACCAGGACCACCTCAATTGTCTCCATTGGACACCACACCTATTGTATGGCAGTATCCGGATGAAGGCATTTGTCTTCTGGACTTGTTTGGCGGGATCAGCACCGGATTGGCTGCTGTGTTACAAGCAGGTGTACGAGTTCGGCATTACCTGTATGTGGAGAGGGATGAGACTGCACGACGCGTTTCACTTCGCCATGTTGCTCAGTTGGTGCAGCGGTACCCTGAGTTGTTGTCGGTGTCTACAATTCGTGGATATCAGCAGGCCTTGCCAGCAGACATTTCGTTGCTGGGGGCGCAGGATTTGGAGCGGGTTGGCTCCATTGATCTGGTAGTGGCAGGTTGGCCCTGCCAAGGGCATTTATCAGCCGGGCATGGCAATGGATTGCGAGACTCGAGGTCGGGTCTGTTTTGGGAGATGGTGCGGGTTTTGCGCCACTTGCAGCTTCATCAAGCTGTATCTCCAGCATACGTCTTGGAGAATGTGCCACTGATGGGCGATTCTCGGGCCAGGGTGATGGCCAGTGTGCATCAAGTCCGGTCGTGGCTTGGGTCAGCAGTGTTGCTAGATGCAGCTACAGTGGGGTCACGGGCTCATCGTCCACGGCTATGGTGGACTAACTGCCACCCGCACTGCTAAAGCGTGCATTTGATGGGGTGCAGCGGCCAGCACATCTCATAGTGGATAACATTCTGGACACAGGGAGGCAGTATCAGCGTGTGAGACACGATGACCGTTCGCCTTTGGCAGTGATCAACAAGGTGGGTCAACCACGAGCAGCATTACCTACACTGCTCAGCTTCCCAGGATCGCATGCTTTCCGGGATAGTGGACCTGGCCTCCTGTGGGATGCTCAGTTGCAGCAGTTAGTGGAGCCTAATGCTGACGAGCGTGAGCGGGCAATGGGTTTTACACTGGTACCACGGCAGTGTCGTCTCTTTCTGAGGCATCACGTCGTCAAGTGTTGGGGCAAGCAATGGATCTCAATTGCTTGACATGGATTATCAGCTTGGCTTTGGCTGAGCAACGCAGATTGCGGAGTACACTTCCCTCAATGGTCTCTCTGCCTACCGAGACGGTACAGGCAGTGAGTGGGGGCGAGCATGTGAGGACTGCGGGGTGCATTCATCCATGGCACACGTGGGAGGTGCTCGAGGTTCAGAGGGAGTTGGCAGCCAAGGCGGGTGTGATGGATGAGGTTGGGGATTCTTCTCGGGTTGAGGAGGTCCTCAAGGATGAGATGATGGGGCAGGATGAGGCGCTTGTCATTGACTGAGCAGGCAGGGAGTACTGCTCAAGAGGTTGCAACATAGCAACCACTGGACGCGTCCTCTACCTCTAAGCCCACTGGACTTAAGGTTGCAGTTACGGATGACAATTGGGAGCCTGACATTGGACCCATTGTCACCGGAGGAGAGAGACGACGTATACGGCAATTCCTGAGGGCTTACAGGAATTGCTTTGCCTTCAGTTTGAAGGACTTGGGAGCACTGAAGGGTCAAGAGATCCGTATTGAGTTGGCCACTGACACGCCAATCTTTCGGAGACCCTATAGATACAGTGACATGGAGAGGTCTTTGATTCAGATGAGGACTCAAGATCTCTGGGAGGCAGGTTTGGTGGAGCTCTCTGGTGGAGAGTATGCTTCAGCCACAGTGATGCCAGCCAAGAAGGATGTCTATGGCAATTGGACGAAGAGACGTATGTGCGGTGATTACCGGCCTGTAAATCGTCAGACCAAGTCCGATAAGTATGCCATGCCAACACCAGAGGAGATCTTTGATGCTATCGGGCATGCTAAGGCCTTTAGCACTTTGGATTTACGATCCGGATATCACCAGTTGCCAATCAAGGAGGCGGACAAGCAAAAGACGGCATTCTGGGGATCAATGAGCACGGCAAGGATTGCCTATATCAGTGGCGGTTCTTACCATTGGGCTTAAGAATGCTCCTGCAGAGTTTCAGAGAGTCATGGATAGGATTCTAGCAGGGGTGGACTTTGCTCGGTGCTACATAGATGACATCATCATCTTTAGTGTTACGATGGAGGAGCATGAGAGACACCTTCAGGTGGTATTGGAGCGCTTGAGAGCGCACGGATTGAAGTTGCATCCGGGGAAGTGCAAGTTTTTCCACAACCAGATTGAGTATCTGGGTCACATGATATATCCTGGAGGATTGGGGGTACAGCAGACTAAGGTAAGAGGCCATTGCACAAATTCCACGCCCCACGGATGTGAGCCGAGTTCGAGCTTTCATGGGGTTGGCAAACTATTATAGACGGTTTGTCAAGGATTTAGTACCATTGCAAAGGCTCTAACCAAGCTGACCAAGGTGGACCAGGAGTGGCAGTGGGAAGATGAGCAGGAACGAGCTTTTCAAGAGCTCAAGGCGAGGTTGACCTCGGCGCCTATCTTGAGACGACCTATCAGGGGGCGTCCCTTTCAGCTGCATACGGATTGGAGCATGCTGGGGCTTGGAGCGGTGCTCACACAGGTGGATGATGAGGGAAGAGAGTTCGTAGTGGCTTACGCTAGCCGCTCGAACAACGCTGCAGAGGCTAAGTACAGCTCATATGAGGGAGAGTGCTTAGCTGCAGTGTGGGCCGTGGCACACTTCAGGTGCTATCTATACGGCAATCTTTTCACCCTTGTCACGGATCACCAGCCACTCAAGTGGTTGATGGAGTCAGACAAGCTTACGGGGAAGCTTGCACGGTGGGCACTTATACTCCAGGAGTATGACTTTCAGGTTGTGCATCGACCGGGTTTGGTCAATCGGGATGCGGATGGATTGAGTCGCAATCCATGCATGAGCCAGCAGGATGACACTGGAGCTCGGTGGCATGGTGAGACGGACGAGGAGAATGGTGCCGGGATGGCACGCATCTGCATTTGTGTATCTTGGCATCGGGAGGTCAGATTGGACCTACAACAAGGATGACTGTAGACGGAGTGTCTGAGGACCCTGAGGCTAGTGATGAGCTAGGTGGTGCCAGAGATATACATGAGGATTCGGCTGTGTTGGACTACCTCCGCACGGGAGACACGGCAGCCATTGTGACTGCCAGGGAGAGGGATCGGATCCTGCAACGAGCCAAGAGGTTCAAGTGGGAGGGGATACCCACTTCGAGTGTGGGAGGATGGTCGGGTGAGGATTGTGTGCCTCACCCCACACAGCGTGCACGTTAGTGCGGCATGCCCATGAGGAGTTGGGGCATTTTGGAGTGCGACGCACTCACAGTTTACTGCAGGGGCAGTATTGGTGGCGTGGTATGCATACAGAGGTGCAACAGTTCGTGGCTAGGTGCATGGTGTGTGACAGGGTGCGTGCTTCATTCAACGCCCCTACACCACAGTTGCATCCTTTACCAATCATGGGATTGGGCTACAGGTGGAGTCTTGACTTCGCAGGACCGTTGCCACTGACTATGCGCCACCACAGATATGTGTTGGTGATGGTGGAGCACTTCTCCAAGTGGATTGAGTTGGTTCCATTGCCTGACAAGGCTAGTGAGGGGGCTGCGTATGCATTCTTGGATCGTGTGCTTAGCCGATTTGGTGCTCCAGCTGAGGTACTCACGGACCAAGGGAGAGAGTTCTTGGGGGAGTTTCAGGCTTTGTGTGATAAAGCCTTGATAGACCACCGCACCACTTCTCGGGATCATCCTGAGGCCGATGGCTTAGCAGAGAGAGTTGTTCAGACGGTGAAGAGGGGTTTGCGCAAGTATGGCTTGCAGAAGGGACACCTAGGAGATTGGGATCTTCAGGTTCCTTGGTTAGCCATGGGCTACAGGTTCAGCAAACAAGCATCACTTGCCTCCTTCTCACCATATTTCCTTCTCTTTGGCCGAGAGCCGGATTTGCCTGCAGCCATTCGTAGGGACACTGCTCAAGTCCTTAACCTTGACGATCCGGACGTGTGGGTACGTGCATGTGATCAGCGTGCAGAGTTGTTCAAGAAAGTCATGCCCATGGCTTTTGAGAACCTTGCCATTGCACAGCACCGTGATACGTTGAGGTATGCCACTATACGTGGTGGAGGATATCGTCCTGGGGTTCGGAGGTTTAGCCCTGGTGACTATGTTTATTTGCAGCAGACTGCTCCTACGACTCTGGATGTTACTGCAGGGGCGTGTTATTCTGAGGGTTCGAGAGGTGTTGCCCTCAGGGGTCCTGATCTTGGAGGGTCGGGATGGCATGACTTGGAAGGACCATGTGCGTAATTGTGCGCCATGTCACCTTCCCAATGTCGATGGCAGAGTTGACCCAAACTTGGCAGTGGTACCTGCAGGTTTGAGGTGCATGCTCTGTGGGTCTGCCAAAGGGCAGCCACCATGCTGGTGTGTGATCGATGCTCAAGGGGTTGGCATATGGGATGCTTGACACCACCTCTTGAGAAGGTTCCTGACGGAGATTGGTTGTGTCCCCACTGCTTGGGATAGTGGCAGTGGACCATGACTGGAGGCAGCTAACAAGACATGGGAGGCCAAGCTCATAGGAGTCAATACATGAGATCCCAAGCTCAAGTTCACAGGTTGCAAGACGGCGACTAACGATGGGGCAACTCTTGCACCCGGCCTCTTGATCTATCGAGTTTGAGTGTAGTAGGGATAGTGGTGGAGGACTTAGTGAGGCTATGGTCACTATCACATCTTGTGGCTACCTGGACTTAGAGGGACCTAAGCACCAGCTAGGGGCGATTGTGTGGACTAGTGACTGCCATAGTGGGCAGCATAGTGGCAGCCTAGTGACTGACTAGTTAGCCTAGTGGTTGGACTAGTGGGTGGACTAGTGGTGGACTAGTGGTATACTAGTGTGTGGTGTGCACATGTGTTGTGTGGTTTTGGACAGCGATGTAGTTGTGTAGCGATATGTATGCGCACGACAGCTGTCAAGTATTTTTACCACTAGTGTGAAACTAGCTAGGAAATAGCTAGCTTTTACATATTGACATTTGGGATTGGCCCAAGTGTCAATCCAGGGGTCAAGGCAGATTTAGGCCCTGGAGTGGTTATCTTCACGGCAGCGCGGGAGCTCATCTTTCTCGAGTTGAGCCTCACCGCGCCTAGCTATGGCGCCGTAGTGTGGATTCCCCATGGCGTGGGGTGCACTTGGCTTGACTTGTATTTGAGTGATGAGGTTATATATGCATGAGTTTATGCTTCAGCTTTGTGAGCTCGCATGAGCTTGTGCTTGTATCCTTCCTTCTTTATCATTGTGTTGGACTAGTGACTGCCATAGTGGGCAGCATAGTGGCAGCTAGTGACTGACTAGTTAGCCTAGTGGTTGGACTAGTGGTGGACTAGTGGTATATAGTGTGGTGTGCACATGTGTTGTGTGGTTTTGGACAGCGATGTAGTTGTGTAGCGATATGTATGCGCACGAA